>CM048841.1:59049755-60469755 GCA_026545765.1 Plantago major
AGTGTTTAAAATTTTCTGATTGGTTTCTTCAGAAAGCTCAACTACTTGTTCAGTAGTAACTGCGTGTTGGGAAGATGGATGAGTAGATTTTTGATGTGATGGAGACAGAGATTTCTGTGAAGTCTTCTCAGTGTGCTTTTCAGCAGCTGAGGTATTATTTCTTAGTGAAATTCCTCCGGTCCCTGGTGCAGGGGCATCATCATCATCCTTTTTGTCATTATCATCCTTGTGGTGATGGTCAGTGGGAGGTTCATCGAAGTAATTTTCATTCATTTCTTCCTCCTCATCATCTTCAGATACAAGATTGATCACTTCCGGGATAGTGATCTTCTGCCCATTAACTTCTTCTTGTTCAGAAGGTATAAATTGCAGAGTCTGGGGCAGGACTGGCTTGAATGCCATCTGTAATCTTGTCTGACCATCTTCCTGTTCGAAGGCATGTATCAAACTATGCGCCACTTCTTTGGAGAAATCCTTATGTAATAGGGTCGCAACTGTGTATTGTTCGGTAGGGAACATTGCATGGATATATGTCTCCAAGTCAAGAGCTCGTGCTCGTCTGTTTGGTTGATCTGTGATTCTCAATATTTCAGAGAGATCAGAGCACCTTAACCTCTGCCATTTCTTGAAGCATTGAATATGCTTTGGCAGGGTGTGAGCCTTGAAGAAGGGAAGTAGGTCCCTTGTTTCATCAATGGGGACCTGCTTTGCATCTGTTTGAGCCTGAAAGAAAGAGTTTTGAGTGAGCTTCAAAACTTTTGTAGATATCTGAGTAGAAATGTAGTTTAGTTTCTGAGTTACCTGAGTATGAACATCAGGCTCAGATACTTGAACCACTGAGACAATGGGTGTCTCAGATATCTTGTTGTGAGGTGGAGACTTGGAAGTCTGATCCTCATCAACCTTTCTTTCTTGAACCTGAGAAATAAAATAATCCAATACTTAGGAAATTGTTTGAAAGAAACTGTGCACATATATGCTTTAATGAGTTCTGAGTTACTTACTTCCTCAATAGGAAGCTCAGAGTCATTTTTCTCAGAAACTTTCGCAGTCTCTGGTGTTCTTTCAGGTGATGTTGCCTTGGGGGCTTCATCAATTTCCATTGATGCAGGGGAAGTCGCAACTTTGTCCCCGTGCATTTCTACTTCTGATTGATCTTGTAAGTAGAAAGTATTGAACATTTTTTAGAAGAGATATAAGATAACCCAAGATGAAGAATACTTATCACTTGATTTGTCATATACCTTCATGCTAGAAGGCTCAGTGATGTGTTCTTCAGAAACCTTGTTGGTCTCTGGGTTTGTCTCTGGCATTTCTGCCTTATCTTCTTCCATCTCGCTTGAGCTCATAGAAACATTTACTTAATGGTTAAGCACATAAACAATTTACTGAAACATGTCGTCTTAAGAATCAAATTTTCACCTGTGGTACAGGCTCAGATATCTTTAAGAGGCGAGGTTGAGGAAACCTCCTTCTCAATTTCTGAGGTAAGCTTTTCAGCTTCCACTTGTTTCTGTGTTTCTAACTCAGCCTGTAACAAAGAAGTTCTATGAGTGACAAGATTTATAAGCATAAAAATTTTCACAAGGTAAGAGTTAAACCAGTCAGCTACCTGAGCAATTTCAGGATGATTGGTCTCTGGAACTTGTGACCTTTCTATACTTTGGTCTTCTTGTCTTAGTGTAGTTTCTTTGTTTGAAGTTTCTGGTACTTCACACCTTTCCTGAGTATGCAACTCAGTTGCCTCCCCTGGTTGATCATTCTGAGTAGATGTCTCAGTTTGATCCCTCTCAGTGAGTTGGGGAACCTGCTCTTTTGCAGGATTTTCTTCAGCATACTGCATTGCTGGTAAGTCGAAATGAGTTCATTTACCATTTCATCAACCACTTGTGGCTGTTGTGGTTGTGGTTGTTGTGGTTGTCTGGAAGCAGAAGATTGATCACTTGAACGTTCTTCCAGACTTTTAGATGTGGCATTCTCATCATTATCAGCCAGTACTAAATTACCACTCATCAGGGCTTCTTGAAGTTGTGCATAGGAAACATTCCCTGATGAAGTGTTTGCACCAACAACCTTTGCCATAGGTTCAGCAACCTGTGGTGTAGGTTCTTCTTCAGATACCTTATCACCAGTTACTTGTACAGTAACCTTAGCCCTCTTTGTTCTTTCTAGGACTTGAGAGATGACTAGTTCATCATCTTCATCGTCAGAGCTCTCATCAGCATTGGGAACTGATTGGTCCATTACTCCTGCGATTTCTGCAGAT
The DNA here is from genome assembly GCA_026545765.1 of Plantago major. NCBI lineage: Eukaryota > Viridiplantae > Streptophyta > Magnoliopsida > Lamiales > Plantaginaceae > Plantago > Plantago major. The sequence goes on from CM048841.1 coordinate 59,052,022, forward strand.
GGGGCTTGTTGCTTTTCACCTTCTTTGGCAGCATTTATGAGTTCATCAGCAAGGCTTTCTGTAATAGTCTTCACATTTCTGAAAGCACTTTCTCTTGCTGAGTCTACTTGTTCAGTAGTTGATAACTCTTTTGCAGCATTGATGAGTTCATCTGCCATGCTTGCAGATAACTGAGAATTGACAACCACTTTGGATGTGTCTTCTGATTTGCCAGCAGCCTTCTTTCTCGAAGTTCTGGGCTTCTTGGTCGCAACCTTTTCTTCAGATATCTTTTCAGACTTTCGCTTCTTAGGACCTTTCTGAGACCCAGTAACCTTTTTCATCAAATTTGTATACTCATATTTATAGAGTAGGTTACTGTTGGCTATTTCAGCCGTCTCTCTGAGCTTAATGCCAAGCTTTTCCAGCAGGTAGCATATCTTTAGACCATAACCTACTGTGGCCTTTGGCTCAGCTAGTCCTTTGACAATCTTAGGCTTGAAGCCTTGAATCTTCTTCACGAATTTCATGAAGGCGTACTTTCCCCAGTTAAAAGGGTTTTCCAGCCTTTTGTCTTGTTGAATCAGCAAGAACATCATGATCCATCGTTCTTGGCTTATCTGGTCAGCACCTCCTTGTAGACCATCAAAGCATCTGTGAAGAATGCAAGCCAATACATCCCATTGAACCATCAGATGTCTGGTTCGGATGTCAGCAAGCTTGAACTCAGTAGGTCTATCTGATTTTTCAAGATCACACACGTCACTGTACAGCTGTTTAACACCTTCAAGGAGATCGTCATCCTTGGTGTTTATTTCAAAATCCTTTCCAAGATTTTGAACTTCAAACAACTTACACAAAGTTGTTAAGTCCAGAAGGATTTCCTTTCCTTGGACTGAGGTTTTGATAGACACTATTTCAGTGCCTTCAGAAACACAGGAAATTATCCTGGAGTTGTTGTAAAATTCCAACACATCGAGTGATGAAATTCCACTTGGGTGAGCAGATAGAAAACCCTTGATTTGTGCCTTTTCAAGCATGTCAAAAATCAGTTTTCTATCGGTTTGGTTCTCTATTGCAGCAGAGAGATATTCCTCAACCATGGCACCACCCCAAATCATTCTGTGATTTGTAGTCCAATGGTCAGGATTAAAATTTCCTACCAGTCGGTTGTTCACAATAACCAACTCTGGTGCTTGCTTTTCAACAATACCAGTGGAGGATTGGGATTTCTGTGTGGTTGAATTCATGGCAGCCATCTCTTTATATAGTGTAGTAGTTTGGTGTTTGAAAGAGATTTGATTTAGTAATTCTTTGCAGAAAAACTTAATCTGGATTTGCAGAGTTTGTAGAAAGTTTGCAGAGAATTAAGAGAAGGATTTGCTATTTTTATGCAAGATGAGTTTTCGGATTAGGCAAAAGTGATTTCATTTGCCAAAATCCTATATATATAGCAATAGAATCTCAATGCATAAATACATACAAATTGATTTTGTGTGTAAGTATCTGTGAATTGCAAGCAGGCGTGAGCAAAAGCTAGTTCAGCATTAAATGCAAAGTGGGCCACGTCTGAATTTCGACAGTCCACTACTTTCAGAGAATTAATTTTGTCCGTTAAGATCAATCGCTTAATTTCATCAAGGGTCACCATTGCTTCTTCAGCAATGATCACAATCAACAAGTGTAATTGTGCCCATTAATGAATTTTGGCTATTAGCTATCTGAATCACGTCTTTGTATGACCAAGAACACTGTGTGCATCTGAATCTGTCTTACACTTAGGATTCTTCAAGTTTTTCATCGAGATAGAAACAATGCGAATTTCAAGAGAGTAGTTGACTGCAGATAGTTGTACTATTCTCCGTTGTGTTCTCCGTTTGCAGATTGATTCAGATATCTGAGTTCCCATCTCAGAGATCTTAAGCTGTCTTTTTGCTCTTTCTCCTTTTTGACTTCAGATACCTGCTCCAGCTTTCTTTCTTTCTCTCGGATGCCTGCTCCAGATACCTTCGCCTGATGCCTGTTCTGCATTTCTGAACTTTTTCAGTTCTTTGGTACTTCCATTAATCCAAGATTGTGTCTTAAGAATAAGAATCTACTTTCTTGCAGTGTCTTAGTGAAGATATCTGCAAGTTGGTCTTCAGTGCAAATCTTTAGTATCTCTATATTGCCTTTTTCAACATGGTCTCTGATGAAGTGATGTCTAACATCAATATGCTTTGTTCTGGCATGAAACTTAGGATTCTGTGTAATTGCAATAGCACTTGTGTTGTCACAGAAAATGGGAGTTTTCTTTTCATCGAGTCCATAATCTTTAAGTTGTTGTTGTATCCACAGAATTTGTGTTGCACAACAACCAGCAGCAATATATTCAGCCTCTGTGGTTTTTGCTTCTTGCTAAACCATGAGATAAGTCTTGTACCCAGAAACTGACAGGTTCCTGAGGTGCTTTTCCTATCTAGCAATGATCCGGCATAATCAGCATCTGAATAGCCAGCTAAACTCAATCCACTTTCTTTGGGATACCACAATCCTACATCTACTGTACCTTTTACGTACCTTAATATTTTCATAGCAACATTGTAGTGTGTTTGCATCGGAGTTGTCTAAAATCTAGCGCACACTCCAACGGCGTATTGAATATCAGGTCTACTTGCAGTGAGGTAAAGTAGTGAACCTATCAATTTCCTATACTTATGTTCTTCAACACTCTTATCTGATTCAGTATAGGTCATTTTGGTTCCAATGCTCATAGGTATCTTAGCATTCTTTTCAGAAAGCTTAAGAATGAATTTTGTGAGCATATCTTTCGCGTACTTTGTTTGACTAATGAATATTCCATCATTGAGTTGCTTGACTTGCAATCCTAGGAAATAATTCAATTCTCCCATCATGCTCATCTCAAACTTGTTTTTCATGAGATTTGCAAAGTCATCACAAAGTTGCTTGTCCTTAGATCCAAATATAATGTCATCTACATATACTTGAACTAAGAGTAGTTTCCCATCATGATTTAAGGTAAATAAAGTTTTATCAACTTCACCTTTCTTGAAACCACTTTCCAGAAGGTATTTGGCCAAAGTGTCATACCACGCTCTTGGAGCCTGTTTCAGTCCATACAGAGCTTTCTGTAGTTTATAGACCATTCTACTTTCTGAGGACACTTCAAAGCCAGGTGGTTGCTCAACATAAACTTCTTCTGCAAGTTCACCGTTCAAGAATGCACTTTTGACATCCATCTGATAAACTTTAAAATTATTATGAGCTGCAAAGGCTAGAAAGAGTCTTATTGCATCCAATCTAGCAACTGGTGCATATGACTCATCAAAGTCTAAGCCTTCAGTCTGGGTAAATCCCTTGGCAACCAATCTTGCTTTGTTTCTGGTTATTTCACCAGATTCATTCATCTTGTTTCTGAAAACCCATTTAGTTCCAATCACAGATGTTCCTTCTACAAATGGAACTAGTTTCCAGACTTTGTTTCTCTCAAATTGATCCAACTCTTCTTGCTTTGCAGAGATCCAGTCTTGGTCTCCTAGTGCTTCTTCTATATTTTTAGGTTCAATATTTGAGATGAAACATCCAAAAAGAGAATTAGCATTTTCAGCTATTGCTCTCCTAGTCTTAATACCTTGATTAATTGGTCCAATTACATCCTTTGCAGGATGATCTTTGATCCATCTCTTCATATGTTTAGTGCTAGTAGGATCAATGTCCAAGTGATTTGAATGTGAATCACTAAGATTTTGATTTGATACTTTTTTCAGTATCTGAGATATCTGACATATGGGAAATGTCATTGATATCTGACACTTTTTCAGTGTTAGAGATATCTGGAACTTGCATTTCAGCAGTCTCATTTTCAGATACCTCTTCATGATGAAGGTTCTCAGTAACCTTTTCCATTTCTGGAAATCTCATAGGAAATTCTTCATCATGTCTGTGAGTCATCTTGTTGTTACTAGGCTTATCAAGCTTTTCTACGTCAGAGTCATCCTCACTTTCCATAATGATGTTTCCCCTTTCTGAGGATTCTTCTTCAGAATCCCTCAGTATTAGTTCTTTGAACTTTTCTGAGAGTTCATCAATAGGAGGTGTTTTCTTACTTCCTTCATAGAATACAACATGAACTGATTCTTCAATTTTCTTTGTTCTTTTGTAGTAAATTATATAGGCTTTGCTATTCGTGGAATAACCAAGAAATACACCTTCATCTGCCTTTGGTTGAAATGTTCTCAGATAGTCTTTCCCATTGTTTAGAACAAAACATCTACAACCAAATACTCTCAGATGTCTGATATTAGGGGGTCTACCAACCAAGATTTCATAGGGGGTCTTGTCATGGTGTTTGTTTATCAAACATCTGTTCTGAGTGTAGCAGGCTGTGTTTACAGCTTCAACCCAATAAATTTCACTTATTTCAGTGTCCGCTAGCATTGTTCTTGCAGCTTCTTTAAGGGTTCTGTTTTTCCTTTCTGCAACACCGTTTTGTTGAGGTGTTCTTACAGAAGAAAGTTGATGTTGTATACCTTTGCAGGTACAAAACTCCTTTATGTACTAGTTGACAAACTCAGTACCATATGGTCTGCTACGATTGCGTATACCTTGTCATTTTTCATGACTTCAAGCTTTTTCAAAGAAGTTTGGTATCTCCACCGCATCGATTTGTTTTGGAAAGACAACCCAAGTGAATCTTGAGAAGTCATCTACAACAATCAGACCATACTTCTTTCCTGCATAACTAGTTACAGATGATTCAAAAAGATCCATGTGTAATAGTTGCAGTGGTCTAACACTAGAGTGTCTGATTTTGGACTTGAAAGAGGTCTTAGATTGTTTTCCCATCTGACAGGCAGAACAGATACCATCCTTTCTGAAAGATGTTCTGGGAAGGCCAACCACTAACTCTTTCTTGGCAAGTTTGTTCAGAGTTTTGAAGTTCAAGTGACTCATTCTTTTGTGCCATAACCAGTGCTCTTCTGTGTGACCAGATTGACTCACCATGAGACATTCTTCAGTTGTGGCAGATGCCCAGTCGGCAACATAAAGACTGCCTTTCCGCCGAGCAACCAAGACTATCTGCTTTGACTCATTGTCAATAAGTTTGCAGTATTTTACTTTGAATTTTATAGTAAAACCCTTGTCTGCAAACTGGCTCATGCTAAATAGATTATATTTCAAATCCTTAACATGTAATACGTCAGTGATTGTTAATGAACCCAATTTGACGTTGCCAAATCCCAGAGAGGGATTTAATTCTCCTCCAACAACTGATATCCGTCCCGTGTTGCAAGCTTTGTAATTGACCAGATTTGCTTTCTCTCCTGTCATGTGCTTTCCGCATCCACTATCAAATAGCCATTGTGCTTTAGTCCAGGAAGCATTCTGTCAGGTTTCTGAGTTTGCTTTTCAGCAAACTTTGCTTTCCTTGCCAGATTTCCTCTAGCCTGCATTGATTTTCGATGGCTTGATTTAACTTCCACTTCTGATAATTTCTTTGAGCAATTCTAGCTTTCAGCCATCGTTCTTGCTCCTGTTTGTACTCATGAGCAAGTTGTTTTCCGATGCCTTTGTAGCCAATACCGTTTTGAGCACTTGAAGCTATCTGAGATCTTTTCTCAGCAGCTTTGCTAGTCTCTGGTTGGTCTATTTTCTTTCCAGAAAATGTGACATGGGAGAATTTGCCAGCTCCTGGAATTCTACCTTTTTGAGAGACATAGCACTGTGGGTGTTTACACTTTTCAGTGTCGTGTCTCTTTTCAGAGATATGCCCAACAGTTTTGTTTTTGACTTGTTTTTCCCACAAAGGTTTAGTCGCGACTGCCTTTCCTTTGTCTACAATCTTTGTCTTGTGTCCGATATTATAGATTGCATGGGAACCATCTTGCTGAGTACTTACAAATGTTCTTCTTTCCTCACTCTTATTCAGAGTGGTAGAACAATCTGTCTGTGTAATCAGCCCAAGTCCTTTCTTTTCTAAAGGATCTCTTAAGTAAGATTGTTCAAAGAAGAGTGTCACTAGCTTTGGCATAAGATTGAAAAGATACTTCTTTCTTCTTAAGTTCCTTGTTCTCAGAAAGAAGATCTTCATATTTCTTTAGTAGCTCAGCCATTACTTTATTATGTGACTTTTCAGTCTCAGATATCTGAGCTTTGAGAAATGCATTTTCAGCATTCTTTTTCTCAGATATCTTAACTAATTGAGAATTTTCCTTTGCAAGAGAATTCTTTTCTTCCTCAAGATTTTCGGCTCTAGCTCGGATCATTAGAAATTCTCTTTCATAGATATCAAGTTCCTTTCTGAGATTTTCTAGATCCTTGATTTCTTCTTCATCACTTTCATAAGTGTAACAAGAAGTATGTATTACCTCATCACCTATAATAAGATGCTTTTCAATGTTAGAGATGTCGGACCGTCAATCTCAAAGAACTCCACATTTCATTTTTCTTGAGGTCAAGTCGATTACATCGTGAGTAACTCCACATAATTGGTGATGGTAAAATTGAGTCATCCGAATCATCTTCGTAATCTCAACGCCTAGACCATCCAATTGAATTTGATTTTCTTTCTCTCTTAACAAAGCTTTTCGCTTCTTCTCAAGATTCTTCTATCTTTCTTGTCACCGTCCTAATTTTGTTGAAGGCAATCCTTCTTGAAGTGGCTGTGTTTCGACAATAGAAACAGATATCATTTCCAATTTCGCTTCCTCAAGACATGATGCTTTCGAAATGGCTTGTTCAAATGAAGCTTTGCATGTTTTGTCTCGGTGATAGTTTGAGCCTAGATGCTTTTTTGACTTCGCTTTTCTTCTTCTCTCAATTTCTCGACATATTTGCTCATTTGCTTTGGCAAGAGCATCCTCGCCTTCCTTGCTTTTCTTCTTTTCAGAAGTTCCTTGAGCAACTAGAGCAATGTTCTGCAACTTTTCAGTTGTTTGTTCTCTTTGTGTTGTCTCATAGTCAACTGTAGCAAGATGTGAGAAAAGTTCTACTGGAGTGATATTTGGCATTCCTTGGTTAAAATAAAAGAATTTGGTGTGCTCCCAGTTGTGGTTAAGACTTCTGACTATAGTCTTAATCTTTTCTGACTGGGAGTATCTGTTGCTTTCCCCAAGTGCTGCCATATCACTCATGAGAGTGGTAAACCTGAAATCAAGTTCTTCCAGTTTCATGGGTCCTTGTTTGAAATTTTGAAATTTCAACTTGAGAACTTCGAACTTGTTTTCTTTGGTTTTCTGCCCGCACAGTTTCTTCAATCAGTTGCAACTTTCACTGCTTTTAGCACCCACGCTTTAATCGTATGTGCTCAGGTGTTGATCTGATGATGATATTACGAGCTTGACCATCCAGACGATTCCTCTTGGCATCTTCCGATGTCCAGAGTTCTCTAGGCTTTGGTTCGTAAATAACTTGACTGGTAGATCTCCCACTTGTTGATGCATCGGTTTGTGAAGATCCTTCGCATTGATCTCTGTCTCTACCATTAGAAACCTCCATGACTTGTTTGAGTTGTTGAATGACTATTGGGCCATTCTTTATCACTTCGATCATTTCGTCACTTATGGCTTCAAGGTGGAGCAGCATGTTATTTTTCCATTTCTCGTAGTTCTCTGGTTTGAGAACAGGTGCATCACTCAGAGACATTCCTGCACACTTAACACACAAATTAAATAGTCCTCAACAATGGACAAAGTTTTCTTCACCTATCTGGGGATCTAGGTTCAGTGCAGAAGGCTTGAACCTCTGCCCGATACCACTTGTTGGTCCAGATAACGGCAACAGAAAGACTAGAGGGGGGGTGAATAGTCTTTTAAACTTTTGTCGATAAAAACAATTTCTCAGATATCTGTGTAGATATCTGATACTTAGAAACAGAGCGTGGAAGACTTAAGATAGATAAGTGCAGAAACAGTTAAATTGTGTGTGTGTGTGTGTTGCTGAAATATAAATACAGAAAGATAAATAACACATCAAGTATAGTGGTATCTGGAGGTGGCGTAATCCTCCAACTAATCCACTTCGGTCTTCCAAAGACCTAGAATTCACTAGAACAGATAATTGAGTTCACCTTACAATAATCCTATACTAAGAAATCCTTGGAATAAATGGTTCCCAACCAAATGTCCCCCCTGAGTTATTCCCTAGCTTCTTCAGCCAAGTACTTCCTATACTCAGAAACCTTTTTGAGTTATTCCCTAGCTTCCCAAGCTAAGTACTTCCTATACTCAATAACCTTGGAGTTATTCCTTAATTTCCCAAATCAAGTACTTCCTATACTAACCTTTTGAGTTATTCCCATTTTCAAAGTACTTACTACTGTACTCACGCATTATGGTGTTGGTTTCGGTTTGAGTTGTCAGATGAGCTTCTTTAATAACTTATTCAGTTATTCAGATAGCTCTGTGAATCAAGTATACTTAATACACTTTTCAATATATGGTATCTTGTTCTTTTTATATACTGACCCAAGTCTTAGATAAGTGTTCAAGAGAATGAATCTCAGATACTTGATCTTTTGATTCAACTCTTTCACAGATAGCTGTGCTTGTTTAGGATAAGGACACTTAGAACTTCAGTGTTACTCAAGATCAAAAGCTTTGGTCGCAACAGAAAGCTTTGAGGATAAGTAAGTTGCTTTGAGAGAGTAAGATTCAGTAAGTTCTGTCCAGTGTCGTATTCAGTGTCTCTTCTCAAGCAGTCTAAGTGTTGATATTTATAGATGAATTTGAATGCCGTTGAATAGTATCCGTTAGGCTCAAATTCAAACTATTGATATCTGTATAATCGTAAGGTGTTTTGTCTTCTTCTTCGGCTACCGTTGCTTTTGTTCGACATCTCCGTCCGTGCATTAAATGCATTGCACTATACTTTTGTCCTCAGAGTGTCAACGGAACTATGCTTTGTATCAGAGACTAGTATTATCTGATTCTTTGCACGTCCTTATCTTCAATCTTCAGATACCACTTTTATTGAAACAATTTTGTTTGCAATATATTTCTTTTTCAGAAATGTTGTTAAAGCTCAAGGTATCTGAGAATAGATATCTGTGGACACTTTCCTTGTTTTCAGATAGACCTTTCATTTCTCAGATATCTCTTGTGACACAGTTTGTCAAAAACTAATCGTGTCTCCAAGATATCTGGCTAAGGTATCTGGAAAACTGTTTCAGTAATCTTGTGCAGTTTCTCCAAGTCTTCAATGTCGTTGAACTCGTTCTGCTTGGATGTCTTCTTCTTGGTCTTCTCTTCATAAATAAAAATTACATTTGAGACCTAACATCCTATACAAGATTAGCTAGACTATCATACTTAGTGGGTTTCCTCTTTTACAATGTTCAAGTGAACCAAGAGTACTAATCACCTTTCTGAGACTAAGATAAGTCATCATGTTGCTGATCAAAATCTAAACAGATATTTCTAACAAAATATTACAAATTTCCTAACAAATTTCATATTCGAGCAGGGCAAAAACATACGAGCAGGTAGTAAGCATATCACGAAAAGGAGAGAACTTAGGAGGAGTGAAGACGTACTTACTTGACAAAGTTGACTGGACAAATTTGAACGGACGACTAAGCCTTGCTGCTTCTCCGAGGGTACGGATTCGAAGAAGAAATTTCAAAATTCTGCGAGTCTTACTTGCTCGGATGTGTCTTCAATTGCTCGGATTGCTTTGTGATTGCTCTGAGTTTCAATATTGCTAAAAGTGTGAAAGTGACTGATGAGCTGACTATTTATAAGGGAAATTTGGGGAAAGCCAAGAGTCACATCACTTGGATTTGAATCCCAGCCGTTGGTCCTCTCCAATCCAAGGGTTGTGCCGCTTCGCGAGTGGATGGCTGTCAATACGTCGCATTTAATGCTTGACAGACGCGTCACATCAATCGGGCTTAGAACCCCAACCGTTGATGTCGTCCCGATCCAACGGTCGTGTCGCTTTACTCGGGATCTTTCCCTCGTGGGCCGGACGGACAACCTATTGGGCTTCTTTGGCTTACGGATCAGCGACCCGGGAGGACCAGTTCAACAATCGGTCCAATGGATAGCTTCCAGAGGGCTACCTCAGATCCTAACCGTACTCGGATCTATATATCTCGATTACAAATACTTTTTACATCTACAGTCCGAGCTATTACATTAACTCAGACTGTAGAAGGAAAAGGGGGTGGGGAGAGATATATTGAATTCCTAAGAACACGGAACACGGATGACGGATCTCAACAAAAGGGATTTTTTCCTTTTTTCAGTTAACGATTCGGACACGCTCCACAACACACTTGTTCTTTTCATAGTTACCAACTATCTTCTACTAAGATACTTGGAAACTAGGGGGACATATGTTGTTACGGACATGTGTCCAATCCGTTAAGGGCGCCATAGAGCGTGTCCTAAAGCGCATCACGGCTTAATTAGCCAATTCAGTACTGGTCCGACCTCACATGGTCCGTCCAAAGTGAATCGACCAGTACGCTAAAGTCACTACACCCTTACAGCTAGTCCGAGCTAGCTAGGAAAAAGACTTCTAAACCTGGCTACGTCAGTACAGAGATGCCAAACGGACCAGACGAGAGAATCTCGGACGCCACCATCACATCAAGACCAAACGTATAACAGAAGTACTGAGATACTTCCGTGAGACTCTTGGCTCGGACATCCAGAGTTACTCAAGGGCAGATCAACCAAGCAGACAGAATTGTCCGAGGAACTAACATGGACCCAACAGTCGGAAAAGTACTCTCAGAGGGAAAAGGTCCAAACTACCCTCCCAGGCCCACTAATCGGTATTGGATTACTGTTCACTAATGGGCCATGGGCCAAAGGTAGCATTGGTGTCCAAATCTGAATCATACACTTGGCATCATCTTATAAACCTCTTCATAAGTACACGATAACTATAAATATGGCTCCAAGACCTTAAGGTAAGTGTTTTTGGACATAATAACCTTCCTCATAACTATTACATTGGGAGCTTCCAACTCTCTTTCGAGTAAAGTCTCTAACCGGATTGACATAGGCAATCCGGGTATCCCGTTCTAACCCCCCCCCCCCCCTAGTCCTTTCAGGTGCTCTAGCTCGGACAAGTACTGCTTCGGACTTCAAGTAGGAGGCGGGACCTAGACCAGGTTGTTTGTAATAGTTTAGTCAGTTAGTGTTCGAGGTTTTACCCCTCAACAAAACTTATGAGCAGGAAATACCAAATTGGTTTCTAAATTGGTGGACATATTTTGGAACCACCTGGGTAATACTCCCTAAAAAATTTTCAACCCTATTTACTAACTGGATAAATGTCACTCCAAAAAAGGAAGTTCCTCAAGAAAATTATTCTTTATATTTTTTTATGGAATTTTCTATACCTTGGATTTGGAAATGGGAACCTGTTATCGGTTATACCGAAAATGAAATACCATGTATTAAAAGAGTTTCTCATATAAAGTTCTGGAAAAAAATGAATAAAGAAAACCCAGGAACTAAGCAATTATATTGCATTGATACTATAAATTTTATAGAAAAAAGATTAAGATTATATCAAGAAAATAAAAGAATGGCAACACAAAAGGAAGATTCGCCCTTAGATTTGTAATATTTCTAAAGTTAGTAAATACGTGTGCAGTAGTAATTTTCTAAGTTGTTCCTTCTTTATTTTTCAGTTTGTAATTTAAATATTTATAAATAATATTGGCCTAATGATAAGCTAAGTGTGGTTTGTGTTAAGACATGTCTAAATTATGTATTACTATAATTATGGCAAAAAACGTTTTACTGTTCATCGGTCACTATTCATAGTTACTATTCACGGCAGAATCATGTATTAAAAAAGATTTCTATTACTCACTAAAAATAAGAAAGATAAGGTTTGGTATTGGAATCTGGCGTATTAATATATTCCGATAGACATATGAAGGTCTTGTTTGCCTGTAGAAAGAAATGGCGTCTCTGGGCTATTTTGTACTGATAATTATGTCTTGAGAAATATCTTAATATTGACAGATTCTATCCCAGTAATAAATCCTCATGTCTTCTTATTTTTAGTCCGTAATCTGAATTTCGATTAATGTAATGATTTTTGCTTGAATAATGTAATGTATGGATCAAAGTGCTTTTTTGATTCATGAACCAAGTGGTAATATATAAATAGTATCATAGGGTTGAAACTTGTTTTTGCCCTCCGTCTCTAATTAACCTAAACCCCCAAAAGACTCTGTCCAGCCGTCATCATCAGTACTTACACAAAGAAAGCACTAGGTCTCAGTCTTGTTGGTTCTTGGTCTCTCGCGATTCAGAATCATGGCCGATGGTATCCTTTTTCCATTTAGCTAAATTTTTTTCTTTCTTTCTTTCTTTTAATATCTTGAATTTCGGTTAAGAACTTTGTATTTGTATGTGTTTGGATCGATCTCAGGTTTCCTGTTTGTAACCCTGTTCGTGGGTTCTTCTTCTTCTTTTAATATATAGTAAGTATATTATAGTGATAGATCTGGTTCTTTATTCAATGAATCATGATATTTTGCTGCTGATATAAACCAACTTTTTTAAAATTAAATTTTGTTTCAAGATTGGGTTTTTGTTTCTAAGTTATTCTCCTTTGGTTTTGTTAGATCGAATTTGTTGTATTCCTTTACTCTTTGCTATAGTATGCAGTTTGGTATCCAAAGACCGAGGAGGAAGAGGAGACTGTGGAAGTGTCATTCGATTCATTACCTACCACAATTACAATGACACTGGTTCTTTGCTCAGAATTCTTTCTGAAATATATATATATTTTTTTCCCTCATGTTTATGTTTACTGAAGCCACCCATGTCTCTCTTGCAGGAATGGAAGAAAATTTTGGATGTACTCGAGTTGTATCCCAATGGTTTCCCTAATGGCCTCAAGTTTCCTTCAGGCAAGTCAACTAGTTTCCATTTTTCTAGTGTTAATTCTTTACATCAACGAAAACTAACCTGTGCTTTCATATATTTTTTCTTCTTTTCTACTTTTTTTTTACTACTTTATTATTATTTTGAGCCCCCCAAACACTAACAAAAAATCAAAAAGTTGAATGTAGAAATTCATTGGTACTGCGTTTAGTAGCATGATCCAAATCTTAATAGCAAGATATATAAATCCATATTGATATTATATAAACCCATATAAAAACATGTTTAGTAGATATTATTACAAATCTAATCTATTTTTAATATAATGAACTATGTTAATACCATTTAACTACTTTACCAAAAGATGACGTCTGACTTTTCAAAATTCAATCACGTCATACTTGAAGTAGCACAGCTAAATTCTCTCCACCATTAGATCAAATCAATCTCCACCATCCATTATGGAGGTGGTTGTGTATATAAAGAGCTAAATTCTCTCCACCATTAGATCCAATCTCCACCATCAATTAAGGAGGTGGTTGTGTATATAAAGAGGTTGTAAAGAGAAACAACAGTTGAAGATTAGAAACAAACTAAAAATTGCAGATGATCCTTATTCATCAAAATCAATTCTAAAAATAAAGCTAAAAGTATTTAATGTAAACAAAACACCTAGAGTTTGAATCTGAATTTGTAAAACGTTAAGATGAAGGAATTTCATTAAATTCTACCATCTAACATGCCTTTAACATAGGCCAACTACATAGGCTAACTGATCCTCCGCATCCATTGCAACAAAAAGCTGCAAAAGCATACACTTCTCCATGAGCTTTTGAGCAAAAGCATGTTCTTTAAACCAGCCATAGGGTTCCCGTCATGATTTTTCAATGGATTTATTCAATTCAAGCAAGGCCTCTTTTGTGTCGTTCATGAATGAATTCATCATCACAGTCATTGCATCATCAGCAACGGGGCACCATCAGCAATGGGAGCAACGGGATCTAACTTTTTCTTCTTTGAACCACCTCCAGCAGTTAACATGATCAGAATCTCCATCTCCATCTTGAACGTAGTAAGAAGTGAATTAGGTGTCATATCCAGAATTCTTGTCCTTATCTTTACTAACCTTATCCTTACTGCGACTTATTTTCTCAGATTCCATATTTTCTGCGTTTCTTTTCTTTGAATCTCTTTTCTCCTCGTGCGTGTCAAAATCACAAGCTTTCTCCCCCGTTGCCCTTGCCCTATCTTTTCCAGAAAGTTCACACCAATTTTGATAATACGGAAAGGCATTTCCCCGAATCTTATCAACCTCAGTTCCGTTCTACATTCACAATATGCAAAAACCAAAAGTCATAAAACTATACGTCAGACCATAAAAATCGAATTATAAATTAGGTAAGTTACCTTTCTCAAAGCATCCCAAAGTTCTTCGGATTCAACTGTAACCATATTATTTGGATGATCCCAATTAAGTCCACTTAAATTTGCAACATCAGACAACATAATCCATTCCCTTTTCCAAACAGTCAGCTTGGAATTAACAGTGAGCTCATTAAGAGCATTCGGGCATAACTTTTTTAATTTCATCCCTTACAACATTATAGAAGCTGCTCCAAATACACACGAAACAACACACATGAATGTTTCTAATAACCAACCAATTTCATAGACCATTTTGGGTAGCTTATAAACACATTGAAGACGGCCTACATAATAACAATATTTCCTATCACAACTAATCTGGTGTTAATACATTCTAACAATTACGCCACTCATTGTACATGTCCATTGCTAATTTAGCTCTCCAATCCGACCACTCATCAGATGGCTTAACCGTGTCAATCAACTGCCATCTCAAACCTGATAAAATTATGGAGTAAGCAACAAGCCATGTTTTGAACGCCTATATGATAGTAAGTATTGCTCCGAAGGCATGCCCATCGTCCTTTGAGTTTTTCAAAGGACCTCTCAATGATATTTCGTGCTTTTGTGTGACGCATATTGTAATATTCTTTATAGTTTCGAGGTCTTGCGTCTCCTTCACCCCATTCAGAGAGATGATACCTTATTCCTCTATATGGTGTTAAGAATCTCTCACAGTTTGCGTAACCACCATGACCTAAAAAATAGCAACCTGAGTGATGTACATAATATTTCTTAGTATTATTGGATGGAAGTATACGTCAAATTAGAAAAACACCAAGTAGTATATAACCGGTTATAACTTGTTGGTACTTAAGGCCTGGTTCCCTAGTCATGCCATCACGTAACACTTCTATTTGCAACTGATCCCTCCCATCCAGATAAAACATAAATGAAGTTCATATTCTTATCGCACACGGCTAACACATTTGTGGAGATTTCACCTTTTCGAGATATGTACCTATTTTTAACGGTAAGTGGCACACACACCTTCACATGTGTTCCGTCTAATGCACCTACCAAACATCCCTACAAAACATAGGTATTACAATCAAATTAACGTATAAAGATTAGTGATTTATAGGGAAAAAATGTTATAACATTAGTTACTCACAGGAAATATTAGAGCCGTCGCATCCAGTGTTAAAATATAGACCAACTGTCGCCCCTGACCTCTTATAATACAATTTTATGGATACGTTCTTTTTTATGATGAGCAAGAACATGTAGTAAGAGCACCACTTGCTCAGTTACACTTGCATACTTTTCATCTTCAAGACCACCCGCATTACGCAAAATTTGACAAAGCCTACCAAATGCATTCCTATCCATTCTCAATTGTTCAATGCAGACAATGTCATTTTCTCGAACAAGGTTACTGAGGTGTTCAATTTGTTTGGTAATCTTTTTAATCATGCTATATCGCTTAGTTCTTTTACGCATTCGCGATTCTCGATGACTCATAGTACAGTACCACAATACTCTACAATCGAACAATTTAAATCACCTTGGCTTTCCAATGGGTAAAATCCATTCTTGGTATTCTACAATGTGACTACGCCAAGTACTCTACAATCACATGTCCATTTAAGGTACTCAAGACAAAATCAAGACGCCAATGAGCTTTGACTGGATGTTTGACTCTGCAAAAAAATAAATTCAAATTGACACGTGTCGCTCTCATAATAAAAGTGCGAATTTAATTTAAAAAAAATTGAACAATTGAAAATAAAATTAGGAAAAATTCTGAAATTCAAATATTAATTTGTAAAAAATTAATTTATTTTTTAAAAAAAATAAAAAACGGTTATCATTCTGAAAAAAATTATTTAAAAAATATGGTGACACGTGGTGAAAATCAAAACAAATTTAAAAAAAAAATTTATACATAATTTTAAAAAACTAGAAATTACTTTAAAAATTGGGTGACATGTCATGTTTTCATTGGTCCATATAATGTTTTTCTTGGTCCACATAATGTTTATCTAAATTCTAAAATAAAATAAAATATTTCTTAATAAAAATCAAAAATTCCGTTCAATACTAACGAAGCATCTCTGTCATTTAAACAAGAGTTGCGTTCCTTTAACCCATTCAAAAGATGGTATATCAGTAGGATTTGCACAAGTACCATGTCACAAGTTAAACAAGCTACATTAGCTAGACAAAAAGAGAGTAGCCGGACAAAACCTATGCTAGCTGGACAAAACAAAAATCATCAAAATTGACTAAGTCGTCTTCTTATTCTTCTTGTTTTCTCTAACTGCATCCAATTGCTTCCTGGAAATGGTGTTGGTTGGTTTCTGCCTCATGTGAACTATTCCACCATCTATGTTAAGATTCTTGGTATAGTTCTTGGTTTCACCTTTAGCTTGGATCTGCTCCCACATTGTTGGAGCTGACTTAGGTTCACTTGAACATCCCTGATCACCAACTGAATTAGATATAGTATACCTCTTCATGATATCAGCAACACCTAGCCTTGTCTTAGAAATCTATATAAACCATATAAAAAGTTCCAATGAATATCCTCAACATCCAGTAATAGACAAAAAACAAACTACAGTAGTAATATCTAATTCAGGTTGAATAAATTCAGCCGAATTTTTTTTTAAAAAAGATTCATGACGGATAAATTCATCAAACCTGACGACAACATTACCTGAGTACTTGTTTCCTCTGCAGCAGTATCACCTTGTTGTTTGCTGCTTTTCTTAACCACCTAAATTTTTGAAAATATAGAAATGTTAATGAAATTTGAAGAAAACAAGAAACTAATGAGAACACATGAAATGCACCTTTGATTTTCCCACCGGCTTTCGATTTTTCCCTTCCATTTTATTAGACCCCTGCAACAAAAAATAACTAATTACAACACATAATATCTTATTAATGCTAGCAGGTATTAGGGTGTTGCTATACCTGTTCTTGACTGATACCCTTCTCTAAGTCATCCCTTTGCTTCAGTTCACATGACTTGATGTTGTGAAACCCCTCTCTACAATAGCTGCACTTAACAGTAAGTTGATTCTTCTTCAACTTGTAATTGTTGTATATAGACACCTTGGGATTTCCACCACCTCTGCACTTGGCTTTTCTCTTCCTTTTCAAAGCAGGCTCATCTGGGTCTCTTCTTCTCAATGTCTGAGGTCTACCCTTAGATCTTGGCTCACAAGGTGGTAAAGGAGCTTGGATACCGGTTCTGATCCACTCACTTCTTCCATTAATAGGTTCAACCACGGGATCATAGATTCCGTTGTAGGTTGAGACATAGCATGCTTCATTACTTAGCTTCCTCCCATCCATTCTCAGTAATACAAGCTATGGCATGCTTGCAAGGGATTCGACTAACGTTCCATTTCCTGCAGCCGCATGTCCTTTTCTTAAGGTCAACTGAATATCTTTCACCCTGTGAACCAATTACCTTGAACAACCAAGACTCAGATGCCAATGGGACAATACCATTAGCATTTTCCTCACTAATGTCCCATTTCCACATTCGTAGTGATTGGCCTATGCGTCACATCTTTCACACTCATAGAAGCTTGGCTACCCTTTCTAATATCCTACATAACCTGATCTTCATCAATGGAAAGAAGAACATCATCAGGAATGTCAGCTTCATAGTTTACTGTCATGTAAAAAATATCATCATCCAACACACTATTACTGCCATCTTGGTTCTCATCACTACCAGCCTCATTTTCTTCAACACTATCACCATCATCACTGTCATTGTCAGCCTCTTCACTACTGCCATCCTCATGCCTTTCAGTACTATCATCCTCACCCTCTAGACCCTCTTCCTAAACATGAACTTCATCCACCTGACTTTTTGAGTCCCCATATCAGGTTGTGTTCCCTTCACATTTTGAGCTTCACTTTGAGTTCCATTAACCACTTGAGAAGAGGGAATCATTTCATAATCTTCAGCATTCATAAGATCAGGGAATTCTAAGAATTCTAAGCACTCAGCATACGAATCTAATTTATGCTTTCTATGCATTGCATCAACCCACAAGGCCGCAAAGTGATTCTTGCCTTGAACCAACAGAAACCCACCATCTCGTAAGTCATAAAACCCCTAATACGTCCAAACCTTCTTCTTTACAAAGAGACTCCACTTCTTCATGAGACATGTAAGCTGAACTAATATCTTTTCAAGTGCACCTCCACCTATGTATTGGGTTGGAAAGTGTACAAACTTTCCACCTAGCTTTATTGTCAAGTCAAACTGTGTCTCAACTTCACCTGTACAAGAGTATAAAATATACTTAAAAGATGAGCTAAACACATCGTTCTAAACTAATGCTATTAGTTTATGTAAGTGTTCTGCACTATAACATAAAATATTCAATTGACAAGCACCAATTATAAACTAATCTATGCAAAGCATTTTCATCGTTCCAACTTCCAAGAGACACAAACACCTTTTATTAAATAAATCAACTCTGTTTTTGGAATTATGCAAGCACACATCTATATAAGTATAGATCTGAACATATACAAGCAGTATAGGCTTCCAAAAAACCATCAGCAACACAGTGCAGAATAAATAGAGTCGACTCCAAATATCAGAACGAAACCAGCCAAACATAGTGAACAAAATTCTTTCCTCCAAATAATTTCCTCTAATTAATTCACTTTAATTTGAAGAACTCAACAAAAAACTACAATCGTGTGGTAACAAGAAATCTTACATTTTACCTTAAGTGTTGTTTTATAGAAAGAGCCCAGGATACTATTTGTCCCTAATCCATTTTCATTTTACTTGCACAAGGAATTCCAATGCAAACTCTAATTAAATCTAATATTTTCGGATAAATGAAGAATCTAAGAGTCCTGACATCTTTTAATAAAAATGGTGTTGCACCAACCCACGAGACAAAATAAATGAAATGAGAGATTCGTAGTCTACAATTCCTTCCTTACGACGAGTACCCGTGTTTCATCCAAAGAAAGTAGATATTTGTTTTCCTTAGGAAGTAGCTATTCTCTACACTATACGCTCTATTCTTCTTGGGTGAAACTTAGTCAGAAATAAAATAATTAGAAAAAGATGTTAAAATACAGAAAAAATCATACGTCAAAGACTAAGACAACTTCTTTTTTCGATTTAATCAATGCCTAAGTGAGTACAAAGTATATGCCGGTATTAGTATTATACCTGTTCAAATTCTTCTCTCCGAATTGAGAATCACTCTGGTTGACAACAAGAGTAGCTAGGCTTTCCTGGGCAACAGAATTGGATATATATATATATATATATATATACACATAATACATATAATGTATATACATATGTATATATGTACATACGTATATAAATATACATATCTATATATGTACATACGTATATATGTATTATATCTACATATATATAGAGATATAATATATCTATATTATTATTATTATATATATATATCTACATATATATATATATACACATATTATACATATATATATATGTATGTATAATATGTATATATATATGTATGTATGTATGTATATATATATATCATGAATTTTGAACGATCTCAAGATTTAGCGGGACTCTGAAATTAATCGCGCCAAAGCTGGAAGATTTTGATAAAAATTGAGCCAGTGATAGATGAGACCGACAATTTAGGCGTATTGAAGAGAGCCAGATACACAATATGGGTTTATATGTGGGCTGGGCATATAAGGATAATAAGGTTTACTGAACATTGATTAAAACTTTATTCATTATCTAGCTTTATTTGGCCTAATATAGCCTAGCAAACTAATAATAGGAACAAGGTTCCCATAACTTAATTTACAAATATATTTACAAATTCAACAAGAATTTTATTGTGATGATTTCTATGACGGCTGATTAGAACCATTATATGGCCTCTGGCCTTGCCGAATAAATCAATTTCTGTTGATAAAAAAAGAAAGGGCACAAGTGATGCTCCGACAAAAAGAAAAATTTACAACCGAGTCCAATTTACAAACCCTCACCGATCTAGCTCCTTGAGACTTTGGCAAGAAATTTAAGAGATGGACACGACCGCCCCCCACACCAAGTGAAAAAACCCCAAGATATTTAAAATTGGATTTATTTTAATTGATGCATACTATTAATTTGTAATTTCATCTCATCTTTCTTCATTCTCAGGCCACACACAGAGGCCACCCACAGGAGAAGTAGGATGGATCTGCAATGGTGACCCGACGATACTGGTACTTGGACTTGATGCTAGAAATTACTGCGATAGAGATGCTCCTTGGTGGTTAACATTTCACAAGGTTGATCTGAAACAATGCAAGTTAGAGGAAAATTGCTACCCATCTTTGTTTACTCGTGTGAAAGAGTGTCGAATGTTTGGCGGTTCTTCAAAGATTTGCATGATCGGTAACCCACTCCGTGAGCTAAGTGAAGAAAATTACGGCACCCCCCATAAGGATGTTCACTGGTACAGAGGTGCCTCGGTTTTGGATACTAGTACAAAAACCTGGAAACGGATTGCGCTTCCGGTGAAGAATCATCTTGGATTTTCTTCATGTGTTTCATTGGATAATGGAAACAAGTTGTATCAGTTTGGTGGCTGGCCGTTCGTTTACCCTGCGGCTTATAATCCTACATCCAACTCCTGGGAGGATTTAACACCCTTGTTTAAAGAATTTGCTAAATGCTACATGAATGGAGCAGTTATATCTGACCCAATCAACAAACGGATTCTCTTCAACATCTTTGGTGGTAATCTTTTTACCTGGGGTCAACTCTATGCCTACTACCCTGATTGCGAAAAAAAAATCCAACTCGTCTCTGTCTGTGTCCCTTGGTCCGATATTGTGGTGGTAGCAAAGGATGTAGCTTATGTTCGTCAGTCTTGCAGACCAGCTGAATGTGTGTGTGATATACTTCATGCCTATGATCTTTCCACATGGATATCTAAGCCCTTGGATGTTGTTTGGACATCAACAGTGCTCAAGGATGCTGATGATAAGGATGTCCTTCTAGAGTCGTGTTTTTGTATTGACTTGTTTTATGTGGGCAGTGACATCTTCTGGATGGCTTTTTGGTCCCGAACTTATCGCCTCCCCCTAAAAACCTCTCTCTATTTCCTCAAGTTCACTGCCACCCGCGAGGAGGACAAGATTACTTGCACTCCCCTTAATCTCCAGTGCCATCAACTCAAGTCCGGCCCCGTTATTCATGGTTTTCTCATGTTCCATCCGGAGTAGTGAGGTATATATATACATACAGCCAATTTTTAAAATCCCAAAACTACTCTTCGTGCTGATTTGAGTGTTTCTCCTTCCTTTTGTCTATAGACTGAAGTGACTGACTGATCAGTTTGGTTGATCTAAGATTCTTCTTGTACTGTATGTGATGTGATGTAATGTCATGAATGAATTTCGTATGGAAACCCTCTCTAATTAATGGTCTTGTATGCTTATTTATTGAAATACGGTTACATGTGATGGTGATTTTCACTAGTGTACTCTGACTGACTACTGGAGTGCAAAACCACTCCCAATTTGAATGTAAAACATGTCATGAAGGTCGAATTTAAACTCTTGTTGCAGAAATTTGTGGATATCTGTTAGACCATAAATATCAATGAACTTGGTGGGGGTGGTGGCGTGGGCCCACCAAGTTCATTGATTTTAAAAAAAAAAATAATGATGATGGGCGCCCATATGCCAACCACCGAACGGTGGTTGGCATTCTTTCATCTCCTTTTTTTTTTACTATTAATAGGGAGGGGACAAGTGTCCCCTCCCTATTGGTTGTATTTTTTTTTTAGATTTTTTAGTTTTTTTAAAATAACTTCATATTATCCTTTTAAAAAAAATAAAAAAATATATCAAAATTCATAAAAAAAAATTCTCTATAAGTAGACACCCATATCAGTATAGTTTTTACACATCTGAAAATCCCTCTTCTACTACTTCATATCTCAAACACTTCCAGCCTCAAAACTCTCCTCTCCAATGGATCCTAATGATTCCTTCTATCCAAACTATTATTCTCCATATGGAAACTCCCAAAACTCTGAAGAATTTTCTGGTTACTCGCAAAATTTCAACTCTCAATTTCCTCCGAATCTTACTCAAAATAGCCCTCCTAATCTGACTCCAAATAACCCTCAGCCCGAAGTTGCAACGAACAAGGGCAATGAATCTGTTCAATGGGAGCCCCTTGAAGATGTGGCCCTAATGTCAGCTTGGGTTCACGTCGGTGGAGATGCAATAACCGGCACTAATCAAACAGGTGATAGTCTGTGGGTCAAAGTTCTCAAATTGTATGAGCAATCCCGAGCAGAAAATCCCGGTACACTTTCAAAGCGAAGTAAGGAGTCGTTGAGAGGTCGTTGGTCGCGACTTAACAAAAATGTTGCGAAGTGGATAGGTTGCTACAGAGAAGCCTATAACCAGAAAACGAGCGGAATGAGCATGGCAGATGTTGAAAGTGCAGCTCAGCAGCTTTACAATAACAAGAAGGGATTTCCGCATACTCTTGTTTTTGAACAAGTTATGCGCCACGTACCCAAGTGGGAGCTGAATTTGGGCGGTGATCATAGGAGGCCTCGTCCAGTTGCACCGGATTCAGGGGACGAAGGTCATGGTAGTTCAAAAAGATCACGAACCGATGATGAAGACCCGCCAACCTACTCCGAAACTCCGTGAGTGATGCTTCAACAATAAGTCGCCCTACCGTAGAGAGAGGCCAAAGCTAAAGGGAAAAGCGAAAGCATCATCATCATCGCCTTCGCTAATTCCAGAGGATTTTACTAGTGAACTTCGTGCGATGAGGATCACACGTGAAAAAGAACTTGAGCATATGAAAGAGACCAGGAATGAAAGGAAACAAATTGAGGAAAAAAGGCTTGAAATGGAGAATAGGAGGCTCAATGCAAACATGTTGAGTGCTTTGTTGGCAAAGCCAAACTTAACTCCACAAGAAGAAGAGCTTAAGAATTGCCTGTTGGGTTTGCACATGACCTATCTGTAATTCTAATTCCTTGTTTTCTGTTGTTGTTATGTAGTACTATGTTTTCGTGTTATTTTAGTTGTGTTTGATTATGTATTATTATGTAATTTTAATTTCTGCTATGTAATATTAATTCCTAGTCTATTCTACTTTCGCTTTTTCAAGATATCGACATGATATCCCATATGATTCTTCTACTTTTTTTATCTTTTGCCAATGCATTGTCCAAATCATCTGAAAAGTCTATAGTCTACTTTCATTTTTTTCAAGATATCTGACATGATTCTTCTACTTTTTTATCCTTTGCCAGTGCATTGTCCAAATCATCTGAAAAATCTATTGTCTACTTTCGTTTTTTTAAGATATGATTGTTCAAGATATAGTCCAATCTACTTTCTGCAAGATATGATTCTTCAAGATATAGTCCAATCCACTAGAGTCCAACCTACTATAGTCCAATCTACTTTCTGCAAGATATGATTCTTGAAGATATGATTCTTCAAGAATGGCTCAGGTCCATCTCTTTATATGTGGCTGAGATCATTACCATACTCACACTCAAGTCTTCCTCATCCCTTCCATTTCTTCACCTAAAATAATGTCATCGAATGAGAACATATTCCATGGTTCTAATTCGGGTGATGATTCTCAAGAAGAGTGGGAAGAACGTGTTGTACAAAACCAAACACTTGACCGCATTGTCGAGGATGTGGTCTCCCAAATTCCTACTACTCTGTTGTTACAGCCTACAAACCACAATATTAGAGCTAGGAGGCGGCATATTGAACGAATTCGTGAGGAAGGCCATCAAAACTTTTACAAAATGTATTTCTCAGTCTTCCCGGAACCAATCTACCCGGAAGACGTTTTCCGCCGGAGGTTTCGAATGAGAAAGCATGTGTTCGAACGTATAATGGAAAAGCTCAGTTCAGATGAATATTTTCAACAAAAGCGGGATGCCACTGGTCGATTAGGTATGTCTTTGATTCAAAAATGTACTGCTGCTATAAGAGTTTTAGCCTATGGAACACCACCAGACGTGCATGATGAATCCCTGCGAATGAGCGAGCAGGTGATAAGAAAATCAGTTATGAAGTTTGTAGAGGGCGTAATTGCCAACTTTGGGAATGAATACCTCAGGAGTCCAACCGAAGACGACATGGCGCGGCTTCTACATATTGGTGAACGCCGTGGATTTCCAGGAATGATGGGAAGTATTGATTGCATGCATTGGGAATGGAAGAATTGTCCTACTGCTTGGGCAGGTATCAAGGAAGAAGTGGAAAGCCAACAATCATTTTGGAAGTCATTGCGTCGGAAGATTGTTGGATCGCATGCATTTTTGGAACCCTGTACGAACAATGATATTAATGTGCTACACAAATCTCCTGCTTTTCAATGATATTTTAGCGGTGCTCAAAATCGATTACCGTTAATGGTCGTGAAAGGAATATGGGATATTACCTCACTGATGGAATTTATCTTGAATGGGCTGCATTTGTGAAATCTATTAAGTCTCCAATTATTCGCAAGCACAAGTTATTTGCTAATCGTCAAGAGGTCATAGGAAAGATGTTGAGCGGGCTTTTGGTATTCTACAAGCTCGCTTTCTCTTTATTAAACATCCATGTCTTCTATGGGATCGACATGCCATTGGTCAAATTATGATTGCTTGCATCATCCTCCATAATATGATAGTTGAAGATGAAAGAGACACTTACCTAAACTATACTGATCCCACCGAATTCATGAAAGATCGTCCCGGACATGTGAATGCAGATGAAGCCGAAGAAGCCGTTGTTGATCCTATTTTCAACTACTCCAGTGAACGTATTGCAAGTCTAGCCGATATATGACTAATGGGGACCAACTCGCAATGTAAATAGTCACAAGGAACTTATGGACGATTTAATTGAGCACATAGGGAGCATTTTAATGATGAGGAGGACCTAATATGTAATTTTTCAATTTTTTATCTTTCAAATAGCTTTTATTTTGCATTTACATTTGAAGCGTTGTAATTTTTTTCCATGTAATTCTGTAATGTAGTTTTAAATTGCCACATCACCTTGTATTTTAATTTTTCAAACTAAATTAATATTTTTAATATTATATTATAATTATTATATATTATAATTATTTAATATTTCAATATTTTACTATTATATTTAATTATATATTAAAATTATTTTATGATAATAATGAAAAAAATAATAAAATTTATTGAATCGGTTGGGTTGGTGGTGGTCATGGATAAACTTGAATTTTATTGTTGTGGTTGGGTTGGTTGGAGGTTGGGTATGTGAAGGAGAGAGAAATTAATTATTTATTGAGAAGTTTGGGTGTTTGGGGTGTTTGGGTGGTTATGGATATTTATGGTCTTATGTTGCGACTAATTTCACTTGCTTTTCATGCTACTGTACCAACCAAGTACATGAAGAATTGGTTCATGTGCCTAGCTAGATCAGAAATGACTAAAACATGCTTGCTTTCCCTGTACTTACAACTGGTGCATTTACTCTTGCCTAAGTTTGAAGTAGTAATTAATTTCGTGTTTGCTGGAAGAGCAATTGATGAATGATTATAAGCTAGAAGCGAAGGTGGTTTTTCTTCTATTTATTTTATTTCACTAATGTTAAACGCAACACCAAATATTTGCGTACTTGCCTAAAATGCCCTTAACTCAAAAAAAACTTATAAAATTAACGTAAAATCGAAATAACTCGTTTACACAAACACAATAACATTAGCATGCACGATTGAATACAAATTACAACAATAAAAAACATCAAAAATTTTTCACAATTTTTTTTTATTTTTGTGAAAAGTGAAAAAAGTTGGAAAATTTGTAGAGAAATTGAAAAACAAAAAAAAAAGAAGTGAAAAAAAAAATCGATTCAAGTTCGAATTAAAGTTAAAGTTGCGAATTTAAAATAAATAAATTTAAAAGTTAAAAAAAAATTTAAAAAATTGCCAGTCAAACGGGCCATTTTAAAAAAGTTGGGAAATTTGTAGAGAAATTGAAAAAAAAAAAAGATGAAATGGCCGGTTCTGAGAACAGGCCATTTCATCTTTTTTGTTTTTCACTTTTTTTTTTTCAATTTCTCTACAAATTTCCCAACTTTTTTTAAATGGCCCAAATATAGAGAAAAGTAATCTGTGCTTTATGCTGCTAGCTACAAAGGTACTTTTTCGGCATTTAGAGGATATAAGTCAATTTATGTCTGATTCTGTATACTTTTATCCTTAAGTTACAAGCCAAGAAAAAACAAATTTTGGTAATTTATAGTGATTTGTTGTTATAGTATCCCTTGCTCCCAATTCTTCTGCCTCAACCGATTTAACTTAATCTCTAATATTATTTTTAGAAAAAATGATGAAAGAACACATTTTAGAACTTCATTTGGTATAAAAGCTACTCATTATATTATTTAGTACTGAGGAAGGAAACAGCAAAAGATAATACGGGTGTTGTATGTCAGTATTTGTTTATTTTTGTCTAAATATTTCCTTTCAAGGTATGTCAGTGAGAACTTTCCTTTTGCAAGCGTGAATCAACTAAATATGAAAAATCATAATAAATATTAAGTATTAATAAATTAACCTTGGGTAACTGAAGGAAACATTGAATTAACATAAGCCCTACACTAACTAAGTATGTACTTTTTAAATTTTTTTTTAAAATTTTAAATTTATTTATTTTGAATTCGCAACTTTAACTTTAATTCAAACTTGAATCGATTTTTTTTTCACTTCTTTTTTTTTTTTTCAATTTCTCTACAAATTTCCTAACTTTTTCCACTTTTCACAAAAAAAAAAATGTAAAAATTTTTCGATGTTTTTTATTGTTGTAATTTGTATTCAATCGTGCATGTTAATGTTATTGTGTTTGTGTAAACGAGTTATTTCGATTTTACATTAATTTTATAAGTGTTTTTTTAGTTAAGGGCATTTTAGGTAAGTATGCAAATATTTGGTGTTGCGTTTAGCCAAAAAGATGTTGCGTTTAACAACACCCTTTTATTTTTGTTGTTAATGAGACTATTTCAATTGTGAAAGACATTTTAAGTAAAGTTGGAATAGATGACTCTTGCATTTACTCTTGCCTACTAATAGATGACTATTTCTCAAAGGATTTTACTGTTCTCATAGACAGTGGTGCAGACTTAAATGTAATACAAGAAGGGTCAATTCCTACAAAGTATTTTTATAAAACTACTCGTACTATTTCTCATGCTGGAGGAGAAAAATTAAATGTAAAGTACAAGCTTCCTAAGGCTTATATTTGTATTGATAAAACTTGCATTCAAACCAGTTTTTTACTAACAAAAGACATTTCTAACCAAGTGATACTTAGTACTCCATTCATTTCAAAAATTTATCCTTTTACTTATGTGGATAATACTGGTATCACTGGAACTTTTCAAGGTTGGAAAATCCACTTAAAGTTTATTACAAAACCAATTAATAGAATGCCACATGAGATGTATGATTATCTCACTTTAAAGAAGAACCAGATGAACTTCTTAAAACAAGAAATAAATTCCTTGACTATTGAAGAAAAATTACAAAATCTCAAATTACAAGGAAAAATTAAAATGACTGAAATGAAAATCAACTCTCTTTAGAAATTTGTAATGATCATCCCAATGCATTCTGGGACAGAAAGAAACATGTAGTTAGTCTTCCTTATGAAGAAGATTTTGATGAAAAAAGAATTCCAACACACGACCTTGTCAAATGAATTCTGAATATTTAGAACTTTGTAAAAAAGAAATTGAATCTTTATTAAGAAAGGGCTTGATAAGCCCCTCTCAATCTCCTTGGTCTTGTACAGCTTTTTATGTTAATAAACATAGTGAACAAGAAAGGGGAGCTCCTAGACTTGTAATAAATTACAAACCCCTTAATAAGGTTTTAAAATGGATTAGACATCCTATTCCAAATAAAAAAGATCTTTTAGAAAGGTTATATGATTCAATACTTTTTTCAAACTTCGATTTAAAATCATGTTATTGGCAGGTACAAATTAAATCGACTAAAATGATAGGTATAAAACAACCTTCTATGTTACAATAGGACATTATGAATGGAATGTCATGCCATTTGCTCCTTCTGAATTTCAGAAAATTATGAATGATATTTTTACTCCATATAGTGAGTTTATATTAGTTTATATTGATGATATTAGTATTCTCAAAAGATATTAAAACCCATTTTAAACACTTAGACATTTTAAAGAAAATTGTTATACAAAATGGTTTAGTTATTTCAAAACCAAAAATGTCTTTATTTCAAACAAAAATAAGATTTTTGGGACATTATATAGAAAAAAGTAATATTATCCCAATAAACAGAAGCATTGATTTTGCAGATAAATTTCCTGATGAGATAACTAATAAAACTCAGTTACAAATATTTTTAGGAAGTTTAAATTATATTTCCTCTTATTATATAAATATAGCCTAGGATACTGCTATTTTATATGATAGACTTGAAAAGAATCCGAAGCCTTAGTTTGAAAACCACACTCAGGCTGTAAGAAAATTAAAAGAAAAAGTTAAAACTTTGCCTTCCTTATGCTAAGTAATCCTGCATGGGATAAAATTGTTGAAACCGATGCTTCAGATATAGGATATGGAGGTATTTTAAAACAGATAGACCCCCAAAATAAACAAGAATATCTTGTTCGATTCTATTCTGGAAAATGGAATAATAGCCAGAAAAATTATGCTATTATTGCTAAAGAAATTCTTGCGATTGTTAAGTGTATCTTAAAATTCCAGGATGATTTATACAATCAAAAATTTATAATTAAAACAGATTGTAATTCTGCTAAGTTTATGTTCAACAAGGATTTCAAACATGATGTTTCCAAACAAATGTTTGCAAGATGGCAAGCTCATTTAGCTCATTTTGATTTTGAAATCATCTATAAGAAAGGAGATGAAAATAGTCTTCCAGATTTTCTGACTCGAGAATATATTTCTTAATTCTTCAGGAATGTACCCACGAGGTAGAGGCTCCCTCTCTTATAGAGGAAGAGGAGGAAGGGGATCAGAAAGA
Source organism: Plantago major (assembly GCA_026545765.1). Classification (NCBI taxonomy): domain Eukaryota; kingdom Viridiplantae; phylum Streptophyta; class Magnoliopsida; order Lamiales; family Plantaginaceae; genus Plantago; species Plantago major. The sequence continues at coordinate 59,081,314 of CM048841.1, forward strand.
ATTCTGGCCCAATTTGTCAAACAAAAGCTTATAACTATGGATTCGTCTCAGAGTTATGGGGCTCAAAGCTCGGCAGAATACCAAGAATTTCTTGAGTATAAAAGAAAGAAGGGAAAATTCCATCATTTGCTAAAATAGTAGCAGAAGAATCTGAGGAAAGTCAGATTAACTATATCGAAAATCGATACCAAGAAGTAATACTTCTATTGGAAAACAGGGATATGCGATGGGCAGACAACCCCTGGACCTTGATGACAAGGTATTTGGATAGGGCATCATATGCCTTAGGATCTTATAAAACAAGATATTTTTATGAAAATATTTTATCAAACACAGGTTCTTATGAGATAACACATTTTTCAGGAACACAAAAGGAAGTTTATAACTTCAGTAAAATTTATATCAAAAAGATTATATCTTTTGAACCCTTAAGAGAAAGGGAATTCTATTATCCCAACAATAGAAATCCTATCAAATACAATTACTGGGATTACATTGAAACATTTAATAAAGTGTGGCTTTATGAAAATGATAGGAAAAAAACACTTGTTAGTAATATCTGTTTAGATTTTGATCAGCAACCTTATGACTTATCTTAGCTCAGAAAGGTGATTAGTACTCTTGGTTCATTTGAACATTGTAAAAGAGGAAACTCACTAAGTATGATAGTCTAGCTAATCTTGTATAGGATATTAGGTCTCAAAATGTAATTTTTATTTTCTGAAGAAGACCAAGAAGAAGACATCCAGCAAAACAAGTTCAACGGATTTGAAGATTTGAAAATTGCAAAAGATTGCTGAAGACAATGGTTTTTCAGATACCTATGACCAGATATCTTGAAGACACAATTGGTTCTAAATAAACAGTGTCTTAAGAGATATCTGAGAACTAAAATGTTTTTGAAAACAAGGAAAGTGCCCACAGATATCTGCACTCAGATACCTTGGACTTAAACTATGTTTCTGAAAAAGAAACATATATTGCAACATATTTGTTTCAATAAAGTGGTATCTGAAGTTGAAGAAAAGGACGTGCAAAGCTTCAGAGAAATCTGATAATGAAGGTCTCTGATACAATGCATAGTTCCGTTGGCACTACAAGACAAAAGTATAGTACAAAGCATTAAATGCGCGGACAGATATGTCTGAACAAAAAAGGTAGCTTCTGAAGAAGAAGACAAACTCACATAAGATTATACACAGATATCAATAGTTTGAATTTGATTTAAGCCTAACGGATACTATTCAAACGGCACTCAAATTCATCTATAAATATCAACACTTAGACTGCTTGAGAAGACACCTTAAGAACACACAGAACAACCTAAGAACATATCTTACTCTCTCAAGCACACTACTTACCTTCAAGCTTTACATGACCAAAGCTCTTGATTCTAAGTAGCACTAAAGTTCTAAGTGTCCTGATCCTAAACAAGCACTGCTATTTGTGAAAGAGTTGAATCAAAAGATCAAGTATCTGAGATTCATTCTCTTGAGCAATTATCATAGACTTGGGTCAGTAAAGAACAAGATACCATACATTGCAAAGTGTATTAAGTATTCTTGATTCACAGAGCTATCTGATTAACTGAATAATTTATTAAAGAAGCTCGTCTGACAAACAAACCAAAAACCAACACCATAACTGGCGTGGAGTACAGGAAGTACTTAGTTTGGGAAACTAAGGAATAACTCCAAGGTTACTGAGCACAGGAAGTACTTAGCTTGGGAAGCTAAGGAACAACTCAAAAAGGTTTCTGAGTACAAGAAGTACTTGGCTGTGAAAGCCGGGAAATAACTCAGGGGGAACATTTGGTTGGGAACCATTTGTTTAGGAATCTTAGAATAGGATTATTGTAAGGTGAACTCAATTATCTGTTCTAGAGTATTCTAGGTCTCTAAAAGACCGAAGTGGATTAGCTGTAGGATTACGCCACCTCCAGATACCACTATACTTGCTGTGTATTTTATCTTTCTGTATTTACATTCCAGCAAAGCACACACACACACACTTATTGTTTCTGCACTCATCTATCTTAAAGTCTTCCGCGCTCTGAATTTAAGTATCAGATATCTTCACAGATATCTGAGAAACTGTGTTTATCGACAAAAGTTTTAAAAGACTATTCACCCCCTCTAGTCTTTTACTTTGCCGTTATCTGGACCAACAAGTGGTATTAGAGCAGGAGGTTCACAAGCCATCTGCACTGAACCTAGATCCCCAGATAGGTGAAGGAACTTTGTCCCCTTCTGAGGACTATATAATTTGTGTGTTAAGTGTGCAGGTATGTCTCTGAGTGATGCACCCGTTCTCAAACCAGAGAACTACGAGAAATGGAAAAATAACATGATGCTCCACCTAGAAGCCATAAGTGACGAAATGATCGACGTGATAAAGAATGGCCCAATAGTCATTCAACAACTCAAGAAAGTCATGGAGGTTTCTAATGGTAGAGACAGAGATCAAAGCGATGGGTCTTCACAAACAGATGCGTCAACTAGTGGGAGACCTACTAGTCATGTTATTTACGAGCCAAAGCCCATAGAACTCTGGACATCGAAAGATTCCAAGAGAAATCGTCTGGATGGTCAAACTCGTAATATCATCATCAGATCGACACCTGAGCACATCTGATGTAAATCGTAGGGTGCCAAACGGCGAAAGTTACAGCGGTGATTGAAGAAATCTGTGCCGGAACTGAGAAAACCAAGGAAAACAAGTTCGAAGTTCTCAAATTGAAATTCCAAAATTTCAAACAAGGTCCCACTGAAACTCTGGAAGAACTTGATTTTAGATTTACCACTCTCATGAGCGATATGGCTGCACTTGGTGAAAGCAACAGATACTCTCAGCCAGAAAAGATTAAGACTATTGTCAGAAGTCTTAATCACAACTGGGAGCACACTAAATTCTTTTATTTCAACCAAGGAATGCCAAATATCACTCCAGTGGAACTTTTCTCTCACCTTGCCACTGTTGATTATGAAACAATTCAAAGAGAACAAACAACTGAAAAGTTGCAGAATGTTGCTCTAATTACTCAAGGAATTCTGAAAAGAAGAAAAGCAAGGAAGAGACTGAGGATGCGCTTGCTGTAAAGCAAATGGGCAAATATGTCAGTCGAGAAATTGAGAGAAGAAAAGCCAAAGAGAAGCTGAAAAAGTTTCTAGGCTCAAACTATCACCAGTACAAAAATATGCAAAGCTCGCTGAACAAGCCAGCTCAGAAAGCATCAAGTACTGAGGAAGCAGAAATTGGAAACGATATTTGTTTCTATTGTCAGAAACCTGGTCACTTGAAGAAGGATTGTCCTGCCTTCAACAAACTAAAGACAGGTGACAAGAAAGATAGAAGAATCTTCAAAAGAAGCCAGAAGGCCTTACTGACTGAAGAAAGAAAGAAAATCCAAACTCAACTGGATGCTCTAGACATTGAGAAAGATTCTGAAGATGACGATACAGATGACTCAACCTTACCATCACCAGAATTATGTGGAGTCACTCACGATATAATCGACTTCGGCCTTAAGAAGAATGAAATGTGTGGAGTTGCTGAGATTGACGGTCCAGACATCTCCAACACTGAAATATGTCTTATGGCTGATGAGATAACACATACTTCATGTTATACTTATGAAAGTGATGAAGAAGCAATAAAAGATCTGGAAAATCTCAGAAAAGAACTTGATATCTACGAAAGAGAATTTCTAATGATCCGAGCTAGAGCCGAAAACCTTGAAGAAGAAAAAAATTTTCTTGTAAAGGAAAACTCTCAATTAAATAAGATGTCTGAGAAAAAGGATGCTGAAAATTCATTTCTCAAGGCTCAGATATCTGAGACTGAAAAGTCACATAAAGAAGCAATTGCTGAACTGCTAAAGAAATGAGAAGATCTTCTTTCTGAGAATAAGGAACTCAAAAAGAAAGAATTATCTTTTCAATCTTATGCCAAAGCTAGTGACACTCTTACTGAAGTACAATCTTATCTAAGAGATCCTTCAGAAAAGAAAGGACTTGGGCTGAATACACAGACAGAAAGTTCTACCACTCTGAATAAGAGCAAGGAAAGAAGAACATTTGTTAGTGCTCAGCAAGATGGTACCCAAACAATCAGTATCGGTCAGAAAACAAAGATTGTTGACAAAGGAAAGGCAGTTGCGACTAAACCGTTGTGGGAAAAACAAGTCAAAAGGAAAACTGTTGGGTATGTCTCTGGAAAGAAACATGACACTGAAAAGTGTAAACACCCACAGTGCTATGTCTCTCAAAAAGGAAAAATTGCAGGTGCTGGCAAATTTTCCTATGTCACGTTTTCTAGAAAGAAAATAGACAAACCAGAGACTAGCAAAGCTGCTGAGAAAAGATCTCAGATGGCATCAGGTGCTCGAAATGGTATTGGCTATAAAGACATCGGGAAACAACTTGCTCATGAATACAAACAGGAGAAAGAACGATGGCTAAAGGCTAGAATTGCTCACAACAATTATCAGAAGTGGAAGATGAATCAAGCCACTGAAAATCTGAATGCCAGGGCTAGAAGAAATCTGGCAAGGAAAGCTAAGTTTGCTGAGAAGCAGACTCAGAAACCCAACAGGTATCTGAAAGCACCAAATGGAGCACCAAGGAACACACCAGGAAGAAAGTAGTTCTTAATAATGATACTAATCATTTAACTAGAATTCCTCCTTATGTTCCTGTCAGACAGAAGAATGTTCCAAAGAAATTCATTCAAAAATGGATTCCTACTGGAAGATTATTTAGTCCAGACGGTTCCAGTATTGATATGAGAACCTAATCTCCTGTTTCCTGTTGTGTGTAGAACTCCTCTTGGACTAAAGCACAATGGCTATTTGATAGTGGATGCGGAAAGCACATGACAGGAGACAAAGCAAATCTGGTCAACTACAAAGCTTGCAACACAGGACCAGATATCAGATTTGCTGGAGGAGAATTAAATCCGTCTCTGGGATTTGGCAACGTCAAATTGGGATCATTAACAATCGCTGACGTATTACATGTTAAAGATTTAAAATATAATCTATTTAGCATGAGCCAGTTTGCAGACAAAGGTTTCACTGTGAAATTCAAAGCAAAGTATTGCAAACTTATTGACAATGAGTCAAACCAGACAGTCTTGGTTGCTCGGCGGAAAGGTAGTCTTTATGTTGCCGATTGGGCCTCTACCACAACTGAAGAATGTCTCATGGTGAGTCAATCAGGTCACACAGAAGAGAACTGGTTATGGCACAAAAGAATGAGTCACTTGAATTTCAAAACTTTGAACAAACTTGCCAAGAAAGAGTTAGTGGTTGCCCTTCCCAAAACATCTTTCAGAAAGGATGGTATCTGTTCTGCCTGTCGGATGGGAAAACAATCCAAGATCTCTTTCAAGTCCAAAACCAGACACTCTAGTGTTAGACCACAACAACTTTTACATATGGATCTTTTTGAATCATCTATAATTAGTTATGCAGGAAAGAAGTATGGTCTGGTTGTTGTAGATGACTTCTCAAGATTCACTTGGGTTGTCTTTCTGAAGCACAAATCTGATGCTAGGGTGGAGATACCAAACTTGCGGAAAAAGCTTGAAGTCATGAAAAATGACAAGGTATCTGCAATCAGAACAGACCATGGTACTGAGTTTGTCAACCAGTACATAAAGGAGTTTTGTACCAGCAAAGGTATACAACACCAACTTTCTTCTGTAAAAACACCACAACAAAATGGTGTTGCAGAAAGGAAAAATAGAACCCTTAAAGAAGCAGCAAGGACAATGCTAGCTGACACTGAAATAAGTGAAGTTTATTGGGTTGAAGCTGTAAACACAGCCTGTTACACTCAGAACAGATGTTTGATAAACAAACACCATGACAAGACACCGTATGAAATCTTGGTTGGTAGACCCCCTAATATTAAACATCTTAAAGTGTTTGGTTGTAGATGTTTTATTCTTAAAAATGGAAAAGAATATCTGAGAACATTTCAACTAAAGGTAGATGAAGGTGTATTTCTTGGTTATTCTATGAATAGCAAAGCTTACAAAGTTTACAACAAAAGAACAAAGAAGATTGAAGAATCAGTTCATGTTGTATTCTATGAAGGAAGTAAGAAAACACCTCTTACTGATGAACTCTTAGAAAGGTTCAAGGAACTAATGGTAAAATATTCTAAAGAAGAACCCTCAAAAAGGAAAAACTTCGTTGTGGAAAGTGAGGATGACTCTGACGAAGAAAAGCATGAAATGCCTAGTAACAACCAGATGACTCTCAGACATGATGAAGAATTTCCTATGAGATTTTCAGAAATGGAAACTGAAGATGTTCATCACAAAGCTATCTCTGGAAATGATCTCTCTGAAAGACATGTTCCAGAAAGCTCACACACTGCGCAAATGTCAGACATTAACCGCCCTTCTAAGGTCCAAAATGTCTCAGATACTGAAAAAGTATCAAATCATAATATTAGTGATTCACATTCAAATCACTTGGATATTGATCCTACTAGCACTAAACCTATGATGAGATGGATCAAAGATCATCCTGCAAAAGATGTAATTGGACCAATTAATCAAGGTGTTAGAACTAGGAGAGCAATAGCTGAAAATGCTAATTCTCTCTTTGGATGTTTCATCTCAAATATTGAACCTAAAACTATAGAATAAGCATTAAGAGACCTAGATTGGATCTCAGCAATGCAGGAAGAGTTAGATCAATTTGAGAGAAAAAAAGTCTGGAAACTAGTTCCATTTGTAGAAGGAATATCTGTGATTGGAACAAAGTGGGTTTTCAGAAACAAAATGAATGAGTCTGGTGAAATAACCAGAAACAAAGCAAGATTGGTTGCCAAGGGATTCACCCAGACTGAAGGTCTAGATTTTGATGAGTCATATGCACCAGTTGCCAGATTGGATGCAATAAGACTCTTTCTGGCCTTTGCAGCTCATAAATATTTTAAAGTTTATCAGATGGATGTCAAGAGTGCATTCTTGAATGGTGAACTTGCTGAGGAAGTCTATGTTGAGCAACCACCTGGCTTTGAAGTTTCCTCAGAAAGTAGAATGGTCTATAAGCTTCAGAAAGCTCTGTATGGGCTGAAACAAGCTCCTAGAGCATGGTATGACACTTTGGCCAAATACCTTCTGGAAAGTGGTTTTAAGAAAGGTGAAGTTGATAAAACTTTATTTACTTTGAATCATGATGGGAAACTACTCTTAGTTCATGTATATGTTGATGACATTATATTTGGATCTAAGGACAAGCAACTTTGTGATGACTTTGCAAATATCATGAAAAGTAAGTTTGAGATGAGCATGATGGGAGAATTGAATTATTTCCTAGGATTGCAAGTCAAGCAACTCAATGATGGAATATTCATTAGTCAGACAAAGTATGCAAAAGATATGCTCACGAAGTTTAATCTTAAGCCTTCTGAAAAGAATGCTAAGATACCTATGAGCATAGGAACCAAAATGACCTATACTGAATCAGACAAAAGTGTTGAAGAATATAAGTATAGAAAATTGATAGGTTCACTACTTTACCTTACTGCAAGTAGATCTGATATTCAATATGCAGTTGGAGTGTGTGCTAGATTTCAGACAAATCCAATGCAATCACACTACAACATTGCTATGAAAATATTAAGGTATGTAAAAGGTACAGTAGATGTAGGTTTGTGGTATCCTAAAGAATGCGGATTGAGTTTGGCTGGTTACTCAGATGCTGATTATGCTGGATCAATGCTTGATAGGAAAAGTACCTCAGGAACTTGTCAGTTTCTAGGAGCTAGACTTATCTCATGGTTTAGCAAGAAGCAAAACTCAATTGCAACTTCTACCACAGAGGCTGAATATATTGCTGCTGGTTGTTGTGCAACACAAATTCTGTGAATTCAACAACAACTTAAAGACTATGGACTCAATGAAGAGAAAACTCCCATTTTCTGTGACAACACAAGTGCTATTGCCATAACTCAGAATCCTAAGTTTCATGCTAGAACAAAGCACATTGATGTTAGACACCACTTCATCAGAGACCATGTTGAAAAAGGCAATATAGAGATACTCAAGATTGGCACTGAAGACCAACTTGCAGATATCTTTACTAAGCCACTACAAGAAAGTAGATTTTTAGCCTTAAGACATAGTCTTGGACTAATGGAGCTACAAAAGAACTGAAAAAGTTCAGATATCTGAAGAAGATATCAAAGATAAGAGAAGAGGAATCTGGAACGGGTATCCAGAGAGGAGAAATCTGGAACAGGTATCCAGAGAAGAGAAATCAGGAATGGGTATCCAGAAAGGAAGAATCCGGAATAAGTATCTAGAAACAAAGGCTAAAGGGCAAAAAGACTGCTTAAAGATCTCTGAGACAGGAACTCAGATATCAGGGTCACTCAGTAAGGGGGAACACAAAAGAGAATAGTACGACTATCTGCAGTCAACTACTCTCTTGAAATTTGTATTGTTTCTATCTTTGTGTAAAACTTGGACGAATATTAAGTGTGAGATAGACTCAGATCCAAACAGTGCTCTTGGTCATACAGAAATGTGATTTAGATAGCTAATAGCCAAAATTCATTAAATGGGCACAATTACATTTGTTGATTGTGATCATTGCTGAAGAAGCAATTGTGACCCTTGATGAAATTGAGCGATTGATCTTTACGGTGGAAATTAATTCTCAGTAAATAGTGGACTGTTAAAATTCCGACAAGGCCCACTATGCATTTAATGCCGAACAAGCTTTTGCTCACGCCTGCCTGCAATTCACATATACTTACACACAAAATCAATTTGTATGTATATGTCTGTTGAAATTCAACTTGCTATATATATGGGATTTTGGCAAAAGAAATTACTTTCGCCTAATCCAACATTCCGACTTGCACAAGAATAGCAAAATCACTCTCTCGATTCTCTGCAAATCTCTTCAATCTCTGCAAATCTCTATTAGTTTTTCTGCAAAGAATTACTAATCCCTAAACCAAATCTCTTTCAAACACCGAAATTCTTACACTATATAAAGAGATGGCTCATAAGCGTTCATCTGCACAGATATCCCAATCTTCTACTGGTACTGCTGAAAAGCAAGCACCAGAGTTGGTTATTGTGAACAACCGATTGGTAGGAGACTTTAATCCCGATCATTGGACTTCAAATCACCGGATGATTTGGGGTGGTGCCATGATTGAGGAATACCTCACGGCTGCAGTTGAAAACCAAGTCGATAGAAAACTGATTCTTGACATGCTTGAAAAGGCACAAATCAAGGGTTTTCTATCTGTTCTTCCTAGTGGAATTTCTTCACTAGATGTGTTAGAATTCTACAATAATTCCAGGATTATATCCTGTGTTTCTGAAGGCACTACAATAGTGTCTATAAAAACCTCAGTCCAAGGAAAGGAAATCCTTCTGGACTTAACAACTTTCTGCAAGTTGTTTGATCTTCAAAATCTTGGAAAGGATTTTGAAATAAACACCCAGGATGCCGATCTCCTTGAAGGTGTAAAACAGCTGTACAGTGACGTGTGTGATCTTGAAAAATCAGCTACACCCACTGAGTTCAAGCTTGCTGACATCAGAGCTAGACATCTGCTAGTTCACTGGGATGTGTTGGCATGCATTCTTCACAGATGCTTTGATAGTCTACAAGGAGGTGCTGACCAGAAAAGCCAAGAATGCTAGATAATGATGTTCTTGTTATGTCAACAAGACAAAAGGCTGGAAAACCCTTTCAATTGGGGAAAGTACGCCTTTATGAAGTTTGTGAAGAAGATTCAAGGCTTTGAGCCTAAAATCGCTAAGGGACTTGCTGAGCCAAAGACCACAGTAAGCTATGGTCTAAAGATATGCTACTTACTGGAAAAGCTTGGCATCGAGCTCAGAGAGAAGGCTGATATAGACAACAGTAACCTGCTCTACAAATATGAGTATACAAACATGATGAAAAAGGTTAGTGGATCTCAGAAAGGTTCCAAGAAGCGAAAGACTGAAGAGGTATCTGAGGGTAAAGTTGCGACCAAGAAGCCCAGAACTTCACGAAAGAAGTCTGCTGGCAAATCAGAAGGCACACCCATTGAGGTTGTCGATTCCCAGATACCTGCAGCCATTGTCGATGAACTTATAAATGTAGATGAACTCATCAATGCTGCAAAAGAGGTATCGACTACAGAACAAGTAGACTCAGCAAGAGAAAGTGCTTTGAGAAATGTGAAGACTATTACAGAAAGCCTTGCTGATGAACTTATAAATGTTGCCAACAGTAGTAAAAGATACCAAGCCCTATCTGCAGAAACCGCAGGAATTATGGACCAATCAGTTCCTAATGCTGATGAGAGCTCAGACGATGAAGATGATAAACTAGTCATCTCTCAAGTCCTGGAAAAATAAAAAAGAGCTAAAGTTACTGAAATAGAAACTGGTGTAGAGGTATCTGAAGAAGAACCCACACCACAGGTTGCTGAACAAGCACTTATAGCAAAGGTTGTTGGTGCAAACACACCATCAGGGAAAGTCTCATATGAACAACTTCAAGAAGCCCTGATGAGTGGTGATTTAGTGTTGGCCGATGCTGATGACAACGCCACACTTAAAAATCTGGAAGAACATTCAACTGTTCATTCTCCTGCTTCCATACAACCACAACAACCACAACCACAACATCCACAAGTGGTTGATGAAATGGTAAATGAACTCCATTTCGACTTACCAGCAATGCAATATTCTGAAGAAAATCCTGCAAAAGAGCAGGTTCCCCAACTCATTGAGAGGGATCAAACTGAGACATCTACTCAGAATGATCAACCAGGGGAGGCAACTGAGTTGCATACTCAGGAAAGGTGTGAAGTACCTGAAACTTCAAACAAAGAAGCTGTACTGGAACAAGAAGACCAAAGCATAGAAGGGTCACGAGTTTCAGAGACCAATCAGCCTGACACTACTCAGGTAGCTGGATGGTTTAACTCTCTACTTTTGAAATTTTATGCTTATTAATCTTGTTACTTATAAAAGAAAATTTCTTTGTTACAGGCTGAATTAGAAACACAAGAACAAGAGGAATCTTGCCTCAGAGACTGAAAAGGAGGCTTCATCAACCTCATCTCTTAAGGAATCTGAGCCTATGCTAGGTGATAAAGTGTTCCTTAAGATAATTCTTTTCAGTTATATGTTAAGTTACTGAATTAATTAAGTGAATGTTTCTAATAGGCTCCAACTGAGAAAGAAGAAGAAAAGGCACTTTTGCCAGAAAAAGATCCAGAAACCGTTAAGGTTTCTGAAGAAAATGTCATTGAGCCTTTTAGTACAAAGGTATATGAAAATCAGTGATAAACATTCTTCATCATGGGTCACTATAACTTCTTCTCTAATTACTCAATACTTTCTACTTACAGGCTCACTCAGAAGTAGAAGTGCAAGGCGATAGAGTTGCGACATCCCCTGCACCTATGGAAATTGATGAAGCCCCCAAGGCAACATCGCCAGAAAGAACTCCAGAAACTGAGAAAGTTTATGCGAAAAATGATTCTGAGCTTCCTGATGAGGAAGTAAGTGGAAAACTCAGAAATCATTAAAGCTTAATTGCATAAACTCTTTCATGACAATTTCCTAAGTATTGTGATAATTTTAATTCTCAGGTTCAAGCAGAAAGAACGGTTGATGAGAACCAGACTTCCAAGTCTCCACCTCACAACAAGATATCTGAGACACCCCTTGTCTCAGTAGTACAAGTTTCTGAGCCTCATTTACTCATTCAGGTAACTCAGAAACCAAACTACACTTGTACTCAGATATCTATACTAGTTTTGAATCTAACTCAAAACACTTTCTTTCAGGCTCAAACAAGTGCCAAGAAGGTTCCTGATGATGAGAAAAAGGACCTACTTCCCTTCTTCAAAGCTCAAACCCTGCCAAAGCATATTCAATGCTTCAAGAAATGGCAGAGGTTAAGGTGCTCTGATCTCTCTGAAATATTGAGAATCACAGATCAACCTACAAGACGAGCACGAGCTCTTGATTTGGAGACATACATCCATGCAATGTTCCCACGGAACAATATCCAGTTGCGACTTTATTGCATAAGGATTTCTCCAAAGAAGTGGCACACAAGTTGATTCAAGCCTTCAATCAGGCTGATGGTCAGACAAGATTACAGATGGCATTCAAGCCAGTCCTGCCCCAGACTCTACAATTTAATGGGCAGAAGATCACTATTCCTGAAGTGATTAATCTTGTATCTAAAGATGAAGAGGAGGAAGAAATAAACGAGAATGACTTAGATGAACCTCCCTCTGACCATCACAAAAAGGATGATAATGATAAGAAGGATGATGATGATGCCCCTGCACCAGGGACCGGAGGAATTTTACAAGGAAATAATGCCTCAGCTGCTGAAAAGCACACTGAGAGGACATTACAGAAATCTCCGCCTCCATCTCCTCAAAAATCTACTCATCCATCTTCTCAACAACAAGAGTACACTACTGTACAAGTAGTTGAGCATTCTGAGGAAATCACTCAGAAAATACTGAACACTCAAACAAGAACTTCTCAACTCAAACAACTGTTGGAAGAAGAACAACAGTTCCATCTTCAACTAGAAGAAACGATAGCTATATCCAGAGATAAGCTCAATCAACTACAAGATCAATACTTAGAAGAAATGATAGCTTACTATGAGGTTAAAGAGCTACAGGATGCTGTGAATGCTATAACCAAGGAACTCGATACTGAAGAAGTATCTGAAGCAAAGCATGATGCTAAGGTTTCATCATCTTCAAAATATGTACCATCCTCCTCACAGAAAGGAAAGAAACCTATCTCTGAGATGGTTGCTGGACAAGACATAATTGATGAAAATGTCCAAGAGGATGAAGATCACTGGGCTGATTACTCAGATGATGAAGAAGACAAGACTTTGGCAGAACACCGCAATGAACACTTAGCGGTCTCTCATCTGAAAAGGAAGCTAATTGCTCCTGAAATTTTCAACAAAATGCCAAATGTCCACTCCCATGAATACATGAATAGATACCAAGTTTTGGCACATCTTAAAAAGGAGTTGTCTTCACAAAACAAAGAAGTAATTGCCTCCGTCCCCTCAGAAATGAAGAAATTCACTGAACTCATCACTCAGAGAACAACCAGCATGGTCATTGCTCAGAAGGATATGGGAATGATAAGGGACGATGATGCGTCTTTAGCTGAAAAAGCTTTTCAAGAGGCAAATTACACTGCTGAAAAATGGACTTATCAAGCAAAATCAGGAGCTCACTGATAAGGAAAATGGACTTATCAAGCAAAATCAGGAGCTCAAAACTGAACTTCAGAAGTTGGTCACTGCCTATAACTACTTACAAGGACATTTTGAGTCTCTCTCAGATTCTTTTATGAGACTTAGTCAGCCAACAATGACTAAGGGGGAAGGATTGTACAAATCTGGACCTCAAAGTCAGGGGGAATGGGAAGAAGGAGAAGGAAATAAGAAGAAATCTGGAGCTGGTGCTGCTCAGAGAGGAAGAAGAAACAAGAAAACTTCCCAGCCACCACTCAGAATAAATGAGCCCTCCTCAAGTCAAGCTGCTTTGCAAATAGTAGCTACTTCCCAGAAACCTACTGAAGGAACTTCAATGGTAACAAGGGCCATGGCACAGAAACCTCCAAGGAGTACCAAGGCTCCAAGGAGAAGACAAGTAAGAGGGATTGATGAATCTTCTGAATAATACGAAGAAGGTCAAATCAAATCCCTGGGCAATGAAGAAGGCTGCAAAATTCTCATAAGAATTAATCTTGATGATGATGAAGAGACTGATGAAGATGAAGCTCCTCTTCACATAAAAAGAAAAATTGAAAGCCTAACTGAGCCCATAGCTGCAAAGCCCCTAGCAGCTAAAACACCCTCTGGAAATACCAAGTCTATCCAGGGTGGTTCTTCAAGCAATACCCCAAAAGAGAATTCAAGACAAAAAAGGAACAGACTAAGAGTTGAACAAAGACAAAGTCAACTTCCACTCAGGCCAGAAGAATCCAAAATTGAGTATGTGAAGAATGACAAAAATTCCTCTGTCTACAGGTGCATCAATCAGAAGAATGGCTATTGGATTATGGAACTAAAGCATCTACTGGTAAACTCAAGATTTCCAGAACAAATCCATAAACAGCTCATGGCATGGAGAAAAGACAAGCCAATCTTGATCAACACCAATCATATCAAAGATTGGTTGGATTTTGAAGTTATCAAGAGAATAGAAGTCATGAAGAAGGACCTCTCTGATGAATGTCCTTATGGAAAGCCAGATGATGTGCACAAAATTCTCAATATTACAGGAACAGGCACAAGAGCAAGACTTGCTGTGGAACCCTATGAGTCGTTCTACTTAACTGAAGATCAATACAAGGGTGACATCAGATATCTGAAGATCATCTATGAATACTTCAAGCTATCAGATATCAGAATAGAGCATGCCTGGAAATGGGGAAAGTATCTGTGGGTCAAGCACTTTGTCAAGAAAAATCCTACCAAAACCTACAAGGAAGTCTGTGGTTTTGCCAGAGACACAGAGATGATAGTCAGAACACTTCTTTATGATTATTCTGATGACATCATAAGGTTTGGTGATAGGAAATTTGCAGATTGATCCATAGAACTGCTGTTGAAGACTTGAAGATTTGAAGACTAGTCTATTTGGATGTTTACTTGGAGCTTGGTTAATCCTGTTGTCCGAATTTACTATGTATTTTTGTTGTATCTTGCTGACTGAGCTGATTGTACTTTGTACCAAAGTTATCTGTAAACTTTCTCTGTAGTATATCTGATAAACTTACTCTCAGATATCTTTATCTATAAAAGATAACATGTCAGCAAAGATCACACCTTGTGATTTGGTTGATGTTTACTTTCTGCACTTAATTGTATGAATTGAAAGATCATAAGAAATGATTAAGTGGTGGATTGTTTCCTCATCCAGATTTGTAATAGGTCAGATAGTCATCGTTGACTGATCAAAAAGGGGGAAATTTGTTAGGAATATCTGTTTAGATTTTGATCAGCAACCTTATGACTTATCTTAGCTCAGAAAGGTGATTAGTACTCTTGGTTCATGTTAGGAATATCTGTTAGTATTTTGATCATTCATCACTTGTTCTTATCTTAGCCACAAAGGTGATTAAGTACTCTTGGTTCACTTGAACATTGTAAAAGAGGAAATCACTGAGTATGATTAGTCTAGTAAATCTTGTATTAGGATTATAGGTCTCTCTGAGTGTAATTTTTATTTCAAGAAGACCATGAAGATCAATCCTAGCAATGGAGCTTATCTGAAGATTAGAAGACTGAAGATTGCACAAGATTTATGAAGACATCAAGGTTTAGTCTAACTCAGAAAGACTATGTCCTTAATCCTCAATTAAGTGTATTTTCTTACATTTGAAATCAGGTTATGGACACATGACATCATGAGTAAGGAGCATGCAAGCCATCAGAAAGGCTCATGTATCCGTTGAGACTAAAGGACAATGAACAGTACTATGCATTAAATGCATTGGCAGAATTGCAAGTCCTCTCTGAAAAATGAGATAGTGACTTCTGAGTACATAGTTCAAAGATATAAACGGATATAATTTGATAGAGAGCACAACGGATATAATTCAAATGCCTCTCAAATTTATCTATATATATCACACACTTAGATGCTGAGAAATACACCTTAGAACGCGCTATCTTGCAAACTTACCATCAATCAAAGTATTCTGTCAAGCACTCTACTACACTTTCTGAAAGCTTTCTGATTGCTTAAAGAATCACTAGTAGTTCTAAGTTGTCCTGAACCTTAACAAGAGATTGTTATTCGTAAAAGAGTTGAACTATCAGATACCCTTTCTGAAGCTCATTCTCCAGAACGGACATCAATTACTTGGGTCAAGAAAAGCATCGCCATCAACTGAACAAGTGTATTAAGTAGTCTTGTTCCATCAGGCTCTCTGAAAACATAACTGAAAAGTTATACGAGACGCCTCTCTGACAAAAACCACATAACCAAACACCAACACGACGTGGAGTAGAGGAAGTACTTGATTTGGGAAATCATGGGATAACTCCAAGGTTATCTGAGTAGAGGAAGTACTTAGCTCTAGGAGCTGGGGAATAACTCAGGGGGAACATTTGGTTGGGAACCATTTGTTTAAGAATCTTAGAATAGGATTATTGTAAGGTGAACTCAATTATCTGTTCTAGTGAATTCTAGGTCTCAGAAAGACCGAAGTGGATTAGTTGGAGGATTATGCCACCTCCAGATACCACTATACTTGCTGTGTCATTGACCTTTCTGTATTTACATTTCAGCAAAGCACACACACACATACTTGTAGTTTCTACACTTATCTATCTTAAAGTCTTCCGCGCTCAGAATCTAAGTATCAGAAACCCCCAGGTTTCTGAGAAATTGTGTTTATCGACAAAGTTTTAAAAGACTATTCACCCCTCCTCTAGTCTTTTACTTTGCCGTTATCTGGACCAACAAGTTGTATCAGAGTAGGAGGTTCACAAGCCTTCTGCACTGAACCTAGATCCCCAGATAGGTGAAGGAACTTTGTCCCTTTCTGAGGACTATATAATTTGTGTGTTAAGTGTGCAGGTATGTCTCTGAGTGATGCACCCATTCTGAAGCCAGAAAACTACGAGAAATGGAAGAACAACATGATGCTCCATCTGGAGGCCATTAGCGACGAGATGATCCATGTCATCAATGAAGGGCCTATCAAAAGTAGACAACTGAGACAAGTCACTGAGGTGTCTGATGGAAGAAAAGCCTCAGAGAATGAAGATGAAAGTGAGGATGCGACTGCTAGTGATAGTGGTCGTATTGCTCATGGAAGCATTGTGTATGAAGATAAGCCAAGAGAGCTCTGGACATCTGAAGATGCCAAGAGACAAAGATTGGATGGTCAAGCTCGTAATATAATTATCAGATCGACACCTGAGCACATACAGTGTAAACTGTGGGGTGCTAAAACGGCGAAAGTTGCCTGGCAACTGATTGAAGAAATTTGTGCCGGAACTGAGAAAACCAAGGAAAACAAGTTCGAAGTACTTAAATTGAAATTTCAAAATTTCAAACAAGGTCCCACTGAAACTCTGGAAGAACTTGATTCCAGGTTTACCACTCTGATGAGTGATATGGTTGCACTTGGTGAAAGCAATAGATACTCTCAGTCAGAAAAGATTAAGACAATTGTCAGAAGTCTTAATCAAAACTGGGAACACACAAAATTCTTTTATTTTAACCAAGGGATGCCAAGTATTACTCCAGTAGAACTCTTCTCTCATTGTTAGGAATATCTGTTAGTATTTTGATCATTCATCACATGTTCTTATCTTAGCCAGAAAGGTGATTAAGTACTCTTGGTTTACTTGAACATTGTAAAAGAGGAAATCACTGAGTATGATTAGTCTAGTAAATCTTGTATTAGGATTATAGGTCTCTGAGTGTAATTTTTATTTAAAGAAGACCATGAAGATCAATCCTAGCAATGGAGCTTATCTGAAGATTAGAAGACTGAAGATTGCACAAGATTTATGAAGACATCAAGGTTTAGTCTAACTCAGAAAGACTATGTCCTTAATCCTTAATTAAGTGTAGGTTATGGACATATGACATCATGAGTAAGGAGCATGCAAGCCATCAGAAAGGCTCATGTATCCGTTGAGACAGAAGGACAATGAACAGTACTATGCATTAAATGCATTGGCAGAATTGCCACTGAAAGCAAGTCCTCTCTGAAAAATGAGATAGCGACTTCTGAGTACATAGTTCAAGATATAAACGGATATAATTTGATAGAGAACACAACGGATATAATTCAAATGCCTCTCAAATTTATCTATATATATAACAAACTTAGATGCTGAGAATAACAACTTACAACACCTTATAACGCTCTATCAAGCAAAGTATTCTCTCAAGCACTCTACTATCCTTTCTGAAAGCTTTCTGATTGCTTAAAGAATCATTAGTAGTTCTAAGTTGTCCTGAACCTTAACAAGAGATTGTTATTAGTGAAAGAGTTGAACTGTCAGATACCCTTTCTGAAGCTCATTCTCCAGAACGGACATCAATTACTTGGGTCAAGAAGAGCATCGCCATCCACTGAACAAGTGTATTAAGTAGTCTTGTTCTATCAGGCTCTCTGAAAACATAACTGAAAAGTTATACGAGAAGCCTTTCTGACAAAAACCATATAACCAAACACCAACACGGCGTGGAGTAGAGGAAGAACTTGATTTGGGAAATCAGGGAATAACTCCAAGGTTATCTGAGTAGTGGAAGTACTTAGCTCTAGGAGCTGGGGAATAACTCAGGGGGAACATTTGGTTGGGAACCATTTGTTTAAGAATCTTAGAATAGGATTATTGTAAGGTGAACTCAATTATCTGTTCTAGTGAATTCTAGGTCTCAGAAAGACCGAAGTGGATTAGTTGGAGGATTACGCCACCTCCAGATACCACTATACTTGCTGTGTCATTTACCTTTTTGTATTTACATTTCAGAAAAGCACACACAAACACTTATTGTTTCTACACTTATCTATCTTAATGTCTTCCGCGCTCTGAAACTAAGTATCAGAAACCCCCAGGTTTCTGAGAAATTATGTTTATCGATAAAAGTTTTAAAAGACGATTCACCCCCCCCCCTCTAGTCTTTTACTTTGCCGTTATCTGGACCAACAAGTGGTATCAGAGCAGGAGGTTCACAAGCCTTTTGCACTGAACCTAGATCCCCAGATAGGTGAAGAAACTTTGTCCCTTTCTGAGGACTATATAATTTGTGTGTTAAGTGTGCATGTATGTCTCTAAGTGATGCACCCATTCTGAAGCCAGAAAACTACGAGAAATGGAAGAACAACATGATGCTCCATCTGGAGGCTATTAGCGACGAGATGATTCATGTCATCAATGAAGGGCCTATCAAAATCACACAACTGAGACAAGTCACTAAGGTATCTGATGGAAGAAAAGCCTCAGAAAAGGAAGATGAAAGTGAGGATGCGACTGCTAGTGATAGTGGTCGTATTGCTCATGGAAGCATTGTGTATGAAGAGAGCTCTGGACATCTGAAGAGAGCTCTGGACATCTGAAGATGCCAAGAGACACAGATTGGATGGTCAAGCTCGTAATATAATTATCAGATCGACACCTGAGCACATACAAAGGTAAACCGTGGTGCTAAACGAAAGTTGCCCGCAACCGATTGAAGAAATCTGTTGAATCGAAAACTAAGGAAAACAAGTTCAAAGTACTTAAATTGAAATTTCAAAATTTCAAACAAGGTCCCACTGAAACTCTGGAAGAACTTGATTTCAGGTTTACCACTCTGGTGAGTGATATGGCTGTGCTTGGAGAAAGCAATAGATACTCTCAGTCAGAAAAGATTAAGACAATTGTCAGAAGTCTTAATCACAACTGGGAACACACGAAATTCTTCTATTTTAACCAAGGGATGCCAAGTATTACTCCAGTAGAACTCTTTTCTCATCTTTCTACTGTAGACTATGAGACAACTCAGAGAGAACAAACAACTGAAAAGTTGCAGAGTGTTGCTCTAGTTTCTCAAGGTACTTCTGAAAAGAAGGATACCAAAGATGAATCTGAAGAAAATGCTCTTGCAGTAAGACACATGAAGAAATTTGTGAGTCAACAAATTGAGCGAAGAAAAGCTAAAAAAAAGCAGAAAAAGCATCTTGGCCCAAACTATCATCAGTACAAGAACATACAAATGAACAACTCTCTAAACACCCCCACTCAGAAAGGTGTTAGTACTGAAAACGCAGAAATAGGAAATGATATCTGCTTCTTTTGTCAAAAGCCTGGTCACTTCAAGAGAGATTGTCCAGCTTTAAATAAGCTCAAGACAGGTGACAAAAAGGACAGAAGAAATTTCAAAAGAAATCAAAGGGCCTTCTTGGTGAAGAAAGGAAAAAGGTTCAAATTCAACTTGATGCTCTAGACATTGAGACAGATTCTGAAGATGAAGATTCAGATGACTCAAACTTACCATCACCAGAATTGTGTGGAATTACCCACGAAGTGATCGACTTCGGCCTTAAGAAGAAAGAAATGTGTGGAGTGGCTGAGATCACTGGTCCAGACATCTCCAACATTGAAATATGTCTTATGGCTGATGAGGTAAAAAATAACTCACAATTTCTGTACTATGAAAGTGATGATGGAATTGAGGATCTAGAATTAGTCAAAAGTGAATTGGATCGTTATGAGAAAGAATTTCTGGAAACACAATCTAAAACCAGAATTCTAGTAACAACCAGAAAGGAAAAACATCATTAAGGAAAGAGAGGATGACTCTGACGAAGAAAAGCATGAAATGCCTAGTAACAACCAGATGATTCTCAGGCATGATGAAGAATTTCCTATGAGAATTCCAGAAATGGAAACTGAAGATGTTCATCAGAAAGCTAATTCTGGAAATGACCTCTCTGACAAGCATGTCCCAGAAAGCTCTCACACTGAACAAGTGTCAGACATTAACCGCCCTTCTGAGGTGCGAAATGTCTCAGATACTGAAGAAGTATCAAGTCATAATCATAGTGATTCACATTCAGATCACTTAGATGTTGATCCTACTAGCACTAAACCTATGATGAGATGGATCAAGGATCATCCTGCAAAAGATGTAATTGGACCAATTAATCAAGGTATTAGGACTAGGAGAGCAATAGCTAAAAATGCTAATTCTCTCTTTGGATGTTTTATCTCAAAAATTGAACCTAAAACTATAGAGGAAGCATTAGGAGACCAAGACTGGATCTCTGCAATGCAAGAAGAGTTGGATCAATTTGAGAGAAACAAAGTCTGGAAACTAGTTCCATTTGTAGAAGGAATATCTGTAATTGGAACAAAGTGGGTTTTCAGAAACAAGATGAATGAATCTGGTGAAATAACCAGAAACAAAGCAAGGTTGGTTGCCAAGGGATTCACCCAGACTGAAGGCTTAGACTTTGATGAGTCATATGCACCAGTCGCCAGATTGGATGCAATATGACTCTTTCTGGCCTTTGCAGCTCATAAAGACTTTAAAGTTTATCAGATGGATGTCAAAAGTGCATTCTTGAATGGTGAACTTGCTGAGGAAGTTTATGTTGAGCAACCACCTGGCTTTGAAGTTTTCTCAGAACGTAGAATGGTCTATAAGCTACAGAAAGCTCTATATGGACTGAAACAAGCTCCAAGAGCATGGTATGACACATTGGCCAAATACCTTCTGGAAAGTGGTTTCAAGAAAGGTGAAGTTGATAAAACTTTATTTACCTTAAATCATGATGGGAAACTACTCTTAGTTCAAATATATGTTGATGACATTATATTTGGATCTAAGGACAAGCAACTTTGTGATGACTTTGCAAATCTCATGAAAAGTAAGTTTGAGATGAGCATGATGGGAGAATTGAACTATTTCCTAGGATTGCAAGTCAAGCAACTCAATGATGGAATATTCATTAGTCAAACAAAGTATGCAAACGACATGCTCACAAAATTCAATCTAAAGCCTTCTGAAAAGAATGCTAAGATACCTATGAGCATTGGAACCAAGATGACCTATACTGAATCAGATAAGAGTGTTGATGAGCACAAGTATAGGAAGTTGATAGGTTCACTACTTTACCTTACTGCAAGCAGACCTGATATTCAATATGCAGTTGGAGTGTGTGCTAGATTTCAAACAAATCCAATGCAATCACACTACAACAGTGCTATGAAAATATTAAAGTATGTAAAAGGTACCGTAGATATAGGTTTGTGGTATCCAAAAGAAAGTGGATTGAGTTTGGCTGGTTACTCAGATGCTGATTATGCTGGATCAATGCTTGATAGGAAAAGTACCTCTGGAACTTGTCAGTTTCTAGGAACTAGACTTATCTCATGGTTTAGTAAGAAGCAAAACTCAATTGCAACTTCTACCACAGAGGCTGAATATATTGTCGCTGGTTGTTGTGCAACACAAATTCTGTGGATTCAACAACAACTCAGAGATTATGGACTCATTGAAGAGAAAACTCCCATTTTCTGTGATAACACAAGTGCTATTGCAATCACACAGAATCCAAAGTTCCATGCCAGAACAAATCACATTGATGTTAGACACCACTTCATCAGAGATCATGTTGAGAAAGGCAATATAGAGATACTCAAGATTGGTACAGAAGACCAACTTGTAAATATCTTCACCAAGCCACTTCAAGAAAGCCGGTTCTTGACCTTAAGATATAATCTTGGATTATTGGAGTTGCCTAAGGACTGAAAAAATTGTCCTGAATCTTTGAAGTTAGAATTAGTGAGAAAGAAAAGAAGTAGGTCTCTGAGAACACGTTCTCAGAAAGCCAAGTTGATAAGAAGTGATGCAAAGGTTTCTGAGTAGCAACACTCAGAATGGCAAAACATTTCTGGAACGGGTATCTAGAAAGGCAAAGGTTGGTACACATTCAGTAAGTAAATAAGACTAGAACTTACTTACAGAAGTTGGGACAAATACATTCAAACTACTGAAGCTTCTGACACTTGAATTCAGAAAGCAATTTAGTCATAAAGAGAAAAGACACAGTAAGCCCGAAAAGTATAAGTTCTGAAAGTCAAACATGTCCAAATGACTTGTATTTTTACCATTTCCATGATAAACAATATCTAGATAAGGACTTGACACTCAGTATGATAAGATCAAACGATCAAAGTGCTCTCTCTCTTTACTTAGTGACACAATGAATGTAGCATATTAAAAATCCATCAAGTCGGCACAATACCAATTGTTGATAACAAGATATTCAATATAAGCCCTTGATGAATAAATGTTAGATCTCAATGGTTGAGATTAAAACAAAGCAAGTAATGTCTGTTGAAAAGAGCAGACATGACCCACTACGCATTTAATGAAGTACAAAGGACGTACCACGCCTATGCAGATATAAAGACACGCATTCATATTCAGATATATGTATGTTGTGTCTCTATACATTTTGTCTGCTATATATATATAGGAATTGGGTACAAGACAAACACTCTTACCAATTCCGAAATTTCAAACTTGCATCAAAATAGCAAAATCTCTCAAGATTTCTGCAAACCCTTCTGCAAACTCAACTTTTTGTGCTTAGTCTTCTGAAAAGATAGACTAATCTCAATTACTTGTGCAAAATTCGTCTGTAAAACCACTCATTCAAAATTCTATATAAAGAGATGGCACCCAAGAAGATAACCACCAAGAACCCTAAGGCCGGATCATCAACTCCTGCTGAAAACCAAGGAGGAAAAGAACTTAAGGTGTTGAACAAACGCCTTCTGGGAGAATTCACCCCCACAGACTGGAACCCTAGTCATAAAATGAATTGGGGAGCTTTCTTAGTGAAGAAATATGTACCAGCAGTTATACCTTCTCGACCAGAAAGGAAAATGATATTGGGGATGTTGAAGAAATCCCATATCTACAGGCTGTTATCTGCTGCACCTAGTGGCTTATCCACACTGGATGTACTGGAGTTCTACAACAACTCCAAAATCTTCACAAAAGTTGTGAATGATGAAGATGAAAAATACATGCAGGCAGAAGTCCAAGGACAAGAAATTGTTCTAGACTGCAAGGCTTTCTGCAAAATATTCCGATTGAAAAATCGGGGAACAATTGAGGACATCAACATCAAGGATGCCTCAATGATTCAAGGCGTCAAAGAACTGTTTGAGGCAATACAGTTGGAAAATGCAAAAGGTTGCCCAGGAGACTTCATTCTGAAAGCTATCAGAACGAGTCACCTTCAGAAACACTGGAGCACTTTGGCTCTCATCCTGGTCCGTTGCTTTGATGGCAACAAAGGTGGAGTAGACCAAATAAGTATGGAGAGATGGATGATGATGCATCTTCTGAACAAGAAGAATGAAGGGAAGGAAACCCACTTCAATTGGGGGAAGTACGCCTTCAACAAATTCCTTGGACATGTTGAGGAATTTGACCCCAAAATCATCAATGGCCTTGCTGAGCCAAAAGCCAATATGCACTTTGGCCTCAGGATTTGTCACATTCTGGAAACCATGGGGATTACTCTTAGAGAGAAACAAGAAATCCCTGTCACCAACTCCCTTTTAAGACACGCCTTTGAAGAAAAGGAGAGAATTGCTGCTGAGCAAGTACTCAGAAAGACTGAGGAATCTACACAGCAAGGTGAGGAGGTTTCTGAGCAAGCTCAAGCTAAACCTCCAGCTGCTAAAAGAAAAAGAGCTCAAGGCAAAAGGACCACCAAGTCCATAAACATTCAAGAGGCACAACCTTCTGGAGACAAAATCTCAGAAGATGTTGTTCGCCCAGAAAGGCAGTTCCATAAAGCCCCAAGACAGACTGCTCCAGGAATCTCCAGAGATGATAGAAATATCATAGATGGGTCTGCGCCCACACAGAACAGCGATTCTGAGGATGATGAAGTAATCGTAACAGTACTCAAAAGATATAAGCTTGAGACCCATGGAGAAGCATCAAACTTAGCTCTTCAGAAAGAAAAGAGCCCCTCTGCCCAGCAGGACGAAGAAGGCCTGGGTGAGGAAGATCGAATGATGGAAGATACTGACATTGCTTCCACATTCACAATACCAGCACTCAACATTCCTGAAGAAAACCCTGTTCTTGAACAGGTTCCTCAACCTTCTGAGAGAGCTCAACTCTCAGAAAGGGATCAAACTGAGATGGAGACTCAGAATGATACTGCAGAGGAGAACAACAATGAGCACAGAGAGACTGTGGAATCACCACAAGTCCAAGAGATCAATGATCAGCCTGAATCTATTCAGGTAGCAAAAGCAGTTTATATCTAACTTGTAAACATTTAAATGTTAACTTGTTACTCATAAGCTTCATTTGTTACAGGCCATTTTGAAGACACACTTTCAGGGGGAAGTTAATTTGTCCACCCCTCTGAATAAAGAAGAGGTTCCTCCAACCTCAGAACAACAAGAAGAGCCTGTTTTATAGGTAGTTAAGTTATCTCTGGATAAGAAATAACTTGCTAAAAATGTTCATATCTTGTGTTCTAACTTCTTTTTGTCTCAATTTAGGCTCTAACTGAGGAAGTAGTGGTGGTGCAACACCAAGAAAATCCAGAAGCTGAAAAGCTTTCTGAAGAAGCATTTACTGAGCCTTCTGATGAGAAGGTAAGCACTCAGTAATAATCTTCTTCAAAGAATGATCTGGAAATACCACTACTAAATCTATTATGTTTGTTCTTACAGGCTCAGTCAGAAGAACTATTGGAAGGAGAAAAGCTCGTGATAATTCCTCCAATAGAAACTGAAACTGCTGAACAAGCAGTATCTGCAGAAAAGGTTCCAGAAACCCCCCAAGGTTTCTGAGAAAGATGCAACTGAGCTTCCTCACTTGGAAGTAGGTGAAGTCTCAGAAAGCATCTCTCTACTTATCTTTTCTGATAATAGTTTCTAAACATACTTGATTTTGTTTCTCAGGTTCAAGCAGAAAGAAAGGTTGTTGAGGATCAGACTTTTCCTCACAACAAGGTATCTGCGGCCTCTGTGCCAAAGCAAGCGATAGTCCAAGCAAATGAGCCTGGTGTTTCTACACAGGTATACTCAGAAAGCTTACTTTTGCTCACAGATAACAATTCAAGTGGTTTGAACAAAACTAACTTGGTCCCTTTCTTTCAGGCTCAAAGTTTTGTGCCAGTTGATTTACTCAAGGCTTTCCAGAAGCACACTCTCAAGAAACATCTAAAGTGCTTCAGACAATGGCAGAAGCTCAGAAAGGCTGACCTTTCTGAAATAGCACGAGTAATCGACGTCCCAGAAAAGAGAGAAAAAGCCCTAAATCTGGAAGACTACATCCATGCACTATTCCCAACAGAGTCTTACTCTTTTGCCACTCTGATGCATGAAGACTTCATTCATGAAGTAGCACAAAAACTTCTAGCAGACTTCAAATCTGCGGATGCTCAAACCCAAGAGCAGATGGTAACTCATCCTGCCTTGCCCAGTAAGATCACTACTTACCCAACTGAGCAAGAAGAAGTAAATGGGAGGATGATTACATTCCCAAATGTGATCAACCTGGTTTCAGAAGATGAAGAGGAGACGGACGAGAATGATTATCAAGAACCCCCTTCAGAGCATCCAAGTCAAGGAACCAAGAAGGATGATGATAATGATAATGATCAGAATGATGATCCCCAACCTGGACAAGGCGGGATTCAGAAAGCTAGCAAAGGAAGTGGAGGAAAGGCAACTCCCTCCAATGCTTAGAAAGCCCCATCATCATCACCCTCAAAGTCTCATCAGAACACCCAACAGGCAGAACATAACGATATACTTGAAGAAATATCTGCTGCTGAGTTCAGGATTGAACAACTCAGAAATGTTTTGGAAGAAGAGAAGAGAATCAACTTAGAGTGCCAAGCTCTTGTTGATGAAAAGGAAGCCAAAATCCAAAAGCTCCAAGAAGTTAATACCAAGGAATTGGCCCTCCTCAATGAGCAAAGAATTCTAAAAAATGCCATTATTGTCACAGCTGCTGAAATAGATGCCATGGATGACAATGATGATGAAGAAGATGATGCTGAGACTGCATTAGAAAGACCTTCACAGAAGGCCAGCATACTTGACAGAAAGCAGAAAATGGTTGTAAATCTGCAAACAATTCAAGAAAAGAATCATGACAGTAATGCTGAAGACAACCAAAACTTGATTACTGATGCAGAAGATGAGAGACTTGTCACTCATCACAAGAGAGCCCTACTTGCACCTCATATTTTCTCTGAACCAAGTAGCTCAAGAAATGAAGAGCACCGTGCCAGAAACAGTATCTTTCTGGAACTCAGAAAGACACTAGTTGCTCAAGACACAGAAGTGCTACAATCTGTCCCAGAAGAGATGAAGCCATTGGCTGCTGTGTTACTCAACCGAGCAACCAACATAGCTCTCACTCAGAAAGACCTAGGGTTGGTCAGGGATGAGGATTGCAACAATGCTAATGCAGCATTCAATTAAGCCAGCCATGCTAATCTGCAAGCCAACGCCATTCTTAGGCCACTTGAAGAGCTCAACAGAAAGGAGCAGGAACTGGTCAAGCAGAACCACAAGCTGAGGAAAGAAATCCAAGAATTGGTCAGGGTACACAACAATCTCCAGAAGAACTTTGACTCACTCTCTGAAGCTTATGCTATTATGAGTCAGTCATTCATGAATAAGGGGGAAGAAGAAGAAAAGATGCCTCAGAAAGGCAGAGGAAGAAAGAGAAAACAATCTATGCCTCCCTCCTCAAGTCAACTAGTCATCAAGGACACTGGAGACGCCCCTGCTGAAGAAGTTGTTCCAGATCAACCAGCCAGAAGGCTGAGAAGTATGGTCACTAGGGGAACCAAGTCCCTTAGGATCTCAGAAGGGAACAACCAGAATAATCCTGAAAAAGGAGAAGATCCTGAAAAAGGAGAAGTAAAGAGGTCAAGAAAGCTGCAAGCCTCCATTGCTGAACTTCAATGATGATGATGAGGATGAATCTGATACAGATGAACATCCACTTCACAAGAGAAGAAGGCAAGCAAGCACCTCACAACCCCCTCTGGCAGCAATGCCTTTGGCAGCCAGAACTCCTTCCGGAAATACCAAGTCGATACAAGGAACTTCTACCAAAGACAAATTTCAAGGCAGGAAGAAAGGGTCAGAGGATCTCCTGACAGAAGGCCACCCAACAGAAAAGCAAGAAGGGATTCCCAGTTTGGCAAAACAAACAGAGAAATTGTTCAAGAAAGGCCAACTGATGCCCACATTGAATATATGAAGACGAGTAATGAAGAGTCTTCATATAGGTGCATTCTGAACAAGAGAGGGTATTGGATTCTGGAACTACAACATTTACTTGTTAATGATAAGTTTCCAACTCCCATCCTCAACCAGATATTGAAATGGAGAGAAGGTAAGCCAGAATTGCTAAAAACTGAGCACCTTCATGCCTGGCTAAACTTTGAAGTGGAGAAGAGGAACGATGCCAGAAAGATGGATCTCTCTTTTGCCTGTCCATACCCAAAGCCCGATGATGTACACAAGGTACGAAAACTGGATGGTAGCTACAGCAAGAAAAACAAACTAGGTGTTTCAACCTATGAGTCATTCTACATGACATTGGATGAATACCTAGATGATATACACTATCTGGAATAAATATACAAATATTTCAACCTATCTCAGCTGCAAGTAGACCATGCCTAGGTCTGGGGAAAATACTTCTGGGTCAAACACTTTCTGCGGAAAAATCATAAGCTTGGCAAGAGTTACCAAGAAATATGTGATTTATCCAGAAAGACAGAGCTCTCTGTCAGAAGGACTCTCTATGACTATGTCCAAGAATGCAGAAAAGTGGATGCTCATGCCAACTGATCCAGAAAGGATGCTGAAGAACTTGAGGTATCTAAACCCAAGTTACATTTCTGAAGACTTGAAGACTAGTAAACTTAGAATATTCTCTCGGAGCTTGGATCCTCCTTATTCTAATTTCAAATTATGTTTTGTTACTTTTTGTAATCTTGCTGATTGTTTCTAATTTTACTCTATCTGTAAAAGTTGCATCTCGTTCTGTAAACTGTACCTTTCTGAAGATCATACTCTCAGAAACATTATAATAGATGACAGCTTATCAGCAAAGATCACTTCTTGT
Organism: Plantago major; assembly: GCA_026545765.1. NCBI lineage: Eukaryota > Viridiplantae > Streptophyta > Magnoliopsida > Lamiales > Plantaginaceae > Plantago > Plantago major. The sequence continues at coordinate 59,110,011 of CM048841.1, forward strand.
GATTTGGTTTATGTTTACCTCCTGCACTTAATTCAACTAAAAATTGAATATCTTTTGAAATGATTAAGTGGCGGATTGTTTTCTCTTCCAGGATTACAAAGTTGTAATAGGAGCTCAAAGATAGTCATGGATGACTGATCAAAAAGGGGGAAATTTGTTAGGAATATCTGTTAGTATTTTGATCACTCATCACATGTTCTTATCTTAGCCAGAAAGGTGATTAAGTACTCTTGGTTCACTTGAACATTGTAAAAGAGGAAATCACTGAGTATGATTAGTCTAGTAAATCTTGTATTAGGATTATAGGTCTCTGAGTGTAATTTTTATTTAAAGAAGTCCATGAAGATCAATCCTAGCAATGGAGCTTATCTGAAGATTAGAAGACTGAAGATTGCACAAGATTTATGAAGACATCAAGGTTTAGTCTAACTCAGAAAGACTGTCCTTAATCCTTAATTAAGTGTAGGTTATGGACATATGACATCATGAGTAAGGAGCATGCAAGCCATCAGAAAGGCTCATGTATCCGTTGAGACTAAAGGACAATGAACAGTACTATGCATTAAATGCATTGGCAGAATTGCCATAGAAAGCAAGTCCTCTCTGAAAAATGAGATAGCGACTTCTGAATACATAGTTCAAGATATAAACGGATATAATTTGATAGAGAGCACAACGGATATAATTCAAATGACTCTCAAATTTATCTATATATATCACAAACTTAGATGCTGAGAATAAAAACTTACAACACCTTATAACGCTCTAGCAAGCAAAGTATTCTCTCCAGCACTCTACTATCCTTTCTGAAAGCTTTCTGATTGCTTAAAGAATCACTAGTAGTTCTAAGTTGTCCTGAACCTTAACAAGAGATTGTTATTCGAGAAAAAGTTGAACTGTCAGATACCCTTTCTGAAACTCATTCTCCAGAACGGACATCAATTACTTGATTTGGGAAATCAGGGAATAACTCCAAGGTTATCTGAGTAGAGGAAGTACTTAGCTCTAGGAGCTGGGGAATCAGGGAATAACTCAGGGGGAACATTTGGTTGAGAACCATTTGTTTAAGAATCTTAGAATAGGATTATTGTAAGGTGAACTCAATTATCTGTTCTAGTGAATTCTAGGTCTCAGAAAGATCGAAGTGGATTAGTTGGAGGATTACGCCACCTCCAGATACCACTATACTTGCTGTGTCATTTAGCTTTCTGTATTTACATTTCATAAAAGCACACACAAACACTTATTGTTTCTACACTTATCTATCTTAAAGTCTTCCGCGCTCTGAAACTAAGTATCAGAAACCCCCAGGTTTCTGAGAAATTGTGTTTATCGACAAAAGTTTTAAAAGACTATTCACCCCCCCTCTAGTCTTTTTCTTTGCCGTTATCTGGACCAACACTCATCTTGCGACTGTAGACTATGAGACAACTCAGAGAGAACAAACTGCTGAAAAATTGCAAAGTGTTGCTCTAGTCTCTCAAGGTACTTCTGAAAAGAAGGATACCAAAGATGCATGTGAACAAAATGCTCTTGCAGTAAGACACATGAAGAAATTTGTGAGTCAAGAGATTGAGAGAAGAAAAGCTGAAAAAGCATCTTGGCCCAAACTATCATCAGTACAAGAACTTACAAATGAACAACTCTCTGAACACCCCCATTCAGAAAGGTGTTAGTACTGAAAATGCAGAAATAGGAAATGATATCTGCTTCTATTGTCAAAAGCCTGGTCACTTCAAGAGAGATTGTCCAGCTTTAAATAAGCTCAAGACAGGTGACAAAAAGTACAGAAGAAATTTCAAAAGAAATCAAAGGGCCTTGCTGACTGAAGAAAGAAAAAAGATTCAAATTCAATTTGATGCTCTAGACATTGAGACAGATTCTGAAGATGAAGATTCAGATGACTCAAACCTACCATCACCAGAATTGTGTGGAATCACCTACGAAGTAATCGACTTCGGCCTTAAGAAGAAAGAAATGTGTGGAGTTACTGAGATCGCTGGTCCAGACATCTCCAACATTGAAATATGTCTTATGGCTGATGAGGTCACAAATAATTCACAATTTCTGTACTATGAAAGTGATGATGGAATTGAAGATCTGGAATTAGTCAAAAGTGAATTGGATCGTTATGAGAAAGAATTTCTAGAAGCACAATCTAAAACCAGAATTCTAGAGGAAAGCAAAGAAACTCTTGAGAAAGAGGTTTCTGAGCTAATCGAGATATCCAAGAGCAAGAACGCTGAAATAGCCTTTCTGAAAGCTCAGATATCTGAGAATGAAAATTCTCAAAAACTAGCCTTAGGCAAACTGAATAAGAAAATGATGGAGCTACTTTATGAGAATAAAGAACTTAGAAAGAAAGAGCTATCTTTCCAATCTTATACAAAGGCTAGTGACACTCTCACTGAGGTTCAATCCTATCTGAGAGACCCCTCTGAGAAAGGTGGACTTGGACTTGATGAACAATCAAGTAATTCATCTCCTTTGAAGAAGAGTGATGAAAGGTTGACCTTTGTAAAAAGTCAACAGAATGGTTCTTCAATCACCTATAGCATTGGTCAGAAAGCTAAGGTAGTTGACAAAGGAAAAGGAGTAGCAACCCAGCCTTTGAAAGAACAACAAGTTCACAAGAAGCATGTGGATAAGGTTTCTGAAAAGAAACGCATCCCTCAGATATGCAACCATCCACATTGCTACATTACTAGAAAGGGAAAAATTGCTAGAATAGGCAAATTCTCTACTATACCATTTTATGAAAATAAAGATGGTGCATAAACTAGTAAGGCTTCTGAAGAACGCATTCAGAAAGCCAAAGGTGTTCGAAATGGCATTGGCTATCGTGCTATTGGAAAAGTCCTTCTGCAACAATACAAGGAAGGACAAGAACAATGGCGCAAGGATGATATTGCTCGCAGCAATAGACAGAATTGGAAAAATTTTCAAGCCACTGAAAAACTGAATGCCAGAGCTAGAAGGAACTTGGGCAGAAAACTAAGCTTGCTGAAAAGAAATCCCAGAACCCAGGATCCAGAAAGCACCAAGGGGAACATCTAGAAACACCCCAAAAAGGAAAATTGAGATCAAAATTACTGATTTCATTGCATCTCCTTCTGATCAAGCTAGACAGAAACAAACTCCCAAGAAATTCACTAAAATGTGGATTCCTACTGGAAGAATGTTTAGTCTGAGTGGTTCTATCTCTGAAGCAAGAACCTAACTCCTGTTTCCTATTTTGTGCAGAACGCTTCTTGGACTCAGGCTCAATGGCTATTTGATAGTGGATGCGGAAAGCACATGACAGGAGACAAAGCAAATCTGGTCAACTACAAAGCTTGCAACAATGGAACAGAGATCAGATTTGCTGGAGGAGAATTAAATCCCTCTCTAGGATATGTCAACGTCAAATTGGGATCACTAACAATCACTGACGTACTACATGTTAAGGGTTTGAAATACAATCTATTTAGCATGAGCCAGTTTGCAGACAAAGGCTTCACGGTTAAATTCAAAGCAAAATACTATAAACTTATCGATAATGAGTCAAAGCAGACAGTCTTAGTTGCTCGGCGGAAAGGTAGTCTTTATGTTGCCGATTGGGCATCTTCCACAACTGAAGAATGTCTCATGGTGAGTCAATCAGGTCACACAGAAGAGCACTGGTTATGGCACAAAAGAATGAGTCATTTGAATTTCAAAACTCTGAACAAACTTGCTAAGAAAGAGTTAGTGGTTGGCCTTCCCAAAACATCTTTCAGAAAGGATGGTATCTGTTCTGCCTGTCAGATGGGGAAACAATCCAAGATCTCTTTCAAGTCCAAAACCAGACACTCTAGTGTTAGACCACTGCAACTGCTACATATGGATCTTTTTGAATCATCTGTAACTAGTTATGCAGGAAAGAAGTATGGTCTGGTTGTTGTAGATGACTTCTCAAGATTCACTTGGGTTGTCTTTCTGAAGCACAAATCTGATGCCAGGGTGGAGATACCAAACTTGCTGAATAAGCTTGAAGTCATGAAAAATGACAATGTAACTACAATCAGAACAGACCATGGTACTGAGTTTGTCAAACAGTACATAAAGGAGTTTTGTACCTGCAAAGGTATACAACACCAACTTTCCTCTGTATGAACACCTCAACAAAATGGTGTTGTAGAAAGGAAAAATTGAACCCTTAAAGAAGCAGCAAGGACAACGCTAGTTGACACTGAAATAAGTGAAGTTTATTGGGTTGAAGCTGTAAACACATCATGCTATACTCAGAACAGATGTTTGATAAACAAACACCATGATAAGACTCATTATGAACTCTTGGTTGGTAGACCCCCTAATATCAAACATCTGAAAGTATTTGGTTGTAGATGTTTTGTTCTTAACAATGGAAAAGATTATCTAAGGACATTTCAACCAAAATCAGATGAAGGTGTATTTCTTGGTTATTCAATGAATAGCAAAGCATACAGAGTCTATAACAAAAGAACAAAGAAGATTGAAGAATCAGTTCATGTTGTATTCTATGAAGAAAACAAGAAAACACCTCCTGATGGTGAACTCTCAGAAAGGTTCAAGGAACTAATGTTGAGGGACTCTGAAGAACCCTCAGAAAGGAAAAACATCATTATGGAAAGGGAGGATGACTCTGACGAAGAAAAGCATGAAATGCCTAGTAACAACCAGATGATTCTCAGACATGATGAAGAATTTCCTATGAGAATTCCAGAAATAGAAACTGAAGATGTTCATCAGAAAGCTAACTCTGGAAATGACCTCTCTGACAGGCATGTCCCAGAAAGCTCACACACTGAACAAGTGTCAGACATTAACCGCCCTTCTGAGGTGCAAAATGTCTCATATACTGAAGAAGTACTCAGTCATAATCACAGTGATTCACATTCAGATCAGTTAGATGCTGACCCTACTAGCCCTAAACCCATGATAAGGTGGATCAAAGATCATCCTGCAAAAGATGTAATTGGACCAATTAATCAAGGTGTTAGAACTAGGAGAGCAATAGCTGAAAATGCTAATTCTCTCTTTCGATGTTTTATCTCAAACATTGAACCTAAAACTATAGAAGAAGCATTAGGAGACCAAGACTGGATCTCTGCAATGCAAGAAGAGTTGGATCAATTTGAGAGAAACAAAGTCTGGAAACTAGTTCCATTTGTAGAAGGAATATTTGTGATTGGAACTAAGTGGGTTTTCAGAAACAAAATGAATGAATCTGGTGAAATAACCAGAAACAAAGCAAGGTTGGTTGCCAAGGGATTCACCCAGACTGAAGGCTTAGACTTTGATGAGTCATATGCACCAGTCGCCAGATTGGATGCAATAAGACTCTTTCTGGCCTTTGCAGCTCATAAAGACTTTAAAGTTTATCAGATGGATGTCAAGAGTGCATTCTTGAATGGTGAACTTGCTGAGGAAGTTTATGTTGAGCAACCACCTGGCTTTGAAGTTTCCTCAGAAAGTAGAATGGTCTATATGCTACAGAAAGCTCTATATGGACTGAAACAGGCTCCAAGAGCATGCTGTCTGCGCATGTTTATCGGGGGGCCTCTGTTGGTGAAGCAAGTCCGAGCCATCAACACACGGAGGAGGACTTGCCTGAGGGGCTTAAGAGGGGCGAGGACGTATACCATGTAAAGTTTCCTCGGTCAAGGGATGAAGTGACTCACCCCGACCTGGAAGGAGAGTTGAACGAGGAAAGTTTCTTGCCCACTTGTCCTTCAATCATCCGGGCCGATGAGGTGGGCAAGCTCCGGAGGAGGTACGAAATTCCGGAGTGTGTGGAGATCCTTATCCCGGACGAGGCACACGCATTCTACAATCCGCCACCAGGATACATGTGTGTCCACGAGATAAGTCTACATTGTGGTTGGCGATTGACAGTATCGTTTGAATTCCTTGAGATCCTGAACCACATGGGGTTGAGCCCTCACCAGATAATCCCCAACTCGCTCGGAAATCTGATGTGCTTCGGGGTCCTGTGTAGATATAAGGGAATCCCCCTGACTTTTGATAATTTCCGAAAGCTTTTTAACGTTAGTGTAAGTAATAGGAATACGTTGTTCTATACGTTCGTATGTCGTCAAGCATACACGTTTTTTGTTGATCCTCTCTCCTCATTGGGAATCCATTGGTGGAAGAGATACATCTTTGTCCGGCCGGCTCTGAAACAAGGGCAATCCGAGGCGGAGAGGCCGAAGTGGCAGTTCGAGAAAAAGTTCTTCCGAGGCAAGCTGCCATACTGGAAGCCACCGGCCCGGAACGTCCCTTTGTGGATGCAAGCTCTCCATTGAAATCAGGAGCCGGAGAAATACTTCTTCCGAGGGTTGATATGTCAGCCTCTTCCGTACTTGGCTGGTTTATCCGAGCCCAGTTTTTGCGATAATATGGAGGACTTGAGTAAGTGCGCTGTCTTTGACACGGGCTGGGTTGTCTGAGTCGGTCCGTAGCTTTGTCTAGTTTGTAATTATGTTGTGAATTCTTGTGTATTCTGCAACTTACTGACATTCGGATGTGCAACTTTTTGGTTTGAGTACACGATGGCACCATGCGCGAGCTGAACCGACAACAAAATGCTGCGCAGCGTAGGGAGATGGAAGAGGGTTCTCGGACCCAGATCATCAAAACCTCCACCGTGCTCCCAATGGAAGAGCCGAGGAACGTGGCTACGTTCCGAGTGGAAGAGTCCCAGAGGGCCGCTGCGGGCGAGGAAGCCCAAACCATACCGACGCCAGACAAGGGCAAGGTGGCTGGTTCAAAGGGCTCAAGGAAACCTCCAAGATCTGTATCTCGAGATCCGCCTGCCAGTGGCTCGAGCGCTATAGCGGGGCAAAAGCGTGCTTCCGAAGGGCCGATCCCTCTAGCCAAGAAGGGCAAGGGGAAGGTGAGTGATGCGCCCGAACTGGAGTTGGATGCTGAAGTTGCTCGGTTGGCTGCTGTCTCGGAACTTGAGCGCATCGCGGAGCTAGCTGCTACTCAACGCAAGGTGAGTGTAATAAATTCCTTAATTATTTTGTATCTTCATGTGGTTCGGAGACATCTAACTTCTCCGATGCTGGTTGTCTTGTTAGCTTACTACTGTTGTGGAAGCGTGCTCCTTGGTGGCAGGTCGGAGGGCTACATTAGAGGAGGATTTGGCAAAGGCTGAGGCTACACGGGCGATTGAGACGGCTCGGTTAAACAGTACGTCCGAGCATCTAAGAAGGGCTGTTGCTGCCAAGAAGGAGGCCGAGGTTGAGACGGCCAAAATGAAGAGCGCCATACTATCCTTGGAGACTGACTTGAAAGTTCACCAAGATAGCTTGGACGAGTTTGTTGGCGTCTCTCGGACGTTCAAAGATTTGATGCTCAGCGAGCTGCTTGGGGTCCGGACAAGAGCTGTCCAAGATTTCCTGGCGTCGGACTCCTACAAGTTTGTGCTCGAGTCCAAATATGACGAGGCTCGGCAGGATGGGTTCGATGCTGCTGTGGGTCAGTTCCGGAGTAAAGGTGTGATTCCGAGTGATTATGACTTGGAGGCTGAAGGAGTGTCTGCCTTCAAGGAAAGCGATGGTGCGGACTTTGCTCCTGAGGGCGTCTCGGATGAAGACTTGCTCCAATGCGAGTTTGTGGAGCTGGTGTGTGATGAGACGGAGAGCAAGAAGTATAATCATGGCGGTCCGTATCTTCCTCACTTTGTTCCTCGGGTGCTCATGTCCAGTGTCTTCGTTCCTTTGGAGGATCACTTGGAGCACAACCGAGACTGGTTGACCCTTCCCGGGCCTGTTCGTGGTTTCAATCGCGATCTGGATTTGATGCAGCGATGTCCGGCCTTCTTGAAGGAGGTTCATGCTCGGAGAGAAAGGAGGATGGCTCAGGGATCCAAAGAACAAAGTCAAGCTCCTCCGGAGAGGTATGTTGGAGGTCCCTCTCGATCTCAGCCTGGTTCGTCCGAACGACGTAGGCAGTGAAGACGGGGTATGCCCCGGATCTTGTGTAATAGTGTGCCTTTGGTCATGGAAACAATGTTGTCCTTTTTGCTCATCATCTTTTTGTAAAACCATATACTTGATTCGATGAATGTCATTGGTCCGGGCCTATTGGTGGCTCGGAACTATTTTTGTTGTTGAATTGCTAATGCACTTGTTTACATACTTGCGCGTTGAATTCCATATATCTGTTTTAGCTCATCAACTCTCGTAAATTCGGATAATGGGTCCGAACTCTTGAGGCCCGAAGTGCCTAAGCGTTAATTGCTTTAAGTGAATGTCCCTTTACTGGCCTGCTGGTTGGTCGGGCATAACATCCATCCGAATCATAACTTTTAACATGAGTAGTCTCGATCAGGAACGGTTCGGAGCCACGTATTAGAGTGACAGGTTTTGCGAGAGGAAAAGAATTTCCCGTCATTGTGGTAAGTAGTGTTGATTCGGATGTTAACTTGGTGTGTTGTTCTGAATCATGCTGGCTTGTGATCAGTTAAAAGGATAATCAGTGGAGAGAGTTAGGGTGATTCGATACAAACCGTAGTCGGTACGGATGTTAATATGGCATCCTCGAGCTGGTACGTCCGAATGAGTAATTTACTCAAAGTGACCGACAGTGTGAATGGATTATTGGGCCAACGAAGCCTGCCAGCCCATGTTCGGCCCAAGCCCACTACCGGCAAATGTGGGACACGTGGCTGCTTCTGATTAGTCCTCCCTTTCTATATATACCCTTGGATTGTACGGCTTTTCGTCAGAACACTTCTTCCTTTTATAGTAATGGTCGGTTCGGAGTCTAAGTCCGGACGGTTGTCGAGTGGCATAACATCATCACCTTCGTGTGGAATCAAGTCGGGTGGTTCCTCGATGTCTCGGGAATCTTCCCGGGTCGAATGATGCCGAGGATGATGAAGTGAAGTTACTCAGATATCCATTCGCCCGGATCTTCGGATCCGTAATCCATAACCATTGACGTGCTTGGCACTTGAACTTCCTGCCCAATATCTTTCAAGTACAACAGTATCTCCTCGAATCGTCGGGCTAGTCTTCTTTCTCCGGGGCTGTGGTTGATGGTCACGACTTTAGCCCCGGAGAGGTAGACTAGCCGGAGGGTTCGGGGATCTCTACATATCCGCTCTTGATCCTTGGCATGTCCGAGTTATCCCACTTTGGTTCCATATCCGGGGGGAAAAAAATCGACAGCATTGGTTTGGTAGAAACCCTTCCAGTATTTCGAGGTCCGGTGTGGGATTCGCCCGAAATGTTGGGAGGCTTTCTATCAAGCCTGTTGTGTTGAGTTGTTCGTTGTTCGGATAAACTGGCCTCTGTAACTAACTTGCTTAGGAAGTTGTCTGGATTGCCTCTAAGGTCTCGTGTCCGAGCAGTTCGGTTCCGTTGGTGACTTTGTTCCAAAATTGAAGGCTTGAGGGAGCTACTCGCAATTTTGGAATGGAGTCCCCGACAGTGCCGGACTTGTTGGGAGTCGGGTCAGTGGGGGCTCCGGAAGTATCCTTTTTGGCTTACCCTGAAGGTTCTTTGTCCGAGCAGGTCGGCTTTATTCGTGGCTTCGTTCCAGAATTGAAGGCTCGAGGGAGCTACTTACAATTCTGGAACAGAGTTCCTGACAATGCCGGTCTCATTGGGATTCGGACCAATGGGGTTCTCGGGAGTGACTTGTATCATTCCGGTTATCCGGGAGGTCCCCTTCCAGATACTTTAGCAATCTAAAAGATTCGTTTATGGTTTCTGGTAGGAGACGATCCGGATTGTTGTGGCGATACTTGCTTGCTTCGGAGTTAGCTCTTTCAATTGGAATTTACAAAGCATTCTGTGTGAATGTTTTGAATGACCTTGATTAACTCGGTCGGTTGCTATCAGTTGTCAGGTCATCCGAAGCGGACTTCTGCAGTCTTCGATAGTGATCAATGTACGAGTTGCGATGGTGATATTCCTTCTTCATTCGGAGTGTTCACAGAAGTAGAGTCAAGCGTGCTCGGACTTGGCTTGGTTCGGCAGAATAAGATTAAATACGAAGCTCCTTTGTAAGGGTAGGAAAGGACTAGACTAGGTATTTGTCTTTGTAAGCTTGATTAGGGCTCTTCGAATCCTGGCTTTGTAATTCTGTACTCTCTGTGTTAATAAAATTGTGCTTGCTTTTCATTGTTTGCTTCTGTTTCACCATGTCGATCCGATTCGGACAAGTGTACGATTTAGAGTCGAAATGAGCAGCTAAATGTTTCCCTTCCTGACTTATTCGAACTATAAGGTCTGAGGGACTCAATCTTAGAAAATGTTTTATGAAATCAAAGTTGTATTGACTTGACAGAAATCGAATTACAACTTGAGGGCTTCGAAGCCTTTTTCAGAAACACAAAAAACAGTTAAGGGTGATAGTCATTACCACCCTCCTTTTCTAAGTGTAGAACTTCTGGAGATTCTTGTCATTCCAAGTTCTCTTCAAGGCTTGCCCTTGGTCATCTTCTAGTTCAAAGCTTCCATTCAGTCTGGCGCCAGTAACCTTGTATGGTCCTTCCCACTTGGGCTTGAGTTTTCCTACATGACTTAGTATATCGGCTCTTCTGAGGACTAAGTCTCCAATTTGTATATCTTTGGGAAAGATACGCTTGTTGTAGGCTCGAGCAATCAAAGCTTGGTATCGGAGGACGTTGGCCAGTGCCCTATCTCATTTGTCTTCGAGGAGTTCGAGGTCATAGATCCTTGCTACCTCATTATCTGCTGGGTTGTACTGCTGTATTCTCTGGGTGGCCACCACTATTTCCGAAGGAATGATTGCCTCAGATCCGTAGACAAGGGAAAAGGGGGTCTCCTGTGTAGCAGTCCGAGCCGTTGTCCTATGTGCCCAAAGAGCCACATCGAGGTCATCTGCCCAAATGTCATGGGAAGTTCTCAATCTTTTCTCAAAAATCTTGACAATGGTCTTGTTGGTGGCTTCCACTTGTCCATTGGCTTGGGGGTGGCCAACGGAAGTGAAGCGCTGTTCTATCTTGAAGGATTGAAGCCATTCCTTCAGTCTTGTCCCGGAAAACTGTGCTCCATTATCTGACACCAGGATTCGGGGAAGTCCGAAACGGCAGATGATGTTCTTCCAGATGAATGTCCGAACTCTGCTCTCCGTGATGGTTGATACTGCCTCCGCCTCGACCCATTTAGTGAAATACTCCACTGCTACGATCAAGAACTTCTTCTGATGTGTTCCGCGTGGAAAAGGACCAACCATGTCTATGCCCCATTGGTCAAATGGACACGCTATGATTGACGGAATCATAGGGTTGGTCGGGCGGTGAGGTATGTTGGCATAGTATTGGCAGTCTTCACAGGCGCGGGCAAAGTTGGCAGCATCAGCGTCAATAGTTGGCTAATAGTATCCTTGTCTTATGATCTTTTGCGCCAAGGTTCTTCCTCCAGAATGACTTCCACAACTGCCAGCATGGATTTCTTCCATCGCAGTTTTTGCTTCTTGGGGATCTAAGCATCTCATATGAGTGTCGGTGAACGATTTTTTGTAAATGTCCTCTTCCAAGATAAAATATCTGTTGGCCCGGCATAGGATCTTTCTTGCTTCTCTAGGATCCGACGGTAGAGTACCATCCTTGAGGTAACGGAATATATCAGTCATCCAGTTTCTTTCTGTGCTCAAGAGGAATACTTGTCCATTGGAGTTTGCCAAGGAGGATTCCGCGCGGGTCATTAGGATGACACTTCTCGTGTCCAGAGCCCCTAAGGCTGAGGCGTACTTTGAGAGGACGTCGGCTTTCTCATTCCATTCTCTATGGAATTGTTCAAGAGTAAATTCTTCCAAGTGCTTAACCTCTTCCTTGAGAAGCTCCAAGTATTTGATCATGTTAGGTCCTTTAGTGGCAAAGGATCTAGAGAATTGGGATTGCACAAGTTGTGAATCTGTGTAGGCCTTGATTCTTTTCACCTGAAGAGCTCTCGCCATCCTTAAGCTGGTGATGAGCGCTTCGTATTCGGCCTCATTGTTTGTCACCTTGAAATTAAGGGTGATGGCGTACTCTAGCTTGGCTCCTTCGGGACTTTCAAGAAGGATTCCTATTCCTCCCAATCGCTGAGTGGAGGATCCATCCACTTGTAAGGTCCAACAATCTTTGTTTCCTATCTCGCCTTCCGCATTAGTAGTGGGCATCTTCTCATTCTCCTGCTTCTTGTCGGAAGATGCAGGCGCTGAGGTGTTGGGTTCTTCCTCTAAGAGAAACATGTGCCTTACTCTCAGTGAATCATCCATGGGTTGCTGATACTTGGTCAAAAGCTGGAAATCATGCTCGTGTATTTCTTCCGCTTCTTCTTTCCCCTTTGAATCTTTGTTCTGGACAATCATGACATGATTGACATTCTTTTGGAAACCGTTGATCTCTTCCTCTGCTTTCTCTAGATAATCCACCAGGAATTCGGCCGAAACTTGTGCTTTTTTGGCAGATGGGGCCTGATATCCAATGTCATATTCACTCAACTCGATAGCCCATTTGGACAGGCGCCCTGACTGGTCTGGTTTGCCTAGAACGTGTTTGAGTGGCTCGTTTGTGAGGATCAAAATTCGATGAGACTTGAAGTATGGCTTCAGTCGTCGTGCGGTGTATACCAGTGCGAAGGCGAGCTTCTCAATCTTAACATATCTGGCCTCAGAGCCCGTGAGGTCTTTGCTCAGGTAATAGATCGGTAAATGCTCGTTGCCTTGTATCCGCACCAGTACTGCACTTATTGCCTCATCAGCAGTAGCCAGATATAGGTAGAGGGGTTCAGCCTCTAGTGGTTTAGACAAGAGTGGTGGTGAGAGGAGGTACTTTTTCAAATTTTCGAGGGCCTCTTCAAATTCCTTTGTCCATTCAAACTTGTTTCCTTTCCTTAGAATCGATTTTACCGATCAGTAATAATAATGCCATTAATTTGAATTGGTATATACAAAAATCTAATTCCAAGTTATTTGAAAACTACTCCTTTTCTGAATTCAAATCCTAAATTGGATCGAGAATGAGAAATATTCTAAATAAAAAAAATGCGGGAGATAAAAGAGATGGTCTGAGGTTATCGACGAAAAAGATTTGGCTAAGACACTTCGTTTCTTTCTGTCAAGAAAGGTAAGTTCTTCTCAGCGGATTTTGAGATGAAACGGCTCAACGCCATCACGTTTCCCAGAAGCTTCTGAACTTCGTTGATGGTTTTTGGCTGTGGTAGATCTAGGATCACCTTTATTTTCTCTGGGTTAGCACTGATGCCTCTTTCCGTGACCATGTAGCCAAGGAACTTTCCTCCTTTTACTCCAAACGTACATTTTTCAGGGTTCAGCTTCATTCCTTATTTCCGAAGGATGGAGAAACAATTATTGAGATGTTCAATGTGCTCCTCTTCAGTTTTGCTTTTCACAAGCATGTCATCCACGTAGACTTCCATGGTTTTACCCAACTCTTCTTTGAACATCTTATTCACCAACCGTTGGTACGTGGCTCCTGCATTTTTGAGGCCAAAAGGCATGACTTTGAAACAGTAGACTCCTCCCGCCACAAGGAAGGCTGTCTTTTTTATGTCTTCTTGAGCCATCCTGATCTGGTAGAAGCCTTGATATGCGTCCATGAAGCTTAGGAGCGCACATCCTGCGGTAGAATCAACCAGTTGGTCTATGCGTGGTAATGGATAAGGATCCTTTGGACAAAATTTGTTGAGTCTGGTGAAGTCGTTGCACATTCTCCACTTTCCCGGAGCTTTTTACACCAAGACCACGTTACAAACCCAGTCAGAGTATCTGACTTCTTCAATATGTCCTTCTTTCATTAGCTTGTCCACCTCTGCTGCTATGATAGCGTCCTCAACTTGTCCAAAGTCCTTCCTCTTTTGCCGGATGTGCTTTACCGTCGGGTCCATGTTCAGACGGTGAACTGCGATCCTCGGGTCTGTCCCTTTGAGATCATCTGTGCTCCAGGCAAAGATATCACGATTGTCGCGAAGGCAAGTGACGAGCTTCATCTCTACTTCCGTGCTCATCTCCGTCCCAATGCGCGTTGTCTTCTCCAGGTTTCCTTCAATCAATTGAACCTCTTTTAAGGCTTCATGAGGTTCTATCCTGGCCGTTTTGGGGAACTCTTCTTTGAGTGACCCAATACCAATCTCTTCTTTCGGGGGCGTTGGAGTTGTGGAAGAGTGGCTTCTGGGGATCTTAGCGACCGAAAGGACGGGTGCTGTGGCCCCTCTGGTCGACATGATGTAGCATTCCCAGGCTTCTCTAACGTTACCTACTTCCTCACCCACACCATTTGGGGTTGGGAACATTACCCTGTTGTGTAGGGGAGAAGCAATTGCCCTAAATTGGTTAAGTCCTGGGCGGCCCAGGATCACGTTATAATCGAATGTGCTGTCGACCACCACAAAGAGGATTGTCTTAGTCACCCTTGCACTACAAAAAATCTGGCCTGTAGCGACGGATAGATCCGTCGCTACAGGCCATCTATCCGTCGCCCCAGCTCTGGCGACGGATAGAAAATCTGTCGCCCCCTGGAGCTGTGGCGACCGATAACAATCCGTCGTCCAATTCGCGACGGATTGGACGACGGATTGACCAATTTTTTTTTTTTTTAAATTGATAATGGGGCGACGGATAGATTCTATCCGTCGCCCCACGTGGCGACGGATAGATCTATCCGTCGCCTCATTTCTATTTTTTTTAAAAAAAATAAAATCCGTATTCGAATTTTTATATTCGTATCCAATTTGTATTCGTATACGAGATATTGATTTGTATTCGTACGGTGCGGTGGTGGTGGGAGGAGAAAGGTGGTGCGGTGGTGGCAGTGGTGGTGGCAGGGTGGTGGTGGTGCGGTGGTGGTGGGAGGAGGAAAGGTGGTGGTGGTGGTGGAGGAGATGGTGGTGGTGCGGTGGTGGTGGGAGGAGAGAGGTGGTGGTGGTGGTGGAGATGGTGGTGGTGCGGTGGTGGTGGGAGGAGAGAGGTGGTGGTGGTGGTGGTGGAGATGGTGGTGGAGGAGGATGGTGGTGGAGGAGGTGGTGGTGGAGATGGTGGTGGTGCGGTGGTGGTGGGAGGAGAGAGGTGGTGGTGGTGGAGATGGTGGTGGTGCGGTGGTGGTGGGAGGAGAGAGGTGGTGGTGGTGGAGATGGTGGTGGAGGAGGATGGTGGTGGAGGATGGTGGTGGATGGTGGTGGTGAAGGAGAAAGGTGGTGGTGGGAGGAGGAGGAGAGGAGAAATGGAGGAGAAGTGGTGGAAGAAAGGAGGTGGTGGAGGAGATAATCTATCCGTCGCTAACGTTTTTTTTTTTTTTTAATTTTCCGGCTATAGCGACGGATAGATCTATCCGTCGCTAAATTTTTTTTTTTTTTAAAATCTTGGTCAACGCTCTGTAGCGACGGATAAGTTTTATCCGTCGCCAAACGGTATCCGTCGCCCCGTTTGGCGATCCGTCGCTACAGGGGCGATGGATAAAATCCGTCGCCCCTTTCCGTCCCGTTACAGCAGAATTCTTGTAGTGTTGTCGGAAAGGTTCCCATAGAGACTTGTAGTGGTATACTTCCAATTGGGCGTACTATAGATCCTCCAAAACCCACCAATGAAGTATACACTCGTCCAAAATTGTATCGGTCCTAAGTGCATTTGCTCCACGGTCCTTTTGGATATGACATTGGAAGAACTTCCTGTGTCGACTAGTACTTTGTTGACCTTGTAAGTGGCAATCACCAAAGAGACAACTAAAGGAACGTCGGGGTCCTTGAGATCTCCTCCGCCAGACGTTGGTGGAGGGATTTCGCTATCATCAAAGGTGATGGCGTTTGTGCCCTTCAGGGCTGAAGGAGCATAAGCTCTATCGTTATTTCTCAAGTGCTGCGCGGTTCTTTCCCTTGCATTTCGGCTATCTCCCCCAGTTGGTCCTCCTGCAATAGCGTTGATAACTCCACTATAAGGGAGGTTCTCCATTTCTGTATCATCGCGGTACTCTTGGTACCTTCGGGCATGCCGAGGTGGGATTTCTGCTGGAGGTGGTGGTAAAGATCCTGTCGGAGGTTCTGAACCACGCTCCTCTCTTCTTTGCTCATTCTTTCTATGTCTGGAGGGTTCTTCCTCACCCATGGGTTCTTTCAATTTCCCACTTCTTACTAGTCTTTCGATTTCTGTCTTCAACTGTATGCAATCCTCAGTCGGATGACCTTTCTGCTTATGAAACCTACAGTAGTCCTTGGAAGTTTTGCTCTTCTTGTTATCCCTTGCAGGTTTTGGCAATTGTATATCCAAGTCCTTCTCAACGATAGAGGCCAAGATGTCGGATCTTGGTCTATTGAGGCGAGTGTACTCGGCATATCTCCTTGGTGGAGTCCTTTCCCTACGGAACTCTCTCTTGTCCCTAAGCTCCCTTTTCTGTTCGAACATTCCCTAACGAGGAGGAGGTTCTTGTCGTACTTGCTCTTTCCCCTTTCTTATCCCTGCTCTTATCGGGACATTTCGTCGGTACTATTCTCCATACAAGACTCCTTCGCAAATATCCTCTAAGTACTTTTCAGTGGTGATTTCTTCGTTGGAAAGCTTTCTTCTGAGCTCATCATTATAGGTGTTCTCATACAGGTGTCGGACCCGTTCTTTGATGCTATGAGGTTCTACCTGTCGTACTTCAGCGTTGAAGCGGTCGAGAAAGGTCCTAAGGTCCTCATGCTCCTTCTGGATTATGCCTTCTAGGTGCTCAACTGACCTCTTTCTTTTCTTTGCTTTCTCGAACCTCTTTAAGAAAAGGGAAGCAACATCTGCATAAGATTTGATGGAACCATTATGTAGTGAGGTCCACCAATCCATTGCTTCCCCAAAGAGTGTTGTGGAGAAGTTGAGAGCTTTCATGTTGTCATTAAGCCCGTTGCTTTCCATCTTACTTTCGTACCTAGTAAGGTGCCCCACAGGACAAGTATCTCCATAATAGTGCTCCAGGTTTGGGATAACGCAGTCGGGGCGCTTCCTTTCTCTTCTGATCTCATCGCACAGAGGGTTGAGAGTTTTAACTACCACCTTCTCATGTGCTTTGACCATCTTGCTCAGGGTGGCAATTTGTGTTTCCAGAGCCTTTTGCTGAAGGTAAATCTGCTCGGCTGTTAACTTCTCACCAGTCCTGGGGTTGATGGCTAAATCTGGAGGAAGATCACCAATTGGAACTATTGGGATGCTTTTCGCCATATGGTCTCTTGGTGCTCGTTGTGGAGCTCCTTGCCGACTAATTCCCACTTCATCTATTCGTGGTGCTTCTGGACTTCTCCCTCGTTGTTCATGAGAAGCAGCGGCTCTTCTATTGAGAAGATGTCTCAGATCTTCTGGTTGAGCTTGTTCCCCCAGCCTTTGTTGGATAGGACGATGCTCATTCCTTATTGTCTTGAGTTCAGCTTGCCTTGGGATTGGTGTAGGCGGGGTGGGCTGAGGAGGCTGGAGGTTGTTCGATCCAAAGCATCCCTGAATAGTAGTGAGTAAGAGGCCAAACTGATTCTCATCCATCCCGAACTCACTGGGACGAATGATCTGCCCATTTGGAAGGGTAAAGTTTCTTCCTGGAGGAGGACCATGTGTTCCTGACGGAGGAATCTGTCCTTCGACTCCAATCACCTGGGTCCTTACTGGCGGATTTGCAATTCCTTCCTCTTCAGATGAGAGACTAGCAGTATGACCATCGCTAGGATAATCCGTTGCATCTCTTGGAGGAACTCTTGCTACTCTGTTTCTCCTAGTAAGAGGTCCGTCCCTTTGTCGTGGAGCAGGCGTACCAATTACAGTGGCGGTGGTTCTTGCGGACCTTCTTGTTCTTGCCATTACTGAAGAGAACGAGACTTTTTGTAAAGGTTCCCACAGACGGCGCCAAAATGTTGAGGGTGTAACTCCGCAACTACTTAGATATTATTCAACTCCACTAATGAGTGCCAAGGTAAGAAGCTTCGTATGCGATAAGAGCCAATTCGTAAGAACCAGCGACCAACTACTTGGATAAAGACCTGCACAAGTGACTTGAGTGGGGGGGGGGGGGGGGGTTAGTACCCGGTTTGCTAAGCGTCAAACCGGTTAGAGACTTTACTCGAGAGTGACTGAAGATCTACTATGTATAATGCTCGGGATTAGGTTCGTGAAGTGACTTACCTCTTGTATGGGGATGTGTGCCTTATTTATAGGCTATCATCAAAATGGGAGGTCTTGCTAGGATTGCGCCAAGTGTAGGGCTACGATTGAGCCACCAAGGCATGTCTTAGGCCCATAGCCCAATAATGATGCTTAGCCCATGCCAATGTTGGGCTCTAGGGGTATTTTAGTCATTATTGGGAGAGTTTTAGAGGATGTGACCAGATCTGCCGAGATCCCCGGTTCGGAAAGGTTGGTCCGGATGCCAGGTCCGGACCACATTGGGTTGTCAGATGAGGAAGTTATCCTAAGTCTGCCCATTACTTCCGACTCGGAGCCCAAGGTTTGGATATCCTACTCTTTGGTGCCTGCCTGCTTGGTTACTTGTGAGACTTGTCCTGTCTGATCTGAATGGTCGTCCGTTTCGGAGGTCTTGGGTCGGAGAAAGTACTGTCCAAGCACTAAGTCTCCTTTCCCAGAGAGGCTCGGACCAAGGTGGGTCGGACCTGAGGTTCCTGGGTCGGACCTTAGTAGGCTCCAGATCATTTTGCTCCTCTTTAAGGTGGTCCGGACCATGGTTGGTCAGCCCGGATCGGACCGTCGGATAGGACTAAAGTGTCTCGGATCCATTGGATGACTTAGGTCGCCTTAGAATTCGTTCCAAGGTCCTTTATGACGGATTGGACATATTTTCATATCAACAAAGTGAACCAATAGTACTAACCACCTTTCTGAGCTAAGTTAAGTCATTAGGCTGCTGATCAAAATCTAAGCATATATTCCTAACAATAACACTACTATGCTGGACAAAAGAGTTTATGGCACTTGTATTGGCACAATTCATGAGAAGAGAATTATCAATCAGATCATAAGGCCACATAAAATGAGTTGTGATAAGAGAAACACACATTTGTATCAGACTGTAACATGACACTGGATTATTACTTAAATAAAAGCATACATCACTAGTCAATCGTCTATCGTCTAAAGTACCCGTCCAATGAGTAACATTGAAAAATACCCAATTAGTATAGGTATTGAAAGTATACCCTATACCAAGATAAGATGTACTAACTGCAGATATTGTGGCAACACCCTGACTGTTAGGAATATCTGTTAGTATTTTGATCACTTATCACATGCTCTTGTCTTAGCCAGAAATGTGATTAAGTACTCTTGGTTCACTTGAACATTGTAAAAGAGGAAATCACTAAGTATGATTAGTCTAGTAAATCTTGTATTAGGATTATAGGTCTACGAGTGTAATTTTTATTTCCAGAAGACCATGAAGATCAATCCTGGGAATGGAGCTTATCTGAAGATTAGAAGACTGAAGATTGCACAAGATTTATGAAGACAACAAGGTTTAGTCTAACTCAGAAAGACTATGTCCTTAATCCTCACTTAAGTGTATTTACTTACATTTGAAATAAGGTTCTGGACATATGACATCACGAGTGTGGAGCATGCAAGCCATCAGAAAGGCTCATGTATCCGTTGAAGACTACAGGACAAGAAATAGTACAAGTGCATTAATTGCATCGGCAGAAAAGCCGCTAAAGCACAGTCCTCTCTGAAACATGAGACAAGTACTTCTGAGTATTCATTTCAAGATAAGTATGGACTGAATTTGAATTGTGTCTAACGGATATCATTCCAACAACTCTCAAATTCATCTATAAATATCACATACTTAGATGCTGAGAAATACAACAACAACAACTACTACATACTTTAGAACCCTCTATCTTGCAAACTTACCATCAAGCAAAGTATTCTCTCAAGCACTCTACTACCCTTTCTGAAAGCCTTTCTGTTGCTTGAAGAATTACTAGTAGTTCTAAGTTGTCCTGAACCTTAACAAGAGATTGTTATTCGTGAAAGAGTTGAACTATCAGATACCCTTTCTGAAGCTCATTCTCCAGAACAGACATCAATTACTTGGGACAGTAAAGCGCAGACTGCCATCCACTGAACAAGTGTATTAAGTAGTCTTGTTCTATTAGGCTCTCTGAAAATATAACTGAAAAGTCATACGAGAAGCCTCTCTAACAAACCTTATAACCAACACTATCAAGGCGTGGAGTAGAGGAAGTACTTGATTTGGGAAATCAGGGAATAACTCAGGGGGAACATTTGGTTGGGAACCATTTGTTTTGGAATCTTAGAATAGGATTATTGTAAGGTGAACTCAATTATCTGTTCTAGTGAATTCTAGGTCTCAGAAAGACCGAAGTGGATTAGTTGGAGGATTACGCCACCTCCAGATACCACTATACTTGTTGTGTCATTTACCTTTCTGTATTTACATTTCAGCAAAGCACACACACATACTTATTGTTTCTGCACTTACCTATCTTAAAGTCTTCCGCACTCTGAATTTAAGTATCAGAAACCCCCCGGTTTCTGAGAAACTGTGTTTATCGACAAAAGTTTTAAAAGACTATTCACGCCCCCCTCGAGTCTTTTACTTTGCCGTTATCTGGACCAACAAGTGGTATCAGAGAAGGAGGTTCACAAGCCTTCTGCACTGAACCTAGATCCCCAGATGGGTGAAGGAACTTTGTCCCTTTCTGAGGACTATATAATTTGTGTGTTAAGTGTGCAGGTATGTCTCTGAGTGATGCACCCGTTCTGAAGCTAGAAAACTATTATAAATGGAAGAATAATATGATGCTCCATCTGGAGGCCATCAGTGATGAGATGATCTATGTCATCAATGAAGGGCCTATCAAAATCAGACAACTCAAACAAGTTACTGAGGTGTCAAGATAGTGGTCGTGTTGCTCGTGGAAGCATTATATATGAAGACAAGCCAAGAGAGCCATGGACATCTGAAGATGCCAAGATGGTCAAGCTCGTAATATCATCATCAGATCGACACCTGAGCACATACAGTGTAAACTGTTGGGTGCTAAAACGGCGAAAGTTGCCTGGCAACTGATTGAAGAAATCTGTGCCGGAACTGAGAAAACCAAGGAAAACAAGTTCGAAGTTCTTAAATTGAAGTTCCAAAACTTCAAACAAGGTCCCACTGAAACTCTGGAAGAACTTGATTTCAGGTTTACTACCCTTATGAGCGATATGGCTGCACTTGGTGAAAGCAACAGATACTCCCAGCCAGAAAAAATTAAGACTATTGTCAGAAGTCTCAATCACAACTGGGAGCACACTAAGTTATTTTATTCCAACCAAGGGATGCCAAATATTACTCCAGTAGAGCTCTTCTCTCATCTTGCTACTGTAGAGTATGAGACAACTCAGAGGGAAAAAACAGCTGAAAAGTTGCGAAGTGTTGCTCTAGTTTCTCAAGGTACTTCTGAAAAGAAGGATACCAAAGATGCATCTGAAGAAAATGCTTTTGCAGTAAGACACATGAAAAAAAGCTAAAGAAAAGCTGAAAAAGCATCTTGGCCCAAACTATCATCCGTACAAGAACATACAAATGAACAACTCTCTGAACACCCCTATTCAGAAAGGTGTTAGTACTGAAGCTACAGAGATAGGAAATGATATATGCTTCTATTGTCAAAAGCCTGGTCACTTACAGAGAGATTGTCCTGCTTTAAACAAGCTCAAGACAGGTGATAAGAAGGACAGAAGAAATTTCAAGAGAAATCAAAGGGCCTTACTGACTAAAGAAAGGAAGAAGATTCAAATTCAACTTGATGCTCTAGACATTGAGACAGATTCTGAAGATGGAGATTCAGATGACTCAAACCTACCATCACCAGAATTGTGTGGAATCACCCATAATGTAATCGACTTCGGCCTTAAGAAGAATGAAATGTGTGGAGTTGCTGAGATTGCTGGTCCAGACATCTCCAACATTGAAATGTGTCTTATGGCTGATGAGGTAACTAACAATTCACAATTTCTGTACTATGAAAGTGATGATGGAATTGAGGATCTGGAGTTGGTCAAGAGTGAATTGGATCGTTATGAGAAAGAATTTATGGAAGCACAATCTAAAACCAGAATTCTAGAGAAAAGCAAAGAAACTCTTGAATAAGAGGTTTCTGAGCTAACCGGAGTATCTTAGAATAAGAACGCTAAAATAGCCTTTCTGAAAGCTCAGATATCTGAAAATGAAAATTCTCACAAACTAGCCTTGGATGAACTTAATGAGAAAATGATGAAGCTGCTTTCTGAGAATGATGAACTCAGAAAGAAAGAGCTATCCTTTCAATCTTATGCAAAGGCTAGTGACACTCTCACTGAGGTCCAATCCTATCTGAGAGACCCCTCTGAGAAAGGTGGACTTGGACTTGATGAACAATCATGTAATTCATCTCCTCTGAAGAAGAGTGATGAAAGGTTGACCTTTGTAAAAAGTCAACATAATGGTTCTTCAACCACCTATAGCATTGGTCAGAAAGCTAGGGTAGTTGACAAAGGAAAAGGAGTTGCAACCCAGCCTTTGAAAGAACAACAAGTTCACAAGAAAGATGTGGATAAGGTTTCTGAAAAGAAACACAACCCTCAGATATGCAACCATCCACATTGCTACATTACTAGGAAGGGAAGAATTGCTGGAATAGGCAAATTCTCTACTGTACCATCTTATGAAATTGGTGCAGAAACTAGTAAGGCATCTAAAGAACGCATTCAGGAAGCCAAAGGTGTTCGAAATGGCATTGGCTATCGTGCTATTGGAAAGGTCCTTCTGCAACAATATAAGGAAGGACAAGAACAATGGCGCAAGGCTGATATTGCACGAGTAACAGAAGTGGAAGAAATCTCAAGCCACTGAAAAACTGAATGCCAGAGCTAGAAGGAACCTGGCCAGAAAGGCTAAGTTTGGTGAAAAGCAACCCCAGAAACCCAGGGTCCAGAAAGCACCAAAGAGAACACCTAGAAACACCCCAAAAAGGAAGATTGAGATCAAAATTACTAATTCTAATGTATTTCCTTCTGATCAAGTTAGACAAAAACTAACTCCCAAGAAATTCACTAAAATGTGGATTCCTACTGGAATAATGTTTAGTCTAAGTGGTTCTATCTCTGAGACAACAACCTAACTCCTGTTTCCTGTTTTGTGCAAAACGCCTCCTGGACTAAGGCTCAATGGCTATTTGATAGTGGATGCGGAAATCACATGATAGGAGACAAAAAAAATCTGGTCAACTACACAGCTTGCAACATTGGACCAGACATCAGATTTTCTGGAGGAGAATTGAATCCCCCTATGGGATTTGGCAACGTCAAATTGGGATCATTAACAATCACTGACGTATTACATGTTAAAGATTTGAAATATAATCTATTTAGCATGAGCCAGTTTGCAGACAAAGGTTTCATTTTGAAATTTAAAGCAAAGTATTGCAAACTTATTGACAATGAGTCAAAGCAGACAGTCTTGGTTGCTCGGCGGAAAGGTAGTCTTTATGTTGCCGATTGGGCTTCTGCCACAACTGAAGAATGTCTCATGGTGAGTCAATCGGGTCACACAGAAGAGCACTGGTTATGGAACAAAAGAATGAGTCACTTGAATTTCAAAACTCTGAACAAACTTGCCAGGAAAAAGTTAGTGGTTGGCCTTCCCAAAACATATTTCAGAAAGGATGGTATATGTTCTGCCTGTCAGATGGGGAAACAATCCAAGATCTCTTTCAAGTCCAAAACCAGACACTCTAGTGTTAGACCACTGCAACTATTACACATGGATCTTTTTGAATCATCTGTAACTAGTTTTGCAGGAAAGAAGTATGGTCTGGTTGTTGTAGATGACTTCTCAACATTCACTTGGGTTGTCTTTCTGAAGCACAAATCTGATGCTAGGATGGAGATACCAAGCTTGCTGAATAAGCTTGATTTCATGAAAAATGACAAGGTATCTGCAATCAGAACAGACCATGGTACTGAGTTTGTCAACCAGTACATAAAGGAGTTTTGTACCAGCAAAGGTATACAACACCAACTTTCCTCTGTGAGAACACCACAACAAAATGGTGTTGCAGAAAGGAAAAATAGAACCCTTAAAGAAGTAGCAAGGACAATGCTAGCTGACACTGAAATAAGTGAAGTTTATTGGGTTGAAGCTGTAAACACAGCATGCTACACTCAGAACAGATGTTTGATAAACAAACACCATGACAAGACCCCTTATGAACTCTTGGTTGGTAGACCCCCTAATATCAAATATCTGGAAGTGTTTGGTTGTAGATGTTTTGTTCTTAACAATGGAAAGGAGTATCTAAGAACATTTCAACCAAAGGCAGATGAAGGTGTGTTTCTTGGTTATTCTATGAATAGCAAAGCATACAGAGTTTACAACAAAAGAACAAAAAGGATTGAAGAATCAGTTCATGTTGTATTCTATGAAGGAAGCAAGAAAACACCCCTTGTTGATGAACTCTCAGAAATGTTCAAGGAACTAATGGTAAAGGAATATGAAGAAGAACCCTCAGGAAGGAAAAACATCATTGTGGAAAGTGAGGATGACTCTGACGAAGAAAAGCATGAAATGCCTAGTAACAACCAGATGACTCTCAGACATGATGAAGAATTTCCTATGAGAATTGCAGAAATGGAAACTGAAGATGTTCATCAGAAAGCTAACTCTGGAAATGACCTCTCTGAAAGACATGTTCCAGAAAGCTCTCACACTGAGCAAGTGTCAGACATTCAACGCCCTTCTGAGGTGCAAAATGTCTCGGATACTGAAGAAGTATCAAGTCATAATCATAGTGATTCATATTCAGATCACTTGGATATTGACCCTACTAGCCCTAAACCCATGTTGAGATGGATCAAGGATCATCCTGCAAAAGATGTAATTGGACCAATTAATCAAGGTGTTAGGACTAGGTGAGCAATAGCTGAAAATGCTAATTCTCTCTTTGGATGTTTTATCTCAAACATTGAACCTAAAACTATAGAAGAAGCATTAAGAGACCAAGACTGGATCTCAGCAATGCAAGAAGAGTTGGATCAATTTGAGAGAAACAAAGTCTGGAAACTAGTTCCATTTGTAGAAGGAATATCTGTAATTGGAACAAAGTGGGTTTTCAGAAACAAGATGAATGAATCTGGTGAAATAACCAGAAACAAAGCAAGATTGGTTGCCAAGGGATTTACCCAGACTGAAGGTCTAGATTTTGATGAGTCATATGCACCAGTTGCCAGATTGGATGCAATAAGACTCTTTCTTGCCTTTGCAGCTCATAAAGACTTTAAAGTTTATCAGATGGATGCCAAAAGTGCATTCTTGAATGGTGAACTTGCTGAGGAAGTCTATGTTGAGCAACCACCTGGCTTTGAAGTTTACTCAGAAAGTAGAATGGTCTATAAGCTACAGAAAGCTCTATATGGACTGAAACAGGCTCCAAGAGCATGGTATGACACTTTGACCAAGTACCTTCTGAAAAGTGGTTTCAAGAAAGGTGAAGTTGATAAAACTTTATTTACTTTAAATCATGATGGGAAACTACTCTTAGTTCAAGTATATGTTGATGACATCATATTTGGATCTAAGGATAAGCAACTTTGTGATGACTTTGCAAATCTCATGAAAAGTAAGTTTGAGATGAGCATGATGGGAGAATGGAACTATTTCCTAGGTTTGCAAGTCAAGCAACTCAATGATGGAGTATTCATTAGTCAGACAAAGTATGCAAAAGACATGCTCACAAAGTTCAATCTCAAGCCTTCTGAAAAGAATGCTAAGATACCTATGACATAGGAACCAAGATGACCTATATTGAATCAGAAAGAGTGTTGAAGAACATAAGTATAGAAAATTGATAGGTTCACTACTTTACCTTACTGGAAGTAGACCTGATATTCAATATGCACTTGGTGTGTGTGCTAGATTTCAAACAAATCCAATGCAATCACACTACAACATTGCTATGAAAATATTAAGGTATGTAAAAGGTATAGTAGATGTAGGTTTGTGGTATCCTAAATAAAGTGGATTGAGTTGGGCTGGTTACTCAGATGCTGATTATGCTGGATCAATGCTTGATAGGAAAAGTACCTCAGGAACTTGTCAGTTTCTGGGAACTAAACTTATCTCATGGTTTAGAAAGAAGCAAAACTCAATTGCAACTTCTACCACAGAGGCTGAATATATTGCTGCTGGTTGTTGTGCAACACAAATTCTGTGGATTTAACAACAACTCAGAGACTATGGACTCAATGAAGAGAAAACTCCCATTTTCGGTGATAACACAAATGCTATTGCAATCACACAGAACCCCAAGTTCCATGCCAGAACAAAGCACATTGATGTTAGACACCACTTGCAGATACTCAAGTTTGGCACAGAAGACCAACTTGCAGATATCTTCACCAAGCCCCTACAAGAAAGCCGGTTCTTGACCTTAAGACATAATCTTGGGTTAATGGAGATGCCTAAGGACTGAAAAATGTCCTGAATCTCTTAAATCTGAGTAAGTGAGGTAGAAAAGAAGTAGGCCTCTGAGAACAAGTTCTCAGAAAGCAAAGTTGATAAGAAGTGATGCAAAGGTTTCTGAGTAGCAACACTTAGAAAGGAAAAACATTTCTGGAACGGGTATCCAGAAAGGCAAAAGTTGGTACACACTCAATAAGTAAATAAGACTAGAACTTACTTACTGAGAATGGGTCAAATACATTCAAACAACTGAAGCTTCTGACACTTGAATTCAGAATGATATTTAGTCATAAAGAGAAAAGACACACAAAGCCCGTAAAATTTAAATTCTGGGAGGTCAAACATGTCCAATGTCTTGTATTTTTGCCATTTTTATGATAAACAATATAAGATAAGGACTTGACACTCAGAATGATAAGTTCAAACAATTGAGTGTTCTTACTCTTTACTAAGTGACATAATGATTGTAACTTGTCAAAAATCCATCAAGTCGGCACAATACCATTTGTTGATTGATATCATTACGAGATATTCAATATAAGCCCTTAATGAATAAACGTTTGATCTCAACGGTTGAGATTAAAACAAAGCAAGTAATGTCTGTTGAGAAATGCAGACATGGCCCACAATGCATTTAATGGAGAAAGTACGTGATACCATGCCTATGCAGATATAAAGACACACATTCATATTCAACTGTATGTATGTTGTATCTATGTACATTTTGTCTGCTATATATATATATATATATAGGAATTGGGTAAAAGATAAACACTCTTACTAATTCCGAAATTTCACACTTGCATCAAAATAGCAAAATCTCTCAAGATTTCTGCAAAACCTCCCCTGCAAACTCAACTTCTTGTGTTTAGTCTTCTGAAGAGATAGACTAATCTCGATTAATATTGCAAAACCCCTCTGAAAAACACTTACTCAAGACTCTATATAAGAGATGGCACCCAAGAAGATGACCACCAAGAACCCTAAGGCTGCATCATCTGCTCCTGCTGAAAAGCAAAGAGGAAAGGAACTCAAGGTGTTGAATAAACGCCTTCTGGGAAAGTTCACTCCATCTGACTGGAATCCAAGTCACAAAATGAATTGGGGAGCTTTTCTAGTGAAGTAGTATGTACCATCAGTCATACCCTCAAGGCCAGATAGGAAACTGATATTGGGGATGCTGAAAAGTTCCCATATCTTCAAGTTTCTGTCTGCTGGACCCAGTGGACTATCCACACTAGATGTACTGGAGTTCTATAACAACTCCAAACTCTTCACAAAAATTGTGAATGATGAAGAAGATAAATACTTGCAGGCTGAAGTTCAAGGACAAGAGATCGTCCTAGACTGCAAGACCTTCTGCAAGATATTCCGATTGAAAAATCAAGGAACAATTGAAGACATCAACATCAGGGATGCTACCATGATCCAAGGTGTTAAAGAGATATTTGAAGCAATTTAATTAGAAAATGCAAATGGTTGCCCAGGAGACTTTGTTCTGAAAGCCATCAGAACTAGTCATCTCCAGAAACACTGGAGTACTTTAGCTATCATTCTGGTCCATTGCTTTCATGGCAACGAAGGTGGAGTAGACTAGATAAGCATGGAAAGATGGATGATGATGCATTTTCTGAACAAGAAGCATGAAGGGCAGGAAACCCACTTTAACTGGGGGAAGTACGCCTTCAACAAATTCCTTGGGCATATTGAAGAATTTGAGCTCAAGATCATCAATGGCCTTGCTGCTACAAAGGCCAATATGCATTTTGGTCTCAGAATTTGTCACATTCTGGAAAGATTGGGAATCACTCTCAGAGAGAGGCAGGAAAATCCTAATCACCAACTCCCTTTTCAGATACGCCTTTGAAGAAAAGGCGAGACTTGCTACTGAGAAAGCACTCAGAAAGGCAGAAGAAGAAGAAACTGCCCAGCAAGGTGATGAGGTTCCTGAGCCAACTTCAGCTCAACCTCAAACTGCCAAGAGAAAAAGGGCTCAACACAAAAGAGTACCTAAGCCCCAACAAAGAGAAATATAGGCACAACCTTCTAGAGACAAGGTCTCAGAAGATGTTGGTCGCCCAGAAAGGCAGTTCCAGAAAGCACCAAAGGTTCTGAGACAAATAGCTCCAGAACTATCAAGGGATGACCGCAACATAATAGATGGGTCAGCTCCCAATCTGGACAGTGACTCTGAAGAGGATCAACAAATCCAAGAGTCAAGAGGTCCAAGATAGAAACACATGGAAGATCATCTAGCTCAGCTCCTCAAGGTCAAAGGAGCACTTCTGCCCAGTGGGAAGAAGAAGGCCTAGGAGAAGAACATAGAATGATAGAAGCTGTCGCCATTGCTTCCAAATTCACAATACCAGCACGTAATGTTGCTGAAGAAAACCCTGTTCTTGAACAGGTTCCTCAACCTTCTGAGAGAGCTCATCTCTCAGAAAGGGATCAAACTAAGATGGAGACTCAGAATGACACTACAGAGGAGACCAACAATGAGCACAGAAAGACTGTGGAATCACCAGAAGTCCAAGAGACCAATGATCAGCCTGACCTTATTCAGGTAGCAAAAGTAGTTTGTATCTAACTTGTCAACATTAAAATGTTAACTTGTTACTCATAAGCTTCATTTGTTACAGGCCAACATGGAGACACACTTTCAGGGGGAAGAAAATTTGTCCACCCCCTTGAATCAAGAAGATGTCCCTCCAACCTCAGAACAACAAGAAGAGCTTATCCCTCAGGTAGTACAACTATTTTTGAACAAGAAATAACTAAGTTAAAAAATGCTCTTAAATCTTGTGTTCTAATCTTCTTAATGTCTCTTATTAGGCTCCAACTGAGGAAGTAGTGGTGGTGGTACCAACACCCCAAAACCAAGAGATTCCAGAGGCTGAAAAGCTCTCTGAGGAAACATTGACTGAGTCTTCTGCAAAGAAGGTAAGTAATCAGTAATGATCTCCTTCAGGAACACTCTGGAAATACCACTACTCAATCTTTTATATTTGTTCTTACAGGCTCATTCAGAAGAACAATTAGATGGAGAAACAGTTGTGTCATCTCCTCCAAAGGAAACTAACACTGCTGAACAAGCAGTATCTGCAGAAAAGGTGCCAGAAACACCCAAGGTTTCTGAGGAACATGCTACTGAGCTTCCTCACTTGGAAGTAAGTGAAGCCTCAGAAAGCATATTTCTATCTATCTTTTTCTGATAAAAGTTTCTAAAACCATAATTGATTCTAATTCTCAGGTTCAAGCAGAAAGAAAGGATGCTAAGGATCAGACTTTTCCTCACTCCAAAGTATCTGAGGTCTCTGAGACCAAACAAGCAAAAGTCCAAGCAAATGAGCCTAGTGTTTCTACACAGGTATGCTCAGAAAGCTTACTCTTTGCACACAGATACTAACACAAGTGGTTTGAACAAAACTAACTTGATCCCTTTCTTTCAGGCTCAAAGTCTAGTGCCAGTTGATTTACTCAAGGCCTTCCAGAAGTACACTTTAAAGAAACATCTCAAGTGCTTCAGACAGTGGTAGAAACTCAGAAAGGCTGACCTTTCTGAAGTACCCAAAGTAATCGACGTCCCAGAAAAGAGAGCTATTGCCTTAAATCTGGAGGATCACATCCATGCATTGTTCCCAACAGGGTCCTACTCATTTGCCACTCTGATGCATGAAGACTTCATTCATGAAGTAGCACAAAGACTTATAGCAGATTTCAAGTCTGTTGATGCTCAAACCCAAGAGCAGATGGTTACCCATCCTGCCTTGCCCAGCAAACTCACTACTTATCCCACTGAGCAAGAAGAAGTTAATGGGAGGATGATTACATTCCCAAATGTGATCAACCTGGTTTCTGAAGATTAAGAAGAGATGGATGAAAATGATTATCAAGAACCTCCTTCTGAGCATCCAAGTCAAGAAAACAAGAAAAAGGATGATGATGATGATCAGAATGATGATCCCCAACCTGGACAAGGCGGGATTCAGCAAGCGAGCAAAGGAAATGGAGAAAAGGCTATTCCTTCAATTTCTGAGAAAGCCCCATCATCATCACCCCCAAAGTCTCATCAGAATACCCAACAGGCCGAGCAACAAGACATAATTGAAGAAATCTCAGCCGCTGAGTTCAGGATTGAACAACTCAAAAAGATGTTGGATGAAGAAAAGAGAATCAACTTAGAGTACCAAGCTCTTGTTGATGAGAAGGAAGCCAAAATTCAAAAACTCAAAGAAGCTAATGCTAAAGAATTGGCCCTTCTGGATGAGCAAAGAAGTTTGGAAAGAGAGATCAGCATTACAGCAGCTGAAATTGATGCAATGCGTGTTGTTGATGAAGACGCACAAACTGCTGAGGCTGCATCAGAAAGACCTTCTACATCTTCTCAGAAGGCCAGCACACTTGATGGCAAACAAAAATTGTTAGCCAGCTTGCAAACAATCCCAGAAAAGGATTATGATAGTGATGCTGAAGAAGACCACAACTTGATTAATGCAGAAGAAGATGAGAGACTTATCACTCAGCAAAAGAGAGCCCTACTTGCTCCTCATATATTCTCTGCACCAGGTAGTTCAAGAAGTGAAGAGCACCGTCCAAGGAACAGTGTCTTTTTGGAACTCAGAGAGACACTAGTTGCCCAAGACACAGAAGTGCTAAAATCCATCCCAGAAGAGATGAAGCCATTAGCTGCTGCTCTACTCAACAGAGCAACCAGCATAGCTCTCTCTCAGAAAGACCTAAGGTTGGTCAGGGATGAAGATTGTAACAATGCTAAGGCAGCATTGAATGAAGCCAGCCATGCTGTCCTGCAAGCCAACGCCATCCTAAGGCCACTTGAAGAGCTCAACAGAAAGGAGCAGGAACTGGTTAGGCAGAACAAAGAGCTAAAGAAGGAATTTCAAAAATTAGTCAGGGTGCACAACAATCTCCAAAATAATTTTGAATCACTCTCTGAAGCTTATGCTATCATGAGTCAGTAATTCATGACTAAGGGGGAAAAAGAGATGCCTCAAAAAGGCAGAGGAAGAAAAAGAAAACAATCAATTCCTCCCTCCTCAAGTCAACTAGTCATTAAGGACACCACTGGAGACACCCTTGCTGAAGAAGTTGTTCCAGATCAACCAACTAGAAGGCTGAGAAGCATGATAACTAGGGGAGCCAAGTCCCTTAGAATCTCAGAAGAGAAGAAGAATTCTGAAGAAGAAAAGAATGAAGAAGGAGAAGTGAGAGGCCAAGAAAGCTGCAAGCCTCCGATTTTGAACTTCAATGATGATGAGGATGAATCTGATACAGATGAACATCCACTTCACAAGAGAAGAAGGCAAGCAAGCACCTCACAACCTCCTCTGGCAGCAAGGCCTTTGGCAGCCAGAACTCCTTCTGGAAATACCAAGTCATTACAAGGAACATCCACCAAAGCCTTTCAAGGTGAAGAAAGGGTTACAGGATCTCCTGACAGAAGGCCACCTAACAGAAAGGCAAGAAGGGATTCCCAGTTTGGCATAATAAACAGAAAAACTCATCAAGAAAGGCCAACTGATGCCCACATTGAGTATGTGAAAACTAGTAATGAAGAGTCTTCATATAGGTGCATTCTGAACAAGAGAGGGTATTGGATTCTGAAACTACAACATCTACTTGTCAATGATAAGTTTCCAACTCCCATCGTCAACCAGATCCTGAAATGGAGAGAAGGCAAGCCAGATTTGCTAAAACCTGAGCACCTTCATGCCTGGCTAAAACTTTGAAGTAGAAAAGAGGAATGATGCCAGACAGATGGATCTTTCCTTTGCATGTCCTTACCCAAAGCCTGATGATGTACACAAGGTAAGAAAACTGGATGGTAGCTACAAAAGAAAGAACAAACTAGGTGTTCCAACCTATGAGTCATTCTATATGATATTGGATGAATACCTAGATGATTTACACTATCTGGAAGAAATATACAAGTATTTCAACCTATCTCAGCTGCATATAGACCACTCCTGGGTCTGGGGAAAGTACTTTTGGGTCAAACACTTTTTGCGGAAGAATCACAAGCTTGGAAAGAGTTACCATGAAATATGTGACTTATCCAGAAAGACAGAGCTCTCTGTCAGAAGGATTCTTTATGACTATGTCCAAGACTGCGGAAAAGTGGATGATCATGTCAACTGATCCAGAAAGGGTGCTGAAGAACTTGAGGTATCTGAACCCAAGTTGCATTTCTGAAGACTTGAAGACTAGTAACATTAGAATAATCTCTTGGAGATTGGACTCTCCTTTGTTCTAATTTACTTAGTATGTTTTGTTACTTTTTGTAATCTTGCTGATTGTTTCTAAATTTCTCTATCTGTAAAAGTTACATCTCATTCAGTAAACTGTACCTTTCTGAAGATCATACTCTCAGAAACATTCTAATAGATGACAACTTATCAGCAAAGATCACTTCTTGTGATTTGGTTGATGTTTACTTTCTGCACTTAATTCAACTAAAATTGAATATCATTTGAATTGATTAAGTGGTTGATTGTTTTCTCTTCCAGGATTACAAATTTGTAATAGGACTTAAAAGATAGTTATGGATGACTGATCAAAAAGGGGGAAATTTGTTAGGAATATATGTTAGTATTTTGATTACTCATCACATGTTCTTGTCTTAGCCAGAAAGGTGATTAAGTACTCTTGGTTCACTTGAACATTGTAAAAGAGGAAATCACTGAATATGATTAGTGTAGTAAATCTTATATTAGGATTATAGGTCTACGAGTGTAATTTTTATTTCCAGAAGACCATGAAGATCAATCCTGGCAATGGAGCTTATCTGAAGATTAGAAGACTGAAGATTGCACAAGATTTTTGAAGACATCAAGGTTTAGTCTAACTCAGAAAGACTAAGTCCTTAATC
Source organism: Plantago major (assembly GCA_026545765.1). Lineage (NCBI taxonomy): Eukaryota > Viridiplantae > Streptophyta > Magnoliopsida > Lamiales > Plantaginaceae > Plantago > Plantago major. Next base: position 59,143,346 of record CM048841.1, read on the forward strand.
CTCACTTAAGTGTATTTACTTACATTTGAAATAAGGTTATGGACATATGACATCATGAGTGTGGAGCATGCAAGCAATCAGAAAGGCTCATGTATCCGTTGAAGACTACAGGACAAGAAATAGTACAAGTGCATTAATTGCATCGGCAGAAAAGCCGCTAAAGCAAAGTCCTCTCTCAAACATGAGACAAGGACTTTTGAGTACTCATTTCAAGATAAGTATGGACTGAATTTGAATTGTGTCTAACGGATATCATTCCAACGACTCTCAAATTCATCTAAAAATATCACATACTTAGATGCTGAGAAATACAACAACAACAACTACTACGTACTTTAGAACGCTCTATCTTGCAAACTTACCATTAAGCAAAGTATTCTCTCAAGCACTCTACTACCCTTTCTGAAAGCCTTTCTGTTGCTTGAAGAATTACTAGTAGTTCTAAGTTGTCCTGAACCTGAACAAGAGATTGTTATTCGTGAAAGAGTTGAACTATCAGATACCCTTTCTGAAGCTCATTCTCCAGAACGGACATCAATTACATGGGTCAGTAAAGAGCAGACTGCCATCCACTGAACAAGTGTATTAAGTAGTCTTGTTCTATTAGGCTCTCTGAAAATATAACTAAAAAGTTATACGAGAAGCCTCTCTGACAAACCTTATAACCAACACTATCAAGGCATGGAGTAGAGGAAGTACTTGATTTGGGAAATCAGGGAATAACTCCAAGGTTATCTGAGTAGAGGAAGTACTTAGCTCTAGGAGCTGGGGAATAATTCAGGGGGAACATTTGGTTGGGAACCATTTGTTTAGGAATCTTAGAATAGGATTATTGTAAGGTGAACTCAATTATCTGTTTTAGTGAATTCTAGGTCTCAGAAAGAACGAAGTGGATTAGTTGGAGGATTACGCCACCTCCATATACCACTATACTTGCTATGTCATTTACCTTTCTGTATTTACATTTTAGCAAAACACACACACATACTTATTGTTTTTGCACTTACCTATCTTAAAGTCCTCCGCGCTCTGAATTTAAGTATAAAAAACCCCCCGGTTTCTGAGAAACTGTGTTTATCGACAAAAGTTTTAAAAGACAATTCACCCCCCCCCCCTCTAGTCTTTTACTTTGCCGTTATCTGGACTAACACTGACAATTAGGTAAAGTGTATATCATGTGATCGACATCTTCATACCTTAGGTCTGACTCGTTTACATTCAAGTGCAAAGCAACCTGGTCATGTAACTGGTAACAATCTTCTCTAGATCAAACACCTGTCATAATACAAGTGTTTGTAATATTAAGCACTTCACATGATATTTTGTCAAAACATACCCTCATGTTATCATCACAGAGCTGACTTATGCTGATGAGGTTTGCCTTGAGTCCCTCTACTAAGAGAACACCTTCCAAGGATGGAAGTCCTTTGACAGTTAAAGTTCCCTTTCCAATGATTCTGCTTTTCTCTCCACTACCATAAGTATTTGTACCTTTGGTTAGTGCAATAATATCTTTGAGATGGATTGAAGATCCAGTCATATGATGAGAACACCCACTATCAAAGAGCGGAGTTCTTCCAGAGTCAGTTTTAACAGCAGAGAAAACTATATGACATACTTCACTAGACTTCGGTGTCCAAACTCTTTTAGTTTTCTGTTTCGTACCAGATTTTCTCAAGTTTGTTCCAGGTGTTGTGACAATATCCGTTTTCAGAGATTTTTCAGTGTTTTTAACATATATTGGCACAATACTACAAGGAACACTTGGTTTTTGTTTATACAAGGAGATTTTGTTCTTCTTTTTGGAGGCTTACTTTGCACTTTCAAGACCTTCTTGTCATTACTCGGGATAGGAGTATCCGTTGATTCAGTGTTTCCATCTAGTGTTGTAGCAACATTAGAGATGTCCACACTATCATCACCAACATTCGTCTCCTTGTCCTGGGTTTTTAGAAACTTGAAACAAAAAGGTTTTTTCTGACTAGCTTTTAAACAGAATTGACAAACAAAAGTCCGTTTCTTTTTAGTATCAGGGTTATTTCCTTCTTTCACAAAAACAGGAGCTAAAGATTTCTTGGGCTGAGGTACTAAACCATCTATAAAAGTTTGGTAACCTAAGACAGTAGTACCTTGATTACCTAAACCTAGCATCTCATCAAGTTTAGATGTACCTGTATTGAGTTTGACAAGAGTAAGCTCATGAAGTTTCAGTTTAGATGATACCTTTCCAAGTTCTAAATCCTTCTTGGTGAGACTTACTTCAAGTCTTGCAATGGTCTCCTTCAGTTCTCCATTCTCCTTGGCCAGTGCCTTCTCGGATATCATTATCTTTTTCAATTCTTGCAATACATCGTTGTATATGATCTTGAGTTCTTCAGCAAATTCTTCCTAACTCAATTTACCTTCGAACAGATAATCTGTTACAAGATCAACAGATCCATGCATACAACAAGAGATATCTATGTCTACCTGATCAGTACAATCATTAATGATATTGTCAAGACATTCTGATTCATCCATAAAGAACAAATCCTACATAGAGTGATTATAGAGATAGTGTTCTGATGATACTCCTGATATTCGAACAATATACACCCTGTATTGTCATAATACTCATCATCAGATGGATATTTAGACCAATTCACCCGTGAATGTAGAGAAGCTGTATGTATATCATTGCCTAGAAGTATTCCTTCACCGTCTGTACCTGTCTCATTATCCCTCTGACACACCGAATAAAAAATTCCCTTCTTTCGAAGAGTATTAGCACACTCATAGGCATAATGTCCAAAACATTCACATGCATGACATTTAATCTTCATAAGATTGTCTATATCCTCATCAGATGGTTTTTGATACATATTCTTAGCAAGTTTCTTAGAGGGAGATTTCTTACTATGGGAGATCATATTGCTGGATCCAGGATTAAACATATTCTTAAGATTATTCTTTTGAAATCGTTTAACCATAGAATTAAAGAAAGCATTAAAATCAATCTCATCTTCTTCATCAGGTGATTCAGAAGATTTAGATTGAAGCATAAGACCTTTTTCTGAAGAATCACAAGGAGGATTTTCCATGTTTAACTCATAATTTTTCAGAATATTCATTAAGGTCTGTAAATCCATAGTAGCCAAATTAAGAGAAGTTTCGATAGCAATCTTCTTGGTTTCAAAACGTTTAGACAAACTTCTAATTGCCTTATAGACCAATGTTTTATTTGACAAAGGATCACCTAACAAAGAGCTTTCATTAGAAATATCCAGTAATTTCTCAAAGTAAGAAGAGATTGTTTCATCATCCTCCATTCTAAGGTTTTCAAATTTGCCAAGTACCATCTGAACCTTAGTTTCTTTCACACTTGGATCTCCTTCACAATGCCTTTGGAGAATTCCCCAGGCTTGCTTAGCAGTCGAGCATGTTTGAATAAGCTTGAACATGTGAAGATTGATATAACTAAAAATAACATTTAAAGCCTTTTCGTTATTGTTAGCATCAATTACCTCTTTAGCGGTGTAGTCTTCTTCAGGTTTGGGCACACAATATTTGTCTTGATCAGGAGGTAGCATAGGCACATTGTATCCATCAAGCACAGTCTTCCACACCTTGACATCAATGGATTTGAGATGAGAACGGATGCGGATTGACCAGATTTGATAGTTGGATCCATCCAGAATAGGCAACCTGTTAAGATTTTGATTAATTGAATCCATTCTAATGGTACCAAATCGACACACCTATGAATTAGGTGCCTGGCTCTGATGCCAATTAGAATTGTATGGATCGGGACTTAGTACCAAAATATAGATATTGTAAGCACGTATTGGGACAATACTCAAAACCAATATCTGAAACTATCTTAGAGTCTAAACAGCGGAATGTAAACAGACAAGACATAAAGAATTTCTAGCAGATTATAAATAATCTACCGTGCCATAGGCAAAATATCCACTATACAGAATAACGGATTTACAAAAAGATATCTAGACAATAATCCTATGATCTAGAATATCAAACACTAAGCAACTTGAATCGGGCCACCAATGCAAAATCCATAAGTAAAAAGTCTAGTGACTGACAACCAATATTGTAACAATACTAAGACAATCTTAGTATTGCTCCAATACTTAGAGATAGTCTGCAGTTACATGATAGACTCGTACAAGTTGGGATTACCTAACACTTTGCCAACACATTCTATGCTTGCCATTGAAATTATATAACCCATGGAGTTCGATCTATATGTATCGTATAAGATACTCGATTGCTGAACATCGTCAATTGGAGAACAAGGAAGTTTGCATAGTTAGTCTATTTTATTTACGGTGTCAATTACCTATTTGGACCAATCTTCCACATTCCCACACAACTAGTCTATTTCATTAGGGACAAGATGAGATACTTTGCAATATAAAGACCTGTCGAATATGTGTACTCAATTGGTCTTTTGTTTAATTCAGCAATAAATATTTTTGGTAATTTCTCTACCTCCCTAACCGGTTTGGCTACTAAGTGTTCTTGGCTCTTTCAAACTGTGAGTTTTGTGTAACATATTCGACAGACATTTCGACTATTTATTTACTTGACTGTTGTTACGATTATTAAGCGCGGTTAACAAGGGTAAATCGAAAATCACTTAATTGCATCATGCATATATTTACTACTCAGAACAAGGAGGAAGGAACTAAAGATAGATAAATTCATTCAAACCGCAGCTGATCCGAAGCAGAACAATACTCCGGACTAACATCAGTACGAGCAAAATAACAACTGAATCTGAGACGAAATAACTTAGACAAATTATTCAAAATAAAAACAAAGAGCAAATGTGAATTGTCTTAAGGTTCGAAGAACATTACATCATTTGCGGGGCATACCCCGCCTTCACTGAGTCCGACTCTTGGATGGCTCGGACTGATCTTCTGGATTGGTTCGCACCGGATTGGCACCCTTCGGATCACCATGTCGAGCTGCAGCTTCATCGGCCAACCTTTTTTCCCGCTCCTCCTTCTTCATTTGGATGAAGCCCAAACACTCCTTGAACAAGTCCAGGTTCAGATCTTGACCAAACACCGGACCAGGGATCTTCAGCCACATCTTGTTGTGCTCAATGTACTCCTCGAACGGGACAAAGATGTGGAGCATCAATGCTCCCGGAACGAAGTGTTGGTCCAGATTACGGCAAAGTAAAAGACTAGGGGGGGGGGGTGAATAGTCTTTTAAAACTTTTGTCGATAAACAAAATTTCTCAGATATTTGTGAAGATATCCGATACTTAGATTTAGAGCGCGGAAGACTTAAGATAGATAAGTGCAGAAACAGTTAAAGTGTGTGTGTGTGTTGCTGAAAAGTAAGTACAGAAATGTAAATAACACAGCAAGTATAGTGGTATCTGGAGGTGGCGTAATCCTCCAACTAATCCACTTCGGTCTTCCAAAGACCTAGAATTCACTAGAATAGATAATTGAGGTCACCTTACAAAGATCCTATTCTAAGATTTCTAAACAAATGGTTCCCAACCAAATGTTCCCCCTGAGTTGTTCCCCGGCTTTCTCAGCCAAGTACTTCCTATACTCAGAAACCTTTTTGAGTTATTCCCTAGCTTCCCAAGCTAGGTACTTCCTATACTCAATAACCTTGGAGTTACTCTCTAGCTTCCCAAGCTAAGTACTTCCTGTACTCCACGCCAGTTATGGTGTTGGTTTTGGTTTGAGTTGTCAGATGAGCTTCTTATATTAACTTTTCAGTTAATCAGATAGCTCTGTTAATCAAGTATACTTAATACACTTTTCAATGTATGGTATCTTGTTCTTTTTACTGACCCAAGTCTTACTTGATCTTTTGATTCAACTCTTTCACAGATAGCTTTACTTTTTTAGGATCAGGACACTTAGAACTTTAGTGCTACTTAAGATCAAAAGCTATGGTCGCAACAGTAAGCTTTAAGGATAAGTAGTTTGCTTTGAGAGAGTAAGATATATGTTCTCTCAAGAAGTCTAAGGTTCTGTGTGTTCTCTCAAGCAGTCTAAGGTTCAGCGTCTAAGGTTCTGTGTGTTCTCTCAAGCAGTCTAAGTGTTGATATTTATAGATGAATTTGAATGCCGTTGAATAGTATCCGTTAGGCTCAAATCAAATTCAAACTATTGATATCTGTGTATAGTACTGTAGCAGGTTTGTCTTCTTCTTCAGAAGCTACCGTTTTTTACAGTCATCTCTGTCCATGCATTAAATGCATTATACTATACTTTTTGTCCTGTAGTGTCAACGGAACTATGCTTTGTATCAGAGATTTAACTTAAACAGTTTTCTCTGAATTTTCCGCACGTTCTTATCTTCAATCTTCATATACCACTTAAATTGAAACGACTTTGTTTGCAATATATATTTCTCTTTTTCAGAGATGTGGTTAGAGCTCAAGGTATCTGTAAGAAGATATCTGTGGACACTTTCCTTGTTTTCCAGATGGACCCTTTTGATTCTCAGATATCTCTTGTGACTCAGTTTGTCCAAAACTATTCATGTCTTCAAGATATCTGGCCAAGGTATCTGTAAAACCATTTCAGTAATCTTGTGCAGTTCTTCAAGTCTTCAATGTCGTTTAACTTGTTCTGCTTGGACGTCTTTTTCTTGGTCTTCTCTTCATAAAATAAAAATTACATTTTGAGACTTAACATCCTATACAAGATTAACTAGACTATCATACTAAGTGGGTTTCCTCTTTTACAATGTTCAAGTGAACCAAGAGTACTACTCACCTTTCTGAGACTAAGATAGATCATCATGTTGCTGATCAAAACTAAACAGATATTCTTAACAAAATATCTTACAAATTTCCCCCTTTTTGATCAGTCAACGATGACTATCTGACCTATTACAAATCTGGATGAGTGAACAATCCATCACTTAATCATTTCTTATGATTTTTCAATTCATTCAATTAAGTGCAGAAAGTAAACATCAACCAAATCACAAGGTGTGATCTTTGCTGACAAGTTATCTTTTATGGAATAATATCTGAGAGTAAGTTCATCATATAAGTTACAAAGAAGGATTACAGATAACTTTAATACATAAAACAGTTAAGCTCAGTCAACAAAAATACAGCAAAAATACATAGTAGATTAGGACAACAGGAGTAACCAAGCTCCAAGTAAACATCCTAATAGACTAGTCTTCAAGTATTCATTTCTTCAAATCTTCAACAGTAGTTCTTATGGATCAGTCTGTAAATTTCCTATCTCCAAACCTTTTGATGTCATCAGAATAATCATAGAGAAGAGTTCTGGCGAGCATCTCTGTGTCTCTGGCAAATCCACAGACCTCTTTGTAGGTTTTGGTAGGATTTTTCTTGACAAACTGCTTGACCCACAGATACTTTCCCCACTTCCAGGCATGCTCTATTCTGATATCTGAAAGCTTGAAATATTCGTAGATAATCTTCAGATATCTGATGTCACCCTTGTATTGATCTTCAATTAGATAGAACGATTCATAGGGTTCCACAACGAGTCTTTCTCTTGTGCCTGTTCCAGTAATATTCATAATTCTGTGCACATCATCTGGCTTTCCATATGGACATTCATCAGAGAGGTCCTTCTTCATGGCTTCAGTTCTCTTGACAACTTCAAAATCCAACCATGCTTTAATGTGATTAGTGTTGATCAAGGTTGGCTTGTCTTTTCTCCATGCCATTAGTTGTTTATGGATTGGTTCTGGAAATCTTGAATTTACCAATAGATACTTAAGTTCCAGAATCCAATAGCCATTTTTCTGATTGATGCACCTGTAGACAGAGGAATCATTGTGATACTTCACATACTCAATTTTGGCTTCTTCTGGCCTGAGTGGAAGTTGACTTTGTCTTTGCTCAGCTCTCAGTCTGTTCCTTTTCTGTCTTGAATTCTCTTTGGGGTTGTTGCTTGAAGAATCACCACCCTGGATAGACTTGGTATTTCCAGAGGGTGTTTTAGCTGCTAGTGGCTTTGCAGCTATGGGCTCAGTTAGGCTTTCTATTTTCCTTTTTCTGTGAAGAGGAGCTTCATCTTCATCAGATTCCTGATCATCATCAAGATTAAATCTTGTGAGAGTTTTACAGCCTTCTTCATTGCCCCGGGACTTGATTTGACCTTCTTCTTCTTCAGAAGAGACATCAATCCCTTTAACTTGTCTTCTCCTTGGAGCCTTGGTACTCCTTGGAGGTTTCTGTGCCATTGCCCTTGTTATCATTGTAGTACCTTCAGTAGGTTTCTGGGAAGTAGCTACTATCTGCAGAGCAGCTTGACTTGAGGAGGGCTCTTTTATTCTGAGTGGTGGCTGGGAAGGTTTCTTATTTCCTCTTCCTCTTTGAGCAGCACCAACTCCAGATGTCTTCTTGTTTGCACCAACTCCTTCTTCCCATTCCCCCTGACTTTGAGGTCCAGATTTGTATGGTCTTTCCCCCTTAGTCATTGTTGGCTGACTAAGTCTCATAAAGGAATCTGAGAGAGACTCAAAATGTCCTTGTAAGTGATTGTAGGCAGAGACCAACGTCTGAAGTTCGGCTTTGAGCTCCTGATTTTGTTTGATAAGTCCATTGTCCTTATCAGTGAGCTCTGCCAATGGGCCTAGGATGGCATCTGCTTTTCCAGCAGTGTAACTTGCCTCTTGAAAAGCTTTTTCAGCTAAGAACGCATCATCGTCCCTTATCATTCCCAGATCTTTCTGAGCAATGACTATGCTAGTTGTTCTCTGAGTGATGAGCTCAGTGAACTTCTTCAGTTCAGAGGGGACGGAGGCAGTTACTTCCTTGTTTTGTGAAGACAACTCCTTTTTCAGATGAGCCAAGATTGCTTGGTATCTGCTCATGTATTCGTGGAGTGGACGTTTGGCTTTCTTTGAAAGTTTGGGAGCAATCAGCTTCCTTTTCAGGTGAGAGACCGCCAGATGTTCATTGCGGTGTTCTGCCAAAGTCTTGTCTTCTTCATCATCTGAGTCATCAGCCCAGTGATCTTCATCATCTTGGACATGCTCATCGATCGTATCGAGTCCAGAAACCATCTCAGAGACTGGTTTCTTTCCTTTTTGGGAAGAGGATGGTACATCCTTTGAAGATGATGCAGCCTTAGCATCATGTTGACTTCAGATACTTCTTCAGTATCGAGTTCTTTAGTGAGCGCAGTGACAGCATCCTGTAGCTCTTTGACCTCAGAGTAAGCAATCATCTCTTGCAGATATTGATCTTGTAATTGATCAAGCCTGTCTCTGGATCTAGCTATCTGATCTTCCAGTTGAAGATGGAGCTGTTGTTCTTCTTCCAACAGTTGTCTGAGTTGAGTAGTTCTGGATTGAGTGTTTATCAATTTCTGTGCAATTTCCTCAGAATCCTCAACTACTTGTTCAATAATATCTTTTTGTTGGGAAGATGGATGAGACGACTTTTGAGGAGATGGAGACGGAGATTTCTGTGTCTTCCTCTCAGTTTTCTTTTCAGCAGTTGAGGCATGATTTCTTCGTGAAATTCCTCCGGTCCCTGGTGCAGGGGCATCATCATCATCCTTTTTTTCTTCGTCATCCTTGTGGTGATGGTCAGTGGGAGGTTCGAAGTCATTTTCGTTTATCTCTTCCTCCTCATCATCTTCAGATACAAGATTGATCACTTCAAGAATAGTGATCTTCTGCCCATTAACCTCTTCTTGTTCAGAAGGTATAAATTGCAGAGTTTGTGGCAGGACTGGCTTGAAAGCCATCTGTAATCTTGTTTGACCATCTGCCTGTTCAAAGGCCTGTATCAAACTGTGCGCCACTTCTCTGGAGAAATCCTTGTGCAATAGAATTATGGCGTAATCGCTCAGAGGAACATTGCATGGATGTAAGTCTCCAAGTCAAGAGCTCGTGCTCGTCTGGTTGGTTGATCTGTCATTCTCAATATTTCAGAGAGATCAGAGCACCTTAACCGTTGCCACTTCTTGAAGCATTGGATATGCTTTGGCAGGGTTTGAGCCTTGAAGAAGGGAAGTAGGTCCCTTTTCTCATCATCGGGAACCTGCTTTGCACCTGTTTGAGCCTGAAAGAAAGAGTTTTGAGTGAGCTTCAAAGCTGTTGTAGATATCTGAGTTGAGGTGTGGTTTAGTTTCTGTGTTACCTGATTATGAACATCAGGCTCAGATACTTGGACCACTGAGACAATTGGTGTCTCAGATATCTTGTTGTGAGGTGGAGACATGGAAGTCTGGTCCTCAGCAACCTTTCTTTCTTGATCCTGAGAGTTAAGAATAGTACAATACTTTGGAAATTGTTTGAAAGAATATGTGCATAAATATGCTTTAATAAATTCTGAGTTTTCTACTTACTTCCTCAACAGGAAGCTCAGAATCAATTTTCTCAGAAACTTTCGCAGTTTCTGGTGTTCTTTCAGGTGATGTTTCCTTGGGGGCTTCATCAATTTCCATTGATGCAGGGGGTGTCGCAACTTTGTCCCCGTGCATTTCTACTTCTGATGGAGCCTGTAAGTAGAAAGTATCGAATATTTTTAGAAGAGATATAAGATAACCCAAGATGAAGAATACTTATCACTTGATTTTTCATATACCTTCATGCTAGAAGGCTCAGTGATGTGTTCTTCAGAAACCTTGTTGGTCTCTGGGTTTGTCTCTGGCATTTCTGCCTTATCTTCCTCTTTCTCAGTTGGAGCCTGTTAGAAACATTTATCTTAAATGATTAAGCACATAAACATTTTACTGAAAGAGTGTTCTCTTAAGAATCAATTTATCACCTGTTGCACAGGCTCAGAGTTCTTAAGAGGTGAGGTTGAGGGAACCTCCTTCTCAGTTTCTGAGGCAAGCTTTTCAGCTTCCTCTTGTTTCTGTGTTTCTAACTCAGCCTGTAACAAAGAAATTTTATGAGTAACAAGATGTATAAGCATAAAAACTTTCACAAGGTAAGAGTTAAACCAGTCAGCTACCTGAACAGTTTCAGGCTGATTGGTCTCTGGAACTTGTGACCTTTCTATACTTTGGTCTTCTTGTCCCAAAGGCGCTTTTGCTTGAAGTTTCGGTACTTCATACCTTTCCCGAGTATGCAACTCTTTGCTTGCCCCCAGTTGATCATTCTGAGTAGATGTCTCAGTTTGATCCCTTTCAGTGAGTTGGGGAACTTGCTCTGTTGCAGGATTTTCTTCAGCTTGTTGTAATGCTGGTAATTCGAAATGGAGTTCATTTACCATTTCGTCAACCACTTGTGGCTGTTGTGGTTGTGGTTGTTGTGTTTGTGGTTGTTGTGGTTGTCTGGAAGCAGAAGATTGATCAGTTGAACGTTCTTCCAGATTTTTAGACGTGGCATCTTCATCATTATCAGCCTGTACTAAATTACCACTCATCAGGGCTGCTTGTAGTTGTGCATAAGAAACATTCCCTGATGATGTGTTTGCACCAACAACCTTTGCTACAGGTGCAGCAATCTGAGGTGTAGGTTCTTCTTCAGATACCTTATCACCAGTTACTTTTACAGTAACCTTAGCCCTTTTTGCTCTTTGTAGGACTTGAGAGATGACTAGCTTGTCTCCTTCATCATCAGAGCTCTCATCAGCATTAGGAACTGATTGGTCCATTACTCCTGCGATTTCTGCAGATAGGGCTTGGTGCTTTTCAATTGTCTTGGCAAAGATTTATGAGTTCATCAGCAAGGCATTCTGTGATAGTCTTCGCATTTTTAAAGGCACTTTCTCTTGCTGTATCTACTTGTTCAGTAGTTGTGAACTCTTTTGCAGCATTGATAAGTTCATCTGCATTAATTAGTTCATCGGCAAGGCCTGCAGATATCTGGGAATCGACAACCTCAATGGGTGTGTCTTCTATTTTGCCAGCAGGCTTCTTTCTTGAAGTTCTGGGCTTCTTGGTCGCAACTTTTTCCTCAGATATCTTCTCAGACTTTCGCTTCTTAGAACCTTTCTGAGACCCAGTAACCTTTTTCATCATGTTCGTGTACTCATATTTGTAGAGTAGGTTACTGTTGGCTATTTCAGCAGTATCTCTGAGCTCAATGCCAAGCTTTTCCAGCAAGTAGCATATCTTCAGACCATAGCTTACTGTGGCCTTTGGCTCTGCTAGTCCTTTGGCGATTTTAGGCTCGAAGCCTTGAATCTTCTTCACAAATTTCATGAAGGCGTACTTTCCCCATTTGAAAGGGTTTTCCAGCCTTCTGTCTTGTTGATTCAGCAAGAACATCATCATCCACCGTTCTTAGCTTATCTGGTCAGCGCCTCCCTGTAGACCATCAAAGCATCTGTGAAGAATGCAAGCCAATGCATCCCAGTGAACCATCAGATGTCTGGTTCGGATGTCAGCCAACTTGAACTCAGTGGGTGTATCTGATTTTTCAAGATCACACACATCACTGTATAGTTGTTTAACACCTTCAAGGAGATCATCATCCTTGGTGTTGATTTCAAAATCCTTTCCAAGATTTTGAAACTCAAACAACTTGCAGAAAGTTTTCAGGTCCAGAAGGATTTCCTTTCCTTGGACTGAAGTTTTGACATACACTATTGCAGTGCCTTCAAAAACACAGGAAATTATCCTGGAGTTGTTGTAGAATTCCAACACATCAAGTGATGAAATTCCACTTGGGCGAGCAGATAGAAAACCCTTGATTTGTGCCTTTTCAAGCATGTCAAGAATTAGCTTTCTATCGGCTTGGTTTTCTATCGCAGCTGTGAGGTATTCCTCAACCATGGCACCACCCCAAATCATTCTGTGATTTGAAGTCCAATGGTCAGGATTAAACTCTCCTACTAGTCGGTTGTTTACAATAACCAACTCCGGTGCTTACTTTTCAACAGTACCAGTGGAGGATTGGGATTTCTGTGAAGAAGAATTCTTGGGGATTTGAATTGGTGTTCGAAAGAGATTTGATTTAGTGATTCTTTTCAGAAAAACTTAATCTTGGTTTGCAGAGATTGAAGAGGATTTGCAGAGAATCAAGGGAAGGATTTGCTATTTCTGTGCAAGATGAGTTTTCGGATTAGGCAAAAGTGATTTTCTTTGCCAAAATCCTATATATATAGCAATAGAATCCCAACAGACAAATACAATACAAATTGATTTTGTGTGTACGTATCTGTGATTTGCAAGCAGGTAAGAGCAAAAGCTAGTTCGACATTAAATGCAAAGTGCACTTTGTCGGAATTTTTACAGTCCACTATTTATTGTGAATTAATTTCCACCGTACAAATCAAACGTCCAATTTCATCAACGGTCACCATTGCTTCTTCAGCAATGATCACAATCAACAAATGTAATTGTGCCCATTCAATGAATTTTGGCTATTAGCTATCTGAATCACAGTGTTTTGTTTGACCAAGAACACTATGTGCATCTGAATCTGTCTTATACTTAGGATTTGTCCAAGTTTTTCACAAAGATAGAAATAATGCGCAATTCAAGAGAGTAGTTGACTGCAGATAATTGTACTATTCTCCTTAGTGTTCTCCGTATATAGAGTGATTCAGATATCTAAGTTTCTGTCTCAGAGATCTTAAGCTGTCTTTTTGCTATTTAGCCTTTTTGACTTCTGGATACCCGTTCCAGATTTCTCTTTTTTCTTTTCTGGATGCCTGTTCAGATATCTCTTCTCTGGATGCCCGTTCCAGATATCTCTTCTCTGGATATCTTTTCCAGATATTTGAACTTTTTCAGTTCGAAGGTAGTTCCAATAGTCCAAGACTATGTCTTAAGGCTAGGAATCTACTTTCTTGTAGTTGCTTAGTGAAGATATCTGCAAGTTGGTCTTCAGTGCCAATCTTGAGTATCTCTATATTGCCTTTTTCAACATGGTCTCTAATGAAGTGGTGTCTAACATCAATATGCTTTGTTCTGGCATGAAACTTAGGATTCTGCGTAATCGCAATTGCACTTGTGTTGTCACATAAAATGGGAGTTTTCTCTTCATTGAGTCCATAGTCTTTAAGTTGTTGTTGAATCCACAGTATTTGTGTTGCACAACAACCAGCAGCAATATATTCAGCCTCTGTGGTAGAAGTTGCACCTGAGTTTTGCTTCTTGCTAAACCACAAGATAAGTCTAGTTCCCAGAAACTGACAAGTTCCTGAGGAACTTTTCCTATCAAGCATAGATCCAACATAATCAGCGTCTGAGTAACCAGCTAAGCTCAATTCACTTTCTTTTGGATACCACAAACCTACATCTACTGTACCTTTCACATACCTTAATATTTTCATAGCAATGTTGTAGTGTGATTGCATTGGATTTGTCTGAAATCTAGCACACACTCCAATTGCATATTGAATATCAGGTCTACTTGCAGTGAGGTAAAGGAGTGAACTATCAATTTCCTATACTTACGTTCTTCAACACTCTTATCTGATTCAGTATAGGTCATTTTGGTTCCTATGCTCATAGGTATCTTAGCATTCTTTTCAGAAGGCTTTAGATTGAACTTTGTGAGCATATCCTTTGCATACTTTGTTTGACTGATGAATATTCCATCATTGAGTTGCTTGACTTGCAATCCTAGGAAATAGTTCAGTTCTCCCATCATGCTCATCTCAAACTTGCTTTTCATGAGATTTGCAAAGTCATCACAAAGTTGCTTGTCCTTAGATCCAAATATGATGTCATCAACATATACTTGAACTAAGAGTAGTTTCCCATCATGATTCAAGGTAAATAAAGTTTTATCAACTTCACCTTTCTTGAAACCACTTTCCAGAAGGTATTTGGCCAAAGTGTCATACCATGCTCTTGGAGCCTGTTTCAGTCCATATAGAGCTTTCTGTAATTTATAGACCATTTTACTTTCTAAGGAAACTTCAAAACCAGATGGTTGCTCAACATAGACTTCCTCAGCAAGTTCACCGTTCAAGAATGCACTTTTGACATCCATCTGATAAACTTTAAAGTCTTTATGAGCTGCAAAGGCTAGAAAGAGTCTAATTGCATCCAATCTGGCAACTGGTGCATATGACTCATCAAAATCTAGACCTTCAGTCTGGGTAAATCCCTTGGCAACCAATCTTGCTTTGTTTCTGGTTATTTCACCAGTTTCATTCATTTTGTTTCTGAAAACCCACTTAGTTCCAATCACAGATATTCCTTCTATAAATGGAACTAGTTTCCAGACTTTGTTTCTCTCAAATTGATCCAACTCTTCTTGCATTGCAGAGATCCAGTCTTGGTCTCTTAATGCGTCTTCAATGGTTTTTCGTTCAATATCTGAGATAAAACATCCAAAGAGAGAATTAGCATTTTCAGCTATTGCTCTCCTAGTCCTAACACCCTGATTAATTGGTCCAATTACATCTTTTGCAGGATGATCCTTGATCCATTTCATCATAGGTTTAGTGTTAGTAGGATCAACATCAAAGTGATCTAAAAGTGAATCACTACGATTTTGGTTTGATACTTTTTCAGTATCTACGACATTTTGCTCCTTAGAAGGGCAATTAATGTTTGACACTTGTTCAGTGTTTGAGCTATCTGGAACACATCTTTCAGAGAGATCGTTTCCAGAGATAGCTTCATGATGAATATCTTCAGATTCCATTTCTGGAAGTTTCATAGGAAATTCTTCATCATGTATGTGAGTCATCTGGTTGTTACTAGGCTTATCAAGCTTTTAATCGTCAGAGTCATCCTCATTTTCCACAATGATGTTTTTCCTTTTTGAGGGTTCTTTTTCAGAATCCTTTATCATTAGTTCTTTGAACTTTTCTGAGATTTCATCAGTAAGAGGTGTTTTCTTACTTCCTTCATAGAATACAACATGAACTGATTCTTCAATCTTCTTTGTTCTTTTGTTGTAAATTCTGTAAGCTTTGCTATTCGTTGAATAACCAAGAAATACACCTTCATCCGCCTTTGGTTGAAATGTTCTCAGATACTCTTTTCCGTTGTTGAGAACAAAACATCTACAACCAAATACTCTCAGATGTTTGATATTAGGGGGTCTACCAACCAAGATTTCATAAGGAATCTTGTCATGGTATTTGTTTATCAAGCATCTGTTCTGAGTGTAGCAAGCTGTGTTTACAGCTTCAACCCAATAAACTTCACTTATTTCAGTGTCAGCTAGCATTGATCTTGCAGCTTCTTTAAGGGTTCTGTTTTTCCTTTCTGCAACACCATTTTGTTGAGGTGTTCTTACAGAGGAAAGTTGGTGTTGTATACCTTTGCAGGTACAAAACTCCTTTATGTACTGGTTGACAAACTCAGTACCATGGTCTGTTCTGATTGCAGATACCTTATCATTTTTCATGACTTCAAGCTTTTTCAGCAAGTTTGGTATCTCCACCCTAGCATCAGATTTGTGTTTTAGGAAAACAACCCAAGTGAATCTTGAGAAGTCATCTACAACTACCAGACCATACTTCTTTCCTGCATAACTAATTACAGATGATTCAAAAAGATCCATGTGTAAAAGTTGCAGTGGTCTAACACTAGGGTGTCTGGTTTTGGACTTGAAGGAGATCTTGGATTGTTTTCCCTTCTGACATGCAGAACAGATACTGTCCTTTCTGAAAGATGTTTTGGGAAGTCCAACCACTAATTCTTTCTTCGCAAGTTTGTTCAAAGTTTTGAAATTCAAGTGACTCATTCTCTTGTGCCATAACCAGTGTTCTTCTGTGTGACCTGATTGACTCACCATGAGACATTCTTCAGTTGTGGCAGAAGCCCAATCGGCAACATAAAGACTACCTTTCCGCCGAGCAACCAAGACTGTCTACTTTGACTCATTGTCAATAAGTTTGCAGTACTTTGCTTTGAATTTCACAGTAAAACCTTTGTCTGCAAATTGGCTCATGCTAAATAGATTATATTTCAAATCCTTAACATGTAGTACATCAGTGATTGTTAAAGATCCTAATTTGACGTTGCCAAATCCCAGAGAGGGATTTAATTCTCCTCCAGCAAATCTGATATCTGGTCCTGTGTTGCAAGCTTTGTAGTCGACCAGATTTGCTTTGTGTCCTGTCATGTGCTTTTCGCATCCACTATCAAATAGCCATTGTGCTTTAGTCCAAGAAGCATTCTGCACACAACAGGAAACAGGAGATTAGGTTCTCAATTTACAGTTGGAACCATCAGGACTAAACAATCTTCCAGTAGGAATCCATTTTTGAATGAATTTCCTTGGAACATTCTTTTGTCTGATAGGAACATAAGGAGGAATTCTAGTTGAATGATTATCATTGTTAAGAATTATTTTCTTCCTTGGTGTGTTCCTAGGTGCTCCATTTGGTGCTTTCAGATACCTGTCAGGTTTCTGAGTTTGCTTTTCAGCAAACTTAGCTTTCCAAGCCAGATTTCTTCTAGCCCTGGCATTCAGATTTTCAGTGGCTTGATTCATCTTCCACTTCTGATAATTGCTTTGAGCAATTCTAGCCATCAGCCATCGTTCTTGCTCTAGTTTATATTCATGAGCAAGTTGTTTCCCGATGCCTTTGTAGCCAATACCATTTCGAGCACTTGCAGCTATCTGAGATCTTCTCTCAGCAGCTTTGCTAGTTTCTGGTTGGTCTATTTTCTTTCCAGAAAATGTGACATGGGAGAATTTGCCAGCTCCTGCAATTCTTCCCCTTTGAGAGACGTAGCACTGTGGGTGTTTACACTTTTCAGTGTTGTGTTTCTTTTCAGAGTCATGCCCAACAGTTTTCTTTTCGACTTGTTTTTCCCACAAAGGTTTAGTCGCAACTGCCTTTCCTTTGTCTACAATTTTCTTCTGACTGATATTGTAGATTGCATGGGAACCATCTTGCTGAGTACTTATGAATGTTCTTCTTTCTTCACTCTTATTCAGAGTGGTAGAACAGTCTGTCTGTGTTCTCAGCCCAAGTCCTTTCTTTTCTGAAGGATCTCTTAAATAAGATTGTACTTCAGTAAGAGTGTCACTAGCTTTGGCATAAGATTGCAAAGATAATTCTTTCTTTTTGAGTTCCTTGTTCTCAGAAAGAAGATCTTCACATTTCTTTTGAAGTTCAGCCATTACTTCTATATGTGACTTTTCAGTCTCAGATATCTGAGCTTTGAGAAATGCATTTTCAGCGTCCTTTTTCTCAGATATCTTAACTAGTTAGAGTTTTCCTTTGCAAGAAAATTCTTTTCTTCTTCAAGATTTTTGGCTCTAGCTCGGATCATTAGAAATTCTCTTTCATAGATATCAAGTTCTTTCCTGAGATTTTCTAGATCTTTTAATTCTTCCTCATCACTTTCATAAGTGTAACAAGAAGTATGTGTGACCTCATCAGCCATAAGACAGTTTTCAATGTTAGAGATGTCTGGACCGTCAATCTCAGCAACTCCGCACATTGCATTCTTCTTGAGGACGAAGTCGATTATATCGTGAGTAACTCCACATAATTCTGGTGATGGTAAGGTTGAGTCATCTGAGTCATCTTCAGAGTCTGTCTCAACGTCTAGAGCATCCAGTTGAGTTTGGATTTTCTTTCTTTCTTCAGTTAGTAAAGCTTTCTGGCTTCTTCTGAAGATTCTTCTATCTTTCCTGTCATCTGCCTTTAGTTTGTTGAAGGCAGGACAATCCTTCTTGAAGTGACCAGGTTTCTGATAGTAGAAACAAATGTCGTTACCAATTTCTGCTTCCTCAGTACTCGGTGCTTTCTGAGCTGGCTTTTTCAGCGAGCTTTGCATATCCTTGTACTGGTGATAGTTTGATCCTAGATGCTTTTTCAGCTTCTCTTTGGCTTTCCTTCTCTCAATTTCTCGACTGACATATTTGCTTATTTGCTTTGCAGCAAGAGCATCCTCAGTCTCTTCCTTGCTTTTCTTCTTTTCAGAAGTTCCTTGAGTAACTAGAGCAACATTCTGCAACTTTTCAGTTGTTTGTTCTCTTTGAGTTGTTTCATAATCAACAGTGGCAAGGTGAGAGAAAAGTTCCACTGGAGTGATATTTGGCATTCCTTGGTTAAAATAAAAGAATTTAGTATGCTCCCAGTTCTGGTTAAGACTTCTGACAATAGTCTTAATCTTCTCTGATTGGGAGTATCTATTGCTTTCCCCAAGTGCTGCCATATCACTCATGAGAGTGGTAAATCTGAAATCAAGTTCTTCCAGAGTTTCAGTGGGTCCTTGTTTGAAATTTTGAAATTTCAACTTGAGAACTTCGAACTTGTTTTCCTTTGTTTTCTCAGTTCCGACACAGATTTCTTCAATCAGTTTCCAGGCAACTTTCGCCGTTTTAGCACCCCACAGTTTACACTGTATGTTCTCAGGTGTCGATCGGATGATGATATTACGAGCTTGTCCATCCAGACGATTCCTCTTGGCATCTTCCAATGTCCAAAGTTCTATGGGCTTTGGTTCTTAAATAACTTGACCAGTAGATCTTCCACTTGTTGACGCGTCAGTTTGTGAAGATCCTTCGCTTTGATCTCTGTCTCTACCATTCGAAACCTCCATGACTTGCTTAAGTTGTTGAATGACTATTGGGCCATTCTTTATCACTTCGATCATTTCGTCACTTATGGCCTCAAGGTGGAGCATCATGTTATTTTTCCATTTCTCGTAGTTCTCTGGTTTTAGAACGGGTGCGTCACTCAGAGACATACCTGCACACTAAACACACAAATTAAATAGTCCTCGAAAGTGGACAAAGTTCCTTCACCTATCTGGGGATCTAGGTTCGGCTGTAAGGTGGTGAACCTCCTGCTCTGATACCACTTGTTGGTCCAGATAACGGCAAAGTAAAAGACTAGAGAGGGGGGGGGGGGTGAATAGTCTTTTAAAACTTTTGTCGATAAACACAATTTCTCAGATATTTGTGAAGATATCTGATACTTAGATTCAGAGCGCGGAAGACTTAAGATAGATAAGTGCAGAAACAGTTAAAGTGTGTGTGTGTGTTCTTTGAAAAGTAAATGTAAATGTAAATAACACAGCAAGTATAGTGGTATCTGGACGTGGCGTAATCCTCCAACTAATCCACTTCGGTCTTCCAAAGACCTAGAATTCACTAGAATAGATAATTGAGGTCACCTTACAAAGATCCTATTCTAAGATTTCTAAACAAATGGTTCCCAACCAAATGTTCCCCCTGAGTTGTTCCCCGTCTTTCTCAGCCAAGTACTTCCTATACTCAGAAACCTTTTTGAGTTATTCCCTAGCTTCCCAAGCTAAGTACTTCATATACTCAATAACCTTGGAGTTATTCCCTAGCTTCCCAAGCTAAGTACTTCATGTACTCCACGCCAGTTATGGTGTTGGTTTTGGTTTGAGTTGTCAAATGAGCTTCTTATATTAACTTTTCAGTTAATCAGATAGCTCTGTGAATCAAGTATACTTGATACACTTTTCAATGTATGGTATCTTGTTCTTTTTACTGACCCAAGTCTTATAATAACTGTTCAAGAGAATGAATCTCGGATACTTGATCTTTTGATTCAACTCTTTCACAGATAGCTTTACTTGTTTAGGATCAGGACACTTAGAACTTTAGTGCTACTTAAGATCAAAAGCTATGGTCGCAACAGTAAGCTTTAAGGATAAGTAGTTTGCTTTGAGAGAGTAAGATATATGTTCAGAGTAAGGTTCAGCGTCTAAGGTTCTGTGTGTTCTCTCAAGCAGTCTAAGTCTTGATATTTATAGATGAATTTGAATGCCGTTGAATAGTATCCGTTAGGCTCAAATCAAATTCAAACTATTGATATCTGTGTATAGTACTGTAGCAGGTTTGTCTTCTTCTTCAGAAGCTACCATTTTTTACAGACATCTCTGTCCATGCATTAAATGCATTGTACTATACTTTTTGTCATGTAGTGTCAACGGAACTATGCTTTGTATCAGAGATTTAACTTAAACAGTTTTCTCTGAATTTTCCGCACGTTCTTATCTTCAATCTTCAGATACCACTTAAATTGAAACAACTTTGTTTGCAATATATATTTCTCTTTTTCAGAGATGTGGTTAGAGCTCAAGGTATCTGTAAGAAGATATCTGTGGACACTTTCCTTGTTTTCCAGATGGACCCTTTTGATTCTCAGATATCTCTTGTGACTCAGTTTGTCCAAAACTATTCGTGTCTTCAAGATATCTGGCCAAGGTATCTGTAAAACCATTTCAGTAATCTTGTGCAGTTCTTCAAGTCTTTAATGTCGTTGAACTTGTTCTGCTTGGACGTCTTTTTCTTGGTCTTCTCTTCATAAAATATAAATTACATTTTGAGACCTAACATCCTATACAAGATTAACTAGACTATCATACTAAGTGGGTTTCCTCTTTTACAATGTTCAAGTGAACCAAGAGTACTACTCACCTTTCTGAGACTAAGATAGATCATCATGTTGCTGATCAATACTAAACATATATTCTTAACAAAATGTCTAACAAATTTCCTAACACGAAGGAAGGCAGGTACGGACCTCGATGGTTGTACTTCATGTCCTCAGTCTCTTCACACACAAGTTCAACGAACTCGTTCTTCATGAGCTCTTCATCATCCACTACCTCGGAGACAAAGTCCGAACCATCTGCTTCCTTGAAGACTTCAATTCCTTCCTTCTCATAAGGATAGTCCTTCAGAACTCACCCCTTTTTCTCTATTTGTCCGATGGCTGCATCAAACTCATCTTGCCGAGCCACATCATAGCTGGTGCCCGTATGGAACTTGTAGGCAACTGAGAACAGGAAGTCTCAGACAGCCTCCGTCCGGACAGAGAGCAAATGCTCCAGAGTGGAGTCCTAGAAGCCTCGGGAGATTCCAATGAACTCACCTAAACCCTCTTGCTGGGCCTCAAAGTCAGCAGTCATGCACTTGAAACCACTTTTGAGCTTCTCATTCTCGGCCTCGATCACCTTGTAAGCTGCTTGGGCCTTCTTCAGCTTGTCCTTATAGACAACAGCTTTGTTGGCTTCTTCGGCCCTACTAGCCTCGGACTTTGATAACTCCACATCAATCGTAGCCCTCTCACCGACCACCTCGAAGCAGGCTTGGACCACTACAGTAAGCTGTAAACATAAAGCAGGTCCGAGACAGTTAAAGATGCAAAAATAGAAAAAATCACAAAGGACACTCGGACCAAGTTGTACCTTCCGATGAGAAGGTGGAAGCTCGGCAATCCTTTCCAGCTCGCCCATTGCCACCATCCGGTTCACCTCGGACTCTAGCTCCTGTTCCGAGTCATCCTTCGGCAGCATTGGTATTCTCCTTGTCCTGAGTGGCCAGGCTTTGCTTTGTCTCTTTGGCCACTTCTCTTCGAAGATCCTCAGCCAAGAACGTAGCAGCGTTCCGAGGCTCAACCATCGGAAGAATAGTCGATGTCTTGATCACCTGGTCTCGGAGACCCTACTTTTGCTCCACCTTTTGATCCTTGAGTTGTTGCCTCTTGAGCTCTTTCATTGCCGACATGGTGTACTCAAACTAGAAATCTACAAAGGACCGAACATAAATAATGGTTAGTCCGAAGTGGCAAGACAAAAAATCAAGCAACAACGAAAGACATGACCGAGCAAATAAAAGTTGGAAAATTGAAACTTATTTCTAACAAGAGTGAATCGAACCGTAAGACCTGTCTGAGTCAGTAACCAAAATCCTCCTTGTTACCACAGAAGCTCGGACTCGATAGACCAGCCAAGTACGGAAGTGGTTAACAGATCAACCCTCGGAAGAAATACTTCTCCGATTCCGGTTCCTGGTTTCAGTGCAAAGCTTGCATCCATTGCTGGGTGTTCCGAGCCGTGGGCCTCCAGTCCGAAAGCTTCTCCCAGAAAAACTTTTTCTTTATGGTCCACTGGATTCTCTGAGCCTCGGACTGCACGGGTTTCAAAGTGGCTCGGACGAAGATATACTTTCCCACCACCTGATCCCTAATGAGGAGAACAGATCCTCGAAGAATGTGTATGCCTGCCGAACTACTATAGTATAGAAGTGCTGGTGGGGCATGCTCGGAGTGATGCTGAATAGCTTCCGGAAATTGTCAAAGGTGATCGGAATCCTTTTATGCTTACAAAGCACCCCGAAGCACATCAAATTCCCAAGTGAATTCTAAATCACTTGGTGCGGACTTATCCCAATTCCATTGAGGAATTCTAGAAACTCGGACACAACAGGTATACGCCACACACAGTGCAACGAGGCCTCGTGCATGCACATATATCCGGGAGGCGGATTGTAGAAAGCCTGAGCCTAGTCCGGAATCAAAATCTCCACGGACTCTGGGATCTCATATCTCCTTCAGAGCTCATCGACCTCGTCTGCAGTAATGGTCGAAGGACACGTAGTGAGGAGGTCAACCATGTTCATGCATTTAGTTACTTGACATGCCTGATACTTTCCCACGTCCATGCATTTAGTTAGAGGGTGTGTGAAATCACTAGCTCGAGGATGACAGCGCACCAGATGTCAATGTAATGGCTTTCACCTACATTGGCATCTTTCACAAGTAGTATGTCGTATCTCTACAGTATGGTAATGTGTGAATTCTATTAATGTTTGCAGAAATGGCCAGATGGTCTATACTCATGTTATCTGTCGTAGTTTTGTATTGTAGTGCAGGGTTCGAATCCTCCAAACCACATGTCCCCGAAATTATTTTTATGGCATCTTCATTTAGCATGACAAAGCCCCTAACGATATGATTTGTTTGTTACGTTTGTTACAAGTTGCATTATCTTATATTCACGAGTATCTTTTAATATGTTCACCCAACTATTTTTTTTACCGACTTCACAAGAACGTAATCGAGCCATGTGGGGCCACCGTTCGAACACTTTTTTTTTGCCAATTTCAATGATAGTAACTCTATTCTCTATATAAAACTCAACTCTAGCAGACACTAGTAATTTCAAAACCAGTCCTCCCATTAGAATATAAACAAGCTTGCAGCTTTTGCCTAGATAACAGATGGATGATGATTCGAATCCAACAAGCTGCTATTGTGGGGTAATAAGTGCTCGGTTCACTTCTTGGACGGACAAGCATCCCGGTCGCCGGTTCGAAAAGTGTCGCTATGCTGGGTTAGGAATAATTATTTAATTATTACATAATTTGATAGTCGTTTATTTTTGTTGTCCCATTATGTCGATTGGGCACTCAAAATTTTTTAATTCTTACAAATTAAATATTTGCAGACTAATGTACGAGCATGTAGCTATTGGACCTGGATTGATCCGAAGATGTGCAAAAGGAGCAAGATAATAATTCCCGGATTATTGAGGAGGATTAATGGCTACGAGGTTAGATCCGTCGAAGAACAAACAACAATACTACTAGCTGAAAAGGATCATCAGAATGGGTTGCTATATCAACAAACAGAAAATGGTTTCACATATCCCCCGGAATAGCTATGTAACGATATAGAAGAGCTAGTGCTATAATTGAAGAGCTTCGTGTTCGAGTTGATAGTAGGTCGTAAAGAAAATTTAGTGTTGATTTAAGTCGCCAAGGAGTTGTACATATTCTACTATGTTCAGATTATTCATTCCTATCTTTTAGGTGTTTTGGGTCAAAGTTGATAGTATTCGATTGTTAGCGGTTGTCCTACTTTATCGAAAACAAAATCGTTTGAGCGTAACTTGTGCAACGTATGAAAATATAAGTCAACGTGCAACACATTTCATCTGTGAAAAATAGGACATGGTTAACTACTTAACGTACCCCTATTAGTTGATACACCGAGATTGATATTTTTTATTGAGTACCATGCCTCGGAAAAATTGCGATTACACTTAGTAAATCCATTACACCATAAAATTTGCCAAATTGCGAACATTTTACCTGTAAATACTTCTGCCTACAATTATTGGACTGTTACCCTAATCACTAGTAGAATCTGTAATTTCAGCTGGCTCCTTGGCAGTCCCTACTATCATCGATCCTGTCCCAACGCATAAACTGTGAGAGAGTTTTTTCACAATCCCCGAACAGAATATTCAATTCTTCCAAGTTAGGGTCTCCGTGGTAACATGAAAGTTCTAAGTGTCCTGATCCTTATCAAGCTATATCTGTTGTGAATGAGTTGAATTGAAGCGCGGTTGCGACTTGCCAAGATATTCATTCTCCTGAACGAAGAACATACACTTAGGTCAGAAAAGAACATATCACCACACACTGTCCAAGTGTGTTAAGTGACTCTTGTTCTAGATGGTAGTATAACATAACTGTGGAAGTTATTAATCTATCAATCTGATAAACTCTTCTTAACCAACACCAGAAAAAGGTGTGGAGTAGATGAAGTACTTAGTTTGGGAAACTTAGGAATAACTCCAAGGTTAAAGGTTCTGAGTAGAGGAAGTACTTAGCTGGGAAAGTCGGGGAAGAACTCAGGGGGAACACTTGGTTGGGAACCTAGTGTATTTAGGAATCGAGAGAAGATATTTGTAAGGTGAACTCAATTATCTGTCTTAGTGGATTCTAGGTCTGAGAAAGGCCGAAGTGGATTAGTTGAAGGATTACGCCACCTTCAGATACCACTGTAAAGCTTCTGTGTTATTTACATTCTGCTCTTACTTTCTGCCTTTACTTACTTGGAAAGTAATTTACACGCTTTATTAGCTTGTTGAGCATGTGCACTTATCAGAAAGACTTCCGCTTTTCTGATTATAAGTATCAGAATGTTACTCAACTTTCTGAGAAACTGTTTTATCGACAAAGGTTTTAAAATACTATTCACCCATCTCTAGTCTTTTTACTTTGCCGTTATCTAGACCAACAAGTGGTATCAGAGCATGAGGTTCCCAAGCCTTCTGCACTGAACCTAGATCCTTGATAAGTGCTCACTTTTCGCTTAATCCTTGAACTTAATCTGCTTGTTAAGTATTGTTTTGCAGGATGTCTTAGGCGATGCTCCAGTGCTCAATAGAGAGAACTATGAAAAATGGAGGAACAATATGATGCTCCATATGGATGCCATCAGTGATGAAATGATCGAAGTTGTAAAGAATGGCCTTATAGTCATTCAGCAAGCAAAGATAGTCACTGATGTCTCCAATGGAAAAGATGAAGATTATGCCAGAAGAACCTCCACTTTAGAAACTTCTACAAGTGGGAGAGCTACTGGTTAGATATCTTTGGAAGAAAAATCTAGATATCTCAGGACGTTGGAAGATTTCAAGTGAAATTGACTGGATGGTCAAGCTCGAAACATCATTATTCGTTCTACTCCAGAACACATACAGTGCAAACTATGGTGTGCAAAAACGGCGAAAGAGGCCTTGCAACTAGTTGAACAAATTTGTGCCGGCTCTCAGAAAACCAAGGAAAATAAGTTCGATGTTCTGAAATTAAAATTCCAGAATTTCAAACAAGGGGCTTCTGAAACCCTTGAACAACTTGATTTTCGGTTTACAACGTTGATAAGTGAAATGGCTGCACTTGGTGAAAGTGAAAGATATTCTAACGCCAAAAAGGTGAAGACTATCGTAAGAAGCTTAAATCACAACTGGGAACATACTAAGTACTTTTATTTCAACCAAGGAATGCCAAACATCACTCCAACGGAACTATTCTCTCATCTAGCCACTGTCAACAATGAAACCTCTCAGAGACAACAATTAGTTGATCAGCAAGCTCACAGTGTTGCTCTAGTAACAGAAGGTACTTCTGAAAAGAAGATTACCAAAGAATCCACTGACGAAGAAGCTCAGGTTGTAAAGTAAATTAGCAAATACGTTAGACAGGAGATTGAGAGAAGAAAAGCCAAAGAGAAGCTGAAAAAAGCATCTAGGCCCTAACTATCACCAGTATAAGAATTTGTAATTGACCAACTCTCTGAATAAACTTGGTCAGAAAGCATCAAGTACTGAGGTTACAGAAATTGGAAACGATAACGGTTTCTATTGTCGGAAACCTAGTCACTTCAAACGGGACTGTCCTGTTCTGAAGAAGCTCAAGACAGGTGACTAAAAGGATAGGAGAAACTTCAAGAGAAACCATAGAGCTATGCTTTCTGAAGAAATAAAGAAGATCGAAATCCAACTGGATGCACTTGATCTTGATTCAGACTCTGACGACGATATTTATGATAAGTCAAAGCTACCGTCACCAGAATTATGTGCCTACACTCACGAAGTATTTGACTTTGGTCAAAAGAAGAATGAAATGTGTGGAGTTGCTGAGGAAATCTACCTAGATTACTCTAACCTTGAGCCATCTCTTATGGCTGATGATGAGGTAACCAACATTTCACGATTAATTAATTATGATAGTAATGAGGATGGAATCAAGGATCTAGAACATCTCAGAAGGGAGCTGGATCTTTATGAAAGAGAATTCTTTGTTGCTCGATCTAGAACCAAAATTCTTGAAATAGAAAAAGAGTCTCTTGAAAGGCTTTCTTACACCAAGGATGTAGAAAATGCATTCCTAAAGGCTCAGATAGACGAGACCAGAAAGTTGCATTCTGAGGCTATGGAGTTGCTCCAGAAGAAGGCTGAAAACCTTCTATCTAAGAATGAGGAACTAAAGAAGAAAGAATTAGATTTCCAATCCTATGCCAAAGCGAGTGACACTCTCACTGAAGTACACTCTTACCTAAGAGATCCTTCAGAAAAGGGAGGACTTGGGCTTGACAGACGAGCAAGAAATTCGAGGGGATGGCAACCGAGACTATGCCTCTGGAAGTGCCCAAAGTGCCAGAAACTTCAAACATAGAGAAAGTCACTCAGCAACAAAACAAAGACGTGGAATCCACTCGAGTTCCAGGTACCAATCAGTCTGATGTAAATCAGGTTACTGGATGATTCAAATCTTTACTTGATTTTCTGTGTCACTTATTTTGTTCTAACAAAGTGATTTGTTCTTTGTTTAGGTTGATCCTGAAAGTAAGGAAGGACATGAAGCAGAAATGCTTCCAGAGAAGGAGAACATTACTTCTCCAATCATTCAAGAATATGAGTCTATTATACAGGTAGACCATGATTCACAAGTGATCTCTCATAAATCTTCCTCTAAGGATTTCATTAACCCTTTTTTATATTTCTTGAAGGCTCAAACTGAGAAGAAAGATGAAGCAGTTGAAATGCCAAAGGCTTCAGAAGGCACACTAGAAACCGCGCAGGTTTCTGAAAAACATGTTTCTGAACCTCCAATGAACGAGGTAGAAAACTCAGAAACTATTGTGTGTAGAATCCTTGTTAATATTTCAAAGTGTACTAACACTTCTATTTCTCAGGATCAGAAAGAACGGAAGTTGAAAAGGAGAAAAATCTCAAGTCAACTGAAATATCTGGGGGACGGACCGACTCTCCCAACAAGACTTCTGGACCTGGTGTTGCGACACAGGTAACATCAAGTCTTGTACTTCAAAAACCTCAGATATCCACTGAAGTAATGGAGCTCAAAACCAATTATGTTCCTTTACAGGTTCTTTCTGATACGACTACTCCTCCGAGTCCTTCAAACTCTGATGTTGACTCTTTCGATGTGGAGTATCTCTCATTACTCGATCAGTACGAGACCACCGTTCTGACCAAGCAGATGGAATATTTTTCACAATGGTAGAAAGTCAGGAGACTTAGCTTTAAAACTATGTTTAATGATTGTTATGATGCACAAATGAGAGAGCAATATGAATCCCTAGAAGATTTCGATCATCGACTGCTCCCAACCGATAAACATAGGATCAGTGAATGTATAAGTACGGGATTTAGAAATACTGTGTGCGACCATTTGGTGGAACTCTTTCAGAATGCAGATAAGCAGAAGCAGCTTTAGATGATTCGTCATCCTATACTCCACCGTCACTTACAATAAGGAGCTTCTTCTTCTAAGATTCCAACTTCTGATAACAAAGAGAAGTCAGATCAAAAGAACAAATCTCAAACTTCACTACCATCCTCCTGTAAACATGATGCGCCTAAGGATAGTTCTGATGGTGATAATGGTAACAACGGTGATCAACCACCTAGAGCAGGCAGAACAACCACTACAAAGCAACCATTAGTTTTTGTAAAACAATCTGGGAAGAAACCAACCACTTCTGCCTCTCACCATCAAGATGATTCCTCTAGCAAGATGCAACAGAAGGACATCTTAGAACTCTCTGATGACAATCCGACTCTGAAGCATCTACCAGAATTAGAGTCCAAGATATCTCATCTCAGACACTTGCTGACACAGGAAGCTACACTAAATCTTGAGGTACAAACCAAGATGACAGAAAAGGAAGCAGACCTCAAGAAAGTTCAGGATCTCATTCTCAGAGAAGAAGCAGCCCTATAAGAATTACAAAATCTCCAGAGTATTAAACAAACAGCTATTGACAAGGAGAATCAAGACAGAGAGACTGCTATGGAAGAACTGAGAGCTTCCATTAAACAAGGCAAACAGGTTGCTGATAATCGGAATTTTGAAGAAGAAGTAGAACATAGGGATTCAACGCCTCTGAAGAACAAATACACTTCACATGACTTTGCTCCACCAACGCTTGACCCCTTGATGATTATTTCGGTGCCAAAATCTGTTGGTGATGTATGGAGTGAGCAAGCACAAATCTTCGAGATTCTATTTAAAGAGTGCTCTGATCAAGACAAGGAGCTTATAGAATCTGCACCTCCTGCCTTCCAAAAACTTGCAGCACTACTTGCCAGAAGGATCACTGCTTTATCCTTCGTTCAGAAAGAAGAGGCCATGCAAAGATTGGAAGATAAGGATTTGATACAGCTCGTCGACTACCTCTCCACTGTGGCTATTGAGAATATACCAAAAGTGGTCTCTGAGGTAGCAAAACTAAATGATGAAGAAACTGGTTTTGCTAACCAGAATATGATTTTAAGAGTTGAACTGCAAGAAATCACTCAAGCTTATAAAGAATTACAAGGAAGCTTTGCCTCAATCTCAGAATCCTTTGTGAAGCTATCAGAACATATTGATCAGCCTCCTATGACGGGGGGGGGGGGGGAATGGAAAAACCATGAGGAAAAGCAAACAACTGACATTATTTGAAGCTTTGTCTCTACAAAGTACCTCTAGTCAAGCTCTCCTACCACCACCTCCACCTGTTACTGAAGAGTCTCACGAAGTCCCTAAAGCTGCCAAGAGCTCAAGGAAATGAAGAATCTTCAGAGACTATGCAGAAGATGTTGAAGAGGCTTCTGAAAAGAAGAATAAAGTTGGTCAAGATGAAAACAAGGCCTAAGTGGCAACTCACCAGGAAGAAGATGATGAGGAAGAAGAAGACCCTACACCTCTTATTCGAAAAAGAAGTATGGGATTTCCAATTGGACCAGGAGTCACTTCGGCAGTACCCACTCAAGAAGGTACAAGTAACAGAGAGCTTTCCAAGAAAGAGCAAAGAGAAGCATTTAGACAGAGGAAGATGATGAGTCGATTTTACAACGTCTCATTCGGTCTTTTTTACCGTCATATTGCCATTCTCAAGTATAGTTTTTATGTGATTTATTGGTATTTTGTTACGTTTTCATGTTTTGTGTATTTTGTAGGTATTTGGCTAAACCGCGCTAATTGAAGGCAAAATGGTGTATTTTATATGCATCTATAAGATATGAAGTTCCAATGCCTTGTATGGATACTAAAAGTGGAGTGGGAAGGCCAAAATACTAAGAACTGGAGTCGAAAGGAGTTAAAAGGGCATAATTGTCATTTCTGAAGAACTGGTGATGACAGTTATGATAACAAGCGTCTGCCAGTAACTCTTTGTTTTGTTGCGGACCAAACTACGACGCCAGTTTTGATTACTGGCGACGCCAGTTTTTGAATTGGCAACGCGAGTTTCTTATTTTGTCGTTTTTCTACGATTTCATTTCCAAATTCGCGCAGACTTAGTTTTTCACCTTTCTATTAGTTAGAACAAGACATAATACATTCATATTCATTCTATTGTGAAGAACACACTTTGCTCTAGAGCTAGACCTAGTTTCAAAGGCAATTACCCCATTTGAGTTAATTGAACCGTTTTATCTTATAATCCGACAATTGACGTTGATTGAGAGATTATCTACATAGATTTTGCATCGATTCGTTCTCGTTCTTCAATTTCTACCTAGGGTATATGACAACGAAGGGTGAATTGTATCAATCCACTCGAATCATTGCTTTTTGCTTGAGATTATGTTTATTGCTAGTATGATTATGCTTTTGCTTGTCATGATTAACTATACACCACTATTATGGGGTTGGTGACTGATTCAATGCATGCTAGCTAGGGTTTGTGTGATTCGATGTGCATCGGGATTTGATTACTTGTGCCCTTTAGATTAATCACTATTCCTTCTATCACGTTTGTTGATCTTCTAGACAAAATCACTATTAGATTAGGCATTTAAGCCTTGCAAACCAAAATGTCTTTCGTCATGCTTGATATAATAGTTAGTTGGAAACAGTGATAGTTGGTTAGTCAAATGGATTGTAGTCTAGTGAAATTGACGCCTTCACTAGTGCTATTTGTTTTTGAACTCAAGACTGTGACAACTTCCGTAGTCAATCCCGTGAATCACATGTATCCTGCTAGCTGGCTTGTTGACGTTACCACTCCATAATTTCCCCCCATTCATATTTCAATCTCATTATTGTTAAATCGGTTTCTAGTTGTTCAAAGTAGTTGTTTACTTTAGTTTATCATCTCGCTGCCGAAGCAAACAAACCTTACATGCTTTTCATATTGTTACTTTTATTCGTAAACTGAAGCTCAGCCTAGTTAAGTTCCTAGAGACCAACCTCAGGTTTAACTTCACTACACTACAGGTTTTCGTAGTGTCGAGAGTTAGCTCTTGGCTAAGTAAACAAATATTAAAACTTTGATATTGACACATCAAGTTTTTGGCGCAGCTGTCAGGGACTTAACTCCTTTGTTATGTTTACGAATTTTAGTTATAGTATTTTTCTTTTTCTTTTTTTTTTTCTAGTTTTTGTTTTTGTTAGTCTTTTTCTTTTGTTACGTCTATGTTCTTCGTCTTGAGTGCTTGTTTTAACTAACGGGTGCTTACGTCTGCGTAGTTCTGGTGTTGTGTCTGTCTTATAGCACAGGGTCGCAGATATGGATACCGTGGAGCAACCTTCAATGTACACACTCCTTTTACATGTGCAAGGTACCTGTCGTGCAGCCATAGTCACACCATCTAATGTGTGGGCTCTCGAGGTTAAGAAGCATTTCCTCCAACAACTTCTGAGGTTCTATGGAGTCGAGAATGAGGACGTCATCGGTTTCTTTAGAGAAATTGAGCATTTTATCTTTGTATTGGAGAAACTCGAAGGGGTTAAGGATGATGATTTGAGGCTCAGGATCTTCCCTATGTGCCTCTTTGGCAAGGCACGAACTTGGATGAACGGTCTGGAAGAAAGAAGCATCACTACTTGGGACAAAGCTTTCCAAACATTTATGGGCAAATACTTCTCTGTATCGATGACTATGAGCTTTAGAGCGCAGATTAGTGAGTTTAACCAGTGACAAGGAAACCCTTCTTCGAAGCATGGGAGAGATTCCGTGATTTACATCGTCAGTGCCCCCATCACCGTTTTGGTACAGCAGATTTAAACCAGTTCTTCTTTGATGGGCTTGAAGATTCTTCACAAGTGCTGGTTGATATGGCATGTGGAGGATGGATGGGGGAGAGCACCCCTGTCGGATTAAGTGTTGTGTTCGAGAGGATAGCAAAAAGCTCAGAGCATAGGAGTAAGCATGCTAAGCTCAGCGTCTCTAATTGCCCGGAACGCCACCTTCCAGAATCACAACTTCCAGAAGGGTTTTTGGAGGATCTGAGAGGGTTTTTGAAAAGTTGTCATGCCACCATGCAACACACAATGATGATACATGCAACTACCGCTGAGAGTTGGATGCATTAGAAGCCACATTTCAAAGATTGGAAAGGGACAGCGACCAGATCAAAGGTATCCTCCTGCAGCTGGTAGAGAAAAACCAAGAAAGGGAAATGGGTAGTTTCCTTCATACTTCTGAGAGAGCTATGGCTATTAAGGTGATCACAAAAACACTAGCGCAGTTGAAGTTCCTACCAAGGAAGAAAAGTTAGTAGAAAATGTGAAGGAGCAATCTCTCAGTAAAAAGAGCTTACCATCATAGTTGGGATGGGAAATTCAAAAGTCATTGCAACTTTATATACAGGAGCGACATGTAATACAATCCCATATGGTATGTTTAAGGGATGTGGCCTTACAGGCTTGGAAGAGATGAAAGCTCGACTCCTAATGGCGGATGGGTCACATAGAAGACCAGTTGGATTGGCAAAGGGTGTCACGGTTAAATTGAATGGTGAAACTGTTATCACCAATTTTGTTGTTCTGAAGGATGTTCGGGAAGATCAGAAGATAGGACCCGATACAATCCTGCTTGGCTGGCCATTTTTATTCGCCTCTAGAATGGATATTAGCGTATTTAGATGCACTACAACATACGAGGTGAATGGTAAGGTCGGCATGGTGAAGGCATTGGATTATTTGCCTAAGGATTTTATCTGCAAGGATGATTCTGCGGGGTATGTTGGACCCCTTTATATCTATTCGCATGTGCAAGGGCAGAGGCATTCGAGCATTGGAAAGTCTAGTACCCACCATCGGAAATGAACACCACTAGTCTTCTACACATCTTGGAAACCTTCAATTAGGGAAGCCCTATCCTATCAATTCTCTACTTTTCTCTTTTCACTCGTTTGCTCGAGGGCGAGCACGAGTTCAGGTTTGGGGAGGGGTGTTTTGAGTTTTGATCTACTTTAGGCTTCTTGCTTGCATGTTCTCACATATGTTTCTTTTTGTATTTCTTATTCGAGTCTGTCTGTTGAGTCTAAGTCTGTCTCCCAAGTCGAGTGTCTAATTGCATGTACTAAATCTGTTTAATGCTTTTACTTTGACTGATCCTTGACCATTAGGAGTTTGCATGTTTAAGTTTGCTAAGTTCATTTATGTTGTAAATATAAAGTCTGTCTTAATTCTGTAGTCCAAAACGTCGGTGAGTAAACCTTAGTTGATGAAAAAATATTGTACCGGTGCCTGTGTGATTTAATTCGGGGCGTGCAAACTCCCTCGTTTGCGCCTCATCATTCTCATGTGTACTCTGTGTAAGTTAAGTATGACGAACGACATGTTTTACATTCTTATTTGCTTATGCCAAACCCATTCCAAGAACAGGTTTGGGGAGGAGGTTTATGTGGCCTACTTGTATTGATAAAGACTGTGTTCAGGTTTTTCGTTCTCTCAAACAAATAAAATAAGTCTCTAAGTGGATCTATGGTACTAGTTACCACCGTTAGTCGTGTTAGACACGTTTCAGATACTACCTATATATCGGCATGGCCCTTAAAAGCTATATGTCTGTGAGGGTTGATGGCGTGTACACCAAACTAGCACGCACAAGAGTGCGGACTTTAGGTAAAACAGACACTACCAAAAAATTAAGACAAAAAAAATATATAAGCATATGGGTCATATATAAGACTGCAAAAAAGAGTATGCAAAAAATAAGAAAATAAAAAATATTGAAAAAAGAGTGAACGACTGCCTTTTGATGAGTGTACTACTGATTGTCACAGAGCTATGAAAAAGTCCCTTCCGACTTAACTGATTGAGTACATTGCATGAGGTATTTGAGGCATCTTTGTGACGCAAGTCACCTTCGTTATCTCTTTATATTGTTGAGTGATTACCCTAATGGACACTTCTAGGAGTGTGAGAGAATAAATGCATAGGATCCACTTGTGAGGGACTACCGTGTTAGACTTAAGTTCTATTTACTTTGGAAATGAACTTTTTGAACTTGTGCATGCTATTCTGTGAATGTCAGTGTGATGTCAAAGCTTCTGCATTTCTTGGGCTTATTCTGTGCAATCGTAGACTCGGTAGCTTGGGAGCTAGACTTTATTTTGTGTCTTTGCATTTTTTATTTTTCTAGGATTTTCAGAATGTCTATTGCTTACAGACAAGCAAGGGTTCTATTTGGGGAGTTTGATGAGTCAATTTTACAACATCTCATTTGGTCTTCTTACCGTCTTATTGCCATTCTCAAGTATAGTTTTTATGTGCTTTATTGGTATTTTGTTACGTTTGTGTTTGTGTATTTTGTAGGTATTTGGCTAAACCACGCTAATTGAAGGCAAAATGGTGTATTTTATATGCATCTACTAGATATAAAGTTCCAATGCCTCGTATGGATGCTAGAAGTGGAGCGGGAAGGCCAAAATACCAAGAATTGGAGTCAAGAGGAGTCAAAAGGGCATAAAAGTCATTTCCGAAGAACTAACTTGCGTACGCCAGTAACTCTCTATTTTGTTGCGGACCAAACTGGCGACGCCAGTTTTCGAATTGGCAACGCCAATTTCTTCTTTTGTCGTTTTTTCTGAGATTTCGTTTCCTAATTCGTGCAGACTTAGTTTTTCTCCTTTCTATTAGTTAGAACAAGACAGAATTACATTCTTATTCATACTATTGTGAAGAACACACTTTACTCTAGAGCTAGACCTAGTTTCAAAGGCAATTACCCGATTTGAGGTACTTGAACCGTTTTCTCTTGTAATCCGACGATTGACGTTGATTGGGAGATTATCTACACAGCTTTTGCATCGATTCGTTCTCGTTCTTCAATTTCTACCTAGGGTTTGTGACAACGAAGGGTAAAATGTATCAATCCTCTCGTATTTTTTTTTTGTGCTTGAGATTATGTTTATTGCTAGTATGATTATTCTTTCGCTTGTCATGAGTAACAAAACACCCCTATTATATGGGGTGGTGACTGATTCAATGCATGCTAGCTAGGGTTTGTGTGATTCGAAGTGCATCGGGATTTGATTACTTGTGCCCTTTAGATTAATCACTATTCCTGCTATCACGTTTGATGATCTTCTAGACAAAATCACTGTTAGATTAGGCATTTAAGCCTTGCAAACCAAAATGTCTTTCGTCTTGCTTGATCAAATAGTTAGTTGCAAACGGTGATAGTAGGTTAGTCGAATTGATTATAGTCTAGTGAAACTAACGCCTTCACTAGTGCTATTTGGTTTTGAACTCAAAACATTGACAACTTGCGTAGTCAATCCCGTGAATCACATGTATCCTGCTAGCTGGCTTGTTGACATTACCACTCCATAATTTTCCCCCATTCATATTTGAATCTTGTTAGTGTTAAATCGGTTTCTAGTAGTTGCATGTAGTTGTTTACTTTAGTTTATCTTCTCGCTGCCGAAGCAAACAAACCTTACATGCCTTTCACATTGTTACTTTTATTCCTAAACTGAAGCTCAGCTTACTTAAGTCCCTAGAGACCGACCTCATGGTTAACTTCACTACACTACAGGTTTTTGTAGTGTCGAAAGCTAGCTCTTGGCTAAGTAAACAAATACTAAAACTTTGATATTGACACATCAGAAGATCAAAGAAAGAATTGAAAAACTTCAAGGAGTTGATACTTTAAGTCCTGATGAAGTACTAATAAAGTATGAACCAACTCCAGAAGATCTGAACTCAAGTTTCTATAAGTGCATCATTGGTTTCTGGGTAATGGGCATCAATAGTATGATATTTGCCTCAAAAGATTTCCCAAAACCAGTCTTCCTTCAATTGATAGCCTTGAGAAAGAACAAAAGAAAATTGCTATCTGATGAAAGACTAAAGATGCACTATCCTTCGAGATAACGGTCAGAAAACAAGCTATTGAAAAAGAGCTCACTGACGTTTGCCCCTACTTCAGACCAAATGATGTTTATCTGCAACTCAATGTTCTTGGTAACAAGATGGTACCAAAAACTACAGTAATGGTCTATGAAAACTTCTACATGACAGAGGAAGAATTCAAGCTAGATCTGAAATACTTGAGTAAAGTGTACCAAGAACTCAAGTTATCTCCCATACAGATTGAGCATGCCTGGCTCTGGGGCAGATATCTCTGGGTTGGAAGGACTCGTACATCATGTAAGACAGAAAGATCATACTAGGAGTTTGTTGCGACCTCTAGAAAGTTTGAACTTCTCATCAGAGAAGCTCTCACTGACTACTCAGACGATATCATCAGACACTCTGCTTACATTCGACCAGATGATGAAGAATGAAGAAGGATGAAGGCTAGCTAGTTAGGATGTTCACTTGGAACATGGACTCTCCTGTTGTCCTACTAGTTGTGTATTTTTTATTCTTGCTGATTGTACTTACTCCTTATTTATCTTGTAAAAGTTATCTGTGCTTACCTTGTAATTTTGTTATCTGATGAACCTACTAACAGATACTTTCTAATGAAAAGATAACTTGTGAGAAAAGATCACACCTTGTGATTTGGTTGATGTCTTACTTTCTGCACATAAATAAAAGATTCATAAATCATAAGAAATGTTTAAGTGGCGGGTAGTTTCCTCATCCAAAGTTGTAATAGATTTTTAAAGGTAGTCATAGGTGACTGATCAAAAAGGGGAAATTTTGTTACGAAATATCTATTTAGTTTCGATCAGTACACCATAACGACTTACCTAAGTTCAAAAAGGTATCTAGTACTCTTGGTTTACTTGAACATTGTAAAAGAGGAAGTATACTTAGTATGATTTGTCTAGTAAATCTTGTATAGGATGTTAGGTCTCTGAACGTAATCTTATATTTTTGAAGAAGACCAAGAAGAAGGCATCCAGCAGAAGAGCTCAACTGTCTGAAGATATGAAGACTGCACAAGATTACAGAAGACTAAGGAATTGTGCCTCAGAAACCATATGCAAAAAGATAACTTAGTGAAAACTATGTTTCTGGAAGAAATGATGTTTTCTTTAGTTTCTGAAAGGCTTTGAGTTTCTGATAGCAATGTTCACAGCCTCGAGCAGTGCATAGTTACATTGGTACAACAGACAAAAGATAATCTGATCTGATTAATGCCATTGCAGAACTCGCTGACCAAAAACTTTATCTCTGAACAAAGAGACAAAAGTTTTGTAGTACTATCAATGGATTGTTTGTAGTTTGAATCTCAATAGCCTAACGGATAGTAATTCAAACGGCTTGGTTTTCAACTATAAATATCACCACTTAGAATGCTTGAACACACACTTGAATGATTGAATTTCATATCCTACACTCAAGCATCCAAGCCTTCTGCCTACTTACTCTCTAGCTTTACAGTTGCGACCAAGCTCTTGTTTCTATGTAGCACGAAGTTCTGAGTGTCCTGATCCTTAACAAGCTATATTTGTTGTGAAGGAGTTGAATAGAAGCACTGTAGTGACTTGCTAAGATATTCATTATGCTGAACGAAGAACATAGACTTGGGTCAGAAAAGAACATATCACCACACACTGTCCAAGTGTGTTAAGTGACTCTTGTTCTAGAAGGTACTATTACATAACTGTGGAAGTTATTAATCTGTCAATGTGATAAACTCTGCTTAACCAACACCAGAAAAAGGCATGGAGTAGAGGAAGTACTTAGTTTGGGAAACTAAGGAATAACTCCAAGGTTAAAGGTTCTGAGTAGAGGAAGTAATTGGCTGGGAAAGCCGGGGAAGAACTCAGGGGGAACACTTGGTTGGGAACCTAGTGTATTTAAGAATCGAGAGAAGATATTTGTAAGGTGAACTCAATTATCTGTCTTAGTGGATTCTAGGTCTGAGAAAGGCCGAAGTGGATTTGTTGAAAGATTACGCCACCTTCAGACCACTATAAAGCTTCTGTGTTATTTAGTTTCTCCTCTTACTTTCTGCCTTTACTTACTTGCAAAGTAATTTATACTCTTTATTAGCTTGCTGAGCAAATGAACTTATTAGAAAGACTTCCGCTATTCTGATTATAAGTATCAGAAAGTTACTCAACTTTCTGAGAAACTGTTTTATCGACAAAAGTTTTAAAAGACTATTCACCCCTCCGTCTAGTCTTTTACTTTGCCGTTATCTAGACCAACAGTAATCAGAAAAAATTCTTGACATGAAAAATACACTTAGATACTCGATGAAAAGGGTTATCATGCACTTAGTTAAACTAAGTTTGCGTTATATGTTTTTTATTAGATACTCGGTTGTTGTAGATGTAGAGTAAGTTTATATGTTTATTATAAGATACTAGAAAATGAATGCTTGGTGTAAGATACTCGGCTTATATTTCACATTTACATGTTTACTTACAGATACTCGAGAATGGTACAGAATGAAGTGGCAATTAGCTTTGACGATGATAGATGTAGTTTTGTCTGAGCCCACGGTCTCGACTATTGATGAGCCCATAGTACGCCATCTAGGTCGTCCATAGTACGCCATCTAGGTCGTCCATAGCCTAACCTATGAGCCCATAGTACGCCATCTAGGTCGTCCGCCCAGCTTTCTTGGGAAGTCCTCAACCGCTTTTCCAGGATCTTGACTATTATCTTGTTTGTGGACTCGGCTTGTCCGTTTGCTTGCGGATGTCCAACAGATGTGAAACGTTGTTCGATTTTGAATGACTCCAGTCATTCCTTGAGCCTATGGCCTGAAAACTGGGCACCGTTGTCCGAGACGAGAACTCTGGGCAGGCCAAAATGGCAAATGATGTTCTTCCAGATGAAGGTCCGTACTCGACTATCTGTAATGGTTGCCACAGCTTCCGCTTCTACCCATTTGGTGAAGTATTCCACGGCCACGATCAGGAACTTCTTTTGCTGAGTGCCCCTCGGGAACGGACCGACAATATCAATTCCCCACTGATCAAATGAACACGCTATGATTGACGGATTCATAGGACGCGTCGGACGATGTGGAACGTTCGCATAGATGAGGGCACTTCCGAGCGTGGTTGGCGGAATCTTTATCAATGCTAGGCCAGTAATATCCTTGTCCTATGATTTTCTGGGCCAGAGTTCTTCCCCTAGAATGACTTCCGCACCTTCCGTTGTGTATCTCTTCCAGCACAATCTTCGCTCTTGCGGGCTCAAGCATCTCAAGTGAGTTCCGGCAAAAGATCTTTTGTAGAAATCTTCACCTAGTATAAAGTATCTATTCGCTCGGCACTGCACACTCCTTGATTCCTTCGGATCGGCTGGTAGAGATCCGTCCTTGAGATAGTTCCAGATGTCAGTCATCCAATTTCTTTCTGTGTTCGTTATCATGAAAGCTGAATTGGGACTCATGACGAATGAGTGAGTGACAGTGAGTAGGATTACTCTCCTCGTGTCCAGGGCTGCTGTTGCGGATGCATATTTTGCCAAAGCATCCGCACTTTCATTGCAGGCTCTGTCAAACTTTTCCAGGGTAAATTCTTCAAAGAGGCTGGTTTCCTGCTTGAGTAGCTCGAGATACTTAATCATCGAAGGACCCTTGGTGGCAAAGGTTCATGAAAATTGAGCTTCAAATAGTTGTGAGTCCGTGTAAGCTTTGAGCTTCCGGACTTGCAGGGATTTGGCCAGACGTAGCCCGACTAATAACGCTTCGTACTCAGCCTCATTATGGTGACTTTGAATTCCAAGGATATCGCGTAGTCGAGTTCCACGCCATCAGGGCTCTGAAGAAAGATTCCAATTCCTCCCACTCTTCCAGTGGAGGAACCATCCACTTCCAATGTCCAAACATCCGAAGGATGTTTTTTGGTTTGGAGGTCTTTTGGAAGCTCCCGAGCTTCCAACCGCTGTTCTTCTTTTTCTTTGATTTCCGGTCCGGAGTTATTAATATCGGATCTGTTCGTGATATCGTCAAGAAGGAACATTTGGTTGACCCGAGTTTCCTCATATGACGCAAGCAAGTACTGATTAATGAATTGATCATCCTCGAGGTTTTCTAGGTGTAACTTCGGCGGAATTGGCTTTCGTACGATTTGCTTGGTGATTAGGCATTCAAATGCCTGTTTGTCAGGGACTTTCTCTGAATCTGCTTCGGGATATTCTGCTAGGAAATCGGCGAGGACTTGAGCTTTCTTGACTGACGGAGCCTGATAGCAAATTTCGTATTCACTCAGCTCAATCGCTCACTTAGAGAGTCGTCCAGATTCATCGGGCTTCCCCAAGACCGGTTTCAAAGGTTCCGCAGTTAGTACCACTATTTTGTGAGACTTGAAGTAAGGTTTTAACCGTCTTGCAGTGTAAACCTAAGCATATGCAAGTTTCTCAATCTTCACGTATCTTGTCTCCGCCCCAGTAAGGGCTTTGCTAAGATAGTAGATTGGCAAATGTTCATTAGCCTGAATCCGTACTAATACGGAACTCATTGCCTCTTCCGTAATTGCTAGGTAGAGGTAGAGTGGTTCTCCTTCGACGGGTTTGGAGAGCAGTGGAGGGGAATGGTGGTAATCTTTCAATTTTTCGAAAGCCTCGGAACATTCCGCAGTCCACACAAAATTCTCTCCTTTCCGGAGGGTTTTGAAGAACGAAAGGTTTTTTTACGCCGAACGTGAAATAAAACGACTCAAGGACATGAGACTTCCTATAAGTCGTCGTACCTCATTGAGGTTTTTTGGATGTGGAAGATTTAGGATTGCCTTGATCTTCTCGGGGTTTGCACTTATCCCTCTTTCTGTGACCATGTATCCGAGGAACTTTCTTCCTTTCACTCCGAAAGTGCATTTTTCTGGGTTCAATTTCATTCCATACTTCCTAAGGATAACGAAGCACTTGTTCAAATGATGCACATGTTGCTCTCCAGTTTTTCTCTTGACGAGCATGTCATCCGCGTACACTTCCATTGTCTTCCCAATCTCTTCCTTGAACATCTGGTTCACCAGACGTTGGTAAGTGGCTCCCGCATTTTTCAATCCGAAGGGCATTACCTTGAAACAGTATACCCCCCCCCCCCCCCCGGCAACGAAGAAGGCTGTTTTCTTGACGTCCTCTTTGGCCATCTGAATTTGGTAAAAACCTTGGTACGCGTCCATGAAACTCAGTAACGCACATCCGGACGTGGAGTCAACTAAATGATCTATCTGTGGCAATGGGTACGGATCTTTTGGGCAGAACTTGTTCAACCTGGTGAAATCATTACACATCCGCCATTTGCCCGGCGATTTTTCGACCAGAACCACGTTGCAAACCCAATCGGAATAACGGACTTCCTCAATGTGTCCTGCTTTTAGGAGTCGATCAACATCGGCGGATATGATGGCATCCTTGACCGGACCAAAGTCTTTCCTCTTTTGCCGGATGTACTTAATCAAGGGATCCATGTTCAGCCGGTGAACAGTAATCCTCAGTTCTATTCCCTTCAGATCATCGGTACTCCAAGCGAACACATCACTGTTGTCTCGGAGACAAGCAATGAGCTTCATTTCCACTTCCGCATTCATCTCGGTTCCGATTCTTGTCTTCTTGTCTGGATTTCCAGCAACAATCTCAATTTCCTTAAGAGTCTCATGAGGCTCGGTTCGCACCGTTCTAGGAAACTTCTCCTTTTGGTTTGGCTCCCTACTACAATCGGCGGATCCTCCTTTTTGGCCGGAAGAATAACGTGCGGGTCAGAACTCAGAGTGACTGCCAGCACGGGGGCAGAAGCTCTTCTTGTGGACATAATGTAACATTCCCATGCTTCACGGACATTTGCCACCTCTTCTCCAACTCCAATGACAGTCGGGAACTTCATTCTGATATGGAGAGTGGAGGAAATAGCCCGGAATTGATTGAGTCCCAGATGCCCGAAAATGGCATTGTAGTCAAAAGTTTGGTCCACCACTATGAAACGGACTTCCTGTGTCACTCTTCCCGGGAAAGTCCCGAGTGAGACGTACAACATAAGACTTCCTAGGGGTCGAACAGTTCCCCCTCCGAACCCTAGTATAGAGGTGTGGACTCTCCCATACCGGATTCTACCCAGCTCCATCTGGTCCAGTGTTCTTTTAGAAATAATATTCGAGGAACTCCCTGTGTCTACATAAATTTTGTTCACTCAATAAGTCGCGATGGTCAACGACACCACCAGCGGAAAATCCGGATTATCAATGTCTTCTCCTCCTGCCGTAGGAGGAGGTATTTCACTATCATCGAAAGAAATAGCATTGGTACCCGGAATCGCTGGATTAGAGTATGCTCTATCGTTGTTCCGAAGATTTTGAGCGGTCCGCTCTCTCGCGTTCATACTATCGCCCCCAGTTGGTCTGCCAGAGATGGTGTTGATCACTCCACTGTATGAAGTGTTTTCCATTTTGATATCATCAGCATACCTGTACGGGTGTCAATACGTACGAGGCGGATAATTAACCGGCGGAGGTGGCAAGGGTAGCGAATGGGGTGGTGGTTCCGTCACATTCTCCTCCCTCCTTCGCTCCGTTCTATCTCACCTGGGAGGTTCATCCGCATAGACATGCTCCTTTAATTTTCCATCTCTTACTAGGTGTTCAACCTCTGTTTTCAATTGAATACAGTCGTCGGTCTCGTGTCCGCGGCACTTGTGGAACTTGCAGTATCCCTTTGCATTCTTACACTTTCGGTTATCGTAAGAGGGCTTTGGCCATTGGACATCTAGCTTCTTCTCAATGATAGTCGCCAAGATGTCGGATCTTGGCCTATTGAGACGTGTATAGTCCGCGTATCTCCTCGGCGGACTCCTTTCTCTGTAGATGCCTTTATCTCTGTGATCTTTCTTTGGGTCAAACTTCCCCTGGCGTAGCTCTTGTTTCATCGGCTCCTTTCCTTTCTTGGAACCGGCCCTTACCGGAACATTCCTTCGGTATTCCTCTTCGTACATCACTTCTTCACAGATATCATCTAGATGCTTTTCACTCCTCACTTCCTGGCTTGAGAGTTTTCTTCGGAGCTCTGAGTTGAAAGTATTAGCATACAGGTGTCAGACCCGTTCCTTAATACTGTGTGACTAAACTCGAAGAACTTCCGCGTGAAAGCGATCTAGGAAGGTCCTTAGATCCTCTTGCTCCCGTTGTATAACTTCTGCCAGATGTTCTACGGTACGCTTTCTCCTTTTTGATTTCCCAAATCGTGCCAAGAACTTGGAAGAAAGGTCTGCATATGACTTTATTGATTTGTTCGGCAAAGCGGTGTACCAATCCATAGCCGTTCCGAAGAGAGTGGATGAGAACGTAAGAGCTTTTGTGTTGTCCCTCATTCCCTTGGAATCCATCTTGCTGTTGTACCTTGTCAGGTGACCAACGGGACAAGAATCCCCATAATAGTATTCCGAATTCGGAATCACTTGATCCGAGTTTCGGTTTCTTTTCTTTTCTCTCATGATGTCGTCACACAAGGGATTCGGTGCACTAGTAGTTATCTGCTCGTGGTCTTTTACCAGGCATCCGAGATTTAGAATCTGGGCCTCTAAAGCCTTCTGCTGAGCGTAGATCTCGTCAGCAGTCATGATCTCTCCTGTCCTCGGATGAACAGCTACATCCGCAGGGAGTTCATTTATTCGGACCACTGGAACAGTTTCTGCTACTTGATCTCTGTCTCTTGGAGGTGCTTGTTGCAGAACTTCTGGATATCTATTATTCCTGTCTTGACACTCTCTCCTTCTGTGTTGGCTTCCCTTACCTCGAACTTGAGAAGCAGATGCTTGCCGATCAAGAAGATCCCGCAAATCCTCCTGAGGTGGCTGATCCCCTAACCTCTGCTGGATTGGGCGTTGCCTGTTTCTTGATAATGCAGGCTCTGCTTAAGTAGGAGTAACCACTGGCGGAGTGGCTTGCTGAGGATGGGCATTGTTAGACCCCAGGAATCCTTGGATGATTGTGAGCAATCTATCAAACTGGATCTCACTTAGTCCGAGGTCACTTGTGCGGACAGTGCGACCATCGGGCATAGTGAACTGTTGACCTGCGGCGGGGCCTTGAGCTTCCGCCGGAGAAACTCGTATGGCTTCTTCTCCATGGCTCCCAGACGCAGCATTCTCAGGAACACTGCGGACTCCCCTGTGCGGAGTGGCTCTTCCTTCATCTGAGGATGGGTTGGCTATGTGCCCTTCGCTCAGATACCTCCTTCCAACGTTCCTTTAAGCCACATCCACTCGTCGTCCGCGGGTGGGCGGACGTCCTCGTGGGCGTGGTGGTGGAGTCCCCACGCCTGCAGCACTAGTTCGCGCTGTCCATCTTGTTCTTGCCATCAACTCA
Organism: Plantago major; assembly: GCA_026545765.1. Taxonomy (NCBI): domain Eukaryota; kingdom Viridiplantae; phylum Streptophyta; class Magnoliopsida; order Lamiales; family Plantaginaceae; genus Plantago; species Plantago major. Next base: position 59,188,216 of record CM048841.1, read on the forward strand.
ACTCAAACACGAAAACCTTTTGTAATGATTCCCACAGACGGTGCCAAAATGTTGAGGGGTAAAACCTCGAACAAGAACTAACTAAACTATTACAAGCAGTACTTGTCTGAGCTAGAGCACTTGAAAGGACTGAGAGGGGGGGGGGGGGTTAGAACAGGTTACCCGGATTGCATATGTCAATCCGGTAAGAGACTTTACTCAAGAGAGAGTTGGAAGCTCCCAATGTAATAGTTATGAGGAAGGTTATGAAATCAAGAGTGTTTATGACTTTGATATTGCTTCGATCTCTCTTCGGATCCTTTCTCTCCTTTATTGTCTTGGACCTTGTGCTATATTTATAGTTATCATGTACTTATGAAGAGGTTCATAAGATGATGCCAAGTGTATGATTCAGATTTGGACACCAATGCTACCTTTGGCCCTTAGCCCAATAGTGAACAGTAGTCCAATACCGATTAGTGGGCCTGGGAGGGTAATACGGACCTTTTCCCTCTGAGAGTACTGTTCCGCCTGTTCGGTCCGTGTTAGTCCTTCGGACATATCTGATCTGCTTGGTTGATCTGCCCCTGGGTAACTGAAGGTGTCCGTACCCAAAGTTTCACGGAAGAATCTCAGTGGTTCTGTTATATACGTTTGGTCTTACTGTGATGGTGGCGTCCGAAATTCTCTCGTCCGGTCCGTTTGGCATACTGGGACTGACAGTTTGCGGTACTTGGAAGGACCATGTGACCTTTTGTCTAGCTTGGACGGACCTAGCTGAAATGGTGTGCTGACTTGTAAATACTAATTGACCTGCGATGGTTTCCTTTACGTCGGATCACTCGAAGGTTGGACTAGCACTGAATGGCTATTTCAGCCTTGATGCGCTTTAGAACACGCTCTATGGCGCCCTTAACGGATTGGACACATGTCCGTATCAACACTAATAACTAGAAAACAGAAAACGCAATGTAATTGATTTGAATGAGTCAGGTAGAAGGAAGACATTAGTTACGATCAAGACATTCTAATTCGCTCTAGGGATACGTTCATACTGTCACACGGTCCGTGTACATAAAACTATCAATTCAACCTTTACCAAACGAGTTTGAAGATGTTTGAACGAGAGTAATCGTGGGTCGTCAATCGACGATCCTTAACCAAAATGTTTTAGAGAATCTTTGAACGTGAGTATTGAATTGAAGGGTTTTTACGAAGATCTTTGAACTAGCCTAACCTATATGACCGATTTCAAACCCTAGAAGTGAATACGCAAGGCTATCACGCAACTACCGTGTTCGGAGTGATTTAGCTACTCATGATAATCGCATGCAAGCTCAAACAATTCGAGAAACAGAGTAAGGACGAATTGAATAAGATAAAACAATAGAGATTTACCACAGTAATCAGGGATTCGATATCAATCCTTCGATGAATAATCAAAACCAATTTTTCATCGGCTTAAAGTTTCTCATCGGCCTTTTGGACTAAAGAGATATAAAAACTTGCTATTTACATGAGAAATAGACTTACGGGATTTTAAATCCACTACGTCACCTTAGTTAAATATCAGGAAAAACATATGCGGCTAGCAAATTTAACAATCACAATAGATGCTCGATGACTCCGGAGAACAACTCAGACTCACCACAAAAATCAGAAAGTAGGCCAAAAATGCAGGCCAAAAGACTCTATTCTAAAAAACTAAGACACAAAACATAAACTGAAAACAAAACAAGCACATAAAAGTGGCTAACAAACCAAACAAAAATTTGATATGCCCAAATTACTACTCAGAAGACAAGTGGGAAGCAGTTGTTGTAAACATACAATGCTAACCACGAGGTCGTTCGCTAAGGAATCAATTAGGCTATCACACGGTTTGAAAGCAAACAATTACTAGTGAAAACGGTTTAGTTTGTTTGAATTTGAGTACTTCTAATAACTAGAAAACAGAAAATGCAATGTAATTGATTTGAATGAGTGAGGTAGAAGGAACACATTAGTTATGATCAAGACATTCTAATTCGCTCTAGGGATACGTTCATATTGTCACACGGTCCATGTACATAAAACTATCAATTCAACCTTTACCAAACGAGTTTGAAGATGTTTGAACGAGAGTAATCGTGGGTCGTCAATCGACGATCCTTAACCAAAATGTTTTAGAGAATCTTTGAACGTGAGTATTGAATTGAAGGGTTTTTACGAAGATCTTTGAACGAGCCTAACCTATATGACCGATTTCAAACCCTAGAAGCGAATACGCAAGGCTATCACGCAACTACCGTGTTCGGAGTGATTTAGCTACTCATGATCGAAGCAAGGATGAAAGAATACAAGAATTTGCTCATGATTAACATAAACAGAATGATAATCGCATGCAAGCTCAAACAATTCGAGAAACAGAGTAAGAACGAATTGAATAAGATAAAACAATAGAGATTTACCACAGTAATCAGGGATTCGATATCAATCCTTCGATGAATAATCAAAACCAATTTTTCATCAGCTTAAAGTTTCTCACCGGCCTTTTGGACTAAAGAGATAAACAAACTTGCTATTTACATGAGAAACAGACTTATAGGATTTTAAATCCACTACGTCACCTTAGTTAAATATCATGAAAAACATAAGCGGCTAGCAAATTTAACAATCACAATAGATGCTCGATGACTTGGGAGAACAACTCAGACTCACCACAAAAATCAGAAAGAAGGCCAAAAACGCAGGCCAAAAGACTCTATTCTAAAAATCTAAGACGCAAAACATAAACTGAAAACAAAACAAGCACATAAAAGTGGCTAACATACCACCCAAAAATTTGATATGCCCAAATTACTACTTAGAAGACAAGTGGGAAGCAGTTGTTGTAAACAGACAATGCTAACCACAAGGTCGTTCGCTAAGGAATCAATTAGGCTATCACACGGTTTGAAAGCAAACAATTACTTGTGAAAACGGTTTTGTTTGTTTGAATTTGAGTACTTCTAATAACTAGAAAACAGAAAATGCAATGTAATTGATTTGAATGAGTGAGGTAGAAGGAACACATTAGTTATGATCAAGACATTCTAATTCGCTCTAGGGATACGTTCATATTGTCACACGGTCCATGTACATAAAACTATCAATTCAACCTTTACCAAACGAGTTTGAAGATGTTTGAACGAGAGTAATCGTGGGTCGTCAATCGACGATCCTTAACCAAAATGTTTTAGAGAATCTTTGAACGAGAGTATTGAATTGACGGGTTTTTACGAAGATCTTTGAACGAGCCTAACCTATATGAACGATTTCAAACCCTAGAAGCAAATACGCAAGGCTATCACGCAACTACCGTGTTCGGAGTGATTTAACTACTCATGATCGAAGCAAGGATGAAAGAATTCAAGATATTGCTCATGATTAACATAAACAGAATGATAATCGCATGCAAGCTCAAACAATTCGAGAAACAGAGTAAGGACGAATTGAATAAGATAAAACAATAGAGATTTACCACAGTAATCAGGGATTCGATATCAATCCTTTGATGAATAATCAAAACCAATTTTTCATCGGCTTAAAGTTTCTCACCGGCCTTCTGGACTAAAGAGATAAACAAACTTGCTATTTACATGAGAAACAGACTTACGGGATTTTAAATCCACTACGTCACCTTAGTTAAATATCATGAAAAACATAAGCGGCTAGAAAATTTAACAATCACAATAGATGCTCGATGACTTGGGAGAACAACTCAGACTCACCACAAAAATCAGAAAGTAGGTCAAAAACGCAGGCCAAAAGACTCTATTCTAAAAAACTAAGACACAAAACATAAACTGAAAACAAAACAAGCACATAAAAGTGGCTAACATACCAAACAAAAATTTGATATGCCCAAATTACTACTTAGAAGACAAGTGGGAAGCAGTTGTTGTAAACATACAATGCTAACCACGAGGTCGTTCGCTAAGGAATCAATTAGGCTATCACACGGTTTGAAAGCAAACAATTACTAGTGAAAACGGTTTAGTTTGTTTGAATTTGAGTACTTCTAATAACTAGAAAACAGAAAATGCAATGTAATTGATTTGAATGAGTGAGGTAGAAGGAACACATTAGTTATGATCAAGACATTCTAATTCGCTCTAGGGATACGTTCATATTGTCACACGGTCCGTGTACATAAAACTATCAATTCAACCTTTACCAAACGAGTTTGAAGATGTTTGAACGAGAGTAATCGTGGGTCGTCAATCAACGATCCTTAACCAAAATGTTTTAGAGAATCTTTGAACGTGAGTATTGAATTGAAGGGTTTTTACGAAGATCTTTGAACGAGCCTAACCTATATGACCGATTTCAAACCCTAGAAGCGAATACGCAAGGCTATCACGCAACTACCTTGTTCGGAGTGATTTAGCTACTCATGATCGAAGCAAGGATGAAAGAATACAAGAATTTGCTCATGATTAACATAAACAGAATGATAATCGCATGCAAGCTCAAACAATTCGAGAAACAGAGTAAGAACGAATTGAATAAGATAAAACAATAGAGATTTACCACAGTCATCAGGGATTCGATATCAATCCTTCGATGAATAATCAAAACCAATTTTTCATCGGCTTAAAGTTTCTCACCGGCCTTTTGGACTAAAGAGATAAACAAACTTGCTATTTACATGAGAAACAGACTTACGGGATTTTAAATCCACTACGTCACCTTAGTTAAATATCATGAAAAACATAAGCGGCTAGCAAATTTAACAATCACAATAGATGCTCGATGACTTGGGAGAACAACTCAGACTCACCACAAAAATCAGAAAGAAGGCCAAAAACGCAGGCCAAAAGACTCTATTCTAAAAAACTAAGACACAAAACATAAACTGAAAACAAAACAAGCACATAAAAGTGGCTAACATACCACCCAAAAATTTGATATGCCCAAATTACTACTTAGAAGACAAGTGGGAAGCAGTTGTTGTAAACATACAATGCTAACCACGAGGTCGTTCGCTAAGGAATCAATTAGGCTATCACACGGTTTGAAAGCAAACAATTACTTGTGAAAACGGTTTTGTTTGTTTGAATTTGAGTACTTCTAATAACTAGAAAACAGAAAATGCAATGTAATTGATTTGAATGAGTGAGGTAGAAGGAACACATTAGTTATGATCAAGACATTCTAATTCGCTCTAGGGATACGTTCATATTGTCACACGGTCCATGTACATAAAACTATCAATTCAACCTTTACCAAACGAGTTTGAAGATGTTTGAACGAGAGTAATCGTGGGTCGTCAATCGACGATCCTTAACCAAAATGTTTTAGAGAATCTTTGAACGAGAGTATTGAATTGACGGGTTTTTACGAAGATCTTTGAACGAGCCTAACCTATATGAACGATTTCAAACCCTAGAAGCGAATACGCAAGGCTATCACGCAACTACCGTGTTCGGAGTGATTTAACTACTCATGATCGAAGCAAGGATGAAAGAATTCAAGATATTGCTCATGATTAACATAAACAGAATGATAATCGCATGCAAGCTCAAACAATTCGAGAAACAGAGTAAGGACGAATTGAATAAGATAAAACAATAGAGATTTACCACAGTAGTCAGGGATTCGATATCAATCCTTCGATGAATAATCAAAACCAATTTTTCATCGGCTTAAAGTTTCTCACCGGCCTTTTGGACTAAAGAGATAAACAAACTTGCTATTTACATGAGAAACAGACTTACGGGATTTTAAATCCACTACGTCACCTTAGTTAAATATCATGAAAAACATAAGCGGCTAGAAAATTTAACAATCACAATAGATGCTCGATGACTTGGGAGAACAACTCAGACTCACCACAAAAATCAGAAAGTAGGTCAAAAACGCAGGCCAAAAGACTCTATTCTAAAAAACTAAGACACAAAACATAAACTGAAAACAAAACAAGCACATAAAAGTGGCTAACATACCAAACAAAAATTTGATATGCCCAAATTACTACTTAGAAGACAAGTGGGAAGCAGTTGTTGTAAACATACAATGCTAACCACGAGGTCGTTCGCTAAGGAATCAATTAGGCTATCCCACGGTTTGAAAGCAAACAATTACTAGTGAAAACGGTTTAGTTTGTTTGAATTTGAGTAATTCTAATAACTAGAAAACAGAAAATGCAATGTAATTGATTTGAATGAGTGAGGTAGAAGGAACACATTAGTTATGATCAAGACATTCTAATTCGCTCTAGGGATACGTTCATATTGTCACACGGTCCGTGTACATAAAACTATCAATTCAACCTTTACCAAACGAGTTTGAAGATGTTTGAACGAGAGTAATCGTGGGTCGTCAATCGACGATCCTTAACCAAAATGTTTTAGAGAATCTTTGAACGTGAGTATTGAATTGAAGGGTTTTTACGAAGATCTTTGAACGAGCCTAACCTATATGACCGATTTCAAGCCCTAGAAGCGTATACGCAAGGCTATCACGCAACTACCGTGTTCGGAGTGATTGAGCTACTCATGATCGAAGCAAGGATGAAAGAATACAAGAATTTGCTCATGATTAACATAAACAGAATGATAATCGCATGCAAGCTCAAACAATTCGAGAAACAGAGTAAGAACGAATTGAATAAGATAAAACAATAGAGATTTACCACAGTAATCAGGGATTCGATATCAATCCTTCGATGAATAATCAAAACCAATTTTTCATCGGCTTAAAGTTTCTCACCGGCCTTTTGGACTAAAGAGATAAACAAACTTGCTATTTAGATGAGAAACAGACTTACGGGATTTTAGATCCACTACGTCACCTTAGTTAAATATCATGAAAAACATAAGCGGCTAGAAAATTTAACAATCACAATAGATGCTCGATGACTTGGGAGAACAACTCAGACTCACCACAAAAATCAGAAAGTAGGTCAAAAACGCAGGCCAAAAGACTCTATTCTAAAAAACTAAGACACAAAACATAAACTGAAAACAAAACAAGCACATAAAAGTGGCTAACATACCAAACAAAAATTTGATATGCCCAAATTATTACTTAGAAGACAAGTGGGAAGCAGTTGTTGTAAACATACAATGCTAACCACGAGGTCGTTCGCTAAGGAATCAATTAGGCTATCACACGGTTTGAAAGCAAACAATTACTAGTGAAAACGGTTTAGTTTGTTTGAATTTGAGTACTTCTAATAACTAGAAAACAGAAAATGCAATGTAATTGATTTCAATGAGTGAGGTAGAAGGAACACATTAGTTATGATCAAGACATTCTAATTCGCTCTAGGGATACGTTCATATTGTCACACGGTCCGTGTACATAAAACTATGAATTCAACCTTTACCAAACGAGTTTGAAGATGTTTGAACGAGAGTAATCGTGGGTCGTCAATCGACGATCCTTAACCAAAATGTTTTAGAGAATCTTTGAACGTGAGTATTGAATTGAAGGGTTTTTACGAAGATCTTTGAACGAGCCTAACCTATATGAATGATTTCAAACCCTAGAAGCGAATACGCAAGGCTATCACGCAACTACCGTGTTCGGAGTGATTTAGCTACTCATGATCGAAGCAAGGATGAAAGAATACATGATATTGCTCATGATTAACATAAACAGAATGATAATCGCATGCAAGCTCAAACAATTCGAGAAACAGAGTAAGAACGAATTGAATAAGATAAAACAATAGAGATTTACCACAGTAATCAGGGATTCGATATCAATCCTTCGATGAATAATCAAAACCAATTTTTCATCGGCTTAAAGTTTCTCACCGGCCTTTTGGACTAAAGAGATAAACAAACTTGCTATTTACATGAGAAACAGACTTACGGGATTTTAAATCCACTACATCACCTTAGTTAAATATCACGAAAAACATAAGCGGCTAGCAAATTTAACAATCACAATAGATGCTCGATGACTTGGGAGAACAACTCAGACTCACCACAAAAATCAGAAAGTAGGTCAAAAACGCAGGCCAAAAGACTCTATTCTAAAAAACTAAGACACAAAACATAAACTGAAAACAAAACAAGCACATAAAAGTGGCTAACATACCAAACAAAAATTTGATATGCCCAAATTACTACTTAGAAGACAAGTGGGAAGCAGTTGTTGTAAACATACAATGCTAACCACGAGGTCGTTCGCTAAGGAATCAATTAGGCTATCACACGGTTTGAAAGCAAACAATTACTAGTGAAAACGGTTTAGTTTGTTTGAATTTGAGTACTTCTAATAACTAGAAAACAGAAAATGCAATGTAATTGATTTGAATGAGTGAGGTAGAAGGAACACATTAGTTATGATCAAGACATTCTAATTCGCTCTAGGGATACGTTCATATTGTCACACGGTCCGTGTACATAAAACTATGAATTCAACCTTTACCAAACGAGTTTGAAGATGTTTGAACGAGAGTAATCGTAATCGCGTCAATCGACGATCCTTAACCAAAATGTTTTAGAGAATCTTTGAACGTGAGTATTGAATTGAAGGGTTTTTACGAAGATCTTTGAACGAGCCTAACCTATATGAATGATTTCAAACCCTAGAAGCGAATTAGCTACTCATGATCGAAGCAAGGATGAAAATACATGATATTGCATGATTATGATAAAGCTCAAGAAAGAAGAATACATGATATTGCTCAATTAACATAATGTAATGATAAAGCTCAAACAATTCGAGAAAGCAGTAAGAACGAATTGAATAAGATAAAACAATAGAGATTTACCACAGTAATCAGGGATTCGATATCAATCCTTCGATGAATAATCAAAACCAATTTTTCATCGGCTTAAAGTTTCTCACCGGCCTTTTGGACTAAAGAGATAAACAAACTTGCTATTTACATGAGAAACAGACTTACGGGATTTTAAATCCACTACATCACCTTAGTTAAATATCACGAAAAACATAAGCGGCTAGCAAATTTAACAATCACAATAGATGCTCGATGACTTGGGAGAACAACTCAGACTCACCACAAAAATCAGAAAGTAGGTCAAAAACGCAGGCCAAAAGACTCTATTCTAAAAAACTAAGACACAAAACATAAACTGAAAACAAAACAAGCACATAAAAGTGGCTAACATACCACCCAAAAATTTGATATGCCCAAATTACTACTTAGAAGACAAGTGGGAAGCAGTTGTTGTAAACATACAATGCTAACCACGAGGTCGTTCGCTAAGGAATCAATTAGGCTATCACACGGTTTGAAAGCAAACAATTACTTGTGAAAACGGTTTTGTTTGTTTGAATTTGAGTACTTCTAATAACTAGAAAACAGAAAATGCAATGTAATTGATTTGAATGAGTGAGGTAGAAGGAACACATTAGTTATGATCAAGACATTCTAATTCGCTCTAGGGATACGTTCATATTGTCACACGGTCCGTGTACATAAAATTATGAATTCAACCTTTACCAAACGAGTTTGAAGATGTTTGAACGAGAGTAATCGTGGGTCGTCAATCGACGATCCTTAACCAAAATGTTTTAGAGAATCTTTGAACGAGAGTATTGAATTGAAGGGTTTTTATGAAGATCTTTGAACGAGCCTAACCTATGTGAACGATTTCAAACCCTAGAAGCGAATACGCAAGGCTATCACGCAACTACCGTGTTCGGAGTGATTTAGCTACTCATGATCGAAGCAGGGATGAAAGAATACTTGATATTGCTCATGATTAACATAAACAGAATGATAATCGCATGCAAGCTCAAACAATTCGAGAAACAGAGTAAGAACGAATTGAATAAGATAAAACAATAGAGATTTACCACAGTAATCAGGGATTCGATATCAATCCTTCGATGAATAATCAAAACCAATTTTTCATCGGCTTAAAGTTTCTCACCGGCCTTTTGGACTAAAGAGATAAACAAACTTGCTATTTACATGAGAAACAGACTTACGGGATTTTAAATCCACTACATCACCTTAGTTAAATATCACGAAAAACATAAGCGGCTAGCAAATTTAACAATCACAATAGATGCTCGATGACTTGGGAGAACAACTCAGACTCACCACAAAAATCAGAAAGTAGGTAAAAAACGCAGGCCAAAAGACTCTATTCTAAAAAACTAAGACACAAAACATAAACTGAAAACAAAACAAGCACATAAAAGTGGCTAACATACCACCCAAAAATTTGATATGCCCAAATTACTACTTAGAAGACAAGTGGGAAGCAGTTGTTGTAAACATACAATGCTAACCACGAGGTCGTTCGCTAAGGAATCAATTAGGCTATCACACGGTTTGAAAGCAAACAATTACTTGTGAAAACGGTTTTGTTTGTTTGAATTTGAGTACTTCTAATAACTAGAAAACAGAAAATGCAATGTAATTGATTTGAATGAGTGAGGTAGAAGGAACACATTAGTTATGATCAAGACATTCTAATTCGCTCTAGGGATACGTTCATATTGTCACACGGTCCGTGTACATAAAATTATCAATTCAACCTTTACCAAACGAGTTTGAAGATGTTTGAACGAGAGTAATCGTGGGTCGTCAATCGACGATCCTTAACCAAAATGTTTTAGAGAATCTTTGAACGAGAGTATTGAATTGAAGGGTTTTTATGAAGATCTTTGAACGAGCCTAACCTATATGAACGATTTCAAACCCTAGAAGCGAATACGCAAGGCTATCACGCAACTACCGTGTTCGGAGTGATTTAGCTACTCATGATCGAAGCAGGGATGAAAGAATACTTGATATTGCTCATGATTAACATAAACGGAATGATAATCGCATGCAAGCTCAAACAATTCGAGAAAGCAGTAAGGACGAATTGAATAAGATAAAACAATAGAGATTTACCACAATAGTCAGGGATTCGATATCAATCCTTCGATGAATAATCAAAACCAATTTTTCATCGGCTTAAAGTTTCTCACCGGCCTTTTGGACTAAAGAGATAAACAAACTTGCTATTTACATGAGAAACAGACTTACGGGATTTTAAATCCACTACGTCACCTTAGTTAAATATCATGAAAAACATAAGCGGCTAGCAAATTTAACAATCACAATAGATGCTCGATGACTTGGGAGAACAACTCAGACTCACCACAAAAATCAGAAAGTAGGCCAAAAACGCAGGCCAAAAGACTCTATTCTAATAAACTAAGACACAAAACATAAACTGAAAACAAAACAAGCACATAAAAGTGGCTAACATACCACCCAAAAATTTGATATGCCCAAATTACTACTTAGAAGACAAGTGGGAAGCAGTTGTTGTAAACATACAATGCTAACCACGAGGTCGTTCGCTAAGGAATCAATTAGGCTATCACACGGTTTGAAAGCAAACAATTACTTGTGAAAACGGTTTTGTTTGTTTGAATTTGAGTACTTCTAATAACTAGAAAACAGAAAATGCAATGTAATTGATTTGAATGAGTGAGGTAGAAGGAACACATTAGTTATGATCAAGACATTCTAATTCGCTCTAGGGATACGTTCATATTGTCACACGGTCCGTGTACATAAAATTATCAATTCAACCTTTACCAAACGAGTTTGAAGATGTTTGAACGAGAGTAATCGTGGGTCGTCAATCGACGATCCTTAACCAAAATGTTTTAGAGAATCTTTGAACGAGAGTATTGAATTGAAGGGTTTTTATGAAGATCTTTGAACGAGCCTAACCTATATGAACGATTTCAAACCCTATGGCGAATACGCAAGGCTATCACGCAACTACCGTGTTCAGAGTGATTTAGCTACTCATGATCGAAGCAAGGATGAAAGAATTCAAGATATTACTCATGATTAACATAAACGAAATGATAATCGCATGCAAGCTCAAACAATTCGAGAAACAGAGTAAGGACGAATTGAATAAGATAAAACAATAGAGATTTACCAAAGTAATCAGGGATTCGATATCAATCCTTCGATGAATAATCAAAACCAATTTTTCATCGGCTTAAAGTTTCTCACCGGCCTTTTGGACTAAAGAGATAAACAAACTTGGTATTTACATGAGAAACAGACTTACGGGATTTTAAATCCACTACGTCACCTTAGTTAAATATCATGAAAAACATAAGCGGCTAGCAAATTTAACAATCACAATAGATGCTCGATGACTTGGGAGAACAACTCAGACTCACCACAAAAATCAGAAAGAAGGCCAAAAACGCAGGCCCAAAGACTCTATTCTAATAAACTAAGACACAAAACATAAACTGAAAACAAAACAAGCACATAAAAGTGGCTAACATACCACCCAAAAATTTGATATGCCCAAATTACTACTTAGAAGACAAGTGGGAAGCAGTTGTTGTAAACATACAATGCTAACCACGAGGTCGTTCGCTAAGGAATCAATTAGGCTATCACACGGTTTGCAAGCAAACAATTACTTGTGAAAACGGTTTTGTTTGTTTGAATTTGAGTACTTCTAATAACTAGAAAACAGAAAATGCAATGTAAATGATTTGAATGAGTGAGGTAGAAGGAACACATTAGTTATGATCAAGACATTCTAATTCGCTCTAGGGACACGTTCATATTGTCACACGGTCCGTGTACATAAAATTATCAATTCAACCTTTACCAAACGAGTTTGAAGATGTTTGAACGAGAGTAATCGTGGGTCGTCAATCGACGATCCTTAACCAAAATGTTTTAGAGAATCTTTGAACGAGAGTATTGAATTGAAGGGTTTTTATGAAGATCTTTGAACGAGCCTAACCTATATGAACGATTTCAAACCCTAGAAGCGAATACGCAAGGCTATCACGCAACTACCGTGTTCGGAGTGATTTAGCTACTCATGATCGAAGCAGGGATGAAAGAATACTTGATATTGCTCATGATTAACATAAACAGAATGATAATCGCATGCAAGCTTAAACAATTCGAGAAACAGAGTAAGAACGAATTGAATAAGATAAAACAATAGATTTACCACACAATCGTGGATTCGATATCAATCCTTCGATGAATAATCAAAACCAATTTTCATCGGCTTAAAGTTTCTCACCGGCCTTTTGGACTAAAGAGATAAACAAACTTGCTATTTACATGAGAAACAGACTTACGGGATTTTAAATCCACTACATCACCTTAGTTAAATATCACGAAAAACATAAGCGGCTAGCAAATTTAACAATCACAATAGATGCTCGATGACTTGGGAGAACAACTCAGACTCACCACAAAAATCAGAAAGTAGGTAAAAAACGCAGGCCAAAAGACTCTATTCTAAAAAACTAAGACACAAAACATAAACTGAAAACAAAACAAGCACATAAAAGTGGCTAACATACCACCCAAAAATTTGATATACCCAAATTACTACTTAGAAGACAAGTGGGAAGCAGTTGTTGTAAACATACAATGCTAACCACGAGGTCGTTCGCTAAGGAATCAATTAGGCTATCACACGGTTTGAAAGCAAACAATTACTTGTGAAAACGGTTTTGTTTGTTTGAATTTGAGTACTTCTAATAACTAGAAAACAGAAAATGCAATTGATTTGAATGAGTGAGGTAGAAGGAACACATTAGTTATGATCAAGACATTCTAATTCGCTCTAGGATACGTTCATATTGTCACACGGTCCGTACATAAAATTATCAATTCAACCTTTACCAAACGAGTTTGAAGATGTTTGAACGAGAGTAATCGTGGGTCGTCAATCGACGATCCTTAACCAAAATGTTTTAGAGAATCTTTGAACGAGAGTATTGAATTGAAGGGTTTTTATGAAGATCTTTGAACGAGCCTAACCTATATGAACGATTTCAAACCCTAGAAGCGAATACGCAAGGCTATCACGCAACTACCGTGTTCGGAGTGATTTAGCTACTCATGATCGAAGCAGGGATGAAAGAATACTTGATATTGCTCATGATTAACATAAACGGAATGATAATCGCATGCAAGCTCAAACAATTCGAGAAACAGAGTAAGGACGAATTGAATAAGATAAAACAATAGAGATTTACCACAGTAATCAGGGATTCGATATCAATCCTTCGATGAATAATCAAAACCAATTTTTCATCGGCTTAAAGTTTCTCACCGGCCTTTTGGACTAAAGAGATAAACAAACTTGCTATTTACATGAGAAATGACTTACGGATTTTAAATCCACTACGCCACCTTAGTTAAATATCATGAAAAACATAAGCGGCTAGCAAATTTAACAATCACAATAGATGCTCGATGACTTGGGAGAACAACTCAGACTCACCACAAAAATCAGAAAGTAGGCCAAAAACGCAGGCCAAAAGACTCTATTCTAATAAACTAAGACACAAAACATAAACTGAAAACAAAACAAGCACATAAAAGTGGCTAACATACCACCCAAAAATTTGATATGCCCAAATTACTACTTAGAAGACAAGTGGGAAGCAGTTGTTGTAAACATACAATGCTAACCACGAGGTCGCTAAAGGAATCAATTAGGCTATCACACGGTTTGAAAGCAAACAATTACTTGTGAAAACGGTTTTGTTTGTTTGAATTTGAGTACTTCTAATAACTAGAAAACAGAAAATGCAATGTAATTGATTTGAATGAGTGAGGTAGAAGGAACACATTAGTTATGATCAAGACATTCTAATTCGCTCTACGGATACGTTCATATTGTCACACGGTCCGTGTACATAAAATTATCAATTCAACCTTTACCAAACGAGTTTGAAGATGTTTGAACGAGAGTAATCGTGGGTCGTCAATCGACGATCCTTAACCAAAATGTTTTAGAGAATCTTTGAACGAGAGTATTGAATTGAAGGGTTTTTATGAAGATCTTTGAACGAGCCTAACCTATATGAACGATTTCAAACCCTACAAGCGAATACGCAAGGCTATCACGCAACTACCGTGTTCAGAGTGATTTAGCTACTCATGATCGAAGCAAGGATGAAAGAATTCAAGATATTACTCATGATTAACATAAACGAAATGATAATCGCATGCAAGCTCAAACAATTCGAGAAACAGAGTAAGGACGAATTGAATAAGATAAAACAATAGAGATTTACCAAAGTAATCAGGGATTCGATATCAATCCTTCGATGAATAATCAAAACCAATTTTTCATCGGCTTAAAGTTTCTCACCGGCCTTTTGGACTAAAGAGATAAACAAACTTGGTATTTACATGAGAAACAGACTTACGGGATTTTAAATCCACTACGTCACCTTAGTTAAATATCATGAAAAACATAAGCGGCTAGCAAATTTAACAATCACAATAGATGCTCGATGACTTGGGAGAACAACTCAGACTCACCACAAAAATCAGAAAGAAGGCCAAAAACGCAGGCCCAAAGACTCTATTCTAATAAACTAAGACACAAAACATAAACTGAAAACAAAACAAGCACATAAAAGTGGCTAACATACCACCCAAAAATTTGATATGCCCAAATTACTACTTAGAAGACAAGTGGGAAGCAGTTGTTGTAAACATACAATGCTAACCACGAGGTCGTTCGCTAAGGAATCAATTAGGCTATCACACGGTTTGCAAGCAAACAATTACTTGTGAAAACGGTTTTGTTTGTTTGAATTTGAGTACTTCTAATAACTAGAAATGTAAAATGCAATGTAAATGATTTGAATGAGTGAGGTAGAAGGAACACATTAGTTATGATCAAGACATTCTAATTCGCTCTAGGGACACGTTCATATTGTCACACGGTCCGTGTACATAAAATTATCAATTCAACCTTTACCAAACGAGTTTGAAGATGTTTGAACGAGAGTAATCGTGGGTCGTCAATCGACGATCCTTAACCAAAATGTTTTAGAGAATCTTTGAACGAGAGTATTGAATTGAAGGGTTTTTATGAAGATCTTTGAACGAGCCTAACCTATATGAACGATTTCAAACCCTAGAAGCGAATACGCAAGGCTATCACGCAACTACCGTGTTCGGAGTGATTTAGCTACTCATGATCGAAGCAGGGATGAAAGAATACTTGATATTGCTCATGATTAACATAAACAGAATGATAATCGCATGCAAGCTTAAACAATTCGAGAAACAGAGTAAGAACGAATTGAATAAGATAAAACAATAGAGATTTACCACACAAATCAGGGATTCGATATCAATCCTTCGATGAATAATCAAAACCAATTTTTCATCGGCTTAAAGTTTCTCACCGGCCTTTTGGACTAAAGAGATAAACAAACTTGCTATTTACATGAGAAACAGACTTACGGGATTTTAAATCCACTACATCACCTTAGTTAAATATCACGAAAAACATAAGCGGCTAGCAAATTTAACAATCACAATAGATGCTCGATGACTTGGGAGAACAACTCAGACTCACCACAAAAATCAGAAAGTAGGTAAAAAACGCAGGCCAAAAGACTCTATTCTAAAAAACTAAGACACAAAACATAAACTGAAAACAAAACAAGCACATAAAAGTGGCTAACATACCACCCAAAAATTTGATATACCCAAATTACTACTTAGAAGACAAGTGGGAAGCAGTTGTTGTAAACATACAATGCTAACCACGAGGTCGTTCGCTAAGGAATCAATTAGGCTATCACACGGTTTGAAAGCAAACAATTACTTGTGAAAACGGTTTTGTTTGTTTGAATTTGAGTACTTCTAATAACTAGAAAACAGAAAATGCAATGTAATTGATTTGAATGAGTGAGGTAGAAGGAACACATTAGTTATGATCAAGACATTCTAATTCGCTCTAGGGATACGTTCATATTGTCACACGGTCCGTGTACATAAAATTATCAATTCAACCTTTACCAAACGAGTTTGAAGATGTTTGAACGAGAGTAATCGTGGGTCGTCAATCGACGATCCTTAACCAAAATGTTTTAGAGAATCTTTGAACGAGAGTATTGAATTGAAGGGTTTTTATGAAGATCTTTGAACGAGCCTAACCTATATGAACGATTTCAAACCCTAGAAGCGAATACGCAAGGCTATCACGCAACTACCGTGTTCGGAGTGATTTAGCTACTCATGATCGAAGCAGGGATGAAAGAATACTTGATATTGCTCATGATTAACATAAACGGAATGATAATCGCATGCAAGCTCAAACAATTCGAGAAACAGAGTAAGGACGAATTGAATAAGATAAAACAATAGAGATTTACCACAGTAATCAGGGATTCGATATCAATCCTTCGATGAATAATCAAAACCAATTTTTCATCGGCTTAAAGTTTCTCACCGGCCTTTTGGACTAAAGAGATAAACAAACTTGCTATTTACATGAGAAACAGACTTACGGGATTTTAAATCCACTACGTCACCTTAGTTAAATATCATGAAAAACATAAGCGGCTAGCAAATTTAACAATCACAATAGATGCTCGATGACTTGGGAGAACAACTCAGACTCACCACAAAAATCAGAAAGTAGGCCAAAAACGCAGGCCAAAAGACTCTATTCTAATAAACTAAGACACAAAACATAAACTGAAAACAAAACAAGCACATAAAAGTGGCTAACATACCACCCAAAAATTTGATATGCCCAAATTACTACTTAGAAGACAAGTGGGAAGCAGTTTTTGTAAACATACAATGCTAACCACGAGGTCGTTCGCTAAGGAATCAATTAGGCTATCACACGGTTTGAAAGCAAACAATTACTTGTGAAAACGGTTTTGTTTGTTTGAATTTGAGTACTTCTAATAACTAGAAAACAGAAAATGCAATGTAATTGATTTGAATGAGTGAGGTAGAAGGAACACATTAGTTATGATCAAGACATTCTAATTCGCTCTAGGGATACGTTCATATTGTCACACGGTCCGTGTACATAAAATTATCAATTCAACCTTTACCAAACGAGTTTGAAGATGTTTGAACGAGAGTAATCGTGGGTCGTCAATCGACGATCCTTAACCAAAATGTTTTAGAGAATCTTTGAACGAGAGTATTGAATTGAAGGGTTTTTATGAAGATCTTTGAACGAGCCTAACCTATATGAACGATTTCAAACCCTACAAGCGAATACGCAAGGCTATCACGCAACTACCGTGTTCAGAGTGATTTAGCTACTCATGATCGAAGCAAGGATGAAAGAATTCAAGATATTACTCATGATTAACATAAACGAAATGATAATCGCATGCAAGCTCAAACAATTCGAGAAAGCAGTAAGGACGAATTGTATAAGATAAAACAATAGAGATTTACCACAGTAATCAGGGATTCGATATCAATCCTTCGATGAATAATCAAAACCAATTTTTCATCGGCTTAAAGTTTCTCACCGGCCTTTTGGACTAAAGAGATAAACAAACTTGGTATTTACATGAGAGCAGACTTACGGGATTTTAAATCCACTACGTCACCTTAGTTAAATATCATGAAAAACATAAGCGGCTAGCAAATTTAACAATCACAATAGATGCTCGATGACTTGGGAGAACAACTCAGACTCACCACAAAAATCAGAAAGAAGGCCAAAAACGCAGGCCCAAAGACTCTATTCTAATAAACTAAGACACAAAACATAAACTGAAAACAAAACAAGCACATAAAAGTGGCTAACATACCACCCAAAAATTTGATATGCCCAAATTACTACTTAGAAGACAAGTGGGAAGCAGTTGTTGTAAACATACAATGCTAACCACGAGGTCGTTCGCTAAGGAATCAATTAGGCTATCACACGGTTTGCAAGCAAACAATTACTTGTGAAAACGGTTTTGTTTGTTTGAATTTGAGTACTTCTAATAACTAGAAAACAGAAAATGCAATGTAATTGATTTGAATGAGTGAGGTAGAAGGAACACATTAGTTATGATCAAGACATTCTAATTCGCTCTAGGGATACGTTCATATTGTCACACGGTCCATGTACATAAAACTATCAATTCAACCTTTACCAAACGAGTTTGAAGATGTTTGAACGAGAGTAATCGTGGGTCGTCAATCGACGATCCTTAACCAAAATGTTTTAGAGAATCCTTGAACTAGAGTATTGAATTGAAGGGTTTTTACGAAGATCTTTGAACGAGCCTAACCTATATGAACGATTTCAAGCCTAGAAGCGAATACGCAAGGCTATCACGCAACTACCGTGTTCGGAGTGATTTAACTACTCATGATCGAAGCAAGGATGAAAGAATTCAAGATATTACTCATGATTAACATAAACGAAATGATAATCGCATGCAAGCTCAAACAATTCGAGAAACAGAGTAAGGACGAATTGAATAAGATAAAACAATAGAGATTTACCACAGTAATCAGGGATTCGATATCAATCCTTCGATGAATAATCAAAACCAATTTTTCATCGGCTTAAAGTTTCTCACCGGCCTTTTGGACTAAAGAGATAAACAAACTTGCTATTTACATGAGAAACAGACTTACGGGATTTTAAATCCACTACGTCACCTTAGTTAAATATCATGAAAAACATAAGCGGCTAGCAAATATAACAATCACAATAGATGCTCGATGACTTGGGAGAACAACTCAGACTCACCACAAAAATCAGAAAGAAGGCCAAAAACGCAGGCCAAAAGACTCTATTCTAATAAACTAAGACACAAAACATAAACTGAAAACAAAACAAGCACATAAAAGTGGCTAACATACCACCCAAAAATTTGATATGCCCAAATTACTACTTAGAAGACAAGTGGGAAGCAGTTGTTGTAAACATACAATGCTAACCACGAGGTCGTTCGCTAAGGAATCAATTAGGCTATCACACGGTTTGCAAGCAAACAATTACTTGTGAAAACGTTTTTGTTTGTTTGAATTTGAGTACTTCTAATAACTAGAAAACAGAAAATGCAATGTAATTGATTTGAATGAGTGAGGTAGAAGGAACACATTAGTTATGATCAAGACATTCTAATTCGCTCTAGGGATACGTTCATATTGTCACACGGTCCATGTACATAAAACTATCAATTCAACCTTTACCAAACGAGTTTGAAGATGTTTGAACGAGAGTAATCGTGGGTCGTCAATCGACGATCCTTAACCAAAATGTTTTAGAGAATCCTTGAACTAGAGTATTGAATTGAAGGGTTTTTACGAAGATCTTTGAACGAGCCTAACCTATATGAACGATTTCAAGCCCTAGAAGCGAATACGCAAGGCTATCACGCAACTACCGTGTTCGGAGTGATTTAACTACTCATGATCGAAGCAAGGATGAAAGAATTCAAGATATTGCTCATGATTAACATTAACGAAATGATAATCGCATGCAAGCTCAAACAATTCGAGAAACAGAGTAAGGACGAATTGAATAAGATAAAACAATAGAGATTTACCACAGTAATCAGGGATTCGATATCAATCCTTCGATGAATAATCAAAACCAATTTTTCATCGGCTTAAAGTTTCTCACCGGCCTTTTGGACTAAAGAGATAAACAAACTTGCTATTTACATGAGAAACAGACTTACGGGATTTTAAATCCACTACGTCACCTTAGTTAAATATCATGAAAAACATAAGCGGCTAGCAAATTTAACAATCACAATAGATGCTCGATGACTTGGGAGAACAACTCAGACTCACCACAAAAATCAGAAAGTAGGCCAAAAACACGGGCCAAAAGACTCTATTCTGAAAAACTAAGACACAAAACATAAACTGAAAACAAAACAATCACATAAAAGTGGCTAACATACCAAACAAAAATTTGATATGCCCAATTACTACTTAGAAGACAAGTGGGAAGCAGTTGTTGTAAACATACAATGCTAACCACGAGGTCGTTCGCTAAGGAATCAATTAGGCTATCACAAGGTTTGAAAGCAAACAATTACTAGTGAAAACGGTTTAGTTTGCTTGAATTTGAGTACTTCTAATAACTAGAAAACAGAAAATGCAATGTAATTGATTTGAATGAGTGAGGTAGAAGGAACACATTAGTTATAATCAAGACATTCTAATTCGCTCTAGGGATACGTTCATATTGTCACACGGTCCGTGTACATAAAACTATAAATTCAACCTTTACCAAACGAGTTTGAAGATGTTTGAACGAGAGTAATCGTGGGTCGTCAATCGAAGATCCTTAACCAAAATGTTTTAGAGAATCTTTGAACGAGAGTATTCAATTGAAGGGTTTTTACGAAGATCTTTGAACGAGCCTAACCTATATGAACGATTTCAAACCCTAGAAGCGAATACGCAAGGCTATCACGCAACTACCGTGTTCGGAGTGATTTAACTACTCATGATCGAAGCAAGGATGAAAGAATTCAAGATATTGCTCATGATTAACATAAACGGAATGATAATCGCATGCAAGCTCAAACAATTCGAGAAACAGAGTAAGGACGAATTGAATAAGATAAAACAATAGAGATTTACCACAGTAATCAGGGATTCGATATCAATCCTTCGATGAATAATCAAAACCAATTTTTCATCGGCTTAAAGTTTCTCACCGGCCTTTTGGACTAAAGAGATAAACAAACTTGCTATTTACATGAGAAACAAACTTACGGGATTTTAAATCCACTACGTCACCTTAGTTAAATATCATGAAAAACATAAGCGGCTAGCAAATTTAACAATCACAATAGATGCTCGATGACTTGGGAGAACAACTCAGACTCACCACAAAAATCAGAAAGTAGGCCAAAAACGCAGGCCGAAAGACTCTATTCTAAAAAACTAAGACACAAAACATAAACTGAAAACAAAACAAGCACATAAAAGTGGCAAACATACCAAACAAAAATTTGATATGCCCAAATTACTACTTAGAAGACAAGTGGGAAGCAGTTGTTGTAAACAGACAATGCTAACCACGAGGTCGTTCGCTAAGGAATCAATTAGGCTATCACACGGTTTGAAAGCAAACAATTACTAGTGAAAACGGTTTAGTTTGTTTGAATTTGAGTACTTCTAATAACTAGAAAACAGAAAATGCAATGTAATTGATTTGAATGAGTGAGGTAGAAGGAACACATTAGTTATGATCAAGACATTCTAATTCGCTCTAGGGATACGTTCATATTGTCACACGGTCCGTGTACATAAAATTATCAATTCAACCTTTACCAAACGAGTTTGAAGATGTTTGAACGAGAGTAATCGTGGATAGTCAATCGACGATCCTTAACCAAAATGTTTTAGAGAATCTTTGAACGAGAGTATTGAATTGAAGGGTTTTTACGAAGATCTTTGAACGAGCCTGACCTATATGAACGATTTCAAACCCTAGAAGCGAATACGCTAGGCTATCACGCAACTACCGTGTTCGGAGTGATTTAGCTACTCATGATCGAAGAAAGGATGAAAGAATACCAGATATTGCTCATGATTAACATAAACAGAATGATAAACGCATGCAAGCTCAAAAAATTCGAGAAACAGAGTAAGAACGAATTGAATAAGATAAAACAATAGAGATTTACCACAGTAATCAGGGATTCAATATCAATTCTTCGATGAATAATCAAAACCAATTTTTCATCGGCTTAAAGTTTCTCACCGGCCTTTTGGACTAAAGAGATAAACAAACTTGCTATTTACATGAGAAACAGACTTACGGGATTTTAAATCCACTACGTCACCTTAGTTAAATATCATGAAAAACATAAGCGGCTAGCAAATTTAACAATCACAATAGATGCTCGATGACTTGGGAGAACAACTCAGACTCACCACAAAAATCTGAAAGTAGGCCAAAAACGCAGGCCAAAAGACTCTATTCTAAAAAACTGAGACACAAAACATAAACTGAAAACAAAACAAGCACATATAAGTGGCTAACATACCAAACAAAAATTTGATATGCCCAAATTACTACTTAGAAGACAAGTGTGAAGCAGTTGTTGTAAACATACAATGCTAACCACGAGGTCGTTCGCTAAGGAATCAATTAGGCTATCACACGGTTTGGAATCAAACAATTACTAGTGAAAATGGTTTAGTTTGTTTGAATTTGAGTACTTCTAATAACTAGAAAACAGAAAATGCAATGTAATTGATTTGAATGAGTGAGGTAGAAGGAAAACATTAGTTACGATCAAGACATTCTAATTCGCTCAAGGGATACGTTTATATTGTCACACGGTCCGTGTACAGAAAACTATCAATTCAACCTTTACCAAACGAGTTTGAAGATGTTTGAACGAGAGTAATCATGGGTCGTCAATCGACGATCCTTAACCAAAATGTTTTAGAGAATCTTTGAACGAGAGTATTGAATTGAAGGGTTTTTACGAAGATCTTTGAACGAGCCTAACCTATATGAACGATTTCAATCCCTAGAAGCGAATACGCAAGGCTATCACGTAACTACCGTGTTCGGAGTGATTTAGCTACTCATGATCGAAGCAAGGATGAAAGAATACAAGATATTGCTCATGATTAACATAAACAGAATGATAATCGCATGCAAGCTCAAACAATTCGAGAAACAGAGTAAGAACGAATTGAATAAGATAAAACAATAGAGATTTACCACAGTAATCAGGGATTCGATATCAATCCTTCGATGAATAATCAAAACCAATTTTTCATCGGCTTAAAGTTTCTCACCGGCTTTTTGGACTAAATACATAAACAAACTTGCTATTTACATGATAAACAGACTTACGGGATTTAAATCTGTTAGAACGTAGGTTCCCAGATTGGTACTTGGAACAAGATCAATAGACAATGTTGCCAACAATGTTTTTGAACAATGTCTTCAACACAGTAAACAGATGGTAGCGGATGAATATGAATGAAACTTCTATTACCAAGCCAACATATATAAATATGTTAGCCGCGCCTTTAGGCAAAATATCTACTGACAGGAAAAGTAGATGTAATCAAGTGGATTTAATACAATCACAGATGATTGATTAAACAACCAAAACTAGCCCTAGAAGAACTAACAGTAAAATCTCTTCTAGGTCGATCTTTGAAAGAGTTATTCCAACAATGAATACTCTTAAACAAACTCTAAAGCTTGCAGAAAACAAGAAGCCTAAACTCTTTAATAAAATCTTGATTGATCATCAAAAAGGCCTACACATTGCTCGGCTGAATCCTTGTATATATACTTGAGATATCGACAGCTCCCATCCAAGTCGAAAGGCAATAGGATCTCAGCAAAGGCAATTTTCTTTGTCTTGTTTTCTTCAATAATCAGCTAGATGGAAATTCCCATATTAGTGTTTTCAACAATATATTTCCTTCTTGCTTTCTTCAACAATCTTCTTGAAAGATTCCCTCTTTAATCTTGTATTCTTCTTGCAACTATGTTCTTCCTATACATATGTGATGATCCAGGATCTCAGCAGGAAGAAACTAACGTTGTTTCTCTGTATCTGGCTGGCTGGAAAATCTTTCCATGATTATCTCTAGAGAATCTTTTATTTCCTTCTTTCTTTCAAGGTGCCCATAACTTGTCAAACTCTTTCCTTCTTTT
Organism: Plantago major; assembly: GCA_026545765.1. Lineage (NCBI taxonomy): Eukaryota > Viridiplantae > Streptophyta > Magnoliopsida > Lamiales > Plantaginaceae > Plantago > Plantago major. The sequence goes on from CM048841.1 coordinate 59,212,605, forward strand.
TAGATTGCATTCCTTGTGTCCAAAGCAACTCAAATTCTTTCCTTATTCCTGCAAAAATTCGAATTGATTGCTTCCAGTCCAAGTCATCAGTCCAATTGGCCTGCTTGTTTCTATGTTGTCTGCTGTCATTGTATCGGCACTATTTCGCAATGTTGCACAACATTGAAATCCTTTAGTTCACAAACAACAACAACAAACACAAACATTGAACTGAATCATGAAAGATAAGATTATCTAATCAAGTGCAACTTGCACTTTCAATCTCCCCATTAATCTTAGTCTTTCATCAAGCAATATCATTCCTTTGGGCTCATTGATTCCTTTTGATCCATTAAGCATGTTTAAGCCCAACTTGATATCCTACAAAATATTCATAGAAAAACAACTACAAACATTGAACCGGTTATGTTACGAAGAAAGGTTTTATTACTAAACAACGTGCAATAAATCGCACTTTCAATCTCCCCCTTAATTCTGACATTTCTTCACACAACCTAAAACCAGTTTGTTAGTCAAATCGAACAAGTAGGATTTAAACAAGTCAAGAGGAATACTTTGTTGGGAACTGAAAGATAAAGTGCAATCGATCAATGCCGATGGACAATGTTGAGTCAACACAGAACTCAACATTGATGTAAATATGCACTTTCAAACTCCCTCTTATTTCTTTGTCTACTCATCTCCTTTGAACTTATCATGGGCATCATATCATACTTCTTTTGACAATTCCTGCAATCGGTAGTTAGTGAATAAAGACAAACTTGCGTAGAATCGAAATGTAAGTGCAGTAAACAAAGTCGTCTGCAATGTTGACACAACATTGCAATCAACACTGCACTATTCAATCTCCCCCTTTGTCTTTCTTCACAAAAAACACACCTGAACAAACTTGTTAGAAACAAACAAATATAACAGGCATGAAACTACAGAACTCCCCCTCAACATTAGACGAGAGCAATATAAAAATAAAGTATGTTAGCTTTTTGTTCAATGTCTTCTCTTCTCCCCCTTTTTGAGAAGAAGGATATCTCTCAGATTATTCAACCAAGTTCACAGAAGGAGACAAGAAGACATGCAATGAGTTCAATACTGAGTTGTGGACTATAGGACCTGCAATAAGAGCTGTGCAATGTTGGAGAATGATGTTGAAAACATTGAGTTCAACACTGGCAGCCAAGGTGATAGCAAAAGAAGGAAAAGAGTTTGGATCGGCTGGAGGGTAGTGTTAGGATAAGAGTGGATGGTCATGATGGGTGTTGTTGGGTTTGCCTTAAAAGATCCTGCAAATATATATCAATGCTACAGAAACTGTGCATAACTGTTAATAAAAGATTAAAGTTGCAAGTAAAACAGTTATCCATCAAGTCATAGTAATCAGATAAACAGATAAACCCTAGGGAGGTTGACCAAGAACAGGAAAGCAAAAACCCCAAACCCCAAAGAAATACCTTAGACCTGAAACACCTCAGACCTACTCCCCCTCAAACCCAAAAATACACAGAAAGGTCAGAAAGAGAAGGACATATAAAAAAGAGCAAATATAAGTAACAAAGTACTCCAAGGACAGCTAATGTTGACCAACATGTTGACTCAACATTGATGACAACATCGGGAAATCAGACCACTCTTAATGTAATTCAGCCAGGAAACCAAGTCTCAAAATGTGCAGATTCGATTAACACCAGTGATGCGGCAGGCAAAGACAGAGAGAGAAAGGAATACTAAAGAAACACACTCAACATTACATCAAAAAGTAAATTGAACAGTTAACATAAGTTTGAGTGGGGGTGATTATGAGACCGTGAACCATGTCAAATAATTGGAACACGTATGAATCCGCTCCAAAGCCGAAGCCTATGCGGAGTTAGGCAAACACACGTCTCATGGCATAAAATCACTGATTTGACCACATTGGATAATTTGGTACTCAGAAAGTGAACCAGCAGCATTACGAGAATCGGCACTTTTGTGCGGTTTCGTCAAGACAGCCATCAACCCTCACGACATATGACACATTGGCCACGTCGATATCTAGATAGTATTTGAAACCTGCCCAACACGATCCTCGACGGAAACACTTCGAGCCCTTTTTATCATAATTCATTAGATTTAATAAGCATAAAGGACAGGAGGCAACATCAAGTGCGAGTCTAGGTACGAGTAAAAATAGCCAAAAAGCAGCAAAAGTGGGTTTTACATAAAGCAAAACACACAGGAGACTCGATCCCTTTCAACCTTGGTTTCAAATATCCTTTCAAACCCTAAGCAACACCACAGTAAGCTACAAAACAGGAACAGCCATAGACCAGTACAGAAGCACAGGAGCACAGAAACACACAGTAGACCTAAAAAGCTAAACAAAAACAGCATCACTTATCCTAATTTTCCAATGTTGACCGTGATGTTGAGTCAACATTGGTACTCAACAATGAAAATCACAGAGAGCACATACCGAGAGATCTCCTATGACTGAAGAATCTCTCACAATCTAAGGCTTGGTAAAAGTATCTGCAAGTTGATTAGTTGTATCTATGTGTTGTATGTCTATTACTTGCAGATTGACCATATCATTAAGAAAATATGCCTAATGTCTATGTGTTTCATGCGTGAGTGCAAAACAGGCTTCTTAAAATTATTTATGGCACTAAGGTCATCACAGAACATCAACAAGGTATCACATTGAAGACCAAAGTCATGTAGCATATTTTTCACCCATATCAATTGAGTAACACAATTCCCAGATGTTACATGTTCAGATTCAACATATGAGAGTGACACATTGTTCTGTTTCTTGCAATACCATGACATTAAATTAGAATCAAGATAAAAGCAACCTCCACTAGTGTATTTTCTATCATCTAGATCACCAGCCCAATCAGAATCACTAAATCCCAGTAGATTAGTGTTTGTATCACATGCATACCATAATCTAAGATTAACAGTTCTTGATATATATATGAAAAATCTTTTAAGAACAATCAGGTGTGGGATTTTATGGTTAGACTGATACCTGGCACAAACACACACAAAAAACATGATGTCAGGTATGCTGGTTGAAAGATATAGAAGGTTGTGAGTCATTGTTCTGTACAATGTTGGGTCAACATCATCTCCAACATCGATTCTGCTGATCATAAGACCATTAGCCATAGGAGTGCTGGGTTCGCCTATTATGCTCAACTCATGAGTACCGTCAGATGGAATTTCTGCCTGTGATGTTGAGCTCAATATAATGTTGTGTCATCATTGCTGTCAGCATTGACAATTTCTCCTTGTACACTAGCTGGAGTTCTTGGTTTAGACACCTTTTCAGGTTCAGTATCATTTTTCTCAGGAGTAGTGTCTGTAACCTGTTCAGTACCTGCAACAACCTGTTTATTCTTGGTACAGTGCCTTTCTGGACAGAGACATTAGAAGAGACAGTTTCGAAAACAGACAATGTTGATTTCAATGTTGACTCAACATTGTTTTCATTCATCAGTTTCAGCTCTTCCCAGTGATAATCTGCAGATAGATCAACTGAACCATGTAGACACAAAACATTAGTAGAAACTGATTCCTCAGGGTTAGTCCAGAAAAGTGTTTCACAGTTTTGAGAATCATCATAGTCGAAAAAGACTTCTTATGTCAATGTTGGACCAACATGGTTTCTAAACATTGTTCTGAACAGCAGATAGGGCTTTGGCATGAACTTCTGGATCATCATCTTCCTGTTCGTCATCTGAAACATCACTGAGACAAGCAAGCATCGTATTTTTCTCCTTTCGAAGAGTGTTAGCACATTCATTATGATAATGCCCCCATCCTTGACATTCAAAACATCTAACTTTACTAAGTTTACTAAGACTAGGGCTAGAGTTAGACACACCAGTTTTCTTTTTGAAATTTCTAGTTCCTTTTGAGTTGCTCGAAGAGCCTCTATTAGAATTCTTCCTGAATCTAAGTTTCTCAATTTTCCTAACCAAGTCATTGTAGGCTTCTTCAGTCATGTCATCAGAATCATCACTACTGCTTTCAGGCTCAGTAACTTTAGCTTTAGATTTAGAGTGAAGGGACATACTAAGGATTTTCGTACCTTTTCTTTCGTTATCAATTATCTCAAAAATTTTCAAATTGTTCATCAAGGTATGAAAATCCATAGTAGCCAGATTGTGAGTGTCTTCCAAAATAGTAACTTTAGTGTCAAATTTTGAAGAGAGAGAACGAATGGCTTTAGAAATCAGTTGCTTGTTGGAAATAGCATCACCAAGAAGTTGAATATCATTAGACAAAGTCAAAAGCTTTTCAAAATAAGAATCAATGGTTTCAGCTTTTTCCATTCTTAGATTTTCAAATTTTGACCAAAGCATTCGAAGTTAAGTTTGTTTGACACTATTGTCACCTTCACAATGATTCTGAAGTAAGTCCCAAGCTTGTTTAGCAGTAGTGCAATTTTGAATGATTTTAAACATATGAGCATCAACATGTCCAAAAATGGCATTTAAAGCTTTTTCATTGTAAGAGCTTAAAAGAAAGTCACCTACAGTGAAGCGTTCTTCAGGTATGGGAACAATATCTCCATTAGCATCAGGTCCTTCAGTAGGCCAGAAAAATCCTTCAAGAACAGATCTCCAAGCTCGACCTTCAATGGACTTGATGTATGTCCTCATCCTGATTTTCCAGTAGTGGTAGTTCGATCCATCAAGCATAGGTGGCCTGTAGACACTTAAGTTTGCAACATCCATTGTAGTAGTACCAAATCCAGATACCAGTAGTTAGGTGGCTGGCTCTGATGCCACTTGTTAGAACGTAGGATCCCAGATTGGTACTTGGAACAAGATCAATAGAAAATGTTGCCAACAATTTTGTTCAACAATGTCTTCAACACAGTAAACAGATGGCAGCGGATGAATATGAATGAAACTTCTATTACCAAGCCAACATATATAAATATGTTGGCAGCGCCTTTAGGCAAAATATCTACTGACAGGAAAAGTAGATCTAATCAAGTGGGTTTAATACAATCACAGATGATTGATTAAACAACCAAAACTAGCCCTAGAAGAACTAATAGTAAAAGCTATTCTAGGTCGATGTTTGAAAGAGTTATTCCAACAATGAATACTCTTAAACAAACTCTAAAGCTAGCAGAAAACAAGAAGCCTAAACTCTTTAATAAAATCTTGATTGATCATCAAAAAGGCCTACACATTGCTCGGCTGAATCCTTGTATATATACTTGAGATATCGACAGCTCCCATCCAAACCGAAAGGCAATAGGATCTCAGCAAAGGCAATTTTCTTTGTCTTGTTTTCTTCAATAATCAGTTAGAAGGAAATTCCCATATTAGTGTTTTCAACAATATACTTCCTTGCTTTCTTCAACAATCTTCTTGAAAGATTCTCTCTTTAATCTTGTATTCTTCTTGCAACTATGTTCTTCCTGTACATATGTGATGATCCAGGATCTCAGCAGGAAGAATCTAACGTTGTTTCTCTGTATCTAGCTGGCTGGAAAATCTTTCCAAGATTATCTCTAGAGAATCTTTTATTTCCTTCTTTCTTTCAAGGTGCCCATAACTTGTCAAACTCTTTCCTTCTTTTTTAGATTGCATTCATTGTGTCCAAAGCAACTCAAACTCTTTTCTTATTCCTGCAGAAATTCAAATTGATTGCCTCCAGTCCAAGTCATCAGTCCAATAGGCCTACTTGTTTCTATGTTGTCTGCTGTTGTCTGTAATGTTGTTCTAACATTGTATCGGCACTATTTCGCAATGTTGCACAACATTGAAATCCTGCAGTTCACCAACAACAGCAACAAACACAAACATTGAACTGAATCGTGAAAGATAAGATTATCTAATCAAGTGCAACTTGCACTTTCAAAATCCACTAAGCCACCTTAGTTAAATATCATGAAAAACATAGGCAGCTAGCAAATTTAAAAATCAAAATTGATGCTCGATGAATTGGGAGAACAACTCAGACTCACCACAAAAATCAGAAAGTAGGCCAAAAACGCATACCAAAAGACTCTATTCTAAAAAACTAAGGCACAAAACATAAACTGAAAACAAAACAAGCACATAAAAGTGGCTAACATACCACCCAAAAATTTGATATGCACAAATTACTACATAGAGGACAAGTAGGAAGCAGTTGTTGTAAACAGACAATGCTAACCATGAAGTCGTTCTCTAAGGAATCAATGAGGCTATCACACGGTTTGAAAGCAAACAATTACTTGTGAAAACGGTTTAGTTTGTTCGAATTTGAGTACTTCTAATAACTAGAAAACTGGAAAACACAATGTAATTGATTTGAATGAGTGATGTAGAAGGAACACATTAGTTACGATCAAGACATTGTAATTCGCTCTAGGGATACGTTCATATTGTCACACGGTCCGTGTACAGAAAACTATCAATTCAACCTTTACCAAACGATTTTGAAGATGTTTGAACGAGAGTAATCGTGGGTCGTCAATCGACGATCCTTAACCAAAACATTTTAGAGAATCTTTGAACGAGAGTATTGAATTGAAGGGTTTTTACGAAGATCTTTGAACGAGCCTAACCTATATGAACGATTTCAAACCCTAGAAGCGAATACGCAAGGCTATCACGCAACTACCGTGTTCAGAGTGATTTAGCTACTCATGATCGAAGCAAGGATGAAAGAATACAAGATATTGCTCATGATTAACATAAACAGAATGATAATCACATGCAAGCTCAACAATTCGAGAAACAGAGTAAGAATGAATTGAATACGATAAAACAATAGAGATTTACCATAGTAATCAGGGATTCGATATCAATCCTTCGATGAATAATCAAAACCAATTTTTCATCGGCATAAGGTTTCTCACCGGCCTTTTGGACTAAAGAGATAAACAAACTTGCTATTTACATGAAAAACAGACTTACGGGATTTTAAATCCACTACGTCACCTTAGTTAAATATCATGAAAAACATAAGCGGCTAGCAAATTTAACAATCACAATAGATGCTCGATGACTTGGGAGAACAACTCAGACTCACCACAAAAATCAGAAAGTAGGCCAAAAACGCAGGCCAAAAGACTCTATTCTAAGAAACTAAGACACAAAACATAAACTGAAAACAAAACAAGCACATAAAAGTGGCTAACATACCACCCAAAAATTTGATATGCTCAAATTACTACTTAGAAGACAAGTAGGAAGCAGTTGTTGTAAACAGACAATGCTAACCACGAGGTCGTTCTCTAAGGAATCAATTAGGCTATCTAATGGTTTGAAAGCAAACAATTTGTTGTGAAAATGGTTTAGTTTGTTTGAATTTGAGTACTTCTAATAACTAGAAAACAGAAAACGCAATGTAATTGATTTGAATGAGTGAGGTAGAAGGAACACATTAGTTACGATCAAGACATTCTAATTTGCTCTAGGGATACGTTCATATTGTCACACGGTCCGTGTACAGAAAACTATCAATTCAACCTTTACCAAACGAGTTTGAAGATGTTTGAACGAGAGTAATCGTGGGTCGTCAATCGACGATCCTTAACCAAAATGTTTTAGAGAATCTTTAACCGAGAGTATTGAATTGAAGGGTTTTTACGAACATCTTTCAACGAGCCTAACCTATATGAACGATTTCAATCCCTATAAGCGAATACGCAAGGCTATCAGATAACTACCATGTTCGGAGTGATTTAGCTACTGATGATCGAAGCAAGGATGAAAGAATACAAGAAAATGCTCATGATTAACATAAACAGAATGATAATCGCATGCAAGCTCAAACAATTCGAGAAACAGAGTAAGAACGAATTCAATAAGATAAAACAATAGAGATTTACCACAGTAATCAGGGATTCGATATAAATCCTTCGATGAATAATCAAAACCAATTTTTCATGGGCATAAAGTTTCTCACCGGCCTTTTGGACTAAAGAGATAAACAAACTTGCTATTTACATGAAAACAGACAGATGGGATTTTAAATCCACTACGTCACCTTAGTTAAATATCATGAAAAATATAAGCGGCTAGCAAATTTAACAATCACAATAGATGCTCGATGACTTGGGAGAACAACTCAGACTCACCACAAAAATCAGAAAGTAGGCCAAAAACGCAGGCCAAAAGACTCTATTCTAAAAAACTAAGACACAAAACATAAACTGAAAACGAAACAAGCACATAAAAGTGGCTAACATACCATCCAAAAATTTGATATGTTGAAATTACTACTTAGAAGAAAAGTGGGAAGCAGTTGTCGTAAACAGACAATGCTAACCACGATGTTGTTCTCTAAGGAATCAATTAGGCTATCACACGGTTTGAAAGCCAACAATTACTTGTGAAAAAGGTTTAGTTTGTTTGAATTTGAGTACTTCTAATAACTAGAAAACAGAAAACGCAACGTAATTAATTTGAATGAGTGAGGTAAAAGGAACACATTAGTTACGATCAAGACATTCTAATTCGCTCTAGGGATACGTTCATATTGTCACACGGTCCATGTACAGAAAACTATCAATTCAACCTTTACCAAACGAGTTTGAAGATGTTTGAACGAGAGTAATCGTGGGTCGTCAATCGACGATCCTTAACCAAAATGTTTTAGAGAATCTTTGAACGAGAGTATTGAAATGAAGGGTTTTTACGAAGATCATTGAACGAGCCAAACTTATATGAACGATTTCAATCCCTAGAAGCGAATACGCAAGGCTATCACTCAACTACCGTGTTCGGAGTGATTTATCTACTCATGATCGAAGCAAGGCTGAAAGAATACAAGATATTGCTCATGATTAACATAAACAGAATGATAAACGCATGCAAGCTCAAACAATTCGAGAAACAGAGTAAGAACGAATTGAATAAGATAAAACAATAGAGATTTACCACAATAATCAGGGATTCGATATCAATCCTTCGATGAATAATCAAAACCAATTTTTCATCGGCTTAAAGTTTCTCACCGGCCTTTTGGACTAAAGAGATAAACAAACTTGCTATTTACATGAGAAACAGACTTACGGGATTTTAAATCCACTACGTCACCTTAGTTAAATATCATGAAAAACATAAGCGGCTATCAAATTTAACAATCTTAATAGATGCTCGATGACTTGGGAGAACAACTCAGACTCACCACAAAAATCAGAAAGTAGGCCAAAAACGCAGGCCAAAAGACTCTATTCTAAGAAACTAAGACACAAAACATAAACTAAAAACAAAACAAGCACATAAAAGTGGCTAACATACCACCCAAATATTTGATATGCTCAAATTGCTACTTAGAAGACAAGTAGGAAGCAGTTGTTGTAAACAGACAATGCCAACCACGAGGTCGTTCGCTAAGGAATCAATTAGGCTATCAAACGGTTTGAAAGCAAACAATTAGTTGTGAAAATGGTTTAGTTTGTTTGAATTTGAGTACTTCTAATAACTAGAAAACAGAAAACGCAATGTAATTGATTTGAATGAGTGAGGAAGAAGGAACACATTAGTTACGATCAAGACATTCTAATTCGCTCTAGGGATACGTTCATATTGTCACACGGTCCGTCTACAGAAAACTATCAATTCAACCTTTACCAAACGAGTTTGAAGATGTTTGAACGAGAGTAATCGTGGGTCGTCAATCGACGATCCTTAACCAAAATGTTTTAGAGAATCTTTAACCGAGAGTATTGAATTGAATGGTTTTTACGAAGATCTTTCAACGAGCCTAACCTATATGAACGATTTCAATCCCTATAAGCGAATACGCAAGGCTATCAGATAACTACCATGTTCGGAGTGATTTAGCTACTGATGATCGAAGCAAGCATGAAAGAATACAAGATAATGCTCATGATTAACATAAACAGAATGATAATCGCATGCAAGCTCAAACAATTCGAGAAACAGAGTAAGAACGAATTGAATAAGATAAAACAATAGAGATTTACCACAGTAATCAGGGATTCGATATCAATCCTTCGATGAATAATCAAAACCAATTTTTCATGGGCATAAAGTTTCTCACCGGCCTTTTGGACTAAAGAGATAAACAAACTTGCTTTTTACATGAAAACAGACAGATGGGATTTTAAATCCACTACGTCACCTTAGTTAAATATCATGAAAAACATAAGCGGCTAGCAAATTTAACAATCACAATAGATGCTCGATGACTTGGGAGAACAACTCAGACTCACCACAAAAATCAGAAAGTAGGCCAAAAACGCAGGCCAAAAGACTCTATTCTAAAAAACTAATACACAAAACATAAACTGAAAACGAAACAAGCACATAAAAGTGGCTAAAATACCATCCAAAAATTTGATATGTTCAAATTACTACTTAGAAGAAAAGTGGGAAGCAGTTGTCGTAAACAGACAATGCTAACCACGATGTTGTTCTCTAAGGAATCAATTAGGCTATCACACGGTTTGAAAGCCAACAATTACTTGTGAAAAAGGTTTAGTTTGTTTGAATTTGAGTACTTCTAATAACTAGAAAACAGAAAACGCAACGTAATTAATTTGAATGAGTGAGGTAAAAGGAACACATTAGTTACGATCAAGACATTCTAATTCGCTCTAGGGATACGTTCATATTGTCACACGGTCCGTGTACATAAAACTATCAATTCAACCTTTACCAAACGAGTTTGAAGATGTTTGAACGAGAGTAATCGTGGGTCGTCAATCGACGATCCTTAACCAAAATGTTTTATAGAATCTTTGAACGAGAGTATTGAATTGAAGGGTTTTTACGAAGATCATGGAACGAGCCTAACCTATATGAACGATTTCAATCCCTAGAAGCGAATACGCAAGGCTATCACTCAACTACCGTGTTCGGAGTGATTTAGCTACTCATGATCAAAGCAAGGCTGAAAGAATACAAGATATTGCTCATGATTAACATAAACAGAATGATAAACGCATGCAAGCTCAAACAATTCGAGAAACAGAGTAAGAACGAATTGAATAAGATAAAACAATAGAGATTTACCACGATGTCGATTCGATATCAATCCTTCGATGAATAATCAAAACCAATTTTTCATCGGCTTAAAGTTTCTCACCGGCCTTTTGGACTAAAGAGATAAACAAACTTGCTATTTACATGAGAAACAGACTTACGGGATTTTAAATCCACTACGTCACCTTAGTTAAATATCATGAAAAACATAAGCGGCTAGCAAATTTAACAATCACAATAAATGCTCGATGACTTGGGAGAACAACTCAGACTCACCACAAAAATCAGAAAGTAGGCCAAAAACGCAGGCCAAACGACTCTATATTAAAAAACTAAGACACAAAAGATAAACTGAAAACAAAACAAGCACATAAAAGTGGCTAACATACCATCCAAAAATTTGATATGTTCAAATTACGACTTAGAAGAAAAGTGGGAAGCAGTTGTTGTAAACATACAATGCCAACCACGAGGTCGTTCGCTAAGGAATCAATTAGGCTATCAAACGGTTTGAAAGCAAACAATTAGTTGTGAAAATGGTTTAGTTTGTTCGAATTTGAGTACTTCTAATAACTAGAAAACAGAAAACGCAATGTAATTGATTTGAATGAGTGAGGTAGAAGGAACACATTAGTTACGATCAAGACATTCTAATTTGCTCTAGGGATACGTTCATATTGTCACACGGTCCGTGTACAAAAAACTATCAATTCCACCTTTACCAAACGAGTTTGAAGATGTTTGAACGAGAGTAATCGTGGGTCGTCAATCGACGATCCTTAACCAAAATGTTTTAGAGAATCTTTAAACGAGAGTAATGAATTGAAGGGTTTTTACGAAGATCTTTCAACGAGCCTAACCTATATGAACGATTTCAATCCCTATAAGCGAATACGCAAGGCTATCAGATAACTACCATGTTCGGAGTGATTTAGCTACTGATGATCGAAGCAAGGATGAAAGAATACAAGCTATTGCTCATGATTAACATAAACAGAATGATAATCGCATGCAAGCTCAAACAATTCGAGAAACAGAGTAAGAACGAATTGAATAAGGTAAAACAATAGAGATTTACCACGAATGTCGAGGATTCGATATCAATCCTTCGATGAATAATCAAAACCAATTTTTCATGGGCATAAAGTTTCTCACCGGCCTTTTGGACTAAAGAGATAAACAAACTTGCTATTTACATGAAAACAGACAGACGGGATTTTAAATCAACTACGTCACCTTAGTTAAATATCATGAAAAACATAAGCGGCTACCAAATTTAACAATCACAATAGATGCTCGATGACTTGGGAGAACAACTCAGACGCACCACAAAAATCAGAAAGTAGGCGAAAAACGCAGGCCAAAAGACTCTATTCTAAAAAACTAAGACACAAAACATAAACTGAAAACAAAACAAGCACATAAAAGTGGCTAACGTACCATCCAAAAATTTGATATGTTCAAATTACTACTTAGAAAAAAAGTGGGAAGCAGTTGTTGTAAACAGACAATGCTAACCACGATGTTGTTCTCTAAGGAAACAATTAGGCTATCACATGTGTTGAGGGTGTAACTCCCCAACCACTTAGATTTTGTTCAACTCTACTAATGGGTGCCAAGGTAAGAAGCTCCTTGCTAGGTAAGGACCAATGCGTAAGAACCAGCGACCAACTACTTGATGAGACACACACTTGAGTGGGGGGGGGGGGGGTTAGTGCCCGGTTTTCTGAGTGTCAAACCGGGATGAGACTTTACTCGAGAGTGACTGAAGATCAACTCTGTATAGTATAAGATAGTAGGATGGCAATGTGACTTACTTGTTCTTGTGGGGATGTGTGCCTTATTTATAGGCTATCATCAAAATGGAAGGCCTTGCTAGGATTGCGCCAAGTGTAAGGCTACGATTGAGCCACCAAGGCTTGTCTTAGGCCCATAGCCCAATAATGATGCTTAGCCCATGCCACTTTGGGCTTTAGGGGTAGTTTAGTCATTATTGGATGAGTTTTTGAGGATGTGACAAGGTCTACCGAGGTCCCATGTTCGGAGAGGTTGGTCCGGATGCCTGATCCAGACCGTACTGGGTAGTCAGATGAGGAAGTTCTCCTAAGTCTGCCCCTCTCTTCTGATTCGGAACTCTTGGTTCGGACACCCTACTCTCTGGTGCATGGCTGCTTGGTTACTTGTGAGATCTGCCATGCCGGATCCGAGTGGTCGTCCGTATCAGAGGCCTTGGGTCGGAGGAGTCTTGACTAAACCGTGTCTCCTTTCCCAGAGAGGCTCGGACCAAGGTGGGTCGGGCCCAAGGTTCCTGGGTCAGATTTAGTAGGCCCCAGATCCTTTGTTCCTTTCTTTTAGGGTGGGTCGGACCATGGATGGTCAGCCCGGATCGGACCATTTGCTCGGACTAAAGTGTCTCGGATCCATTGGATGACTTAGGACGCCTTAGGATTCGTTCCTAGGTCCTTTATGATGGATTGGACATATTTCCGTATCAACATATGTCCCCCTAGTTTCCAAGTATCTTAGTAGAAGATAGTTGTGGAACTATTGGTTTGGGAAACTGTTTTGAGGAAAAAAATCCGTTCTTCAGTCCAATCCGTTTCGATCTTGTTGAAAAAAGGTGTAATCCGTACTTCGTGTGGCCATTGACTTAGTCTCTCTCTCCCCCCCCCCCCTTTTTTCTTTTTTCAACGTTGATGCCGTCCGAGGGACAGGGTCCGAAGTGCAACAAAGTTTGAAAAAGAAAAAAAGGGGTATTTGTAAGCGAGACCAAGTTTAGGCTCCGAACATCGGTAGTGTACCTTTGAAAGGCTACGGGTTGGACCGTAGGTGCGTGTCCCATTCGGACGGAACTCTGTTGTTAAGAGATGATCCGAAGGATTATCGTCCGAGTGGAAGAGGTTCCTCGTGTGGACAAGTTATGTTTGCATGAAAAACCCCGAGGGGTCCGATGAGAGAATCGTCCGGGGCTCTCGTGTTGTCTTCCGCCCGAAAGTGGAGGAGTTGTTGTATTCGTCTATCCGCGAGATAAATTTGTTGTACCAATTCGTCATTTCACTTGGTATAATTGTAGTATGCCGTTGGATAAACCTTGATCTTCGATTGAGATTTAATCCCGAAAAATCGTGACGGTTGGTGTTCCAAATATGACCCTCTATAAATAGAGGGGTTGGCAGTCTTCATTTCTCACCGTTAGAGAGAGAATTTTCGCATTCTAAGTATATCCGAAGCGACGTCCAACGATCCGAAGCGAGCAATCAAGAGGTTCGAAACGTGTAATCTCGTACAAAATCCAGACATCTCTATCCAACCATCCGAGTCCAAGTAAGTTCACTTGTTTCGTCTTATGATTAAATTCTCTGTGTTGTCTTTCATCTTCCATTGGCTCGGATGCATGCTCATGATGTGTATTATGTGTATTATAGTTCTAATACTCCATACGTTCTCAATGTTGACTAACGCCGAATCAGCATCGTACTGACTCCGAACTAACTTGGCCTGGGAAAGCCCGTAGTGTTGGCTATAAACTGACCACTTTAATATACATAAACGACCTCTCGGACTGCCATCTTAAAGCTTACGAAATTGCTTTCTCCTTTCCCTAGGATGTCCGAGAGTGATAGCCAAAATCGATCCGGTGAGGATATGACTCAAGCGATATCTTTAACCGATAGCTCAGGAAATGGAGATCGTAGATGACGGCAGTAATGGAGGTGGAACAAGCGCCCCATCCGAGCCGGAAGAGCCGAGGTAAGTTCCTTACGGTTAGTTGTTCCGGATCCTGGTCCTCCGAGGCGTCGGGATTACCTGCGAGTGTCCCATGTGCAGGTTATTGTAGCGGCTCAAGAAACAAGTTCGCGAGTTATAGGAACTCGTCGACCGGGTCGGGCTGGCCAAGAATCCGAACTTCCGGTAGAGATTGGATCCTTAATTCGCAACCTTGGTTATAATTTTAGGAGTAATCCTAATCGAGTCCCGTTCGTTCCGGATCCGCAGGCGCCGATCATCGAGGAAGTTCATGATACCTCGGAAGCACCTCCCAATTTGGGCATCTTCGAAGAGGGTGAGGAGGATCGTGTGCAAGTCGCTGTGCCTCTTCAGACTGTCGTAGAGTTAGCGTCCTCATCCGAGGAAGATGAGGCAGAAGAAGGTGTGCGGGCCCAAGATTCTGGTTCCGAAGAGGAAGAAAGTGTAGAGCCATCCGCTCATATGCTCCGTGTGGAATCTGCTGGGCAAGCAGGGCCGAGTCGGCAGATGGCTGAGGAAGAGCGTCCGGAGAGGCTGAGGAAGGGTGAGGACGTATTCCAAGTAAAGTTCCCTCGGTCTAAAGACGAGGTCACTCACCCCGATCCGGAGGGCGAGTTGAATGAAGACGGTACTTTGCCTACTTGTGCCTCAACCATCCGAGCCGAGGAAGTGGATGAGCTCCGGAGGAGATATGAGATCCCGGAGTGTGTGGAGATTCTCATCCCAGACGAATCTCATGCGTTCTACAATCCGCCTCCGGGATACATGTGTGTCCATGAGATAAGTCTCCATTGCGGGTGGCGGCTACCCGTATCGTCCGAGTTTCTGGAGATTTTGAACAGTATGGGGTTGAGTCCGCACCAGATCATCCCCAACTCCCTCGAAAATCTGATGTGCTTCGGGGTCTTATGTAAATATAAAGGCATCCCGGTCACATTCGATAATTTTCGTAAATTATTCAACATAAGTGTAAGTAATAGGAACGCGTGGTTCTATACGTTCGTATGTCGCCAGGCGTACACGTTTTTTGTTGACCCCCTGTCCTCGTTGGGAATCCAATGGTTTAAGAGGTATATTTTCGCGCGGCCCGCATTGAAACCCGGCCAATCCGAAGACGAGAGGCCCACGTGGCATTTTGAGATAAATTTCTTCCGAGGCAAGCTGCCAGATTGGAAGCCACCGGCACGGAACATCCCCTTGTGGATGCAAGCGCTCCATCGGAGTCAAGAGCCGGAAAAGTACTTCATCCGAGGGCTGATATGTCAGCCTCTTCCGTACCTAGCCGGTTTGTCCGAGCCCAGCTTTTGCGATGATATGGAGGACCTGAGTAAGTGATCCTTCTGTAATCTGGGGTGGTTGCCCGTTTCGGTCTGTAGCTTGTCTATTTATTATGCAAGTGTAGCTTTTTGTCATTCGGATGTGTAGCTAGCTGGTTTTAACTCTCTGTCATTCAGATGTGTAGCCTTTTGGTTCGAGTATACGATGTCAACCATGCGGTAGTTGAAGCGTCAACAAAATGCTGTGCAGCTGAAGGAGTTGGCAGAGGGTTCCCGGACCCAAATTATCAAGACTTCCACCGTACTCCCGATGGAAGAGCCAAGAAATGCTGCTCTGTTCCGAGTGGAGGAATCTCGGAGAGCTGCTGCGGGCGAAGAGGCCCAAACTATCCCTACTCCGGACAAGGGTAAGGTGGTCGGATCTATGGGCTCGAGGAAGCCTCCAAGATCCGTGTCCCGAGATCCCGCCGTGATCGAGCGCTACAAAAGCGCCCCTCAAGGTCGAATCCTCCGCTAAAAAGCAAGGGAAGATGAGCGAGCCGATTCGATCTTTGAAGTTGCTTTCGGTGTTCTTTCGGAGTTGGAGCGGATTTCAGAGTTGGTTGCCGCTCAACGCAAGGTAAGTAAGTGTTTTGGTTATTTTGTTATCTTCTGCGATTGAGATATCTAAACGTTTGTGATATCTGTCATTTTAGCTTCTTCTTGTGGAAGCATGCTCCTTGGTAGTGCTCGAGGGCTACCCTAGAAGAGGATTTGGCAGTGAAATTTGCCGGCGATTGAAACGTCGGTTGAACAAAGACTTCGGGCGCTAAAGAAGGCCATAGCTGCTAAACAGGAGGCCGAGTCGGAGACGGCCAAGATGAAAAGTGCCATTCGATCTTTAGAGACTGACTTGAAAGTGCACCAAGATAGTTTGGACGAGTTCGTGGGTGTCTCTCGGACTTTCAAAGATATGATGCTGAAGGAGCTTCTGGGGGTCCGGACAAGGGCTACCCAAGATTTCCTTGCTTTGGACTCCTGCAAGTTTTTGTTCGAGTCGAAGTATGACGAGGCCCATCAAGATGGGTTTGATGCAGCTGTGGACCAGTGCCGGAGGAAGGGTTGGATACCGGATGAATGCGACTTGGAGGCTGAGGGAGTGTCCGCCTTTAAGAATATGGATGGATCGGACTTTGCTCCGGAGGGTGTCTTGGACGAAGACCTTCTTAAGTGTGAATTTGTGGAGCTGGTCTGCGACGAGTCGGAGGGCAAGAAGTACAACCATGGCGGTCCGTATCTCCCGCCCTTCGTCCCTCGGGTGCTTATGTCCAGTGTTTTCGTTCCTTTGGAGGATCACTTGGAACACAACCGAGACTGGCTGACTCTGCCTGGGCCTGTTCATGGCTTTGATCGCGACCTAGACTTGATGCAGCAATGTCCGGCCTTCCTGAAAGAGGTTGAGGCTCGGAGAGAACGGAGGTTAGCCCAGGCAGCCCAACAGCAAGGTCAAGCGCCTCCGGAGAAAGATACGGGGGGCCCCTCTCGGTCTCAACCTAGTTTGTCCGAGGGACGAAGGCAGTGAAGACGGGGTATGCCCCGGGTTTTTTGTAGTAGGGTGCCTTCGGGCCTAAAAGCAATGTTGTCCTTTTTGCTCGTCATCTTTTGTTGTATAAACATATACTTGTCTTGATGAATGTTGTTAGTTCGGGCCCCTTGATGGCTCGGAACTATTTTATCCTTGAAATACTAATGTTCTTTATTTACATTCTTGCGCGTTTAATCTCGTATTTGCTTAGTAACTCATCAACTCTCGTAAATTCGGATAATGGGTTCGGACCCTTGAGATTCATACCGCCAGAACGTTAATTTGCCTGATGCAAATTCTCCTGTGCGGGTCTTGGGGGACGATCAACCATTGTGCCCATCCGAATTGGAATCTTTAATAGAAATAAACCGGATCACGAACGGTTCGGAGCCACGTCTTAGAGTGACAAGGCTTGCGAGAAAGAGAATTTCCTTGTATCGTGATAAGTAGTGACGATTCGGACGTTGACTTGGTGTGTTATCCCGAGTCATACAGACTTGTGAGATAGTGAAAAGATGATCATCATTAAGTACAGAGTGACTCTATACGAATCACAGTTGCTTCGGATGTTGTTATGTCAGCCCCGAGCTTGATACGTTCGAGTGAGTAACTTAGTCAATGTGCCCGACCTTATGGATGGATTATTGGTCGACTGAATGGAAGTCAAGAGCGGGCCATGTTCGGCCCAAGCCCATTTTCGGTGAATATGGGACATGTGTCCGCTTCTAATTGGTCCTCTCTTTCTATATATACCCCTGCTTTGTACGGCTTTTCATTAGAACATTTTCTCCCTTTTATAGTAACCAAAGGTTCGGAGCTCGAGTCCGAGCGGCTGGTGAGCATGTTTATACCATCACTCTTGCGCGTGATCTTGTCCCAAGGGTTTCTCCGATGCTTCGGAAGTCTACCCGGGTTGGTTCACGGTGAGAGTTTTGGAAATTAAATTGCTCGGAAAGCCAGCCTCGGATCTTCGAGGATACGGTCCGTGCCGAGTGAGGCCTGAAATTTTTGCCAATCAATTCCTCTGATCGTCAGGCTAATCTTCTTTCTCCGGGGCTGTGGTCTATATCCACGACTTTGGCCCCGGAGAGGTAGATTAGCTGGATGGTTTGGGGATCTTCAAATAGTTTTTTTTGAACCTCAATGCATCCGAGGCATTCCGCTCTGGGTATGTGCCCGGGGGGCGACAAGTCGGCATAATTGGTTTGGTAGAATCCCTTCCAGTATTTCGTGGTTCGGTCGTAAAAAATAGCCCGAGATGTTGGAAGGCTTTCTACCAATCCTGCTGTGTCTAGTTGTTCGTTTCTCGGATTGAGGGAGATGTATCCCTTTTAGTAGGTCTTTTAGCTCGTCCTTGAAGATACGTATCCGAGCAGTTCGGTTCTGTTGGTGACTTTGTTTCCAGGATTGAAGGCTCGAGGGAGCTACTTGAAATTCTGGAAAGGAGTCCCCGACAGTGCTGAGCTTGTTTGGAGTCGGATCATTGGGGACTTCCGGAAGTAACCTTTCTGGTAACTCGTTTGTCTCACACCTAAGGTCTTTCGTCCAAGCAGCTCGGCTTTGTTGGTGGCTGCGTTCCAGAATTGAAGGCTCAAGGGAGCGACTTGCAATTCTGGGACGGAGTTCCTGACTATGCCGGTCTTGTTGGGACTTGGACCAACGGGAGCCTCCGGAGTGACTTGGGTTAATCCGACTATCCGGGTTGGTCGCCTTCCAAATACTCTGAATCTGGGATGTATTTATAGTATTTGATAAGAGGCGATCCGGATTGTTATAGTGCTTCTTGCTTGCTTCGGAGCTCTCTTTCATTCAGAAGTGATGAAGTATCCTTTCTGGAAGCATTGAATGGCCTTAGTTATCTCGTCCGGCTGCTGTTAGTCTTTAGATCGTCCGAAGGGGGCTTCGAAATCTTTGTCAGTAAGCAATCAAAGTTGGGATGGTGGAAATCCTTCTTCCTTCGGAGCGCCCACAGATAAAGTTAATAGTGCTCGGACGAGGTTTGGTTCGGTAGACCAGGGTTAATTAAGAAGCTTCGCTGTAGAAGTAGAAAAGAGATAGAATAGGAGCTTGTTTTTGTAAGCTCGATTAGGGCTCTTCGGACCCTGACTTTGTAATTCTGTACTCCTGTTTTAATAAAAGCGTATTTGCCTTTGTCAAGGTCGGACACTGTTTGATTGTGTTAATCCGATCCGGATCAGTGTATGATCTAGTTTTGGATCGAGTAGTTAAATATCTTCATGGCCTGTTCGAATCATGAGATTCGAAGGACATGATTATTAACAATGTTTATGAAATCACAGTTGTATTGATTTGACGGAAATCGAATTACAACTTGAGGGCTTCGAGGCCTTTTCAAAAAACAAACACAAAAAACAGATCGACAGGATAAAGGAAGGTGACACTCGTTGCCACACTCCTCTAAGTGTAAAACTTTTGGAGATTCTTGGCATTCCAAGTTCTCTTCAAGGCCCGCCCTTGCTCATCTTCTAGTTCAAAGCTTCCATTAACTCTTGCCCCAGTAACTTTGTACGGTCCTTCCCACTTGGGCTTAAGTTTCCCCACATGACTTAGTATATCGGCTCTTCTGAGGACTAAGTCTCCAACTTGTATGTCCTTGGGAAAGACACGTTTATTGTAGGCTCGAGCGGTCATGGCTTGGTACCGAAGGATGTTGGCCAATGCCTTATCGCGCTTGTCTTCAAGGAGCTCAAGGTCATAGATCCTTGCGATCTCATTATCAACTGGGTTGTATTGCTGGATTCTCTGGGTTGCCACCATCGTCTCCGAAGGGATGACCGCCTCGGATCCATAGACCATGGAGAAAGGTGTTTCTTGTGTGGATCCGGCTGCTCGATGCGGCCAAGGACCGCGTCGAGATCATCCGCCCAACTGTCTTGGGAAGTTCTCAACCTTCTCTCCAAAATTTTGACTATGGTCTTGTTGGTGGCTTCCACCTGACCATTGGCTTGGGGGTGGCCAATGGAAGTAAAGCGTTGTTCTATTTTGAAAGACTGAAGCCACTCCTTCAGTTTTGACCCAGAAAATTGTGCTCCATTGTCCGAAACTAGCACTCGTGGGAGTCCAAACCGGCAGATGATGTTCTTCCAGATGAATGTCCGAACCCTGCTTTCTGTGATGGTTGACACTGCTTCAGCTTCGACCCACTTAGTGAAGTATTCCACTGCCACTATCAAGAACTTCTTTTGATGTGTTCCTCGCGGAAAGGGACCAACTATGTCTATGCCCCATTGATCAAATGGGCATGCTATGATTGACGGAATCATAGGGTTGGTCGGGCGGTGTGGTATGTTGGCATAGTATTGGCAGTCTTCACAGGCGCGGGCGATGTTGGCAGCATCTATGTCAATAGTTGGCCAATAGTATCCTTGCCTTATGATCTTTTGCGCCAAAGTTCTTCCTTCAGAATGACTTCCACAACTTCCGGCATTGATTTCTTCCATCACAGTTTTCGCCTCTTGAGGATCTAGGCACCTCATGTGAGTTCCTCTGTAGGATCTTTTGAAAAGACCTTCTTCCAGAATAAAGTATTTGTTAGCTCGACATTGAATCTTCTTGGCCTCTCTAAGATCCACAGGTAAAGTACCATCCTTGAGGTAACGGAATATATCAGTCATCCAGTTTCTTTCTGTGCTCAAGAGAAGCATCTGTCCGTTGGGATTTGCCAGAGAGGATTCCGCGCGGGTCATTAGGATGATACTTCTTGTGTCCAAAGCTTCTAAGGCTGAGGCGTACTTGGAGAGGGCGTCGGCTTTTTCGTTCCATTCTCTGTGAAATTAGTCAAGAGTAAATTCTTCAAAGTGCTCAACCTCTTTCTTGAGGAGCTCCAAGTATTTGATCATGTTAGGTCCTTTGGTGGTAAAAGACCCGGAGAACTGAGATTGTACGAGCTGCGAGTTTGTGTAGGCTTTGATCCTTTTTACCTGAAGGGCTTTCGCCATTCTTAGGCCGGTGATAAGTGCTTCATATTCGGCCTCGTTGTTCGTCACCTTAAAATTGAGGGTGATGGCGTACTCTAGCTTGGTTCCTTCAGGACTTTCAAGGAAAATTCCTATTCCTCCCAACCGTACGGTGGATGATCCGTCCACTTGTAATATCCAACATTCTTTGTTTCTTTCCTTACCTCCCGAAGTGGGAGTGAGTGCTTTCTCAACCTCCTGCTTCTTGTCGGAAGATGCAGTTGTCGAGGTATTGAGTTCTTCGTCCAAGAGAAACATGTGCCTTACTCTTAGTGAATCATCCATAGGTTGGTGATACTTAGTTATAAGCTGGATGCTACCTCTTTGTGTCTCTTTTTCTTCTTTCTCTCCCCTTGATTCCTTGATTTGGTCTATCACCACATGACTAGCCTTTTCCTGGGAGTTTTCGCTCTCTTCTTCTGCTTTCTCTGGATAGTCTACCAGGAAGTCGGCCAGAACTTGCGCTTTCTTGGCAGATGGGGCTTGATACCCAATATCATATTCACTTAGCTCAATAGCCCATTTGGACAAGCGTCCTGACTGATCCGGTTTGTCCAAGACATGTTTGAGTGGCTCATTTGTAAGGACCACAATCCGATGCGACTTGAAGTAAGGCTTGATCGTGCGATGTAAACCGGTCTGGCGAGCTTCTCAACCTTGACATATCTGGCCTCAGAGCCTGCAAGGGCTTTGTTTAAGTAGTAAATTGGTAAATGCTCGTTGTCTTGTATCCGTACCAGTACATAACTCATTGCTTCATCAGTGGTGGCCAAATAGAGGTAAAGAGTTTCAGCCTCCATGGGTTATAACAAAGGGGCGGCGAGAGGAGATACTTTTTCAAGTTTTCCAGGGCCTCTTCACACTCCTTTGTCCACTCGAACTTATTTCCTTTTCGTAAGATCTTAAAGAAGGGAAGGTTCTTCTCGGCGGATTTTGAGATAAAACGGCTCAATGCCATCACCTTTCCTAGAAGCTTCTGAACTTCATTGACAGTCTTGGGCTGTGGTAGATCTATGATTGCCTTTATTTTCTCTGGGTTAGCACTGATGCCTCTTTCTGTGACCATGTAACCAAGGAATTTTCCTCCTTTCACCCCGAAAGTGCACTTTTCAGGGTTCAGCTTCATTCCGTATTTCCGGAGAATAGAAAAACAATTGTTAAGGTGTTCGACGTGTTCCTCTTCAGTCTTGCTTTTCACAAGCATGTCATCCACATAGACTTCCATGGTTTTTCCCAATTCTTCCTTGAACATCTTATTTACCAGCCGTTGGTAAGTAGCTCCTGCATTCTTGAGGCCAAAGGGCATGACCTTGAAGCAATAGACCCTCCGCAAAGAATGTCGTTTTCTGATGTCTTCTTGAGCCATCCTAATTTGGTAGAAGCCTTGATATGCATCCATGAAGCTTAGAAGCGCACATCCTGCGATGGAATCAACCAATTTGGTCTATGCGTGGCAACGGATAGGGATCCTTTGGACAAAATTTGTTGAGTCTAGTGAAGTCATTGCACATTCTCCACTTTCCTGGAGCTTTTTCGACGAGGACCACGTTACAGACCCAATCGGAGTATCTGACTTCTTCGATATGACCTGCTTTCATCAACTTGTCAACCTCCCCTGCTATGATAGCATCCTCAACTGGTCCAAAGTCTTTCCTCTTTTGCCGGATGTGTCTGACCGTCGGATCCATGTTCAGACGGTGAACTGCGATCCTTGGGTCTATCCCCTTGAGATCATCTGTGCTCCAAGCAAAGATGTCGCGATTGTCACGAAGGCAAGTGATGAGCTTCAGCTCTACTTCCGTACTCATCTCCGTTCCAATCCGAGTTGTTCTTTTCGAATCTCCTTCGACCAGTTGGACCTCTTTCAAGGCTTCATGGGATTCTATTCTAGCTGTCTTGGGGAACTTCTCTCTGAGCGACCCAATACCGATTTCTTCCTTTGGTGGCGTTAGAGTAATGGAAGAATGGCTATGAGGGCCCTTAGTGACCGAAAGGACAGGTACTGTGGCCCCTCTGGTTGACATGATGTAGCACTCCCAGGCTTCTCTAACGTTGCCCATTTCTTCCCCCACGCCGTTCGGGGTTGGAAACTTTACCCTGTTGTGTAAGGGAGAAGCAATTGCTCTGAATTGGTTAAGTCCCGGGCGGCCCAAGATCACGTTATAGTCGAAGGTGCTATCTACTACCACGAAGAGGATAGTCTTGGTCACTCTTGTCGGAAAGGTGCCCATAGAGACTTGTAGTGGTATACTTCCAATGGGGCGTACTACAGACCCTCCAAAACCTACCAATGAAGTGTATACTCGTCCATATTGTATTTGCCCCAGGTGCATTTGCTCCACGGTCCTTTTGGATATGACATTGGAGGAGCTTCCTGTGTCGATTAGTACCTTGTTGACCTTGTAAGTGGCAATCACTAGAGAAACAACCAAAGGGACATCGGGGTCCCTGAGATCTCCTCCGCCAGACGTTGGTGGGGGGATCTCACTATTGTCAAAGGTAATTGCATTTGTGCCTTTCAGGGCTGGTGGACCGTAAGCTCTGTCGTTGTTTCTCAAGTGTTGCGCGGTCCTTTCCCTTGCATTTTTGCTATCTCCCCCTGTTGGTCCCCCTGCAATGGCGTTGATAACTCCACTGTAAGGGAGGTTCTCCATTTCTGTATCTTCGCGGTACCCTTGGTATCTTTGGGCATGCCGAGGTGGGATTTCCGCTGGAGGTGGTGGTAAAGATCCTGTCGGAGGTTCGGAATCACGCTACTCTCTTCTCTGCTCATTCTTTCTATGCCTGGAGGGTTCTTCTTCACCTGTTGGTTCTTTCAACTTCCCACTTCTCACTAGTCTTTCGATTTCTGTCTTCAACTGGATGCAATCCTCAGTCAGGTGACCTTTCTGCTTGTGGAACCTACAGTAGTCTTTAGAGAATTTACTCTTCTTGCTGCTCCTGACCGGTTTAGGCCATTGTATATTTAAGTCCTTCTCAACAATAGAAGCCAAGATGTCGGATCTTGGTCTGTTGAGGCGAGTATACTCGGCGTATCTCCTAAGTGGAGTTCTTTCTCTACGGAATTCTTTTCTGTCCCTAAGATCTCTTTTTTGCTCGAACTTCCCTTGACGAGGAGGAAGTTCCTGTCGTACTTGTTCTTTCCCCTTCTTTATCCCTGCTCTTATCGGGACATTTCTTCGGTACTCTTCTCCATACAAGACTCCTTCGCAGATATCTTCCAGGTACTTTTCAGTGGTGATTTCTTCGTTGGAAAGCTTCCTTCTAAGCTCATCATTATAAGTGTTAGCATATAGGTGTCGGACCCGCTCTTTGATGCTATGAGGCTCTACATCGTGCCGGTGTTGAAGCGGTCAAGGAAGGTTCTAAGGTCCTCATGCTCTTTCTGGATTATGCCTGCCAGGTGCTCAACTGACCTCTTCCTTTTCTTTGCTTTCTCAAACCTTTTTAAGAAAAGGGAGGCGACGTCCGCATAAGATCTGATGGAACCATTAGGTAGTGAGGTCCACCAATCCATTGCTTCTCCAAAGAGTGTGGTGGAAAAGTTGAGAGCTTTCATGTTGTCGTTGAGTCCATTGCTTTCAATCTTACTTTCGTATCTAGTAAGATGCCCTACAGGACAAGTATCTCCATAGTAATGCTCAAGGTTTGGGATAACGCAGTCGGGGCGCTTTCGTTCTCCTCTGATTTCGTCGCACAGGGGGTTGGGAGTCTTAACAGTCACTTTCTCATGTGCTTTGACCATCTTGCTCAAGGTGGCAATTTGTGTTTCCAAGGCCTTCTATTGGAGGTAGATCTGCTCAGCGGTCAGTCTTTCACCAGTTCTGGGGTTGATAGCTACATCTGGAGGAAGATCACCGATTGGAACTATCGGGATGCTTTCCGCCATTTGATCTCTTGGTGCTTGTTGTTGAGCTCCTCGATCGGGTTCCCACTGCCTCACTCGTGGCATACGGACTTCTCCCTCGTTGTCCATGAGAAGCAGCGGCCCTCCTGTTAAGAAGGTTCCTTAGATCTTCCGGTTGAGCTTGTTCCCCCAGTCGTTGTTGGATAGGACGGTGCTCATTCCTTGACTGTGCGGGTTCAGCTTGCCTTAGGATCGGTGCAGGCGGGGTGGGCTGGGGAGGCTGGAGGTTGTTCGATCCAAAGCATCCTTGAATAGTGGTGAGTAAGAGGCCAAATTGATTCTCATTCATCCCGAACTCACTAGGATGAATGATCTGCCCATTCGGGAGGGTAAAGTTTCTTCCTGGAGGAGTACCATGTGTTCCTGACGGAGGAACCTGTCCTTCGTCCCCAAGTGTCTGGATCCTTACTGGTGGATTAGTGGCTCTTTCCTCGCCAGAAGAAAGACTAGCGGTATGGCCATCACTTGGATCATCTATTACTTCTCTTGTTGAAACTCTTGCTACCCCACCTCTTCTAGTGAGAGGTCTTCCCCTT
Source organism: Plantago major (assembly GCA_026545765.1). Lineage (NCBI taxonomy): Eukaryota > Viridiplantae > Streptophyta > Magnoliopsida > Lamiales > Plantaginaceae > Plantago > Plantago major. The sequence continues at coordinate 59,238,562 of CM048841.1, forward strand.
TGTCTTGGAGCAGGCGTACCAATGGCAGTGGCGTTGGTTCTTGTGGACCTTCTTGTTCTTGCCATTACTGAAGAGAACGGGACTTTTTGTAAAGTTTCCCACAGACGGCGCCAAAATGTTGAGGGTGTAACTCCCCAACCACTTAGATTTTGTTCAACTCTACTAATGGGTGCCAAGGTAAGAAGCTCCTTGCTAGGTAAGGACCAATGCGTAAGAACCAGCGACCAACTACTTCGGTAAGGACCTGCACACTTGAGTGGGGGGGGGGGGGGTTAGTGCCCGGTTTGCTGAGTGTCAAACCGGGATGAGACTTTACTCGAGAGTGACTGAAGATCAACTCTGTATAGTATAAGATAGTAGGATGGCAATGTGACTTACTTGTTCTTGTGGGGATTGTGCCTTATTTATAGGCTATCATCAAAATGGAAGGCCTTGCTAGGATTGAGCCAAGTGTAAGGCTACAATTGAGCCACCAAGGCTTGTCTTAGGCTCATAGCCCAATAATGATGCTTAGCCCATGCCACTTTGGGCTTTAGGGGTAGTTTAGTCATTATTGGATGAGTTTTTGAGGATGTGACAAGGTCTGCCGAGGTCCCAGGTTCGGAGAGGTTGGTCCGGATGCCTGATCCGGACCGTACTGGGTAGTCAGATGAGGAAGTTCTCCTAAGTCTGCCCCTCTCTTTCGATTCGGAACTCTTGGTTCGGACACCCTACTCTCTGGTGCCTGGCTGCTTGGTTACTTGTGAGATCTGCCATGCCGGATCCGAGTGGTCGTCCGTATCGGAGGCCTTAGGTCGGAGAGGGTACTGACTAAGCACTGTGTGTCCTTTCCCAGAGAGGCTCAGACCAAGGTGGGTCGGGCCCAAGGTTCCTGGGTCGGATTTAGTAGGCCCCAGATCCTTTGTTCCTTTCTTTTAGGGTGGGTTGGACCATGGATGGTCAGCCCGGATCGGACCATTGGCTCGGACTAAAGTGTCTCGGATCCATAGGATGACTTAGGACGCCTTAGGATTCGTTCCTAGGTCCTTTATGACGGATTGGACATATTTCTGTATCAACAACATGGTTTGAAAGCAAACAATTACTTGTGAAAAAGGTTTAGTTTGTTTGAATTTGAGTACTTCTGATAACTAGAAAATAGAAAACGCAATATAATTGATTTGAATGAGTGAGGTAAAAGGAACACATTAGTTACGATCAAGACATTCTAATTCGCTCTAGGGATACGTTCATATTGTCACACGGTCCGTGTACATAAAACTATCAATTCCACCTTTACCAAACGAGTTTGAAGATGTTTGAACGAGAGTAATCGTGGGTCGTCAATCGACGATCCTTAACCAAAATGTTTCAGAGAATCTTTGAACGAGAGTATTGAATTGAAGGGTTTTTACGAAGATCTTTGAACGAGCCTAACCTATATGAACGATTTCAATCCCTAGAAGCGAATACGCAAGGCTATCACGCAACTACTGTGTTCGGAGTGATTTAGCTACTCATGATCAAAGCAAGGCTGAAAGAATACAAGATATTGCTGATGATTAACATAAACAGATTAATAAACGCATACAAGCTCAAACAATTCGAGAAACAGAGTAAGAACGAATTGAATAAGATAAAACAATAGAGATTTACCACAATAATCAGGGATTCGATATCAATCCTTCGATGAATAACCAAAACCAATTTTTCATCGGCTTAAAGTTTCTCACCGGCCTTTCGGACTAAAGAGATAAACAAACTTGCTATTTACATGAGAAACAGACTTACGGGATTTTAAATCCACTACGTCACCTTAGTTAAATATCATGAAAAACATAAGCGGCTAGCAAATTTAACAATCACAATAGATGCTCGATGACTTGGGAGAACAACTCAGACTCACCACAAAAATCAGAAAGTAGGCCAAAAACGCAGGCCAAAAGACTCTATACTAAAAAACTAAGACACAAAAGATAAACTGAAAACAAAACAAGCACATAAAAGTGGCTAACATACCATCCAAAAATTTGATATGTTCAAATTACTACTTAGAAGAAAAGTGGGAAGCAGTTGTTGTAAACATAAAATGCCAACCACGAGGTCGGTCGCTAAGGAATCAATTAGGCTATCAAACGGTTTGAAAGCAAACAATTAGTTGTGAAAATGGTTTAGTTTGTTTGAATTTGAGTACTTCTAATAACTAGAAAACAGAAAACGCAATGTAATTGATTTAAATGAGTGAGGTAGAAGGAACAAATTAGTTATGATCAAGACATTCTAATTCGCTCTAGGGATACGTTCATATTGTCACACGGTCCGTGTACAGAAAACTATCAATTCAACCTTTACCAAACGAGTTTGCAGATGTTTGAACGAGAGTAATCGTGGGTCGTCAATCGACGATCGTTAACCAAAATGTTTTAGAGAATCTTTAAACGAGAGTATTGAATTGAAGGGTTTTTACGAAGATCTTTCAACGAGCCTAACCTATATGAACGATTTCAATCCCTAGAAGCGAATACGCAAGGCTATCAGACAACTACCATGTTCGGAGTGATTTAGCTACTCATGATCGAAGCAAGGATGAAAGAATACAAGATATTGCTCATGATTAACATAAACAGAATGATAATCGCATGCAAGCTCAAACAATTCGAGAAACAGAGCAAGAACGAATTGAATAAGATAAAACAATAGATATTTACCACGATGTCGATTCGATATCAATCCTTCGATGAATAATCAAAACCAATTTTTCATCGGCTTAAAGTTTCTCACCGGCCTTTTGGACTAAAGAGATAAACAAACTTGCTATTTACATGAAAATAGACAGACGGAATTTTAAATCCACTACGTCACCTTAGTTAAATATCATGAAAAACATAAGCGGCTAGCAAATTTAACAATCACAATAGATGCTCGATGACTTGGGAGAACAACTCAGACTCACCACAAAAATCAGAAAGAAGGCCAAAAACGCAGGCCAAAAGACTCTATTCTAAAAAACTAAGACACAAAACATAAACTGAAAACAAAACTAGCACATAAAAGTGGCTAACATACCACCCAAAAATTTGATATGCCCAAATTACTACTTAGAAGACAAGTGGGAAGCAGTTGTTGTAAACAGACAATGCTAACCACGAGGTCGTTCGCTAAGGAATCAATTAGGCTATCACACGGTTTGAAAGCAAACAATTACTTGTGAAAACGGTTTAGTTTGTTTGAATTTGAGTACTTCTAATAACTAGAAAACAAAAAACGCAATGTAATTGATTTGAATGAGTGAGGTAGAAGGAACACACTAGTTACGATCAAGCAATTCTAATTCGCTCTAGGGATACGTTCATACTGTCACACGGTCCGTGTATAGAAAACTATCACTTCAACCTTTACCAAACGAGTTTTAAAATGTTTGAACGAGAGTAACAGTGGATCGTCAATCCACGATCCTTAACCAAAACGTTTTAGAGAATCTTTGAACGAGATTATTGAATTGAAGGGTTTTTACGAAGATCTTCGAACGAGCCTAACCTATATGAACGATTTCAAAACCCAAGAAGCGAATACGCAAGCCTATCACGCAACAACCGTGTTCACTGTGATTTTGCTCATGATCGAAGCAAGGATGAAAGAATACAAGCTATTGCTCATGATTAACATAAACAGAATGATAATCGCATGCAAGCTCAAACAATTCGAGAAACAGAGTAAGAACGAATTGAATAAGATAAAATAATAGAGATTTACCACAGTAATCAGGGATACGATATCAATCCTTCGATGAATAATCAAAACCAAATTTTCATCGGCATAAAGTTTCTCACCGGCTTTTTGGACTAAAGAGATAAACAAACTTGCTATCTATAAGAGAAACAGACTTACGGGATTTTAAATCCACTACGCCACCTTAGATAAATATCATGCAAAACATAAGAAACTTGCAAATTTAACAATCACAATAGATGCTAGATGACTTGGGAGAACAACTCAGATTCACGACAAAAATCAGAAAGTAGGACAAAAACGCAGGCCAAAAGCCTCTATTCTAAAAAACTAAGACACAAACATAAACTGAATACAAAACAAGCACATAAAAGTTGCTAACATACCACCCAGAAATTTGATATGCTCAAATTACTACTTAGAAGACAAGTAGGAAACAGTTGTTGTAAACAGACAATGCTAACCACGAGGTCGTTCGCTAAGGAATCAATTAGGCTATCACACACATTGAAAGTAAACAATTACTTGTGAAAATGGTTTAGTTTGTTTGAATTTGAGTACTTCTAATAACTAGAAAACAGAAAACGCAATGTAATTGATTTGAATGAGTGAGGTAAAAGGAACACATTAGTTACGATCAAGCAATTCTAATTCGCTCTAGGGATACGTTCATACTGTCACACGGTCCGTGTACAGAAAACTATCAATTCAACCTTTACCAAACGAGTTTGAAGATATTTGAACGAGAGTAACCGTGGGTCGTCAATCCACGATCCTTAACCAAAACGTTTTACAGAATCTTTGAACGAGAGTATTGAATTGAAGGGTTTTTACGAAGATTTTTGAATGAGCCTCACCTATATGAATGATTTCAAACCCTAGAAGTGAATACACAAGGCTATCACGCAACTACCGTGTTCGGGGTGATTTAGCTACTCATGATCGAAGCAAGGATGAAAGAATACAAGATATTGCTCATGATTAACATAAACAGAATGATAATCGCATGCAAGCTCAAACAATTCGAGAAACGGAGTAAGAACGAATTGAATAAGATAAAATAATAGAGATTTACCACAGTAATCAGGGATACGATATCAATCCTTCGATGAATAATCAAAACCAATTTTTCATCGGCATAAAGTTTCTCACCGGCTTTTTGGACTAAAGAGATAAACAAACTTGCTATCTACAAGAGAAACATACTTACGGGATTTTAAATCCACTATGCCACCTTAGTTAAATATCATGCAAAACATAAGAAGCTTGCAAATTTAACAATCACAATAGATGCTAGATGACTTGGGAGAACAACTCAGACTCACAACAAAAATCAGAAACTAGGACAAAAACGCAGGCCAAAAGCCTCTATTCTAAAAAACTAAGACACAAACAAAAACTGAAAACAAAACAAGCACATAAAAGTTGCTAACATACCACCCAGATATTTGATATGCTCAAATTACTACTTAGAAGACAAGTAGGAAACAGTTGTTGTAAACAGACAATGCTAACCACGAGGTCATTCGCTAAGGAATCAATTAGGCTATCACACAGTTTGAAAGCAAACAATTACTTGTGAAAATGGTTTAGTTTGTTTGAATTTGAGTACTTCTAATAACTAGAAAACAGAAAACGCAAATTAATTGATTTGAATGAGTGAGGTAGAAGGAACAAATTAGTTACGATCAAGCAATTCTAATTCGCTTTAGGGATACGTTCATACTGTCACACGGTCCGTGTATAAATACTATCAATTCAACCTTTACCAAACGAGTTTGAAGATGTTTGAACGAGAATAACAGTGGGTCGTCAATCAACGATCCTTAACCAAAACGTTTTAGAGAATCTTTGAACGAGAGTATTGATTTGAAGGGTTTTTACGAAGATCTTCGAACGAGCCTAACCTATATGAACGATTTCAAAACCCAAGAAGCGAATACGCAAGGCTATCACGCAACAACCGTGTTCGGAGTGATTTAGCTCATGATCGAACAAGGATGAAAGAATACAAGCTATTGCTCATGATTAACATAAACAGAATGATAATCGCATGCAAGCTCAAACAATTCGAGAAACAGAGTAAGAACGAATTGAATAAGATAAAATAATAGAGATTTACTACAGTAATCAGGGATACGATATCAATCCTTCGATGAATAATCAAAACCAATTTTTCATCGGCATAATGTTTCTCACCGGCTTTTTGGACTAAAGAGATAAACAAACTTGCTATCTACAAGAGAAACAGACTTACGGGATTTTAAATCCACTAAGCCACCTTAGTTAAATATCATGCAAAACATAAGAAGCTTGCAAATTTAACAATCACAATAGATGATAGATGACTTGGGAGAACAACTCAGACTCACACCAAAAATCAGAAAGTAGGACAAAAACGCAGGCCAAAAGCCTCTATTCTAAAAAACTAAGACACAAACATAAACTAAAAACAAAACAAGCAGATAAAAGTTGCAAACATACCACCCAGAAATTTGATATGCTCAAATTTCTACTTAGAAGACAGGTAGGAAACAGTTGTTGTAAACAGACAATGCTAACTCGAGGTCGTTCGCTAAGCAATAAATTAGGCTATCACACAGTTTGAAAGCAAACAATTACTTGTGAAAATGGTTTAGTTTGTTTGAATTTGAGTACTTCTAATAACTAGAAAACAGAAAACGCAATGTAATTGATTTGAATGAGTGAGGTAGAAGGAACACATTAGTTACGATCAAGCAATTCTAATTCGCTCTAGGGATACGTTCATACTGTCACACGGTCCGTGTACAGAAAACTATCAATTCAACCTTTACCAAACGAGTTTGAAGATGTTTGAACGAGAGTAACCTTGGGTCGTCAATCGTCGATCCTTAACCAAAAAATTTTACAGAATCTTTGAACGAGAGTATTTAGTTGAAGGGTTTTTACGAAGATTTTTTAATGAGCCCAACCTATATGAATGATTTCAAACCCTAGAAGCGAATACACAAGGCTATCACGCAACTACCGTGTTCGGGGTGATTTAGCTACTCATGATCGAAGCAAGGATGAAAGAATACAAGATATTGCTCATGATTAACATAAACAGAATGATAATCGCATGCAAGCTCAAACAATTCGAGAAACATAGTAAGAACGAATTGAATATGATAAAACAATAGAGATTTACCACAGTAATCAAGGATTTGTTATGAATCCATCGATGAATAATCAAAACCAATTTTTCATCGGCATAAAGTTTCTCACCGGCTTTTTGGACTAAAGAGATAAACAAACTTGCTATCTACAAGAGAAACAGACTTACGGGATTTTAAATCCACTACGCCACCTTAGTTAAATATCATGCAAAACATAAGAAGCTTGCAAATTTAACAATCACAATAGATGCTAGATGACTTGGGAGAACAACTCAGACTCACAACAAAAATCAGAAAGTAGGACAAAAACGCAGACCAAAAGCCTCTATTCTAAAAAACTAACACACAAACAAAAACTGAAAACAAAACAAGCACATAAAAGTTGCTAACATACCACCCAGAAATTTGATATGCTCAAATTACTACTTAGAAGACAAGTAGGAAACAGTTTTTGTAAACAGACAATGCTAACCACGAGGTCGTTCGCTAAGGAATCAATTAGGCTATCACAGAGTTTGAAAGCAAACAATTACTTGTGAAAAGGGTTTAGTTTGTTTGAATTTGAGTACTTCTAATAACTAGAAAACAGAAAACGCAATGTAATTGATTTGTTTTATGAATACAATTGTCAGTTCCTTTTATGAATTCTATATCAAAATTAAAAATGGATAAGATAGCTTGCCATCTAGCAAATATTTGTTTTGATGCCAAATTTTGTACATCTTTTGTCAAAACTTCTTTTGCTGCTTTACAATCAATTTTAAGTAAAAACTTTTGGTTTAATAAATCATCTTGAAATTTGTTAATGCATAAGACTATTGAAAGTATCTCTTTCTTAATAGTTGAATAATTTTGTTGTGCTCCTGACCTCCAAGTACCCGAATGATATCTAATAATTGTCTCTCTATTATCAATAATTTGTTTAAGAATACCTCCATACCCTAATTCTGATGCATCTGTTTGCACAATCATAAGAGTATTAGGTTGGCAAATGGTTAAACAGGGAAGAGTTTTGACTTTTGTTTTTATTTCTCTAACTATCTCAGTATGTTTGTTTGACCAAATTGGCGGGTTCTTTTTCAGCCTTTCAAATAGGGGTTTACAAACTTGTCTTAAATTAGGGTAAAAATCTCCTACATAATTCAAAGCTCCAAGGAACCTTTGTAATTGGGTTTATCTATAATTTCATCTGGGAACTTATCTCCAAATTCTAAGGACCGTTGGATGGGTATGATAGTAATTTCATGAATTTGATGTCCTAGAAATCTTATGTTTACTTGAAATAATTTTATTTTCCTGGCGGAAACAACCAAACCATTTTCTTTTATGACTTTTAATAAAATATTTAGATGTTTCCAATGTTGTTCTATGTCCTGGCTAAATACTAAAACATCATCTATGTAAACAATTGTAAAAGTAGTGTAAGGGGTGAATATATCATTCATAACTTTTTGAAATTCTGATGGAGCATTTTTTAATCCAAAAGGCATAACATTCCATTCAAATTGTCCAAATGGAACTGTAAATGCTGTTTTGTACTTATCTTTTTCTGAAATTTGTATTTGCCAAAATCCTGACTTCATGTCAAATTTTGAAAATACCTTAGCATTATAAAGTCTCTTGAGTAAATCACTTTTATTTGGAATTGGATATCTAATCCATTTGAGAACTTTGTTCAATGGTTTGTAATTTATAACTAGTCTAGGAGTTCCTCGTTCAAGTTCAGCATTCTTTTGTACATAAAATGCAGAACATGACCATGGTGATTTGCTAGGCCTAATAATCTTCATTTTTAGTAATTCTGAAATTTCTTTCTTACAGTATTCTAATAATTCTTGGTTCATTTGTATAGGCCTTGCTTTAGTAGGAATTTTATTTTCTTCAAAATCATTTTCATAGGGTAAAGTTACAATATGCTTTTTTCTTTCCCAAAAGGCTGTGGGAAACTCTGAACAAATCTCTTTTTCTATTTTCTTTTGATAAAGTAAAATTTGTTGTTGAAGAACTGGGCTTTTAATTTTTTCTTCAATTCTTTTATGACTGAGTTCTTCTTTTAGATACATAATTTGTTTTTCTTTGTTTTTTATTTTTTGAAAAATTCCAGTTTCTTGTAAAAGATTTACATCTCTGGTTGTTACCGGGTATTGGAATTGGAAAAGTATTTTCTTTCCTAGGACCGTAGTTCCTACACCTTGGTTATCTATGTGTAAAGGAAATAACATTTGTAAGAATGGATTTCCTAAAATGACTTTGGTGTTTAAGTTTTTTATTAAAACAAAAATTGCTCGGAAACAAATTCCATCATTGCAAATGTGTGCATTTGAAAGTTTGTAATTTATTTTTAGGTTTGTTGCATCTGCAGTTGATAACCTTTCTTTTGTTTTTTCAAAACATTTTGTGAGTATCAGTCCTTCTAGTATGCAATTCATGTCTGCACCACTGTCCATTAAGGCTATTGTTTCTAGGGTAAATGTCCCTATAACAATTTTAATTTTTACATACCATCTTTGGTAGGTAATTTGTGATAGAGCATTTATGAATGATTCTCCACTATCTTCCTTATTTTCTACATTATCAACTTTGTTGGTAATGCTTTCTTCTTTTAATTCATCTTTTAGTTTTAAAATTAAAATATCTTGTTTTATTTCTTCATTTTCCTGCCTTAATTGTCTTATTTACATTTTACTTCCTTAATCTCTCGTTGAATATCATTAATGGAGATCTTTGTTTGTTTAATGGGAATTGAATGTTTTATTACGTCTTTGAAATCTTTTTTAAGTTTATTTGAAGTAGAATTTTCTTTTCCTTTTTCTAAAATCATATCTTTTAATTTCTTTAGATAATTATCTTTTTGTTGAGCGTCTGTGAAATGATCAATCATTTCAAATATTAATTCATATTGACTTTGTTTTGTGATTACTAAAGTTTTTACTACAATTGCAAACACTTTTCCCATTTGGTCGGGAGATGAATAACGAATCCTCTTCTTCTGAATAATCAGAAGTTTCATCATTATCTGATTGAATCTGATTAAATTGATAATCTTCTTTATCTGTTCCTATTCCTTCTTCATCAGAACTTATTTCATAAATTATATTTAAAAGTTGATTTTTTAATTGTTCGTCTGAAATTAATTCTTGTATCTTTTGCCTTACATTGCAAGTGTTGGCATAATGTCCAGGTGTCTTACACTTGTGACATATTATTTTGTCCAGAGGGACTCTTTCTTTTTTATAAAATCTTTATTTTTTCTTATAAAAACCATTTTTATTATTTGGTATGTAATCTTGCTTATTGACTTTTTTGTTGGAATATTTTCTTTTGTAAGGTTTTCTGTCATGGCTATGAATTGGGGGTTTGATTTTATCAAAACCAATTATTCGCCTGACTTCCCAATTCCTTTCTACTTACCATATTTTGTTTCTTTAACTGGGATTTTAATTTTAAATCATTACAAATTTGTAATCCAGTCAGATTTATTTGGTTTATAATTTCTCCGTAAGGCATTGTTTCTATATTTCCATTGATGTTTTTAATCTTTTCTCTTACTTTTTCTGCAAATAATTTTGGTAATCCTGAAATAAATTTTTCTTTCCAATAATAATTATTCGGATCATCCCTTTCATAAATTTTTGTAAGGAAAACATCTTTGTACCATTTGAAATCCTGAAGCTTTCTACATTTTAAATTTTGTAAAATCTCAGTATTTCTTTCACTATACCAATTAGGATCACCAACAAAATGAAGTAAAATTGTGTAAATGAGGGAAGTAACTGCTACAGAAATTTGTCTGTCATTATCATCTAGAATTGGTATTCCATTGTCATCTTGTTTAATACTATCTAGTATTACATTTTGTTCTAATGGTGTAAGAGAGTTATCCCACCATCCTTTTAACTGTCCATTAAATCCTAAAATTAAAGTTTTTGCGCAATCAACTTGATCCATTCTATTTCCATATATGTTTGATATGACTACCATTTCTTGACAAATTTTTATAATCTGATATTCTGCTAACCCATCTATATTCCACTAAAAGCTGACCCATTAAAAGTCCTTTGAGTATGTGTTTCTTCTAATTGGATGTCTGGGGGAGTGGGTCTAGGATAGAAATTTTTGTGTTCTACAGGAAAAATATGATTACTATCTTCAGACTCATCACCTGAATGGACATTTTCTAATGAATTTTTTAAAGTATTTAATTTTTCTAAATTCAAATCTCCTAACTTAGAATTTATTTTCTGAAGAATCTCTGTTTCTGTTAACTTAGGTTTATACACATTGATTTTAAAAGGAAATTTGTGTATCTGCTTATCTAGTGAGGTATGTTCTTTACTTGAAGATGCTAAATTTGTCTCAACTGGAGATTGGCTACCTAATTTCTTTTCTATACTATCTTCTATTCTTTCTAATTGTTTTCTTAGACAATGTAAACTTATATTAGTGTAATTTCTTTGTTTCATTCCTGACTCATCTTCTTTGTTGTCAGTAAGGACCGGCGCACAATCTATGACATCTGCTAAAACCATTGTTCTTACAGGTTCTAAAGGTGGAAATTTATGCGAGATACTTGAGCCATCTTTATTTGTAAAATAAGATTTTGTTTTGGTTAAAACTGAAAGTTTATCATACTTTTGAAAAAAATAAGTAAAAAATGGTATATGATTTTGTGTGGTAATCATAAATTCATACCAACTGTTTCTTATGACATTTCTTTGTTTTTCAGAGAATGTTTCTATGAACCATTTTCTTTCTTGTTTGTTTTTGTCACTCATAAAATCTTTTTTTATCAAACTTTTATCTATACAAAATTCTTTTGTCAAAACGTATATGCTTGAAAGATTTGGTGAAGTTGGTTTATCCTCTTCTTGTTGTTCTAAATCATTTGTGCTATCACTAAAGCCTTGTGAAGTATAAACTGGTTGGGCAACATTTCTATGTGTTCTAACTCCTTGAAAATTATGTCTATCTCTTTCAAAAATACTAAAAGAATTTCTATGGGAATTACTCCGAGATAAATTTTCACTATTTCTCTGGGAGCTATAATCTCTAAATGACATAGAACTTTGTCTGTTAAATCTTATTCTAACCCCTCCATCTGGGTGGTCTACTATATTTTCTATTTCAGTATTTTCTATTGGTTGGGATCTTGGTATTGTTCCAGAAGGAAGCAACCAAGTTTCTGGAAGATTAACATTTTTACATTCTATAGTCTTAGGGATTGTAAGATTAGACTTTGACTTATTAATTTCCCAAAAGATAGTTTGTCCAGAAGGTTTTTCATAATGTACTGCTTTGACATTTAAACCCGTATTCATAACTTTGTAATGTATTCTATAAAATATTTTATATATATGAGAACCATGCTTCATTTTGTAATTATGAGTTTTTACATTTAAAGTAAGAATATCTAAAATATGTGGGTCAGTCAGGGATATGGTAAAATTCGGATAACAATTAAAATAAATTTGTTCCATTACAAAGACTTGTTTCAATTAATCCTAAAAGGGAATCTTGAAAATCAAAATTTCTAGCATCTCTAAGTGCAACAAAAATGCTAGTATCTAATCCTTCTCTTGTTAAAGGTTTAATAGCAATTTGTACAAGACCTATATGTAAGAATTTGTATCCACTGGCTATATGCTTTCTAATTGACTTTTTAGTGAATAAATGTAAAGTTTGTTGATCACTTACTAAAGGAATGACCTATTCTTCTGTTTTTATAGTATAAGCTGATCTAAAGTCTAATATGCTTTGTTTATATATTGTACTCTTATCTACATTTGGTGGTTTCCAATTGAACAAATCTTTATCTTCCCAAGTATTTTCAATAGTAGATACTACATTTTCATTAGTATAAATGCAGATGATGATGAAGCCATATTGTTCCCAAAAAACTTATTCATTAATCTTACTGGCTTGATTTTGTAAAAGCTAATTCAGACATCGTCTTACACACCTATCTGAGGAATTATATGCGTGTCTACCAGAATCAAAACTTACTACAAAATCAAGTTTGTTTAATTAACTAATACTCTCCCCGGGGACTTTATGGCTCTGATACCATTTGTATCTGGTAGCATAGCGGAAATACTGGTATACATACTTACTGATGGAATACTGGGCCAGATTATAATATATTAGTTAATAAAGTCATAAAGTCCCCGGGGAGAGTATTAGTCAAAACTTGTGTAGATATCTGAGTATAAGTGTAGTTTGGTTTCTGAGTTACCTGAATAAGTAGATCAGGCTCAGAAACTTGCACTACTGAGACAAGAGGTGTCTCAGATATCTTGTTGTGAGGTGGAGACTTGGAAGTCTGGTCCTCATCAACCTTTCTTTCTTGAACCTGAGAATTAAAAATATCACAATACTTAGGAAATTTTTGTGAAAGAATTTATGCATTTATGCTTTAATGATTTCTGAGTTTTCTACTTACTTCCTCAATAGGAAGCTCAGAATCATTTTTCGCATAAACTTTCTCAGTTTCTGGTGTTCTTTCAGGTGATGTTGCCTTGGGGGCTTCATCAATTTCCATATGTGCAGGGGATGTCGCAACTCTGTCCCCTTGCACTTCTACTTCTGAGTGAGCCTGTAAGTAGAGAGTATTGATTAATTAGAGAAGAAGTTATAGTAACCCAAGATGAAGAATGTTTATCACTGATTTTCATATACCTTCAGAATAGAAGGCTCAATGACATCTTCTTCAGAAACCTTGTCGGTCTCTGGGTTTTCTGGCATTTCTGCCTTATCTTCCTCTTTCTCAGTTGGAGCCTGTTAGAAACATTCACTTAATTGGTTAAGTAAATTAACATATAACTGAAAAGTGACATCTGAAGAAACATTTTATCACCTGTAGCACAGGCTCAGATTTTTTAAGAGGTGAGGTTGATGAAACCTCTTTCTCAGTCTCTGAGGCAAGCTTTCAAGCTTCCTTTTGTTCTTGTGTTTCTAATTCAGCCTGTAACAAAGAAATTTTATAAGTAACGAGATTTATAAGCATAAAATTTCACAAGTAGAGAGTTGAACCATTCAGCTACCTGAGCAGTGTCAGGCTGATTGGTCTCTGAAACTCGTGACCCTTCTATGCTTTGGTCTTCTTGTTCCAGTACAACTTCTTTATTTGAAGTTTCTGGTACTTCACACATTTCCTGAGTATGCAACTCAGTTGCCTCCCCTGGTTGATCATTCTGAGTGGATGTCTCAGTTTGATCCCTCTCAATGAGTTGGGGAACCTGTTCTTTTGCAGGATTTTCTTCAGCATATTGCGCTGGTAAGTCGAAATGGAGTTCATTGACCATTTCATCAACCGCTTGTGGCTGTTGTGGTTGTCTGGAAGCAGAAGAATGATCAGTTGTCGGTTCTTCTAGATTTTTAGGTGTGGCGTTATCATCAGCATCTGCCAACACTAAATCACCACTCATCAGGGCTTCTTGAAGTTGTTCATATGAAACTTTCCTTTCAGATACCTGTTCACCAGTTACTATTTCAGTAACCTTAGCCCTCTTTGATCTTTCTAGGACTTGAGAGATGACTAGTTCATCATCTTCATCATCAGAGCTCTCATCAGCATTAGGAACTGATTGGTCCATTACTCCTGCGGTTTCTGCAGATAGGGCTTGGTGTCTTTCACCACTTTTGCCAGCATTAATGAGTTCATCAGCAAGGCTTTCTGTAATAGTCTTCACATTTCGGAAAGCACTTTCTCTTACTATGTCTACTTGTTCAGTAGTTGATGACTCTTTTGCAGCATTGATGAGTTCATCTGCATTTATGAGTTCATCGGCAATGTCTGCAGGTATCTGGGAATCGACAACCTCAATAGGTGTTCCTTTTGATTTGCCAGCAGACTTCTTTCTTGAAGTTCTGGGCTTCTTGGTCGCAACTTTTCCCTCAGATACCTCTTCAGTCTTTCGCTTTTTGGAACCTTTCTGAGATCCAGTAACCTTTTTCATCATGTTCGTATACTCATATTTGTAGAGTAGGTTACTGTTGGCTATTTCAGCCTTCTCTCTGAGCTCAATGCCAAGCTTTTCCAGCAAGTAGCATATCTTTAGACCATAGTTTACTGTGTTCTTTGGCTCAGCAAGTCCTTTAGCGATTTTAGGCTCAAAGCCTTGAATCTTCTTCACAAACTTCATAAAGGTGTACTTTCCCCTGTTAAAAGGGTTTTCCAGCCTTTTGTCTTGTTGATTTAGCAAG
The DNA here is from genome assembly GCA_026545765.1 of Plantago major. Taxonomy (NCBI): domain Eukaryota; kingdom Viridiplantae; phylum Streptophyta; class Magnoliopsida; order Lamiales; family Plantaginaceae; genus Plantago; species Plantago major. The sequence goes on from CM048841.1 coordinate 59,253,612, forward strand.
AACATCATTATCCATCGTTCTTGGCTTATCTGGTCAGCACCTCCTTGTAGACCATCAAAGCATCTGTGAAGAATGCATGCCAACACATCCCAGTGAACTATCAGATGTCTGGTTCGGATGTCAGCAAGCTTGAACTCAGTGGGTGTATCTGATTTTTCAAGATCACACTCATCACTGTACAGCTGTTTCACACCTTCAAGGAGATCATCATCCTTGGTGTTTATTTCAAAATCCTTTCCAAGATTTTGAAAACCAAACAACTTGCAGAAAGTTGTTAAGTCCAGAAGGATTTCCTTTCCTTGGACTGAGGTTTTTACAGACACTATTGCAGTGCCTTCAGAAACACAGGATATAATCCTGGAATTATTGTAGAATTCTAACACATCTAGTGATGAAATTCCACTTGGGCGGGTAGATAGAAAACCCTTGATTTGTGCCTTTTCAAGCATGTCAAGAATCAGTTTTCTATCGGCTTGGTTTTCTACTACAGCCCTGAGGTATTCCTCAATCATGGCACCACCCCAAATCATTCTGTGATTTGAGGTCCAATGATCGGGATTGAACTCTCCTACCAATCGGTTGTTCACAATAACCAACTCTGGTGCTTGCTTTTCAGCAGTACCAGTAGAGGATTGGGATTTTTTGTACTGTTGAACGCTTAGGGGCCATCTCTTTATATAGTGTAAGGGTTTTGGTGTTTGAAAGAGATTTGGTTTAGGGATTAGTAATTCTTTGCAGAAAAACTTAATTCGGATTTGCAGAGTTTGAAGGAGTTTTGCAGAGAAACAGAAGAAAGATTTTGCTATTCTTGTATAAGTCGGAATTTTGGATTAGGCGAAAGTGATTTCTTTTGCCAAAATCCTATATATATAGCAATAGAATCTCAACAGACATATACATACAAATTGATTTTGTGTGTACGTATCTGTGATTTGCAAGCAGGCGTGAGCAAAAGCTTGTTTGGCATTAAATGCAAAGTGGGCCTTGTCGGAATTTTAACAGTCCACTATTTACTGAGAATTAATTTCAACCGTATAGATCAATCGCTCAATTTCATCAAGGGTCACCATTGCTTCTTTAGCAATGATGACAATCAGCAAATGTAATTGTGCCCATTTAATGAATTTTGGCTATTTGCTATCTGAATCATGTTTTTGTATGACCAAGAACACTGTTTGCATCTGAGTCTATCTTATACTTAGGATTTGTCCAAGTTTTTCACAAAGATAGAAATAATGCAAATTTCAAGAGAGTAGTTGACTGCAGATAGTTGTACTATTCTCTTTTGTGTTCCCCTTTTACTGATTGACCCAAATATCTGAGTTTCTGTTTCAGAGATCTTTAAGCAGTCTTTTTGCCCTTTAGCCTTTGACTTCTGGATACCCGTTCCAGATTTCTCTTTTCTAGATGCCCGTTCCAGATTTCTCTTTTACTCTTTTTCTTCTTTCTGGATTTCTGTTCCAGATTCTTCTTCTCTGGATGCCCGTTCCGGATATCTGAACTTTTTCAGTTCGTTGGTTGCTCCATTAGTCCAAGACTATGTCTTAAGGCTAAGAATCTACTTTCTTGTAGTGGCTTTGTGAAGATATCTGCAAGTTGGTCTTCAGTGCCAATCTTGAGTATCTCTATATTGCCTTTTTCAACATGGTCTCTGATGAAGTGGTGTCTAACATCAATGTGCTTTGTTCTGGCATGAAATTTAGGATTCTGTGTGATCGCAATAGCACTTGTGTTGTCACAGAAAATAGGAGTTTTCTCTTCATTGAGTCCATAGTCTTTAAGTTGTTGTTGAATCCACAGAATTTGTGTTGCACAATAACCAGCAGCAATATATTCAGCCTCTGTTGTAGAAGTTGCAATTGAGTTTTGCTTCTTGCTAAACCATGAGATAAGTCTAGCACCCAGAAACTGACAAGTTCCTGAGGTACTTTTCCTATCAAGCAATGATCCAGCATAATCAGCATCTGAGTAACCAGCTAAACTCAATCCGCTTTCTTTAGGATACCACAAACCTACATCTACTGTACCTTTTACATACCTTAATATTTTCATAGCAATGTTGTAGTGTGATTGCATTGGATTTGTCTGAAATCTAGCAGAGACTCCAAATGCATATTGAATATCAGGTCTACTTGCAGTAAGGTAGAGTAGTGAACCTATCAATTTCCTATACTTATATTCTTCAACACTCTTGTCTGATTCAGTATAGGTCATTTTGGTTCCTATGCTCATAGGTATCTTAGCATTCTTTTCAGAAGGCTTAAGTTTAAACTTCGTGAGCATGTCTTTTGCATACTTTGTTTGACTAATGAATATTCCATCATTGAGCTGCTTGACTTGCAATCCTAGGAAATAATTCAATTCTCCCATCATGCTCATCTCAAACTTATTTTTCATGAGATTTGCAAAGTCATCACAAAGTTGCTTGTCCTTAGATCCAAATATAATGTCATCAACATATACTTGAACTAAGAGTAGTTTCCCATCATGATTTAAGGTAAATAAAGTTTTATCAACTTCACCTTTCTTAAAACCACTTTCCAGAAGGTATTTGGCCAAAGTATCATACCATGCTCTTGGAGCTTGTTTCAGCCCATACAGAGCTTTCTGTAGTTTATAGACCATTCTACTTTCTGAGGAAACTTCAAAGCCAGGTGGTTGCTCAACATAGACTTCCTCAGCAAGTTCACCATTCAAAAATGCACTCTTGACATCCATCTGATAAACTTTAAAATCTTTATGAGCTACAAAGGCCAGAAAGAGTCTTATTGCATCCAATCTGGCAACTGGTGCATATGACTCATCAAAATCTAGACCTTCAGTCTGGCTGAATCCCTTGGCAACCAACCTTGCTTTGTTTCTGGTTATTTCACGAGATTCATTCATTTTATTTCTGAAAACCCGCTTTGTTCCAATCACAGATATTCCTTCTACGAATGGAACTAGTTTCCGGACTTTGTTTCAGTCAAACTGATCTAACTCTTCTTGCATTGCTGAGATCCAATCTTGGTCTCTTAATGCTTCTTCTATAGTTTTAGGTTCAATGTTTGAGATGAAACATCCAAAGAGAGAATTATCATTTTCAGCTATTGCTCTCCTAGTCCTAACACCTTGATTAATTGGTCCAATTACATCTTTTGCAGGATGATCCTTGATCCATCTCATCATAGGTTTAGTGCTAGTAGGATCAATATCCAAGTGATTTGAATGTGAATCACTAGGATTTTGATTTGATACTTTTTCAATATCTAAGACATTTTGCTCCTCAATAGGACGATTAATGTCTGACACTTGCTCATTGTGTGAGCTTTCTGGAATATGTCTTTCAGAGAGATCATTTCCAGAGATAGCTTTCTGATGAACATCTTCAGTTTCCATTTCTGGAAGTCTCATAGGAAATTCTTCATCATGTTTGTGAGTCATCTGATTGTTACTAGGCATTTCATGCTTTTCTTCGTCAGAGTCATCCTCACTTTCCACAATGATGTTTTTCCTTTCTGAGGGTTCTTCTTTAGAATCCTTTACCATTAGTTCTTTGAACCTTTCTGAGAGTTCATCAGTAAACAGTATTTTCTTACTTCCTTCATAGAATACAACATGAACTGATTCTTCAATCTTCTTTGTTCTTTTGTTGTAAACTCTGTAAGCTTTGCCATTCATTGAATAACCAAGAAATACACCTTCATCTGCATTTGGTTGGAATGTTCTCAGATACTCTTTTCCATTGTTAAGAATAAAACATCTACAACCAAACACTTTCAGATGTTTAATATTAGGGGGTCTACCAATCAAGATTTCATAAGGGGTCTTGTCATGGTGTTTGTTTATCAAACATCTGTTCTGAGTGTAACAGGCTGTGTTTACAGCTTCAACCCAATTAACTTCACTTATTTCAGTGTCAGCTAGCATTGTCCTTGCTGCTTCTTTAAGGGTTCTATTTTTCCTTTCTGCAACACCATTTTGCTGTGGTGTTCTTACAGAAGAAAGTTGGTGTTGTATACCTTTGTAGGTACAAAACTCCTTTATGTACTGATTGACAAATTCAGTACCATGGTCTGTTCTGATTGCAGATACCTTGTCATTTTTCATGACTTCAAGCTTTTTCAGCAAGTTTGGTATCTCCACCCTAGCATCAGATTTGTGTTTCAGAAAAACAACCCAAGTGAATCTTAAGAAGTCATCTACAACAACCAGACCATACTTCTTTCCTGCATAACTAGTTACAGATGATTCAAAAAGATCCATGTGTAAAAGTTGAAGTGGTCTAACACTACAGTGTCTGGTTTTGGACTTGAAAGAGATCTTGGATTGTTTCCCCATCTGACAAGCAGAACAGATACCATCCTTTCTGAAAGATGTTTTGGGAAGGACAACCACTAACTCTTTCTTGGCGAGTTTGTTCAGAGTTTTGAAATTCAAGTGACTCATTTTTTTGTGCCATAACCAGTGCTTTTCTGTGTGACCTGATTGACTCACCATGAGACAATCTTCAGTTGTGGCAGAGGCCCAATCGGCAACATAAAGACTACCTTTCCACCGAGCAACCAAGACTGTCTGCTTTGACTCATTGTCAATAAGTTTGCAATACTTTGCTTTGAATTTTACAGTAAAACCTTTGTCTGCAAACTGGCTCATGCTAAATAGATTATATTTCAAATCCTTAACATGTAATACGTCAGTGATTGTTAATGAACCCAATTTGACGTTGCCAAATCCCAGAGAGGGATTTAATTCTCCTCCAGCAAATCTGATATCTGGTCTTGTGTTGCAAGCTTTGTAATCGACCAGATTTGCTTTGTCTCCTGTCATGTGCTTTCCGCATCCACTATCAAATAGCCATTGTGCTTTAGTCCAAGAAGCGTTCTGCACACAACAGGAGACAAGAGATTAGGTTCTCATATCAATGCTGGAACCATCTGGACTAAAAAATCTTCCAGTAGGAATCCATTTTTGAATGAATTTCTTTGGAACATTCTTTTGTCTGCCAGGAACATAAGGAGGAATTCTAGTTGAATGATCATTATCACTATTAAGAACTATTTTCTTCCTTGGTGTGTTCCTTGGTGCTCCATTTGGTGCTTTCAGATACCTGTCAGGTTTCTGAGTTTGCTTTTCAGCAAACTTAGCTTTCCTTGCCAGATTTCTTCTAGCCCTGGCATTCATATTTTCAGTGGCTTGATTCATCTTCCACTTCTAATAATTGCTTTGAGCAACTCTAGCTTTTAGCCATCGTTCTTGCTCCTTTTTGTTTTCATGAGCAAGTTGTTTCCCGATGTCTTTATAGCCAATACCATTTCGAGCACTTGAAGCCATCTGAGATCTTTTCTCAGAAGCTTTGCTAGTCTCTGGTGTGTCTATTTTCTTTCCAGAAAACGTGACATAGGAGAATTTGCCAGCACCTGCAATTCTTCCTTTTTGAGAGACATAGCACTGTGGGTGTTTACACTTTTCAGTGTCATGTTTCTTTTCAGAGACATGCCCAACAGTTTTCCTTTTGACTTGTTTTTCCCACAAAGGTTTAGTCGCAACTGCCTTTCCTTTGTCAACAATCTTTGTCTTCTGACCGATACTATAGATTGCTTGGGAACCATCTTGCTGAACACTGACAAATGTTCTTCTTACCTCACTCTTATTCAGAGCGGTAGAACTTTCTGTCTGTGTATTCAGCCCAAGTCCTTTCTTTTCTGAAGGGTCTCTTAAATAAGATTGTACTTCAGTAAGAGTGTCACTAGCTTTGGCATAAGATTGAAAAGATAATTCTTTCTTTTTGAGTTCCTTATTCTCAGAAAGAAGATCTTCACATTTCTTTAGTAGTTCAACCATTGCTTCTTTATGTGACTTTTCAGTCTCAGATATCTGAACTTCGAGAAATGCATTTTCAGCATCCTTTTTCTCATATATCTTATTTAGCTGAGAGTTTTCTTTTGCAAGAAAATTCTTTTCTTCTTCAAGGTTTTCGGCTCTAGCTCGGATCATTAGAAATTCTCTTTCGTAGATATCAAGTTCCTTTCTGAGATTTTCTAGATCTTTTATTTCTTCTTCATCACTTTCATAAGTATAACAAGAAGTATGTGTTACCTCATCAGCTATAAGACATATTTCAATGTTAGAGATGTCTGGACCGTCAATCTCAGCAACTCCACACATCTCATTCTTCTTAAGGCCGAAGTCGATTATATCATGAGTGACTCCACATAACTCTGGTGATGGTAAGGTTGAGTCATCTGAATCGTCATCTTCAGAATCTGTCTCAATGTCTAGAGCATCCAGTTGAGTTTGGATTTTCTTTCTTTCTTCAGTTAGTAATGCCTTCTGGCTTCTTTTGAAGATTCTTCTATCTTTCTTGTCACCTGTCTTTAGTTTGTTGAAGGCAGGACAATCCTTCTTGAAGTGACCAGGTTTCTGACAGTAGAAACAGATATCGTTTCCAATTTCTGCTTCCTCAAGATTTGATGCTTTACGAAATGGGCTTGTTCAGCGAGCTTTGCATATTTTTGTACTGGTGATAGTTTGAGCCTAGATGCTTTTTCAGCTTCTCTTTGGCTTTTCTTCTCTCAATTTCTCGACTGACATATTTGCTCATTTGCTTTGTAGCAAAAGCATCCTCAGTCTCCTCCTTGCTTTTCTTCTTTTCAGAAGTTCCTTGAGTAATTAGAGCAACATTCTGCAACTTTTCAGTTGTTTGTTCTCTTTGAGTTGTTTCATAATCAACCGTAGCAAGGTGAGAGAAAAGTTCCACTGGAGTGATATTTGGCATTCCTTGGTTGAAATAAAAGAATTTAGTGTGCTCCCAGTTGTGATTAAGACTTCTGACAATAGTTTTAGTCTTTTCTGACTGGGAATATCTGTTGCTTTCACCAAGTGCAGCCATATCGCTCATGAGAGTGGTAAATCTGAAATCAAGTTCTTCCAGAGTTTCAGTGGGTCCTTGTTTGAAATTTTGAAATTTCAACTTGAGAACTTCGAACTTGTTTTCCTTGGTTTTCTCAGTTCCGGCACAGATTTCTTCAATCAGTTGCCAGGCAACTTTCGCCGTTTTGGCACCCCACAGTTTACACTGTATGTGCTCAGGTGTCGATCTGATGATGATATTACGAGCTTGACCATCCAAACGATTTCTCTTGGCATCTTCCGACGTCCAGAGTTCTCTGGGCTTTGGTTCGTAAATAACTTGACTAGTAGATCTCCCACTGGTTGACGCATCAGTTTGTGAAGACCCATCGCTTTGATCTCTGTCTCTACCATTAGAAACCTCCATGACTTGCTTAAGCTGTTGAATGACTATAGGGCCATTTTTTATTACGTCGATCATTTCGTCACTTATGGCTTCTAGGTGGAGCATCATGTTATTTTTCCATTTCTCGTAGTTCTCCGGTTTGAGAACGGGTGCATCACTCAGAGACATACCTGCACACTTAACACACAAATTATATAGTCCTTAGAAAGGGACAAAGTTCCTTCACCTATCTGGGGATCTAGGTTCAGTGCAGAAGGCTTGTGAACCCTCCTGCTCTGATACTACTTGTTGGCCCAGATAACGGCAAAGTAAAAGACTAGAGGGGGGGGGGGAGTGAATAGTCTTTTAAAACTTTTGTCGATAAACACAGTTTCTCAGATATCTGATACTTAAATTCAGAGCACAGAAGACTTAAGATAGATTAGTGCAGAAACAATAAGTGTGTGTGTGTGCTTTGCTGAAATGTAAGTACAGAAAGGTAAAATACACAGCAATTATAGTGGTATCTGGAGGTGGCGTAATCCTCCAACTAATCCACTTCGGTCTTCCAAAGACCTAGAATTCACTAGAACAGATAATTGAGGTCACCTTACAATAATCCTATTCTAAGATTCCTAAACAAATGGTTCCCAACCAAATGTTCCCCCTGAGTTGTTCCCCGGCTTTCACAGCCAAGTACTTCCTGTACTCAGAAACCTTTTTGAGCTATTCCCTAGCTTCCCAAGCTAAGTACTTCCTGTGCTCAATAACCTTGGAGTTATTCCTTAGTTTCCCAAACTAAGTACTTCCTGTACTCCACGTCAGTTATGGTTTTGGTTTGATTTGTCAGATGAGCTACTTTAATAACTTTTCAGTTATTCAGATAGCTATATGAATCAAGTATACTTAATACACTTTGCAATGCATGGTATCTTGTTCTTTTACTGACCCAAGTCTATGATAATTGTTCAAGAGAATGAATCTCAGATACTTGATCTTTTGATTCAACTCTTTCACAAATAGCAGTGCTTGTTTAGGATCAGGACACTTAGAACTTTAGTGCTACTTAAGATCAAGAGCTTTGGTCGCAACAGAAAGCTTGAGGATAAGTAGTTTGCTTGAGAGAGCGAGCTTGATATATGTTCAGTGTGTGTTCTTAAGGTCTGTCTAAGGTGTATTCTCAAGCAGTCTAAGTGTTGATATTTATAGATGAATTTGAATGCCGTTGAATAGTATCCATTAGGCTCAAATCAAATTCAAACTATTGATATCTGTGTATAGTACTGTAGCAGGTTTGTCTTCTTCTTCAGAAGCTACCGTTTTTTGTTCAGACATCTCTGTCCGCGCATTTAATGCTTGTACTATACTTTTGTCCTGTAGTGCCAACGGAACTATGCATTGTATCAGAGACTAATATTATCAGATTTCTCTGAGTCTTTGCACGTCCTTGTCTTCAACTTCAGATACCACTTTATTGAAACAACTTTGTTGCAATATATTTCTTTTTCAGAAATGTGGTTTAAGCTCAAGGTATCTAAGTGTAGATATCTGTGGGCACTTTCCTTGTTTTCAGAAACCTCTTAGTTTCCATATATCTCTTGAAACATAGCTTGTTTAGAACCAATTGTGTCTTCAAGATATCTGGTTGTAGGTATCTGGAAAACCATTTCAGTAATCTTGTGCAGTCTTCAAATCTTCAAAGTTGTTTGAACTGATTCTGCTAGATGTCTTCTTCTTGGTCTTCATAAAATAAAAATTACATTTTGAGACCTAACATCCTATACAAGATTAGCTAGACTATCATACTTAGTGAGTTTCCTCTTTTACAATGATCAAGTGAACCAAGAGTACTAGTCACCTTTCTGAACTAAGATAAGTCATCATGTTGCTGATCAAAATCTAAACAGATAATTCTAACAAAAATTCTAACAAAAATTTCTAACACTTGTGCAAAATCCTTTTCTGCACTACGGAGGATTACCCTTGTTTTTAACTGTAGCGAGGTTCAATGGTGCATTGGAGGGATGATACGATGAGCAGCGCAGACGCTATGCAAAACGGTGCCGTTGATTTATTGCAAAGTTTATTGTACATAAGTTGTTACTCCACTGCACGTAATTTAAACATGGGGTATATAAAATAGCATTGTAAAGCATGTGTAATTAGAGAAATGTATATTATGGTCATAAATGTAACTTTACGTTCAGAAAGTCGTGATTACAACTATATTTCTAAATTCATATAATATCGGAACTCACGATATATGTGTTAAAGATGGTTGTATTATACTCCATCCACCCCGCTAATAATGTGCCATTTAACTTTTTGGAATTGATTTTGACCACAATTTACTTCTAAATGGCACTAAAAAAATATTTGATAAAGATATGTTATAAAAGTTCATGAAGTGTACTTTCATAAAACAATTTTATTATGTATTTTTCCATTATAATTTAGGAGAATTTATGGTCAAAGTCAACGTCGATAAAGCAAACGGCACAGGACAGAGGGAGTACATCAGTACAAAATAGCATGGTAGCAATCCCATGTTTGATTACGGAATTAACATGACCTTACGCTCGTATAGAAAGTTATGGCACAAAAGAAGATGTTTTTCCAAAATAGAATAAGGGTGTTTGATGGTTAATTTCATTCATCTGAACTAGTGAAATACAATAATGTTTACACTATACTATGGTACAAATTTTTTTGGATGGTACATCATGTCCTCCGGTACCGGTTTTGATGAATTGATGGAAGAATTGGTCCAGATTCAAGGTGATAGAAGGAAGGTTTCGATTTTGTCCTTAGATAGCCGAGGAGGAGGAGGCAGTATGTATGTGAGGAGAATCTGATTGTAAAACTTGGAATCATTAGAGGAAGTGATTAATGGAGGTTTTGAGAATTCTCGATCAATTGACCATGTATTTGTACTTTTGAGCATTTCTTATGCTCTTGGACTCTTGTTATTAATAATAGAGTGAGTTTTCTAAGAAACAATCCCTAGATAGAGACATAGAAACATAGTTTCTAATGTTACATATTAACTCCAAACCAAAACTAGTTCCTAAAAGCCACCCAACCAAGGTCAAGCAACTGGGTCGTTAATATGGATCCATATATAAATGATATAACCCGGTTTTCAGCTCACTATTCATTCATTAGCTTTCATCTCAAGCCAACTTTCTCTCTCTAGAATTCTCTCTCTACGAATCTCACAACCAAGGGCAAGCTACTGGATCGATAAACCATCTCCGATCTACCTGATTTTCCGATCAAAACATCTCCGATCTACCTGATTCTGCAAAGAAAAGCTAACGAAACCGAAGGTAATCTCTGTTCGTGGATATTTTCATCGTTTTTTACTTTGTATGATCAATTACCACCTCCTACATAGTTGATTCATGTTTCGAATGATAAAATAGCTTCGATTCCACCTAGATCTGAAAAATCAAGTTCGAAAAATTGTAGATCTGGAAGTATTCGTCTATAATTTCGTATTTTGATTGTAGATCGTTGTTGTTTATGCATTCACAAGGTGTAATCGTGCTTGCATAATGATCCAGTGGTGTAATCATTCAAAATCAGACCTCAATCATGAACTAAAATTCGAAAAAATAAGATATACAACGTTTCCATGTTCTTTCGTACGTGTGCTATGTTCTCAACAATATTACCTATGTTATCTGGAATATGTCCTATGTTTTCATTAAAAAACTGACAATCATTATGTGCTCTGTTTTTTTACAATATTATCTTGAGTTTTGTTCTTGACTGTATTTTCTATGTTCTCAGGCATATTACCTATGTTATCAAGCATATTACCTATATTCTCTGGAATATGTCCTATGTTTTCATTAAAAACCTGACAATCATTATGTGCTCTGTTTTTTTACAATATAATCTTGAGTTTTGTTATTGACTGTATTCACTATGAATTCATTTATAATCACTATGATCTCAGTTATATACGCTATGATCTCAGTTATGATGGATATTGATCTCAGTTATATTCCCTATGATCTCACCTATATTCACTATGAACTCATTTATAATCACTATGATCTCAGTTATATACGCTATGATCTAAGTTATGATGGATATGATCTCAGTTATATTCTCTATGATCTCAGTTGTAGTCACTATGATCTAAATTAATTATGCCATGATCTCTATTACTTCTAGTATTTTCTCAGTAAAATTGTTTCAACAAATTTACAGGAATGCATTGCTTGGAGACGAATAATGAACAGAAACTACCCCGAACTAGTATTGAAGTCAGAAGGGAACATGGATGCTAGAAGAATACTAGAGGATGGGTACCAACGTGTTATATGTTATTTTCTCGGCAGTTGTATGAACATTAGTACATGTAATTGAATGATATATGTTATATTTTACCAACTAAAAACACTATGATCTCAACACAAAATACTATAATCTCAGACTAAACCACTATGATATCAACTCAATAAACTATGATATCAAACCAAACACTATGATCTCAACTAAAAATACACTGTTATCAGATTAAAAATAGACTATGATCTCAACTATAACAGTATGATGTCACGGAAAAACATTATGATATCAACACAAAACACTATGATCTCATACTAAAAAACTATAATATCAACTCAAAAAATTATGATATCAAACCAAAAACTATGATCTCAACTAAAAAACCTATGATATCAAAAAACTATAATCTCAACTAAAACAACTATGATCTCAACTCAAAAAGCTATGATATCAAACAGTGAGAGGATCCTTTTTGCGGATCCGCGAAAAACGATACTGACCCGGATCCGCGAGAGGATCCGCAAAAAACACATGTTTAATGGTAAATTTCAAATTGGTCATGTTTCTAGTTAAATTAACTAAAGACCGTTTCTCCCAAGACTTTGTGTTAATAATAATATATTTTGCTGTTTAAAAAAAAAAAAAAAAATGTCCTCCGGTACAAGAAAATGTTGTATTCACTGCTTTTTCTTACCTGCGTTTCATCAAACACGGGGAAGAAAGAAGTTGTCTCATGATTTAACTGTGTGTCAAAGTTTGAATTACTCACATGGGGCATTTTTGCAATTAAGGTAAGTTCACCAAAATTCGGCGGCTGATTTGTAATGTTTCATAAATATTGGGTCTTTCAACAAATAATAATCCTCAACAAAAACATAATAAATAACCAACATAATTTTCTCTCAAGCTTTGTTCCCTCTCATCAACTTTAATATACCCTAACCATCTCCAATTAATCGATTCAGTGTAGAATTTCAATCCCCGATCGAACTCCTATCTTAGAATTCTCGGAGAGGAAGAAGTCCGTGGATGCTCTAGAAGCAGCGGTTGGGGGAATGACGATGAGATTTAGAGAACGGAGTCGGAACTTGAAAATTTGAAGATATTAGGAGATCAATGATGGATGGGCGGATCCAACATGTTGTATCAATTGCATTCCTGGAGCTACTATTCGATTAGAGCCTATTCTAGCAATAGTTGTATAACAGAGTTCTTCATTTGTCCGTAGTTTCATTCAGTGAGATGTTTTGACCTTAATTTCCATCATCGCAGTCATCCTCTTCGAGCCATCATTTCAATTGGCGAATTGGTTTTTTCAGTCCAAATATTAGGATTTTCATTAGTGTATGGTAGTGTGGAAATTGTTCTGCATCGAATATTGATTTCAACACGTAATGTGTTTTTTGTATGTGTCTATCAGTTGTTTGTTTGAATTGGAAACTAGAGAGTTGCCTATCAGGTGTTTGTTTAAATGTCGGAGTGATGTTTGAAAATTATTTGTTGTTCTGTTAATTAATCTTCATTCCACGACTTCTGTTGTGCTGGATAAAAAAATGTAATGTACTCAGAAAATGCGCTTTCTATTGGCGGGATGATAATTCGAGCTCCAGACATATTGAAATCTCTTTCTTACATTGGGAACGTAGATTTGCAACATAGTACTTTCTAGTAGGAACTAGGAAGCTAATTACCATCTTTATATAAACAGAGCATATATTTGTTACAAGTTTAGGTAGTTGTAAATATTTGTTCCTGATAAATCATTTATAAGAGGATTAGCCCATGAATACCAGTTTGCTGAACTCCAATATTAACTTCTTACCTTGTTACCTTGTTCATTCAATTACAGGGAAGCTCTATCAATAGGTCGTTAAGTGGAAGGATGATGGAAAGAAAGTAAATGTACCTTGTAGCTAGATGCAAAGCTCAGAAATATGTAAATAAATTAAAGGACCCTCTTAATTCTAGGTAGCACAGGACATAAATCATATGTTTTCTCATAGATGGTTATTTCCTCATGGTTGTATTTCCATGTCTGCCCAGTAATATTCATATGCAGACTTTCTTTTATTCTTTCACACATGGTGCGACAACTTATCATTCTTTCTTGTCTTTGATGTATTGACAAATTGTTCAAGGAGATACATATATGGAAGAGTGTCTTCTTTCTCACCAATGAGAAAACGAAGAATGTTCTGAAGTATTCTTTTCTTGCAGGGAATCATGTTCATGTTTCTCAGGTAATTAATTCATTGGTCTTTGTAATTAGAAATTTACATAATCTTGCAGCAGTAGTACATAGCTCCTTGAACTTAGTAGTTCTCTATTGTGTGAGGTTAATTCTCTTTATTTCAGACCCTTAATTTCTGTTGATATGTAAGCTAGAAAGTAATCATGCTTGGGCAATCTATGTTGTGTGTTTTTGTTTGTTAGGTTGCTGAAATTTGTGGCTAATTTTGATTGTTGGCAGCTTCTTTTCAACTTTCGCACAGATCTATATTGGTATGTCTGTTAGGTATATCTGAATTTTAATCCTTCTCTAAGGAGCTTATCTTTAAAAGATCTAATTAATACATGTATTATTTTGATGTTGCATGTAGTGAATCTTCTTGATCATCCAAATATTATTGTCGGGCTTGTGAAGGAAGGTTCCATACTGAAAACTGGACATGAATATACGAATGTGATGTCAGAACTAACTGGTTCGCCTCTGATCTGAGTTACATTCTAAAATTGACTGGTCATGTTTCTGATTTGGAATTGTCTCTGAATTCGTAGAAATATTACTTTGACTGCTAATCAGAGAAAGAAGTTGAAGTATTTAAAGATGGCAAAGCATTTCTATCATATGCACTTTTTATAGGTGATAGAATAGACTTATTTTACATTTTTTTAACAGTCACTAGATATCTGTACAAGAGTAGAAAGCATTCACAAACTTAAGACGGTAAGCAGCATGTTGCTCCCATGTTTGGTGATATGATAGTTCTGATTTTTTTAAACTTGAAACTGTTGGTTAATAACCATCATTTGTAATGATGCTGCACATATTTAGTAGATGCCTCAACTGGATTACGTTTTCAGGATGATAGCATGTTTTCAAGATGATGCAAGATTGCAGGTTAAGTACTATAATGTCGTCGTTGGACTACCCCGACTAACAAGATTGTTGTTTATCTGCTGGATGATCGAGGGTCTTATGTCACTTTCAGGCGATTTGAAGTGTAATTTGACAAGCCTTTTTGTTTCTCATGAAGAGTAGTTGTTTGTTCATGCTTTTGCCAGGTGATAAATGGTCTCAGTTCTGAGGATTCGAAGCCAGAAAAGATGTTGCTTCTTGTTTATGTAGCAAGCGAGAAAAGATCTTCTCAGTCTAAAAATTTCAAGGCTGGAACACTGAACGTTCTTGTAAACTCGTTTTTTTGTCTGCTGCAAATGACTAGCTTGTTTTATGTTATTTGTTGTTCTGTCTCACATTCTTTAATCTTGATATTTTCTTTTATGGTTCTAATTTGGTGTCTTCAGTTGAACAGCCAGGGAGGAATTGAGTCCATGGGCGCGCAGATTTGGAAGTTGATCATAATGAGGTGCGGATATTGATGCTTGACTGGCAAGTAAATTGCAAACTTTACCAACTTGCTTTATTTTGTTACAGGAAAGAATTCGTTAGAGGCTCTCAACCTTACTACTGTCATGGAAAACAGATCAAGGTAGCATATTCTTCTAACAATCTCTCCATCTAAGCCATATAAATTGTAAATTATGTTTCACTTATTACATCTCTGCCTGACAGTCTGAAGTTTGAATGTAGTTGTATACTCTGAACTCAACTTGCTTTGTTTTGTTTATCCTAGTTTCAATTTATGCCCTGTTTCATATATAACTTTTGCTGCTAGATTTGTAACTACTTTTACAGCATGAATGCGTACATCACATCTTCTACTTCAAGTAATCGGAATATTTTGCTATGAGTTGGCTCATCTCATTTGTTTTTCCTACATCTTTGTTTACTGTTCAGGGATAATGTTGAAAAAATATGCACTCCAGTGAATGTGCAATATTCTAGTGGTTTCCGTTGATGGCTGCCTAAGAAAATGCAATATGGTTGAACTAAAGGTTTGTGCATGTTTTGTTCTATGTAGATTACGTTGTAAACTTGTCAGAATTCCTGGTTGGTAATTTCAGTGGCGAGTTTTGTCAGGGTGTTTAGTGGCATGATTCTCACTTTTTGTGAGGTCGTGAGTTCAATTCTCGCAACACCCCCATTGCTTCTATGTACATAAAAGTTTCTATGTGAATTGCCTTTGTTTGGCTCCTAGGGTTAAAAACACTGCATTTAGGGCCCCTGCAACATGTTTTTTATATTGTTCTTTCTCCAGACACTGCATTTAGGGCCCCTACATTTAGACCTTCACTTATGTTATGATTGACAGTTGATCACAAGATTCTGATTGTGTTATAAAAAAGAGGGTGGAAGACAACAACCTTTTAAGTACAAGTTATAATGAATCTATTGATAATTGCATATTTACAGTATATGTAGCACTTTTTTGGATAACTAATTCTGCATTTACAATACAGCATGCTTGAGTCCTAATTTTGATGAATTATTTTTCTTGTAAACGTCTGCATTTGGATGTAAAAGATCCTTGGTATGTATTAACATTCTGAGCAGGAGGATGACGATAGAGCTCTTGCACGTTCATTTATGGTGTTTTAAATTTTGAGTGTGTGCTTGTTTGAAACATATTGAAGTGACAAGATGTAATTTCTTAGAGGAAGCTAGATTTCCAGTCATGGGCAATTAGTCTTTTGTCTTGTTAATTAAATATGACTTTGCTGCTGTAACCTTTGTTCATTGTAAAATTGATGGCCTGCATTGTAGCTCTCAGCAATAGCATATGTGATTTAAGTGTATTACCTGCGTGTATATGCAAAAATGCAGGTACAAATTTTGTTTCACCTGCGTTTAAACAAAAGAGCAGGTAAAGGGGGCAAGTTACACCTGACCTCAATAATGTGACTATTAGCTGCATTTCCACACCAAAACGCAGGTAAAAGGAACTTTCGCTGCTCTTTATGTAAACGCAGGCAAATTCATTGGAAACCCTAAACCCTAGCCCTTGCCCTAACTCCACTACCTGCATTTTAAATCACATTAGATGCGTTTAATAAAACGCAGGTAAAACGAACGGTCTATACCAGCGCTCGGTAAAAAATGCGGCTGAGCTTTTAATGACATAGCTTTCAATGGCGGAATTCCTGCATTTGTCAAAACGTTGGTATTTTTTTTACCTGCATTTCAAAGTGCATTAGAAAACGCAGGGAAAGACTTTATTTCTTGTAGTCACATATCAAATGTTTACAAATATATTCCTAAATTTATTTGGAGGGGTTTTGTGCAAACTAACTACAATTTCAAAACTATTTAAAATATTAGGGATTTGGAGAGGTTCTTTTGCAAATAAAGGCATGATAAAATTAAAGAAAACAAATAAAAAAAAGAAAAAGCGGTTAATCCAGTGGCAATTTCATAGTTTTTGTTTCTAATATAGACAATTATTGAAGGCAAATAGTAAAGGGTGCTATATGAATGATTGAAATTCATAGCCGATGGCAAAAATTTACCCTAATTACTTGTAAGCTACACAAGGAATTAAAGGATGGTGCAACAATAGGACAGAAGACGATACTGTACTTTCAGCCATCTATTGAGAACTACCGATGATTAACTACTGTTTATAAATCAAAACCTAATCTCATACGTACCGACATCATCGCTGCAATTCCATTGAAGAACCGACAGAACCATGTTTCCCAAAAGTAATGAACAAAAGCAAGATTGTGAAAGGGGTAGGGTATGAAGATCTATCTGGTAAATGAAAATGAAGTAATTCCATCATTCTGGTCAAAGTTTCCTTACTTTTGTTGACTTTTTTTAATCGTAAATTAATCTTAAAGAACATCGGAAAAAAAAAACTAAAATTAGATTAAAATACTATAAATACTATAAGAACAGGAGCAGTCGCAGGTTCCAGATTGTGCAGCTGAAGTTTTGCCCACCACCCATGGTCGGCTATATGTATTTTTTTAATGTTTTTGTTTATTTTAATTTAATTTCCTTTTCTCTTTAATTTTATTTTATTAAATTGTCATTTATTGACGTCATTGCTATCATAATTATTGGAAAACTTAACAGGGTTGGGACTCAATGTAATTAAATACTAACGACAGGGTCTAATAGTTAACTTTTAACGGTGCCTGGGTTTATGTGTAATTTAGCATATGCCTAAGGGGTCTATACGTAATTTTTCCAAAAACTATATATATATATGAGTGAGTCTCATCAGGTTTTCTACCGCTTCACAAAAGTTGTCGCTCGACTAACGCTACCAACGATCAACATCTCGACACGTGTCCGCTTTCTAGATCGCTTCTAAACGTGCCGCCTCAACCATCGCTCAGACGACTTCAACCGCTATTTTTTTAAAACTATTAATTTCTTCCAAAAATTTTAATTATTAAAATTTTAACTCTCCTTCCCCAATCCCCACCACCACCACACCAACACCACCACCCACCATCTTCTTCCACACCACCAACACCGCACACCACCACCAAAATAACTACCGAAGCTTCCATGGCAGAGAGCTGATCAGTTTTTTTTTTTTTTTTTTTTTTGCAGCTTCCACGCCATGGAAGCTCCGGCCGTGGCGTGGCCGGTTGGAGCAAAAATATTTTTTTTAAATATATTTAAATAATTTAAAGCGACGTAGGCGGTTGGAGAAACACGTAGCGCAACACCTTGTGCGACACGAGCGACTCCCCATGGCAACACTTAGTGCGAAAGGTAACAGATTATTCGATCTCCACCGTTAAAATTTTAATCTAATGGATCAAAATAGGTAACTGACGTTAGTCAGGGCGACACCTTCACTGACGGTAGAAAGCCCCATGAGAGAGTCATGAGAGACCATCATTAGAGAAAGACCTAAGAGACTAACTTTCATTAATTATACAATTACCCCAAACCAAAAGCTAGTTACTAAAACTACCCCAACCCAACCAAGGGCAAGAAAGTGGGTCATTAAAATGGGTCAAACCGGATCAGTATATATACTCAAATCTAAGCCACAAAAATCATAATCCACACAAACCTAAAAAATAGAAACAACCAATATTTATCTCTAAAAAGGCAAAACGAATTTGTCACTCAAAAATCGATCAGAGAAGCTCGAAATCTGCTCGATCTCGTCGGAAACAACATCCGAGGTTAGAGTTCTATGGAATCGATGATTATTTTGATGTAGTTCATCTCGAAATTTGCTTTTCTAGCTCAAAATCGATATAAACATCACCACAAAGGTTAGCAAAACGTCTGATCTGGCTTATCTGACCTAGTATATATGTTATTGATGTTTATTCGATCTGATTTACATGAAAAATTAATTGATAAATGGTTTTTTTTTACAATTGTAGTTCAAATTTCGAATCAGATCTGAAAAATGTTCTACCTAATATGTGTAATGTTTTGGCATATGTCTGTAATGTTCTTAGTTATATGTATGATGTTTGACAAAACAAAGTACACATGAAAATCTGCTCGAAAAATGATGTTTCTACTGCAATTTGGTTGTTTATCCTTCGATTTGCTCAAAATATGCTCGTATATGTAATCGATGTTTATTATGATGATGTTTATATTAAGATTTGGTGTTTTCATCAATTGTTGTTCTTCAAAATTTGAAAAATCGCATACTGAATTGTTCAAATGTTATAGATGATATGTGTAGTGTTTTGGATTATGTTTGTAATGTTCTATAATATATGGATGATGTTCAACTTATGCATGATTAATGTTCTTATTCATATATTTGATGTTTTTGTTGATTTATTTAATGTTTTGATGATAAGCTGGTATGTAATGATCTCAGTCATGCTTCTAATGTTTATGTAAATGTATCTAATGTTTCAGAAGTACATGAAAATTTAAAATCCAAATGTTCAGAATTATTATTGTCTTAGGTTATGTATGTAATGTTCTTAGTCATACTTCCAATGTTTATGTAAATGTCTCTAATGTTTATGGAAGTACATGAAAATTTAAAATCCAAATGTACAGAATCATTATTGTCTTAGGTTATTATTGTGATATTGTCTTACATTATGTATGTAATGTTCTCAATCATTTTTCCAATGTTTATGGGAATGACTATAATGTTTCTAAAAGTACATGAAATTTTATAACCCTAATGTTCAGAATCATGTCATTATTGTCCTAGATTATATATATATAATGTTCTCAGTAATGCCTTCAATGTTTCTGAAAATGTCAGTAATGTATTGCAAATGTTATCTGAGTAATGATCATTGTTATCTTTATTATATTTCTGTAATGTTTCTTTTTATTTGAGTAATGTTCTTTGTTATCTTTTTCGAGGTTTTGTGTTTTGATACAACTGTGCCTATGTTTTTTGTGTTAAAGAGGCGTGTTGTGCGTGCTGAAATTATAGGCTTGGAATGTCAAAGAAGAAGAAGAAGGACATTGTAGACAGAAGACCAACAAAAAATGATGGAGATAACAATGCAACCAACAACATAGTTGACGTGGCAAATGAAAAACATGAGGAAACTCTAAATGTGAAAAAAGAAAAGTCCATATATTAGCTACTATTGTCTATTTTATCCGAGCAATGCTCTTACATATTTATATGTGTGACACTCCATATATTACGGTTTTGAGAAATATTTTTCTCTACTTGTGTAATGTTCTTAACTATTTGAGTAATGTTCTTATTTATATGAGTGGTGTTCTGGAGAAAAATTTTCTTAACACTACAAAAAATCTGGCCTGTAGCGACGGATAGATCCGTCGCTACAGGCCATCTATCCGTCGCCCCAGCTCTGGCGACGGATCGGGCGACGGATAGAAAATCCGCCCCTGAGCTAATGACGGATAACAATCCGTCCGATTCATGACGGATTGACGACGGATTGACCAATTTTTTTTAAATTGATAATGGCGACGGATAGATTCTATCCGTCGCCCACGCATGCAACGGATAGATCTATCCGTCGCCCCATTTCTATTTTTTTAAAAATAAAATCCGTATTCAATTTTTATATTCAGATACGGATTAATTAAATATCAATTTGTATTCAGATATCGAGATATTGATTTGTATTAAATGCAGTGGTGGTGGGAGGAGAAAGGTGCGGTGGTGGTGTGGTGGTGGCAGGTGGTGGGGGTGGTGGTGGGAGGAGGAAAGGTGGTGGTGGTGGCAGGGTGGTGGTGGTGGTGGAGGAGATGGAGGTGGTGGCAGGGTGGTGGTGCGGTGGTGGTGGGAGGAGAGAGGTGGTGGTGGTGGTGGTGGGAGGAGAGAGGTGGTGGTGGTGGTGCGGTGGTGGTGGGAGGAGAGAGGTGGTGGTGGTGGTGGTGGAGATGGTGGTGGTGCGGTGGTGGTGGGAGGAGAGAGGTGGTGGTGGTGGTGGAGATGGTGGTGGAGGAGGATGGTGGTGGATGGTGGTGGTGGAGGAGAAAGGTGGTGGAAGGAGAAAGGTGGTGGTGGGAGGAGGTGGAGAGGAGAAATGGAGGAGAAGTGGTGGAGGAAAGGAGGTGGTGGAGGAGATATATGGTTTTTTTTTTAGGCTTTTAGCGACGGATAGATCTAGATCTATCCGTCGCTAACGTTTTTTTTTTTTCGGCTATAGCGACGGATAGATCTACCCGTCGCTAATTTTTTTTTTTTTTAAATCTTGGTCAACGCTCTGTGGCGACGGATAAACTTATCCGTCGCTACAGAGCGACGGATAAGTTTTATCCGTCGCCATATCCGTCGCCCCGTTTGGCGATCCGTCGCTACAGGGGCGACAGATAAAATCCGTCACCCCTTTCCGTCCCGTTACAGCAGAATTCTTGTAGTGTAACTATGTTAATGATATGATCAACTATTTAAGTAATTATCTCAATTATTTATGGAATGTTCTAATTAGATATATGAGTGATGTTCTAGAGCATAATGTTCTGAACTATGTTAATAATGTTATCAACTATTTGAGTGATTTTCTTAACTACCCCCTCCATTGTTTCACAAGTGTTTCACTTTACTATTCTGTGGTTACTCATAACTAATTTTGACCACGAATTACTCTTAAAATATTATAATTTAATACTTAATAAAATTATATTATGAATATTAGTAGTTTAAATTTTCATTATATAATTTTGTTAAATTTTTTATCATAATATTTAAAGAGTAATTCATCGTTAAAATTCATTACGGTTGACCGATCAAAGTCAAAGTGGAACACTTGTAAAAAAATGGATGGAGTATTTGAATAATGTTCTTAGGTATTTATAAAATGTTTTTTATTATTTGGGTAATGTTCTCACAAATTTGAGTAATATTCTCGCCTATTTGAGTTATGTTCTTATCTATTTGAGTAATGTTATCGCCAATTTGAAAGGAACAGTCATTCACAAATAACCAGCAAAAATTATATAACCGACCCAACAACCCGCAAAAATTATATAACCCAACCCAATAACCCGCAAAATTAATTGGAATTGTAGTAAATTGCAAATCATTACGTCTTTTTTGTCTCTCTAATAAGTTGGTCTTTCCTAAGACTGTGTGTATCCATATATATATTATGTAAAGCACAAGGGGCTAAACCCGACCAGTGGCACGCCACATGTGCAAAATCCTATGTGGCATGTCTCTTTAAATTTCATGTAGTTTTATTTACAAAATTAAATCAAAAAGAAAATAGTAATTTAGAAGTGTACTATATATTTTTGGTATGTTAACTGTATACATAGTTTTTATTAAATCACATATAACTTTATCTGCAAAACTCCGAAAAATATTTTGAACATATATTTGGATTCACCACGACAAGACGAATCCATAGACACCAATCTTATATATTAAAATAAAAAATCAAATTGTTAAATGAGATCTATTGGTTGTGTAAATTCTAAAATTGGAAAAAAGTCATGGAACATTTTATTCTTTACAGTGCAATGCACCTTATAACTTCCACTATTTATATTTTTAGTATATTCACTACATATATAGTTTTTATTAAATCCCATATAACTTTATCTGCAAAACTTCGAAAAATATTTTGAACATGTATTTGGATTCATCGCGACGAAACGAATCCATAGACACCAATTATAAGATATAAATTGAAAAAAAAAGGTTGAATATTTGAATAGCATAAAATAGAAAAAAGTGTTGAATATTTGAAATTATAGGAGAAGGCTAAAAGAAAAGTTAAAATAGAAAAAATTATTATAAAATAAAATAAAATTAGATAATCTTTGATTTTTTGGGTTTGTTGTAATTAGTTTCAAACTACATTATAAATTTGGAATCATTTGTAATTGTTTGAAATGTGAGTACTAATCTAAACAAAATACCATTTAGCAGGGGTCGATTTTGAAAAATCTGATATGGTTAAGTAAGAGATAATTTCAATTTAGGAACTCAATTCGAGGCGTAAACGAACTTTATGAATGGGATAATCCAAACTTGGAAACTCAACTCGAAAAGTAAAATTCAACTTTATGAATGAGATACTTCGGACGTGGGAACTCAATTCCAAGGTCAAACAAACTATGAGAATGAGATAATTACAACTTGAAAACTCTATTCGGATAATAAACCATATTATATGGGAAAAATACTCAAATGAAGGAATGATTCAAGTACAGGAACTTAATTCGAAAGTAAACTCAACTAAAAAAAATGAGATAATTCTAACTAGGGAAATCAATTCGTATGACAAATCAACTATAACAACGAGATAAAAAAAAATTTGAAAACTTATAAGTTCGAACGGTAAACTCAAATTTTAGAATTAGATTGTTCCTACATGGAAGCTCAACGTGGAAGCAAACAAAATTCTAAGAATGGGATCATTGCAATTTGAAAACTCAATTTGAAGTTAAAACCAAGTAAAAAAAGGGGATAAATCCAACTTGAGAACTCTATTTGAATAGTAAACCACACTATATGATAAAATTATTGGAAGAAATATATAAATTCCTCAAGAACTCAATTTAAAGGGTAAACACACTTTAACAATGAGATAATTTTAACTTGAAAATTCAATTCAAATGTTAATCTCAACTTTAAGAATGAAGTAATTCTTAATTGAGAACTCCATTTGAAGGGCAAAACAACTGTAAGAATAATATAATTCAACTTGGAAACTCAAATGCAAGAATGATCCATGCTATTTGAAAATAATCTAATAATGAGATAATTCCGAATTAGGAAGTTTGTTCAAACGGTAGAAATATTCTACGATTGAAATCATTCAAACGTAAAACTATATTAGAAACGTATGGTAAAATACTCTAAGAATATGATAATTTCGTTTGAAAACTTAAGTCGAGGGGTAAACAAACTCTAAGATTGTTATAATTATAATTTGGGGACAACATTCGAAGACCAAACCATGCTATATGAAGAACTTATTCAAAGAAAGGGTACTTCCAACTTATGTACACAACTCAATTGGTATTCAACTTGGGAACTCTAATGCAAGGATGAACCATGCTATTTGAAAATAATCTAACAATGAGATAATTCCGAATTAGGAATTTTTTTCAAACGGTAAAAATATTCTACGATTGAAATCATTTAAACGTAAAACTATATTAGAAACGTAAGCCACTTTATGTGGTAAAATACTCTAAGAATATGATAATTTCATTTGAGAACTCAAGTCGAGGGGTAAACAAAACTCTAAGATTGTTATCATTACAATTTGGGGACTACATTCGAAGACTAAACCATGTTATATGAAGAACTTATTTAAAGAAAGGGTACTTCCAACTTATAGACTCGACTCAATTGGTAGTATATATATAAACTCAACTATAAAAATGTGGTCAATCTAACTTGAAAACTCAAATTGACGAGCAAACCAACTACAAAAATATGATAATTATAACTTGGAGACTATATTGAAAGGTAAATCTCATTATTTGGAATAGTTAGTTGCACATTTGGAACTCAGACCAACTCTAATAATGAGGTAATTACAACTTTAGGACTCTATTGAAAGGGTAAACCACAATGTATGGAAATATTCTCTAAGAATGGGGTACGTAATTTGAACTTGACAACTAAATTCGATGTATAAACCAACTTTGAAAATGAGATAATTACAACTTGAAAACTTTAATTTGAATAGTAAACCACGTTTTGTGGTAAAATCCTCAAAAAAAGAATTCCAAATTTGGAACTCAAAAAAAATTTATATTTGCAACCTTGGAACTCAACTTTAAGAATAATATTATAATTTTAACTCAAAGAATTTTATATTTGCAACCTTGGAACTCAACTTTAAGAATAATACTATAATTTTAACTCATGAACTGAATTCACCGCTATTTTGGTTTCCAAGTAGGTGTTTAACAAAATTTGGAGGTAGCGTTATGTTTGGGTTATTAAATTGTACTCCGTATTGCCTTCCATTTTTTTTATACTCAATGCAATTTATGTCGTTGCATTGCCACAGGATAAGGCCTCCATGAATAATATAATTTGTTTTTTAGGCCTTTGACCGTAATTAGAGAGGTAATTAATGAGAGGTGCAAGTGGGAGTCAATGAGAAACCATTCAGTAGATTAGTTGTCGTATTTATTGGACACTTAAAACATATATAACCAGTTATACTGAAAGGGTAGCAAATACGATATCATGCCCGCACCTCCTTGATCATTTAAAGACGTGAGTGAATTTCTCTAATATGTACTTATATTTGTTATTTTACAAATATGGTGGATCCAAGGTCAAGGTTGAAATCATCAGGAAACTTATGGTTATTGCGTGTTGGAGGGGGGCTAAAGTCAATGGAACAAATGACGACAAGGTCCATATGAAATTGTTCGAATAGATCCTTATGCATAGGACCCAATCACTGCAATGGTTAAGATCATATATCCTTCGCCATTAGATCATGTTGGTGAAGGTTGATACTTCTTGAACATGGACAATTTCAGCCCGGCAAAAAATTGCATTATTATATTTTTGTTATTCTGGCACTTTCGTATATTTTTCTACTATATTCTAAAGTTGATGGTTTTCTTTGAAGTACACATGATCCGCATGTGCATAAATGATACTTGGAGCGCTTTCTAATTACTTGGACATTTTCTAATACAAAATTAAAGTAAAAATAAATACATTTTAAGTTGTATTAACTCTCTCTACGGTTTTTTTTTTTATTTTTGAATTTAGGTTTCAACTTTTCTCTAAATACTTATGTATGAAAAATAATGAATAGTCGTAGGAGATAGTGAATAAAATAGAAGAGGTGAGAAGGTAAAGAATAAAGTAATAAATTAATTTTCAATTTTTAGGCATGTGAAGATGAGATCTATCCATATATTATAAAAACCAGTTTTTATTATCAATTCTAGCTATGGTACTTTGGCCTCAAATCAATGTGAGAAATTATTTTAGTTTTTTAGATTAAAAAATTACAAAACAATTATAATCAGGGTAAATTTATTTTTGATGCCAAGTTGATGCGTATTTGGTTCCGTTACCTTTACAATTTTAATCTAATTTTGGTTACATAATTCTGCCAATGATATTCAACCTTTATAACTATTTATAAACGTGATCAATCAAATCTTCTAAATCCCATAATTACATGAAAATCGCCACCCACACACTAATTTTCTTAATGGGTATTAATTCAGATTGGAGGACCTTTGGATCTTGACATGGTTCCTTCAACTAATCTTCCACGTGAGCTAATTGGTGGTGTGTTGATCTTTACATGTCTATCAACAACTTCTTACATGTGAAGACTTTCAATTTCATTTTCTTTATGTATATGATTCGATCGGTAGGATGAGGTATAAGGTTTATCTTCTCTACGATATCTGACCGGAAGGACTGGTTCTATCCAACCCGAATTCCAACCCCGTTCCAAATAATGATGTTCAGGTCCGGTCTGGTATATACTCGAACGCGTTCCATACATTTGTTACAAGACCCGACCACAACATTTTATGATACTCTCTAGGTGGGAAAACTCTCTTAGATCTTCTCTCTCCATAACAAGCATGGGGGATCTGATACTCTCTAAGTGGGGAAAAAGTGGGGAAACTTTCTTAGATTTTCTCTCTACTTTCCTGATCTCCATAACGAGTCGGGGAGGGCGGGGATCAGCTGATACTCTCTAGGCGGGAAAAATGTATTCGATCTTCTTTGTACTTTCTTGATCTCCATGACGAGCCGGGGGGGGGGGGGGGTCCGGTATACTCTCTAGGCGGGGAAACTCTCTTCTATCTTCTCTTTACTTTCTTCATCCATAACGGGGCCCGGGCGGACAACTGTACCATGTGAAATTATGTTCATAGAATAATAATTTTTGTGTCTTTGGTGGGGTGACGTATACCACCGCGGGGGTTGGAAAAAACAACCGTGACATGTGAAATTACGTTTTATAATATTTGTGTGTGTGTGGTAGGGTGACCACCGCGAGATTGTTGGGAACAACCCTATTGACTGTGTTGTATACTTTTGTATTTTATTTTGGTTCCGTTTGAATGATAGATTTTTTTGTAAAAAAACATGTACATGTTACTAATTAACAAGTCGGGTATGGAAGGACCCTATTTTTACATTTTCTAAACATAAATAAACACTCAATGATATAATATTGGATGAAGAATGACTACCGACCGACACCACGACCAACGTTGTCTACAGGGAGTTTTGACTACCTTTTTTTTTCGATTAATTTATTTAATCCTTACATTTCAATTTATTATTAAAAGTAAACTATACCGTGGCATCGTCACGGGTTAGTACTAGTATGTCTGTATATCATACCTGTTTATCAATAAAACATGGAGTAATCCATTTTTTCTTTTTTAAAAGATAATGATAATAAAGTAGCTGACAGGCTCTGGTTTAACTATAAACTATCTTTCACAATTGAAATAGTCTAATTAACAACAAAAATAAAATCAATAGAAGAAAAACCACCTTCGCTTCTAGCTATAATCATTCATAAATTGCTCTTCTAGCGAACACGAAATTAATTACTACTTCAAACTTAGCCAAGAATAAATGCACCAGTTGTAAGTACAGGGAAAGCAAGCATGTTCTTAGTTGGTACAGTAGCATGAAAAGCAAGTGAAATTAGTCGCAACATAACAGATATCCACAAGTTTCTGCAACAAGAGTTTAAATTCGATCTCATGACATGTTTTACGTTCAAATTGGGAGTGGTTTTGCACTCCAGTAGTCAGTGAGAGTACACTACTTGTGAAAATCACCATCACATGTAACCGTATTTCGATAAATAAGCATACAAGACCATTAATTAGGGAGGGTTTCCATACGAAATTCATTCATGACATCACATCACAATACAGTACAAGAATCTTAGATCAACCAAACTGATCAGTCAGTCACTTCAGTCTATAGACAAAAGGAAGGAGAAACAATCAAATAAGCACGAAGAGTAGTTTTGGGATTTTAAAAATTGGCTGTATGTATATATATACCTCACTACTCCGGATGGAACATGAGAAAACCATGAATAAAGGGGCCGGAATTGAGTTGATGGCACTGGAGATTAAGGGGAGTGCAAGTAATCTTGTCCTCCTCATGGTGTGATGAACTTGAGCAAATAGAAAAAGGTTTTTATGGGGGGACGATGAGTTCGGGACCAAAAAGCCATCCAGAAGATGTCGCTGCCCACATAAAACAAGGCACTACAAGAACATGACTCTAGAAGGACATCCTTATCATCAGCATCCTTGAGCACTGTTGATGTCCAAACAACATCCAAGGGCTTTGATATCCATGTGGAAAGATCATAGGCATGAAGTATATCACATACACGTTCAGCTGGTCTGTGAGAATGACGAACGTAAGCTACATCCTTTGCTACCACCACAGTATAGGACCAAGGGACACAGACAGAGACGAGTTGGATTTTTTTTTCGCAATCAGGGTAGTAGGCATAGAGTTGACCCCAGGTAAAAAGATTACCGCCAAAGATGTTGAAGAGAATCCGTTTGTTGATTGGGTCAGATATAACTGCTCCATTCATGTGGCATTTAGCAAATTCTTTAAACAAGGGTGTTAAATCCTCCCAGGAGTTGGAAGTAGGATTATAAGCCTCAGGGTTAACGAACGGCCAGCCACCAAAATTATACAACTTGTTTCCATTATCCAATGAAACACATGAAGAAAATCCAAAATGATTCTTCACCAGAAGCGCAATACGTTTCCAAGTTTTCGTACTAGTATCCAAAACCGAGGCACCTCTGTACCAGTGAACATCCTTACGGGGGGTGCCGTAATTTTCTTCACTTAGCTTACAGGGTGGGTTACCGATCATGCAAATCTTTGAAGAACCACCAAACATTCGAAACTCTCCCACACGAGTAAACAAAGATGGGTAGCAATTTTCCTCTAATTTGCATTGTTTCAGATCAACCTTGTGGAATTTTAACCGAGGAGCACCTCTATCGCAGCAATTTCTAGCATCAAGTCCAAGTACCAGTATAGTTGGGTCACCATTGCAGATCCATCCTACTTCTCCTGTGGGTGGCCTCCGTGTGTGGCCTGAGAATGAAGAAAGATGAGATGACATTACAGTTACAAATTAATAGTATGCATCAATTAAAATAAATCCAATTTTAAATATCTTGGGGTTTTTTCACTTGGTGTAGGGGGCGGTCGTGTGGTGAGGGTTTGTAAATTGGTCTCGGTTGCAAATTTTTCTTTTTGTGGGAGCATCACTTGTGCCCTCTCTTTTTTTATTAACAGAAATTGATTTATTCGGCTAGGCCAGAGGCCATATAATGGTTCTAATCAGCCGTCATAGAAATCATCACAATAAAATTCTTGTTGAATTTGTAAATATATTTGTAAATTAAGTTAAGGGAACCTTGTTCCTATTATTAGTTTGCTAGGCTATATTAGGCCAAATAAAGCTAGATAATGAATAATGTTTAATCTATGTTTAGTAAACCTTATTATCCTTATATGCCCAGCCCACATATAAACCCATATTGTGTATCTGGCTCTCTTCAATACGCCTAAATCGCCGTCGGTCTCATCTATCACTGCACAATTTTTATCAAAATCTTCCAGCTTTTGCGCGATTAATTTCAGAGTCCCGTTAAATCTTGAGATCGTTCAAAATTCATGAGATAAACTACGGACTCAAACAAAGGGGATAAGAGGAATCAGAGGAATTGGTTAAGAAGAAGGGGGTTATTTATACATGAACCGGGTAGTGCGTACACAAAACAATGTAAAGAAAAAAGTAGGAAGAAAAAGAAATCTATGTAAGATCCATCAATAGCATTACCAATAAAGTGCTGATCCACCTAATTGATAATTGATAACAGGTTCTATATATATATATATATATATATATATATATATATATATATATATATATATATATATATATATATATATATATATCGACTTCCGTTGCCCAGGAAAAAGCCTAGCTACTCTTGTTGTCAACCAGAGTGATTCTCAATTCGGAGAGAAGAATTTGAACAGGTAAGATTTCTTGTTACCACACGATTGTAGTTTTTTGTTGAGTTCTTCAAATTAAAGTGAATTAATTAGAGGAAATTATTTGGAGGAAAGAGTTTTGTTCACTATGTTTGCTGGTTTCGTTATGATATTTGGAGTCGACTCTATTTATTCTGCACTGTGTTGCTGATGGTTTTTCGGAAGCCTATACTGCTTGTATATGTTCAGATCTATACTTATATAGATGTGTGCTTGCATAATTCCAAAAACAGAGTTGATTTATTTAATAAAAGGTGTTTGTGTCTCTTGGAAGTTGGAACGATGAAAATGCTTTGCATAATTAGTTTATAATTGGTGCTTGTCAATTGAAAATTTTATGTTATAGTGCAGAACACTTATATAAACTAATAGCATTAGTTTGGAATGATGTGTTTAGCTTATCTTTTAAGTATATTTTATACTCATGTACAGGTGATGTTGAGACACAGTTTGACTTGACAATAAGGTTTGGTGGAAAGTTTGTACACTTTCCAACTGCAAAGTACATAGGTGGAGGTGCACTTGAAAAGATGTTAGTTCAGCTTACATGTTTCATGAAGTAAGTGGAGTCTCTTTGTAAAGAAGAAGGATTTGGACGTCTTACGCGGTTTTATGACTTACGAGATGGTGGGTTTCTGTTGGTTCAAAGCAAGAATCACTTTGCGGCCCTGTGGGTTGATGCAATGCATAGAAAGCATAAATTAGATTTGTATGCTGAGTGCTTAGAATTCTTAGAATTCCCTGATCTTATGAATGCTGAAGATTATGAAATGCTTCCCTCTTCTCAAGTGGTTAATGGAACTCAAAGTGAAGCTCAAAATGTGAAGGGAACACAACCTGATATGGGGACTCGCACAAAAAGTCAGGTGGATGAAGTTCATGTTGAGGAAGAGGGTGTAGAGGGTGAGGATGATAGTACTGAGGCGTGAGGATGGCTGCAGTGAAGAGGCTGACAATGACAGTGATGATGGTGATAGTGTTGAAGAAAATGAGGCTGGTAGTGATGAGAACCAAGATGGGTAATAGTGTGTTGGATGATGATATTTTTTACATGACAGTAAACTATGATGCTGACATTCCTGATGATGTTCTTTCCATTGATGAAGATCAGGTTATGGAGGATATTAGAAAGGGTAGCCAAGCTTCTATGATTGTGAAAGATGTGACACATAGGCCAATCACTACGAATGTGGAAATGGGACATTAGTGAGGGAAATGCTAATGGTATTGTCCCATTGGCATCTAAGTCTTGGTTGTTCAAGGTAATTGGTTCACAAGGTGAAAGATATTCAGATGACCTTGAGAAAAGGACACGCGGCTGCAGGAAATGGGACATTAGTGGAATCCCTTGCAAGCATGCCACAGCTTGCATTACTGAGAATGGATGGGAGGTAGCTAAGTATGTTCATGAAGCATACTATGTCTCAACCTACAACGGAATCTATGCTCCCGTGGTTGTACCTATTAATGGAAGAAGTGAGTGGATCAGAACTGGTATCCAAGCTCCTTTACCAACTTGTGAGCCAAGATCTAAGGGTAGACCTCAGACATTGAGAAGAAGAGACCCAGATGAGCCTGCTTTGAAAAGGAAGAGAAAAGCCAAGTGCAGAGGTGGTGGAAATCCCAAGATGTCTATTTACAACAAATGCAAGTTGAAGACGAATTAACTTACTGTTAAGTGCAGCTATTTTAGAGAGGGGTTTCACAACATAAGTCATGTGAACTGAAGCAAAGGGATAACTTAGAGAAGGGTATCAGTCAAGAACAAGTATAGCAACATCCTAATATCTGCTAGCATTAATAAAATATTATGTGTTGTAATTAGTTATTTTTAGTTGCAGGGGTCTAATAAAATGGAAGGGAAAAATCGAAAGCCGGTGGGAAAATCAAAGGTGCATTTCATGTGTTCTCATTAGTTTCTTGTTTTCTTCAAAACATTTTTACATTTTCAAAAATTTAGGTGGTTAAGAAAAGCAGCAAACAACAAGGTGCTACTGCTGCAGAGGAAACAAGGTGCTACCTCTAGGTGTTTTGTTTACATTAAATACTTTTAGCTTTATTTTTAGAATTGATTTTGATGAATAAGGATCAACTGCAATTTTTAGTTTGTTTCTAATCTTTTAACGGTTGTTTCTCTTTACTACCTCTTTATATACACAACAACCTCCTTGATGGATGGTGGAGATTGATTTGATCTAATGGTGGAGAGAATTTAGCTGTATATATACACAACCACCTCCTTAATGGATGGTGGAGATTGATTTGATCTAATGGTGGAGAGAATTTAGCTGTGCTACTTCTCAAGTATGACGTGATTGAATTTTGAAAAGTCATACGTCATCTTTTGTTAAAGTAGTTAAATGGTATTAACATCGTTCATTATATTAAAAATAGATTAGATTTGTAATAATATCTACTAAACATGTTTTTCAATGGGTTTTTTTATATAATGTCAATATGGGTTTATATATCTTGCTATTAAGATTTGGATTATGCTACTAAACGCAGTCCCAATGAATTTCTACACAATGTTGTCAATCACGTATCGTGACGCGTCGCGCCAGGCCCCAAAAAACCGGGATCGCGGATCGCGGTCGCGTCGCGGGATAGTGAACTAAAGAAAAAAAAATGCAAAATTAATAAAATGAACTTATAGATACATGTCAAGTCATATATTACCCATAGTCTCATAATATTACCCATAAATAGTCTAAAGTCAAGCAAAGTGAAGGAAAATAGGTGAGGCCGGCCATAATACGCCGGAATAGTGGCCGGAAATAAGGCAACGGTAGTTCTTTCTTCTTTTCTTCATTTCTCTTTTTCTCTCTTTTTCCCCTTTTATTCCTTCTTTTACCACTATATTTTGTAAGTGGGGTAAAATTGGCATTTTACCCACAAATTTAACTAAAAAGCAGCGTCATGCGCAATGCTCATGACGAGGGTGCTCAGGCGGGCACCTTGCGATCGGTAATAGCGCGATAAGCGCATGATCGACAACATTGTTTCTACATTCAATTTTTTGCATGAGTGTTGGAGTGGTGGGCTCATAATAATAATAAAGTAGTAATAAAAAAAAAGTAGAAAAGAAGAAAAATATATGAAAGCACATGTTAGTTCAGGTTTTCTACCGTCAGTCAAGGTGTCGCCCTGCCGTCAATGTGTCGACATCTGACACGTGTCCGTTGCTATGTATCGCCCTCAACCGTTGCTCTGTATCGCCTTCAACCGCTATTTTTTTTTTTTTTTTAAACTATCAACTTGTCCACAAATTCCTAATAAAAACAATTAAATGCATATTTACAAATACATCTATAATTTATAATTATATACCTTAAAAAGATCCCAAAAATTTTACTTAATAAAATTTTAACCCTCCTTCCCCACCACCCATCTTTCCCAAAACCCACCACCACCCACCACCAACACCACCACCACCCATCTTCCCCACCACCAACACCGCACACCACCACTAAAACCACTGTCGGAGCTTCCATGGCGGTAGTGGAAGCTCGGAGCTTCCGCCATGGAAGCTCCAGATCGGACTTCCATGGCAGAAGCTCCAGATCGGGAGCTTCCATGGCAGAAGCTCGGACTCCGAGCTTCCGCCATGGATTCCGGTGAGTTGTGGTGGTGGTGGGGAAGAAGATAGGTGGTTATTTTTGTATGTTATAAAATACAGATATTTACAAAACCCACCCTTCATATATGGTTGGCGCCTTTTGTTCGAAGAATTACAAATGATTCCTGAAAATGAACTGAGTTTTGAAACTAATTGCATATAAGACCAAAAGTCAACGCGGAGTACATGTAATGCCGGAGACACGCCATTGCTGAATTGGCATTGCCATGTCATTAATTAATGACAAAAAATAAACCAAAATAAAATAACCTATCTTCTATGTTTTTTGTAATTTACTAAATTAACCTTTATGTTTTATCCTTCACTAACTGGACCAAAAAAATAAAAAATAAACCCAAGAAAAAAAATTACTTTGCAAAATTAACCCAAATAATATTGCAATACATTCCCTCAAAGATATCTAATTCTCAATAAATGCCCAAAACTTTTTAAAATGAAATAAAAAAACTCCATCGGAGAAGCATAGAGCTTCCCGTTGGAGCTCTTCTACAGCTCCGGTTCCTAGAAGAGCGGCTCCCACCGGAGCTGTAGAAGAGCTCTGAATTGAGCTCTGGAGCTGTAAGTAGCTCTTTATAGAGCTGCTCCAATTGGAGCTCCCAGTTGGACCAATCGGAGCTCTATTGGGTCTCACTCGATTTTTGTGGAGGAGGTGGTGGTGGTTGGCCGGAGAAAATGGTAGTGGATGTTACTAGAGGGTTGAAGAAGAAGAGGAAATGGAAGAAAGAATTAATTTCAGACACAATAAGCAAAATAACGCCACATAATGCCACATATTCCACATATTGAGACACATAAGCAACATGTGCCACATAATCGCCGGATTTGCAATACTTAAAACAAAAGTGCAACAGTGGGTACTAATTTGTAATTGTAACAAACAATAAAGGTGTTTATGAAATTCGCCCTTATAAAATATTAGAGTATGTAATAAAATGAAACTTGTAAATTGAAACTAAATGAGTGCATTTAATTTAATTTTACTTTATTTTTTATTTTTTGTTTGGTCAACTCAAAAATGCAGATTTGCACCTATCTATAATTGTTTGCCAATCTAGGACGAATCTGTAATTGCCAAATTTAAGGGGAACATAAGTAATTCGCCCTTAAAAATATTAATTTAGGCATGAGTTCTTTAATTTGATTGTGTATGGAGAATTAATGAGTAATGTGTTTTGATTTAATTTTGATTTCAAAATTTTGATTTTGATTTTTTGATAGAGTTGACTTTTAAATATATCAAAAATATTTTTTAAAAATATATTTAAATAATTTAAAGCGACGTAGGTGGTTAGACGTAGGTGGTTAGAGCAATTGATGTAAAGAATTAACAATAGAAAAATGGAAACTAGTTGACTTGCCTGAAGGAAACTTGAGGCCATTAGGGAAACCATTGGGATACAACTCGAGTACATCCAAAATTTTCTTCCATTCCTGCAAGAGAGACATGGGTGGCTTCAGTAAACATAAAGATGAGGGGAAAAAAAGAATTCTGAGCAAAGAACCAGTAGTGTCATTGTAAGTGTGGTAGGTAATGAATCCAATGACACTTCCACAGTCTCCTCTTCCTCCTCAGTGCCGGATACCAAACCTGCAGAGTCTATAGCACAGAGTAAAGGAATACAACAAATTCGATCTAACAAAACCAAAGGAGAATAACTTAGAAACAAAAACCCAATCTTGAAACCTTAATTTAATTTTTAAAAAGTTGGTTTATATCAGCAGCAAAATATCATGATTCATTGAATAAAGAACCAGATCCATCACTATAATATACTTACTATATATTAAAAGAAGAAGAACCCACGAACACAGGGTTACAAACAGGAAAACTGAGATCGATCCAAACACATACAATACAAAGTTCTTAACCGAAATTCAAGATATTAAAAGAAAGAAAGAAAAAAATTTAACTAAATGGAAAAAGGATACCATCGGCCATGATTCTAATTCTTTGTGTGAGTACTGATGACGGCCGGACAAAGTCTTTTGGGGGTTTAGGAAAACAAGAACCGGCCTAACCGAACCGAAAACAAGTTTCAAAAACCCCCCCCCTCTCTCTCTCTCTATATATATATATATATATATATATATATATATATATTACACCTGCTCCTAGTGTTGGCATCGGTCCAGCACTGGTCCGGTCCGGTCCGGACTGAACCCGAAAAAGACCGACCCGAATTTTTTGTTTAAAAAAAAAATTAAGGAGCAAAATTTTTTGTTCAAGACCGACCCAAATTTTTTGTCAAAATTCGACCATAATCACAAACTCAGCTTAAATTTTATGCGTCCCACTTGAACCGTTTGCTATCGCTCTTGGTGAAGGTGCAAGAATTTTGGGTTTCGAAGCTTCGAAAGGCAATAATGGCCGGTGATGAGTATCTCTTTACCCTAAAATTTTCGAGTTCGTGTATATTTCTCGTGCATGGTAGATCAGGAAGACATTGGATTAAACATGAATGACTTATCCTTTAAGGATCTTCTCAACTCTGTTCTACACCCTCATACCAGTCCCCAAGCTTCAAACCATGACACAAATGGGCATGAAAATGATAATGTGGTTCAAGATGAAGTTCATTCACCAAGGAAGGTTTCAACTAAGGACAAGGGCAAGGGGAAGATGGTAAATTCTGACAGTAAGTATGGTGATTATGAGGAGGATTGTCCTACTTTTGAGTACTTGTATAATTCAGAGGATGAAGCCATAGGTTTCAAAAGATGTGTCAAGACTAAAAAATCTGAGAATGATGATGATGGAAGTGATAGTAGTTCTAGTACTGAACTTGATGAGGATGAGGATTCAGAATTCCAGTTGGGTGATGATGTATCTGAGAATGATGAAACAACTGAGACTATCAGAAAACCTGATAATGATGATGCACCTGAGATAGGGAATGATGAGGATTATGCTTATGAGGCATCTGATGAGAGTGATAATGGAATTGAAGATGAATTTGATGCAGCAAATGAACAATGGGATAAAGAGTTCAAAGTGGGTGATTTATTTTCAAATAAGGAGTTGTTGAGAAGGGTCAAAGAATATGCACTCAAGGTGGGGTTTCATATGAAGAGACTGAAGAATGATTCAACTAGGTATACACTTTGTTGTGCTGGAACTGGTTGTAAATGGAGGCATCATGCCTCAACTTTGGATCAGAAATGTTTTGCAGTTAAATCATACAATGGGATGCATAGATGTCTGTGGAAAGTGAACCATAAGGAGGCAGATTCAAACTGGTTGGCAGATAAGGTGTGTGTTGAATTGCAAAAGAATCCCAAGACTGAGGCTAAAGTTCTAGTTCAGTGGGCTACTAAAGAGCTAGGTGTTACAGTCCCATACATGAGGATGTATAGGGCCAGACAAAAAGCATTGGAGATTCTTGGAGGCGGTCCAGTGCAAGCATACATGCTAATGCACAAGTATGAAGAGATGATACTTAGGACCAATCCAGGCAGTACAGTTGGGTTTGTCAAGACTACATTTATTGGGAGGGCACCATGATGTGCTCAAATTATTACTTAGAAAAATAAGTAGGAAGCAGTTGTTGTAAATATACAATGCTAACCACAGAGTCGTTCGCTAAGGAATCAATTAAG
Source organism: Plantago major (assembly GCA_026545765.1). Taxonomy (NCBI): domain Eukaryota; kingdom Viridiplantae; phylum Streptophyta; class Magnoliopsida; order Lamiales; family Plantaginaceae; genus Plantago; species Plantago major. The sequence continues at coordinate 59,290,954 of CM048841.1, forward strand.
CTACCACAGCAGTTCGAAAGAAAACAGTTACTTGTGAAAACAATTTGATTTGTTTGATTTTGATTACTTCTGATAACTAGAAAACAGAAAAGCAGATAAACGATTTTTAACAATGAGATAAGAGAACACAACAGTTATGATCGAGTAATGCTAATTCGCTCTAGGGAAATCGTTCATATTTGTCACACGGTCGGTGTGCATAAATCGATCAATCCAATCTCAACCAATCGTCATTTGAGTATTTTGAACTAGAGAAATTGTGGGTCGTCAATCCACGATCCTTAACCGAAAATGATTTAGAAAATCTTGAACTAGCGAATTGGATTGATAGTTTGTACAAAGATTTTGAACTAGACGAACCTATATGAACGAATCTTAACCCTAGAGCGAATACGCAAAAACGTCACATAACCACTGTGTTCAGAGTGATTTAGCTACTCATAGTAGAAGCAAAGATCAAAAAATTCAAGGTATTGGATATGATAAACATAGACATATTGACAATTGCACGCAAGCTCATACAAATCGAATAACAATAGCAACACGAATCAAATAAATAAACGATAGAGATTTATCAAATATTACCAGGAACTCGATATCAATTCTTCAACAATGATGAAACCCAAGCTCCAAATATGTCTCAATGTCAAAGTATGAATATGGAGCTTCTCCTAAGAACTAGGTTAAAAGAAGATGTGAAAGAAATTACAAAATCCAAAAGTAATAAGGAAATCGAAATTCCCATCTCATGATCTCGCCATGGAAGGAATAGTTGCCATGCAGCCTTCTTTATCGCAAATTATATAGCCCTCGCATAATTTCGCCGCGGCGAGCTTCAATCTTCAAAAAGAGGTTTCATTCGCAAAATCTCGCCGTGGCGGATCAATTCCTTCGCCGCGGTGAGCTCCTCCCGATGGATTTATTGGGGCTCTCGTAAAATCTCGCCGCGGTGAGCCTCTTCAGGCATTCAAATTCCAGTTTCGCAAAGTCTCGCCGCGGCGAGCCTTGTTAACCTAAACTCCTCATCTTTGGCTCAAAACTACCGATTCCTGCAAAACAACACCAAAACACCAAAGCATAAAAACGTACAAAAACACTAAAAAACCATAAATGAAGACTAACAAAGACAGCTAAAAAGGACCAAATGAGACTCTAAATTATCGTCTCATCAAACTCCCCAAACCGAACCTTTGCTCGTCCTCGAGCAAACTCACAACAAAATAAAAACAACTAGACTCCAGACAACGACACACAAGAACACATAAACGAGTCAGACTTCCAAGTGACCGAACTCTACCATTGTAAGCGTTAAGTTCACAAGATGCAAAAGGTTTGTACTCAACTAACCTTGACAGAAATAGTGCACAAAAAAATCCTATAAGAGAGTTTCTCAAGTAAATAGCACTTAAGTCTAACTCTCCAAACCCTCACAAGGAAATCCTACACATCTCTCTCTCTCACACTCTGGAACTGTCCAGTAGGTTAATCACTCAAGGAACAATAAGAGAAAAGGAAGGTGACTTTCATCACAAAGGTGCCTCAAATACCTCATGGAATGTACTCAATCAGTTAAGTCAGAAGGGGCTTTTCCTTGCGCACAACAACTTGACGGAGCATACAACCAACCCTCCATATGACTACATTCTTGCATACTATGAATTATATGCTAGTCAATTGGCCACAGTGGACTCTTTTAGTCTCACTTTTTTGGTAGTGTCTGTTTTACCGAAGTCCGCACTTTTGTGCGTGTCAGTTTGGTGTACGTGCCATCAACCCTCACGGACATATGGCTTTTTAAGACCACGCCGGTATATAAGTAGTATTTGAAACACGCCTAACACGACTACGGTGGTGACAAGCACCATAGATACACTCCGACATGATTCAACTAATCAGGGGGAATACATATTACAAGATTTGAACAATAACATCATAACGCAACAGATTTCTTCTCCCCTAACCGGTTCTTCGCAATGCACTAGCTTTCGACAAAGTGAAACATGAAGAGCATGTCGTTCGTCATACTTAACTTAACTGAGTACACATGAGAATGAAAAGGCGCAAACAAGAGGGTTTGCACTTCCCGAAAGGATCACACAAGCGCCGGTACAATATTTTTTCATCGGCTTAAAGTTTCTCACCGGCTTTTTGGACTAAAGAGTTAAACAAACTTGCTATTTATAGGAAAAACAAACTTACGAGATCTTAAATCCACTACACTATCTAAGCTGAGAATCGTGCAAAACGTAAGCAGCAAGCAGATTTAACAATCACAATAGAAGTTTTCGTAACTTGGAAGAATGACTCACGAAAGACTCTAGAGAAGAAAAGAAAAATTGACCAAAACAAACAGAAAGTAAAGGACGGAAGACTCTAGAGACTCAGAAAATAGATAAAATGCAGACAAGACACTAGATAGCACAGTCCCCCTCCCCAAACCTAAACTCAAGCATGTCCTCAAGCGTAGAGTGAAAAAGAAAAGAGAATGGGAGCTATAGTGACTTGCCTGCTGGTGTACCTTTATAGTCATGTACTAGACTCACCAAGAACAACCTCTTCATCCGGTCGCTGCAGTATACGCTCTTTGCCAGCTGCATCCAAATCAAGGTTCAGGACCTTAATTGCCCATTCTGCTCTGCAAGCTCTACCGGTAGGTGGCAAGCTTTCCCATAGACTAGCTTGTAAGGTGTGGTGCCTATAACAGTTTTATAGCTTGTGTGGTATGCCCACAAGGCGTCGTTGAGCTTGTACGACCAGTCTTTTCGGTTAGGCTTCACCACCCTCTCAAGTATACTCTTAATCTGCCGGTTACTAACCTCTACCTGGCCCGAAGTTTGGGGTGATATGTTGTAGCGACCCGATGATGCACTCCATACTTTATTAACAGATTCGCAAAGGAGCAGTTGATGAAGTGGGAGCCACCATCACTGATTACTACCCTGGGGGTGCCAAACCTGCAAAGAATATATTCTTGGCAAGAAAAGAGACAACAACTTTGTAATCATTAGTCTTGGTTGGAATTGCTTCCACCCACTTAGTCACATAATCGACAGCAACCAGTATATATTCAAAGCCATTACTCTTGGGGAAGGGTCCCATAAAGTCGATGCCCCACACATCAAAAGGTTCAACAACAAGATTACTTGTGAGGGGCATCTCATTCCTCTAGCCTATATTGCCACTTCGCTGACAAGCGTCACAGCTAACACAAAATTTATGGCCATATTTAAAAAGAGAGGACCAGAAAAAACCTGATTGAAGAACCTTCAAGGCGGTTTTCTTTCCGCTATAGTGCCCACCGCACTGCATGGAGTGGCAGAATGCAAGTATGCTTCCAATTTCATCTTCCGGTACACAACGCCGCATCATGCCATCATTGCCTAGCTTGAACAGGTATGGATCATCCCAAAAGTAGCTCCTGCAGCGAATAGCAAAATTATTCTTTTCCTGCGAAGTCATGTTAGTAGCAAACAAACCTATGGCCTTAAAATTAACAATGTCGGCAAACCAAGGTTCTAAACTAACAGAGAATAAATGCTCATCAGGGAGATCATCAGGAATGGGGGAAGATGGGACGATGGTGCCAGGATTAATCCTGGATAGGTGATCTGACACTAAGTTATCTTTGCGACACTTGTCAACTATCTCACAGTGAAACTCTTGCAGCATCAGGACCCAACGAATAAGGCGAGGCTTAGAATCGCTTTTGGCCATAAGGTGGTGAATTGTTGCATGGTCGGTATGCACTATTACCTTAAATCCCTTCAGATACGACCTGAATTTATCCAGGGCGAATATGACAACCATGAATTCTTTCTCAGTGGTAGTGTAATTTACCTGTGCACCATTTAGAGTTTTGTTGGCATAGTAAATCACATGGAAATGCCTATCGACTCTTTGTCCTAGAACAGCGCCTATAGCGTAGTCAGAAGCATCGCACATAATCTCGAAAGGTAAAGACCAATCAGGTGCCATAACAATAGGGGCGGAAACAAGTTTTTCTTTCAGGATATTAAAGGCTTCCATGCACTTATCATCGAAAACAAAAGGCACATCTTTCACCAGCAAGTTACTAAGGCACTTAACAATTTTTGAGAAATCCTGGATGAACCTCCTATGGAATCCAACATGTCCTAGAAAAGATTGTAACTCTTTCACACAAGTGGGTGGGGGAAGTTTCATTATAACATCAAGTTTAGCTCTATCTACCTCAATCCCCCGCTTAGAAACCACATGCCCTAGAACAATACCCTCTCGCACCATAAAGTGACTTTTTTCCCAACTAAGGGTCAGATTACACTCTATGCAACGTTCCAAGACTTTATCAAGCTTACCAAGGCAGTCGGTGAACGAGTCACCAAAGAGAGAGAAGTCATCCATAAATACCTCAATGAAATCATGCACCATGTCAGAGAAGATAGAGGGCATGCACCTTTGAAAAGTTGTCGGAGTGTTGCATAAGCCAAAAGGCATCCTGCGATAGGCGAAGGTGCCATATGGGCAAGTGAAGGTGGTCTTCTCTTGGTCTTCCTGCGCTATGGGAATCTGATAAAAACCTTAAAGACCATCCAAAACACAATAGAACTCGCGCCCCGCAAGGCAGTTTAACATCTCATCAATAAAGGGCAGGGGGAAGTGGTCCTTCTTAGTGGCAGCATTCAATCTCCTATAATCTATGCAAACACGCCACCCTGTGGTTTTCCTAACAGGAACCTCTATCCCTTTCTTATTGGTCTCAACAGTTACTCCAGACTTTTTTGGGACAACATGCACATGGCTTACCCATCGACTGTCAGCTATAGAGTAGATCATATCATGTTCTAACAGCTTAAGTACCTCGGTTTTAACTACGTCTTGCATGACGGGATTAAGCCTACGCTGGGGTTGCGTCACAGGTTTAGCGTCATCTTCAAGACTAATCATATGGGTGCACCTAGTCACGCTAATGCCCTTGATGTCACCAATCCCCCATCCTATGGCCTCGGAGTTCTCTCTCAAAAGCTCTACTAGCCTATTCTCTTCTTCCTTTTGCAATTTCGAAGAGATTATCACATGTTTAGTTTTGTTGTCTCCTAGGAAAGCGTATTTATGATGGGACGGGAGCTCCTTAAGGTCGGGTTTAGGGGGGTCGATTTCCCCAGTGTTTCCACCAAGGTGATGGATTTCCTCATCAAGGTCGACTTCAGCCGAGTCAAGCATGCAGACTATCTCACTACTCTCCTCACAAAGCATATCCTCACCAGAACTAAGAGTTAAAGCTGCTTCTAGCTTATCATCAGTTAACATAGCTAGGCAAGTAGCATGCACACAATCATCAATAATATCATCAAACTCGGCATTTACTTCATAAATCAGATTACATTCTTCCACTGAGTAGGTGTCAGAGTTACCTGCCGGTCGTGTTGCATCCTTGCTGATCTTGTTGCCACCAATTTCCATAGCAATCTTCCCTTCCGCTACATCGACATGCAGCTTCACTCATAAAGGGTCTCCCCGAAAGGATCACATGGTCCTTACTACTAGTGCCTGCTCCACTGGGGGGTAGTACCACGAAATCTACTGAAACCAGGAAGGTGTCTACTCTGACCAGTGCATCACGAATCACTATAAGGGGGCATCTGATGCTCCTGTCGGCTAGTTGCAGGGTCATGTTTACCGGTGCCAGTTCCCCCAAACCCATCTCCTGGTAAAGAGCATGGGTGATAAGATTGATGCTAGCTCCCAGATCGAGCATTCCTTTCGCTATCTTCCCATTTTCCATCTGTATGTCAATCACAAAGCTCCCTGGATCTTGTTGTTTCACTGGTAAGCCAACCATTGAATTAGCTGTTTCTGGTAGAACTAGCTTTTTGTTGGCCAAATACTTCTTCTTACTTGCATTGAGATCCTTGAAGAACTTAGAGTAGGAAGGGACATTATCAATGAGGTCAAGGAATGGGATGTTCACATTCACCTTTGAGAGCATGGCCAAAATAGCTTTGAATTTGCTGTCATCCTTGGGTTTCTTGATTCTACCTGGATATGGCAGTTCTTTGCTGATTGGGGGTCCAGGTGGACGGTAAGGGTTATCAGATTTGTGAAGCACTCCCGTGCGTGTCACCGACGGGTTGGCTTTTTCTGTCAAAGGTTGGTCTTCCCCAGTGAGGTCGACTACATGGGGCATCCGGGGCTTGTGTCTGTGGTTCTAGTTCTGGCCCATGGATCACCTTTCCACTTCGGAGTACTGTGGTTGCCTGAACTTCCTCCTCCTCGGTTTCCTCATCCCCGAACTCAGTGCTTGCCAGAAACCTGACCAGTTGGTCGGTAAAATCCTCTATCCTACTTACCATTCCCTCTATCTGTTTGCTAGTCCTTTCTTGCCCTTCCATTACAAGACTCATGTATTTTTCATCATGAGCAATCAAAGCTAGCAGAGTACTATCGCTGAATGCACTAGCTTCCCGTTGCACCTCTAGACTATTCGCTGTCTTCATAATGGTTGGTCCAGATAGCTCTGCGTTGGGTGCGTAGTAACCAGGAAAGCACTCCATACCTGGACTAGAATAACAAGAACTCAACTGTTGTTTAGTTTCTGTTAGTCCAAATAAAAATGAAATGACGCCTCAAGTAACTAACGACTTTCAGTGCTATCTGCAAGGCAACTTTGACTCCCTCTCAGAATCTTTTGTGATTCTTAGTCAGTCAACAATGACTAAGGGAGAAGGATCTCAAGGTGCTCAGAGAGGAAGAGGAAGAGGAAACAAAAGAAGATCTGAACAACCACCTCTCAGAATAAATGAGCCCTCCTCCAGTCAAGCTGCTACTCAGATAGGAGCAACAACTCAGCAGATTCCTGAACAAGGAATGACAACAAGGGCCAGATTACAGGCAAGATCACAGAGACCTCCAAAGGGAACCAAGTTCCCAAGGAGAAGCCAAGTAATAGGGATTGAAGAGTCTTCTGAAGAAGAAGAGGAGGAGGAGGAGGAGGAGGAGGAGGAGGAGGAGGAGGAGGAGGCCAAATCAAATTCCAAGGCAATAAAGATGCATGCAAATCTCCCAGGCACAAATTTAATGTTAATGATGAAGAATCTAATGATGATGAAGCTCCTCTTCACAGAAAAAGAAAAAGGAAATTTAGCTCATCTAAGCCTATTGCTGCAAAGCAATTGGCAGCCAAAACACCCTCTGGAAATACCAAGTCTATCCAGGGTGGTTCTTTAAGCAATCCCCCAAGGGAAAATTCAAGGACAAAGAGGAAGAGATCAAGGGATATCAAGTTTGGCAGGATACTTCCACAAAAGCCAGAAGATGCCCTGATTGAATATGTGAAGACTGGCAACAGCTCCTCCTCCTACAGGTGTATTCATCAGAAAAATGGATACTGGATACTGGAACTCAAGCACTTGCTTGTAAATGAAAAAGGATTCCCAGTACCCATCCATCAACAACTCATGGCATGGAGAAAAGATAAGCCAATCTTGATCAACACCAATCATGTCAAAGCTTGGTTGGATTTTGAAGTTGTTAAGAGAGTTGAAGCCATGAGGAAGGACCTTAATGATGAGTGTCCTTATGGAAAACCTAATGATGTGCACAGAGTACCAAAACTCACTGGAACAAGCACAAGGCCAAGACTTGCTGTGGAACCCTTTGAGTCATTCTACATGACTGAAGATCAATACAAGGGTGACATCAGATATCTGAGGATCATATATGAATACTTCAAGCTATCAGATATCAGAATTGAGCATGCCTGAAAATGGAGAAAGTATATGTGGGTCAAACACTTTGCCAAGAAGAATCCCACCAAATCATATAGAGAAATATGTGGTTATGCAAGGGACACTGAGATGTTAGTCAGGACTTTGCTCTATGACTACTCAGATGACATTAAAATATTTGTAGATAGGGAATTTGCAAACTGATCCATGGAGATTGCTGAAAACTTGAAGATTTTTGAAGACTAGTTAATTAGAATGTTTACTTGGAGCTTGGTTACTCCTGTTGTTCTAACTTAACTATGTATTTTGTATCTTGCTGATTGTACTGTAATGTGTTTTATTCATTGTAAAAGTTATCTGTGAACTTTCCTTGTAACATATCTGATGAACCTACTCTCAGATATCAATCTATAACAAGATAACTTGTCAGCAAAGATCACACCTTGTGATTTGGTTGATGTTTACTTTCTGCACTTAATTAAACGAATTGAAAAGATCATAAGAAATGATTAAGTGTTGGATTGTTCCCTCTTCCAAGTTGTAATAGGTTTTAAAGATAATCATTGTTGACTGATCAAAAAGGGGGAAATTTGTTAAAAATATCTGTTTAGATTTTGATCAGCAACCTAATGACTTATCTTAGCTCAGAAAGGTAACCAGTACTCTTAGTTCACTTGAACATTGTAAAAGAGGAAGTTTACTGAGTATGTTAGTATATCAAATCTTGTATAGGATGTTAGGTCTCTGAATGTAATTTTTATATCATTAAAGAAGACCAAAAAGAAGGCATCCAGCAGAAGAATTCAACATATTGAAGATTCGAAGACTGCACAAGATTGCTAAAGACTAAGGAGATTGGTCTCCTCAAATACCTACTTCCAGATACCTTGAAGAAACAAATGTTTTTCAATAAACAAGTTTCACAAAAGATATCTGAGAACACAAGGTTACTGAGTAAGGAAAAGTGCCCACAGAAACCCACACTCAGATACCTTGGATAAAACTATGTTTCTGGGAAACAATGATTCAATTGGTATCTGGAGAAGTGAAGATCTCTGGAAAAGGACATGCAATGCTTCAAAAAGCGTGCATAGTTCCGTTGGCACTACAGGACAAAAATAGTACAGTGCAATAAATGCGCAGACAGAGACATCTGAACAAAAGAGGAAATTTCTGAAAAGAGACAACGTCTTAAAGATTTCTGAGATATCAATAGTTTGAATTTCTGTAACGCCCCGACTTTTAGGTTTTTAAAGGAAGTGAATTTCAGTCGGGACGTCGGGCGTAAGCAGAGCCGAAACGTTTAGTGAAACATGGAAAGTTACTGACAACCTTTCGTTTGAAGTTGCTGGAATAAAAATATATTTTATTCAACAAATAAAACCACAAGATTTTCAACATTCTTGTCTTTAAAAGATACACAATATAACAGGAAATGACATTAGTTTTTGAAAAAGACAAAAAGACACTATTTTCATTGAAAAAAATCCCAAAGCCCAACTACTCTCTTAGTTCGCTGAGTTTATCGGTTGTTCATTCTTCGCCGCCATCTCACCTACAAGGAAGGGAATAAAAACAAGTGTGAGAAAAACCTCAATGAGTGTTCAAAGATTTTCGTGAGAAGTTTTCATTAAAATCATAACAATAAAGAAAACAAGAACTTAAAATCCAATATACTTTCAATAACGTATACTTTTTCGAAAAATATTATTTCATGCTGCTCGTTATAACTCCACAGTAAAACATGCCTTATGTCTCCCTGATAGTCGATCAAACTATCCAGTCAGGACCCTGCCATGGTACAGGGGTGGAATTCTACGACCCAACTAAATCAGTGAAGGCTTCTATCACTCGATTTAAAGGGAATGGGCAAAGGAACCCAACAAGTAGCGCGCCAGACACAACTGACCAAACTATAAGCCAATTAACCTGAACCAAACGTACGTATCTTTCTTGAACCGTCAATCAAAACAAAATAACAATCATATATATAAAAATATATATATCTTTCAAAATCAGAGGAAGCATGCAAAAACTCTTTCTTGATTTGATTTTTATGCAATAGAACGTGCGTTTTGAAAACCATGCAATACTTATATATATAAGTTAAAAACATATTAAAATACCTTCCATGTTTTGAAAATAATACATATATATAGTTTTGTAGAACACTCACGTTTGAAGGTTAGGAAGAGCACGAACCATGAAAGTACTTGCAAGAAGAACAAGCTACAAACTTGAAAGAAAAAGACAATAGTACTTGAAGATTTTTGGGAGAAAAATATATAGAATTTGTGTGAGTAAAAGTGGCTGCAAGAAGGGGTATTTATAGGGTGGATTGAGTGAAGATGAAAGGGTTGAAGAGCTAAAAATAGATGGCAATTTAAATGGCTTAAATTGCACTTAAAACTCATGATAAAACCAACAATGAAGGAGCCAAAATTAAGAGATACCTTTCACATTTTTTCTCAACATTTAAACACAATAACTAATGATAAATTATCAGATTTTACTTGGGAAAAAGTTCAAAAATATTTTTGGCATGACTTAGGGTCATTTGTACACAAAAATAAAAAATGTGACATACCAAAAATGCAACACTTAGAGCAATTAAATTGAACTCACAATTACACATGCATATGTAACAATTAAACTCAAAATATTGAACATGCCTATGTAATATTTAACTTACAATTAGACATGCATAAGTAACATAAAAGAGAAACGAAAAGAAAATTAGAACGTTGATCGAAAAATAGCGGAAACATAGCATGAAACATTAGACATTACAGGCAACCTTTCGTACCGTAACATGAATAAGAAAGAAAAATATTGTATTCATTAAAGAAGCCTCAAGTTTCCAAACTCTTCTATTTTAAAATATATGAATATAAAATAACACTTTAATTTCTAAACATTAGGAGAGCCACACACACATAAAGACATGCATGTACATTACATAATTCAGAAGTGACTCTTCACATTATAAATCAATAAAGCACATACATAAAGACTTGCATTTAAATAAAATAATTAAAAAGACTCTTAGACTTCTTCTAACTTAACTACTATTAATATAACATATTAATGAACTCACATGAAGGCAATTGAAGTTAATCTTTAAATCTAATCAAGCTACACAAGTAATTACCATTTATTGAATTAATGAATTAAAATAAAAACTCTTCACATAAATCATCAATCAAGACTCTTACATAAAGTCTTCTATTAAGTTAGACAATTAAAAAGAAGTCTTGTCACATTAATCATTCATAAAGATAAATTTAAAAGAGGTCATTCCAATTATTTTAAAATAATTACACCAACAAATTAAATGATAAAATAATCACATTTTTATGTAGGAAAAATACACCAAAAATAATTTCTCTTCTTTAAAAAAAAGTACAAAATAAATAACCACACATATTACAAATTGACAAGTTACATAGACTTTTAAAACAAATAATAAACATCTAAAACAATCAAATTAAAATAATTCAAATATATTTTCATACAAATACGCTAACACAAGTAAAAGTATGCAAGGGCAAAAATACTAAGGTACGTTAAAATCTGGGGTGTCACAATTTCATTGTGCTTAATAGATACTATTCAAACGGCATGATTTTCAACTATAAATATCACCACTTAGAATGCTTGAAAACACACCAAGAACATAAACCAAGAACTTACACATTCAAGCATACAAGCCTTCAAACTACTAATTCTTCAGCTTACTGTTGCGACCAAGCTCTTGAATTCTAAGTAGCACAAAAGTTCTATGTGTCCTGATCCTTAACAAGCATTGTTACCTGTGAAAGAGTTGAATCAAAAGATCAAGTATCTGAGATTCATTCTCTAGAACACTTAACATAAGACTTGGGTCAGTAAAGAACATATCACCACACATTGTGAAGTGTGTTAAGTGACTCTTGTTCTATAAAGTATTCCTACATAAGTGAGAAAGTTATTAAGACTACTCACCTGACAAACTACCTTAACCAACACCACACATGGCGTGGAGTACAGGAAGTACTTAGTTTGGGAAACTAAGGAATAGCTCAAAGGTTTCTGAGTACATGAAGTACTTGGCTGAGAAAGCCGGAGAATAACTCAGGGGGAACACTTGGTTGGGAACCTAGTGTAAAAGGAAATCAAGGGATAGGATTATTTTGTAAGGAGAACTCAATATCTATATTATAGTGAATTTCAAGTCCTGAGAAAGGGCGAGTGGATTAGTTGAGGGATTACGCCACCCTCATATACCACTATAAAGATCTGTGTTATTTACTTTCTGCAACTTATTATTTGCTTTATTTACCTTGCTGAGTATTTACACACTTATATCTTGCAAAGCACGAGCTCTTATCAGATAGAAAGTCTTCCGCTCTCTGAATATAAGTATCAGATATCTTCACGCATATCTGAGAAACTTTTTTATCATCAAAAGTTTTAAAAGACTATTCACCCCCCCTCTAGTCTTTTACTTTGTCGTTATCTGGACCAACACACTCCCCGTGCTGTCACCCAGACAAAGTATCCTTTTGCTGTTGACCTACACCACCCGTGCACAGTCACCCAGACAAAGTATCCCTTTGCTAATTGCTCAGACAAAGTGTCTTGTGATGTTGGCCTCAACACTTCCCGTGCTGATCCACCCAGACAAAGATAGTGCACACCTTGCACTTTTCCTTCAGGCACGACGATCCTCCATAAATCCCTTCCTCATCTCGGCTTGACACTCTGTAGCTTCTTGACCCAGACTTGACTCAGTCCCTCGAAGACCTATCAGTCTACAATCTCTAGAAGCCAACAACCCAGTTAGTCTGTTGCTCTGTTTTCGTGCACTCAAGCTCAACCAGATTCAGTTGGCAATCTGCTTCGAATCCAAGATAGGCTTTTTACAGCTTCTCTTCAGCTTTAAGTGCTAGCCTTCAATACAGTGAAGTATCAAATTTTCTTTGAGATAAATCTCTTAGAACCAAACACTGAACTTTTTGTAGATTGAGATTGGGAGTCTACGCTTAGAATATGCTTTCGAAAAGTTTCTTAAGTCAGAAGTTTTCTCAAGCCTATACTACTAGCTTTCACAAGCGGATAGTTATTCCAAGGTATTCTTATTCTCGAACTTAGATCAACTTTATAGTTTCTATAAAGTTACTACAAAGTTTCTACAAAGTTAAAAGTTGTTTTCAGAAATGAACAAGTCCTCTATTTATAGATGGAGAATGCGAACGTTGAAAAGTATCCTTTAGATAAATTCAAGGTTAGTTTTGTCCATTCACAAATGTCGGTTGGTCAGAGATATTTTGAACCAGACAATATAGCCGTTCAAAAGTAAGGATAAGATTTATGCTCCGTCGCTTTATCTTGTACATTAAATGCGCTCTATCTCTTTCCTAGTTCGTTCCTTTAAACGCTTTGATCTAGTTCAACTTCCAACGGATATATTGTCAGCCAATACCATAGCTCCAACAAAACATCATCAGCACAGGTTGCTTGCTTATATTGACGTACTCTATGAGCGCATTGATTTTGCGGTTTAACTTAAGTATTGGTTGTCCAACTTTACTAAACCCTTTTTATTTACTAAGCTATATTCTTCTTATTTTTCAGAATAAGCATGACTTAGTTCTTAATAACGGAACGAGTCTTGTAAAGTATAGCGTTCTTCATGTCTTCACAATTTCCTTCCAAGGTGGCTCGGTCTTCAAGTCCTCCAAAAGTAAAAATAAAATTACACTTGAAACTAGGGGTGAGCGCGGACGGGTTTAGGCTGGTATTTATAAAAAATCAAACCGACCCACTATAGGCGGGTAGTTATAATTATAATAGGAAATGTCATATAAGGACCACTTTGTGGGTTGGGCTTGCACAAAAGGACCACTAAAAAAAGGCTTGCAAAAAAGGTCATTCTATTTTTTTGAGCCCTAATTCCTTCCATGTTTTCCCAATATACCCTTACTCTTTTCTTCCAGATCCAGCGCCAGTACAATACGTATTCTTTCTGATTTTTTCTTCTCTCGCTTTTTCCTCCACGCTTTCTTCCTCCCACACCCTTTCTTCCTCATCTCTCTTCGCTATTTTCTTCTATTTTCTTCTCGTTTTCGACATGGATTAGTACGGACTTCTTTTTGCTTTTAATTTTCACTTGCTTTCTCCTCCACGCTTTCTTCCTCCAGCACCCTTTCTTCCTCATCTCTCTTTGCTATTTTCACCTATTTTCTTCTCGTTTTCGACATGGATTTTATGGTTTCATTGACTTGTATTGGTCTTAGCCATGCTTTTGGCATAGAAATTGGTTTCACATTTTTCTAATATGTTGTAGATCGCAATCGAGAAAGTCAGGTTGAATGATTTTGATTGGACTAGTTTCAGGGCAGAGTGCACTAGTAGATTCTTTTCTGTGTTTTTGTTTTTTCCGAATTTTTCCTTTTGTGTTGTATGATGGAACCTGAAACTAACATTTTTAGTTCCTGAATCTAACATTAATGAACATGAAACTAACTTCTAAGTTCCTGAAAATAGCTTAATGAACACGAAACTAATTTTAATGAAAAAGAAACTAACTTTCTGAGTTTCTGAAACTAACTTTAATGAACCTGAAACTAACTTTATGAGTTCCTGAAACTAATCCTAATGATGCTGAAACTAATAGAAAAGATCTTGAAACTAACATTGTTTACATTCTTTCTGTGTTTTTGTTTTTTAGAATTTTTTCCTTTCGTCCTGAAACTAACATTTTTAGTTCCTGAAACTAACATTAATAAACATGAAACTAACTTTTGAGTTCCTAGAACTAGCTTAATGAACCTGAAACTAACTTTTAGTGAACTTGAAACTAACATTTTTAGTTCCTGAAACTAACATTAATGACATAAAACTAGCTTCTGAGTTCCTGAAACTAGCTTAATGAACCTAAACTAACTTTTAGTGATCCTGAAACTAACTTTTAGTGAACCTGAAACTAACATTTTTAGTTCCTGAAACTAACATTAATGAACATGAAACTAACTTCTGAGTTCCTAAAACTAGCTTAATGAACCTGAAACTAAATTTTAGTGAACATGAAACTAACATTTTTAGTTCCTGAAACTAACATTAATGAACATGAAACTAACTTCTGAGTTCCTGAAACTAGCTTAATGAACCTGAAACTAACTTTTAGTGAACCTGAAACTAACAACATGAAACTAACTTCTGAGTTCTTGAAACTAGCTAGAATAGCCCTCAAACTAAGCTTAATGACCCTGAAACTAATTCTAGTGGGCCTGAAACTAACATTTGTTGGGCCTGAAACTAACTTTAATGAACCTGAAACAATACTATTTTTGCTGAAACTAACATTGTAGGTCCGACAACCGCTTAATTAGGGTTTAGGGTTTAGGACGGGTCCAGGGGCTACTGGACCCGTCCTAAACCCTAAACCCTAATTAAGACTGTAGCTCCCGGAGGGAGTATTCAAATTCAGTTGATTTAGGGTTCACCATTTCCCCCTAGGGTTTTAGAATTATGAGTTCTTCTGAAACTAACTTTAGTGAACCTGAAACTAACTTTAGTGGTTCTGAAACTAATTTTAGTGAACATGAAATTAGGTTTTGTGGTTCTGAAACCAGGTTATCTGGTTCTGAAACTAACATAAAAGATCTTGAAACTAATATGAAGGCACATGAAACTAGGTTTTGTAGCTCCCGGAGGGTGTTTTCAAATTCAGTTGATTTAGGGGTTCACCATTCCCCTTAGGGTTTTAGAATTTACGATGAATTTCTGAAACTAACTTTTTGTGTTATGAAACTAACTTATGTGTCCTGAAACTAACTTTTTGTGTCCTGAAACTAACATTTTTATGTAATGAAACTAACTCATGCGTTGTGAAACTAACTTTTTTTGTTCTAAGACTAATTCTTATGTCCTGAAACTAACTTTTTTATGTTATGAAATTAACTCATGTGTTGTGAAACTAACCATATAATATCTGAAGCTAAGAGACTTGCTCCTGAAACTAACAGACTATATCCTGAAACTAACAGACTTTGTTGTCCAACCTACCTTATAAGTCATACATACTAGCATACTAATTAGAGTTAAAAAATACAAGCATACTGAACTTTGCATTTATATGTCCGTTTATTATCTTCTGGAACAACACCCTGAATGGTGTTTTATATAGGCTTTTCAAATGTTTTTTCAGGGCTAGAGTCTGGAGAAACTCGACACACGTTTTTTTAATCCCCCGCGGTTAAATGTTGTTTCCGTGGCCTTTGCTTTCCTGAAACCAACAGAAAAGGCCCATGAAACCAACATAACAGGCTCCTGAAACTAACTGAAAGACTCATGAAACCAACAGAACTGGCTCCTGAAACTAACTCAAAGACTCATGAAACCAACATAACTGACTCTTTTAACTAACTCAAAGACTCATGAAACCAACAGAACTGAAAGTGTATTCAAATTCAATTGATTAGGTTCACCATTTCCCCTAGGGTTTTAGAATTATAAGTTCCTGAAACTAATACTATTTTGTTCTGAAACTAACAATGTTGGCCTTGAAATTAACTTCAATGAAACTGAAACTAATATTAATGAACCTGAAACTAACTTTTCTGAGTTCATGAAACTAATACTAACGATGATGAAACTAATACAAATAATTCTGAAACTAGCTAATACTATTTTGTTCTTAACATTTGTTGGCCTTAAAACCAACATTCTGAGTTTTTGAAAATTACTTTAATGAACCTGAAACTAATACTAATGAACCTGAAACTAACTTTCTGAGTTCCTTAAACTAATCCTATTTTGTTATGAAACTAACATTTATCGGCCCTGAAACTAATTGTAATGAATCTGAAACTAACTTTAGTGAACCTGAAACAAACATTGTTGACTTTGAAACTAACTTTAATGAACCTGAAACTAACTTTTTGAGTTCCTGAAACTAATACTAATGATGCTGAAACTAATACAACTGATGCTGAAACTAATACTTCAGTTTGATTGGGTTCACCATTTCCCCCAGGGTTTTAGAATTATAAATTCCTGAAACTAATACTATTTTGTTCTGAAACTAACATTGTTGGCCCTGAAACAAACTTTAATGTACTTGAGTTACTGAAACTAATACAAAAAATGCTGAAACTAATACTATTTTGTTCTGAAACTAACATTTGTTGGCCCTGAAACTAACTGTAATAAATCTGAAACTAACATTCTGAGTTCCTGAAATTAGTTAGTGAACCTGAAATAATACTAATGATGTTGAAACTAATACAAATGATGTTGAAACTAATACTATTTTTTCTGAAACTAAGATTGATTCCTAAATTGATAATCGAGTGATAGAGAATTGAAATCCGAATTTTTCGTGGGAACTATCCAACTGAAACAAAAGAGATTTCTCAACCTTCAATTCAATTACCAGTAGTATCACACAGTTTGCCATGGTATGTCTCTTTGTTTGTTTTACTAACTTACCCCCAATTCCAATTTTCATCCATTCAGGTCATGACCTCTAGTTTTCTTTTCCATTCCATTATGTGATTCCATTTCCAATGAATTCGTGATGTAGAAAGTTGTGCACTGTATCACCCATCCATTCTTCTTCTTTTCACTACAATTATTCACTCACACGAGTATAAACAGAGTTTAGAGAGAGATTCAGAAATCCACACCGAATATGGCATCTTCTTCCACCGGACAATCGGCAATGGCGTTACCAATTCTAGCGTCCTCGTCCTCCTCCGGCGGTGTTGAAGCACTCGGAATCGGCAGCCATGGTGGAAAAATGAGAGGACGATTTGGTAAAGAAGAAGAAGAGTAGAGTTGTTGTTTGGTGAAGAAGAAGAAGCAGATCTGAGATGATGAGGATGAAGATGTAGGTGAAAGTGAGGGGTAGTTTTGTCCACTCATATTTGATTTAAATTAGAATGGCCTTAGTTGCAACACTTTTAGCGAGTGGTCCTTATTTGCAATGGTTTTGCTATATTGATTTATATAGGTAATTTTCCCATTATAAACCGAGGCGGGTAGAATATTTTTCCAACCCGTGACGGGTCGGCTGATAACAATGGCGGTCGGTTTAGCGGGTGGAATATAGACTACACAAAATAACATTTAAATGCAAAAACAAGTCATACATGGCGGTGGTTCAGGAATCTTAACTGCAACAGTACGTGAGTACCTTGATCTTGGCATTTTCCATTAAATAATAACTAGATTAATTGAACAATAATAAGGGTTGAATCAACTCAATGTTTGATCTGTAGTCCACTGTTCAATGAGAATACACTACCTAATAGGTTATGGCAAAATTTATACAAGAATTGGAGAAGGGTACATAGTTAAACCGTAAATGAATGCAATGCATACTAGTTCTATGTAACGAGAGATGAATTATTGATTCATAAATATACATATATTTATTTTTTTATATGCACAATGGTGGGTGGTCGGGTAAGTGGCGAGTTGCACCCTTCCAACCCGCCACCCACCCACTAATGGCGGGTTAAAAAAAATGTAACCGTCAAAACTTCTTTTGAAAAAATAGTTGGCGGGTGCGGGTAAGAGGCGGACGGTTTGTGCGGGTGGGTCGGGCGGGCGGATTTTTTGCACAGCCCTACTTGAAACCAAACCTATTACAATCTATGTGAATCAATCATGTACGAGAGGCCTTTTACAATGTTTGTCCTATCAAATCTATAAGGCTCAACATGTTAGCTGATTCTAAACTAACTACAAGTGTGATCATCAAAATACTACTTCCTACGTCCTGCCCGAAGCTTCCCATTTTTCCTTAAAGCTTCTCATTTCCATTTTTGTCCACTCTTACCCAAACTATAATATTTAATATATTCAACTTTTCTTAAAATCCAACACAAAAAAAAAAAAAAAAGTAAAGTTAACACAAAATTTCAACCCCACACTATTATTTTAATAAAAAAGGAATCTATGCTTATTTTTCCCTCTCCAAAAGCAAATGGGAAGCTTCGGGCAGGATGGGACGGAGGAAGTACAAAATAAGTCCTGACACTTGCACAACCCTAGGAATATGCCAAGCGCTAGACTGTATATTACTTGCATAAAGCCTAACACACTAGATTGCAATCTATGTAACTAAACTTTTACAAATATCTTCTTCATAATTAGTGTCTGTTGAATATGCTTGGTTCTTGCTTATGTATCTGTAGGCAGCTGTCTAGTTGCAAATATGAAGATACTGAAGACTGTTAAAAATAAATTGAAGATGAAGAATGAAGAATGAAGAAATGAAGCTTAATACTGTGTTTAAATAACGTTCATAGTAATATGAATATTAGTAGCATTAAAGTGTTATTGACAGAGCTGAATATGCTTTGAATACTGTGATGACGAGTTAGGTACTACATAGCTTAGAAAAGTTAGGGATTTTCGTTAGCAATGGATTCATAGTATGTGTTGGTCCAGATAACGACAAAGTAAAAGACTGGGGGGGGGGGGGGGGGGGTTGAATAGTCTTTTTCAAACTTTTGTCGATAAACACAATTTCTCAGATATCTGATACTTATTTTCAGAGAGCGGAAGACTTTTTGTGATAAATGCACGTGCCAGCAAGATATGTGTAAATACTTGGCAAAGTAAATAAAGCAAGTAATAAATTGCAGAAAGTAAATAACACAAGTCTTTATAGTGGTATCTAAAGGTGGCGTAATCCTTCAACTAATCCACTTCGGCCTTTCTCAGACCTAGAATCCACTAAGACAGATAATTGAGTTAACCTTACAAATATCTTCTCTCGATTCCTAAATACACTAGGTTCCCAACCAAGTGTTCCCCCTGAGTTATTCCCCGGCTTTCTCAGCCAAGTACTTCCTGTACTCAGAAACCTTTTGAGCTATTCCTTAGTTTTCCAAACTAAGTACTTCCTATGCTCAGTAACCTTGGAGTTATTCCTTAGTTTCCCAAACTAAGTACTTCCTGTACTCCACGCCAATTAAGGTGTTGGTTAAGGTAGTTTGTCAGGAGAGCTTCTTTAATAACTTATTCAGTTATGCAGATAGCTCTATGAATCAAGTATACTTAATACACTTTTCAATGTATGGTATCTTGTTCTTTACTGACCCAAGTCTATGATAAGTGTTCAAGAGAATGAATCTCAGATATGAAATCTTAATTCAACTCCTTCACAGATAACAATGCTTGTTAAGGATCAGGACACTTAGAACTTTTGTGCTACTTAGGATCAAGAGCTTTGGTCGCAACAGAAAGCTTGAAGGTAAGTAGTATGCTTTGAAAGATAGTGTTCAGTTTTCTTGGTGTAAGTTCTGTGTGTTTTTCAAGCATTCTAAGTGTTGATATTTATAGTTGAAAATCATGCCGTTTGAATAATATCCGTTAGGCTCAATGAAATTCAAACTATTGATATCTGAGTATAGTACTGTTGTACGTTTGTCTTCTTCTCAGATCGCCGCTTTTGTTCGTACATTTCGTCGCGCATTTAATGTATCAGATTATACTTTATCCTGTAGTGCCAACGGAACTATGCATGCTTTCTGAAGCATTGCACGTCCCTTTTCAGAGACCTTCACATCTCCAGATACTTGTTACAACATTGTTTCCCAGAAACATAGTTTTTATCCAAGGTATCTGAGTGTAGATATCTGTGTGCACTTTTCCTCATTTAGAAACCTTGTATTCTCAGATATCTTTTGCAACACTTGTTTCTTCAAGATATCTGGACATAGGTATTTGATGACCTTAGTCTCCAGCATTCTTGTGCACTCTTCAAATCTTCAAATATGTTGAGCTCTTCTGCCGGATGCCTTCTTCTTGGTCTTCTTCAGAGAAATAAAAAATTACATTCAGAGACCTAACATCCTATACAAGATTTGCTAGACTATCATACTTAGTGGTTTTCCTCTTTTACAGTGTTCAAGTGAACCAAGAGTACTAACCACCTTTCTGAGCTAAGATAAGTCATTAAGTTGCTGATCAAAATCTAAACAGATATTCCTAACAAATTTCCCCCTTTTTGATCAGTCAATGATGACTATCTGACCTATTACAAATCTGGATAAGGAAACAATCCACCACTTAATCAATTCATAAGATCTTTCAATTCTTTCAATTAAGTGCAGAATGTAAACATCAACCAAATCACAAGGTGTGATCTTTGCTAACAAGTTATCTTTTTATAAATTGATATCTGAGAGTAGGTTCATCAGATATGTTACAGTGAAGGTTCACAGATAACTTTAATAAAACACAATTTAGCGCAATCAGCAAGATGCAAAATACATAGTAAATTAGGACAACAAGAGTACCCAAGCTCCAAGTAAACATCCTAATAAACTAGTCTTCAAGTCTTCAAAAGTAGTTCCATGGATCAATCTGCAAATTTCCTATCACCAAACCTTTTGATATCATCAGAGTAGTCATAGAGAAGAGTTCTAACAATCATCTCTGTGTCTCTGGCAAATCCACAGACTTCCTTGTAGGTTTTGGTAGGATTCTTCTTGGCAAAGTGTTTGACCCACAGATACTTTCCCCACTTCCAGGCATGCTCGATTATGATATCTGATAGCTTGAAGTTATCATATATGATCTTCAGATATCTGATGTCACCCTTGTATTGATCTTCAGTCATGTAGAAAGACTCATAGGGTTCCACATCAAGTCTTTCTCTTGTGCCTGTTCCAGTGATGTTGGGAATTCTGTGCACATCATCTGGCTTTCCATAAGGACAATCATCAGAGAGGTCCTTTTTCATGGCTTCTATTCTCTTGATTACTTCAAAATCCAACCAGGCTTTGATGTGGTTGGTATTAATCAAGACTGGCTTGTCTTTTCTCCATGCCATGAGCTGTTTATGGATTGGTTCTGGAAATTTTTCATTTACCAGTAAGTGCTTGAGTTCCACAATCCAGTATCCATTCTTCTGATTAATGCATCTGTAGACAGAGGAGTCATTGTTGGTCTTTACATACTCAATTTTGGCTTCTTCAGGCCTGAGTGGTAGTTGAAATTTTCTTTGTTCAGCTCTCAGCCTGTTCCTCCTTTGTCTTGAATTCTCTCCCTTGTGGGATTGCTTGAAGAACCACCCTAGATTGACTTAGTATTTACAGAGGGTGTTTTAGCTGCCAAATGCTTTGCAGCTATGGGCTCAAATAGGCTATCAACCTTTCTTCTTTTTTCTGTGAAGAGGAGCTTCATCTTCATCCTCATCTTCATCATCATCATCAAGATCAATTCTTGTGAAAATTTTGCAGCCTTCTTCATTGCCCTGGGATTTGATTTCTTCTTCTTCTTCTTCTTCTTCTTCTTCTTCTTCTTCTTCTTCTTCTTCAGAAGACTCTTCAATCCCTATAACTTGTCTTCTACTTGGAGCCTTGGTACTCCTTGGAGGTCTTTGTGCCATGGCCCTTGTTACCATTGTTGTACCTTCAGTTGGTTGTTGGGAAGTAGCTACTATTTGCAAAGCAGCTTGATTTGATGAGGGCTCATTTATTCTGAGTGGTGGCTGGGAAGTTCTCTTGTTCCATCTTCCTTTCTGAGCAGCACCAACTCTAGATTTCTTCTTACCTTCCCCCTGACCTTGAGGTCCAAATCTTTCCCCCGTAGTCATTGTTGACTGACTAAGTACCACAAAAGATTCTGAGAGAGACTCAAAGTTCCCTTGCAAGAAATTCTAGGCAGTAACCAACTTCTGAAGTTCAGCCTTGAGCTCCTGATTTTGTTTGATAAGTCCATTTTCCTTATCAGTGAGCTCTGCCAATGGGCCTTGTATGGCTTCTGCTTTTCCAGCAGCATAGCACGCTTCTTCAAAGGCTTTTACAGCCAAATTTTGGTCATCATCCCTAACCATGCCTAGGTCTTTCTGAGCAATGACCAGACTGGTTGTTCTCTGAGTGATGAGCTCAGTGAATGTCTTCATTTTATCAGGGACTGATGTAATGGCGGCTTTGTCTTGAGAAGATAACTCCTTTTTCAATTTGGCCAGTACTTGAAATCTGCTCAAGTGTTCATTGGAGTTGACATTTGGCAGCTTGTTGAAAATTTCAGGAGCAATCAGCTTCCTTTTCAAATGAGAAACCACCAAGTGCTCATTTCAGTGTTCTGCCAGTTTCTTCTCTTCTTCATCATCTGAGTCATCAGCCCAGTGATCTTCATCCCCTTGGACATTTTCATCAATGTTTTCTAGTCCAGCAACCATCTCAGAGATGGGTTTCTTTCCTTTCAGAGAGGAGGATGGTACATCTTTTAGTGATGCAGCCTTAGCATCATGCTTGTCTTCAGATACTTGCTCAGTATCTAGCTCCTTAGCAATGGAATTTACAGCTACATGGAGCTCTTTAATCTCAAAGTAAGCTTGCATTTCCTTGATGGTTTGATCTTCAAGTTTATTTAGCTTGACTCTGGGTTCAGCTATCTTTTCTTCTAGTTGAAGATTTAGCTGTTGTTCTTCTTCCAACAATTGTTTGAGTTGGGCAACTCTGGCTTGTGCATCCAACATTTTCTGAGTTGTTTCTTCAGAGTGATCAACTACTTGTTCAGTAGTGTCCTTTTGTTGGGAAGATGGATGGGTAGATTTCTGAGGAGATGGAGGAGGGGATTGTTGTGATGTCCTCTCAGTGTGCTTTTCAGCAACTGAGGCATTAGTTCCTTGTGCAATCCCTCCTGTCCCTGGTGCAGGGGCATCATCATCATCTTTCTTATCTTCCTCATCCTTGTGATGGTCAGAAGGAGATTCTTCATAATCATTCTCATCAGTCTCCTTCTCTTCTTCATCTTCAGAGACCAGATTGATCACTTCTGGAATAGTGACCATTTGCCCATTAACTTCCTCTTGTTCAGAGGGTATGTACTGTAGGGTCTGGGGCAAGGTAGGCTTGAATGCCATCTACATTCTGGTCTGACCATCTGCTTGGTTAAAAGCTTGAATCAGCTTTCTGGCCACTTCCCTGACAAAGTCCTTATGCATCAATGTTCCAAAGGAATATTGTTCAGTGGGGAACATGGCATGGACATAGTTTTCCAAGTATAGGAATCGTGCTCTCCTTGTGTGGTGATCAGTCACCTTTATGATCTCAGATAGATCGGAGCATCGAAGCTTTTGCCATCTCTTGAAGCATTTTAGGTGCTTTGGCAAAGTGTGTTCTTTGAAGAAAGGAAGCAGGTCCTTTTTTCCATCAACAGGGACCTTAGTGGCACTTGATTGAGCCTGAAAGAAAGTGTTCTGAATTAATTTCAAAGCTATAGGAGATATCTGGGCTTTAGAGTAGAAAGGTATCTAATTTACCTGTGTGACAGGCTCAGATGACTTGACTACTGAGGTTCTAGGTGCCTTAGATATCTGGATATGAGGAGGAGACTGGGAAGTCTGATCCTCAGTGATCTTTCTTTCTGCTTGAACCTAAGATTAGAAACATAACACTTAGGAAATTTTATCAAGAAAAATTCTATTTACAAAATCAGATATCTGAGAGGTCAATTACCTCCACTATTGGAGGCTCAAATACTTGTTGCTCAGAGACTTGTGCAGTCTCTGGAAAATTTTCTTGTGATGAAGGCTTTGATGCCTCATCAATTTCCATTTGTTGTGGGGATTGAGCGGGCGATTCCCCAACAACTTCTACTTCTTTTTGAACCTGTTAAGTAGAAAGTGTTAGTTAGAAAAATGATCAGAGATTTGTCTTTGAAGATTATAGGTATCTGAATGAAATACCTTCTCTGCAGAAGGTTCAAATACTTGTTCCTCAGAGACCTTAGAAGTCTCTGGATTCTAGACTTTTCAGTTTCTTCATTTTTCTTCTCAGTTGGAGCCTATTAGAAACAAACACTTAATAGTATCAGTCAAGTGTATAAAGCACATATCTGAGATGTTATATCTTAAGGAACTATCTTCTACCTGTGAGACAAGCTCCTGTTCCTTAAGTGGTGAGGCTATGGAAGCCTCCTTCTCAGATTCTAAGGCAAGCTTTGCAGCTTCCTCTTGATGTTGTATTTCTAATTCAGCCTGTAACAAAGAAATTTTATTAAATAACAAGATTAACAAACATAAAAATATCACAAGTGAAGAGTTAAGCCATTCAGCTACCTGAGCAGTGTCAGGCTGATTAGTCTCTGGAACTTGTGACCCTTCTATGCGTTGGTCTTGTTGTTCCATTTCAGCTTCTTTGTTTGAAGTTTCAGGTACTTCAGACCTTTCCTGAGTGTGTAACTCAGTTGCCTCCCCTGGTTGATCATTCTGAGTAGATGCCTCAGTTTGATCCCTCTCATTGAGTTGGGGAACCTGCTCTTTTGCAGGATTTTCTTCAGCAAAGAAAGATGCTGGTATCTCATGCTGTAACTCAAGTATCATTTCAGTAGCATCCACTACTGGTTGTTGTGGTTGGTGTGATGGTTCTGATCTGGATGAAGAAGGTGATGCTATATGAGGCCTATCCAGATCCGCTTGAGATAGATTTTTAAGTGTTGAGGCAATGGTAGTATCCTCCAACACTAAGATATCACTCATCAAAGCATCTTCAATAAGCTTAAGTGTTTCTTGCTCTGATGGTGTGTTTTGTCCAGTGACTTTGGATACAGCTGCTTCTTCAGCAACCTTTGAAACAGGTGCTTGTTCAGCAACCTGTGGTGTAGGTTCTTCTTCAGATACCTCTACACTTGTTACTTTTTCAGCAACCTTAGCCCTCTTTGATTTCTGTAGGACTTGAGAGATAACTAATTCATCATCATCATCATCGTCAGAGCTCTCATCAGCATTAGGAACTGATGGGTGCATAATCCCTGCGGTTTATGCAGATGGGGCTTGGTACCTGCCACTACTCTTATTTTTACCAATGAGTTCATCAGCAAGGCTCTCCTTGGAAACATTGATGAGTTCATTAGCAGTTGTGTCTTTTGCAACATTGATGAGTTCATCTTCATTGATGAGTTCATCAGCAGTGGCGGCAGATATCTGAGAGTTTACATCCACAATGGGTATGCCTTCTGATTTGCCAGCAGACTTCTTTCGTGAAGTTCTGGGCTTTTTGGTTGCAACGGAACCCTCAGATACCTCTTCAGTCTTTCATTTCTTGGAACCTTTCTGAGATGCAGTAACCTTTTTCATCATGTTTGTATACTCATATTTGTAGAGTAGGTTACTGTTGTCTATGTCAGCCTTCTCTCTGAGCTCAATGCCAAGCTTCTCCAGCAAGAAGCATATCTTTAGTCCATAGCTCACTGTGGCTTTTGGCTCAGCAAGCCCCTTAACGATTTTAGGCTCAAAGCCTTGAATCTTCTTCACAAATTTCATAAAGGCGTACTTTCCGCAGTTGAAGGGGTTTTCCAGCCTTTTGTCTTGTTATTTCAACAAGAACATCATCATCCAGCGTTCTTGGCTTATTTGGTCGGCACCTCCTTGTAGACCATCAAAGCATCTATGAAGAATGCATGCTAACACATCCCAGTGAACCAACAAATGTCTGATTCTGATGTCAGCAAGTTTGAAGTCTGTGGGTGTATCTGGTTTTTCAAGATCACACACATCACTGTACAGTTGCTTCACACCTTCAAGGAGATCATCATCCTTGGTGTTTATTTCAAAATAATTTCCAAGATTTTGAAGTCCAAACAACTCACAAAAAGTTGTCAAGTTAAAAAAGATGTCCTTTCCTTGAACTTTTCACTTTATAGACATTATTTCAGTGCCTTCAGATACATAGGAAATAATCCTGGAATTGTTGTAGAATTCCAACACATCTAGTGAAGAAACTCCACTGGGAATAGCAGACAGGAAACCCTTGATCTGTGCCTTTTCAAGCATATCAAGGATTAGCTTCCTATCGGCTTGATTTTCAATAGCAGCAGTAAGATATTCCTCAATCATGGCACCACCCCAAATCATCCTGTGATTTGAAGTCCAATGATTAGGATTGAAGTCTCCTACCAAACGATTGTTTATGACAACCAACTCTGGTGCTTGATTTTCAGCGGTACCAGAGGTAGTAGATTGGGATTTCTGGGTAGAAGCACGTTTTGGAGCCATCTCTTTATATAGTGAAAGTTTTCGAAAGTCTGAAAGAGATTAAGGTGGGAGATTAGTGATTCTTTGCAGAAGACTAATCGAAGAACAGAGTTTTGCAGAAAAGTTTGAAGGTATGTTTTTGCTATTCTTGTGCAAGTATGAATGTTGGATTAGGCGAAAGTGATTTCTTTTGCCAAAATCCTATATATATAGCAACGTAAATCTCAACAGACATATACATACAAATTGATTTTGTATTTAATTATCTTTGTACTTGCAGATAGGCATGGGTAAAGTTTGTTTGACATTAAATGCTTAGTGGGCCACGTCTGAGTTTTTACAGTCCACTATTTTACAGAGAAATAATCTCGTCCGTTAAGATAAAACGCCCATTTCATCAAGGGTCACCATTGCTTCTTCAGCAATGATCACAATCAGCAATTGTAATTGTGCCTAATTAATGAATTTTGGCGATTAGCTATCCGAATCACATTTATTCTGTGTGAATAAGAACAACTTTTGTATATGAGTTTATATCTCACTCAATATCTGTCCAAGTTTTACACAAAGATAGAAATAATACAAATTTCAAGAGAGTAGTTGACTGCAGACAGCTGTACTATTCTCTTTTGTGTTCCCCCTCACTGAGTAATCTAGATATCTGAGTACCTGTCTCAGAAATCTTCAAATAGTCATTTTATCCTTTTGCCCGTGGTTTCTGGATACCCGTTCCAGATTTCTCTTTTCTCTCTATATCTGGATACCCGTTCCAGATGCCATGTTTCTGGATACCTGTTCCAGGTTTCTTTTCCCTCTATATCTGGATACCCGTTCCAGATATCTCTTTCCCTCCTTTGATATCTTCTTCAGATATCTGAACTTTTTCAGTTCTTTGGTAGCTCCATTAGTCAAAGACTATGTCTTAAAGCTAAGAATCTACATTCTTGTAGTGGCTTAGTGAAAATATCTGCAAGTTGGTCTTCAGTGCCAATCTTGAGTATCTCTATATTACCTTTTTCAACATGGTCTCTAATGAAGTGGTGTCTAACATCAATGTGCTTTGTTCTTGCATGAAACTTAGGATTATGAGTTATGGCAATAGCACTTGTGTTGTCACAGAAAATCGGAGTTTTCTCTTCATTGAGTCCATAGTCTCTGAGTTGTTGTTGTATCCACAATATTTGTGAAGCACAACAACCAGCAGCAATATATTCAGCCTCTGTGGTAGATGTGGCAATTGAGTTTCGTTTCTTATTGAACCATGATATCAATCTGGCACCAAGAAATTGACAAGTTCCTGAGGTGCTTTTTCTATCAAGCAATGATCCAACATAGTCAGCATCAGAATAGCCAACTAAACTTAATCCACTGTCTTTTGGATACCACAATCCAACTTCTACAGTACCCTTTATATACCTTAATATTTTCATAGCAATGTTGTAGTGTGATTGCATTGGATTTGTCTGAAATCTAGCACATACTCCAACAGCATATTGAATATCAGGTCTACTTGCAGTGAGGTAAAGTAGTGAATCTATCAATTTCCTATACTTATGTTCTTCAACACTCTTATCTGATTCAGTATAGGTCATTTTGGTTCCAATGCTCATAGGTATCTTAGCATTCTTTTCAGAAGGCTTAAGATTGAATTTTGTGAGCATATCTTTTGCATACTTTGTTTGACTAATGAATATTCCATCATTGAGTTGCTTGACTTGCATCCCTAGGAAATAATTCAATTCTCCCATCATGCTCGTTTCAAATTTACTTTTCATGAGCTCAGCAAAGTCTTAACAAAGTTGCTTGTCTCTAGATCCAAATATAATGTCATCAACATATACTTGAACTAAAAGTAGTTTCCCATCATGGTTCAATATAAAGAGTGTTTTATAAACATCTCCTTTCTTGAAACCACTTTCTAGTAGGTATCTGGCCAATGTATCATACCATGCTCTTGGAGCTGCCCATACAGAGCTTTCTGAAGCTTATAGACCATCCTACTTTCTGAGGAAATCTCAAAGCCTGGTGGTTGCTCAACACATACTTCCTCAACAAGTTCACCATTTAGGAATGCACTCTTGACATCCATTTGATAAACTGTAAAGTCATTATGAGCTACAAAGGCTAGAAAGAGTCTTATTGCATCCAATCCTGCAACTGGTGCATAAGATTCATCAAAATCTAGTCCTTCAGTCTAGGTGAATCCCTTGGCAACCAGCCTTGCTTTGTTTTTGGTTATTTCACCAGACTCATTCATTTTATTTTTGAAAACCCACTTGGTTCCAATTACAGATATTCCGTCAATGAATGGAACCAGTTTCCAGACTTTGTTTCTCTCAAATTGATCCAACTCTTCTTGCATTGCAGAGATCCAATCTTGATCCTTCAATGCTTCTTCTATAGTTTTAGGTTAAATATTTGAGATGAAACATCCATAGAGCGAATCTGCATTTCCAGCAATTGCTCTCCTAGTTCTAACACCTTGGTCTAAAGGACCGATCACATCCTTGGAAGGATAATTTCTTATCCATTTCATAATGGGTTTTGAACTAGTAGGATCAATATTATTTTGATCTGAGTGTGAATCAATATGATTTTGATAGGATACTTGTGCAGTATCTGAGATATCTGACACATGGGAAATGCCATGGATATCTGACACTTTTTCAGTGTTAGAGATATCTGGAATTTGATTTTCAGCAATCTCATTCTCAGAAACCTCTTCATGATGAAGGTTCTCAGTAACCTGTTCCATTTCTGGAATTCACATAGGAAATTCTTCATCATGTCTTAGAGTCATCTGGTTGTTACTAAGCAATGGTTGATTTGCATCGTCAGACTCATCCTCTAAGTGAATGATAGATTTGTTTCCTATTGAGGATTCTTCTTCAGAATCTTTAATCATCAGCTCTTTGAACCTTTCTGAGAGATCATCATTCAAGGGTATTTTCTTGTTTCCTTCGTGGAAAACTACATGAACATATTCTTTAATCTTTTGCGTTCTTCTGTTGTAGATTGGTTGTCTAGATAATGGAAAAGTAAAAGACTAGATGGGGGGGGGGGGGGTGAATAGTCTTTTAAAACTTTTGTCGATAAACACGGTTTCTCAGATATCTATGAAGATTTCTGATACTTAATTTCAGAGAGAGGAAGACTTTTCTGTGATAAGTGCACGTGCTCAGCAACATAGGTGTAAATACTTTGCAAGGTAACTAAAGCAAATAATAAAAAGCAGAAAGTAAATAACACAAGTCTTTTTATAGTGGTATCTGAAGGTGGCGTAATCCTTCAACTAATCCACTTCGGCCTTTCTCAGACCTAGAATCCACTAAGACAGATAATTAATGTAACCTTACAAGTATCTTCTCTTGATTCCTAATTACACTAGGTTCCCAACCAAGTGTTCCCCCTGAGTTATTCCCCGGCTTTCTCAGCCAAGTACTTCCTGTACTCAGAAACCTCTTTCCTGGAGTTGTTCCTTAGTTTCCCAAACTAAGTACTTCATGTACTCCACGCCAATTAAGGTGTTGGTTAAGGTAGTTTGTCAGGTGAGCTTCTTTAATAACTTGTTCAGTTATGCAGATAGCTCTGAGAATCAAGCATACTTAATACACTTTGCAATGTATGGTATCTTGTTCTTTACTGACCCAAGTCTATGATAAATGTTCAAGAGAATGAATCTCAGATATCAAATCTTAATTCAACTCTTTCACAAATAGCAAAGCTTGTTAAGGATCAGGACACTTAGAACTTTTGTGCTACTTAGAATCAAGAGCTTTGGTCGCAACAGAAAGCTTGAAGGTAAGTAGTGTGCTTGAGAGAGCTTGTGTGAGAGTATTCAATGTGAGTTCAGTGTTCTAAGGTGTAAGTTCTGTGTGTGTTCTCAAGCAGTCTAAGTGTTGATATTTATAGATGAATTTGAGTGCCGTTTGAATAGTATCCGTTAGGCTTAAATCAAATTCAAACTATTGATATCTGAGTATAATCTTGTAATGCTTGTCTTCTTCTTGAAGCTTACCATTTTTGTTCGTATACATTCGCGCATTCAATGCATTTTACTATACTTTGTCCTGTAGTGCCAACGGAACTATGCATTGTATTAGAGATCTTATACTATCAGAGTTCTCTGAAGCTTTGCACATCCTTTTCCAGAAATTATCACAACTCCAGATACCACTTGTTGAAACAACTTGTTATAATATATTTCTCTTCAGAAACATAGTTTATGTCCAAGGTATCTGAGTGTAGATATCTGTGGGCACTTTCCTTGTTTCAGAAACCTTTTATTTCTCAGATATCTTTTGAGACACTGTTTATTTAAAAATGCTTGTGTCTTCAAGATATCTGGTCATAGGTATCTGACAACCCTTGTCTTCAGCAATCTTGTGCAGTCTTCAAATCTTCAAATCCGTTGAACTTTTCCTGCTGGATGCCTTCTTCTTGGTCTTCTTTAGAGGAATAAAAATTACATTCAGAGACCTAACATCCTATACAAGATTGGCTAGACTATCATACTTAGTGAGTTTCCTCTTTTACAGCGTTCAAGTGAACCAAGAGTATTAACCACCTTTCTGAGCTAAGATAAGTCATTAGGTTGCTGATCAAAATCTAAACAGATATTCCTAACAAATTTCCCCCATTTTGATCAGTCAACGATGACTATCTGACCTATTATAAATCTGGATGAGGAAACAATCCATCACTTAATCATTTCTTATGATCTTTCAATTCATATAATTAAGTGCAGAAAGTAAACATCAACCAAATCACAAGGTGTGATCTTTGCTGACAAGTTATCTTTTATAGATTGATATCTGAGAGTAGGTTCATCAGATATGTTACAATGAAAGTTCAGATAACTTTTTACAAGATAAAACAACAATAAGGTACAGTCAGCAAGATATAAAAAATTACATAGTAAATTAGGACAACAGGAGTAACCAAGCTCCAAGTAGACATCCTAATAAACTAGTCTTCAAGTCTTCAAATCTTCAGCAGCTCCAAGGATCAATTTGCATACTCCCTATCTCCAAATCTTTTGATATCATCTGAGTAGTCATAGAGCAAGGTTCTGACCAACATCTCAGTGTCTCTGGCATAACCATATACTTCTTTGTATGATTTGGTGGGATTCTTCTTGTCAAAGTGTTTGACCCATAAATACTTTCCCCATTTCCAGGCATGTTCAACTCTGATATCTGATAGGTTGAAGTAATCATATATGATCCTCAGATATCTGATGCCACCCTTGTATTGATATTCAGTAATGTAGAATGACTCAAAGGGTTCCACAGCAAGTCTTGGCCTTGTGCCTGTTCCAGTGAGGTTTGGGACTCTATGCACATCATCAAGTTTTCCATAAGGACATTCATCATTAAGGTCCTTCCTCATGGCTTCAACTCTCTTGACAACTTCAAAATCCAACCAAGCTTTGACATGATTGGTGTTGATCAAGATTGACTTATCTTTTCTCCATGCCATAAGTTGTTGATGGATGGGTACTGGAAATCCTTTTTTATTTACAAGCAAGTGCTTGAGTTCCAGTATCCAGTATCCATTCCTCTGATGAATACACCTGTAGGAGGAGGAGTTGTTGTCAGTCTTCACATACTCAATTCTGGCTTCTTCTGGCCTGAGTGGAAGTTGACCTTTTATTCTTTCAGCTCTCAATCTATTCCTCCTTTGCCTTTAGTTTTCCCCTGGATTTCTTGAAGAACCACCCTGGATTGACTTGGTATTTCCAGAGGGTGTTTTAGCTGCCAAAGGCTTTGCAGCTATGGGCTCAGTTAGGCTATCAATTTTTCTTTTTCTGTGAAGAGGAGCTTCATCTTCATCAGTCTCTTTTTCATCATCATCAAGATTAATTCTTGTGAAAGTTTTGCAGCCTTCTTCATTGCCCTGGGATTTGATTTGGCCTTCTTCTTCTTCTTCTTCTCCAGAAGGCTCATCAATCCCTCTTACTTGTCTTCTCCTTGGAGCCTTGGTACTCCTTGGAGGTTTCTGTGCTCTGGCCCTTGTTGTCATTCCTTTTTCAGGAAGTTGCTGAGTGGTGGCCAGTATCTGTAGGGCAGTCTGACTGGAGGAGGGCTCATTAATTCTGAGAGGTGGTTGTTCATATTTTCTTTTGTTTCCTCTTCCTCTTCCTCTCTGAGCATCTTGAAATCCTTCCCCCTTAGTCATTGTTGACTGACTAACAATCACAAAGGATTTTGAAAGGGAGTCAAAGTTGCCTTGTAGACAGTTGTAAGCAGCAACCAACTGTTCCAGATTGGCCTTGAGCTCCTGATTTTGTTTGATAAGACCTATTTCCTTATCAGTGAGCTCTGCCAGTGGGCCTTGACTAGCATCTGCTTTTCCAGCAGCATAGCTAGCCTCATTGAGGGCTTTTTCAGCAAGATTATTGTCATCATCCCTTACCTGCCTAGGTCTCTCTGAGAAATGACCAAGCTTGTTGTTCTTTGAGTGATTAACTCAGTGAACTTTTTCATTTCAGCAGGGACTGGTGCAATTACTTCTTCATTTTGTTGAGACAACTCCTTTATTAGAGTTGCTAGAACCTGGTATCTGGCCATGTAATCATAGGAGTTGAAATTTGGTTTCTTACTGAAGCTTTGAGGAGCTATCAGTTTTCTCTTTAAGTGAGAAACTCCCAAGTGAACATTTTCATGTTCTGCCAAGGTTCTGTCTTCTTCATCATCTGAGTCATCAGCCCAGTGATCTTCATCCTCTTGGACATTTTCAAGATTTTCTAGTCCAGCAACCATCTCAGAGATGGGCTTTTTT
This sequence comes from Plantago major, assembly GCA_026545765.1. Lineage (NCBI taxonomy): Eukaryota > Viridiplantae > Streptophyta > Magnoliopsida > Lamiales > Plantaginaceae > Plantago > Plantago major. The sequence continues at coordinate 59,324,425 of CM048841.1, forward strand.
CCTTGCAGAGAGGAGGATGGTATATCTTTTGATGGTGATGCAGCCTTAGCATCATGCTTTTCTTTAGATACTTCTTCAGTATCTAGCTCCTTAGCAATGGCATTTACAGAATCCTGGAGCTCTTTGACCTCAGAGTAAGCTACCATTTCTTGTAAGTATTGATCTTGAAGCTGATTAAGCTTATCTCTGGATTTAGCTAGCTCTTCTTCCAGTTGAAGATGGAGATGTTGTTCTTCTTCCAACAGTTGTTTGAGTTGAGCAGCTCTGGTTTGTGTATTCAATATCTTCTGAGTTGTTTCCTCAGAGTGCTCAACTACTTGTTCAGTAGTGTCCTTTTGTTGTTGGGAAGATGGATGGGTAGACTTCTGGGGAGATGGAGGAGGGAATTTTTGTGATGTCCTCTCAGTGTGTTTTTCAGCAACTGAGGCACTCTTTCTCTGTGTAATCCCTCCTGTCCCTGGTGTAGGGGCATCATCATCATCCTTCTTATCATCCTCATCCTTGTGATGGTCAGAAGGAGAATCTTCATAGTCATTCTCATCAGTCTCCTTCTCTTCTTCATCTTCAGAGACCAGATTGATCACTTCTGGAATAGTGATCATTTGCCCATTTACCTCCTCTTGTTCAGAGGGTATGCATTGTAAGGTCTGGGGAAAAGTAGGCTTGAATGCCATCTGCATTCTGGTCTGACCATCTGCCTTCTCAAAAGCTTCTATGAGCTTGTGTGCAGCTTCTTTGATAAAGTCCTTATGCATCAGAGTAGCAAAAGAGTACTGCTCTGTTGGGAACATAGCATGGACATAATTCTCCAAGTCAAAAGCTCTGACTCTTCTCAATTGGTGATCAGTCACCTTTGTTAATTCAGTCAGATCTGAGCTTCTGAGCTTTTGCCACTTTCTGAAACACTTGAGATGTTTCTTTAGTGTGTGGTTCTTGAAGAATGTAAGCAGGTCTTCTGTTGAGAATGCAGAAGCCTTTTGCACACTTGTTTGAGCCTGAAAGAAAGAGTTTTGAGTTAGATTCAAAACTTGTGTAGATATCTGAGTATTTGTGTAGTTAGGTTTCTGAGTTACTTGAATGAATACATCAGGCTCAGAGACTTGTACTACTGAGGTAGGGAGCTCCTCAGATATCTTGTTGTGAGGTAGGGACTTGGAAGTCTGGTCCTCATCAACCTTTCTTTTTGCTTGAACCTGAGATTAGAAACATAACACTTAGGAAATTTTATCAAGGAAAAATTTATTGACAAAACAGATATCTGAGAGGTCAATTACCTCCGTTGGAGGCTCAGATACTTGTCTCTCAGAGACTTGTGCAGTCTCTGGAATCTTTTCTTGTGATGAAGGCCTTGATGCCTCATCAATTTCCATATGTTGTGAGGATTGAGTGGGCAATTCCTCAGCAACTTCTACTTCTTTTTGAACCTGTTAAGTAGAATGTGTTAGTTTGAGAAAAATGAACAGAGATTTGTTCTTTGAAGAATATAGATATCTAAATGAAATACCTTCTCTTCAGAAAGTTCAAATACTCGTTCTTCAGAGACCTTGGAAGTCTCTGAATTCCTCTCTGAAGAGATAGACTTTTCAGTCTCTTCATTTTTCTTCTCAGTTGGAGCCTATTAGAAACAAACACTTATTAGTCAAGTGTATAAAGCACATATCTGAGTTATATCTTAAGGAACTATTTTCTACCTGTGGGACAGGCTCCTGTTCCTTAAGTGGTGAGGCTATGGAAGCCTCCTTCTCAGATTCTGAGGTAAGCTTTGCAGCTTCCTCTTGTTGTTGTGTTTCTAAATCAGCCTGTAACAAAGAAATTATAATAAGTAACAAGATTTAGGCACAAGTTATCACAAGTAAAGAGTTAAACCATTCAGCTACCTGAGCAATGTCAGGCTGATTGGTCTCTGGAACTTGTGAAGTTTCCATGCATTGGTCTTGTTGTTCTTGGACCACTTCTTTGTTGGAAGTTTCAGGTACTTCAGACCTTTCCTGAGTATGCAACTCAGTTGCCTCCCCTGGTTGATCATTCTGAGTAGATTCCTTAGTTTGATCCCTCTCATTGAGTTGGGGAACCTGCTCTTTTGCAGGATTTTCTTCAGCAAGGAAAGATGCTGGTGTCTGTAACTCAAGTACCATTTCAGCAGTATCTACATCTGGCTGTTCTGGTTGTTGTGCTTGAGACAGACTTTTGAGTGCTGAGGCAATGGCAGTATCCTCCAACACTAGTGTATCACTCATCAGAGCATCTTCAATATGCTTCAGTCTTTCCTGTTCTGATGGTGTAATTTGTCCAGTGACCTTGGACACAGTTGCTTCTTCAACAACCTTTGAAACAGATGCTTGTTCAGCAACCTGTGGTGTAGGTTCTTCTTCAGATACCTCTACACTAGTTACTTTTTCAGTAACCTTAGCCCTTTTGATTTCTCTAGGACTTGAGAGATGACTAAATCATCATCTTCATCGTCAGAGCTCTCATCAGCATTAGGAACTGATTGGTCCATAATCCCTGCGGTTTCTGCAGATAGGGCTTGGTATCTATCACTACTTTCTTTAACAACATTGATAAGTTCATCAGCAAGGCTTTCGGCAGTAGTTTTGACATTTCTAAAAGCACTTTCTCTTGCTGAGTCTACTTGTTCAGTAGTCGATACCTCTTTTGCAGCATTGATGAGTTCATCTGCAGCGGCGGCAGGTATCTGGGAATCGACAACCACAATGGGCGTGTCTTCTGATTTGCCAGCAGACTTCTTTCGTGAAGTTCTGGGCTTTTTGGTCGCATCCTTTCCCTCAGATACCTCTTTAGTCTTTCGCTTCTTGGAAACTTTCTGAGATCCAGTAACCTTTTTCATCAAGTTCATATAATCATATTTGTAGAGTAGGTTACTGTTGGTTATGTCAGCCTTCTCTCTGAGCTCAATGCCAAGCTTCTCCAGCAAGTAGCATATCTTTAGACCATAGCTCACTGTGGCCTTTGGCTCAGCAAGTCCGTTAGCGATTTTAGGCTCAAAGCCTTGAATCTTCTTCACAAACTTCATAAAGGTGAACTTGCCCCAATTGAAAGGGTTTTCCAGCCTTTTGTCTTGTTGTTGCAACAAGAACATCATTATCCAGCGTTCTTGGCTTATCTGGTCAGCACCTCCTTGTAGACCATCAAAGCATCTGTGAAGAATGCATGCCAACACATCCCAGTGAACTAACAGATGTCTGGTTCTGATGTCAGCAAGCTTGAAATCAGTGGGTGTATCTTGTTTATCAGTGTCACACACACCACTGTAAAGCTCTTTTACACCTTCAAGGAGATCTTCATCCTTGGTGTCTATTTCAAAATCCTTTCCAAGATTTTGAAGATCAAACAACTTACAGAAAGTTGTTAAGTCCAAAAGGATTTCCTTTCCTTGGACCTTAGTATTTACAGACACTATTGCAGTGCCTTCAGAAACAAAGGATATAATCCTAGAGTTATTGTAGAATTCTAATACATCCAGTGAAGAAACTCCACTGGGAAGAGCAGATAGAAAACCCTTGATTTGTGCATTTTCAAGCATGTCAAGAATCAGTTTCCTATCGGCTTGGTTTTCAACAGCAGCCGTGAGGTACTCCTCAATCATGGCACCACCCCAAATCATCCTATGATTTGAAGTCCAATGATCGGGATTAAAGTCTCCTACCAATCGATTGTTCACTATAACCAACTCTGGTGCTTGCTTTTCAGCAGTACCAGTGGTAGAAGGTTGGGATTTCTGGGTAGACGATCGTTTAGGAACCATCTCTTTATATAGTGCAAGTGTTTGAAAGTCTGAAAGAGATTTAGGTGAGAGATTAGTGATTCTTTGCAGAAAAACTAATAGAGATTTACAGAGGTTGAAGAATGGATTTTGCTATTCTTGTGCAAGTCTGAAAGTTGGATTAGGAAAAGTGATTTCTTTTGCCAAAATCCTATATATATAACAACGTAATTCTAACAAACATATACATACAAATTGGTTTTGTATGTATGTATCTGTGAATTGTAGTAAGGCGTGGGTAAAAGTTTGTTCGGCATTAAATGCATAGTGGACCAGGTCGGAATTTCAACAGTTCACTACCTACAGAGAATTAATCTCCATCGTTAAGATCAAACGCCCATTTTATCAAGGGTCACCATTGATTCTTCAACAATGATCACAATCAATAATTGTAATTGTGCCCATTTAATGAATTTTGGCTATTAGCTATCTGAGTCACGTTTCTGTGTGACTAAGAACCCTGTTTGCATCTGAGTCTATCTCATACTAAATATCTGTCCAAGTTTTACACAAAGATAGAAATAATACAAATTTCAAGAGAGTAGTTGACTGCAGACAGTTGTACTATTCTCTTTTTCGTTCCCCCTCACCGAGTGATCTAGATATCTGAGTACCCGTCTCAGAAATCTTCAAATAGCCATTTTACCCTTTAGCCTTTGGTTTCTGGATACCCCGTTCCAGATTCCTCTTTTCTCTCCTTTGATATCTTCTTCAGATCTTTGGTAGCTCCATTAGTCCAAGACTATGTCTTAAGGCTAAGAATCTACTTTCTTGTAGTGGCTTAGTGAAGATATCTGTAAGTTGGTCTTCAGTGCCAATCTTGAGTATCTCTATATTGCCTTTTTCAACATGGTCTCTGATGAAGTGGTGTCTAACATCAATGTGCTTTATTCTTGCATGAAACTTAGGATTCTGAGTTATGGCAATAGCACTTGTGTTGTCACTGAAAATGGGAGTTTTCTCTTCATTGAGTCCATAGTCTCTGAGTTGTTGTTGTATCCACAATATCTGTGAAGCACAACACCCAGCAACTATATATTCAGCCTCTGTGGTAGATGTAGCAATTGAGTTTTATTTCTTGCTGAACCATGATATCAATCTGGCACCAAGAAATTGACATGTTCCTGAGGTGCTTTTTCTATCAAGCAATGATCCAGCATAGTCAGCATCTGAATAGCCAACCAAAATCAATCCACTATCTTTTGGATACCACAATCCAACTTCTACAGTACCTTTTACATACCTCAATATTTTCATAGCAATGTTGTAGTGTGATTGCATTGGATTTGTCTGAAATCTAGCACACACTCCAACTACATATTGAATATCAGGTCTACTTGCAGTGAGGTACAATAGAGACCCAATCAATTTCCTATACTTGTGTTCTTCAACACTCTTGTCAGATTCAGTATAGGTCATTTTGGTTCCAATGCTCATAGGTATCTTAGCATTCTTTTCAGAAGGCTTTAGATTAAACTTGTTGAGCGTGTCCTTTGCATACTTTGTTTGACTAATGAATATTCCATCATTGAGTTGCTTGACTTGCAGCCCTAGGAAGTAATTTAATTCTCCCATCATGCTCATCTCAAATTTACATTTCATGACTTCAACAAAGTCTTCACAAAGTTGCTTGTCCTTAGATCCAAATATAATGTCATCAACATATACTTGAACTAAAAGTAGTTTCCCATCATGGTTCAATGTGAAGAGTGTGTTTTATCAACATCTGCTTTCTTGATACCACTTTCTAGTAGGTATCTGGCCAATGTATCATACCATGCTCTTGGAGCTTGTTTCAGTCCATACAGAGCTTTCTGAAGCTTATAGACCATCCTACTTTCTGAGGAAACTTCAAAATCTGGTGGTTGCTCAACATAGACTTCCTCAGCAAGTTCACCATTTAGGAATGCACTCTTGACATCCATTTGATAAACTGTAAAGTCATTATGAGCTGCAAAGGCTAGAAATAGTCAACAAATGGAACCAGTTTCCAGACTTTGTTTCTCTCAAATTGATCCAACTCTTCTTGCATTGCAGAGATCCAATCTTGATCCTTTAACGCTTCTTCTATAGTTTTAGGTTCAATTTTTGATATGAAACATCCATAGAGACAATTTGCATTTTCAGCGATTGCTCTTCTAGTTCTAACTCCTTGGTCTATGGGACCAATCACATCCTTTGCAGGATGATTTCTTATCCATTTCATAATGGGTTTTGAACTAGTAGGATCAATATCATTTTGATTTGAATGTGAATCAATATGATCTTGATTGGATACTTGTGCAGTATCTGAGATATCTGACACATGGGAAATGCCATGGATATCTGACACTCTTTCAGTGTTAGAGATATCTGGAACTTGTATTTCAACAATCTCATTTTCAGATACCTCTTCATGATGAAGGTTCTCAGTAACCTGTTCCATTTCTGGAATTTTCATAGGAAATTCTTCATCATGTCTTAGAGTCATCTGGTTGTTACTAAGCATAGGTTGCTTTTCATCGTCAGACTCATCCTCTATTTGAATGATAGAATTGTTTCCTTTTGAGGATCCTTTTTAAGAATCTTTAATCATCAGTTCTTTGAACCTATCTGAGAGATCATCATTCAAGAGTACTTTCTTGTTTCCTTCATAGAATACTACATGAACAGATTCCTATCTAAGAGATCACCATTTTGTTGTGGTGTCCTTACAGAAGATAGTTGATGTTGTATACCTTTGCAGGTACAGAACTCTTTTATGTACTAGTTCACAAACGCAGTACCATGGTCTGTTCTGATTACAGATACCTTGTCATTTTTCATGAATTCGAGCTTATTCAGCAAGTTGGGTATCTCAACCCTTGCATCAGATTTGTGTTTGAGAAAGACAACCTAAGTGAATCTTGAGTAATCATCAACAACAACCAGACCATACTTCTTTCCTGCATAATTAGTTACAGAGGATTCAAAAAGATCCATATGTAACATTTGCAGTGGCCTTTCACTGGAATGTCTAGTTTTAGACTTGAAAGATGTTTTGGATTGTTTTCCCATTTGGCAAGCTGAGCATATACCATCCTTTCTATATACCATTTTGGGTAAACCAACCACCAATTCTTTGTTGGCTAGCTTGTTCAGAGTTTTGAAATTCAAGTGACTCATTCTTTTATGCCATAGCTAATTTTCTTCAGTGTGGCCAGATTGACTCACCATGAGACATTCTTCAGTTGTGGCGGATGCCCAATCAGCAACATAAAGATTTCCTTTTCGCCTAGCAACCAAGACTGTCTACTTTGACTCATTGTCAATCACTTTGCTTAGTTTTGACTTGATCTTGACAGTGTACCCTTTGGATTAGTCTTTAGAGTGTTCTGCACAACAATGGAACCATCTGGACTAAATAATCTTCCAGTAGGAATCCATTTTTGAATGAATTTCTTAGGAACATTCTTTTGTCTAATAGGAACATAAGGAGGAATTCTAGTTAAATGATTAGTATCATTGTTATTGAGAACTATTTTCTTCCTTGGTGTGTTCCTTGGTGCTTTCAGATACCTGTCAGGTTGCTGAGTCTGCTTGTCAGCAAACTTAGCTTTCCTTGCCAGATTTCTTCTAGCCCTGGCATTCAGATTTTCAGTGGCTTGATTCATCTTCCACTTCTGATAATTGTTGTGAGCAATTCTAGCCTTTAACCATCATTCTTGCTCTTGTTTGTACTCACGAGCAAGTTGTTTCCCGATCGCTTTATAGCTAATACCATTTCGAGCACCTGGTGCTATCTGAGATCTTTTCTCAGCAGCTTTGCTAGTCTCTGGGTAATCTATTTTGTTTCCAGAAAACGTGACATAGGAGAATTTGTCAGCTCCTGCAATTTTTCCTTTATGAGAGACATAGCACTGTAGGTGATTACACTTTTCAGTGTTATGTTTCTTTTCAGAAATATTCCCAACAGTTTTCCTTAGGACTTGTTTTTCCCACAAAGATTTGGTCGCAATTGCCTTTCCTTTGTCAACAACCTTAGCTTTCTGACCGATACTGTAGGTTGTTTGGGAACCATGTTGTTGAGCACTGACAAATGTTCTTCTTTCATCACTCTTATTTAGAGTGGTAGAACTATCTGTCTGTGTGTCCAGCCCAAGTCCTCTCTTTTCTGAAGGATCTCTTAAATAAGATTGTACTTCAGTAAGAGTGTCACTAGCTTTGGCATAAGATTGAAAAGATAGTTCTTTCTTTTTGAGTTCTTCATTCTCAGAAAGAAGATCTTCACATTTCTTTTGAAGATTGGCCAATGCTTCTTCATGTGATTTTTCAGTCTCAGATATCTGAGCTTTGAGAAATGCAATTTCGGCATCCTTTTCCTCAGATATCTTGAGTAATTTTGAATTTTCCTTTTCAAGAGAATTCTTTTCTTCTTCAAAGATTTCGGCTCTAGCTCGGACCATTAGAAACTCTCTTTCATAGAGATCAAGCTATCTTCTGAGATGTTCCAGATCTTTGATTCCTTCCTCATCACTTTCATATGTATAACAAGAAGTATGTGTTACCTCATCATCCATTAGACAAGGTTCAATGTTGGAGATATCTGGAAAGATTTCTTCAGCCACTCCACACACTTCTTTCTTCTTTTGACCAAAGTCGATCACTTCATGAGAAACACCGCACATTTCTGGAGAAGGCAGTGTGGAATCATCTGAGTCTTCATCCTCAGAATCAGACTCAATGTCTACAGCATCCAGTTGGAGTTGAATCTTTTTCCTTTCTTCAGTGAGCATAGCTCTCTGACCTCTCTTGAAGTTTCTTCTATCTTTCTTGTCACCTGTCTTTAGCTTGTTGAAGGTAGGGCAATCCTTCTTGAAATGACCAGGTTTCTGACAATAGAAACAGATATCGTTTCCGATTTCTGCTTACTCAGTACTAGATGCTTTCTGAGCCGGCTTGTTCAGCGAGCTAGATAGTTGCATATTTTTGTACTGATGATAATTTGAGCCTAGATGCTTTTTCAGCTTCTCTTTGGCTTTTCTTCTCTCAATCTCCCGACTGACATATTTTCTCATTTGCTTTACAGCAAGAGCATTCTCCTCAGTCACCTCCTTGCCTTCATTCTTTTCAGAAGTTTCTTGAGCAACTAGAGCAACATTCTGCAACTTTTCAGTTGTTTGTTCACTTTGAGTTGTCTCATAGTCAACAGTGGCAAGGTGAGAGAAAAGTTCCACTGGAGTGTCTCTGGCATTCCTTGGTTAAAGTAGAAAAACTTTGAATGCTCCCAGTTATGATTTAGACTTCTCACAATGGTCTTAATCTTTTCTGGTTGGGTATATTTATTACTTTCACCAAGTCCAGCCATATCACTCATGAGTGTTGTAGACCAGAAATTTAGTTCTTCAAGAGTCTCTGTAGGACCTTGTTTAAAGTTTTGGAATTTGAGCTTCAAAACTTCGAACTTATTTTCCTTTGTTTTCTCAGTGCCGGCACAGATTTCCTCAATCAGTTGCCAGGCCACTTTCGCCATTTTTGCACTCCACAGTTTACACTGTATGTGCTCTGGAGTAGAACGTATGATGATATTGTGAGCCTGACCATCCAGTAGATTTCTCTTGGCATCTTCTGATGTCCAGAGCTCTCTGGGCTTTGGCTCATAAATAACTTGACTGGTAGGTCTCCCACTGGTTGACGCATCTGTCTGCGAGGAGCATCACTTGGTTCTCTATCTCTACCATTCGAAACCTCCATGACCTGCTTGAGTTGTTGAATGACTATGGGGCCATTCTGTATCACGTCGATCATTTCGTCACTGATGGCTTCTAGTGGAGCATCATGTTGTTCTTCCATTTCTCATTCTCTGGCTTGAGAATTGGGGCGTCACTTCTACAACAAACACATTAAACAAACAAATCAAGTGTAGGTGAAATGCAGTTAGTGGGCACTTATCTGGGATCTAGGTTCAGTGCAGAAGGCTTGGGAACCTCCTGCTCTGATACCACTTGTTGGTCCAGATAACGGCAAAGTAAAAGACTAGAGGGGGGGGGGGGGTGAATAGTCTTTTTGAAACTTTTGTCGATAAACACAATTTCTCAGATATCTGTGAAGATATCTGATACTTATTTTCAGAGAGCGGAAGACTTTTTGTGATAAGTGCACGTGCTCAGCAAGATATGTGTAAATACTTAGCAAAGTAAATAAAGCAAGTAATAAATTGCCAAAAGTAAATAACACAAGTCTTTATAGTGGTATCTGAAGGTGGCGTAATCCTTCAACTAATCCACTTCGGCCTTTCTCAGACCTAGAATCCACTAAGACAGATAATTGAGTTAACCTTACAAATATCTTCTCTCGATTCCTAAATACACTAGGTTCCCAACCAAGTGTTCCCCTGAGTTATTCCCCGGCTTTCTCAGCCAAGTACTTCCTGTACTCAGAAACCTTTTGAGCTATTCCTTAGTTTCCCAAACTAAGTACTTCCTATGCTCAGTAACCTTGGAGTTATTCCTTAGTTTCCCAAGCTAAGTACTTCCTGTACTCCACGCCAATTAAGATGTTGGTTAAGGTAGTTTGTCAGGAGAGTTTCTTTAATAACTTATTCAGTTATGCAGATAGCTCTATGAATCAGGTATACTTAATACACTTTTCAATGTATGGTATCTTATTCTTTACTGACCCAAGTCTATGATAAGTGTTCAAGAGAATGAATCTCAGATATGAAATCTTAATTCAACTCCTTCACTTATAACAGTGTTTGTTAAGGATCAGGACACTTAGAACTTTTGTGCTACTTAGGATCAAGAGCTTTGGTCGCAACAGAAAGCTTGAAGGTAAGTAGTATGCTTTGAAAGATAGTGTACAGTTTTCTTGGTGTAAGTTCTGTGTGTTTTTCAAGCATTCTAAGTGTTGATATTTATAGTTGAAAATCATGCCGTTTGAATAGTATCCGTTAGTCTCAATGAAATTCAAACTATTGATATCTGAGTATAGTACTGTTGTACGTTTGTCTTCTTCTCAGAGACTGCCATTTTTGTTCAGACATTTCTGTCCGCGCATTTAATGTATTGTACTATACTTTGTCCTGTAGTGCCAACGGAACTATGCATGCTTTCTGAAGCATTGCACGTCCTTTTTCAGAGACCTTCACATCTCCAGATACTTGTTACAACATTGTTTCCCAGAAACATAGTTTTTATCCAAGGTATCTGAGTGTAGATATCTGTGGGCATTTTTCCTTATTTAGAAACCTTGTATTCTCAGATATCTTTTGCAACACTTGTTTCTTCAAGATATCTGGACATAGGTATCTGATGACCTTAGTCTCCAACAATCTTGTGCAGTCTTCAAATCTTCAAATATGTTGAGCTCTTTTGCCGGATGCCTTCTTCTTGGTCTTCTTCAGAGAAATAAAAAATTACATTCAGCGACCTAACATCCTATATAAGATTTGCTAGACTATCATACTTACTGATTTTCCTCTTTTACAGTGTTCAAGTGAACCAAGAGTACTAACCACTTTTCTGAGCTAAGATAAGACATTAAGTTGCTGATCAAAATCTAAACAGATATTCCTAACAGTATGGCTTTATATTTCCTCTGGCAGATGTGGATTTGTTAATGGTTTCTTTTGTTATAGAAGTTGGCTTATCATATTTTGCTCATCATTTTCTCTGGTTTCATGATGGTACTATGCAGTGATTCGTGAACCAAGTGGCCCAACTCCAACTTCAAAATATAAGCATTCTTCAATACCTGGAACTATGAAGAAGCTCTTCAATCTTTGCTCGAGTTTCTTGACTAAAAGGGGTGCATGGGCCTCGTCTAAAACCCGTGGCTTGTAGAGCATGCAGGCATAACATTGTATTTCTTGATACTAAGTCCTGATGATTCCCATTTTGTTAAACGACGTGACCTTGTAGATAGGTTAGCTTCTAAAGATTGGCTGTCTCTTCTAAAGCCCGAGCTTATAGAGCACATAGGCATAACTTATGTATTTCTAGATGCCAAGTCCTGATGATTTTTGTTTTTTTTTTCATAAAAAAGTTCAATCTTGTAGTGATGTCAGGTTCTGAGACAACACGAATGGTGGCCTCGTCTAAAAGCCCACCTTATACATGGGCATAATATTGTATGACGTCTAGATAGTGTATTAATTTCTTGTTCATTAATCAGTAGAAAAATTATTGATAAATGAGAAAGTTTATCCATGCTTTTTGCAAGGGCAAGGGATGATGTCAGTAAATTAAGCTTCTCCGTGCTCTATAAGCAAGTTCTTGAGAGCAGTTGTTTCTCTTACATCTGTGCAAAATGAAGCGAATAGTGTCATCTTCTTAGGGAGTGTGGCATAATATGTTAGTATCAAATATTGTTTATGTTGTAGAACTCTGTTAAATTTCTTGCTTACCTGTGTGTTTCTGAGTAATCAGCTTTCTGGTTATGTCTGCATTGAAAGTTTTCATCCATGTTGTGCAATTTTCACATTTATATAATCACTTCAAGGAAACTTCGTGATGATGCATTCTTAATGTAAAAGATACAGTGATCACTGAAGTGCATAATGGAAGTACATGTCCTTGAGAATTATGGCTCTGGTAATTTCCATTAAAGTAGCACAATATATGTCTAAATTTTCTTTGAATTTGGTGGTGCTATTAAGATCTTTTAGTACATTATTTGCATTTTGCATAAAATTTTCTGCTAGTGGTATGCATTAGTAACACAAGATGCTAAGACACTTATGTTGGCCATGTATCCTTTTCTTGTATGATTTGTGTCATAAGTTGCGTTTTAGATGTCTCCTTACTCTTCGATGTGCTCAAAGTATGAGGACCTGTTTATAGTTCGTTCCAATCTGGATTGAGTCTTTCAGCAATTTTATTTGGCAGGCCTTTGTATGGTAGCTGTGGAAAGACAGATGCAGAACATACAAAAGGCAATGGCTGTAGCATTGAGAGCTGAAGGTAACTGTAAAACAATGTGTATTTGATTCAAATGAAAATACTTCCATAATTATGTGTCCACTTTCATTATTTGAAAAGGAAAAGGCAACTTCTACTTACGGTGAATAGAAATAGGCACTTGGGATCTGTAGCCGCCGGACTTGATGCCCTCACAATGATCTCAAGAAAAGGTTTCTGGCATTTTATACCTAGTCTAGTAGATAATTTATCTCTTTATATTCTGGAAAGTGCAGTTGATCCCTTTGTACTTTCAGATGTGCGAAGATTCGGGGCAGAGGTCCCTTCAGGCAGATTTTTTCAATTTTCAGATAAAAATCAAGTACTATGCCTGCTATAAAATAGGAAGGTAAGTGTCCCATCTTGATGCCCACTTCACCTCGCTTTCCTGCAATCATGACCTTGAACAATAAGGAATTGGCTTCCACCACAGATGCAAAAATCAAGTACAAGAACATAATGTGATTCTTGATAACTTTTCAAAAACCAAACCAGGGGAACAAGTGTCTGGAAAGCAGATTACAGTTATGCATTCTCTAAAACAGTCTGCAAAATAAGGCTGATTAAAGGAGGAGTTGATATGCTTCTATAATATGCGACAGAAAGCATTTCGTTTTTAGCTATTACAACTTTTCGATTTTCAGTACCAATTGCAAATACCCAACTAATATTCCCTCTGAACAATTATTTTCCATCATTGCTTTAGCGATCAACAGTTCACAGGTATAAGCTTTTGGAGATACTAAAGATTAGATCATAGCCAGAAATTATTGCCATTTAACACCAACAAGAACTAAACAGTAAATTTAATATTCTAAGTGATACATACAACTTGGCCGAAAGTAGCGAGTGTAAAAATGTAAGATAAAGTTAATATTGAAGAACTGTTACCTGGAAATCAACAACATAAGTGAAAATCACTTCTTGTTTATCTTTAACCTCCTGAGGAGAGTTTGAAGTTGAAACTGTACGCTTGGCATGTGGATCACATGAAAGTTAGACGAGTAGCCGCACTCCATTGTCAATAACCTTCAATAATCAATCACAATAAATGCCAAAGAAAGAGAAACACCTAACAGCTAGTAAGCTACTGCATCTTCGACATTCTACGGCCACAAATCCACAATCAAACAAACCACAACTGAGAACTTAACACTGCTGCGATTGAGAACTAGAAATCGAACTTGTCCATCCTAAACCAGCGATTTCATACAATGGAAGTTCCATTCCTGCAAGGCTTATCCCCTCAACCATGTGTTGCGATAAGATGAGTTGTCGACTTGTCATTCAATGAAGCATCATGAGGCTTGTACTCCATTACATAGCCATGGGGAAGCTTCAGATGGCGCCTGATTGAATCCCTCAAAGCCATCACAGCCTGCCGGACCTGACATGTGAAAAGGGTTGTTACAACCAATATTTATTTCAAACAAAAGGCTTTTAACATAATGGAGAAAATGCTAACCTGTTTATCTGATGCATTGCGGTTCCACCCACTCAGTATATCCGTTAAAATGGATACTTAATACTGCTCCGCAAATGTTTTCACCATACTCAAGTTGATCTCCAATCAATGCTAGAACCTACAAGCAGATATTCAGGATAGAGAGCAAGTTTAGTACTTATATCACTTATTATTGGAGAAGTCGGAATTTTGTAGTAGACTACGGAAAGTACAGAAAGCAAGTATGATAATGAAATCGGTAACACTAACATGTTTATTATTAGTTAGTTGAACATATCTGATCATTGAAATTGAAAGAGTGCTAAAACCCTATAGAACTTCGATTAAAAAAACTTAAGCACACTATAAACCAGACAACTCAGATCACAAATCGATTTCAATCCAGTGTACCAAAGCTTAGAGCAAAAAATCAGCACCCTATGATCACTACAAACCCAAAAACTACTTCAACATAAGACATATATAAATATCAAAAGATTCCGAACCAGAGTCTGCTTATAAATAAGCTATGATTAGACCTTAGTCTTTTGAGACATGCCTTATAGTTCCTTAATCCAAATCCTAAATCCATCTATGCCAAGGTCTTGGCCCAACAACATTTTTTGAGTTGAGAAGATTAAAGGCACTTTTAATAGAGAAGGTTTCAGTTGTGGTATGTGGCCAAACTAACTCATCTTGCAGTTCCACATTAAGAGGAAAAGCTTGTACATCTTTATTCCACTCCCCATTCTGATAAAAGGAACTAACCATAATAATATTATGAGGATCAAACATAACTAGGTCAGCAAGAGGAAAATTAAACAACCAATTGTCATACCAGAAGTCTACTTTAGTGCCATTACAAACCTGCCAAGCTTGTGAATTTCTGAGTAAATCTCTATTTTGACAGTTGTTTTCCAAAACCAGCTATGGTGACTTCTATCTTGAGCATCCCACAGTGAAGTATGTGGTAAATACTTAGCTATATACGTTTTAACCCAAAGAGAGTGCGGTTGAGTTAATTGTCTCCAAAGAAGCTTCATTAAGTAAGCTTGATTAAGCACAGTCAAATTCCTGACACCTACATAAGAGGCACAAGCCTTTACAAAGTTACCATCCCTTGCTCTAATTATACAGCCAAAACCTGCTTCACCAGGGTTATTTACCACTAAACCATCAATGTTCATAATATAAAGCAGGTCAGTCATAGGTGCCCAAGAGCATAAAACAGTCATTTGTTTTCTAATCATAATGTTAGGAAAAGTCAGATTAATTTGTTTAAGAGAATGCTGAATCAGGCAAAGCAATTGGCATTAAATTTCAATTAGGAATTAAGGTTTGATGGAAAAAGTAATTCGATTATGGTTTTGCTCTGTTCCCAGATGGAAGTTACAGATTACAGATCCATGTTGGGATTTATGTACTTATATAACCCTGGGAGGTGACTAACAGGTCATAGGTTCTAAAACTGCATAAAAAGGTAAGCCTAATGGGGGTTTCGCCAAGTCCAACAATCGCACAATCCAGTTCTATAAATTCTGGCACACAGCAAACAACCACTACATATATGTATGTGAAAGAATTACTTACCAGTCAAAAGGAAATGTTCTGTTTCATATTGCTACACCTCATAACTTTGTTAGTACAAGGGCCAAAGTTCGAAAGTTCTGTGAATATAGAGTCATCAACCTTACTACTCAAAAAAAAAAAAAAAAAAGGCATCAAAATTATATAAAATATTACGTTTTAGAAAATTGTATAAAAACTTTATAAAAACTTACCCTACTGAAGTCATACAAAAGATCAAAGTCATCATGTCGGAATACAACTCAGGGAACATTCCTGGGACATCTCGATTAATGTCATCCTGACTTTTACTTTTTGGTTTGACATAATTAGCTTTATGGTCAGTGAGGTGACTATAGATAGCATTGATGTAACGGATGATATCAGACGTCCAAACATTAATCTTGCCAGACGAATGAGCAGCAGAACCACTCATCATAAACTTTTACATATTCATCAGTTCTGACTTCAACTTGGTCAGTCCAGCTCGAGAAGAACGAGGATGAGGAACTGGTCTGGTCCATGACATATACAAATTTTGCATCTGATCTGATGGCCGTATTCATAAACCTTATGCGCTCCTCCACTGTCCAATAATATCCCTCGTACAGAAGAATAGAATCTGGCAATGTTGAAATATACTTGCTGCAATGACAGTATAATAAGAGTTTTAAGTTCAACTAATATGTTATTGTTTAGGCTATTTAGTACTAATAGTAATATGCATTATAAGATGTAATATGAGACTTACGTAATATCAAGTGCACGGTCAAGGAACACTGCCAGTTCACATGGAAGTTCAACTGTATGCTCAACATCTTTCTTGTTCTCGAAAGGAAAAGCTATCACGGTTTTCATCATAGCCTTAAGGTCCGCCACATGATTAACCATCGAATCTGACCCCATACAAGGCAGTATCCGTACATGACCCAAAGGCGTGATATAGACTTCCGTAGTATCCATGCACAGACCGTGATTACGCAAATGCATCACATCGTCTATAATACCTCTACCAAAAATAAAGAGGTAGTAATATCTAATAAGTAACACTTATATGAATCAACAAAATAACAAAAAATGCATAAAAAAATATAAACAATGTTTGTTACCAAAAAAAAATTCTGAATTTCGGTTCAATGTTGTCCCACCACTTCTGGGCTGTTACATTGCCTTTCTCTTTACTTAGGCCAAGCCATTCTTTGTGGAAGAAATGTTCATATGTGATAACTTCTTTCGAAACAATGTTCGAGGTACCATCATCGGAATTAATGAAGAACATCAACGTCAATAAATTCAAATGACCCGAACAAAGTTTTGAGAAGTTTTTCGGTGCTATTCACTTGATTCTCAGTAGCTTTCAACAAGGATGATGAACTTTGTATTCCACCCATATTCAACCATCCAGTGTCTATTACTAGTCCTTCACAGGGCACAACAACTGAAATGTGACTCCACATGACAACTCTTTAGAGAGTACCTCATCTACCTCAGACTTTCCCTTTTCTCCTTCCCCAGCTTGCTCTGTATGAACTAGAGCTAGGTGAGATACTCAAATGAATTGAAATGCCGACCTCTAAAACAACAGAAAGAAAAAGATATTTTAAAAAAGGCAATAACCAACCGAATCAAGAAACTAGATAATGGATCCAGATATGAAGAGGAAATTGGTATGATTCGAGTAAACAAACCTTTTTCTCCAAGAGATCTCTTAAATTCCCTTTCTCTTGTTTCGGTTACCTGGAAGGCTGGAAGCATTGGACCCAATAGGTGGAGGTAGGTGGAGGTGGGCGGAGGTGAGCAGCGAGGTGACGGCGTAGGTGGAGGTAGGCAGTGGGCAGACGGCAGAAGACGGCGTAGGTGGAGGTGAGATTGGCAATTGGCGAAATTTCGGACTGAGGGAGGCAGTTGGCGAATTTGATTTGGGAATGAATGGGTTAGAGTTTTTTTTCCCTAAATTTCGGTTTTGTCGGTCCAGCCCCATTTTTTTGGGTTTTGGACCAGCCCGGACCGAAAACCGAAATTTCCAATTTCTTCGACCCAAGGACCGGACCGGACCGAATAGAGTTAGGGTCGGCCCGAAAATCGATTTTTCGGACCGGTTCGGTCCGGAGCATTTTATGCTCAGCCCTACCAGCTCCTATCAATAACATATTGGTCCAAAATCGAATTTTAGAGTTGACCAACCAAAAAAATAATTTCCACCTGTATATATGAGCATTGACGTGGAAAATCATGTTTTGGCGGGAAAGACTGATTAGGGCAAATAGAATAGAGAAAAGGGGGGAAATTGTCTCATTCCTCACCAACCCTTCTTCTTCAACACCATATTCTCTTCAATCTTACTGTCAAAATTCGACCACAATCACAAACTCAACTTCAATTTTATGCATCCCACTTGAACCGTTTGCTATCGCTCTTGGTGAAGGTGCAAGAATTTTGGGTTTCGAAGCTTCGAAAGGCAATAATGGCGGGTGATGAGTATCTCTTTACCCTAAAATTTTCGAGTTCGTCTATATTTCTCGTGCATGGTATGGTAGATGATGTTGGTAAAGGTATCGACTAAGGAAGGAATCTTGGTGTTGCAAAATTTTGACAGAAAAAACCCTTGCTTTACTTGAGAAGATTCGTCTTCTGTTAGTATGTGTTTAAGCAGAGGTTCACTTGATGTTGTTATGCTGTAGTTAATGATAGTATTTTTTTTTTCTGTGTTGAGTATAAACGAGTTCGATTATGCCTTATTGTAGTTCAATTTCAAATGAATGTTTGCCGTTTTTTGTGTTTTGAAATTGCTCGGTGTTGTTACTTTGTTCTCAACCATTTTGTGTTGTGTTACGTTGACAGGTGATGATTTGTTCAATATAAGGATGCATTTTGGAAAGGAACAGTTTCTACTCTACGATGTATGTACAAAGAAGTATAACTACTCTAAACTCATGAAAGATGTTATCAAAGAGGTAATAAATGATGTTCATGCCAACTTCTCTCTGTTTTGGACTATGAAATATGATGTTGAGGGTTCATTTGAGCAGTATGAGGTATTAAGTGATAGGGATGTTGAATTGATGTTTGAGAGAAACAAAACACATAAATTAGAAGTTGAATTGCATATAAAAACTGATGATGTTGAGCCCTTGGCTATTGATTTTTCTGGACATGAGGCTAGTAAATGTGATGATGATGTTGATCAATTGTATCACCCTCCAGTTAACACTCAAATACCAACTGAGAGAACTAGGCCTTATAGGTACAAAAGAACTAAACCAAAACCTTTTCCACAAAATGTTTATGTTGATTTAACCAATTTGACAAGTGATGATGATAGTGAAAAACCTCCAACCCAAATGCATGAAGTTGAGAAACCTCCCACCCCAATGCATGAAACAGAGAAACCTCCCACCCCTATGCATGAAAATCTTGTTTCTCCTCCTACTGTGCAAACCAATTCTCCACTTGCTTCTCCCCCAACTGGCCATATAAATACTCCACCTGTTTCTCCTTCTACTGTCCATGAACAAAGTCCACCAGTAACTCCTTATGTGCCCCAATTTGTACCTGAAACTGAAACCATGATAGATTAGGATGACATTGGATTAAACATGAATGACTTATCCTTTGAGGATCTTCTCAACTCTATTCTACACCCTCATACCAGTCCCCAAGCTTCAAACCATGACACAAATGGGCATGAAAATGATAATGTGGTTCAAGATGAAGTTCATTCACCAGGGAAGGTTTCAACTAAGGACAAGGGCAAGGGGAAGATGGTAGTTTCTGAAAGTAAGTATGGTGATTATGAGGAGGATTGTCCTCCTTTTGAGTACTTATATAATTCAGAGGACGAAGCCATAGGTTTCAAAAGATGTGTCAAGACTAAAAAATCTGAGAATGACGATGATGGAAGTGATAGTAGTTCTAGTACTGAACTTGATGAGGATGAGGATTCAGAAATCCAGTTGGGTGATGATGTATCTAAGAATGATGAAACAACTGAGACTATCAGAAAACCTGATAATGATGATGCACCTGAGATAGGGAATGATGAGGATTATTCTTATGAGGCATCTGATGAGAGTGATAATGGAATTGAAGATGAATTTGATGCAGCAAATGAACAATGGGATAAAGAGTTCAAAGTGGGTGATTTATTTTCAAATAAGGAGTTGTTGAGAAGGGTCAAAGCACTCAAGGTGGGGTTTCACATGAAGAGACTGAAGAATGATTCAACTAGGTATACACTTTGTTGTGCTGGAACTGGATGTAAATGGAGGCATCATGCCTCAACTTTGGATGAGAAATGTTTTTCAGTTAAATCATACAATGGGATGCATAGATGTCTATGGAAAGTGAACAATAAGGAGGCAGATTCAAACTGGTTGGCAGATAAGGTGTGTGTTGAATTGCAAAAGAATCCCAAGACTGAGGCTAAAGTTCTAGTTCAGTGGGCTACTAATGAGCTAGGTGTTACAGTCCCATACATGAGGATGTATAGGGCCAGACAAAAAACATTGGAGATTCTTGGAGGTGATCCAGTGCAAGCATACATGCTAATGCACAAGTATGAAGAGATGATACTTAGGACCAATCCAGGCAGTACAGTTGGGTTTGTCAAGACTACATTTATTGGGAGGGCACCATGATGTGCTCAAATTATTACTAGAAAAACAAGTAGGAAGCTGTTGTTGTAAATATACAATGCTAACCACAGAGTCGTTCGCTAAGGAATCAATTAAGCTACCACAACAGTTCGAAAGCAAACAGTTACTTGTGAAAACAATTTGATTTGTTTGATTTTGATTACTTCTGATAACTAGAAAACTGAAAAGCAGATAAACAGTTGTTAACATTGAGATAAGAGAACAGAACATTTATGATCGAGTAAGCTAATTCTCTCTAGGGAAATCGTTCATATTTGTCACACGGTCGATGTGCATAAATCGATCAATCCAACCTCAAGCAATCGTCATTTGAGTATTTTGAACTAGAGAAATCGTGGGTCATCAATCCACGATCCTTAACCGAAAACGATTTAGAAAATCTTGAACTAGCGAATTGGATTGATAGTTTTTACTAAGATTTTGAACTAGACGAACCTATATGAACGAATCTTAACCCTAGAATCGAATACGCAAAACCGTCACATAACCACTGTGTTCAGAGTGATTTAGCTACTCATAGTAGAAGCAAAGATCAAAGAATTCAAGGTATTGGATATGATAAACATACACATATTGATAATTGCACGCAAGCTCATACAAATCGAATAACAATAGCAACACGAATCGAAGCGATAAACGATAGAGATTTATCAAATATTACCAGGAATTTGATATCAATTCTTCAACAATGATGATACCCAAGCTCCAAATATGTCTCAATGTCAAAGTATGAATATGGAGCTTTCTCCTAAGAACTAGGTTAAAAGAAGGTATGAAAGAAATTACAAAATCCAAAAGTAATAAGGAAATCGAAATTCCCATCTGCGCATCTCGCCGCCGCGAGCCTTCTTTATCGCAATATATATAGCCCTCACATAATTTCGCCGCGGCGAGCTTCAATCTTCATAAAGAGGCTTCATTCGCAAAATCTCGCCGTGGCGGATCAATTCCTTCGCCGCGGCAAGCTCCTCCCGATGGATTTATTGGGGCTCTCGTAAAATCTACATGGGCGAAGCCTCTTGACCATTCAAATGCGGTTTACAAAATCTACATGGCGAGAAAATGCTCATAGCGAGCCTTGTTAACCTAAACTCCCCATCTGTGGCTCAAAACTACCGATTCCTGCAAAACAACACCAAAACACCAAAGCATAAAAACGTACAAAAACACTAAAAAACCATAAACGAAGACAGCTAAAAAGGACCAAATGAGACTCTAAATTATCGTCTCATCAAACTCCCCAAACCGAACCTTTGCTCGTCCTCGAGCAAACTCACAACAAAATAAAAACAACTAGACTCCAGACAACGACACACAAGAACACATAAACGAGTCAGACTTCTAAGTGACCGAACTCTATCATTGTAAGCGTTAAGTTCACAAGATGCAAAAGGTTTGCACTCAACTAACCTTGACAGAAATAGTGCACAAAAAATCGTGTAAGAGAGTTTCTCAAGTAAATAGCACTTAAGTTTAACTCTCCAATCCCTCACAAGAAAATCCTACACATCTCTCTCTCTCACTCTGGAACTGTCCAGTAGGTTAATCACTCAAGGAACAATAAGAGAAAAGGAAGGTGACTTTCATCACAAAGGTGCCTCAAATACCTCATGGAATGTACTCAATCAGTTAAGTCAAAAGGGGCTTTTCCTTGCGCACAGCAACTTGTCGAAGCATACAACCAACCCTCCATATCACCACATTCTTGCATACTATGAATTATATGCTAGTCAATCAGCCACAATGGACTCTTTTAGTCTCACTTTTTTGGTAGTGTCTGTTTTACCGAAGTCCGCACTTTTGTGCGTGTCAGTTTGGTGTACGTGCCATCAACCCTCACGGACATATGGCTTTTTAAGACCACGCCGGTATATAGGTAGTATTTGAAACATGTCTAACACGACTACGGTGGTGACAAGAACCATAGATCACTCCGAGACGATTCAACTAATCAGGGGGAATACATATTACAAGATTTGAACAATAACATCATAACGCAGTAGATTTCTTCTCCCCAAACCAGTTCTTCGCAATGCACTGGCTTTCGAAAAAATGAAACATGAAGAGCATGTCGTTCGTCATACTTAACTTAACTGAGTACACATGAGAATGAAAAGGCGCAAACAAGAGGGTTTGCACTTCCCGAAAGGATCACACAAGCGCCGGTACAATATTTTCTCATCGGCTTAAAGTTTCTCACCGGATTTTTGGACTAAAGAGTTAAACAAACTTGCTATTTATAGGAAAAACAAACTTACGAGATCTTAAATCCACTACACTATCTAAGCTAAGAATCGTGCAAAACGTAAGCAGCAAGCAGATTTAACAATAACAATAGAAGTTTTCGTAAATTGGAAGAATGACTCACGAAAGACTCTAGAGAAGAAAAGAAAATTGACCAAAACAAACAGAAAGTAAAGGACGAAAGACTCTAGAGACTCAGAAAATAGAGAAAATGCAGACAAGACACTAGAGAGCACAGTCCCCCTCCCCAAACCTAAACTCAAGCATGTCCTCAAGCGTAGAATGAAAAAGAAAAGAGAATGGGAGCTATAGTGACTTGCCTGCTGGTGTACCTTTATAGTCATGTACTAGACTCACCAGAACAACCTCTTCATCCGGTCGCTCTTTAAATCCGTCCAGATATGGCTTAACCCGCTGGCCATTGAACTTGAAGGTGGATCCATCACTTGTGTTCGAGAGTTCGACAGCACCATGTGGTGCCACTTGAACGATTTCGTATGGTCCATCCCATCGAGAGCGCAGCTTCCCTGGAAACAGTTTAAGGCGAGAGTTAAAGAGTAAAACTTTCATACCTGGGGTCAAATCCTTACGAATTATTCCCTTATCATGGTACTCCTTAGTCTTGGCCTTATAGATCTTAGCATTCTCGAAAGCAGTGTTCCGGAGTTCTTCCAGTTCTGAGAGCTGCAGTATACGCTCTTTGCCAGCTGCATCCAAATCAAGGTTCAGGACCTTAATTGCCCATTCTGCTCGTGCTCAAGCTCTACCGGTAGGTGGAAAGCTTTCCCATAGACTAGCCTGTAAGGTGTGGTGCCTATAACAGTTTTATAGCTTGTGGGGTATGCCCACAAGGCGTCGTTGAGCTTGTACGACCAGTCTTTTCGGTTAGGCTTCACCACCCTCTCAAGTATACTCTTAATCTGCCGGTTACTAACCTCTACCTGGCCTGACGTTTGGGGGTGATATGCTGTAGCGACCCGATGATGCACTCCATACTTTATTAACAGATTCGCAAAGGAGCGGTTGATGAAGTGGGAGCAACCATCACTGATTACTACCGTGGGGATGCCAAACCTGCAAAGAATATTCTTGGCAAAAAAAGAGACAACAACTTTGGAATCATTAGTCTTGGTTGGAATTGTTTCCACCCACTTAGTCACATAATCGAAAGAAACCAGTATATATTCAAAGCAATTACTCTTGGGGAAGGGTCCCATAAAGTCGATGCCCCACACATCAAAAGGTTCAACAACAATATTACTTGTGAGGGGCATCTCATTCCTCTTGCCTATATTGCCACTTCGCTGACAGGCGTCACAACTAACACAAAATTTATGGGCATCTTTAAAAAGAGAGGGCCAGAAAAAACCTGATTGAAGAACCTTTAAGGCGGTTTTCTTCCCGCTATAGTGCCCACCGCACTGCATGGAGTGGCAGAATGCAAGTATGCTTCCAATTTCATCTTTCGGTACAGAACGCCGCATCGTGCCATCATTGCCTAGCTTGAACAGGTATGGATCATCCCAAAAGTAGCTCCTGCAGTGAATAGCAAAATTCTTCTTTTCCTGCGAAGTCATATTAGTAGCAAACAAACCTGTGGCCTTAAAATTAACAATGTCGGCAAACTAAGGTTCTAAACTAACAGAGAATAAATGCTCATCAGGGATATATCAGGAATGGGATGGGGCGATTGCCAGGATTAATCCTGGATAGGTGATCTGCCACTAAGTTATCTTTGCGACACTTGTCAACTATCTCACAGTCAAACTCATGCAGCATCAGGACCCAGCGAATAAGGCGAGGCTTAGAATCGCTTTTGGCGATATGGTGGCGAATTGTTGCATGGTCGGTATTCACTATTACCTTGAATCCCTTCAGATACGACCTAAATTTATCCAGGGTGAATATGACAGCCAGGAATTCTTTCTCAGTGGTAGTGTAATTGACCTGTGCACCATTTAGAGTTTTGCTGGCATAGTAAATCACATGGAAATGCCTATCGACTCTTTGTCCTAGAACAGCGCCTATAGCGTAGTCAGAAGCATCACACATAATCTCGAAAGGTAAAGACCAATCAGGTGCCATAACAATAGGGGTGGAAACAAGTTTTTCTTTCAGGATATTAAAGGCTTCCATGCACTTATCATTGAAAACAAAAGGCACATCTTTCACCAGCAAGTTACTAAGGCACTTAGCAATTTTTGAGAAATCCTGGATGAACCTCCTATGGAATCCAACATGTCCTAGAAAATATTGTAACTCTTTCACACAAGTGGGTGGGGGAAGTTTCAGTATAACATCAAGTTTAGCTCTATCTACCTCAATCCCCTGCTTAGAAACCACATGCCCTAGAACAACCCTCTCGCACCATAAAGTGACTTTTTCCCAACTAAGGGTCAGATTACACTCTATGCAACGTTCCAAGACTTTATAAAGCTTATCAAGGCAGTCGGTGAACGAGTCACCAAAGAGAGAGAAGTCATCCATAAATACCTAAATGAAATCCTACACCATGTTAGAGAAGATAGAGAGCATGCACCTTTGAAAAGTTGTCGGAGCGTTGCATAAGCCAGGCATCCTACGATCGGCGAAGGTGCCATATGGGCAAGTGAAGGTGGTCTTCTCTTGGTCTTCCTGCACTATGGGAATCTGATAAAAACCTGAAATACCATCCAAAAAAACAATAGAACTCGCGCCCCGCAAGGCAGTTTAGCATCTCATCAATAAAGGGCAGGGGGAAGTGGTCCTTCTTAGTAGCAGCATTCAATCTCCTATAATCTATGCAAACATGCCACCCTGTGGTTTTCCTAACAGGAACCTCTATCCCTTTCTCATTGGTCCGAACAGTTACTCCAGACTTTTTCGGGACAACATGCACAAGGCTTACCCATCGACTGTCAGCTATAGGGTAGATCATATCATGTTCTAACAGCTTAAGTACCTCGGTTTTAACTACGTCTTGCATGACGGGGTTGAGCCTACGCTGGGGTTGCCTCACAGGTTTAGCGTCATCTTCAAGACTAATCATATGGGTGCACCTAGTCACGCTAATGCCCTTGATGTCACCAATCCCCCATCCTATGGCCTCGGAGTTCTCTCTCAAAAGCTCTACTAGCCTATTCTCTTTTTCCTTTTGCAATTTCGAAGAGATTATCACAGGTTTAGTTTTGTTTTCTCCTAGGAAAGCGTATTTAAGATGGGACGGGAGCTCCTTAAGGTCGGGCTTAGGGGGGTCGATTTCCCCAGTGTTTCAACCAAGGTGATGGATTTCCTCACCAGGGTCGACTTCGGCCGAGTCAAACATACAGACTATCTCACTACT
Organism: Plantago major; assembly: GCA_026545765.1. Classification (NCBI taxonomy): domain Eukaryota; kingdom Viridiplantae; phylum Streptophyta; class Magnoliopsida; order Lamiales; family Plantaginaceae; genus Plantago; species Plantago major. The sequence goes on from CM048841.1 coordinate 59,350,358, forward strand.
CTCCTCACAAAGCATATCCTCATCAGAACTAAGACTTAAAGATGCTTCTAGCTTATCATCAGTTAACATAGCTAGGTAAGTAGCATGCACACAATCATCAATAATATCATCAAACTCGGCATTTACTTCAGAAATCAGATTACATTCTTCCACTGAGTAGGTGTCAGAGGTACCTGCCGGTCGTGTTGCATCCTTGTTGATCTTGTTGCCACAAATTTCCATGGCAATCTTCCCTTCCGCTACATCGACCTTCAGCTTCACTGTTTTCATAAAGGGTCTTCCCAAAAGGATCACATGGTCCTTACTACTAGTGCCTGCTCCACTGGGGTAGTACCACGAAATCTACTGAAACCAGGAAGGTGTCTACTCTGACCAGTGCATCACGAATCACTCTGTTGGTCCAGATAACGGCAAAGTAAAAGACTAGAGGGGGGGGGGGTGAATAGTCTTTTCAAACTTTTGTCGATAAACACAGTTTCTCAGAAACCTGGGGGTTTCTGATACTTAAATTCAGAGCGCGGAAGACTTTAAGATAGGTAAGTGCAGAAACAATAAGTATGTGTGTGTGCTTTGCTGAAATGTAAATACAGAAAGGTAAATGACACAACAAGTATAGTGGTATCTGGAGGTGGCGTAATCCTCCAACTAATCCACTTCAGTCTTTCTGAGACCTAGAATTCACTAGAATAGATAATTGAGTTCACCTTACAATAATCCTATTCTAAGATTCCTAAACAAATGGTTCCCAACCAAATGTTCCTCCTGAGTTATTCCCCAGCTCCTAGAGCTAAGTACTTCCTCTACTCAGATAACCTTGGAGTTATTCCCTGATTTCCCAAATCAAGTACTTCCTCTACTCCACGCCTTGATGGTGTTGGTTATAAGGTTTTGTCAGAAAGGCTTCTCGTATAACTTTTCAGTTATGTTTACAGAGAGCCAAACAGAACGAGACTACTTAATACACTTGTTCAGTGGATGTCAGTCTGCTCTTTACTGACCCAAGTAATTGGTGTCCGTTCTGGAGAATGAGCTTCAGAAAGGGTATCTGATAGTTCAACTCTTTCACGAATAACAATCTCTTGTTAAGGTTCAGGACAACTTATAACTACTAGTGATTCTTCAAGCAACAGAAAGCTTTCTGAAAGAGTAGTAGACTGCTTGAGAGAATACTTTGCTTGATGGTAAGTTTGCAAGATAGAGCGTTCTAAGGTGTGTTCTTCAAGCATCTAAGTGTGTGATATATATAGATAAATTTGAGAGGCGTTTGAATTGTATCAGTTGTGCTCTCTATCAAATTATATCCGTTTATATCTTGAACTATGTACTCAGAAGTCCCTATCTCATTTTTCAGAGAGGACTGCTTTTTGCAGTATTTCTGCCGATGCATTAAATCCATAGTACTGTTCATTGTCCTTTTTAGTCTCAACGGATACATGAGCCTTTTTGATGGCTTGCATGCTCCATACTCATGATGTTATATGTCCAGAATCATATTTCGAAAGTAAGTTAATATACTTAAGAAAGGATTAAGGACATAGTCTTTCTGAGTTAGACTAAACCTTTTTGTCTTCATAAACCTTGTGCAATCTTCAGTCTTCTAATCTTCAGAAAAGCTCCATTGCTAGGATTGATCTTCATGGTCTTCTTGAAATAAAAATTACACTCAGAGACCTATAATCCTAATACAAGATTTACTAGACTAATCATACTCAGTGATTTCCTCTGGCTAAGAGTACTTAATCACCTTTCTGGCTAAGATAAGAACATGTGATGAGTGATCAAAATACTAACAGATATTCCTAACAAATTTCCCCCTTTTTGATCAGTCATCCATGACTATCTTTTAAGTCCTATTACAAAATTGTAATCCTGGAAGAGAAAACAATCCACCACTTAACCATTTCAAATGATATTCAATTTTAGTTGAATTAAGTGCAGAAAGTAAAAATCAACCAAATCACAAGAAGTGATATTTGCTGATAAGTTGTCATCTATTAAAATGTATCTGAGAGTATGATTTTCAGATAGGTACAATTTACAGAAAGAGATGCAACTTTTACATATAGAGAATTTTTTTAGAAACAACAGCAAGATTACAAAAAGTAATAAAACATACTAAGTAAATTAGAACAAAGGAGAGTCCAAGCTCCAAGAGAGTATTCTAATGTTACTAGTCTTCAAGTCTTCAGAAACGCAACTTGGGTTTAGATACCTCAAGTTCTTCAGCACCCTTTCTGGATCAGTTGACATGATTATCCACTTTTCTGCATTCTTGGACATAGTCATAAAGAATCCTTCTGACAGAGAGCTCTGTCTTTCTGGATAAGTCACATATTTCATGGTAACTCTGGCCAAGTTTGTGATTCTTCCGCAGAAAGTGTTTGACCCAGAAGTACTTTCCCCAGACCCAGGCATGGTCTACTTGCAGCTAAGACAGGTTGAAATACTTGTATATTTCTTCCAGATAATGTATATCATCTAGGTATTCATCCAATGTCATATAGAATGACTCATAGGTTGAAACACCTAGTTTGTTCTTCCTGCTGTAGCTACCATCCAGTTTTCTTACCTTGTGTACATCATCAGGTTTTGGGTAAGGACAGGCAAAAGAAAGATCCATCTTTCTGGCTTCATTCCTCTTTTCTACTTCAATGTTTAGTCAGGCATGAAGGTGCTCAGGTTTTAGCAATTCTGGCTTGCCTTCTCTCCATTTCAGGATCTAGTTGAGGATGGGAGTTGGAAACTTATCATTGACAAGTAGATGTTGTAGTTCCAGAATCCAATACCCTCTCTTGTTCAGAATGCACCTATATGAGGATTCTTCATTACTAGTCTTCATATACTCAATGTGGGCATCAGTTGGCCTTTCTTGATGTGTTTCATTGTTTACTCTGCCAAAACGGAAATCCCTTCTTGCTTTTTTGTTTGGTGGCCTTCTGTCAGGAGATCCTCTAACTCTTTCTTCCTGCCTTGGGGCTGTGCTGGTGGATGTTCCTTGTAATGACTTGGTATTTCCAGAAGGGGTTCTGGCTGCGAAAGGTCTTGCTACCAGAGGAGGTTGTGAAGTAGTTGCTTGTCTCCTTTTCTTGTGAAGTGGATGTTCATCTGTGTCATCCTCATCATCATTGAAGTCCAAAATTGGAGACTTGCAGCTTTCTTGACCTCTTACTTCTCCTTCTTCCTTTTCTTCTTCTTCTTCAGAAGTCTTCTTCTCTTCTGAGATTCTAAGGGACTTGGTTCCCCTAGTGACCATACTTCTCAGCCTTCTGGCTGGTTGATCTGGAACAACTTCTTCAGCAAGGGTGACTCCAGTGGTGTCCTTAATGACAAGTTGACTTGAGGAGGGAGGATTTGATTGTTTTCTTTTTCTTCCTCTGCCTTTCTGAGGCATCTCATCTTCCCCCTTAGTCATGAATGACTGACTCATGATAGCATAAGCTTCAGAGAGAGTTTCAAAGTTTTTCTGGAGATTGTTGTGCACCCTGACCAATTCTTGAAGTTCCTTCTTCAGCTCTTTGTTCTGTCTAACCAGTTCCTGCTCCTTTGTGTTGAGATCTTCAAGCGGCCTTAGGATGGCGTTGGCTTGCAGGACAGCATGGCTGGCTTCATTCAATGTTGTATTAGCATTGTTACAATCCTCATCCCTGACCAACCCTAGGTCTTTCCGAGAGAGAGCTATGCTGGTTGCTCTGTTGAGTAAAGCAGCAGCCAATGGCTTCATCACTTCTGGGGCGGATTTTAGCACTTCTGTGTCTTGGGCAACTAGTGTCTTTCTGAGCTCTAAAAAGACACTGTTCCTGGCACGGTGCTCTTCACTTCTTGAACTACTTGGTGCAGAGAATATATGAGGAGCAAGTAAGGATCTTTTGTGTTGAGTGACAAGTCTCTCATCTTCTGCTTCAGTAATCAAGTTGTGGGTTTCAGCATCACTATCATAATCCTTTTCTTGGATTTTTTGCAGATTGACAATCTTCTTCTGCTTTCCATCAAGTGTGCTGGCCTTCTGAGAAGATGTAGAAGGTCTTTCTGATGCAGTCTCAACATCATGCTCTTCATCATCATTGTCATCCATGGCATCTATCTCAGCAGCTGTGACAACAATGGCATTTTTCAAATTTCTTTGCTCATCTAGGAGTGCCAATTCTATGGCATTAGCTTCTTCGAGCTTCTTGATTTTGGATTCCTTTCCATCAACAAGAGCTTGAGTCTCAATGTTGATTCTCTTCTCTTCTTCCAATACCTTTCTGAGTTTTTCAATCCTAAACTCAGCGGCTGAAATTTCTTCTATTGCATCATTGTGTTCAGCTTGTTGGGTATCTTGATGAGACTTGGGAGGTGATGATGATGGAGCTTTCTGAGCAATTGAGGGAGTAGCCTTTTCTCCACTTTCTTTGCTAGCTTTCTGAATCCCGCCTTGTCCAGGTTGGGGATCATCATTCTGATCATCATCATCATCATCCTTTTTCTTTGCTTCTTGGTTTGGATGCTCAGAGGGAGGTTCTTGATAATCATTTTCGTCCATCTCCTCGTCATCTTCTGAAACCAGGTTGATCACATTTGGGAATGTAATCATCCTCCCATTAAGTTCTTCTTGTTTAGCAGGATAAGTAGTGAGCTTGCTGGGCAAGGCAGGATGGGTAACCATCTGCTCTTGGGTTTGAGCATCCGCAGACTTAAAATCTGCTATAAGTCTTTGTGCTACTTCATGAAGGAAGTCTTCATGCATCAGAGTGGCAAAAGAGTAGGACTCTATTGGGAACAATGCATGGATATAATCTTCCAGATTGAAGGCGATTGCTCTCTTTTCTGGTTAGTCGATTACTCTGGCTAATTCTGAAAGGTCAGCCTTTTCTGAGTTTCTGCCATTGTCTGAAGCACTTGAGATGTTTCTTTAACGTTTTCTTCTGGAAAGCCTTGAGTAAATCAACTGGCACTAGACTTTGAGCCTGAAAGAAAGTGATCAAGTTAGTTTTGTTCAAACCACTTGAGTTAATATCTGTGTGCAAAAGTAAGCTTTCTAAGCATACCTGTGTAGAAACACTAGGCTCATTATCCTGTACTTCTGCTTGCTTGTTCTCAGAGACCTCAGATACTTTGGTGTGAGGAGAAGTTTTATCCTCATCAACCTTTCTTTCTGCTTGAACCTGAGAATTAAAATCAAATATGTTTAGAAACTGTTAACAGAAATGATAGGTGGAAAAGTGCTTTCTGAAACTTCACTTACTTCCAAGTGAGGAAGCTCAGTAGCATGTTCCTCAGAAACCTTGGGGGTTTCTGGTACCTTTTCTGCAGATACTGCTTGTTCAGTAGTTTTAGTTTCTTTTGGAGGAGATAAGACCACAGTCTTTCCTTCCAATTGTTCTTCTGACTGAGCCTGTAAGAACAAACATAAGAGATTTTAGTAGTGGGTTTTCCAGAGCATTCTTTGAAGAAGACTATTACTGATTACTTACCTTCTCAGCAGAAGGCTCAGTAAATACTTCCTCAGAAAGCTTTTCAGCCTCTGGAATCTCTAGGTTTTGGGGTGTTGGTTCCACCACCACTACTTCCTCAGTTGGAGCCTAAGAAGAGACAATAAGAGTATTAGAACATAAGATAAGAGCATTTTTAGTTAGTTATTTCTTGTTCAGAGATAACTTCACTACCTGTGGGACAGGCTCTTCTTGATGTTCTGAGGTTGGAGGAACCTCTTCTTGATTCAAAGGGGTGGACAGGTTTTCTTCCCCCTGAAAGTGTGTCTCCACGTTGGGCTGTAACAAATACAGCTTATGAGTAACAAGTTAACATGCAATTATGTTGGCATGTTAGATACAAACTATCTTTGTTACCTGAATAGTGTCAGGCTGATCATTGATCTCTTGGACTTGTGGTGATTCCACAGTTTCTCTGTGCTCATTATTGTTCTCCTTTGCAGTATCATTCTGAGTTTCCATCTCAGTTTGATCCCTTTTTCAGAGTTGAGCTTTCTCAGAAGGTTGAGGAACCTGTGTTATAACAGGATTTTCTTCAGCAACATTAAGTGCTGGCATTGTGAATGTGGAAGCAATGTCAGGATCTTCCAGCATTCTATCTTCCTCACCCAGGCCTTCTTCTTCCTTTGGCGGAGGGCTCTTGTCTTTCTGAAGAGCTGAGCTTGATGCTCCTCCATGGGTCTCATACTTGAATCTTTTAAGTACTTTTGCAAGTACTTCATCATCCTCAGAATCACTATTCTGTGTTGGTGCAGACCCATCTATGATATTTCTATCATCTCTGGAGTTCGGAGCACAGTTCAGGACTCTTGGGGAATTCTGGAGTTGCCTTTCTGAGCGTCCAACATCTTCTGAGACCTTGTCTCCAGAAGGTTGCACCTCTTGTATGCTTAGGGGCTTGGAGGCTCTTTTGCTATGAGTCCTCTTTCTCTTGGCAACTGGAGGTTTAGCTTGAGCTTGCTCAGAGACCTCCTCACCTTTTTGCTTTTCTTCTTCTTCGCCTTTACGAAAGCGTTCTCAGCAAGTTTCTCCTTTTCTTCAAAAGCGTGTCCGGAAAGGAGTTGGTGATCGATTTCTGCCTCTCTCTGAGAGTGATTCCCATTGTTTCCAGAATGTAACAGATTCTGAGACCAAAGTGCATATTGGCTTTTGGCTCAGCAAGGCCATTGATGATTTTGGGCTCAAATTCCTCAATATGTCCAAGGAATTTGTTGAAGGCGTACTTCCCCCAATTGAAGTGGGTTTCCTGCCCTTCATGCTTCTTGTTCAGAAGATGCATCATCATCCATCTCTCCATGCTTATCTGGTCTACTCCACCTTTGTTGCCATCAAAGCAACGGACCAGAATAAGAGCTAAAGTACTCCAGTGTTTCTGGAGATGACTAGTTCTGATGGCCTTCAGAACAAAGTCTCCTGGGCAACCTTTTGCATTTTCTAACTGGATTGCTTCAAATAGCTCTTTGACGCCTTGAATCATGGAAGCGTCCTTGATGTTGATGTCTTCAAATGTTCCTCGATTTTTCAATCGGAATATCTTGCAGAAAGTCTTGCAGTCTAGAACAATTTCTTGTCCTTGGACTTCAGTCTGCATGTATTTTTCTTCTTCATCATTCACAACTTTTGTGAAGATTTTGGAGTTGTTATAGAACTCCAGTACATCCAGTGTGGATAGTCCACTGGGTGCAGAAGATAGAAGCTTGTAGATATGGGAATTCTTCAGCATCCCCAATATCAGTTTCCTTTATGGTCTTGAAGGTATAACTGCTGGTACATATCTCTTTACTAGAAAAGCTCCCCAATTCATTTTGTGGTTAGGGTTCCAGTCCGATGGGGTAAACTTTCCCAGAAGGCGTTTATTCAACACCTTAAGTTCATTTCCTCCTTACTTTTCAGCAGGAGCAGATGATACGGCCTTAGGGTTCTTGGTGGTCATCTTCTTGGGTGCCATCTCTTATATAGAGTTTTGAGTGAGTGTTTTTCAGATGAATTTTGCACAATTAATCGAGATTAGTCATCTTTTCGTAAGACTAAGCACAAGAAGTTGAGTTTGCAGAGGGGTTTTGCGAAATCTTGAGAGATTTTCTTTGTTTTGATCTGAAGTTTGAAATTTCGGAATTGGTAAAAGTGTTTGTCTTTTGCCCAAATCCTATATATATAGCAGAGAAAATGTACATAGATACAACATACATACAACTGAATATGAATGCGTGTCTTTGTATCTACATAGGCGTGGTACGTCCTTTGTACTTCATTAAATGCGTAGTGGGCCATGTCTGCATTTATCAACAGACATTACTTGCTTTGTTTTAATCTCAATCGTTGAGATCAAACGTTTATTCATCAAGGGCTTATATTGAATATCTTGTAATGATATCAATCAACGATATCAATCAACAAATGGTAATGTGCCGACTTGATGGATTTTTAATATGCTACATTCATTGTGTCACTTAGTAAAGAGTAGGAACACTTAATCGTTTGAGCTTATCATTCTGAGTGTCAAGTCCTTATCTATATATTGTTTATCATCAAAATGGTAAAAATACAAGACATTGCACATGTTTGACTTTCAGAACTTATACCTTTTGGGCTTTGTGTGTCCATTTCTCTTTATGACTAAATAGCTTTCTGAATTCAAGTGTCAGAAGCTTCAGTTGTTTGAACGTATTTAACCCACTCTCAGTAAGTAAATTCTAGTTTTATTTATTTATTAAGTGTGTACCAACCTTTGCCTTTCTGGATACCTGTTCCAGAAATGTTTTGCCTTTATGAGTGTTGCTACTCAGAAACCTTTGCATCACTTCTTATCAACTTGGCTTTCTGAGAACCTGTTCTCAGAGGCCTACTTCATTTCTACCTCACTTACTCAGACTTTAGAGATTCAGGACAATTTTTCAGTCCTTAGGCAACTCCATTAATCCAAAATTATGTCTTAAGGTCAAGAACCGGCTTTCTTGTAAGGGCTTATTGAAGATATCTGCAAGTTGGTCTTCTGTGTCAATCTTGAGTATCTCTATATTGCCTTTCTCAACGTGGTCTCTGATGAAGTGCTGTCTAACATCAATGTGCTTTATTCTGGCATGGAACTTGGGGTTCTGTGTGATTGCAATAGCACTTGTGTTATCACAGAAAATGGGAGTTTTCTCTTCATTGAGTCCATAGTCTCTGAGTTGTTGTTGAATCCACAGAATTTGTGTTGCACAACAACCAGCAGCAATATATTCAGCCTCTGTGGTAGAAGTTGCAATTGAGTTTTGTTTCTTGCTAAACCATGACATAAGTCTAGTTCCCAGAAACTGACAAGTTCCTGAGGTACTTTTCCTATCAAGCATTGATCCAGCATAATCAGCATCTGAGTAACCAGCCAAACTCAATCCACTTTCTTTAGGATACCACAACCCTACATCTACTGTACCTTTCACATACTTTCATAGCAGTGTTGTAGTATGATTGCATTGGATTTGTTTGAAATCTAGCACACACTCCAACTGCATATTGAATATCAGGTCTGCTTGAAGTAAGGTAAAGTAGTGAACCTATCAATTTCCTATACTTGTGTTCAACACTCTTATCTGATTCAGTATAGGTCATCTTGGTTCCTATGCTCATAGGTATCTTAGCATTCTTTTCAGAAGGCTTAAGATTGAACTTTGTGAGCATGTCTTTTGCATACTTTGTCTGACTAATGAATATTCCATCATTGAGTTGCTTGACTTGCAATCCTAGGAAATAGTTCAATTCTCCCATCATGCTCATCTCAAATTTACTTTTGATGAGATTTGCAAAGTGATCACAAAGTTGCTTGTCCTTAGATCCGAATATGATGTCATCAACATATACTTGAACTAAGAGAAGTTTCCCATCATGATTTAAAGTAAATAAAGTTTTATCAACTTCACCTTTCTTGAAACCACTTTCCAGAAGGTATTTGGCAAAAGTGTCATACCATGCTCTTGGAGCCTGTTTCAGTCCGTAAAGAGCTTTCTGTAGCTTATACACCATTCTACTTTCTGAGGGAACTTCAAAGCCAGGTGGTTGTTCAACATAGACTTCCTCAGCAAGTTCACCATTCAAGAATGCACTCTTGACATCCTTCTGATAAACTTTAAAGTCTTTATGAGCTACAAAGGCCAGAAAGAGTCTTATTGCATCCAATCTGGCAACTGGTGCATATGACTCATCAAAATCTAAACCTTCAGTCTGGGTGAATCCCTTGGCAACCAACCTTGCTTTGTTTCTAGTTATTTCACCAGATTCATTCATCTTGTTTCTGAAAACCCACTTAGTTCCAATCACAGATATTCCTTCTACAAATGGAACTAGTTTCCAGACTTGGTTTCTTTCAAACTGATCCAACTCTTCTTGCATTGCAGAGATCCAGTCTTGGTCTCTTAATGCTTCTTCTATAGTTTTTGGTTCAATGTTTGAGATAAAACATCCAAAGAGAGAATTAGCATTTTCAGCTATTGCTCTCCTAGTCCTAACACCTTGATTGATTGGTCCAATCACATCTTTTGCAGGATGATCCTTGATCCATCTCATCATGGGTTTAGGGCTAGTAGGGTCAACATCTATGTGATCTGAATTTGAATCACTATGATTATGACTTGATACTTCTTCAGTATCTGTGACATTTTGCACCTCAAAAGGGCGGTGAATGTCTGACACTTGCTCAGTGTGAAAGCTTTCTGGGACTTGCCTATCAGAGAGGTCATTTCCAGAGTTAGCTCTCTGATGAACATCTTCAGTTTCCATTTCTGGAATTCTCATAGGAAATTCTTCATCATGTCTGAGAATCATCTGGTTGTTACTAGGCATTTCATGCTTTTCTTCGTCAGAGTCATCCTCTCTTTCCACAATGATGTTTTTCCTTTCTGAGGGTTCTTCTTCAGAATCCTTTATCATTAGTTCCTTGAACCTTTCTGAGAGTTCATTAGCAAGGGGTGTTTTCTTGCTTCCTTCATAAAAATACAACATGAACTGATTCTTCAATCTTCTTTGTTCTTTTGTTGTAAACTCTGTATGCTTTTCATAGAATAACCAAGAAACACGCCTTCATCTGCCTTTGGCTAAAATGTTCTTAGATACTCTTTTCCATTGTTAAGAACAAAACATCTACAACCAAATACTTTTAGATGTTTGATATTAGGGAGTCTACCAACCAAGAGTTCATATGGGGTCTTGTCATGGTGTTTGTTTATCAAACAACTGTTCTGAGTGTAGCATGCTGTGTTTACAGCTTCAACCCAATAAACATCACTTATCTCAGTGTCAGCTAGCATTGTCCTTGCTGCTTCTTTAAGTGTTCTATTTTTCCTTTCTGCAACACCATTTTGTTGTGGTTTTCTTACAGAGGAAAGTTGGTGTTGTATACCTTTGCTGGTACAAAATTCCTTTATGTACTGGTTGACAAACTCTGTACCATGGTCTGTTCTGATTGCAGATACCTTGTCATTTTTCATGACTTCAAGCTTATTCAGCAAGTTTGGTATCTCCACCCTTGCATCAGAAAGACAACCCAAGTGAATCTTGAGAAGTCATCTACAACAAGACCATACTTCTTTCCTGCATAACTAGTTACAGATGATTCAAAAAGATCCATGTGTAATAGTTGCATTGGTCTAACATTAGAGTGTCTGATTTTGGACTTGAAAGAGATCTTAGATTGTTTCCCCATTTGACAGGCAGAACAGATACCATCCTTTCTGAAAGATGTTTTGGGAAGACCAACCACTAACTCTTTCTTGGCAAGTTTGTTCAGAGTTTTGAAATTCAAGTGACTCATTCTTTTGTGCCATAACCAGTGCTCTTCTGTGTGACCTGATTGACTCACCATGAGACATTCTTCAGTTGTGGCAGATGCCCAGTTGGCAACATAAAGACTACCTTTCCGCCGAGCAACCAAGACTGTCTGCTTTGACTCATTGTCAATAAGTTTGCAATACTTTGCTTTGAATTTCACAGTAAATCCCTTGTCTGCAAACTAGCTCATGCTAAATAGATTATATTTCAAACCTTTAACATGTAATACGTCAGTGATTGTTAATGATCCCAATTTGACGTTACCATATCCCAAAGAGGGATTCAATTCTCCTCCAGCAAATCTGATGTCTGGTCCATTGTTGCAAGCTTTGTAGTTGACCAGATTTGCTTTGTCTCCTGTCATGTGCTTTCCGCATCCACTATCAAATAGCCATTGAGCCTTAGTCCAAGAGGCGTTCTGCACAAAACAGGAAATAGGAGTTAGGTTCTTGCTTCAGAGATAGAACCATTTAGACTAAACATTCTTCCAGTAGGAATCCACATTTTAGTGAATTTCTTGGGAGTTTGTTTTTGTCTAACTTGATCAGAAGGAGATGCAATAAAATCAGTAATTTTGATCTCAATCTTCCTTCTTGGGGTGTTTCTAGGTGTTCCTTTTGGTTCTTCTCGGACCACAGGTTTCTGGGGTTGCTTTTCAGCAAACTTAGCCTTTCTGGCCAGGTTCCTTCTAGCTCTGGCATTCATTTTTTCAGTGGCTTGAGATTTCTTCCACTTCTGTCTATTGCTACGTGCAATATCAGCCTTGCGACATTGTTCTTGTCCTTCCTTATATTGTTGCAGAAGAACTTTTCCAACAGCACGATAGCCAATCCCATTTCGAACACCTTTGGCTTTCTAAATGCGCTCTTCAGAAGCCTTACTAGTTTCTGCACCATCTTTATTTTCATAAAATGGTACAGTTGAGAATTTGCCTATTCCAGCAATTCTTCCCTTCCTAGTAATATAGCAATGTGGATGGTTGCATGTCTGAGGGTTGTGTTTCTTTTCAGAAACCTTATCCACATGTTTCTTGTGAACTTGTTGTTCTTTCAAAGGCTGAGTTGCTACTCCTTTTCCTTTGTCAACTACCCTAGCTTTCTGACCAATGCTATAGGTGGTTGAAGAACCATTCTGTTGACTTTTTACAAAGGTCAACCTTTCATCACTCTTCTTCAGGGGAGATGAATTACTCGATTGTTCATCAAGTCCAAGTCCACCTTTCTCAGAGGGATCTCTCAGATAGGATTGAACCTCAGTGAGAGTGTCACTAGCCTTTGCATAAGATTGGAAGGATAGCTCTTTCTTTCTGAGTTCTTCATTCAAAGAAAGCAGCTTCATCATTTTCTTGGTAAGTTCATTCAAGGCTAGTTTGTGAGAATTTTCATTCTCAGATATCTGAGATTTCAGAAAGGCTATTTCAGCGTTCTTGTTCTCAGATACTTTGGTTAGCTCAGAAACCTCTTTTTCAAGAGTTTCTTTGCTTTCCTCTAGAATTCTGGTTTTGGATTGTGCTTCCAGAAATTCTTTCTCATAACGATCCAATTCACTCTTGACCAACTCCAGATCCTCAATTCCATCATCACTCTCATAGTACAGAAATTGTGAATTGTTAGTTACCTCATCAGCCATAAGACATTCAATGTTGGAGATGTCTGGACCAGCAATCTCAGCAACTCCACACATTTCATTCTTCTTAAGACCGGAGTCGATTACATCGTGGGTGATTCCACACAATTCTGGTGATGGTAGGTTTGAGTCAAGTTGAATTTGAATCAAGTTGAATCTGTCTCAGAATCTGACTCAATGTGTAGAGCATCAAGTTGAATTTGAATCTTCTTCCTTTCTTCAGTCAGTAAGGCCCTTTGATTTCTTTTGAAATTTCTTCTGTCCTTCTTGTCACCTGTCTTCTGCTTGTTTAAAGCAGGACAATCTCTCTTGAAGTGACCAGGCTTTTGACAATAGAAGCAGATATCATTTCCTATTTCTGAGCTTGAAGATTAACACCTTTCTGAATGGGGGTGTTCAGAGAGTTGTTCATTTGTATGTTCTTGTACTGATGATAGTTTGGGCCAAGATGCTTTTTCAGCTTTTCTTTAGCTTTTCTTCTCTCAATCTCTTGACTCACAAATTTCTTCATGTGTCTTACTGCAAGAGCATTTTCTTCAAATGCTTCTTTGGTATCCTTCTTTTCAGAAGTACCTTGAGAAACTAGAGCAACACTTTGTAGCTTTTCAGCTGTTTGTTCTCTCTGAGTGGTCTCATAGTCTACAGTAGAAAGATGAGAGAAGAGCTCTACTGGAGTAATATTTGGCATCCCTTGATTGAAATAAAAGAACTTAGTGTGTTCCCAGTTGTGATTGAGACTTCTGACAATAGTCTTAATCTTTTCTGACTGGGAGTATCTATTGCTTTCACCAAGTGCAGCCATATCACTCATAAGAGTAGTAAATCTGAAATCAAGTTCTTCTAGAGTTTCAGTGGGACCTTGTTTGAAGTTTTGGAACTTCAATTTAAGAACTTCGAACTTGTTTTCTTTGGTTTTCTCGCCCGCATGATTTCTTCAATCAATTGCCAGGCAACTTTCACCGTTTTAGCACCCCACAGTTTACACTGTATGTGCTGAGGTGTCGATCTAATGATTATATTACGAGCTTGACCATCCAATCTGTGTCTCTTGGCATCTTTAGATGTCCAGAGCTCTCTTGGCTTGTCTTCATACATAATGCTTCCACGAGCAACATGACCACTATCACTAGCAGCCATATCCTCGCTTCCATCTTCCTTTTCTGAGGCTTTTCTTCCATCAGACACCTCAGTAACTTGTTTGAGTTGTCTGATTTTGATAGGCCCTTCATTGATGACATAGATCATCTCATCACTAATGGCCTCCAGATGGAGCATCATGTTGTTCTTCCATTTCTCGTAGTTTTCTGGTTTCAGAATGGGCGCATCACTCAGAGACATACCTGCAAACTTAACACACAAATTATATAGTCCTCAGAGAGGGACAAAGTTTCTTCACTTATCTGGGGATCTAGGTTCAGTGCAGAAGGCTTGTGAACCTCCTGCTCAGATACCATTTGTTGGTCCAGATAACGGCAAAGTAAAAGACTAAAGGGGGGGGGGGTGAATAGTCTTTTAAAACTTTTGTCAATAAACACAGTTTCTCAGAAACCTGGGGGTTTCTGATACTTAAATTCAGAGCACGGAAGACATTAAGATAGGTAAGTGCAGAAATAATAAGTATGTGTGTGTGTGCTTTGCTGAAATGTAAATACAGAAAGGTAAATGACACTAGAATTCACTAGAACAGATAATTGAGTTCACCTTATAATAATCCTATTCTAAGATTCCTAAACAAATGGTTCCCAACCAAATGTTCCTCCTAAGTTATTCCCCAGCTCCTAGAGCTAAGTACATCCTCTACTCAGGTAGCCTTGATGGTGTTGGTTATAAGGTTTTGTCAAAAAGGCTTCTCGTATAACTTTTCAGTTATGTTTACAGAGAGCCAAACAGAACGAGACTAATTAATACACTTGTTCAGTGGATGGCAGTCTGCTCTTTACTGACCCAAGTAATTGTTATCCGTTCTGGAGAATGAGCTTCAGAAAGGGTATCTGATAGTTCAACTCTTTCACGAATAACAATCTCTTGTTAAGGTTCAGGACAATTTAGAACTACTAGTGATTCTTCAAGCAACAGAAAGCTTTCTGAAAGAGTAGTAGAGTGCTTGAGAGAATACTTTGCTTGATGGTAAGTTTGCAAGATAGAGCGTTCTAAGGTATGTTCTTCAAGCATCTAAGTGTGTGATATATATAGATAAATTTGAGAGGCGTTTGAATTGTATCCGTTGTGCTCTCTATTAAATTATATTCGTTTATATCTTGAACTATGTACTCAGAAGTCACTATCTCATTTTTCAGAGAGGACTGCTTTTTGCAGCATTTCTGCCGATGCATTAAATGCATAGTACTGTTCATTGTCCTTTAGTCTCAACGGATACATGAGCCTTTCTGATGGCTTGCATGCTCCATACTCATGATGTTATATGTCCAGAGTCATATTTCGAAAGTAAGTTAATATACTTAAGAAAGGATTAAGGACATAGTCTTTCTGAGTTAGACTAAACCTTTGTGTCTTCATAAACCTTGTGCAATCTTCAGTCTTCTAATCTTCAGAAAAGCTCCATTGCTAGGATTGATCTTCATGGTCTTCTTGAAATAAAAATTACACTCAGAGACCTATAATCCTAATTCAACATTTACTAGACTAATCATACTCAGTGATTTCCTCTTTTACAATGTTCAAGTGAACCAAGAGTACTTAATCACCTTTCTGGCTAAGATAAGAACATGTGATGAGTAATCTAAATACTAACAGATATTCCTAACACACTCCCAGGGGGCGTCTGATGCTCCTGTCGGCTAGTTGCAGGGTCATGTTTACCGGTGCCAGTTCCCCCAAACCCATCTCCTGGTAAAGAGCATGGGTCATAAGATTGATGCTGGCTCCCAGATCGAGCATTCCTTTCTCTATCTTCCCATTTTCCATCTGTATGTCAATCACAAAGCTCCCTGGATCTTGTTGTTTCACTGGTAAGCCAACCACTGAATTAGCTGTTTCTGGTAGAACTAGCTTTTCGTTGGCCAAATACTTCCTCTTACTTGCATTGAGATCCTTGAAGAACTTAGAGTAGGAAGGGACATTATCAATGAGGTCAAGGAATAGGATGTTCACATTCACCTTTGAGAGCATGGCCAAAATAGCTTTGAATTTGCTGTCATCCTTAGGTTTCTTGATTCTACCTGGATATGGCAGTTCTTTGCTGATTGGGGGTCCAGGTGGACGGTAAGGGTTATCAGATTTGTGAAGCACCCCCGTGCGTGTCACCGGCGGGTTGGCTTTTTCTGTCAAAGGTTGGTCTTCCCCAGTGAGGTCGACTACTGGGGCATCCGGGGCTTGTGTCTATGGTTCTAGTTCCGGCCCTTGGATCACCTTTCAACTTCGGAGTACTATGGTTGCCTGAACTTCCTCCTCCTCGGTTTCTTCATCCCCGAACTCAGTGCTTGCCAGAAACCTGACCAGTTGGTCGGTAAAATCCTCTATCCTACTTACCATTCCCTCTATCTGTTTGCTAGTCCTTTCTTGCCCTTCCATCACAAGACTCATGTATTTTTCATCATGGGCAATCAAAGCTAGCAGAGTACTATCGCTGAATGCACTAGCTTCCCGTTACACCTCTAGACTATTCACTGTCTTCATAATGGTTGGTCCAGATAGCTCTCTGCTGGGTGCGTAGTAACCAGGAAAGCACTCCATACCTGGACTAGAATAACAAGAACTCAACTGTTGTTTAGTTTCTGTTAGTCCAAATAAAAATGAAATGACGCCTCAAGTAACCAACGGCTTTCAGTGCTTTCTGCAAGGCAACTTTGACTCCCTCTCAGAATCTTTTGTGATTCTTAGTCAGTCACCATTGACTAAGGGGGGACGATCTCAAGGTGCTCAGAGAGGAAGAGGAAGAGGAAACAAAAGAAGATTTGACAACCACCTCTCAGAATAAATGAGCCCTCCTCCAGTCAAGCTGCTACTCAGATAGTAGCAACAACTCAGCAGATTCCTGAACAAGGAATGACAACAAGGGCCAGATTACAGGCAAGATCACAGAGACCTCCAAAGGGAACCAAGTCCCCATGGAGAAGACAAGTAATAAGGATTGAAGAGTCTTCTGAAGAAGAAGAAGAAGAAGAAGAAGAAGAAGAAGAAGAAGAAGAAGAAGAAGAAGAAGAAGAAGAAGAAGAAGAAGAAGAAGAAGAAGAAGGCCAAATCAAATCCCAAGGCAATAAAGATGCATGCAAATCTCCCAGGCACAAATTTAATGTTGTTGATGAAGAAACTGATGATGATGAAGCTCCTCTTCACAGAAAAAGAAAAAGGGAATTTAGCTCATCTGAGCCTATTGCTGCAAAGCAATTGGCAGCCAAAGCCAGAAGATGCCCTGATTAAATATGTGAAGACTGACAACAGCTCCTCCTCCTACAGGTGTATTCATCAGAAAAATGGATACTGGAACTCAAGCACTTGCTTGTAAATGAAAAAGAATTCCCAGTACCCATCCATCAACAACTCATGGCATGGAGAAAAGATAAGCCAATCTCTATCAACACCAATCATGTCAAAGCTTGGTTAGATTTTGAAGTTGTTATGAGAGTTGAAGCCATGAGGAAGGACCTTAATGATGAGTGTCCTTATGGAAAACCTAATGATGTGCACAGAGTACCAAACCTCACTAGAACAAGCACAAGGCCAAGACTTGATGTGGAACCCTTTGAGTCATTCTACATGACTGAAGATCAATACAAGGGTGACATCAGATATCTGAGGATCATATATGAATACTTCAAGCTATCAGATATCATAATTGAGCATGCCTGAAAATGGGGAAAGTATATGTGGGTCAAACACTTTGCCAAGAAGAATCCCACCAAATCATACAGAGAAATATGTGGTTATGCAAGGGACACTGAGATGTTAGTCAGGACTTTGCTCTATGACTACTCAGATGACATCAAAAGATTTGAAGATAGGGAATTTGCAAATTGATCCATGGAGATTGCTGAAAACTTGAAGATTTTTGAAGACTAGTTAATTAGAATGTTTACTTGGAGCTTGGTTACTCCTGTTGTTCTAACTTAACTATGTATTTTGTATATTGTTGATTGTACTGTAATGTGTTTTATTCATTGTAAAAGTTATCTGTGAACTTTCCTTGTAACATATCTGATGAACCTACTCTCAGATATCAATCTATAACAAGATAACTTGTTAGCAAAGATCACACCTTGTGATTTGGTTGATGTTTACTTTCTGCACTTAATTAAATGAATTGAAAAGATCATAAGAAATGATTAAATGTTGGAATGTTCCCTCTTCCAAGTTGTAATAGGGTTTAAAGATAATCATCGTTGACTGATCGAAAAGGGGGAAATTTGTTAGAAATATCTGTTTAAATTTTGATCAGCAACCCAATGACTTATCTTAGCTCAAAAAGGTAACTAGTACTCTTAGTTCACTTGAACATTGTAAAAGAGGAAGTTTACTGAGTATGTTAGTCTATCAAATTTTGTATAGGATGTTAGGTCTCTGAATGTAATTTTTATATCATTAAAGAAGACCAAAAAGAAGTCATCCGACAGAAGAATTCAACGTATTGAAGATTCGAAGACTGCACAAGATTGCTGAAGACTAAGGAGATTGGTCTCCTCAGATACCTTCTTCCAGATACCTTGAAGAAACAAGTGTTTTTCAATAAACAAGTTTCACAAAAGATATCTGAGAACACAAGGTTACTGAGTAAGGAAAAGTGCCCACAGAAACCCACACTCAGATACCTTGGATAAAACTATATTTCTGGGAAACAATGAGTCAATAGGTATCTGGAGAAGTGAAGATCTCTGGAAAAGGACATGCAATGCTTCAGAAAGCGTGCATAGTTCCGTTGGCACTACAGGATAAAAATAGTACAGTGCAATAAATGCGCAGACAGAGACATCTGAACAAAAGAGGAAATTTCTGAAAAGAGACAAAGTCTTCTGCAGTACTATTTACAAATATCAATAGTTTGAATTTTTGTAACGCCCCGACTTTTAGGTTTTTAAAGGAAGTGAATTTCAGTCGGGACGTCGGGCGTAAGCAGAGCCGAAACGTTTAGTGAAACATGGGAAGTTACTGACAACCTTTCGTTTGAAGTTGCTGGAATAAAAATATATTTTATTCAACAAATAAAACCACAAGATTTTCAACATTCTTGTCTTTAAAAGATACACAATATAACATGAAATGACATTAGTTTTTGAAAAAGACAAAAAGACACTATTTTCATTGACAAAAATCCCAAATCCCAACCACTCTCTTAGTTCACTGAGTTTATCGGTTGTTCATTCTTCGCCGCCATCTCACCTACAAGGAAGGGAATAAAAACAAGTGTGAGAAAAACCTCAATGAGTGTTCAAAGATTTTTGTGAGAAGTTTTCATTAAAATCATAACAATAAAAAAACAAGAACTTAAAATCCAATATACTTTCAATAACGTATACTTTTCCGAAAAATATTATTTCATGTCGCTCCTTATAACCCCACAGTAAAACAGGCCTTATGTCACCTTGATAGTCGATCAAACTATCCAGTCAGGACCCTGCCATGGTACAGGGGTGGAATTCTACGACCTAACTAAATCAGTGAAGGCTTCTATCACTCGATTTAAAGGGAATGGGCAAAGGAAACCGACAAGTAGCTCGCCAGACACAACTGACCAAACTACAAGCCAATTAACCTGAACTAAACGTACGTATCTTTCTTGAACTGTCAATCAAAACAAAATAACAATCATATATATATAAATATATATATCTTTCAAAATCAGAGAAAGCATGCAAAAACTCTTTCGTGATTTGATTTTTATGCAATAGAACGTACGTTTTGAAAACCATGCAATACTTATATATATAAGTTGAAAACATATTAAAATACCTTCCAGGTTTTGAAAATAATACATATATATAGTTTTGTAGAACACTCACGTTTGAAGGTTAGGAAGAGCGCGAACCATGAAAGTACTTGCAAGAAGAACAAGCTACAAACTTGAAAGAAAAAGACAATAGTACTTGAAGATTTTTGGGAGAAAAACATATAGAATTTGTGTGAGTAAAAGTGGCTGCAAGAAGGAGGTATTTATAGGGTGGATTGAGTGAAGATGAAAGGGTTGAAGAGCTAAAAATAAATGGCAATTTAAATGGCTTAAATTGCACTTAAAACTCATGATAAAACCAACAATGAAGGAGCCAAAATTAAGAGATACCTTTCACTTTTTTTCTCAACATTTAAACACAATAACTAATGATAAATTATCAGATTTTACTTGGAAAAAAGTTCAAAAACGTTTTTGGCATGACTTAGGGTCATTTGTACACAAAAATAAAAAATGTGACACACCAAAAATGCAACACTTGGAGCAATTAAATTTAACTCACAATTACACATGCATATGTAACAATTAAACTCAAAATATTGAACATGCCTATGTAATATTTAACTTACAATTAGACATGCATAAGTAACATAAAAGAGAAACGAAAAGAAAATCAGAACGTTGATCGAAAAATGGCGGAAACATAGCATGAAACATTAGACATTACAGGCAATCTTTCGTACCGTAACATGAATAAGAAAGAAAAATATTTTATTCATTAAAGAAGCCTCAAGTTTCCAAACTCTTCTATTTTAAAATATATGAATATAAAATAACACTTTAATTTCTAAACATTAGGAGAGCCACACACACATAAAGACATGCATCACATTATAAATCAATAAAGCACATACATAAAGACTTGCATTTAAATAAGATAATTAAAAAGACTCTTAGACTTCTTCTAACTTAACTACTATTAATATAACATATTAATGAACTCACATGAAGGAAATTGAAGTTAATCTTTAAATCTAATCAAGCCACACAAGTAATTACCATTTATTGAATTAATGAATTAAAATAAAAGCTCTTCACATAAATCATCAATCAAGACTCTTACATAAAGTCTTCTATTAAGTTAGACAACTAAAAAGAAGTCTTGTCACATTAATCATTCATAAAGATAAATTTAAGAGAGGTCATTCCAATTATTTTAAAATAATTACACCAACAAATTAAATGATAAAATAATCACATTTTTATGTAGGAAAAATACACCAAAAATAATTTCTCTTCTTTAAAAAAAAGTACAAAATAAATAACCACACATATTACAAATTGACAAGTTACATAGACTTTTAAAACAAATAATAAACATCTAAAACAATAACACAATCAAATTAAAATAATTCAAATATATTTTCATACAAATACGCTAACACAAGTAAAAGCGTGCAAGGGTAAAAATACTAAGGTACGTTAAAATATGGGGTGTCACAATTTCATCGTGCTTAATGGATACATTCAAACAGCATGATTTTCAACTATAAATATCACCACTTAGAATGCTTGAAAACACACCAAGAACTTACACCAAGAACTTACATTCAAGCATACAAGCTTTCAAACTACTAATTCTCCAGCTTACTGCGACCAAGCTCTTGAATTCTAAGTAGCACGAAAGTTCTAAGTGTCCTGATCCTTAACAAGCATTATTATCTATGAAAGAGTTGAATCAAGAGATCAAGTATTTGAGATTCATTCTCTAGAACACTTAACATAAGACTTGGGTCAGTAAAGAACATATCACCACACATTGTGAAGTGTGTTAAGTGATTCTTGTTCTATAGAGTATTCCTACGTAAGTGAGAAAGTTATTAAGACTACTCACCTGACAAACTACCTTAACCAACACCACACACGTGGATGGTGAAGTACTTAGTTTGGGAAACTAAGGAATAGCTCAAAGGTTTCTGAGCACAGGAAGTACTTGGCTGAGAAAGCCGGGGAATAACTCAGGGGGAACACTTGGTTGGGAACCTAGTGTAAAAGGAAATAAAGGGGTAGGATTATTGTAAGGAGAACTCAATATCTATCTTATATTGAATTTCAAGTCCTGAGAATGGACGAGTGGATTAGTTGAGGGATTACGCCACCCTCATATACCACTATAAAGATCTGTGTTATTTACTTTCTGCAACTTATTATTTGCTTTATTTACCTTGCTGAGTATTTACACACTTATATCTTGCAAAGCACGAGCTCTTATCACATAGAAAGTCTTCCGCTCTCTGAATATAAGTATCAGATATCTTCACACATATCTGAGAAACTGTTTTATCATCAAAAGTTTTAAAAGACTATTCACCCCCCCCCCTAGTCTTTTACTTTGTCGTTATCTGGACCAACACACTCCCCGTGCTGTCTCCCAGACAAAGTATCCCTTTGCTGTTGACCTACACCACTCGTGCACAGTCACCCAGACAAAGTATCCCTTTGCTGATTGCTCAGACAAAGTGTCCTGTGATGTTGGCACTTCCCGTGCTGATCCACCCAGACAAAGATAGTGCACACCTTGCACTTTTCCTTCAGGCATGACGATCCTCCATAAATCCCTTCCTCATCTCGGCTTGACACTCTTTAGCTGCTTGACCCAGACTTGACTCAGTCCCTCCAAGACCTATCAGTCTGCAATCTCTAGAAGCCAACAACCCAGTTAGTCTGTTGCTCTGTTTCGTGCACTCGAGCTCAACCAGATTCAGTTGGCAATCTACTTCGAATCCAAGATAGGCTTTTTACAGCTTCTCTTCAGCTTTATGTGCTAGCCTTCAATATAGTGAAGTATCAAATTTTCTTTGAGATAAATCTCTTAGAACCAAACACTGAACGTTTTGTAGATTGAGATTGGGAGTCTACGCTTAGAATATGATTTCGAAAAGTTTTTTAAGTCAGAAGTTTTCTCAAACCTATACTAGTAGCTTTCACAAGCGGATAGTTATTCCAAGGTATTCTTATTTTCGAACTTAGATCAACTTTATTGTTTCTATAAAGTTACTACAAAGTTTCTACCAAAATTTTCTACAAAGTTAAAAGTTGTTTTCAGAAATGAACAAGTCCTCTATTTATAGATGGAGAATGCGAACGTTTAAAAGTATCCTTTAGATAGATTCAAGGTTAGTTTTTTCCATTCACAAATGTCGGTTGGTCAGAGATATTTTGAACCAGACAATATAGCCATTCAAAAGTAAGGATAAGATTTATGCCCCGTCGCTTTCTCTTGCACATTAAATGCGCTCTGTCTCTTTCCTAGTTCGTTCCTTTAAACGCTTTGATCTAGTTCAACTTCCAACGGATATATTGTCAGCCAATACCATAGCTCCAACAAAACAACATCAGCACATGTTGCTTGCTTATATTGACGTACTCTATGAGCGCACTGATTTTGCGGTTTAACTTAAGTATTGGTTGTCCAACTTTACTAAACCCTTTTTATTTACTAAGCTATATTCTTCTTATTTTTCAGAACAAGCATGACTCAGTTCTTAATAACGGAACGAGTCTTGTAAAAACCCTTCAGAAGGCATATAGTGTTCTTCATGTCTTCAGCATTTCCTTCCAAGGTGGCTCGATCTTCAAGTCCTCCAAAAGTAAAAATAAAATTACACTTGAAACTAGGGGTGAGCGCGGACGGGTTTAGGCGGGTATTTATAAAAAATCAAACCGACCCACTATAGGCGGGTAGTTATAATTATAATAGGAAATGTCATATAAGGACCACTTTGTGGGTTGGGCTTGCACAAAATGACCACTCAAAAAAAGGCTTGCAAAAAAGGCCATTCTATTTATTTGAACCCTAATTCCTTCCATGTTTTCCCAATATACCCTTACTCTTTTCTTCCAGATCCAGCGCCAGTACAATACGTATTCTTTCTGATTTTTTCTTCTCTCGCTTTTTCCTCCATGCTTTCTTCCTCCCGCACCCTTTCTTCCTCATCTCTCTTCACTATTTTCTTCTATTTTCTTCTCGTTTTCGACATGGATTAGTACGGACTTCTTTTTGCTTTTTATTTTCACTTGCTTTCTCCTCCACGCTTTCTTCCTCCAGCACCCTTTCTTCCTCATCTCTCTTTGCTATTTTCACCTATTTTCTTCTCGTTTTCGAAATGGATTTTATGGTTTCATTGACTTGTAATGCTCTTAGTGATAAGCTCAAATTATACTCTAAAAAGCAATTAGAGATAAAGCTGTAGTTGCAGACTATAGCCTAACTCGTGATCGATCTCTAGGGAAATAATTAAGCTATGTAGTAGTGAGAATAAATAGATACTTGCCAGTAACAGTTTGATTGAAGGGTTTTGTGTACTTCTAACTAGATCAATTAAAGCTAAGATTACGATCAACAATGAGAGAAAGATGAATACAGTAGCAAGATCCAATTATGCTAATTCGAACTAGGGATAACACTCATATTTGTCACACGGTTGTTGTATAGTAAATCAATCAATTCGATTCAACCAATTGTTCTTAGATAATATTATACTGGAGAAATTGTGAGTCGTCAATTCACGATCCTTAAACATGAACAACTTAGAGAATTTAATACGGACTTATCGAATTGAAGGTTTTTACGAAGATTTTATATGAGACTAACCTATATGAGTGAATCGATAACCCCTAGAACGAATATGCATAATCTTCACATACTACTGTATTCAAAGGTGTTTAGCTACTCATAATAGATAATTTCATACAGAGATTCATGGCAATAATCATACGAAACATAGATGATAAACTCGCATGCAATAACATACAATTCAATCGATGAAGAAAAAGAACGAATTGTAAAGAACAAAGCAATGGAGAAATCAATACCAATAATCTGTGTTTTGAAACTCGGACCCGGACGTTGACCCGGCCTACCTACTGTAGGAGGTTCAACCGGGTCAACCTATAAAAAATATTTTTAAAAATAAAACATAATGTATGCCTTAAAAATTCAACATATACATTTTTTACCTAAAAAAAGATAGAAAACATTGCATAAACGACATATGCCTCAATCCCAAACACAAAGTCACCATAACTCCATAACATTGAGTTCAAAATAACAAATAACATTAAAGCACGGGAGAAGAATGAGCCGCAAAAAATGAAAAGGAAGAAGACTGAAAAGGAAAAGGAACTGAGCGATTAGGGCTTTTGTTGTGATTGGGGTTTTTTGATTTTTTTTCTTTTTTTTTTTTTTTTTTTTTAAGTAACCCGAGTGGAACCGGTTTTTAACCGGGTTTTTACCGGTTCCGTCGGGTTTTTACCAAAAAGCTATTTTTTCCGGTTTTGGGGGGTTTTCGGCCCGGACCCCCCTCCGAGTCGCGGTTGAACCGGGTCGACCCGCCGGGTTTCATAACATAGCCAATAATCCTGATGAACAAAATCAGTTAATAACTGTTAGGAATATCTGTTAGTATTTTGATCACTCATCTCATGTTCTTATCTTAGCCAGAAAGGTGATTAAGTGCTCTTAGTTCACTTGAACATTGTAAAAGAGGAAATCACTGAGTATGATTAGTCTAGTAAATCTTGTATTAGGATTATAGGTCTCTGAGTGTAATTTTTATTTCAAGAAGACCATGAAGATCAATCCTAGCAATGGAGCTTTTCTGAAGATTAGAAGACTGAAGATTGCACAAGGTTTATGAAGATGCAAAGGTTTAGTCTAACTCAGAAAGACTATGTCCTTAATCCTTTCTTACGTATATTAACTTACTTTGGAAATATGATTCTGGACATATGACATCATGAGTATGGAGCATGCAAGCCATCAGAAAGGCTCATGTATCCGTTGAGACTAAAGGACAATGAACAGTGCTATGCATTAAATGCATCGCGTAAATCCGCAAAAAGCAAGTCCTCTCTGAAACAAGAGATAGTGACTTCTGAGTACATAGTTCAAGATATAAACGGATATAATTTGATAGAGAGCACAACGGATACAATTCAAACGCCTCTAAAATTTATCTATATATATCACACACTTAGATGCTTGAAGAACACACCTTAGAACGCTCTATCTTGCAAACTTACCATCAAAGCAAAGTATTCTCTCAAGCACTCTACTACCCTTTCTGAAAGCTTTCTGTTGCTTGAAGAATCACTAGTAGTTCTAAGTTATCCTGAACCTTAACAAGAGACTGTTATTCGTGAAAGAGTTGAACTATCAGATACCCTTTCTGAAGCTCATTCTCCAGAACGGACACCAATTACTTGGGTTAGTAAAGAGCAGACTGTCATCCACTGAACAAGTGTATTAAGTAGTCTTGTTCTATTACGCTCTCTGAAAACATAACTGAAAAGTTATACGAGAAGCCTCTCTGACAAACCTTATAACCAACACCCTCAAGGCGTGGAGTAGAGGAAGTACTTGATTTGGGAAATCAGGGAATAACTCCAAGGTTATCTGAGTAGAGGAAGTACTTAGCTCTAGGAGCTGGGGAATAACTCAGGGGGAACATTCGGTTGGGAACCATTTGATTAGGAATCTTAGAATAAGATTATTGTAAGGTGAACTCAATTATCTGTTCTAGTGAATTCTAAGTCTCAGAAAGACCGAAGTGGATTAGTTGGAGGATTACGCCACCTCCAGATACCACTATACTTGTTGTGTTATTTACCTTTCTGTATTTACATTTCAGCAAAGCACACACACACTTACTTATTGTTTCTGCACTTACCTATCTTAAAGTCTTCCGCGCTCTGAATTTAAGTATCGAAACCCTGTGTTTCTAAGAAACTGTGTTTATCGACAAAAGTTTTAAAAGACTATTCACCCCCCTCTAGTCTTTTACTTTGCCGTTATCTGGACCAACAAGTGGTATCAGAGCAGGAGGTTCACAAGCCTTCTGCACTGAACCTAGATCCCCAGATAGGTGAAGGAACTTTGTCCCTTTCTGAGGACTAGATAATTTTTGTGTTAAGTGTGCAGGTATGTCTCTGAGTGATCCTCCCGTTCTGAAGCTAGAAAACTACGAGAAATGGAAGAACAACATGATGCTCCATCTGGAGGCCATTAGTGATGAGATGATCTATGTCATCAATGAAGGGCCTCTCAAAATGAGACAACTCAAACAAGTTACTGAGGTGTCTGATGGAAGAAAAGCCTCAGACAAGGAAGATGGAAGCGAGGACATGGCTGCTAGTGATAGTGGTCATGTTGCTCGTGGAAGCATTATATATGAAGACAAGCCAAGAGAGCTCTGGACATCTGAAGATGCCAAGAGACACAGATTGGATGGTCAAGCTCGTAATATAATCATCAGATCGACACCTGAGCACATACAGTGTAAACTGTGGGGTGCTAAAATGGCAAAAGTTGCCTGGCAATTGATTGAAGAAATCTGTGCCAGAACTGAGAAAACCAAAGAAAACAAGTTCGAAGTTCTTAAATTGAAGTTCCAAAACTTCAAACAAGGTCCCACTGAAACTCTGGAAGAACTTGATTTCAGATTCACTACACTTATGAGTGATATGGCTGCACTTGGTGAAAGCAATAGATACTCCCAGCCATAAAAGATTAAGACTATTGTCAGAAGTCTCAATCACAACTGGGAACACACTAAGTTCTTCTATTTCAATCAAGGGATTCCAAATATTACTCCAGTAGAGCTCTTCTCTCATCTTGCTACTGTAGACTATGAGACAACTCAGAGAGAACAAACAGCTGAAAAGTTGCAAAGTGTTGCTCTAGTTTCTCAAGGCACTTCTGAAAAGAAGGATACCAAAGAAGCATCTGAAGAAAATGCTCTTGCAGTAAGACACATGAAGAAATTTGTACAAGAGATTGAGAGAAAAAAAGCAAAAGAAAAGCTGAAAAAGCATCTTGGCCCAAACTATCATCAGTACAAGAACATACAAGTGAACAACTCTCTGAACACCCCCATTCAGAAAGGTGTTAGTACTGAAGCTGCAGAAATAGGAAATGATATCTGCTTCTATTGTCAAAAGCCTGGTCAAAAGCTGCAGAAATAGGAAATGAACACCCCCAAGAGAGATTGTCCTGCTTTAAACAAGCTCAAGACAGGTGACAAGAAGGACAGAAGAAATTTCAAGAGAAATCAAAGGGCCATACTGACTGAAGAAAGGAAGAAGATTCAAATTCAACTTGATGCTCTAGACTTTGAGACAGATTCTGAAGATGGAGATTCAGATGACTCAAACCTACCATCACCAGAATTGTGTGGAATCACCCACGATATAATTGACTTCGGCCTTAAGAAGAAAGAAATGTGTGGAGTTGCTGAGATTGCTGGTCCAGACATCTCCAACATTGAAATGTGTCTTATGGCTGATAAGGTAACTAACAATTCACAATTTCTGTACTATGAGAGTGATGATGGAATTGAGGATCTAGAGTTGGTCAAGAGTGAATTGAATCGTTATGAGAAAGAATTTCTGGAAGCACAATCCAAAACCAGAATTCTAGAGGAAAGCAAAGAAACTCTTGAAAAAGAGGTTTCTAAGTTAACCAGAGTATCTGAAAACAAGAACGCTGAAATAGCCTTTCTGAAATCTCAGATATCTGAGAATGAAAATTCTCACAAACTAGCCTTGAATGAACTTACCAAGAAAATGATGAAGCTGCTTTCTGAGAATGAAGAACTCAGAAAGAAAGAGCTATCCTTCCAATCTTATGCAAAGGCTAGTGACACTCTCACTGAGGTTCAATCCTATCTAAGAGATCCCTCTGAGAAAGGTGGACTTTGACTTGATGAACAATCGAGTAATTCATCTCCTCTGAAGAAGAGTGATGAAAGGTTGACCTTTGTAAAAAGTCAACAAAATGGTTATTCAACCACCTACAGCATTGGTCAGAAAGCTAGGGTAGTTGACAAAGGAAAAGGAGTAGCAACCAAACCTTTGAAAGAACAACAAGTTCACAAGAAACTTGTGGATGAGGTTTCTGAAAAGAAATACAACCCTCAGACATGTAACCATCCACATTGCTATATTACTAGGAAAGGAAGAATTGCTGGAATAGGCAAATTCTCTACTGTACCATTTTATGAAAATAAAGATGGTGCAGAAACTAGTAAGGCTTCTGAAAAACGTATTCAGAAAGCCAAAGGTGTTCGAAATGGCATTGGCTATCGTGCTATTGGAAAAGTTCTTCTGCAACAATATAAGGAAGAACAAGAACAATGGCGCAAGGCTGATATTGCACGTAGCAATAGACATAAGTGGAAGAAATCTCAAGCCACTGAAAAACTGAATGCCAGAGTTAGAAGGAACACGGCGGAAAGGCTAAGTTCTTTGAAAAGCAATCCCGAAACCTGTGGTCGAGAAAGCACCAAAAGGAACACCTAGAAACACCACAAGAAGGAAAATTGAGATCAAAATTACTAATTTTATTGCATCTCCTTCTGATCAAGTTAGACAAAAACAAACTCCCAAGAAATTCACTAAAATGTGGATTCCTACTGGAAGAATGTTTAGTCTAAATGGTTCTATCTCTGAAGCAAGAACCTAACTCATTTCTGTTTTGTGCGTAACGCCTCTTGGACTAAGGCTCAATGGCTATTTGATAGTGGATGCGGAAAGCACATGACAGAGACAAAGCAACCGTCAATTACAAAGCTTGCAACAATGGACCAGACATCAGATTTGCTGGAGGAGAATTAAATCCCTCTCTAGGATTTGGCAACGTCAAATTAGGATCATTAACTATCACTGACGTATTACATGTTAAGGGTTTGAAATATAATCTATTTAGCATGAGCCAGTTTACAGACAAGGGATTTACTGTGAATTTCAAAGCAAAGTATTGCAAACTTATTGACAATGAGTCAAAGCAGACAGTCTTGGTTGCTCGGCGGAAAGGCAGTCTTTATGTTGCCGACTGGGCATCTGCCATAACTGAAGAATGTCTCATGGTGAGTCAATCAGGTCACGCAGAAGAGCACTGGTTATGGCACAAAAGCAAAGTATTGCAAACTTATTGACAATGAGTCAAAGCAGACAGTCTTGGTTGCTCGGCGGAAAGGTAGTCTTTAAGTTGCCGACTGGGCATCTGCCACAACTGAAGAATGTCTCATGGTGAGTCAATCGGGTCACACATAAGAGCACTGGTTATGGCACAAAGGAATGAGTCACTTGAATTTCAAAACTCTGAACAAACTTGCCAAGAAAGAGTTAGTGGTTGGCCTCCCCAAAACATCTTTCAGAAAGGATGGTATCTGTTCTGCCTGTCAGATGGGGAAACAATCTAAGATCTCTTTCAAGTCCAAAATCAGACACTCTAGTGTTAGACCATTGCAACTATTACACATGGATCTTTTTGAATCATCTGTAACTAGTTATGAAGGAAAGAAGTATGGTCTTGTTGTTGTAGATGACTTCTCAAGATTCACTTGGGTTATCTTTCTGAAGCACAAATCTGATGCTAGGGTGGAGATACCTAACTTGCTGAATAAGCTTCAAGTCATAAAAAATGACAAGGTATCTGCAATCAGAACAGACCATGGTACCGAGTTTGTCAACCAGTACATAAAGGAGTTTTGTACCAGCAAAGGTATACAACACCAACTTTCCTCTGTAAGAACACCACAACAAAATGGTGTTGCATAAAGGAAAAATAGAACACTTAAAGAAGCAGCAAGGACAATGCTAGCTGACACTGAGATAAGTGATGTTTATTGGGTTGAAGATGTAAACACAGCATGCTACACTCAGAACAGATGTTTGATAAACAAACACCATGACAAGACCCCTTATGAACTCTTGGTTGGTAGACCCCCTAATATCAAACATATAAAAGTATTTGGTTGTAGATGTTTTGTTCTTAACAATGGAAAAGAGTATCTAAGAACATTTCAACCAAAGGCGGATGAAGGTGTGTTTCTTGGTTATTCTATGAATAGCAAAGCATACAGAGTTTACAACAAAGGAACAAAGAAGATTGAAGAATCAGTTCATGTTGTATTCTATGAAGGAAGCAAGAAAACACCCCTTGCTGATGAACTCTCAGAAAGGTTCAAGGAACTAATGATAAAGGATTCTGAAGAGGAACTCTCAGAAAGGAAATAGAGGATGACTCTGACAAAGAAAAGCATGAAATGCCTAGTAACAACCAGATGATTCTCAGACATGATGAAGAATTTCCTATGAGAAATGGAAACTAAAGATGTTCATCAGAGAGCTAACTCTGGAAATGACCTCTCTGACAGGCATGTCCCAGAAAGCTCTCACACTGAGCAAGTGTCAGACATTCACCGCCCTTCTGAGGTGCAAAATGTCACAGATACTGAAGAAGTATCAAGTCATAATCATAGTGATTCATATTCAGATCACATAGATGTTGACCCTACTAGCCCTAAACCCATGATGAGATGGATCAAGGATCATCCTGCAAAAGACGTGATTGGACCAATCAATCAAGGTGTTAGAACTAGGAGAGAAATAGCTGAAAATGCTAACTCTCTCTTTGGATGTTTTATCTCAAACATTGAACCAAAAACTATAGAAGAAGCATTAAGAGACCAAGACTGGATCTCAGAAATGCAAGAAGAGTTGGATCAGTTTGAGAGAAACAAAGTATGGAAACTAGTTTCATTTGTAGAAGGAATATCTGTGATTGGAACTAAGTGGGATTTCAGAAACAAGATGAATGAATCTGGTGAAATAACCAGAAACAAAGCAAGGCTGGTTGCCAAGGGATTCACCTGCATCAAGGTTTAGATTTTGATGAGTCATATGCACCGGTTGCAGTTGGATGCAATAAGACTCTTTCTGGCCTTTGCAGCTCATAAAGACTTTAAAGTTTATCAGATGGATGTCAAGAGTGCATTCTTGAATGGTGAACTTGCTGAGGAAGTCTATGTTGAACAACCACCTGGCTTTGAAGTTTCCTCAGAAAGAAGAATGGTCTATAAGCTACAGAAAGCTCTTTATGGACTGAAACATGCTCCAAGAGCATGGTATGACACTTTGGCCAAATACCTTCTGGAAAGTGGTTTCAAGAAAGGTGAAGTTGATAAAACTTTATTTACTTTAAACCATGATGGGAAACTACTCTTAGTTCAAGTATATGTTGATGATATCATATTTGGATCTAAGGACAAGCAACTTTGTGATGACTTTGCAAATCTCATGAAAAGTAAGTTCGAGATGAGCATGATGGGAGAATTGAACTATTTCCTAGGATTGCAAGTCAAGCAACTCAATGATGGAATATTCATTAGTCAGACAAAGTATGCAAAAGACATGCTCACAAAGTTCAATCTTAAGCCTTCTGAAAAGAATGCTAAGATACCTATGAGCATAGGAACCAAGATGACCTATACTGAATCAGATAAGAGTGTTGATGAACACAAGTATAGGAAATTGATAGGTTCACTACTATACCTTACTGCAAGCAGACCTGATATTCAATATGCAGTTTGAATGTGTGCTAGATTTCAAACAAATCCAATGCAATCACACTACAACACTGCTATAAAAATATTAAAGTATGTGAAAGGTACAGTAGATGTAGGATTGTGGTATCCTAAAGAAAGTGGATTGAGTTTGGCTGGTTACTCAGATGCTGATTATGCTGGATCTATGCTTGATAGGAAAAGTACCTCAGGAACTTGGGTTTAGAACTAGACTTATCTCATGGTTTAGCAAGAAACAAAACTCAATTGCAACTTCTACCACAGAGGTGAATATATTGTCTTTGGTTATTGTGCAACACAAATTCTGTGGATTCAACAACAACTCAGAGACTATGGACTCAATGAAGAGAAAACTCCCATTTTCTGTGATAACACAAGTGCTATTGCAATCACACAGAACCCCAAGTTCCATGCCAGAACAAAGCACATTGATGTTAGACACCACTTCATCAGAGACCATGTTGAGAAAGGCAATATAGAGATACTCAAGATTGGCACAGAAGACCAACTTGTAGATATCTTCACTAAGCCCTTACAAGAAAGCCGGTTCTTGACCTTAAGACATAATCTTGGATTAATGGAGTTGCCTAAGGACTGAAAAATTGTCCTGAATCTCTAAAGACTGAATAAGTGAGTAGGCCTCTGAGAACAGGTTCTCAGAAAGCCAAGATGATAAGAAGTGATGCAAAGGTTTCTGAGTAGCAACACTCAGAAAGACAAAACTTTTCTGGAACGGGTATCCAGAAAGGCAAAGGTCGGTACACACTTAATAATTAAATAAAACTGAATTTACTTACTGAGAGTGGGTCAAATACATTCAAACAACTGAAGCTTCTGACACTTGAATTCAGAAAGCTATTTAGTCATAAAGAGAAATGGACACACAAAGCCCAAAAAGTATAAGTTCTGAAAGTCAAACATGTGCAATGTCTTGTATTTTTACCATTTTCATGATAAACAATATATAGATAAGGACTTGACACTCAGAATGATAAGCTCAAACGATTAACTGTTCCTACTCTTTACTAAGTGACACAATGAATGTAGCATATTAAAAATCCATCAAGTCGGCACATTACCATTTGTTGATTGATATCATTACAAGATATTTAATATAAGCCCTTGATGAATAAACGTTTGATCTCAATGGGTGAGATTAAAACAAAGCAAGTAATGTTTGTTGAGAAATGCAGACATGGCCCACTACGCATTTAATGAAGTACAAAGGACGTACCACGCCTATGCAGAAGCAAAGACCCGCATTCATATTCAGCTATATGTATGTTGTATCCATGTACATTTTGTCTGCTATATATATATAGGAGTTGGGCAAAAGACAAACACTTTTACCATTTCCGAAATTTCAAACTTGCATCAAAATAGCAAAATCTCTCAAGATTTCTGAAAAACCCCCCTACAAAACTCAACTTCTTGTGCTTAGTCTTCTGAAAAGATAGACTAATCTCGATTAATTGTGCAATATTCATCTGAAAAACACTCACTCTAAACTCTATATAAGAGATGGCACCCAAGAAGATGACCACCAAGAACCCTAAGGCAACATCCTCTGCTCCTGCTGAAAAGCAAGGAGGAAAGGAACTTAAGGTGTTGAATAAACGCCTTCTGGGAAAGTTTACCCCATCGGACTGGAACCCTAAACACAAAATGAATTGGGGAGCCTTTCTAGTAAAGGGATATGTACCAGCAGTTATATCTTCAAA
This sequence comes from Plantago major, assembly GCA_026545765.1. Taxonomy (NCBI): domain Eukaryota; kingdom Viridiplantae; phylum Streptophyta; class Magnoliopsida; order Lamiales; family Plantaginaceae; genus Plantago; species Plantago major. The sequence continues at coordinate 59,384,247 of CM048841.1, forward strand.
ACCAGAAAGAAAACTGATATTGGGAATGCTGAAGAATTCCCATATCTACAAGCTTCTATCTGCTGCACCCAGTGGACTATCCACACTAGATGTACTGGAGTTCTATAACAACTCCAAAATCTTCACAAAAGTTGTGAATGATGAAGAAGAAAAATATATGCAGACTGAAGTCCAAGGACAAGAAATTGTTCTAGACTGCAAGACTTTCTGCAAGATATTCCGATTGAAAAATCGAGGAACTTTTGAAGACATCAACATCAAGGACGCTTCCATGATTCAAGGCGTCAAAGAGCTATTTGAAGCAATCCAGTTAGAAAATGCAAAAGGTTGCCCAGCAGACTTTGTTCTGAAGGCCATCAGAACTAGTCATCTCGTAAACACTGAGTACTTTAGCTCTTATTCGGTCCATTGCTTTGATGGAAACAAAGGTGGAGTAGACGGATAAGCATGGAGATAGATGATGATGCATCTTGAACAAGAAGCATGAAGGGAGGAAACCCACTTCAATTGGGGGAAGTACGCCTTCAACAAATTCCTTGGACATATTGAGGAATTTGAGCCCAAAATCTTCAATGGCCTTGCTGAGCCAAAGGCCAATATGCACTTTGGTCTCAGGATCTGTTACATTCTGGAAACAATGGGAATCACTCTCAGAGAGAGGCAGGAAATCCCAGTCACCAACTCCCTTTTCAGACACGCTTTTGAAGAAAAGGAAAAACTTGCTTTGAACGCACTTTCGTAAAGCCAAGAAGAAGAAAAGCATGCAAGGTGAGGAGGTCTCTGAGTAAGCCAAAGCTAAACCTCCAGTTTCCAAGAGAAAGAGGACCCATAGCAACAGAGCCTCCAAGCCCCTAATCATACAAGAGGCACAACCATCTGGAGACAAGGTCTCAGAAGATGTTGGGCCTTCGAAAACAAATCAGAATCCCCAAGAGTCCCGAACTGAATGCTCCGAACTCTCCGGAGATGATAGAAATATCATAGATGGAGTGCACCAACACAGAATAGTGATTCTGAGGATGATGAAGTACTTGCAAAAGTACTCAAAAGGTTCAAGTATGAGACCCATGGAGGAGCTTCAAGCTCAGCTCTTCAGAAAGACAAGAGCCCCTCTGCCCAGCAGGAAGAAGAAGGCCTGGGTGAGGAAGATAGAATGATGGAAGATGTTGCCATTGCTTCCACATTCACAATGCCAGCACTTAATATTGCTGAAGAAAATCCTGTTCTTGAACAGGTTCCTCAACCTTCTGAGAGAGCTCAACTCTCAGAAAGGGATCAAACTAAGATGGAGAGTCAGAATGATACTGCAGAGGAGATCAATAATGAGCACAGAGAGACTGTGGAATCACCACAAGTTCAAGAGATCAATGATTAGCCTGACTCTATTCAGGTAACAAAGATAGTTTGTATCTAACATGTCAACATAATTGTATGTTAACTTGTTACTCATACGCTGTATTTGTTACAGGCCAACTTGGAGACAGACTTTCAGGGGGAAGAAAACTTATCCACCCCCTTGAATCAAGAAGAGGTTTCTCCAACCTCAGAACATCAAGAAGAGCCTGTCCCACAGCTAGTAAAAGTTATCTCTGAACAAGAAATAACTAACTAAAATTGCTCTTATGTTCTAATATTCTTAATGTCTCTTCTTAGGCTCCAACTGAGGAAGTAGTGGTGGTGGAACCAACACCCCAAAACCTAGAGATTCCAGAAGCTGAAAAGCTTTCTGAGGAAGTATTTACTGAGCCTTCTGCTGAGAAGGTAAGTAATCAGTAATAGTCTTCTTCAACGAATGCTCTGGAAAACCCACTACTAAAATCTCTTATGTTTGTTCTTACAGGCTCAGTCAGAAGAACAATTGGATGGAGAAACAGTTGTGTCATCTCCTCCAAAAGAAACTAAAACTGCTGAACAAGCAGTATCTGCAGAAAAGGTGCCAGAAACCCCCAAGGTTTCTGAGGAACATGCTACTGAGCTTCCTAACTTAAAAGTAAGTGAAGTCTCAGAAAGCACTTTTCCACCTATCTTTTCTGTTAAATGTTTCTAAACATGTTTGATTTTAACTCTCAGGTTCAAGCAGAAAGAAAGGTTGATGAGGATAAAACTTCTCCTCACACCAAAGTATTTGAGGCCTCTGTGCCCAAGCAAATAAAATCCAAGCAGATGAGCCTAGTGTTTCTACACAGGTATGCTCGTAGCTCATACGCACCAGATACTAACACAAGTGGTTTGAACAAAACTAACTTGAACACTTTCTTTCAGGCTCAAAGTCTAGTGCCAGTTGATTTACTCAAGGCCTTCCAGAATCACACCTTAAAGAAACATCTCAAGTGCTTCAGACAATGGCAGAAACTCAGAAAGGCTGACCTTTCTGAAGTAGCCAGAGTAATCGATGTCCCAGAAAAGAGAGCAATTGCCCAAAATCTGGAAGATTATATCCATGCATTGTTCCCTACAGAGTCCTACTCATTTGCCACTCTAATGCATGAAGACTTCGTTCATGAAGTAGCACAAAGACTTATAGCAGATTTCAAGTCTGCGGATGCTCAAACCCAAGAGCAGATGGTTACCCATCCTGCCTTTCCCAGCAAGCTCACTACTTATCCTGCTGAAAAAGAAGAAGTTAATGGGAGGATGATTACATTCCCAAATGTGATCAACCTGGTTTCAGAAGATGACGAGGAGATGGACGAAAATGATTATCAAGAACCTCCCTCTGAGCATCCAAACCAAGAAACAAAGAACAAGAGTGATGATGATGATGATCAGAATGATGATCCCCAACCTGGACAAGGCGGGATTCAGAAAGCTAGCAGAGAAAGTGGAGAAAAGGCTACTCCCTCAATTGCTCAGAAAGCTCCATCATCATCACATCCCAAGTCTCATCAAGATACCCAACAAGCTGAACACAATGATGCCATAGAAGAAATTTCAGCTGCTGAGTTTAGGATTGAACAACTCAGAAAGGTATTGGAAGAAGAGAAGAGAATCAACATTGAGACTCAAGCTCTTGTTGATGAAAAGGAAGCCAAAATCAAAAAGCTCGAAGAAGCTAATGCCAAAGAATTGGCACTCCTAGATGAGCAAAGAAATTTGAAGAATGCCATTGTTGTCACAGCTGCTGAAATAGATGCAATGGATGACAATGATGATGAAGAGCATGATGCTGCGACTGCATCAGAAAGACCTTCTACATCTTCTCAGAAGGCCAGCACACTTGATGGAAAGCAGAAGAAGATTATCAATCTGCAAACAATCCAAGAAAAGGATTATGATAGTGATGCTGAAACCCACAACTTGATCACTGAAGCAGAAGATGAGAGACTTGTCACTCAGCACAAAAGAGCCCTACTTGCTCCTCATATATTCTCTGCACCAAGTAATTCAAGAAGTGAAGAGCACCGTGCAAGGAACAGTGTCTTTTTAGAACTCAGAAAGACACTAGTTGCCCAAGACACAGAAGTGCTAAAATCCGTCCCAGAAGAGATGAAGCCTTTGGCTGCTGCTTTACTCAACAGAGCAACCAGCATCGCTCTCTCTCAGAAAGACCTAGGGTTGGTCAGGGATGAGGATTGTAACAATGCTAATGCAGCATTGAATGAAGCCAGCCATGCTGTCCTACAAGCCAACGCCATCCTAAGGCCGCTTGAAGAGCTCAACATAAAGGAGCAGGAACTGGTTAGACAGGACAACGAGCTGAAGAAAGAACTTCAAGAGTTAGTCAGGGTGCACAACAATCTCCATAAAAACTTTGAAACTCTCTCTGAAGCTTATGCTATCATGAGTCAGTCATTCATGACTAAGGGGGAAGAAGAGATGCCTCAGAAAGGCAGAGGAAGAAAAAGAAAACAATCAAATCCTCCCTCCTCAAGTCAACTTGTCATTAAGGACACCACTGGAGACACCCTTTGGTCAAGAAGTTGTTCCATTCAACTAGCCGAAAATGAGAAGTATGGTCACTAGGGGAACCAAGTCCCTTAGAATCTCAGAAGAGAAGAAGACTTCTGAAGAAGAAGAAAAGGAAGAAGGAGAAGTAAGACGCCAAGAAAGCTGCAAGTCTCCAATTTTGGACTACAATGATGATGAGGATGGTTCTGATGAACATCCACTTCACAAGAAAAGGAGACAAGCAACTACTTCACAACCTCCTCTGGCAGCAAAGCCCTTAGCAGCCAGAACTCCTTCTGGAAATACCAAGTCAATACAAGGAACATCCACCATTGGCCAAGGGAAGAAAGGGTTAGAGGATCTCTGACAGAAGGCCACCAAACAGAAAAGCAAGAAGGGATTTCCAGTTTGGCAGAATAAACAATGAAACACATCAAGAAAGGCCAACTGATGCCCACATTGAGTATATGAAGACCAGTAATGAAGAATCTTCATATAGGTGCATTCTGAACAAGATAGGGTATTGGATTCTGGAACTACAACATCTACTTGTCAATGATAAGTTTCCAACTCCCATCCTCAACCAGATCCTGAAATGGAGAGAAGGCAAGCCAGATTTGCTAAAACCTGAGCACCTTCATGCCTGGTTAAACTTTGAAGTAGAAAAGAGGAATGAAGCCAGAAAGATGGATCTTTCTTTTGCCTGTCCTTACCCGAAACCTGATGATGTACACAAGGTAAGAAAACTGGATGGTAGCTACAGCAGGAAGAACAAACTAGGTGTTTCAACCTATGAGTCATTCTATATGACATTGGATGAATACCTAGATGATATACACTATCTGAAAGAAATATACAAGTATTTCAACCTATCTCAGCTGCAAGTAGACCATGCACGGTGCAGGGAAAGTACTACAGGTTAAACATTTCATGGAAGAATCACAAGCTTGGCAAGAGTTACCATGAAATATGTGACTTATCCGGAAAGATGAGCTCTCTGTCAGAAGGATTCTTTATGACTATGTCCAAGAATGCAGAAAAGTGGATGATCATGTCAACTGATCCAGAAAGGGTGCTGAAGAACTTGAGGTATCTGAACCCAAGTTGTGTTTCTGAAGACTTGAAGACTAGTAACTTTAGAATACTCTCTTGGAGCTTGGACTCTCCTATGTTCTAATTTACTTGGTATGTTTTATTACTTTTTGTAATCTTGCTGATTGTTTCTGAATTTCTCTATCTGTAAAAGTTGCATCTTACTCAGAATCGTACCTATCTGAAGATCATACTCTCAGATACATTTTAATAGATGACAACTTATCAGCAAAGATCACTTCTTGTCATTTGGTTGATGTTTACTTTCTGCACTTAATTCAACTAAAAATTGAATATCATTTAAAATGATTAAGTGGTGGATTGTTTTCTCTTCCAGGATTACAATTTTGTAATAGGACTTGAAAGATAGTCATGGATGACTGATCAAAAAGGGGGAAATTTGTTAGGAATATCTGTTAGTATTTTGATCACTCATCTCATGTTCTTATCTTAGCCAGAAAGGTGATTAAGTGCTCTTGGTTCACTTGAACATTGTAAAAGAGGAAATCACTGAGTATGATTAGTCTAGTAAATCTTGTATTAGGATTATAGGTCTCTGAGTGTAATTTTTATTTCAAGAAGACCATGAAGATCAATCCTAGCAATGGAGCTTTTCTGAATATTAGAAGACTGAAGATTGCACAAGGTTTATGAAGACACAAAGGTTTAGTCTAACTCAGAAAGACTATGTCCTTAATCCTTTCTTAAGTATATTAACTTACTTTGGAAATATGATTCTGGACATATGACATCATGAGTATGGAGCATGCAAGCCATCAGAAAGGCTCATGTATCCGTTGAGACTAAAGGACAATGAACAATACTATGCATTAAATGCATCGGCAGAAATGCTGCAAAAAGCAAGTCCTCTCTGAAACAAGAGATAGTGACTTCTGAGTACATAGTTCAAGATATAAACGGATATAATTTGATAGAGAGCACAACGGATACAATTCAAACGCCTCTAAAATTTATCTATATATATCACACACTTAGATGCTTGAAGAACACACCTTAGAACGCTCTATCTTGCAAACTTACCATCAAAGCAAAGTATTCTCTCAAGCACTCTACTACCCTTTCTGAAAGCTTTATGTCGCTTGAAGAATCACTAGTAGTTCTAAGTTGTCCTGAACCTCAACAAGAGATTGTTATTCGTGAAAGAGTTGAACTATCAGATACCCTTTCTGAAGCTCATTCTCCAGAACGGACACCAATTACTTGGGTCAGTAAAGAGCAGACTGTCATCCACTGAACAAGTGTATTAAGTAGTCTTGTTCTATTAGGCTCTCTGAAAACATAACTGAAAAGTTATACGAGAAGCCTCTCTAACAAACCTTATAACCAACAGCCTCAAGGCGTGGAGTAGAGGAAGTACTTGATTTGGGAAATCAGGGAATAACTCCAAGGTTATCTGAGTAGAGGAAGTACTTAGCTCTAGGAGCTGGGGAATAACTCAGGGGGAACATTCGGTTGGGAACCATTTGTTTAGGAATCTTAGAATAGGATTATTGTAAGGTGAACTCAATTATCTGTTCTAGTGAATTCTAGGTCTCAGAAAGACCGAAGTGGATTAGTTGGAGGATTACGCCACCTCCAGATACCACTATACTTGTTGTGTTATTTACCTTTCTGTATTTACATTTCAGCAAAGCACACACACACACTTACTTATTGTTTCTGCACTTACCTATCTTAAAGTCTTCCGCGCTCTGAATTTAAGTATCAGAAACCCCCAGGTTTCTGAGAAACTGTGTTTATCGACAAAAGTTTTAAAAGACTATTCACCCCCCCCCCCCTCTAGTCTTTTACTTTGCCGTTATCTGGACCAACAATAACCAAGCTCCAAAGATGTCTCAATGTCAATGTGTGAATCTAGGAGCTTTTTCTCAAAACTAGGTTAAAAGAAGTCTGAAAGAAAGAATCATAATTCTAATAAGGAAAACAAAACGCTGATCCTGCACCTCTCGCCGCGGCGGAAAGAATAGCTCGCCGCGGCGAGCCTTCTTAATCGAAAAATATATAGCTCTCGCATAATCACGCCGCGGCGAGCTACAATCTTCAAGACAAGAGCTTCATTCGCAAAATCTCGCCGCGGCGGACTGATTTCCTCGCCGCGGGGAGCCTTCTGTCAATTTCTAGTTCCAAGCTCGTAAAATCTCGCCGTGGCGAGCCATGCTAAGCAGCTTGTTCTCATTCGGCTCAAAAGACATCGATTTCTATAAAATTTAAACAAAACACCAAAGCGTAAAAACGAACTAAAAAGACTACAGAACTAAAGACAAAGACTCACAAAGACCGCTAAAAAGGACCAAATGAGACGTTAGAATATTGTCTCATCAAAATCCCCAAACCGAACCTTTGCTCGTCCCCGAGCAAACACACAACCTAAACACACTAGACACTAAACCATGTAAACAAACAAAGAGTCAAATTCCCAAGCGACCGAATCTACCATTGAAAACATTAAATTCACAGGATGCAAAAATTTTGTTCTCAACCTAACCTTGGCAGAAACAGTAAGCAGGTAATCAGACACGATCATTTCTCAAGTAAATAACAATTAATCCTAGCCCGCTAGTCCCTCGCAGGTGTATAAAGTGTATCACTCACTCTCATGGAAGTATCCATACAGGGTATAGCTCAAAAAGAAAACTGGGAAGATGACTTTCGTCACAAGGATGCCTCAAATATCTTATGCTGTTGTACTCGTCTCATTGAGTCGAAAGGGACTTTGGCACATGACTGTATTCCTCCAGAAAATCGAAAAACTGAAACTACTCCCCTCATCCATTTCAAAACAACATCAGATCTCATAATGCTTCACTGAATTCAGTGCATGGCCACCTGGGCTCTTTTAATCTCAATTTTTTACAAGTGTCTGTTTTACCGAAAGTTCGCACTTTTGTGCGTGTCAGTTTGGTATACGTGCCATCAACCCTCACGGACATATGGCTTTTTAAGGCCACGCCGGTATATAGGTAGTATTTGAAACACGCCTAACACGACTAACGGTGATCAATGAAGACCATAGATCCACCCCGAGATTCAAATATCAAAATCTTAGGGAGCAGTAAACAGATTTTGCCGCAAAATTATAACAGCTCGTAAAAATCATAGTGAACAATCCTCTCCCCATACCAGTTCGACAGAACGGGGGAAAATAAAATCCGCAAAGTAAAGCATGTCGTTTGTCATCCCCAACGAAACTAAGTACACATAAGTATGAAAAGGCACAAGTAATACGTAAAGACTTGCACATCCCAGGAAATCACACAATAACAGGTGTCGGTACGATATTTTTTCTTCGGCTAGGCTCCTCACAGGCTTTTGGACTACAGGGCTAACCAGACTTGCTATTTACAAGAGAAACGACCTTGCAAGATTAAAAGCCTACTACACTACTTCTAGCTAGACATCAAACAAAACGTAAGCAGCAAGAGAATTTACCATTTGCAATAGACGTTTGACTTGGTAATTGACTCAGACTCACCACAAGAGAAAATGAAAATACTAACATCTAAACTGGACTCAACTGGAAAGGAAATATATAACTAACACAGAAAGGTGGCTAACATACCACCACAGTCACATAACACAAACAAGTGGCTAACATACCACTTGAACAGAATACATAAAAAATTTTAAAAAAATGAAAAACATAGTACGAAATAGAGTACAAATATCAGAAATAGAGTACAAAACGAGACAACTTTAGCTAAAGATACAGTCGACCACCTCCCCAAACCTAAACAAGTGCTAGTCCCTAGCAATGAATAGTGTAAGAAACGACTGTATAGAATGACCAACCATAGTGTTGTCTCAGCAGGGGTGATCACACGGATCCAGAAGGGCCACCACCGAAGTGCTGCTCCCAGAAATCCTGTTGCGCCTTCCAGAGTGCCTCCTGCCTCTCCAAGCGCTCAAGCTCACGCTTCTCCCTAGATTCAGCTCTCCTATCTCGCTCCTCCTGTCGCCGGTAGTGCTCCTCGATGGGAGAGTACTGATCCTCAATCCGAGCATTGTGTTCCTTCCCACTCCTGAAACTGTGCTTGCATCTACTCGAAGTAACTCTGGAAGTCAGAAGAACCAGGTGGAGCGGGCTGCTCTGCAGTGTCATCGGCGTCCCTGATAGGAGTGGGATGGCGGCCGAGGATGACTCTGGCGCTAGCGGATTTCAGAGCTCCTTTGGGTTTCTCGGAGCTCTGAATACCAGGAACATTGAAGGACCGGCATATATTGGTAATAAGGCATGGAAAACCGAGGAGACTGCCTTTAGCCTTTCGGGATAAACCTCCGCCATAATGATATCTGGGGCGTCAACAAACTGCCCGTTCATGATCGCTCGAATAAGGCAGGCTGTGGGAGGGGTCAGGGTGGTAAAATGTGAGTTGGGGGTCACATTATACTGTATCAGATGTTTCCAGAGGCGAACCTCTGGCTTGAGGAAGTGGGTGGCTATGGTGGTTTTGGTCCTGTGGTCCTCCAGATCAGTACCAGGTAGAAGTACAAACTCGGCTAAGTCCCTCTCAAACTGCCGGTTGTGAAAATTGGCGCCCAGTGGCTGTACCCGTCGTCTTCTACTTGGAACACCCTGAACTGTAGGAATTCCCGAATACTCCTGGGTGAGAACTGGATCTTGACACCGCGAATCGTCATCACCCCGTCATCCAAGTCGTGGAGGCTGATGTAAAATTCCCGAACCAGCTTCGGGTCATAGGGCAGCTGCTTGCCGAAGAGCTTGCTCCAGCCTAAATATCGGATCCTTGCCCAGACTCGGGCGTAGACAGCATCCTCAAGCTCATCAAGAGCCAATTCGCGTTCGGGCCATGCTTTCCTAGGCTCCATAAAATTTGCTTCCATAAAAGCCCTCCCTTCCGCGGACAGGTGGGAGAACTCATCTACGGGACCGCTCTGTCCGGCCGCGCTACTGGACTCGCCTCTATGGCGTTTGCTGCCTGTGGCTCTGCGAGACATAATGCCTGCGAGAAAGGTGTTAGTGTAGAACAATGGGGGTAGATAACTACCTCCCCAAACCGATTCATGATCAAAGAGCTAGAAACAACAAAAGAGCAAGGAACAGGGGAGAATGCAAAATTCCCCAAACCAACTCAAGATTCAATATCATGGCCAATACTCGATTCACATCAGTTCAAAGCATAGGAGTAGTGATAATCATAGCAAAAGAAGAACAAAATGGCATTAATTGGCAAAAACGAGCAAGTAGTGCAAAAAAATGGAAAACGCAAGTAAGTTCCAAAATCAACGAGTAAGGAATCCATGCATCAATCAAAATCGAACTACTACACCCAAGAAAAAAAAAAACTAACGACGATCAACCATATAATTCAAGTAAACTCGAAAAACAGAGGGAGAAGGAAGTTCAAGCCAATTTACCTTTTGAATCCGCAGAAATGGGTGGAAAACACACGAAAGTGACGCAAGAAACGTGGAGAGGAGGAAAACCCGTTGATTTGCAACGAGAATGGGGGAATTTGGTGGAGAATTGAGGGAGAAGGGAGATGAGAGTGAAGAGGAGAAAAAGGAAACGGGGAGAGGAAGAAGAGGGAATGGGGCGGTGAGGAAGAAGAAGAAGATAAAAAGATTTTTAAAAAAACCTAGCTCGCCGCGGTGGGAAGAAGTGCGCTCCGCGGAAAGTTTTTACGAAACTACAGGTTTTTTTTTTTTTTTACTCTCGCCGCGGCGAAGATAAGTCTCGCCGCGGCGAGTTTTCTTTATCGCAGATATATATATATATATATAGTCGCAGGTTCTTTCCGCGGTGGAAACTTACGAGACAAACACTGGGAAAAAAAACAGACTCTCGCCGCGGCGAAGCAAAAGGCTCGCCGCGGCAAAAACTTACGAATGCACGAATAGGATAAGGGAGGCCACCTCCCCGCGGCGAGCAAGATGCTTCGCCGCGGCGAGAGTGAATTTTTCGCAAAAAATTCACTTGCACTAGTTCAACCTCGCGTCGCAAGATCGAAACTCCAAGCCACAGCTAGAGTTTACGAGTTTCCTCGTATAAGTGCAAAGGTCCCACCTTCCTGAGACACAACTAAACTAAAAACAAGCAATCCACATAAACGAATAGTCTAACAATACGAAATAACAAGCAAGTGTACGGAATGAAAATTAGTCGAAATGAATGAAAAAACAAAAGGGGGCTTTTGTTTATAGTCGTTAGCTCAACTTCTTCCATGCTGGAGCTAATTGAGCTTGAGGTTACCAGCCTTCTCTGTCCCCATGTTCACTCGTGAGCGAGAATAGGTGTAGAGTGGACCGGTGTGTGCTACAATGTAACTCCTGGTGTCAACCTGTGCAGGAGAATATGATGTGGTGACAGCTTGCAACTAACGTTTCTCACCGCAAATCTGGATAGTACATGTACGGCCATAAATATAGACTATCATACGTGTTGAGGGTAAAAGTCCCCCAACTACTTAATGAATTTTCCTTGCCTTCCTTCACTCTAAGTACCTAGACCATCTTCGAATAAGAACCACTTTGCTTGTAAGAACCAAAGAGTAAGAGCCCGTAAGAACCATCGTACTGATAAGAGGCGATGCGTAAGGACCTGCACAAGTAGCTTGGAGGGGGGGGTTAGGACCCCGTTTGCCAAGCGTCAAACCGGTTAGAGACTTCACTCAAGAGAGACTGAAGATCTGCTCTGTATAATGTTCGGGATTAGGTTATGTCGGATGACCTACCTTAACATGGGGAAGTGTGCCATATTTATAGGAAATTCTCAAAGAGGATGGACTCCTCTGGATCGTGCCAAGTGTAAGGCCTTGATCGAGCCACCAAGGCTTGTTTAGGCCCATGGCCCAATAATGACACTTAGCCCATACCATTTTGGGCTTTTAGGGGTAGTTCAGTCATTATTGAGAGAGTTTTAGAGGGTGTGACATAGTCTGCCGAGGTTCAAGGTCCGGAGAGGTTGGTCCGGACGCTTGGTCCGGACCATATTGGGCTGTCTATGGGGAAGTTCCCTAGGTTTGCCCAACTCTTCTGATTCGGACCTTATGGCTCGGACCTCCCTACTCTCTAGTGCCAGTCTACTTGGTTGCTTGTGAGATTGTCATGTTGGGTCCGAATGATCATCCGTATCGGACCTATATGGGTCGGACCTGTAGACCTAGGGTCGGACCCAGTATCTTTTAAGTACTCTGTCCCTTTTCTAGGGAGGGTCGGACCTGAGGGCCTAGGGTCGAACCTATGGGTCGGATCATTGTGTCTCGAGTCCTTTAGACAATTCGGGACGCCACAAGATTCGTTCCAAGGCGCCTATGACGGATTGAACATATTTTCGTATCAACATATGTCCCCCTAGTTTCCAAGTATCTTAGTAGAAGATAGTTGTGGAACTATTGGTTGAGACCGATGAGGATGGGTTGTTCCTTGGTCCAATCCGCCTCTCGTAAGCAGAAAAAAGGTGTAATCCGTGCTTCGTAAGGTCCTTAACTTAGTCTCTCCCCTCCCCCGTTTTGTCTTTTACCTTTGTTGATGTCCGAGGGACAGGGTTCGGAGTGCAACAAAGTTAAGAAAGAAAAGGGTATTTGTAAGAGAGACGAAGTGTAGACTGAGAACGTCAGCGTTGTACCTTTGGTAGGTTACGGGTTAATCCGTAGATGAGTGTCCTATCTGAATCAAGCTCTCTTGTAAAGAGAAGGTCCGAAGTAAAACGTCCGAGTGGACGATGGTCCATGTGTGGGCAAGTGAATTTTGCCTGGAAAAGTTTCGGGGCGTCCGACGGGTAGTCATCCGAGGCCTGAGTGTTGTCTTCCGCCTGAAAGTGGGGAAGTTTGTTGTATGCGTCTTTGTTATTGTAAAGTAAGTTTTTTGTACCGATTCGTCATTTCACTTGGTATTATTGTACTACACCGTTGGATGATTTTTTTATCTACGATTGAGATTTAATCCCGAAAAATCATGACGATTGGAGTTCCAGATATAGCCCTCTATAAATAGGGGCCTAAGTCGCTTTCATTCTTCACTTTTAGAGAGAAGATTTTTATTCCTGAGCATATCCGAAGTAGTTACACCCGGTCCGAAGCGAGTCAAGAGAGGTCCGTAGTGCGTGTTTCCGTGCGAATTCAGCTACCTTCCATCCAACCATCCGAATACAAGTAAGTTTGCTTCTTTCGTTGCGTGATTTCATTTCCTTTGTTTGTTGTCTTTTCCATTAAGATGCTCGGATGTATGCCCATGATGCGTAGGTTAGTAATAACCAATGTTTTGGCTATGTTGACTAACACTGAGAAACCATCTTACTGACTCCGAACTAACTTCGTCCGGTAGATTCGCTTTCTTGTCCCCGAATTTTAAATTTTTTCCTCCTTTTTTTTTTTTATAATACATAAACGGCCTCTCGGACTGCCATCGTAAAGCTTACGAAATTGCTTTCTCCTTTCCCTAGGATGTCCGAGAGTGATAGTCAGAACCGATTCGAGGCTGAGGGATATGTCTCCGACGCATCATCTTTATCCGACAGCTCTGAGGAGATTGACATTGTTGGCGATGACGAGTCCGTAGAGCTGGAGCAATCTCCCCGTCCGAGCCGAGAGGAGCCCGAGGTAAGCTCCTTGCTTCGGTTAGTTGTTCCAGGTTCAGGGTCTCCGAAGCATCGGGATTACCTGCGAGTCTCTAATGTGCAGGGTGTTGGTGCGGCTCAAGAGACAAGCTCGCGGACTATAGGAGCTCGTCGTCCGGGCCGTGCTGGGAAGGAGCCCGAACTTCCGGTAGAGATTCGATCCCTCATTCGCAACCTAGGTTATAATTTTAGGAGTAATCCTAACCGAATTCCGTTCGTTTCGGATTCGCAGGAGCCTAACATCGAGGAGGTGCATGATACCTCTGAGGCGCCTCCCGAGTTAGGTATGTTCGAAGAAGGTGTTGAGGATCGGGTCCAAGTAGATGTTCCCCTTCGGACGGTAGTAGAGTTGGGTTCGTCGTCCGAGGATGATAGGGTGGAGGAAGAGGTCCGTGCTGAGGATGTTGGTTCCGAGGAGGAGGAGGAAGAAGAAATGTTGTCTGCCCATGTTTTTCGGAGGGAATCTGCTGGTCAAGCGGGTACGAGCCACCAGATGACCGAAGAGGAATTGCCCAAGGGTCTTAGGAGGGGTGAAGACGTGTTCCGGGTGAAGTTCCCTCGGACAAGGGACGAGGTTACGCATCCTGATCCGGAGGGTGAAATGAATGAGGAAGGTACATTGCCCACATGTCCTTCAATTGTGATGGCTGAGGAGGTGGAGGAACTTCGGAGGAAATATGAGATTCCGGAGTGTGTGGAAATTCTCATTCCGAGTGAGTTGCACGCTTTCTACAATCCGCCTCCGGGGTATATGTGCGTTCATGAGATAAGTCTTCATTGTGGGTGGCGGCTGCCTGTATCGTCTGAGTTTTTGGAGATTTTGAGCAGCATGGGGTTAAGTCCGCACCAAATCATCCCCAACTCGCTCGGAAATTTGACGTGCTTCGGGGTGATGTGTAGATATAAGGACATCCCAGTCATGTTTGATAACTTTCGGAAGTTATTCAACGTTAGTGTAAGTAATAGAAATACTTTGTTTTATACGTTCATATGTCGCCAAGCGTATACATTTTTTGTCGATCCACTCTCTTCGTTGGGAATAAACTGGTGGAAGAGATACTTCTTCGTCCGGCCCGCTTTGAAACAAGGCCAATCCAAAGCGGAAAGGCCAAAGTGGAAATTTGAGAAGAAATTTTTTCGAGGCAGGCTGCCAGACTGGAAGCCTCCGGCTCGGAACATCCCTTTATGGATGCAAGCTCTCCATCGGAATCAGGATCCGGAGAAATACTTCTTCCGAGGGTTGATATGCCAACCTCTTCCTTACCTGGCCGGCTTTTCAGAGCCAAGTTTCTGCAATGGAAAGAAGGAGTTAAGTAAGTGTTTCTTCTTTCGGCCACGCGGTTGGTCTTCCGAGTCGGTGGTTATTTGCTTTGTTTGTAGTTAACTGTAAATTTCGGTTATCTTGCATCTTATTGTCACTCGGATGTGCAGATTCTTGGTTCGAGTACACCATGTCCACTATGCGAGAGTTGAAGAGGAAGCAGAATGCTGCTCAGAGAAAGGAAATGGAGGAGGGTACAAGGACCCAAATTATCAAGACTTCCACTGTGCTGCCAATGGAGGATCCTCGGAATGCCGCTGTTTTCCGAGCGGAAGAGACACGGAGGGCCGCCGCGGGCGAGCAAGCCCAGACAATACCTACCCCGGACAAGGGTAAGGTAGTTGGTTCGAAGGGGGCCAAGAAACCTCCGAGATCTGTGTCTCGGGATCCCCCTGCCAGTGGCTCGAGCGCTGCAGCTGGGCAAAAGAGTTCCTCCGAAGGACCAATCCCTCCGGCCAAGAAGGGCAAGGGAAAGATGAGTGATGCGCCGGAGCTGGAGTTGGATGCTGAGGTGGTTCAGCTGGCCTCGCCGAATCGGACCGTATTATGGAGTTGATCGCCGCCGTAAGGTTTGTTCGTTTAGATTTCTGATTGGTGTTTCAACTTTCTTTGGCTCGGAACTGTCTCTCTAACTTTTTAATGTCGGTTGTTCTCGACTTCTCGCCGCTGCTCAGCGTGCTCAAGTGGTGGCCGGGTCGAGGGCCACACTAGAGGAGGACCTGGCCAAGGCTGAGGCTGCTCAGGCGGTTGAGACGTCTCGGTTGAATAGTCTGTCCGAGCGGCTGAAAAAGACTATAGCTGCCAAGAAGGAGGCCGAGTCGGAGACGGCCAAAATGAAAAGCGCCATCCTAGCATTGGAGAAGGACTTGAAAGTTCATCAGGATAGCTTAGATGAGTTCATTGGTGTCTCCCGGAGCTTCAAGGATATGATGCTGAATGAGCTGCTAAAGGTCCAGACAAGGGCCGTCCCGGATTTCTTGGGCTCGGACTCCTGCAAATTCTTGCTCGAATCCAAGTATGACGAAGCTCGACATGATGGGTTCGATGCGGCTGTGGGCCAGTTCCAGAGGAAAGGTTGGATTCCGAGTGGTTGTGATTTGGAGGCTGAAGGCGTTTCTGCTTTCAAAGAGGCCGATAGCTCGGACTTTGCTCCAGAGGGTGTCTCAGATGAAGACTTGCTCCAATGCGAGTTTGTGGAGCTGGTCTGTGATGAGACAGAAGACAAGAAGCTCGACCACGGTGGTCCGTATCTTCCGCATTTCGTGCCCCGGTTGCTGATGTCTAGTGTTTTTGTTCCTTTGGAGGACCACTTGGAGCACAATCGAGACTGGTTGACTTTGCCCGGGCCTGTCCAAGGTTTCGATCGGGACTTGGACTTGATGCAACGATGCCCTGCCTTCCTGAAAGAGTGTCAGGCTCGGAGAGATAGGAGGTTGGCCCAAGAAGCCAGAGAACGGGAGCAAGCACCTCCGGAGGGGGATACCGGAGGCCCATCCGGAACTCAGGCTGGTTCATCCGAGCGGCGGAGAGAGTGAAGGCGGGGTATGCCCCGGATCTCTGTAATTGTGAGCCTTCGGGCCTTGAGACAATGTTATTTCCTTCTTAGTCGCTGTTTTGTATAACTTGCTTATCTATACATTTGACTCGTATACGTATTCTTGGTCAAGCTCGTTGGTGGCTCGGAGCAACTTTTATTACTGGCTTGTGTTATTGCCCTTGAGAATGCATGCTTCTCCTTGCGCGTTTGAATTTGTAAAACCGATCAGTAACTCGAAGTTTTCATTGTCTCGGCTTGTTCTGATAATGTGTCCGAGTCCACGAGGCCCAATTTCCCCGGACGTTAACTGCCTTAAGTAAATTCTCCCTTTGCTGGCTCGTGGGATGGTCGGACACGGAATGATTCGGAGCCTTGTCTTCAAATGTTAATCATACAGAAAAAATTAGTTTTCCCAAAGCTGTAACAAGTAGGACTAGTTCAGATGTTATCATCCGGCTCGGTCCGTAGGGACTTGGTGTGCCGTTCCGAATCATGTTGGCTTGTGAGAAGTTGGTAAAAAAGTAGACAATCAGTAGAAAAGTTGAGTAACTTGCTACGGGTCACAGTCGGTACGGAGGTCATCATGGCAGCCTCGAGCTGACACATCCGAATGGGTATTTCACTCAAGAAGGCCAGCAATGTGAAGGGATTTTTTGGGTTGGGCCAATAGCGGCCCAAGCGTTAGGCCCAAGTCCAAGCCCAAGCCCATCGTCGGCGGTTACGAGCCACGTGGCGACTACTGATTGGTTCTTCATTTCTATATATACCATTGGATTGTACGGCTTTTCGTCAGATCATTCCATCCCTTTTATAGTAATAAGTGGTCCGGATCCTGTGTCCGGACGTCTGACGAGTGGGTTTACACCACCGTCCCTATGCGTGATCTTGCCTCTAGTGGTTTTCCGGTGTTTCGGAAATCTCTCCGGGTCAGACCATGCTGGAGATGATGAAGTCAAGTCACTCGGATGCAAGCTCCTTCGGATCCTCGTGCTAATCTTCTTTCTCCGGGGCTGTGGTTGGTAGCAACAGCTTGAGCCCCGGGGGGTAGACTAGCTCGATGGCACGGGGGATTACCCGACATTAATTTATGAGTTTCTAGCATATCTGAGTCGTTTCACTTCGAGTCTGCATCCGGGGGACGACAAGTCGGCCGGATTGGTTTGGTAGAAGCCCTTCCAGTATTCCGAGGTTCGGTGTAAGATCCGCCCGGGATGTTGGAAGGCCTTCTATCAAAGCTGTCTCGTTGATTTGTTCGTCTTCCGGATAGACGTAGGGGTCAGGGTGACCTCAAGTTGGTGTGGTTATTCTGGAAATATCCTTTCCAGTATTTCGGGATCTTGAAACGGACCAACCTTGAATATTGGGGGTAGTCGTTCGGAAATCTCTGGGCGGAACTTGCTACAGTCCGGCCCGTCGTTGATAGGTTTGGTCGTATCTTTCCCTTTTTTCCAAGTATGGAAGGCCCGAGAGGGTCTACTTGCTAAGCTTGGAAGGAAAAGGGGATACCGCCACTCTCTCTCGGAGGCATCTCGGAAAACGTTTACTTGAGTAAGTTGTTCGGCTCGCCCTTGTGGTTCCGTGACCGAGCAGTCCGGTTTTATTGGTAACTTCATTCCAGAATTGAAGGCCCGGGGGGCTACTTGCCATTCTGGAAGGGAGTTCATGATAATGCTGATCTTGTTGGGGATCAGAACTGCGAACGATCATGAGCTAGCTACATGACTAAGGTCCGTTGGTCCGTGTCCGAACAGCCCGGTTGTATCGGAAACTTCGTTCCCAGAATTGAAGGCCTGCGGGGGCTTCTTGCTATTCTGGAACGGAGTTCCTAACATTACCGATCTTGTTGGGAGTCGGCTCGGCGGATGCTTCCGGAGTGACTTGGATCGTTCCGATTATCCTGGTTGTTCCCTTCCAAATACTTGAGTAATTCGAGAAGGATTCACTGTAGTATCTGGTAGGAGACGATCCGGATTGTCGTGGTGATACTTGCTTGCTTCGAAACCGTTTCTTCCGTTCGGAGGTCATGAAGCATTTTATCGGGATGTCTCGAATGGCCTCGATTATCCTGGTCGTTCGCTCCCAGATACTAGGTTGTCCGAAAGGAACTCCATAATATCTGGGAGCTAAACTTGTTTTGTTGAAAAAGTCAAGTTCTTCCTTATTCGGAATGTTCGCAGGTGTAGAATCGATTATGACCGAATCAGGTTCGTTCCAATAAGCGCTCGGAAGTACATGATCGTTCTTCTAAAGATGGAGCTTTTGGAAGAGTAGGAGAGTTAACTAGAATAGGTGCTTGTGTCTTTGTAAGCTTGATCAGGGCTCTTCAGGCTCTTCACTTTGTAACTCGGTCCTCACTTTTAAATAAAATGCGCTTGTTTTTGTTATCGTTGTCTTTCTGTTTCATTGTGTTAAGCTTGCTCGGATCGGTGTACAACTTAGACCCGAAACGAGCAGCTAGGTGACTTTCCTTGTGATTCGGTCGGGCAACGGGGTCCGAAGGACTTGACCCGAGCGGAGTGAAGATGTGTTATGAAAGAAAAGTTGTATTGACATAACGGAAATCGAAATACAACTTGGGGGCTTCGAGGCCTGTTCATAAACACAAAAATAGATTGACAAAAAGTGGCAGTCATTGCAATGCTCCTTTCCTAAGTGTAGAACTTTTGGAGGTTCTTGGCATTCCAAGTTCTCTTCAAGGCTCGCCCTTGGTCGTCTTCTAGCTCAAAGCTTCCATTGGCTCTGGCTCCAGTAACTTTGTAAGGTCCTTCCCATTTGGGCTTGAGTTTCCCAACATTGCTTAGAATATCGGCTCTTCTGAGGACTAAGTCTCCGACTTGTATATCTTTGGGGAAGACATGCTTGTTGTAGGCTCGAGCAGTCATGGCTTGGTATCGGAGTATGTTAGCTAATGCCTTACTTCGTTTGTCTTCAAGGAGCTCAAGGTCGTAGATCCTTGCGACTTCATTGTCAGCCGGGTTGTACTGCTGGATCCTTTGGGTTTCCACTGCTACTTCTGAAGGAATGACTGCCTCAGATCCATAGACAAGGGAAAAAGGCATCTCTTGTGTAGAGGTCCGAGTCGTCGTCCTATGTGCCCAAAGGACCGCGTCGAGATCATCTGCCCAACTATCTTGGGAGGTCCTCAACCTTTTCTCCAAAATTTTGACGATGGTCTTGTTGGTGGCTTCTACTTGACCATTAGCTTTGGGGTGGCCAACGGAAGTGAAGTGCTGTTCTATTTTGAAAGATTGAAGCCATTCCTTCAGTCTTGCCCCCGAGAACTGAGCCCCATTATCCGACACTAGGACTCTTGGAAGTCCGAAGCGGCATATGATGTTCTTCCAGATGAATGTCCGTACCCTGCTTTCAGTGATGGTCGAAACTGCCTCTGCCTCAACCCATTTAGTGAAATACTCCACTGCCACGATCAAGAACTTCTTCTGATGGGTTCCGCATGGGAAGGGACCAACTATGTCTATGCCCCATTGATCAAATGGACATGCTATAATTGACGGAATCATAGGGTTGGTCGGGCGGTGTGGTATGTTGGCATAATATTGGCAGTCTTCGCAAGCACGCGCGAAGTTGGCGGCATCAGTGTCAATGGTAGGCCAATAGTATCCTTGTCTTATGATCTTTTGCGCCAAGGTTCTTCCCTCGGAGTGACTTCCACAACTTCCAGCATGGATTTCCTCCATCACAGTCTTCGCTTCCTGAGGATCCAGGCATCTCATGTGGGTGCCGGTGAAGGATTTTTTGTAAAGATCATCTCCCATGATGAAGTATCTATTGGTTCGGCATAGGATCCTCCTTGCTTCTCTAGGATCTGAAGGTAGAGAACCGTCCTTGAGATGGTGGAATATGTCAGTCATCCAGTTTCTTTTAGTGCTCAAGAGGAAGACTTGTCCATTGGAGTTTGCCAAGGAGGAGTCCGTGCGGGTCATCAAGATGACACTTCTCGTGTCCAGAGCTCCTAAGGCCGAGGCATACTTGGAGAGGGCATCAGCTTTTTCGTTCCATTCCCTGTGGAATTGGTCAAGAGTGAAGTCCTCAAAATGCTCAACCTCTTTTTTGACAAGTTCCAAGTACTTGATCATGTTAGGCCCTTTAGCGGTACAGGACCCGGAGAACTGGGATTGCACGAGTTGTGAATCTGTGTAAGCCTTAATTCTTTTCGCCTGAAGAGCTCTCACCATCCTTAGGCCGGTGAGGAGTGCCTCATACTCAGCCTCGTTGTTTGTTACTTTAAAGTTGAGGGTGATGGTGTATTCTAGCTTGGCTCCTTCAGGACTTTCAAGAAAAATTCCTATTCCTCCCAATCGTCCAGTAGAGGATCCGTCCACTTGTAATATCCAACAATCCTTGTCTCTCAACTTGTTCTCCACAGCGAGAGTAAGCACCTTTTCCTCCTCCTGCTTCTTGTCGGAAGATGCAGGTGTCGAAGTGTTGGATACTTCATCTAGGAGAAACATGTGCCTCACCCTTAATGAATCGTCCATGGGTTCTTGATACTTGGTCCAAAGCTGGAGACTATTCCCGTGTGTCTCTTGGGGTCTGTTCTCTTTTTCTTTCTCTTCCTCCAAGGAGTCTTTTACTTGAGTGATCATGACGTGGCTCATATCCTTTTGCGGGCTTTCGGTTTCCCCTTCTGTTTCCTCCGGATAATCTACTAGGAAGTCGGCAAGGACTTGTGCTTTTTTGGCCGATGGAGCTTGATAACCGATATCATATTCACTTAGTTCGATCGCCCACTTGGATAAACGTCATGACTGGTCTGGCTTACCTAGGACATGTTTGAGTGGTTCATTGGTGAGGACCACGATTCGATGAGATTTGAAGTAAGGCTTTAGTCGCCGTGCAGTGTAAACTAGCGCGAAGGCGAGCTTCTCGATCTTGACATATCTGGCCTCGGAGCCCACAAGTGCTTTGCTCAAATAGTAGATTGGTAAATGATCGTTGCCTTGTATCCGCACCAATACAGAACTCATTGTTTCATCAGTAGTGGCCAGATAAAGGTAAAGAGGTTCGCCCTCTATTGGTTTAGACAAGAGGGGCGGTGAGAGGAGGTATCTTTTCAAATTATCCAGGGCCTCTTCACACTCCTTTGTCCACTCAAACTTGTCTCCTTTCCTTAGAATCTTGAAGAAGGGTAAGTTTTTCTCGGCGGACTTGGAGATGAAACGGCTTAATGCCATCACCATTCCCTAAAGCTTCTGAACTTCATTGATAGTTTTTGGCTGTGGTAAGTCTAGGATTGCCTTTATTTTCTCTGGATTAGTGCTGATACCTCTCTCTGTGACCATGTAGCCAAGGAACTTTCCTCCCTTTACTCCGAACGTGCACTTTTCAGGGTTCAACTTCATTCCGTATTTCCTAAGGATGGAAAAGCAATTATTGAGATGCTCGATGTGCTCCTCTTCAGTCTTGCTTTTTACAAGCATGTCATCCACATAGACTTCCATGGTTTTTCCCAACTCTTCTTTGAACATCTTATTTACCAGTCGTTGGTATGTAGCACCTGCGTTCTTGAGGCCAAATGGCATGACCTTGAAGCAGTAGACCCTCCTGCCGCAAAGAAGGTCGTCTTCTTGATGTCTTCCTGGGCCATCCTGATTTGGTAGAAGCCTTGATATGCGTCCATGAAGCTCAGGAGTGCGCATCCTGTGGTGGAATCAACTAGCTAGTCTATGTGGGGTAATGGATAAGGATCTTTTGGAAAAAACTTGTTGAGTCTAGTGAAGTCATTGCACATTCTCCACTTTCCCGGAGCCTTTTCGACGAGGACCACGTTACAGACCCAATCGGAATATCTGACTTCTTCGATATGTCCTGCTTTCATCAACTTGTCCACCTCTCCTGCTATGATAGCATCCTCAACAGGCCCAAAGTCTTTCCTCTTCTGTCGGATGTGTTTTACCGTTGGATCCATGTTCAGACGGTGAACTGCGATCCTTGGGTCTATCCCCTTAAGATCATTGGTGCTCCAGGCAAAGATATCGTGATTGTCTCGAAGGCATGTGATGAGCTTCATCTCTACTTCCGTGCTCATCTCCGTTCCGATCCAAGTTGTCTTTTCCAAGTTCCCCTCGATCAACTGAACCTCTTTCAGGGCTTCATGAGGTTCTATCCTGACAGTATTGGGGAACTTTTCCCTGAGCTACCCAACACCAATTTCTTCCTTTAGTGGGGTAAGAGCCACAGGAGGAGGGCTCCTGGGTCTCTTAGTGACTGAAAGAACGGGTACTGTGGCTCCTCTGGTTGACATGATGTAGCATTCCCAGGCTTCTCTAACATTGCCCACTTCTTCACCCACACCTTTCGGGGTTGGGAACTTTACCTGTCAGCGGGGAGAAGCGATTGCCCTGAATTGGTTAAGTCCTGGGCGGCCCAGGATCACGTTATAGTCGAAGGTGCTATCGACTACCACAAAGAGGATTGTCTCAGTCACTCTTGTCGGAAAAGTGCCCATAGAGACTTGTAGTGGTACACTTCCAATGGGACGTACTACAGATCCTCCAAAACCCACCAAAGAAGTATACACATGCCCATATTGAATTCGTCCCAAGTGCATTTGCTCCACAGTCCTTTTGGAGATGACATTGGAAGAACTTCCTGTGTCGACAAGTACTTTGTTGACCCTTTAAGTGGCGATAACCAGAGAAACAACCAAAGGAACGTCGGGGTCCTTGAGATCTCCTCCACCAGACGTTGGTGGGGGGATTTCGCTATCATCAAGGGTGATGGCATTTGTGCCCTTCAGGGCTGAAGCAGCATAGGCTCTATCATTGTTTCTCAAGTGTTGCGCGGTCCTTTCCCTTGCATTTCGACTGTCTCCCCCAGTTGGTCCTCCCGCAATGGCATTGATAACTCCGCTATAGGGGAGGTTTTCCATATCCATATCATCGTGGTACCCTCGGTATCCTTGGGCATGCTGAGGTGGGATCCCCGCTGGAGGTGGTGGTAAGGACCTTGTCGGAGGTTCCGAACCATGCTCCTCCCTTCTTTGTTCATTCTTCTGGTGTCTGGAAGGTTCCTCTTCATATATAGGTTTTTCAGTTTTTCGCTCCTTATCATCCCCTCTATTTCTGTCTTCAACTGGACACAGTCCTCCGTTGAGTGACCTTTTTGCTTATAGAACCTACAGTAGTCCTTAGAAGCTTTGTTCTTCTTGTTGCTCCTCGTAGGTTTTGGCCATTGTATATCCAAGTTTTTCTCAACGATGGAAGCGAAGATGTCGGATCTTGGTCTGTTGAGGCGAGTATACTCGGTGTATCTCCTTGGAGGAGTCCTCTCTCTGCGGAATTCCCTCTTATCTCTAAGTTCCCTTTTTTGTTCAAACTTTCCCTGACGAGGAGGAGGTTCTTGCCTTACTTGCTCTTTTCCCTTTTTGGCTCCAGCTCTTATCGGAACATTTCGCCGATACTCTTCTCCATATAAGACTCCTTCACAGATATCTTCCAATTACTTTTCAGTTGTGATTTCTTCATTGGAAAGCTTTTTTCTGAGATCATCATTATAAGTGTTGGCATATAGGTGTCGGACCCGTTCTTTGATGCTATGAGGTTCTACTTGGCATTTCGCATTGAAACGGTCAAGAAAGGTTCTAAGGTCCTCATGCTCTTTCTGGATTATTCCTGCCAGGTGCTCAACTGACCTCTTTCTCTTCTTTGCTTTCTCAAATCTTTTCAGGAAGAGGGAAGCGATATCCGCATAGGACTTGATGGAACCATTAGGCAGTGAGGTCCACCAATCCATTGCTTCCCCAAAGAGTGTAGTGGAAAAGTTGAGAGCTTTCATGTTGTAATTCAGGCCGTTGGTCTCCATCTTACTTTCGTATCTAGTAAGGTGCCCCACAGGACAAGTATCTCTGTAATAGTGTTCAAGGTTTGGAATAGTGGAGTCAGGGCGTTTTCTTTCCTTCCTGATCTCGTCACATAGAGGATTGGGAGCTCTAAGAGTTACCTTCTCATGTGCCTTCACCATCTTGCTCAGAGTGGCGATTTGCGTTTCTAAGGCCTTTTGTTGAAGATAAATCTGCTCAGCTGTTAGCTTCTCACCAGTCCTGGGGTTGATGGCCACATCTAGAGGAAGGTCATCAATAGGGACTATCGAGATGCTTTCCGCCACATGATCTCTTGGCGCATGTTGTTGTGCTCCACGCCGACTGGTTCCAACTTCATCCACTCGTGGCATCACTGGACTTCTCCCTCGCTGTTCGTGAGAAGCAGCGGCCCTTCTATTGAGAAGATTCCTTAGATCTTCTAGATGAGCTTGTTCCCCCAACCTTTGTTGGATAGGACGATGCTCATTTCTGGATTGTGCGGGTTCAGCTTGTCTCGGAATTTCCAAAGGAGGAGTGGGTTGAGGAGGCTGGAGGTTGTTTGATCCAAAGAATCCTTGAATAGTGGTGAGTAAGAGGCCAAACTGATTCTCATTCATCCCGAACTCGCTGGGACGGATGATCTGCCCATTTGGAAGGGTAAAGTTTCATCCTGGAGGAGGACCATGTGTTCCTGACGGAGGAACTTGTCCTTCGACCCCAAGCACCTGGGTCCTTATTGGCGGATCAACGGCTCTTTCCTCATCTAAAGAGAGACTGGTGGTATGGCCATCGCTTGGACAATCCATCGTATCTCTTGGAGGAGTTCCTGCCACCTTGCCTCTCCTAGTGGGAGGTCTACCTCTTTGCCTTGGAGCAGGCGTGCCAATTGCAGTAGAGTTGGTTCTTGAGGACCTTCTTGTTCTTGCCATTACTGAAGAGAACGGAACTTTTCGTGAGGATTCCCACAGACGGCGCCAAAATGTTGAGGGTAAAAGTCCCCCAACTACTTAATGAATTTTCCTTGCTTTCCTTCACTATAAGTACCTAGACCATCTTCGAATAAGAACCACTTTCATTGTAAGAACCAAAGAGTAAGAGCCCGTAAGAACCGTCGTACTGATAAGAGGCGATGCATAAGGACCTGCACAAGTAGCTTGGAGGGGGGGTTAGGACCCGGTTTGCCAAGCGTCAAACCGGTTAGAGACTTCACTCAAGAGAGACTGAAGATCTGCTCTGTATAATGTTCGGGATTAGCTTATGTCCGATGACCTACCTTAACATGGGGAAGTGTGCCATATTTATAGGAAATTCTCAAAGAGGGTGGACTCCTCTGGATCGTGCCAAGTGTAAGGCCTTGATCGAGCCACCAAGGCTTGTTTAGGCCCATGGCCCAATAATGACACTTAGCCCATACCATTTTGGGCTTTTAGGGGTAGTTCAGTCATTATTGAGAGAGTTTTAGAGGGTGTGACATAGTCTACCGAGGTTCAAGGTCCGGAGAGGTTGGTCCGGATGCTTGGTCCGGACCGTATTGGGCTGTCTATGGGGAAGTTCCCTAGGTTTGCCCAACTCTTCCGATTCGGACCTTATGGCTCGGACCTCCCTACTCTCTAGTGCCAGTCTACTTGGTTGCTTGTGAGATTGTCATGTTGGGTCCGAATGATCATCCGTATCGGACCTATATGGGTCGGACCTGCAGACCTAGGGTCGGACCCAGTATCTTTTAAGTACTCTGTCCCTTTTCTAGGGAGGGTCGGACCCGGGTGGATCGGACCTGAGGGCCTAAGGTCGGACCTACGGGTTGGATCATTATGTCTCGAGTCCTTTAGACAACTCGGGACGCCTCAGGATTCGTTCCAAGGCGCCTATGACGGATTGGACATATTTTCGTATCAACAATACGAGTAGCCTTAATGAAAGGGCGCCCAAGAAGCAGCATATCCTTGTCCATCTCTTTGATCTTCACCTGCGGTGACTCGACAACCACGAAATCAGTCATAAACACATCTCCACCAATGGTTACGGGGACATCCTCAACAACTCCCATGCATTTGCTTCGAGTACCATTAGCCATGGTCACAAAGCATCTTCTCGGTTCTAGACCCTTCACGTTGAGTTCCTCATAAGTCTCGAATGTCATCAAGTTAACTGCAGCTCAAGTATCAATAATACATGTAACCTCAGAAGAACTGCCCATCCCGACAACCAAATCGAAACTGTTTGCATCACTAATGCTCTTCTCTTCCTTTTGGATCATCTGAGTGGGTCCTGCATTTTCCTTCTCTCCTGGAATCGCAGATGTTATCACCTTTCTTGCTTTCTGTACCTGTGTTGCCTCAACCTGGGAAACCACCTTATCATGGTTACAAGTGCAATTCGTAATAACAGTCTTCACTACTCCTGGCTTGTCAAAAGCTACCTCCACAGCAAGTACTCTGTTATTCTCGACAGTCGCGGGGAGTTTACCCTTCTCTCTTTGTTGGAAGGCGCCGACCAGATCACCAAGAGTCTTCTCTAACCTCTTTTTCGATTGCTCAATACTCTCAAACCTCTGGTCATTCTTGGCTTGATTCATTTGTGATTCGCTTTAACCTCTCGATCTCTCCATGTGAGCTCTAATCTCACGATCAGCTTTCATGGTGCACTAGTAGGAGCTGAAATGGCCGGCTTTGGACCACTGAAACGGAGCCTGTCAAAACGGAGCCTGCTGAACTGGAACCTGCTGTGGTGCATTCTCATAGAAGTTACCTCCATAGGATAAATTAGAACGGTCGGGGTTGAAGGGCTGCACCTTAGTAGCATCTGCATTTATTCCCTAATTTGGTTGCCAACCACCACGCTGCCTGTTTTGCACCCATCAAATAATCTCCGGAGTTGGGTTCTCCCCCATAGTCTCAGGAAGTCTACACATACTAGCACCATGCCCGAAATTACCACACAGATTGCACCTCTCATTAACTGGAGCCACTAGTGCAGGGATAGTGCCAAGCATCCTCATCTCCTTGATCTGTTCTGCCAATTCAATAGTACTAGGGCCTGGTGTTTGCTCCACAGCTTTTACTTCAGCTCTCCTTGGTCTACCTCTAGTTCCCTTAAGCTGGGAGATGGCCGAAAGCTTCTCAAAAGCCTCATTCAATGCAGCCGGAGATGTCGTAATGATGGAGCCATCCACGGTCATATCCACCATGTTCTGTGCTTCCTAGTCGAGTCCCTCATAGAACTTGCAGCATAAATCCATCTCACTCAACCTATGGTGAGGGAATTGAGAGAGCAAGTTCAGGAATCGCTCCCTGGCCTCATAAAAGCTCTCATCAATCATCTGCATGATTCTCAATCTGCACTCGAAGCTGCCTAGTCTTCTCCGCCGGATAGAACTTGTTCATAAAGGCCCTGTATAGATCATCCCAAGTAGCCAGAGAACCTTCAGGTTGATTCAATAGCCAGCTCTTTGCTTTATCCTACATACACATGGGAAAGACCTTCTTCCTTATTTCCTCATCAGAAATCGTTACTGTGCCTACAGTAAGCGGAATCCTAGCAATCAGCCCCTCGAACTCCTTGAGAAACCGGATAACATCCTCATTAGCTATCCCATAATACTTAGGCATGTCATGGAAGTGATGAGACTTTATCTGCATGTTCCTAGCATTGTTAGAGAGCACAACAACTGATCCCCCAGCCTT
Organism: Plantago major; assembly: GCA_026545765.1. Classification (NCBI taxonomy): domain Eukaryota; kingdom Viridiplantae; phylum Streptophyta; class Magnoliopsida; order Lamiales; family Plantaginaceae; genus Plantago; species Plantago major. Next base: position 59,412,186 of record CM048841.1, read on the forward strand.
AATTTCACCAGGCTGCATATAGGTCCCATAAGTGATCACAGGGGTCTCAACAGCACCGTTGACTCTGGGAGTATTCTCGTTGACGTCACCCATTTGAATAGCTGCTAAGTTCTGTCTTCGAAGCTGATGGTAGTGTCTATCGATCTCAGGTATTAGAGGTTGCAAAGGTGTTCCTTGCGATCTTGTACCGGGCATAAACATGCAAAGGTTCCTCTACAAAATCAAAAACCTCGAAAAATCTAAGTTTATGTTAGTGCAGAAATCGCAGGTAAGTAAAAAAAAGCAAATAAATTATTACACTCACACACTACAGTATGAATTAATTCCCCGGCAGTGGCGCCAAATTTGATAAGCTCAAATTATACTCTAAAAAGCAATTAGAGATAAAGCTGTAATTGCAGACTAAAGCCTAACTCGTGATCGATCTCTAGGGAATTAATTAAGCTATGTAGCAGTACGAGTAAACAGATACTTGCCAGTAACAGTTTGATTGAAGGTTTTTGTGTACTTCTAACTAGATCAATTAAAGCTAAGATTACGATCAACAATGATAGAAAGATGAATACAGTAGCAAGATCCAATTATGCTAATTCGAACTAGGGATAACACTCATATTTGTCACACGGTTGTTGTACAGTAAATCAATCAATTCACGATCCTTAAACATGAACAATTTAGAGAATTTAATACGGACTTATCGAATTGAAGGTTTTTACAAAGATTTTATACGAGACTAACCTATATGAGTGAATCGATAACCCCTAGAACGAATATGCATAATCTTCACATAGTACTGTATTCAAAGCTGTTTAGCTACTCATAATAGATAATTTCATACAGAGATTCATGGCAATAATCATACGAAACATAGATGATAAACTCGCATGCAATAACATACAATTCAATCGATGAAGATAAAGAACGAATTGTAAAGAACAAAGCAATGGAGAAATCACTACCAATAATCTTGATGAACAAAATCAATGAATAACCAAGCTCCAAAGATGTCTCAATGTCAATGTGTGAATCTAGGAGATTTTTCTCAAAACTAGGTTAAAAGAAGTCTGAAAGAAAAAATCAAAATTCTAATCTAATAAGGAAAACAAAACGCTGATCCTGCGCCTCTCGCCGCGGCGGAAAGAATAGCTCACCGCGGCGAGCCTTCTTAATCGAAAAATATATAGCTCTCGCATAATCTCGCCGCGGTGAGCTACAATCTTCAAGACAGGAGCTTCATTCGCAAAATCTCGCCGCGGCGGACTGATTTCCTCGTCGCGGCGAGCCTTCTGTCAATTTCTAGTTCCATGCTCGTAAAATCTTGCCGCGGCGAGCCATGCTAAGCAGCTTGTTCTCATTCAGCTCAAAAGACATCGATTTCTACAAAATGTAAACAAAACACCAAAGCGTAAAAACGAAATAAAAAGACTACAAAACTAAAGACAAAGACTCACAATGACCGCTAAAAAGGACCAAATGAGACGTTAGAATATTATCTCATCACGTAGCCATGCTTTTGGCATAGAAATTGGTTTCACGTTTTTCTAATATGTTGGAGATCGCAATCAAGAAATTCAGGTTGAATGATTTTGATTGGACTAGTTTCAGGGCAGAGTGCACTAGTAGATTCTTTTCTGTGTTTTTGTTTTTTCGAATTTTTCCTTTTATGTTGTATGATGGAACCTGAAACAAACATTTTTAGTTCCTGAATCTAACATTAATGAACATGAAACTAACTTCTAAGTTCCTGAAACTAACTTAATGAACCCGAAACTAATTTTAATGAAAAAGAAACTAACTTTCTGAAACTAACTTTAATGAACCTGAAACTAATACTAATGATGCTGAAACTAACAAAAAAGATCTTGAAACTAACATTGTTTACATTCTTTCTGTGTTTTTGTTTTTTAGAATTTTTCCTTTCGTGTTGTGTGATGGAACCTGAAACTAACATTTTTAGTTCCTGAAACTAACATTAATAAACATGAAACTAACTTTTGAGTTCCTGAAACTAGCTTAATGAACCTGAAACTAACTTTTGGTGAACTTGAAACTAACATTTTTAGTTCCTGAAACTAACATTAATGAACATGAAACTAACTTCTGAGTTCCTGGAACTAGCTTAATGAACCTGAAACTAACTTTTAGTGATCCTGAAACTAACTTTTAGTGAACCTGAAACTAATATTTTTAGTTCCTGAAACTAACATTAATGAACATGAAACTAACTTCTGAGTTCCTCAAACTAGCTTAATGAACCTGAAACTAACATTTTTAGTTCCTTAAACTAACATTAATGAACATGAAACTAACTTCTTAGTTCCTGAAACTAGCTTAATGAACCTGAAACTAACTTTTAGTGAACCTGAAACTAACATTTTTAGTTCCAGAAATTAACATTAATGAACACGAAACTAACTTCTGAGTTCCTGAAACTAGCTTAATGAACCTGAAACTAACTTTTAGTGAACCTGAAGGCTGAAACTAACAATAATGAACATGAAACTAACTTCTGAGTTCTTGAAACTAGCTAGAATAGCCCTGAAACTAAGCTTAGTGACCCTGAAACTAACTTTAGTGGGCCTGAAACTAAGATTTGTTGGGCGTAAAACTAACTTTAATGAACCTGAAACTAATACTATTTTTGCTAAAACTAACATTGTAGGTCCGACAACCGCTTAATTAGGGTTTAGGGTTTAGGACGGGTCCAGGTCCTAAACCCTAATTAAGACTGTAGCTCCCGGAGGGAGTATTCAAATTCAGTTGATTTAGGGTTCACCATTTTCCCCTAGGGTTTTAGAATTATGAGTTCTTCTGAAACTAACTTTAGTGAACCTGAAACTAACTTTAGTGGTTCTGAAACTAATTTTAGTGAACATGAAACTAGGTTTTGTGCTTCTGAAACCAGGTTTTGTGGTTCTGAAACTAACATAAAAGATCTTGAAACTAATATGAAGGCACATGAAACTAGGTTTTGTAGCTCCCGGAGGGTGTTTTCAAATTCAGTTGATTTAGGGGTTCACCATTCCCCTTAGGGTTTTAGAATTTACGATGAATTTCTAAAACTAACTTTTTGTGTTATGAAACTAACTTATGTGTCCTGAAACTAACTTTTTGTGTCCTGAAACTAACATTTTTATGTTATAAAACTAACTCATGCGTTGTGAAACTAACTTTTTGTGTTCTGAGACTAATTCTTATGTCCTGAAACTAACTTTTTTGTGTTATGAAATTAACTCATGTGTTGTGAAACTAACCATATAATATCTGAAGCTAAGAGACTTGCTCCTGAAACTAACAGACTATATCCTGAAACTAACAGACTTTGTTGTCCAACCTACCTTATAAGTCATGCGTACTAGCATACTAATTAGAGTTGAAAAATACAAGCATAATGAACTTTGCATTTATATGTCCGTTTATTATCTTCTGGAACAACACCCTGAATGGTGTTTTATATAGGCTTTTCGAATGTTTTTTCAAGGCTGGAGTCTGGAGAAACTCGACACACGTTTTTAATCCCCCACGGTTAAATGTTGTTTCCGTGGCCTTTGCTTTCCTGAAACCAACAGAAAAGGCCCATGAAACCAACAGAACAGGCTCTTGAAACTAAGCGAAAGACTCATGAAGCCAACAGAAATGGCTCCTGAAACTAACTCAAAGACTCATGAAACCAACAGAACTGGCTCTTAAAACTAACTCAAAGACTCATGAAACCAACAGAACTGAAGATGTATTCAAATTCAGATGATTAGGTTCACCATTTCCCCTAGGGTTTTAGAATTATAAGTTCCTGAAACTAATACTATTTTGTTCTGAAACTAACAATGTTGGCCTTGAAACTAACTTCAATGAACCTGAAACTAACATTCTGAGTTCTTGAAACTGACTTTAATGAAACTGAAACTAATATTAATGAACCTGAAACTAACTTTTCTGAGTTCATGAAACTAATACTAACGATGATGCAACTAATACAAATAATTCTGAAACTAGCTAATACTATTTTGTTCTTAACATTTGTTGGCCTTAAAACCAACATTCTGAGTTTTTGAAAATTACTTTAATGAACCTGAAACTAATACTAATGAACCTGAAACTAACTTTCTGAGTTCCTGATCCTATTTTGTTATGAAACTAACATTTATTGGCCCTGAAACTAATTGTAATGAATCTGAAACTAACTTTAGTGAACCTGAAACTAACATTGTTGACTTTGAAACTAACTTTAATGAACCTGAAACTAACTTTTTGAGTTCCTGAAACTAATATTAATGATGCTGAAACTAATACAATTGATGCTGAAACTAATACTTCAGTTGATTGCGTTCACCATTTCCCCTAGGGTTTTAGAATTATAAGTTCCTGAAACTAATACTATTTTGTTCTGAAACTAACATTGTTGGCCCTGAAACTAACTATAATGAACTTGAGTTACTAAAACTAATACAAAAAAATGCTGAAACTAATACTATTTTGTTCTGAAACTAACATTTGTTGACCTTGAAACTAACTGTAATAAATCTGAAACTAACATTCTGAGTTACTGAAATTAGTTATAAGTGAACCTGAAATAATACTAATGATGTTGAAACTAATACAAATGATGTTGAAACTAATACTATTTTTTCTGAAACTAAGATTGATTCCTAAATTGATAATCGAGTGATAGAGAATTGAAATCCGAATTTTTCGTGGGAACTATCCAACTGAAACAAAAGAGATTTCTCGACCTTCAATTCAATTACCAGTATTATCACACAGTTTGCCATGGTATGTCTCTTTGTTTGTTTTACTCACTTACCCCCAATTCCAATTTTCATCCATTCAGGTCATGACCTCTATTTTTCTTTTCCATTCCATTCTGTGATTCCATTTCCAATGAATTCGTGTTGTAGAAAGTTGCGCACTGTATCACCCATCCATTCTTCTTCTCTTCACTACAATTACTCACTCACACGAGTACAAACAGAGTTTAGAGAGAGATTTAGAAATCCACACCGAATATGGCATCTTCTTCCACCAGACAATCGACAATGGCGGTTACCAATTCCAGCGTCCTCGTCCTCCTCCGGCGGTGCAACGGCGGTGTTGAAGCACTCGGAATCGGCAGCCATGGTGGAAAAATGAGAGGACGATTTGGTAAAGAAGAAGAGTAGAGTTGTTGTTTGGTGAAGAAGAAGAAGAAGCAAATCTGAGATGATGAGGATGAAGATGTAGGTGAAAGTGAGGGATAGTTTTGTCCACTCATATTTGATTTAAATTAGAATGGCCTTAGTTGCAACACTTTTAGCGAGTGGTCCTTATTTGTAATGGTTTTGCTATAGTTATTTATATAGGTAATTTTTCCATTATAAACCGGGGCGGGTAGAATATTTTTCCAACCCGTGACAGGTCGGCTGATAACAATGGCGGTCGGTTTAGCGGGTGGAATATAGACTACACAAAATAACATTTAAATGCAAAAACAAGTCATACATGGCGGTGGTTCAGGAATCTTAACTGCAACAGTACGTGAGTACCTTGATCTTGGCATTTTCCATTAAATAGTAACTAGATTAATTGAACAATAATAAGGGTTGAATCTACTCAATGTTTGATCTGTAGTCCACAGTTCAATGAGAATACACTACCTAACAGGTTATGGAAAAATTTATACAAGAATTGGAGAAGGGTACATAGTTAAACCGTAAATGAATGCAATGCATATTAGTTCTATGTAACGAGAGATGAGTTATTGATTCATAAATATACATATATTTATTTTTTTATATGCACAATGGCGGGTGGTCGGGTAAGTGGCGAGTTCACCCGTCCAACCCGCCATCCACCCACTAATGGCGGGTAAAAAAAATGTAACCGTCAAAATTTCTTTTGAAAAAATAGTTGGCGGGTGCGGGTAAGAGGCGGACGGTTTGTGCGGGTGGGTCGGGCGGGCGGATTTTTTGCACAACCCTACTTGAAACCTAACCTATTACAATCTATGTGAATCAGTCATGTACGAGAGGCCTTTTACAATGTTTTTCCTATCAAATCTATAAGGCTCAACATGTTAGCTGATTCTAAACTAACTACAAGTGTGATCATCAAAATACTACTTCCTACGTCCCGCCCGAAGCTTCCCATTTTTCCTTAAAGCTTCTCATTTCCATTTTTGTCCACTCTTACCCAAACTATAATATTTAATATATTCAACTTTTCTTAAAATCCAACACAAAAAAAAAAGTAAAGTTAACACAAAATTTCAACCCCACACTATTATTTTAATCAAAAAGTAATCTATGCTTATTTTTCCCTCTCCAAAAGCAAATGGGAAGCTTCGGGCGGGACGGGACGGAGGAAGTACGAAATAAGTCCTAACACTTGCACAACCCTAGGAATATGCCAAGCGCTAGACTGTATATTACTTGCATAAAGCCTAACACACTAGATTGCAATCTATGTCACTAAACTTTTACAAATATCTTCTTCATAATTAGAGTCTGTTGAATATGCTTGATTCTTGCTTATGTATCTGTAGGCAGCTGTCTAGTTGCAAATATGAAGATACTGAAGACTGTTAAAAATAACTTGAAGATGAAGAATGAAGAATGAAGAAATGAAGCTTAATACTGTGTTTAAATAACGTTCATAGTAATATGAATATTAGTAGCATTAAAGTGTTATTGACAGAGCTGAATATGCTTTGAATACTGTGATGACGAGTTAGGTACTACATAGCTTAGAAAAGTTAGGGATTTTTGTCAGCAATGGATTCATAGTATGGCTTTATATTTCTTCTGGCAGATGTGGATTTGTTAATGGTTTCTTTTGTTATAGAAGTTGGCTTATCATATTTTGCTCATCATTTTCTCTGGTTTCATGATGGTACTATGCACTGATTCGTGAACCAAGTGGCCCAACTCCAACTTCGAAATATAAGCATTCTTCAATACCTCGAACTATGAAGAAGCTCTTCAATCTTTGCTCGAGTTTCTTGACTAAAAGGGGTGCATGGGCCTCGTCTAAAACCCGTGGCTTGTAGAGCATGCAGGCATAACATTGTATTTCTTGATACTAAGTCCTGATGATTCCCATTTTGTTAAAAGACGTGACCTTGTAGATAGGTTAGCTTCTGAAGATTGGCTGTCTCATCTAAAGACTGAGCTTATAGAGCACATAGGCATAACTTATGTATTTCTAGATGCCAAGTCCTGATGATTTTTTTTTTTCATAAAAAAGTTCAATCTTGTAGTGATGTTAGGTTCTGAGACAACACGAATGGTGGCCTCGTCTAAAAGCCCACCTTATACATAGGCATAATATTGTATGACGTCTAGATAGTGTGTTAATTTCTTGTTCATTAATCAGTAGAAAATTTATTGATAAATGAGCAAACTTTCTGCAAGGGCAAGGGATGATGTCAGTAAATTAAGCTTCTTCGTACTCTATAAGCAAGTTCTTGAGAGCAGCTGTTTCTCTTACATCTGTGCAAAATGAAGCGAATAGTGTCATCTTCTTAGGGAGTGTGGCATAATATGTTAGTATCAAATATTGTTTATGTTGTAGAACTCTGTTAAATTTCTTGCTTACCTGTGTGTTTCTGAGTAATCAGCTTTCTGGTTATGTCTGCATTGAAAGTTTTCATCCATGCTGTGCAATTTTCACATTTATATAATCACTTCAAGGAAACTGCGTGATGATGCATTCTTAATGTAAAAGATACAGTGATCACTGAAGTGCATAATGGAAGTACATGTCCTTGAGAATTATGGCTCTGGTAATTTCCATTAAAGTAGCACAATATACGTCTAAATTTTCTTTGAATTTGGTGGTGCTATTAAGATCTTTTAGTACATTATTTGCATTATGCATATAGTAACACAAGATGCTAAGACACTTATGTTGGCCATGTATCCTTTTCCTGTATGATTTGTGCCATAAGTTGCGTTTTAGATTTCTCCTTACTCTTCGATGTGCTCAAAGTACGAGGACCTGTTTATAGTTCGTTCAACTGGATTGAGTCTTTCAAATAATTTTATTTGTGCCTTTGTATGGTAGTTGTGGAAAGATGATGCAAGCATAAAGGCAATGGTCGCAGATTGAGAGTCAAGTGTCCGAGGCGACTAAATAACTAGCCTAATATCGCAGATTACTTTATAATAATTGTAAAAACATTACCTTTAACTGAGCCTAATGTTGTATCAGAGTCTGAGCTATTGCTTTTCTGATGTATGCCTCATCTTGTTCATGTACCTTTCCTTTAATGTTTGTAGTTCATTGAACTAGATTAGTATGTTGGTTCATCAAAGTTTTCTTTTCCAAATCATTGATTTGATTCCCGAACACTGTAATCTAGTGCTACATCCATGGTGATGAATGGAACAGTAAAATAACATGAACACTGTAATCTAGTGCTACATCCATGGTGATGAATGGAACAGTAAAATAACATGAATTGTCGCCTTATTCATCATCGTTTAGCCTTACAAAATATCATCAGATCTTGTGATCTGTTGATAAGCCTCTAAACTGATGAAGTTTGTGAAGAGGAGATGCAGCAGTGCAGCCTAATAATCTAGATCGCCTTAATTCTTGCAAGTCGGGTTCGATTCTCATTATAATATAAGCCCTCATTTCTTTTAAGTACTCCAAATGAAGATTCTGATACAACATTACATGTGTTAAGGAATACCTGTTTTCACCTGTTGAATATCCTACACAAACTAATACCTGCAATGGTATCTAATAACACACTGCACAAGTTTATCTGTATCCCAACTTTTACTAACGTGGCAACGACAAAGATCTTTGTATGATATCTTCTGCCATGAGTCTAACTGACATTGGTGATGAAATGGTAGCAGATGGCTGGAGGAGAGGCGTACAGCCCCAACATTTACAAATGCTTGGGGTTGAAAATCAATTTCTGGACCTGTTCTATGGTCAAATCGAGGAGTATCTGGTAATTGATGATCGTATTCCTCAACTGAAATTACTGTGCTTGGTTCTGCATTTAACAGAGAATCATTTGGGTAATTGCCAAATCTTCTCCTTCTCCTAGCCTTCCCCATCCATGGATCATCTCGTGATTCGTTAGGAATTAGAACGCCTTGTAGTTTGTTCCCATCTTAAAAAAAAAAAAACACTTTAGTCCAGATTAAAACACGCCTCACGTGTGAGCAAGTTGCATCAAAGCTTTATGTTTGAACCGCTTCAAGATTTCGGAAGGTTTTTTCAAGAACCGACATTTTAAATTTCTTTGATGCAAGAATGCCAAAAGTAGGAGAGTTTTGTAATAACAAGAACAAAAAAGAAATCGAAAAAAAATAGAACAAAGGAAACTTAGTATGTGGTAGTCTAAGTTATACTCCCATCTCATAACTTAGAAATTTGGACTATTCAACAACCAAGGTAGTTCATGAGTGCTATCATTTTAAAACGTGAAACATATTCTCAGAACCTTCACCGATAAGTATGTTTGTACTGAGTCACCAACGCATAGAGTGACAAAGTCAGACGCATAGGAATCGCCCACCAAACCTACGCACAAAAAGTTAGGTCAACACTGAATCCAAGTAAGGAAAGAACAAACTAAAGGCAAATGGAAGTACTACAAATTTAGAATCCATGCTCACCAAACAATTAAACGCACATAGACGAGCAAATGGTTACTTATGAAGCACGTACTAGATCCAAATTGCCACTGTGATTTAACGAAAATCTTCATCAGAACTTTCATATATGATAATGATACTATCCAATTCAAAAGAATCTTCAAAATATCTCATTTACTAGTAAAATGTTCAGCATATCATGGTGGTAATTCCGAATTTGAAATGGTTAATGTCAGACAGAATACCATGATAAATTATAACCTACGAGACTTTCATTCCATCAATCAATAAAAGATTGAACTTATGAGTCTTGAGTAACATGTTCTAGAGTTTTTTGAAATTATCTTCCATGCCAAATTGCAATATAAACCAAGCCAGGGACTAAGGGCATACCCAGAACTAAAAGAAGGAAGCAAGTTCAAATGCATTCTGCAAGAAAGATTAGTGTCAGTATCGTACCCAATTATATCCATAAAGTTGGAAGAATAACCTCCAAGTTCATTTAACTTTTTTGTTAACTCTTTCGTTAAATCAACAGAATTCAAGCAGAGTGGCAAACTTGGAAAAGGACGGAGTGAAATAAGGACAACAGTTCTGGTTTATTGAACCAAAATAGTTCATCCCGGAGTTTGACTTTATGTCCAGAAAAACTTCCGCTGATTCCTGCACTCTCCAACGCCAAGGTAGCTATGACATGCTGCAATTTTGAACCCACAAGTAGTACAAGCTGCAGAAAAACATAGTTGCTCATAAATTAGGTAAGCATTTTAAGAGTATGTAGAGTTCAAAAAAGGATAAGGCAACCTAAAGAGAGATGGCCATGTATCTCGGATATTACTCAATATAGTTTCCCCTATTTTTATACACTTGTATCAAGGCTAGAGCATATATAATGTGTTACAAAATTCCATTTGCGAGAAACTTACAGTGACAGGAATTAGTGCAATCCAGAAATACAGATTTGACCCTGCAAGTTACAAACCACTAATAAGCCAGTTTGTCACGTTTAAATATTGCTAGAACATGCACCATGTTAATTCACGAGTAAGATCACAGAGTAAGTAGGATATCCGTAGTACCTTTTACGTTGAAGAGCATAAAACAAACAACGAATCCCCAGAGTGGAGCACTGTTAAAAAGAATAGGAATTTCAGCAGAGCCTGAGTAGGATATCTTGGGAGCAAGAAAGACCGAAATTTAAGATAAACTAAGTCATGAATGAAAGTGGAGTTCAAGATTAGGTTACAGAAAGTGATAGCACATATATGTTTTCTGATAACCACAAAATATTCAGGTATGAGCACATGAGCCATGAATGAAGGGCCACACAGTAATATACTAATAGGGTAAAATAAATAATAGGGTATTAGGATGCAACAAGCTTCGGACTGCTACATTTTCAAGTGTGTGTAACCAACTAGACACAGCAGAACAGCTATAAGAATTGCAAAGTTGATGAAGAAACAGAACTAGATATCCATAACTAGAGGTATGCATATGCATAATAAGATCTGGAAGACGTGCATTCTACATAAACTAAGTACTAGATCAAACTTAAAACAAGCGGTAGTAATGAAACAGGGAAACAATAGATCAAGCGATGCACTCAAACACAGAAGACTCAGTTCATCAGTAGATATACAAAATAACATCACTGAGTAAAAATTCACATGCTGGGTCCTCCCAATACCGGCCTGAGACGGCCTTTTTAAATTTAATGATCTATTTCCCACCATTACGCTTAGCGTAATCGATCAAGGAAAAGATCATCGCTAAGACATTGTTTCATTGAACACAAAAGCAGAAAGGACAGTATACTAGATCAACTTAAAGAGTCAACACCTCCCACAAGGGACGAATGCCTTCCTTGAATAGATGTAAATCAGTAGGGGTTGGCAATGATGAGGGGCGAGCTAAGTGGCAGTAGCAGACCCAAAAGGCTTCAATTAAATAACAAGAACAAGAAGAGCAAAAGTCAACAATTAAATAACATACCATGCTGAAGTCAACAATTTTTTGATATTGTCCTTGTATGATTGTGGATTTCTGACTCCTGGAGTTCGACGAGTGTACCAGAAGACAAACTTGTGCTGATGATCAACAAATTACGATCAGATTGGCAGGACTATACTCTAAATACTCAGCGATCACAAATTTCATTGAAACTATATCCTATGGTTATCCATGAAAAAAATTAACATTTCGACATAGAGTTGCTACACCACAAGACAATAATACTAAATGATATGCGTAATGTAATTGAATAACAAATCAGAAACAATGGGTATTTGATTCAAATCAAAATACTTCCATAATCATGTGTCCACTTTCTTTATTTGAAAAGGAAAAGGCAACTTCTACTTACGGTGAATAGAAATAGGCACTTGGGATCTGTAGCCGCCCGCCTTGATGCCCTCACAATGATCTCAAGAGAAGGTTTCTGGCGTTTTATACCTAGTCTAGTAGATAATTCATCTCTTTATATTCTGGAAAGTGCAAATGATCCCTTTGTACTTTCAGATGTGCAAAGATTCAAGCGAGGTCCCTTCAGTGATTTTTCAATTTTCAGATAAAAATCAAGTACTATGCCTGCTATAAAATAGGAAGGTAAGTGTCCCATCTTGATGCCCACTTCACCTCGCTTTCCTGCAATCATGACCTTGAACAATAAGGAATTGGCTTCCACCACAGATGCCAAAATCAAGTATAAGAACATAATGTGATTCTTGATAACTAGTTATAACTTTTCAAAAACCAAACCAGGGGAACAAGTGTCTGGAAAGAAGATTACAGTTATGCATTCTCTAAACCAGTCTGCAAAATAAGGCTGATTAAAGGAGGAGTTGATATGTTTCTATAATATGCATGTAAAGCATTTCGTTTTAGCTATTCCAAATTTTCGTTTTCAAGACCAATTGCAAATACCAATTACCAACTAATATTCCCGAACAATTATTTTCATCATTGCTTTAGCGATCAACAGCTTCATGTGTATAAGCTTTTGGAGATGCTAAAGATTAGATCATAGCCGTAAATTATTGTCATGTAACACCAACAAGAACTAAACAAAGAATTTAATATTCTAAGTGATATATACAACTTGGCGAAAATAGCGAGCGTAAAATGTAAGATAAAGTTTATATTTAAGAATCACATTCGAAATCAACAACATAAGTGAAAATCACTTCTTGTTCATCTTTAACCTCCCGAGGAGAGTTTGAAGTTGAAATCACGCTTGCATGTGGATCACATGAAAGTTAGACAGTAGCCACACTCCATTGTCAATAACCTTCAATAATCAATCACAATAAATGCCAAAGAAAGAGAAATACCTAATGCCTAGTAAGCTACTTCATCTTCGACATTCTACGGCCACAAATCCACAATCAAACAAACCACAACCGAGAACTTAACACTGCAATGATTGAGAACTAGAAATCGAACTTCTCCATCCTAAACCAAATGATTTCATACAATGGAAGTTCCATTCGCAAGGCTTATCCCCCAACCATGTGTTGTGATAAGATGAGTTGTCGACTTGTCATTCAAGTGAAGCATCATGAGGCTTGTACTCCATTACATAGCCATGGGGAAGCTTCAGATGGCGCTGATTGAATCCTCAATGCCATCACACCGCCAGACACAAAGATGTGAAAAGGGTTGTTACAACCAATATTTATTTCAAACAAAAGGCTTTTAACATAATGGAGAAAATGCTAACTGTTTATCGATGCATCATGTTCCACCCACTCAAGATATCGCTTAAAACGGATACTTAATATTGCTCGCAAATGTTTTCACCATACTCAAGTTGATCTCCAATCAATGCTAGAACCTACAAGCGTATATTCAGGATAGAGAGCGAGTTTAGTACTTATATCACTTATTATTGGAGAAGTCAATTTTGTAGTAGATCATGGAAAGTATGTAAAGCATGTATGATAATGAAACCGACTAACATGTTTATTATTAGTTAGTTGAACATATCCGATCATTGAAATTGAAAGAGTGCTAAAACCCTATAGAACTTCGATTAAAAAACTTAAGCACACTATAAACCGCATAACTCAGATCACGAATCGATTTCAATCCAAAGGTACCAAAGCTTAGAGCAAAAAATCAAGACCCTAGGATCACCACAAACCCAAAAAATACTTCAACATAAGACATATATAAATATCGTAAGATTCGAACTGTAGTGCTTATAAATAAGCTATGATCAGACCTTAGTATTTTGAGACATGCCTTATAGTTCCTCAATCCAAATCCTAAATCCATCTATGCCAAGGTAAACTTGGCCAAACAACAGTTTTTGAGTTGAGAAGATTAAAGGCACTTTTAATAGAGAAGGTTTCAGTTGTGGTATGTGGCCAAACTAACTCATCTTGCAGTTCCACATTAAGAGGAAAAGCTTGTACATGTTCAACCAGTTCCTAGGTAAGAAGTTACCTAGTAGATCTTTATTCCACTCCCCATTCTGATAAAAGGAACTAACCATAATAATATTATGAGGATCAAACATAACTAGGTCAGCAAGAGGAAAATTAAACAACCAATTGTCATACCAGAAGTCTACTTTAGTGCCATTACAAACCTGCCAAGCTTGTGAATTTCCGAGTAAATCTCTATTTTTGACAGTTGTTTCCAAAACCAGCTATGGTGACTTCTATCTTGAGCATCCCACAGTGAAGTATGTGGTAAATACTTAGCTATATACGTTTCAGCCCAAAGAGAGTGCGGTTGAGTTAATTGTCTCCAAAGAAGCTTCATTAAGTAAGCTTGATTAAGGACAGTCAAATTCCTGACACCTACATAAGAGGCACAAGCCTTTACAAAATAATCATCCCTTGCTCTAATTATACAGCCAAAACCTGCTTTACCAGGGTTATTTACCACTGAACCATCAATGTTCATAATATAAGGCAGGTCAGTCATAGGTGCCCAGGAGCATAAAACAGTCATTTGTTTTCTAAATATAATGTTAGGAAAAGTCACATCAATTTGTTTAAGAGAATGTTGAATCATGCAAAGCAATTGGCATTAAATTTCAATTTGGAATTAAGGTTTGATGGAAAAAGTAATTCGATTATGGTTTTGCTCTATTCCCAGATGGAAGTTACAGATTACAGATCCATGTTGGGATTTATGTACATATATAACCCTGGGAAGTGACTAACAGGTCATAGGTTCGAAAACTGCATAAAAAGGTAAGCCTAATGGGGGTTTCGCCAAGTCCAACAATCGCACAATCCAGTTCTATAAATTCTGGCACACAGCAAACAACCACTACATATATGTATGTGAAAGAATAACTTACCAGTCAAAAGGAAATGTTCTGTTTCATATTGCTACACCTCATAACTTTGTTGGTACAAGGTCCAAAGTTTGAAAGTTCTGTTAATATAGAGTCATCAACTTACTACTCTCAAAAAAAAAAAAAAAAAAAAAAAGGCATCAGAATTATATAAAAAATTACGTTTTAGAAAATTGTATAAAAAATTTATAAAAAGTTACCCTACTGAAGTCATACAAAAGATCAAAGTCATCATGTCGGAGTACAACTCAGGGAACATTCCTGAGACATCTCGCTCAATGTCATCCCAACTTTTACTTTTTGGTTTGACATAATTAGCTTTATGGTCAGTGGGGTGACTATAGATAGCATTGATGTAACGGATGATATCAGACGTCCAAATATTAGTACTGCCAGACGGGAATGAACGACGGAACCACTCATCATAAACTTTTACATATTCATCAGTTCTGACTTCAACTTGGTCAGTCCAGCTCGAGAAGAACGAGGATGAGGAACTGGTCTGGTCCATGACATATACAAATTTGGCATCCGATCCGACAGTATTCATCGATCCATGAACCTTATGTGCTCCTCCACCGCCCAATAATATCCTCGCATGTAAGAATAGAATCTGGCAATGTTGAAATATACTTGCTGCAATGATAGTATAATAAGAGTTTTAAATTCAACTAATATGTTATTGTTTAGGCTATTCAGTACTAATAGTAATATGCAATTATAAGACGTAATATGAGACTTACGTAATATCAAGTGCACGGTCAAGGAACACTGCCAGTTCACATGGAAGTTAAACTATATGCTCAACGTCTTTCTTGTTCTCGAAAGGAAAAGCTATCACGGTTTTCATCATAGCCTTAAGGTCCACCACGAATACTTATATGAATCAACAAAATAACAAAATGCTTTCGAGCCATTCTTTATGGAAGAAATGTTCATCTGTGATAACTTCTTCCGAAATAATGTTCGAATTACCATCATCGGAATTAATGAAGAACATCAACGTTAATAAATTCAAATGACCCAAATAAAAGTTTTGAGAAATTTTTCGGCGCCATTCACGTGATCCTCAGTAGTTTTCAACAAGGATGATGAACTTTGTATTCCACCCATATTCAACCATCCAGTGCCTGCTATGTGGAGTTACATTTCAGTTGTTGTGCCCATGTGAAAGACCAGTAATAGGCACTGAATGGGTAAATATGGGAGAAATACAAAGGTCATCATCCTTGTTAAAAACAACTGAGGATCAAGTTAATAGCGCCGAAAAACTTCTCAAACTTTGTTCGGATCATTTAAATTTATTGACGTTGATGTTCTTTATTAATTCCGATTATAGTAACTCGAACATTGTTTCGGAAGAAGTTATCACATATGGACATTTATTCCATAAAGAATGGATTGACCTAAGTAAAGAGAAAGGCAATGTAACAACCCAGATGTGGTGAGACAACATTGAACCGAAATTCAGAATTTTTTTCAGGTAACAAACATTGCTTATTTTTTTTTATGCATTTTATCTTATCGTGTTTATTCATATAAATGTTACTTATTAGATATTACTCCTCTTTATTTTTTGTAGAGGTATTATAGACGATGTGATGCATTTGCGTGATCACGGTCTGTACATGGATACTACGGAAGTCTATATCACGCCTTTGGGCCATGCATGACATCGCTTCTATGGGGTCGATTCGAGTCAATCATATGCTCATTGCACTCTTCTTTTCCCCAGCTACTTATTTTTTCTTTTATTTTTTTTTCCAGCTACTTGTTTTACCGTGCCTCACCTTTGTTCTTTTCTAAGACATCTTGTAACTTCCTGAAAGAAAGTAAAACAATGTATCACATTAGTACAGATTTCACAAGGTATCACACTAGTACAGACTATAACTTGATTGCTTTCCTAAGATGCCAAAGATGCTCTCTGTAGTATCTAACTCTCACTGCTCTATCCTCCCTAGCTTCGGTGGTCGTTTAATGTATACTTCTATGTTACAGTGACTATAAAGTTTACATTGCCAAGAAATGGAACAAGAATAAGATTAATTGGGAGGGATCAAAAAGGGAAGTGTAAAGAGTAGATTGTGGTGGAGGGAGTATTAGGCCTTCTCCATGGAGAAAGAAAAATAAATAAATAGACAAAATAAAATAGAAAAAGACTACTACACCTGTCCTCTTCAGCCTTTTCATGCTCATGCACTTCTAATTCAGGGCTAAGAATAGAGCGTAAACATCCTTCGGAAACTACACTTGCTTCCATTGTCCGACTAGGCATCTTCCCAAAGAAGTCCTTCAATTTGTCCAATACTGCAGGAACTCGAGAACCTGAACCAACAACTTCAACTGAATGAAGATCATCAATACTCAGATGAGATTCTGTAAGAGCTTTTTGCAATGGCTGCTTCACACTTTGCAGAATTTGGTTGCTAATTTTCACAAACTTATCTCTTGAAATGGAGGCATTTGACAGACTTATTTCTAATCAGGATATGCTTAGACGCTTTAGTATCATTAGTGAGAAGCTCCTTTAAGATCTGACAAGTAGCACTTTGACAAAGGCCGCGATCATTCTTGACAGAAATCAAATGTTTACTCGATCTCGGTAACAAAATGTTCAACAGAGCTTCATCAAATTCTCTTCCACCAAGGGACAGTCAAACAGTATGCCAACATTTTCAATCCACCTTTCTTGAAGGCGATACAAACTTGCAGGCTTGAATGGCCAACATCGACAAAAGCGACATTTGGGCATCATCACAGTCGTCTTATAACCATAAGCCAATGCAACAGCGGTCGTCTCATAGAAAACACGGGCCGATTCAACTTAGCCTGCTCGCAGCCTCTTCAATGACTTTTCTTTGAAGGTCGTTGAAATAGACCGTATTCCAATGCAATAATCTATGTCATTGCTTTTTTCAATTCCTCTTCCGCGATAGACTTCAACTTAGAAAACATCCGTGTCAAAACTCGCGGTGTAAGTTTCACTTGAAGTAACGATATTGAAGAAAGATCTCAGAATAGCATTAGATTCTTCTTCGTTGAATAATACAAACGGCGGTGAGACGAGATCGATTTCACTTCAAACCGCTTTTCCCTAACAATCTCTTGAATGGACTTGGACTCCATCGACCTTTCGGATTTGACATCGAATAAATATTGAAAATAGCAGGCATTTCACTACGCATAACGCATAGCGGCCCCTCCTTTCCGCAATGAAGGAAAGGGTCAAATTGCCAAATTGAATACCTCGCACTCATTGTTGAGGAAAAAACCTACAACGCCAACATACATAATCAGCCGGCCGTATGTATATAATATAAATTACACACTGAGCATCGGTCCATAACCGCCCGGACCGAAAAAGATGACCAATTTTTGTTTAAAAAAAATTAAGGAGCAAAATACATGAATCCAGGAGAAAAAAAATGAATTCCCAAATCAAATCCGTTCTGCAGAATTCCCAATATGAAACCACAAATTTCAGATAAACCCTAAATAACAAAACAACACAAATCGCAACCCTGACCAAAATCTTTTTATCATTTCACCCAGAGCAAAAATGATCAAATGAATTGAAATGCCGACCGCTAAAACAACAGAAAGAAAAAGATATTTAAAAAAAGGCAAAAACCGACCGAATCAATAAACAAGATAATGGATCCAGATATGAAGAGGAAATTGGAATGATTCGAGTAAACAAACCTTTTTCTCCAAGAGATCTCTTAAATTCCCTTTCTCTTGTTTGATTACTTTTCGCCACTGGAAGGTGGAAGCATTGGACCCAATAGGTGGAGGTAGGTGGAGGTGGGCGGAGGTGACCCATGAGGTGGCAGTGGAGGTAGGCAGTGACGGCAGGTGACGGCGTAGGTGGAGGTTAGATTGGCGATTGGCGAAATTTCGGACTGAGGGAGGCAGCGGGCAGACGGCAACAATGGCGGGTGATGAGTATCTCTTTACCCTAAAATTTTCGAGTTTGTGTATATTTCTCATGCATGGTATGGTATGCAAAATTTTGACAGAAAAAACCCTTGCTTTACTTGAGAAGATTCATCTTCTGTTAGTATGTGTTTAAGCAGAGGTTCACTTGATGTTGTTATGGTGTAGTTGATGATAGTATTTTTTTTCTGTGTTGAGTATAAACGAGTTCGATTATGCCTTATTGTAGTTCAGTTTCGAATGAATGTTTGCCATTTTTTGTGTTTTGAAATTGCTCGGTGTTGTTACTTTGTTCTCAACCATTTTGTGTTGTGTTACGTTGACAGGTGATGATTTGTTCAATATAAGGATGCATTTTGGAAAGGAACAGTTTCTACTCTACGATGTATGTACGAAGAAGTATAACTATTCTAAACTCATGAAAGATGTTATCAAAGAGGTAATAGATGATGTTCATGCCAACTTCTCTCTGTTTTGGACTATGAAATATGATGTTGAGGGTTCATTTGAGCCGTATGAGGTATTAAGTGATAGGGATGTTGAATTGATGTTTGAGAGAAGCAAAACACACAAATTAGAAGTTGAATTGCATATAGAAACTGATGATGTTGAGCCCTTGGCTATTGATTTTTCTGGACATAAGGCTAGTACATGTGATGATGATGTTGATCAATTATATCAACTAATCAGGGGGAATACATATTACAAGATTTGAACAATAACATCATAACGCAGCAGATTTCTTCTCCCCAAACCGGTTCTTCGCAATGCACTAGCTTTCGACAAAATGAAACATGAAGAGCATGTCGTTCGTCATACTTAACTTAACTGAGTACACATGAGAATGAAAAGGCGCAAACAAGAGGGTTTGCACTTCCCGAAAGGATCACACAAGCGCTGGTAGAATATTTTTCATCGGCTTAAAGTTTCTCACCGGCTTTTTGGACTAAAGAGTTAAACAAACTTGCTATTTTTAGGAAAAACAAACTTACGAGATCTTAAATCCACTACACTATCTAAGCTGAAAATCGTGCAAAACGTAAGCAGCAAGCAGATTTAACAATCACAATAGAAGTTTTCGTAACTTGGAAGAATGACTCATGAAAGACTCTAGAGAAGAAAAGAAAAATTGACCAAAACAAACAGAAAGTAAAGGACGAAAGACTCTAGAGACTCAGAAAATAGAGAAAATGCAGATAAGACACTAGAGAGCACAATCCCCCTCCCCAAACCTAAACACAAGCATGTCCTCAAGCGTAGAGTGAAAAAGAAAAGAGAATGGGAGCTATAGTGACTTGCCTGTTGGTGTACCTTTATAGTCATGTACTAGACTCACCAAGAACAACCTCTTCATCCGGTCGCTCTTTAAATCCGTCCAGATATGGCTTAACCCGCTGGCCATTGACCTTGAAGGTGGATCCATCACTTGTGTTCAAGAGTTCGACAGCACCATGTGGTGCCACATGAACGATTTCGTATGGTCCATCCCATCGAGAGCGCAGCTTCCCTGGAAACAGTTTAAGGCGAGAGTTAAAGAGTAAAACTTTCAAACCTGGGGTCAAATCCTTACGAATTATTCCCTTATCATGGTATTCCTTAGTCTTGGACTTATAGATCTTAGCATTCTCGAAAGTAGTGTTCCGGAGTTCTTCCAGTTCTGAGAGTTGCAGTATACGCTCTTCGCCCCATTCTGCTCTGTGCTCAAGCTCTACCGGTAGGTGGCAAGCTTTTCCATAGATTAGCCTGTAAGGTGTGGTGCCTATAACAGTTTTACAGCTTGTGCGGTATGCCCACAAGGCGTCGTTGAGCTTGTACGACCAGTCTTTTCGGTTAGGCTTCACCACCCTCTCAAGTATACTCTTAATCTGCCGGTTACTAACCTCTACACGGCGTTTGGGGTGATATGTCAGAGCGACCCGATGATGCACTCCATACTTTATTAACAGATTCGCAAAGGAGCGGTTGATGAAGTGGGAGCCACCATCACTGATTACTACCCTGGGGGTGCCAAACCTGCAAAGAATATTCTTGGCAAGAAAAGAGACAACAACTTTGGAATCATTAGTCTTGGTTGGAATTGCTTCCACGCACTTAGTCAAATAATCGACAGCAACCAGTATATATTCAAAGCCATTACTCTTGGGAAGGGTCCCATAAAGTCGATGCCCCACACATCAAAAGGTTCAACAACAAGATTACTTGTGAGGGCATCTCATTCCTCTTGCCTATATTGCCACTTCGCTGACAGGCGTCACAGCTAACACAAAATTTATGGGCATCTTTAAAAAGAGAGGGCCAGAAAAAACCTGATGTAAGAACCTTCAAGGCGGTTTTCTTCCCGCTATAGTGCCCATCGCACTGCATGGAGTGGCAGAATGCAAGTATGCTTCCAATTTCATCTTCCGGTACACAACGCCGCATCATGCCATCATTGCCTAGCTTGAACAGGTATGGATCATCCCAAAAGTAGCTCCTGCAGCGAATAGCAAAATTCTTCTTTTCCTGCGAAGTCATGTTAGTAGCAAACAAACCTATGGCCTTAAAATTAACAATGTCGGCAAACCAAGGTTCTAAACTAACAGAGAATAAATGCTCATCAGGGAGATCATTAGGAATGGGAGAAGATGGGGCGATGGTGCCAGGATTAATCCTGGATAGGTGATCTGCCACTAAGTTATCTTTGCGACACTTGTCAACTATCTCACAGTCAAACTCTTACAGCATCAGGACCCAGCGAATAAGGCGAGGCTTAGAATTGCTTTTGGCCATAAGGTGGCGAATTGTTGCATGGTCGGTATGCACTATTACCTTGAATCCCTTCAGATACGACCTGAATTTATCTAGGGC
Organism: Plantago major; assembly: GCA_026545765.1. Classification (NCBI taxonomy): domain Eukaryota; kingdom Viridiplantae; phylum Streptophyta; class Magnoliopsida; order Lamiales; family Plantaginaceae; genus Plantago; species Plantago major. Next base: position 59,433,879 of record CM048841.1, read on the forward strand.
GAATATGACAGCCAGGAATTCTTTCTCAGTGGTAGTGTAATTGACCTATGCACCATTTAGAGTTTTGCTGGCATAGTAAATCACATGGAAATGCCTATCAACTCTTTGCCCTAGAACAGCGCCTATAGCGTAGTCAGAAGCATCGCACATAATCTCGAAAGGTAAAGACCAATTAGGTGCCATAACAATACGGGCGGAAACAAGTTTTTCTTTCAGGATATTAAAGGCTTCCATACACTTATCATCGAAAACAAAAGGCACATCTTTCACCAGCAAGTTACTAAGGCACTTAGAAATTTTTGAGAAATCCTGGATGAACCTCCTATGGAATCCAACGTCCTAGAAAAGATTGTAACTCTTTCACACAAGTGGGTGGGGGAAGTTTCACTATAACATCAAGTTTAGCTCTATCTACCTCAATCCCCCCCTAGAAACTACAAGCCCTAGAACAATACCCTCTCGCACCATAAAGTGACTTTTTTCCCAACTAAGGGTCAGATTACACTCTATGCAACGTTCCAAGACATTATCAAGCTTACCAAGGCAGTCGGTGAACGAGTCACCAAAGAGAGAGAAGTCATCCATAAATACCTCAATGAAATCCTGCACCATATCAGAGAAGATAGAGAGCATGTACCTTTGAAAAGTTGCAGGAGCGTTGCATAAGCCAAAAGGCATCCTGCGATAGGCGAAGGTGTCGTGTGGGCAAGTGAAGGTGGTCTTCTCTTGGTCTTCTTGCGCTATGGGAATCTGATAAAAACCTGAAAGACCATCCAAAAAATAATAGAACTCACGCCCCGCAAGGCGGTTTAGCATCTCATCAATAAAGGGCAGGGGGAAGTGGTCCTTCTTAGTGGCATCATTCAATCTCCTATAATCTATTCAAACACGCCACCCTGTGGTTTTCCTAACAGGAACCTCTATCCCTTTCTCATTGGTCTCAACAGTTACTCCAGACTTTTCCGGACAACATGCACAGGGCTTACCCATCGACTGTCAGCTATAGGGTAGATCATATCATGTTCTAACATCTTAAGTACCTCGGTTTTAACTACGTCTTGCATGACGGGGTTAAGCCTACGCTGGGGTTGCCTCACAGGTTTAACGTCATCTTGAAGACTAATCATATGGGTGCACCTAGTCACGCTAATGCCCTTGATGTCACCAATCCCCCATCCTATGGCCTCGGAGTTCTCTCTCAAAAGCTCTACTAGCCTATTCTCTTCTTCCTTTTGTAATTTTGAAGAGATTATCACAGGTTTAGTTTTGTTTTCTCCAAAGAAAGCGTAATTAAGATGGGACGGGAGCTCCTTAAGGTCGGGTTTAGGGGGTCGATTTCCCCAGTGTTTCCACCAAGGTGATGGATTTCCTCACCAGGGTCGACTTTAGCCGAGTCAAGCATGCAGACTATCTCACTATACTCTCCTCACAAAGCATATCCTTATCAGAGAGTTAAAGCTACTTCTAGCTTATCATCAGTTAACATAGCTAGGTAAGTAGCATGCACACAATCATCAATACTATCATCAAACTCGGCATTTACTTCAGAAATCAGATTACATTCTTCCACTGAGTAGGTGTCAGAGTTACCTGCCGATCATGTTGCATCCTTGCTGATCTTGTTGCCACCAATTTCCATGGCAATCTTCCATTCCGCTACATCGACCTGCAACTTCACTGTTTTCATAAAGGGTCTTCCCAAAAGGATCGCATGGTCCCTACTACTAGTGCCTGCTCCACTGGGGGGTAGTACCACGAAATCTACTGGAACTAGGAAGGTGTCTACTATGACCAGTGCATCACGAATCACTCCCAGGGGGCGTCTGATCCTCCTGTCGGCTAGTTGCAGGGTCATGTTTACCGGTGCCAGTTCCCCTAAACCCATCTCCTGGTAAAGAGCATGGGTGATAAGATTGATGCTGGCTCCCAGATCGAGCATTCCTTTCTATCTTCCCATTTTCCATCTGTATGTCAATCAAAATCTCCCCGGATCTTCTTGTTTCACTGGTAAGCCAACCACTGAATTAGCTGTTTCTGGTAGAACTAGCTTTTTGTTGGCCAAATACTTCCTCTTACTTGCATTGAGATCCTTGAAGAACTTAGAGTAGGAAGGGACATTATCAATGAGGTCAAGGAATGGGATGTTCACATTCACCTTTGAGAGCATGGCCAAAATAGCTTTGAATTTGATGTCATCCTTGGGTTTCTTGATTCTACCTGGATATGGCAGTTCTTTGCTGATTGGGGGTCCAGGTGGACGGTAAGGGTTATCTGTTGGGAAATTTGTTGGGAAATTTCTTGAGAAATTTGTTAGGAAATTTGTTAGATATTTTGTTAAAAATATCTGTTTAGATTTTGATCAGTAACACGATGACTTATCTTAGTCTCAGAAAGGTGATTAGTACTCTTGGTTCACTTGAACATTGTAAAAGAGGAAACTCACTAAGTATGATAGTCTAGCTAATCTTGTATAGGATGTTAGGTCTCAAAATATAATTTTTATTTTATGAAGAGAAGACCAAGAAGAAGACATCCAAGCAGAACAAGCTCAACGACATTGAAGACTTGAAGAAACTGCACAAGATTGCTGAAACTGTTGTTCAGATACGTTAACCAGATATCTTGAAGACACGAATAGTTTCAAACAAACTGTGTCACAAGAGATATCTGAGAAATAAGAGACATATCTGAAAACAAGGAAAGTGTCCGCAGATATCTATTCTCAGATACCTTGAGCATTAACCACATTTCTGAAAAAGAAATATATATTGCAAACAAAGTTGTTTCAATAAATAAGTGGTATCTGAAGATTGAAGATAAGGACGTGCAAAGAATCAGACAACACTAGTCTCTGATACAAAGCATAGTTCCGTTGGCACTACAGGACAAAAAGTATAGTACAATGCATTTAATGCACGGACAGAGATGTCTGAATAAAAGCAACGGCAAACGAAGAAGAAGACAAAGCACCATAAAGATTATACACAGATATCAATAGTTTGAATTTGAGCCTAACGGATACTATTCAAACGGCACTCAAATTCATCTATAAATATCAACACTTAGACACACGTTGAACTGCATAAAAACGCTGAACATCTTACTCTCTCAAAGAAACTTACTTACTCACAAAGCTTTCTGTTGCGACCAAAGCATTTGATCTTGAGTAACACTGAAGTTCTAAGTGTCCTGATCCTAAACAAGCATAGCTATCTGTGAAAGAGTTGAAACGAAAGATCAAGTATCTGAGATTCATTCTCTTGAACATTTATCTAAGACTTGGGTCAGTAAAAAGAACAAGATACCATACATTGAAAAGTGTATTAAGTATACTTGATTCACGATTATCTCGAATAATGAATAAGTTATTAAAGAAGCTCATCTGACAACTCAAACCAAAATCAACACCATAACTGGCGTGGAGTACAGGAAGTACTTAGTTTGAAAAATCAGGGAATAACTCCAAGGTTACCAGAGTATAGGAAGTACTTGATTTGGGAAACTAAGGAATAACTCCAAGGTTATTGAGTATAGGAAGTACTTAGCTTGGGAAGCTAGGGAATAACTCAAAGGTTTGAGCACAGAAGTACTTGGTCATGAAAGCCGGGGAACAACTCAGGGGGAACATTTGGTTGGGAACCAATTGTTAAGAATCATAGAATAGGTTTATTGTAAGGAGAACTCAATTATCTGTTCTAGTGAATTCTAGGTCTCTGATAGACCGAAGTGGATTAGTTGGAGGATTACGCCACCTCCAGATACCACTATACTTGCTGTGTTATTTACCTTCAGATTTACATTTCAAAGAACACACACACACATTAACTGTTTCTGCACTTATCTTTATTAAGTCTTCCGCGCTCTGATTCTAAGTATCAGATATCTGAGAAATAGTTTTTATCGACACAAGTTTTAAAAGACTATTCACCCCCCCCCCCTCTATTCTTTTACTTTGCCGTTATCTGGACCAACAAGTGGTATCAGAGCAGGAGGTTCACCATATACCTTTGAACCTAGATCCCCAGATAGGTGAAGGAACTTTGTCCATTTTTTAGGACTATTTAATTTGTGTATTAAGTGTGCAGGTATGTCTCTGAGTGATGCACCCATTCTCAAACCAGAGAACTACGAGAAATGGAAAAATAACATGATGCTCCACCTTGAAGCCATAAGTGACGAGATGATCGAAGTAATAAAGAATGGCCCAATAGTCATTCAACAACTTAAGCAAGTCATGGAGGTTTCGAGTGGAAGAGACAGAGATCAAAGCGAAGGATCTTCACAAACAGATGCGTCAACTAGTGGAAGATCTACTGGTCAAGTTATTTACGAACCAAAGCCTAGAGAACTCTGGACATCGGAAGATGCCAAGAGGAATCGACTGGATGGTCAAGCTCGTAACATCATCATCAGATCGACACCAGAGCACATACAGTGTAAACTATGGGGTGCTAAAACGGCGAAAGTTGTCTGGCAACTGATTGAAGAAATTTGTGCCGGAACTGAGAAAACCAAAGAAAACAAGTTCGAAGTTCTCAAGTTGAAATTTCAAAATTTCAAACAAGGACCCACTGAAACTCTGGAAGAACTTGATTTCAGATTTACCACTCTCATGAGTGACATGGCAGCTCTTGGGGAAAGCAACAGATACTCCCAGTCAGAAAAGATTAAGACCATTGTCAGAAGTCTTAACCACAACTGGGAGCATACCAAATTCTTTTATTTTAACCAAGGAATGCCAAATATCACTCCAGTGGAACTTTTCTCTCATCTTGCTATGGTTGATTATGAGACAACTCAGAGAGAACAAACAACTGAAAAGTTGCAGAATGTTGCTCTAGTAACTCAAGGAACTTCTGAAAAGAAGAAAAGCAAGGAGGAGACTGAGGATGCTCTTGCTGCAAAGCAAATGAGCAAATTTGTCAGTCGAGAAATTGAGAGAAGAAAAGCCAAAGAGAAGCTAAAAAAGCATCTAGGCTCAAACTATCACCAGTACAAAAATATGCAAAGCTCGCTGAACAAGCCAGCTCAGAAAGCATCATGTACTGAGGAAGCAGAAATTGGAAACGATATCTGTTTCTATTGTCAGAAACCTGGCCACTTCAAGAAGGATTGTCCTGCCTTCAACAAACTAAGGACAGGTGACAAGAAAGATAGAAGAATCTTCAGAAGAAGCCAGAAAGCTTTGTTAACTGAAGAAAGAAAGAAAATCCAAATTCAACTGGATGCTCTAAACGTTGATACAGATTCTGAAGATGACAATTCAGATGACTCAACCTTACCATCACCAGAATTATGTGGAATTACTCATGATATAATCGACTTCGGCCTCAAGAAGAATGAAATGTGTGGAATTGTTGAAATTGACGGTCCAGGCATCTCCAACATATAAAACTGTCTTATGGCTGATGAGGTAACACATACTTCTTGTTATACTTATGAAAGTGATGAAGAGGAAATAAAAAATCTAGAAAATCTCAGGAAAGAACTTGACATCTATGAAAGAGAATTTCTAATGATACGAGCTAGAGCCGAAAACCTTGAAGAAGAAAAGAATTCTCTTGAAAAGGAAAATTCTCAAGTAGTTAAAGAATCTGAGAGAAAGGATGCTGAAAATGCATCTCTCAAAGCTCAGATATCTGAGACTGAAAAGTCACATAAAGAAGCAATGGCTGAATTACGAAAGAATTATGAAGATCTTCTTTCTGAGAACAAAGAACTCAAGAAGAAAGAATTATCTTTTCAATCTTATGCCAAAGCTAGTGACACTCTTACTGAAGTACAATCTTACTTAAGAGATCCTTCAGAAAAGAAAGGACTTGGGCTGAATACACAGACAGATTGTTCTATCACTCTGAATAAGAGTAAGGAGAAAAGAACATTTGTAAGTACTCAGCAAGACGGTTCCCATGCAATCTATAGTATCGGTGAGAAGACAAAGATTGTTGACAAAGGAAAGGCAGTTGCGACCAAACCTTTGTGGGAAAAACAAGTCAAAAACAAAAATGTTGGGCACATCTCTGAAAAGAAACATAACAGTGAAAAGTGCAAACACCCACAGTGCTATGTCTCTCAAAAAGGTAAAATTGCAGGAGCTGGAAAATTCTCCCATGTCACTTTTTCTAGAAAGAAATTGGACCAACCAGAGACTAGCAAAGCTGCTGAGAAAAGATCTCAGATAGCTTCAAGTGCTCGAAACGGTATTGGCTACAAAGGCATCGGAAAACAACTTGCTCATGAGTACAAGCAGGAGCAAGAACGATGGCTGAAAGCTAGAATTGCTCAAAGCAATTATCAGAAGTGGAAGTTAAATCAAGCCACTGAAAATCTGAATGCCAGGGCTAGAAGAAATCTGGCAAGAAAGGCTAAGTTTGCGGAAAAGCAAACTCAGAAACCTGACAGGTATCTGAAAGCATCATATGGAGCACCTAGGAACACACCAAGGAAGAAAATAATTCTTACTAATGATAACATTTATTCAAATAGAATTCCTCCTTACGTTCCTATCAGACAAAAGCATATCTCAAAGAAATTCATTCAAAAATGAATTCCTACTGGAAGAACTTTTAATTCTGACGGTTCCATCAAAGATATGAGAACCTAATCTCCTGTTTCCTGTTGTGTGCAGAATGCCTCCTGGACTAAAGCACAATGGCTATTTGATAGTGGGTGCGGAAAGCACATGACAGGAGACAAAGCAAATCTGGTTGATTACAAAGCTTGCAACACAGGACCAGATATCAGATTTGCTGGAGGAGAATTAAATCCCTCTCTGGGATTTGGCAACGTCAAATTAGGGACTTTAACAATCACTGACGTATTACATGTTAAGGATTTGAAATATAATCTATTTAGCATGAGCCAGTTTGTAGACAAGGATTTTACTATAAAATTCAAAGCTAAATACTGCAAACTAATTGACAATGAGTCAAAGCAGACAGTCTTAGTTGGTCGGCGGAAAGACAGTCTTTATGTTGCCGATTGGGCATCTGCCACAACTGAAGAATGTCTCATGGTGAGTCAATCTGGTCACCTGTAAGAGCCTTGGTTATGGCACAAAAGAATGAGTCACTTGAACTTCAAAACTCTGAACAGACTTGTCAAGAAAGAGTTAGTGGTTGGCCTTCCCAGAACATCTTTCAGGAAGGATGGTATCATTACACTTTGTCGGATGGGAAACAATCTAAGATCTCTTTCAAGTCCAAAATCAGACACTCTAGTGTTAGACCACTGCAACTTTTACACATGGATCTTTTTGAATCATCTGTAACTAGTTATGCAGGAAAGAAGTATGGTCTAGTTGTTGTAGATGACTTCTCAAGATTCACTTGGTTTGTCTTTCTGAAACACAAATCTGATGCCAGGGTGGAGATACCAAACTTGCTAAAAAAGCTTGAAGTCATGAAATATGACAAGGTATCTACAATCAAAACAGACCATGGTACTGAGTTTGTCAACCAGTACATAAAGGAGTTTTGTACCTGCAAAGGTATACAACACCAACTTTCCTCTGTAAGAACACCTCAACAAAATGGTGTTGCAGAAAGGAAAAACAGAACCCTTAAGGAAGCTGCAAGGACAATGCTAGCAGACACTGAAATAAGTGAAATTTATTGGGTTGAAGCTGTAAACACAGCTTGCTACACTCTAAATAGATGCTTGATAAACAAACACCATGACAAGACCCCCTATGAAATCTTGGTTGGTAGACCCCCTAATATCAAACATCTGAGAGTATTTGGTTGTAGATGTTTTGTTCTAAACAATGGGAAAGATTATCTGAGAACATTTCAACCAAAGGCAGATGAAGGTGTATTTCTTGGTTATTCCACAAACAAAGAAAGCTCTGAGTTTACAACAAAAGAACAAAGAAAATTGAAGAATCAATTCATGTTGTATTCTATGAAGGAAATAAGAAAACACCTCCTATTGATGAAATCTCATAAATGTTCAAAGAACTATTACTGAGGGATCCTAAAGAAGAATCCTCAGAAAGGAGAAACACCATTATGGAAAGTGAGGATGACTCTGACGTAGAAAAGCTTGAAATGTCTAGTAACAACAAGATGACTCACAGACATGATGAGGAATTTCCTATAGTTTTCCAGAAACGGAACAGGTTACTGAGAACCTTCATCATGAAGAGGTATCTGAAAATAAGAATGCTCAAATGCATATTTCAGATATCTCAAATACTGAAAAAGTATCAAATCAAAATCTTAGTGATTCACATTCAGATCACTTGGATATTGATCCTACTAGCACTAAACCTATGATGAGATGGATCAAAGATCATCCTGCAAAGGATATAATTGGACCAATTAATCAGGGTGTTAGGACTAGGAGAGCAATAGCTAAAAATGCTAACTCTCTCTTTGGATGTTTTATCTTGAATATTGAACCTAAAAATATAGAAGAAGCATTAGGAGACCAAGACTGGATCTCTGTAATGCAAGAAGAGTTGGATCAATTTGAGAGAAACAAAGTCTGGAAACTAGTTCCATTTATAGAAGGAATATCTGTGATTGGAACTAAATGGGTTTTCAGAAACAAGATGAATGAATCTGGTAAAATAACCAGAAACAAAGTAAGATTGGTTGCCAAAGGATTTACCCAGACTGAAGGCTTAGATTTTGACGAGTCATATGCACCAGTTGCCAGATTGGATGCAATAAGACTCTTTCTAGCCTTTGCAGCTCATAAAGATTTTAAAGTTTATCAGATGGATGTCAAAAGTGCTTTCTTGAACGGTGAACTTGCAGAAGAAGTTTATGTTAAGCAACCACCTGGCTTTGAAGTTTCCTCAGAAAGTAGAATGGTCTACAAACTACAGAAAGCTCTGTATGGACTGAAACAGGCTCCAAGAGCGTGGTATGACACTTTGGCCAAATACCTTCTGGAAAGTGGTTTCAAGAAAGGTGAAGTTGATAAAACTTTATTTACCTTAAATCATGACGGGAAACTACTCTTAGTTCAAGTATATGTTGATGACATAATATTTGGATCTAAGGACAAGCAACTTTGTAATGACTTTGCAAATCTCATGAAAAGCAAATTTGAGATGAGCATGATGGGAGAAATGAATTATTTCCTAGGATTGCAAGTCAAGCAACTCAATGATGGAATATTCATTAGTCAAACAAAGTATGCAAAAGATATGCTCACAAAATTTAATCTTAAGCCTTCTGAAAAGAATGCTAAGATACCTATGAGCATTGGAACCAAAATGACCTATACTGAATCAGATAAGAGTGTTGAAGAACATAAGTATAGGAAATTGATAGATTCACTACTTTACCTCACTGCAAGTAGACCTGATATTCAATATGCTGTTGGAGTATGTGCTAGATTTCAGAAAATCCAAAGCAAACACACTACAACATTGCTATGAAAATATTAAGGTATGTAAAGGGTACAGTAGATGTAGGATTGTGGTATACTAAAGAAAGTGGATTGAGTTTAAATTGGGTACTCAGACGATTATCTTTGGATCAACGCTGATAGGAAAAGCACCTCAGAACTTGTGGTTTACGGTACTAGACTTATCTCATGGTTTAGCAAGAAGCAAAACTCAATTGGAACTTCTACCACAGAGGCTGAATATATTGCTGCTGGTTGTTGTGCAACACAAATTCTGTGGATACAACAACAACTTAAAGACTATGGACTCGATGAGAAGAAAACTCCCATTTTCTGTGACAACACAAGTGCTATTGCGATTACACAGAATCCTAAATTTCATGCCAGAACAAAGCACATTGATGTTAGACATCACTTCATCAGAGACCATGTTGAAAAGGGCAATATAGAGATACTCAAGATTGGCACTGAAGACCAACTTGCAGATATCTTCACTAAGCCACTACAAGAAAGTAGATTCTTAGCCTTAAGACATAGTCTTGGACTAATGGAACTACCAATGAACTGAAAGAGAAGAGGTATCTGGAACGGGCATCCAGAGAAGAGGTATCTGGAACGGGCATCCAGAGAAGAGGTATCTGGAACGGGCATCCAGAGAAGATGTATCTGGAACGGGTATCCAGAAAAGAGAAAAGAGAAATCTGGAACGGGTATCCAGAAGTCAAAAAGGCTAAAGAGCAAAAAGATAGCTTAAGATCTACGAGGCGGAACTCAGATATCTGAATCACTCTATAAAACGGGAAACACAAAAGAGAATAGTATAACTATCTGCAGTCAACTACTCTCTTGAAACTCGCATTATTTCTATCTTGATGAAAAACTTGGAAAAATCCTAAGTATAAGACAGATTCAGATGCGAACAGTGTCCTTGGTCATACAGAATTGTGATTCAGATAGCAAGTCGCCAAAACTCATTAAATGGGCACAATTACACTTGTTGATTGTGATAATTGTTGAAGAAGCAATGGAGACCCTCGATGAAGTTAAGCGATTGATCTGTACGGTGGAAATTAATTCACAGTAAATAGTGGACTGTTGAAATTCAGACATGGCCCACTAAGCATTTAATGCCGAACTAGCTTTTGCTCACGCCTGCTTGCAAATCACAGATACGTACACACAAAATCAATTTGTATGTATTTGTCTGTTGGGATTCAACTGCTATATATATAGGATTTTGGCAAATGAAATCACTTTTGCCTAATCCGAAAACTCATCTTGCACAAAAATAGCAAATCCTTCTCTTGATTCTCTGCAAACCCTCTACAATCTCTGCAAATCAAGATTAAGTTTTTCTGAAAAGAATCACTGAATCAAATCTCTTTTAAACACCAATTTCAACACAGAAATCCCAAACCTCCACTGGTACTGCTGAAAAGCAAGCACCAGAGTTGGTTATTGTAAACAACCGACTGATAGGAGTTTTTAATCCTGACCATTGGACTTCAAATCACAGAATGATTTGGGGTTGTGCATTGGTTGAGGAATTCCTCTCTTCTGCAATAGAGAACCTTTCAGATAGTAAATTGATTCTTGACATGCTTGAAAAGGCACAAATCAAGGGTTTTCTATCCGCCGCCAAGTGGAATTTCATCACTCGATGTGTTGGAATTTTACAACAACTCGGATTATTTCTGTGTTTTCAAGGCAACTTTGAAATAGTGTCTATCAAAACCTCAGTCCAAGGAAAGGAAATCCTTCTGGACTTAACAACTTTCTGTAAGTTGTTTGAGTTTCAAAATCTTGGAAAGGATTTTGAAATAAACACCAAGGATGATGAACTCCTTGAAGGTGTTAAAGAACTTTACAGTGACGTGTGTGATCTTGAAAATCGATACACCCACGAGTTCAAGCTTGTCGACATCCGAACCGGACATCTGTTGGTTCCTTTGGGATGTCTTGGCTTGCATCCTTCACGATGCTTTGATGGTCTACAAGGAGGTCTTGACGGATATGCCAAGAACGATGGATCATGATGTTCTTGCTGAATCAACAAGACAAAAGGCTGGAAAACCCTTTTAACTGGGGAAAGTACGCCTTTCTGAAGTTTGTGAAGAAGATTCAAGGCTTCGAGCCTAAGATTGTCAAAGGACTAGCTGAGCCAAAGGCCACAGTAGGCTATGGTCTGAAGATATGCTACTTGCTGGAAAAGCTTGGCATTGAGCTCAGAGAGACGGCTGAAATAGCCAACAGTAACCTACTCTATAAATATGAGTATACAAATTTGATGAAAAAGGTTACTGGGTCTCAGAAAGGTTCTAAGAAGCGAAAGTCTGAAAAGGTATCTGAAGAAAAGGTTGCGACCAAGAAGCCCAGAACTTCAAGAAAGAAGTCTGCTGGCAAATCAGAAGACACACCTAAAGAGGTTGTCGATTCTCAGATATCTGCAGGCATTGCCGATGAACTAATAAAGGCAGATGAAATCATCAATGCTGAAAAAGAGTTATCAACTACTGAACAAGTAGACTCAGCAAGAGAAAGTGCTTTCAGAAATGTTGCGACTAATGCAGAAAGCCTTGCTGATGAACTCATAAATGCTGCCAAAAGTGGTGAAAAACACCCAGCCCCATCTGCAGAAACCGCAGGAATAATGGACCAATCAGTTCCTAATGCTGATGAGAGCTCTGACAATGAAGATGATGAACTGGTCATCTCTCAAGTCCTAGAAAGAACAAAGAGGGCTAAGGTTACTGAAACAGTAACTGGTGATAAGGTATCTGAAGAAGAACCTACACCACAGGTTGCTGAGCCTATAGCAAAGGTTGTTGGTGCAAACACATCATCAGGGAATGTTTCTCTTGCACAACTTCAAAAAGCCCTGATGAGTGGTATGTTAGTGCTGGCAGATGCTGATGGAAATGCCACATCTAAAAATCTGGAAGAACATTCTACTGATCAATCTTCTGCTTCCAGACAACCACAACAACCACAATCACAACAACCACAACAGCCACAAGTGGTTGATGAAATGGTAAATGAACTCCATTTCGAATTACCAGCAATACAGTATGCTGAAGAAAATCCTGCAAATGAGCAGGTTCCCCAACTCAATGAGAGGGATCAAACTGAGATATCTCCTCAGAATGATCAACCAGGGGAGGCAACTGAGTTGCATACTCAGGAAAGGTGTGAAGTACCAGAAACTTCAAGCAAAGAAACTACACTGGGACAAGAAGACCAAAGTATAGAAAGGTCACAAGTTCCAGAGACCAATCAGCCTGAAATTGCTCAGGTAGATGACTGGTTTAACTCTTATCTTGTGAACATTTTATGCTTATACATCTTTTCTCATAAAAATTTCTTTATTACAGGCTGAGTTAGAAACGCAGAAACAAGAGGAAGCTGAGAAGCTTGCCTCAGATACTGAAAAAGAGGTCCCTTCAACCTCAACTCTTGAGAAATCTAAGCCTGTGCCACAGGTAAATGATTCTTAAAGAGAACTAATTTTTCAGTAAAAATGTTTATGTGCTCATTCATGTTAAATGTTTCTAACAGGCTCCAACTGAGAAGGAAGAAGATAAGGCAGAAATGCCAGAGACAAATCCAGAGACCAACAAGGTTTCTGAAGAATACATCACTGAGCCTTCAAACTTGAAGGTATATGACAATCAAGTGACAAGTATTCTTCATCTTGGGTTATCTTTTATCTCTTCTAATATTCAATACTTTCTACTTACAGGCTATTTCAGAAGTTGAAATGCAAGGGGATAAAGTTGCGACTTCCCCTGCATCAATGGAAATTGATGAAGCCCCCAAGGCAACATCACTCGAAAGAACACCAGAAACTGCACAAGTTTCTGAGAAAAATGAATCTGAGCTTCCTTTTGAGGAAGTAAGTAGCACATATCAGAATTCATTAAAAGCATGTTTTTGCATAGATTCTTTCAAACTATTTCCTAAGTATTGTATTTCTCTCAGGTTCAAGAAAGAAAGGTTGCTGAGGACCAGACTTCAAAGTCTCCACCTCACAACAAGATATCTGAGATACCAATTGTCTCAGTAGTCCAAGTCTCTGAGCCTGAAGTACTTACTCAGGTAATCCAGAAACTAAACTACACTACCACTCAGATATCTACCAAAGTTTTGAAACTCATTCAAAACTCTTTCTTTCAGGCTCAAACAGGTGCAAAGTAGATTCCCGATGATGATAAAAGGGACCTACTTCCCTTCTTCAAGGCTCAAACCCTGCCAAAGCACATTCAATGCTTCTGAAAATGGCAGAGGTTAAGGTGCTCTGATCTCTCTGAAATATTGAGAATCACTGATCAACCAACCAGATGAGCACGAGCTCTTGACCTGGAAACATATGTCCAAGCAATGTTCCCTACAGAACAATACGATTGCGACTCTACTGAAGGACTTTTCGGAGAAGTGGCGCCTGATTTGCTCTGAGCCTTTGAGCAGGCGGATGGTCGACAAGATTACGATGGCCTTCAAGCCGCCTGCACTGCAATTCATACCTTCTGAACAAGAAGAAGTTAATGGGCAGAAGATCACTATCCCGGACGTAATTAATCTTGTATCTGAAGATGATGAGGAGGAAGAGATAAACGAAAATGACTTCGAACCTCCCACTGACCATCACCACAAGGATGACGACAAAAAGGATGATGACGATGCCCCTGCACCAGGGACCGGGGGAATTTCACAGAGAAACAATGCCTCAGCTGCTGAAAAGCAAACTGAGAAGACTTCATAGAAATCTCCGTCTTCATCACCTCAGAAATCTACTCATCCATCTTCCCAACACGCAGTTACTACTGAACAAGTAGTTGAGCTTTCCGAAGAAACCGATCAGAAAATATTAAACACTCAAACCAGAAGTGCTCAACTCAGACAACTGTTGGAAGAAGAACAACAGCTCCATCTTCAACTGGAAGATCAAATAGCTAAATCCAAAGACAAGCTTGATCAACTACAAGATCAATACTTAGAATAAATGATTGCTTACTCTGAGGTTAAAGAGCTACGGGATGCTGTGCATGATATCACCAAAGATCTCGATACTGAATAAGTATCTGAAGTCAAGCATGATGCTAAGGCTGCATCATCTTCAAAAGAAGTACCATCCTCCTCCCAGAAAGGAAAGAAACCAATCTCTGAGATGGTTGCTGGACTCGATACAATCTATGAAAATGTCCAAGAGGATGAAGATCACTGGGCTGATTACTCAGATGATGAAGAAGACAAGACTTTGGCAGAACACCGCAATGAACATTTAGCGGTTTCTCACTTGAAAAGGAAGCTGATTGCTCCTACAATATTCCAAGCGCCAAACGTCCACTCCCATGAATACATGAGCAGTGTCAAATCGACACAACTTAAAAAGGAGATGTCTTCACAGAACAATGAAGTAATTGCCTCTGTCCCCTCTGAAATGAGGAAGTTCACTGAGCTCATCACTCAGAGAACCACTAGCATAGTCATTGCTCGGAAAGATCTGGGAATGATAAGGGACAATGATGCATCTTTAGCTGAAAAAGCTTTCCAAGAGGCAAGTTACATTGATGGAAAAGCAGATGCCATCCTAGGCCCATTGGCAGAGCTCACTGATAAGGACAATGGACTTATCAAGCAAAATCAGGAGCTCAAAGCCGAACTTCAGAAGTTGGTCACTGCCTATAATTATCTACAAGGGCACTTCAACTCTCTCAGTTCCTTTATGAGAGTGAGTGACAATGACTAAGGGGGAAAGAATGTACAAATCTGGACCTCGAAGTCAGGGGGAATGGGAAGAAGGAGAAGAAAACAAGAAGAAATCTGGAGCTGGTGCGGCTCAGAAAGGAAGAAGAAAAACTTCCCAGCCACCACTCAGAATCAATGAACCCTCCTCAAGCCAAGATGCTTTGCAAATAGTAGCTGCTTCCCAGAAACCTACTGAAGGAACCAAAATGATAACAAGGGCCATGGCACAGAAACCTCCAAGGAGTACCAAGGCTCCAAGGAGAAGACAAGTTAAAGGGATTGATGAATCTTCTGAAGAAGAAGAAGAAGGTCAAATCAAGTCCCAGGGCAATGAAGAAGGCTGTAAAACTCTCACAAGATCTAATCTTGATGATGATGAGGAAACTGATGAAGATGAAGCTCCTCTTCACAGAAAAAGGAAAATTGAAAGCCTAACTGAGCCCATAGCTGCAAAGCCCCTAGCAGGTAAAACACCCTCTGGAAATACCAAGTCTATCCAGGGTGGTGGTTCTTCAAGCAACAACCCCAAAGAGAATTCAAGACAGAGAGCTGAGCAAAGACAAAGTCAACTTCCACTCAGGCCAGAAGAAGCCAAAATAGAGTATGTGAAGTATGACAATGATTCCTCTGTCTACAGGTGCATCAATCAGAAAAATGGCTATTGGATTCTGGAACTTAAGCATCTATTGGTAAATTCAAGATTTCCAGAACCAATCCATAAACAACTTATGGCATGGAGAAAGGATAAGCCAATCTTGATCAACACCAATCACATTAAAGCCTGGTTGGATTTTGAAGTTGTCAAGAGAACTGAAGCCATGAGAAAGGATCTCTCTGATGAATGTCCATATGGAAAGCCAGATGATGTGCACAGAATTCTGAACATCACAGGAACAGGCACAAGAGCAAGACTCGCTGTAGAACCCTATGAATCGTTCTATCTAACTGAAGATCAATACAAGGGTGACATCAGATATCTGAAGATTATCTACGAATACTTCAAGCTTTCAGATATCAGAATAGAGCATGCCTGGAAGTGGGGAAAGTACCTATGGGTCAAGCATTTTGTCAAGAAAAATCCTACCAAAACCTACAAAGAGGTCTGTGGATTTGCCAGAGACACAGAGATGCTCGTCAGAACTCTTCTCTATGACTATTCTGATGACATCAAAAGGTTTGGAGATAGGAAATTTGCAGACTGATCCACAGAAACACTGTTGAAGACTTGAAGAGTTGAAGATTTGAAGACTAGTTTATTAAGATGTTTACTTGGAGCTTGGTTACTCCTGTTGTCCTAATTTACTATGTAGTTTTTGTATTTTTGTTGACTGAGCTTAACTGTTTTATGTATTGAAGTTATCTGTAATCTTTATTTGTAACTTATCTGAAGAACTTACTCTCAGATAGTATTCTATAAAAGATAACTTGTCAGCAAAGATCACACCTTGTGATTTGGTTGATGTCTACTTTCTGCACTTAATTAAATTAATTTGAAGATCTTAAGAAAAGATTAAGTGTTGGATTGTTCACTCATCCAGATTTGTAATAGGTAAGATAGTCATCGTTGACTGATCAAAAAGGGGGAAATTTGTTGGGAAATTTCTTGAGAAATTTGTTATGAAATTTGTTAGATATTTTGTTAAAAATATCTGTTTAGATTTTGATCAGCAACATGATGACTTATCTTAGTCTCAGAAAGGTGATTAGTACTCTTGGTTCACTTGAACATTGTAAAAGAGGAAACTCACTAAGTATGATAGTCTAGCTAATCTTGTATAGGATGTTAGGTCTCAAAATGTAATTTTTATTTTATGAAGAGAAGACCAAGAAGAAGACATCCAAGCAGAACAAGCTCAACGACATTGAAGACTTGAAGAAACTGCACAAGATTCTTTGAATCGTTGTTCAGATACCTTAACAAGATATCTTGAAGACACGAATAGTTTCAAACAAACTGTGTCACAAGAGATATCTGAGAAATAAGAGACATATCTGAAAACAAGGAAAGTGTCCACAGATATCTATTCTCAGATACCTTGAGCATTAACCACATTTCTGAAAAAGAATTATATATTGCAAACAAAGTTGTTTCAAATAAGTGGTATCTGAAGATTGAAGATAAGGACGTGCAAAGAATCAGACAACACTAGTCTCTGATACAAAGCATAGTTCCGTTGGCACTACAGGACAAAAAGTATAGTACAATGCATTTAATGCCAGACGAGATGTACGAATAAAAGCAGCGACTTCAAGAAGAAGACAAAGCACCTTTCTGATTATACACAGATATCAATAGTTTGAATTTGAGCCTAACAGATACTATTCAAACGGCACTCAAATTCATCTATAAATATCAACACTTAGACTGCTTGAAGAGACCTTAGACACACCTTGAACTGCATAAAAACGCTGAACATCTTACTCTCTCAAAGCAACTTACTTACTCACAAAGCTTTCTGTTGCGACCAAAGCATTTGATCTTGAGTAACCTTTGAAGTTCTAAGTGTCACGATCCTAAACAAGCATAGTTATCGTGAAAGAGTTGAAGCGAAAGATCAAGTATCCGAGATTCATTCTCTTGAACATTTATCTAAGACTTGGGTCAAGAAAAGAACAAGATACCATACATTGAAAAGTGTATTAAGTATACTTGATTCACGAGCTATCGAATAATCAATAAGTTATTAAAGAAGCTCATCTGACAACTCAAACCAAAACCAACACCATAACTGGCGTGGAGTACATGAAGTACTTAGTTTGAAAAATTAGGGAATAACTCCAAGGTTACCGGAGTATAGGAAGTACTTGATTTGGGAAACTAAGGAATAACTCCAAGGTTATTGAGTATAGGAAGTACTTAGCTTGGGAAGCTAGGGAATAACTCAAAGGTTTCGAGTGCAGAAGTACTTGGCTGTGAAAGCCGGGGAACAACTCAGGGGGAACATTTGGTTGGGAACCAATTGTTAAGAATCTTAGAATAGGTTTATTGTAAGGAGACCTCAATTATCTGTTCTAGTGAATTCTAGGTCTCTGATAGACCGAAGTGGATTAGTTGGAGGATTACGCCACCTCCAGATACCACTATACTTGCTGTGTTATTTACCTTTCTGTATTTACATTTCAGCAACACACACACACATTAACTGTTTCTGCACTTATCTTTATTAAGTCTTCCGCGCTCTGATTCTAAGTATAAGATATCTGAGAAATAGTTTTTATCGACAAAAGTTTTAAAAGACTATTCACCCCCCCCCCCCCCCTCTAGTCTTTTACTTTGCCGTTATCTGGACCAACATTATCAGATTTGTGAAGCACCCCCGTGCGTGTCACCGACGGGTTGGCTTTTTCTGCCAATGGTTGTTCTTCCCCAGTGAGGTCGACTACTGGGACATCCGGGGCTTGTGTCTGTGGTTCTAGTTCTGACCCTTGGATCACCTTTCCACTTCGGAGTACTGTGGTTGCCTGAACTTCCTCCTCCTCGGTTTCCTCATCCCCGAACTCAGTGCTTGCCAGAAACCTGACCAGTTGGTCGGTAAAATCCTCTATCCGGCTTACCATTCCCTCTATCTGTTTGCTAGTCCTTTCTTGCCCTTCCATCACAAGACTCATGTATTTTTCATCATGGGCAATCAAAGCTAGTAGAGTACTATCGATGAATGCACTAGCTTCCCGTTGCACCTCTAGACTATTCGCAGTCTTCATAATGGTTGGTCCAGATAGCTCTGTGCTGGGTGCGTAGTAACCAGGAAAGCACTCCATACCTGGACTAGAATAACAAGAACTCAACTGTTGTTTAGTTTCTGTTAGTCCAAATAAAATGAAATCATGCCTCAAGTAACCAACGACTTTCAGTGCTATCTGCAAGGCAACTTTGACTCCCTCTCAGAATCTTTTGTGATTCTTTGTCAGTCAACAATGACTAAGGGGCAAGGATCTTAAGGTGCTCAGAGAGGAAGAGGAAACAAAAGAAGATCTGAACAACCACCTCTCAGAATAAATGAGCCCTCCTCCAGTCAAGCTGCTACTCAGATAGTAGCAACAACTCAGCAGATTCCTGAATAAGGAATGACAATAAGGGCCAGATTACAGGCAAGATCACAGAGACCTCCAAAGGGAACCAAGTCCCCAAGGAGAAGACAAGTAATAGGGATTGAAGAGTCTTCTGAAGAAGAAGAAGAAGAAGAAGAAGAAGAAGAAGAAGGTCAAATCAAATCCCAAGCCAATAAAGGTGCATGCAAATCTCCCAGGCACAAATTTAATGTTGCTGATGAAGAAACTGATGATGATGAAGCTCCTCTTCACAGAAAAAGAAAAAGGGAATTTAGCTCATCTGAGCCTATTGCTGCAAAGCAATTGGCAGCCAAAACACCCTCTGGAAATACCAAGTCTATCCATGGTGGTTTTTCAAGCAATCCCCCAAGGAAAAATTCAAGGACAAAGAGGAAGAGATCAAGGGATATCAAGTTTGGCATGATACTTCCACAAAAGCCAGAAGATGCCCTGAATAAATATGTGAATACTGACAACAGCTCCTCCTCCTACAGGTGTATTCATCAGAAAAATGGATACTGGATACTGGAACTCAAGCACTTGCTTGTAAATGAAAAAGGATTCCCAGTACCCATCCATCAACAACTCATGGCATGGAGAAAAGATAAGCCAACTTGATCAACACTAATCATGTCAAAAGTTTGGTTGGATTTTGAAGTTGTTAAGAGAGTTGAAGCCATGAGGAAGGATCTTAATGATGAGTGTCCTTATGGAAAACCTAATGATGTGCACAGAGTACCAAATCTCACTGGAACAAGCACAAGGCCAAGACTTACTGTGGAACCCTTTGAGTCATTCTACATGACTGAAGATCAATACAAGGGTGACATCACATATCTGAGGATCATATATGAATACTTCAAACTATCAGATATCAGAATTGAGCATGCCTGAAAATGGAGAAAGTATATGTGGGTCAAACACTTTGCCAAGAAGAATCCCACCAAATCATACAGAGAAATATGTGGTTATGCAAGGGACACTGAGATGTTAGTCAGGACTTTGCTCTATGACTACAGATGACATCAAAAGATTTGGAGATAGGGAATTTGCAAATTGATCCATGGAGATTGCTGAAAACTTGAAGATTTTTGAAGACTAGTTAATTAGAATGTTTACTTAGAGCTTGGTTACTCCTGTTGTTCTAACTTAACTATGTATTTTGTATCTTGCTTATTGTACTTTAATGTGTTTTATTCATTGTAAAAGTTATCTGTGAACTTTCCTCGTAACATATCTGATGAACCTACTCTCAGATATCAATCTATAACAAGATAACTTGTCAGCAAAGATCACACCTTGTGATTTGGTTGATGTTTACTTTCTGCACTTAATTAAATGAATTGAAAAGATCATAAGAAATGATTAAGTGTTGGATTGTTCCCTCTTCCAAGTTGTAATAGGTTTTAAAGATAACCATCATTGACTGATCAAAAAGGGGGAAATTTGTTAGAAATATCTTTTTAGATTTTGATCAGCAACCTAATGACTTATCTTAGCTCAGAAAGGTAACTAGTACTCTTAGTTCACTTGAACATTGTAAAAGAGGAAGTTTACTGAGTATGTTAGTCTAGCAAATCTTGTATAGGATGTTAGGTCTCTGAATGTAATTTTTATATCATTAAAGAAGACCAAAAAGAAGGCATCCGACAGAAGAATTCAACGTATTGAAGATTCGAAGACTGCACAAGATTGCTGAAGACTAAGGAGATTGGTCTCCTCAGATACCTACTTCCAGATACCTTGAAGAAACAAGTGTTTTTCAATAAACAAGTTTCACAAAAAATATCTGAGAACACAAGGTTACTGAGTAAGGAAAAGTGCCCACAGAAACCCACACTCAGATACCTTGGATAAAACTATGTTTCTGGGAAACAATGATTCAATAGGTATCTGGAGAAGTGAAGATCTCTGGAAAAGGACATGCAATGCTTTAGAAAGCGTGCATAGTTCCGTTACTACTCTGAGACAAAAATAGTACAGTCTGATAAATGCGCATGACGAGACATCCGAACAAAAGAGGAAATTTACGAAAAGAGACAACGTCTTCTACGATTATTTACTGAGATATCAATAGTTTGAATTTACGCCAGAACGACTTTTAGGTTTTTAAAGGAAGTGAATTTCAGTCGGGACGTCGGGCGTGAGCAGAGCCGAAACGTTTAGTGAAACATGGTAAGTTACTGACAACCTTTCGTTTGAAGTTGCTGGAATAAAAATATATTTTATTCAGGAAATAAAACCACAATATTTTCAACATTCTTGTCTTTAAAGGATACACAATATAACAGGAAATGACATTAGTTTTTGAAAAAGACAAAAAGACACTATTTTCATTGACAAAAATCCCAAATCCCAACCACTCTCTTAGTTCGCTGAGTTTATCGGTTGTTCATTCTTCGCCGCCATCTCACCTACAAGGAAGGGAATAAAAATAAGTGTGAGAAAAACCTCAATGAGTGTTCAAAGATTTTCGTGAGAAGTTTTCATTAAAATCATAACAATAAAAAAAACAAGAACTTAAAATCCAATATACTTTCAATAACGTATACTTTTCCGAAAAATATCATTTCATGCCGCTCCTTATAACCCCACAGTAAAACAGGCCTTATGTCTCCCTGATAGTCGATCAAACTATCCAGTCAGGACCCTGCCATGGTACAGGGGTGGAATTCTACGACCCAACTAAATCAGTGAAGGCTTCTATCACTCGATTTAAAGGGAATGGGCAAAGGAAACCGACAAGTAGCTACTTGAACCCGACCAAACTACAAGCCAATTAACTTGAACCAAACGTACGTATCTTTCTTGAACCGTCAATCAAAACAAAATAACAATCATATATATAAAAATATATATATCTTTCAAAATCAGAGGAAGCATGCAAAAACTCTTTCGTGATTTGATTTTTATGCAATAGAACGTGCGTTTTGAAAACCATGAAATACTTATATATATATAAGTTGAAAACATATTAAATACCTTCCAGGTTTTGAAAATAATACATATATATAGTTTTGTAGAACAGTCACGTTTGAAGGTTAGGAAGAGCAAGAACCATGAAAGTACTTGCAAGAAGAACAAGCTACAAACATGAAAGAAAAAGACAATAGTATTTGAAGATTTTTGGGAGAAAATATATATAGAATTTGTGTGAGTAAAAGTGGCTGCAAGAAGGAGGTATTTATAGGGTGGATTGAGTGAAGATGAAAGGGTTGAAGAGCTAAAAATAAATGGCAATTTAAATGGCTTAAATTGCACTTAAAACTCATGATAAAACCAACAATGAAGGAGCCAAAATTAAGAGATACCTTTCACATTTTTTCTCAACATTTAAACACAATAACTAATGATAAATTATCAGATTTTACTTGGGAAAAAGTTCAAAAACGTTTTTGGCATGACTTAGGGTCATTTGTACACAAAAATAAAAAATGTGACACACCAAAAATGCAACACTTAGAGCAATTAAATTGAACTCACAATTACACATGCATATGTAACTATTAAACTCAAAATATTGAACATGCCTATGTAATATTTAACTTACAATTAGACATGCATAAGTAACATAAAAGAGAAACGAAAAGAAAATCAGAACGTTGATCGAAAAATAGCAGAAACATAGCACGAAACATTAGACATTACAGGCAACCTTTCGTACTGTAACATGAATAAGAAAGAAAAATATTTTATTCATTAAACAAGCCTCAAGTTTCCAAACTCTTCTATTTTAAAATATATGAATATAAAATAACACTTTAATTTCTAAACATTAGGAGAGCCACACACACATAAAGACATGCATGTACATTACATAATTCAGAAGTGACTCTTCACATTATAAATCAATAAAGCACATACATAAAGACTTGCATTTAAATAAGATAATTAAAAAGACTCTTAGACTTATTCTAACGTAACTACTATTAATATAACATATTAATGAACTCACATGAAGGCAATTGAAGTTAATCTTTAAATCTAATCAAGCCACATAAGTAATTACCATTTATTGAATTAATGAATTAAAATAAAATCTCTTCACATAAATCATCATTCAAGACTCTTACATAAAGTCTTTTATTAAGTTAGACAATTAAAAAGAAGTCTTGTCACATTAATCATTCATAAAGATAAATTTAAGAGAGGTCATTCCAATTATTTTAAAATAATTACACCAACAAATTGAATGATAAAATAATCACATTTTTATGTAGGAAAAATACACAAAAAATAATTTCTCTTCTTTAAAAAAAAGTACAAAATAAATAACCACACATATTACAAATTGACAAGTTACATAGACTTTTAAAACAAATAATAAACATCTAAAACAATAACACAATCAAATTAAAATAATTCAAATATATTTTCATACAAATACGCTAACACAAGTAAAAGCATGCAAGGGCAAAAATACTAAGGTACGTTAAAATCTGGGGTGTCACAATTTCATTGTGCTTAATGGATACTATTCAAACGACATGATTTTCAACTATAAATATCACCACTTAGAATGCTTGAAAACATACCAAGAACTTACACCAAGAACTTACACACAGAACTTACACATTCAAGCATACAAGCCTTCAAACTACTAATTCTCCAGCTTACTGTTGCGAACAAGCTCTTAAATTCTAAGTAGCACGAAAGTTCTAAGTGTCCTGATCCTTAACAAGCATTGTTATCTGTGAAAGAGTTGAATCAAAGGATCAAGTATCTGAGATTCATTCTCTAGAACACTTAACATAAGACTTGGGTCAGTAAAGAACATATCACCACACATTGTGAAGTGTGTTAAGTGATTCTTGTTCTATAGAGTATTCCTACATAAGTGAGAAAGTTATTAAAACTACTCACCTGACAAACTACCTTAACCAACACCACACACGGCGTGGAGTACAGGAAGTACTTAGTTTGGGAAACTAAGGAATAGCTCAAAGGTTTCTGAGTACAGAAAGTACTTGGCTGAGAAAGCCGGGGAATAACTCAGGGGGAACACTTGGTTGGGAACCTAGTGTAAAAGGAAATCAAGGGATAGGATTATTGTAAGGAGAACTCCATATCTATCTTATAGTAAAATTTCAAGTCCTGAGAAAGGGCGAGTGGATTAGTTGAGGGATTACGCCACTCTTATATACCACTATAAAGATCTGTGTTATTTACTTTCTGCAACTTATTATTTGCTTTATTTACCTTGCTGAGTATTTACACACTTATATCTTGCAAAGCACGAGCTCTTATCACATAGAAAGTCTCCCGCTCTCTGAATATAAGTATCAGATATCTTCACACATATCTGAGAAACTGTTTTATCGTCAAAAGTTTTAAAAGACTATTCATCCCCCCCTAGTCTTTTACTTTGTCGTTATCTGGACCAACACACTCCCCGTGCTGTCACCCAGACAAAGTATCCCTTTGTTGTTGACCTGCACCACCCGTGCACAGTCACCCAGATAAAGTATCCCTTTGCTAATTGCTCAGACAAACTGTCTTGTGATGTTGGCCTCAACACTTCCCGTGCTGATCCACCCAGACAAAGATAGTGCACACCTTGCACTTTTCCTTCAGGCACGACGATCCTCCATAAATCCCTTCCTCATCTCGGCTTGAAACTCATTAGCTGCTTGACCCAGACTTGACTCAGTCCCTCCAAGACCTATCAGTCTGCAATCTCTAGAAGCCAACAACCCAGTTAGTCTGTTGCTCTGTTTCGTGCACTCGAGCTCAACCAGATTCAGTTGGCAATGTGCTTCGAATTCAAGATAGGCTTTTTACAGCTTCTCTTCAGCTTTAAGTGCTAGCCTTCAATACAGTGAAGTATCAAATTTTCTTTGAGATAAATCTCTTAGAACCAAACACTGAACTTTTTGTAGATTGAGATTGGGAGTCTACGCTTAGAATATGCTTTCGAAAAGTTTCTTAAGTCAGAAGTTTTATCAAGCCTATACTACTAGCTTTCACAAGCGGATAGTTATTCCAAGGTATTCTTATTTTCGAACTTAGATCAACTTTATTGTTTCTGTAAAGTTACTACAAAGTTTCTACCAAAATTTTCTACAAAGTTAAAAGTTGTTTTCAGAAATGAACAAGTCCTCTATTTATAGATGGAGAATGCGAACGTTGAAAAGTATCCTTTAGATAGATTCAAGGTTAGTTTTGTCCATTCACAAATGTCGGTTGGTCAGAGATATTTTGAACCAGACAATATAGCCGTTCAAAAGTAAGGATAAGATTTATGCCCCGTCGCTTTCTCTTGTACATTAAATGCGCTCTGTCTCTTTCCTAGTTCGTTCCTTTAAACGCTTTGATCTAGTTCAACTTCCAACGGATATATTGTCAGCCAATACCATAGCTCCAACAAAACATCATCAACACAAGTTGCTTGCTTATATTGACGTGCTCTATGAGCGCACTAATTTTGCAGTTTAACTTAAGTATTGGCTGTCCAACTTTACTAAACCCTTTTTATTTACTAAGCTATATTCTTCTTATTTTTCAGAATAAGCATGACTCAGTTCTTAATAACGGAATGAGTCTTGTAAAAACCCTTCAACAGGCGTATAGTGTTCTTCATGTCTTCAACATTTCCTTCCAAGGTGGCTTGGTCTTCAAGTCCTCCAAAAGTAAAAATAAAATTACACTTGAAACTAGGGGTGAGCGCGGATGGGTTTAGGCGGGTATTTATGAAAAATCAAACCGACCCACTATAGGCGGGTAGTTATAATTATATTAGGAAATGTCATATAAGGACCACTTTGTGGGTTGGGCTTGCACAAAAGGACCACTAAAAAAAAGGCTTGCAAAAAAGGCCATTCTATTGTTTTGAGCCCTACTTCCATGTTTTCCCAATATAACCTTACTCTTTTCTTCCAGATCCAGCGCCATTACAATACGTATTCTTTCTGAGTTTTTCTTCTCTCGCTTTTTCCTCCATGCTTTCTTCCTCCCACACCCTTTCTTCCTCATCTCTCTTCGCTATTTTCTTCTCGTTTTCGACATGGATTAGTACGGACTTCTTTTTGCTTTTTATTATCACTTGCTTTCTCCTCCACGCTTTCTTCCTCCAACACCCTTTCTTTCTCATCTTTCTTTGCTATTTTCACCTATTTTCTTCACGTTTTCGACATGGATTTTATGGTTTCATTGACTTGTAATGGTCTTAGCCATGCTTTTGGCATGGAAATTGGTTTCACGTTTTTCTAATATTTTGGAGATCGCAATCGAGAAATTCAGGTTGAATGATTTTGATTGGACTAGTTTCAGGGCAGAGTGCACTAGTAGATTCTTTTCTGTGTTTTTGTTTTTTCCAATTTTTCCTTTTGTGTTGTATGATGGAACCTGAAACTAACATTTTTAGTTCCTGAATCTAACATTAATGAACATGAAACTAACTTCTAAGTTCCTGAAACTAGCTTAATGAACCCGAAACTAATTTTAATGAAAAAGAAACTAAAACTCTGAGTTTCTGAAACTAACTTTATGAGTTCCTAAAACTAATACTAATGATGCTGAAACTAACGGAAAAGATCTTGAAACTAACATTGTTTACATTCTTTCTGTGTTTTTGTTTTTTAGAATTTTTCCTTTCGTGTTGTGTGATGGAACCTGAAACTAACATTTTTAGTTCCTGAAACTAACATTAATGAACATGAAACTAACTTTTGAGTTCCTGAACTAGCTTAATGAACCTGAAACTAAATTTTAGTGAACCTGAAACTAACATTTTTAGTTCCTGAAACTAACATTAAGGAACATGAAACTAACTTCTGAGTTCCTGAAACTAGCTTAATGAACCTGAAACTAACTTTTAATGAACCTGAAACTAACATTAATGAACATGAAACTAACTTCTGAGTTCCTGAAACTAGCTTAATGAACCTAAAACTAACTTTTAGTGAACCTGAAACTAACATTTTTAGTTCCTGAAACTAACATTAATGAACATGAAACTAACTTCTGAGTTCCTGAAACTAGCTTAATGAACCTGAAACTAACTTTAGTGGTTCTGAAACTAATTTTAGTGAACATGAAACTAGGTTTTGTGGTTCTGAAACCAAGTTTTGTGGTTCTGAAACTAACATAAAAGATCTTGAAACTAATATGAAGGCACATGAAACTAGGTTTTGTAGCTCCCGGAGGGTGTTTTCAAATTCAGTTGATTTAGGGGTTCACCATTCCCCTTAGGTTTTAGAATTTACGGTGAATTTCTGAAACTAACTTTTTGTGTTATGAAACGAACTTATGTGTCCTGAAACTAGCTTTTTGTATCCTGAAACTAACATTTTTATGTTATGAAACTAACTCATGCGTTGTGAAACTAACTTTTTATGTTCTAAGACTAATTCTTATGTCCTGAAACTAACTTTTTTGTGTTATGAAATTAACTCATGTGTTGTGAAACTAACCATATAATATCTGAAGCTAAGAGACTTGCTCCTGAAACTAACAGACTATATCCTGAAACTAACAGACTTTGTTGTCCAACCTACCTTATAAGTCATACGTACTGCATACTAATTAGAGTTAAAAAAAAATACAAGCATACTGAACTTTGTATTTATATGTCCATTGATTATCTTCTGGAACAACACCCTGAATGGTGTTTTATATAGGCTTTTGAATGTTTTTTCAGGGCTAGAGTCTGGAGAAACTCGACACACGTTTTTAATCCCCCGCGGTTAAATGTTGTTTCCGTGGCCTTTGCTTTCCTGAAACCAACAGAAAAGGCCCATGAAACCAACAGAACAGGCTCCTGAAACTAACTGAAAGACTCATGAAACCAACAGAACTGGCTCCTGAAACTAACTCAAAGACTCATGAAACCAACAGAACTGGCTCTTGAAACTAACTCAAAGACTCATGAAACCAACAGAACTGAAGGTGTATTCAAATTCAGTTGATTAGGTTTACCATTTCCCCTAGGGTTTTAGAATTATAAGTTCCTGAAACTAATACTATTTTGTTCTGAAACTAAAAATGTTGGCCTTGAAACTAACTTCAATGAACCTGAAACTAACATTCTGAGTTCTTGAAGCTAAAACTAATATTAATGAACCTGAAACTAACTTTTCTGAGTTCATGAAACTAATACTAACGATGATGAAACTAATACAAATAATTCTGAAACTAGCTAATATTATTTTGTTCTTAACATTTGTTGGCCTTAAAACCAACATTCTGAGTTTTTGAAAATTACTTTAATGAACCTGAAACTAACTTTCTGAGTTCCTTAAACTAATCCTATTTTGTTATGAAACTAACATTTATTGGCCCTGAAACTAATTGTAATGAATCTGAAACTAACTTTAGTGAACCTGAAACTAACATTGTTGACTTTGAAACTAACTTTAATGAACCTGAAACTAACTTTTTGAGTTCTTGAAACTAATACTAATGATGCTGAAACTAATATAACTGATGCTGAAACTAATACTTCAGTTGATTGGGTTCACCATTTCCCCTAGGGTTTTAGAATTATAAGTTCCTGAAACTAATACTATTTTGTTCTGAAACTAACAATTGTTGGCCCTGAAACTAACTTTAACGAACTTGAGTTACTAAAACTAATACAAAAAATGCTGAAACTAATACTATTTTGTTCTGAAACTAACATTTGTTGGCCCTGAAACTAACTGTAATAAATCTGAAACTAACATTCTGAGTTCCTGAAATTAGTTAGTGAACCTGAAATAATACTAATGATGTTGAAACTAATACAAATGATGTTGAAACTAATACTATTTTTTCTGAAACTAACCGTTGGCCTAAAACTAAGATTGATTCCTAAATTGATAATCGAGTGATAGAGAATTGAAATCCGAATTTTCCGTGGGAACTATCCAACTGAAACAAAAGAGATTTCTCAACCTTCAATTCAATTACCAGTAGTATCACACAGTTTGCAATGGTATGTCTCTTTGTTTGTTTTACTCACTCACCTCTAATTCCAATTTTCATCCATTCAGGTCATGACCTCTATTTTTCTTTTCCATTCCACTCTGTTATTCCATTTCCAATGAATTCGTCATGTAGAAAGTTGTGCACCGTATCACCCATCCATTCTTCTTCTCTTCACTACAATTACACTCACATGAGTACAAACAGAGTTTAGAGAGAGATTCAGAAATCCACACCGAATATGGCATCTTCTTCCACCGGACAATCGGCAATGGCGGTTACCAATTCCAGTGTCCTTGTCCTCCTCCGGCGGTGTTGAAGCACTCGGAATCGGCAGCCATGGTGGAAAAATGAGAGGACGATTTGGTAAAGAAGAAGAAGAAGAGTAGAGTTGTTGTTTGGTGAAGAAGAAGAAGCAGATCTGAGATGATGAGGATGAAGATGTAGGTGAAAGTGAGGGTTAGTTTTGTCCACTCATATTTGATTTAAATTAGAATGGCTTTAGTTGCAACACTTTTAGCGAGTGGTCCTTATTTGCAATGGTTTTGCTATAGTGATTTATATAGGTAATTTTCCCATTATAAACCGAGGCGGGTAGAATATTTTTCTAAACCGTGACGGGTCGGCTGATAACAATGCCGGTCTGTTTGGAGGGTGGAATATAGACGAAACAAAATAACACTTAAATGCAAAAACAAGTCATACATGACGGTGGTTCAGGAATCTTTATTGCAACAGTAAGTGAGTACCTTGATCTTGGCATTTTCCATTAAATAGTAACTAGATTAATTGAACAATAATAAGGGTTGAATCTACTCAATGCAATGCATACTAGTTCTATGTAACGAGAGATGAATTATTGATTCATAAATATACATATATTTATTTTTTTATATGCGCAATGGCGGGTGGTCGGGTAAGTGGCGAGTTGCACCCGTCCAACCCGCCACCCACCCACTAATGGCGGTTTAAAAAAAATGTAACCGTCAAAATTTCTTTTGAAAAAATAGTTGGCGGGTCCAGGTAAGAGGCGGACGGTTTGTGCGGGTAGGTCGGGCGGGCGGATTTTTCGCACAACCCTACTTGAAACCTAACCTATTACAATCTATGTGAATCAGTCATGTTCGAGAGGCCTTTTACAATGTTTGTCCTATCAAATCTATAAGGCTCAACATGTTAGCTGATTCTAAACTAACTACAAGTGTGATCATCAAAATACTACTTCCTACGTCCCGCCCGAAGCTTCCCATTTTTCCTTAAAGCTTCTCATTTCCATTTTTGTCCACTCTTACCCAAACTATAATATTTAATATATTCAACTTTTCTTAAAATACAACACAAAAAAAAAAAAAAAAAGTAAAGTTAACACAAAATTTCAACCCCACACTATTATTTTAATCAAAAGTAATCTACGCTTATTTTTCCCTGTCCAAAAGCAAATGGGAAGCTTCGGGCGGGACGGGATGGAGGAAGTACAAAATAAGTCCTAACACTTGCACAACCCTAGGAATATGCCAAGCTCTAGACTATGTATATTACTTGCATAAACCTAACACACTAGATTGCGATCTATGTAACTAAACTTTTACAAATATCTTCTTCATAATTAGTGTCTGTTGAATATGCTTGGTTCTTGCTTATGTATCTGTAGGCAGCTGTCTAGTTGCAAATATGAAGATACTGAAGACTGTTAAAAATAACTTGAAGATGAAGAATGAAGAATGAAGCTTAATACTGTGTTTAAATAACGTTCATAGTAATATGAATATATTAGTAGCATTAAAGTGTTATTGACAGAGCTGAATATGCTTTGAATACTGTGATACGAGTTAGGTACTACATAGCTTAGAACAGTTAGGGATTTTTGTCAGCAATGGATTCATAGTATGGCTTTATATTTCTTCTGGCAGATGTGGATTTGTTAATGGTTTCTTTTGTTATAGAAGTTGGCTTATCATATTTTGCTCATCATTTTCTCTGGTTTCATGATGGTACTATGCAGTGATTCGTGAACCAAGTGGCCCAACTCCAACTTCGAAATATGAGAATTCTTCAATACCTGGAACTATGAAGAAGCTCTTCAATCTTTGCTCGAGTTTCTTGACTAAAAGGGGTGCATGGGCCTCGTCTAAAACCCGTGGCTTGTAGCGCATGCAGGCATAACATTGTATTTCTTGATACTAAGTCCTGATGATTCCCATTTTGTTAAAAGACGTGACCTTGTAGATAGGTTAGCTTTTGAAGATTGGATGTCTCATTCAAAGCCCGAGCTTATAGAGCACATAGGCATAACTTATGTATTTCTAGATGCCAAGTCCTGATGATTTTTTTTCTTTTTCCATAAAAAAGTTCAATCTTGTAGTGATGTTAGGTTCTGAGACAACACGAATGGTGGCCTCGTCTAAAAGCCCACCTTATACATGGGCATAATCTTGTATGACGTCTAGATAGTGTGTTAATTCCTTGTTCATTAATCAGTAGAAAAATTATTGATAAATGAGCAAGTTTATCCATGCTTTCTGCAAGGGCAAGGGATGATGTCAGTAAATTAAGCTTCTCCGTACTCTATAAGCAAGTTCTTGAGAGCAGCTGTTTCTCTTACATCTGTGCAAAATGAAGCGAATAGTGTCATCTTCTTAGGGAGTGTGGCATAATATGTTAGTATCAAATATTGTTTATGTTGTAGAACTCTATTAAATTTCTTGCTGTGTGTTTCTGAGTAATCAGCTTTCTGGTTATGTCTGCATTGAAAGTTTTCATCCATGCTGTGCAATTTTCAGATTTATATAATCACTTCAAGGAAACTGCGTGATGATGCATTCTTAATGTAAAAGATACAGTGATCACTGAAGTGCATAATGGAAGTACATGTCCTTGAGAATTATGGCTCTGGTAATTTCCATTAAAGTTGCACAATATACGTCTAAATTTTCTTTGAATTTGGTGGTGCTATTAAGATCTTTTAGTACATTATTTGCATTATGCATAAAATTTTCTGCTCGTGGTATGCATTAGTAACACAAGATGCTAAGACACTTATGTTGGCCACGTATCCTTTTCCTGTATGATTTGTGCCATAAGTTACGTTTTAGATTTCTCCTTACTCTTCGATGTGCTCAAAGTACGAGGACCTGTTTATAGTTCGTTCCAATCTGGATTGAGTCTTTCAGCAATTTTATTTGGCAGGCCTTTGTATGGTAGCAAAAGTGTAAAAGCCATGGATGACATTAAATAACATACCATGCTGAAGTCAACAATTTTTTGATATTGTCCTCGTATGATTGTGGATTTCTGACTCCTGGAGTTCGACGAGTGTACCAGAAGACAAACTTGTGCTGATGATCAATAAATTATGATCAGATTGGCAGGACTATACTCTAAATACTCAGCGATCACAGCCTCATAGAAACTATATCCAATGGTTATCCATGAAAAAAAATTAACATTTCGACATAGAGTTGCTACACCACAAGACAATAACAGTCTAAATGATATGCGTAACAGAATTGAATAACAAAACTGTAAAACAATGGGTATTTGATTCAAATGAAAATACTTCCATAATCATGTGTCCATTTTCTTTATTTGAAAACGAAAAGGCAACTTCTACTTACAGTGAATAGAAATAGGCACTTGGGATCTGTAGCCGCCCGCCTTGATGCCCCCTCACAATGATCTCAAGAGAAGGTTTCTAGCATTTTATACCTAGTCTAGTAGATAATTCATCTCTTTATATTCTGGAAAGTGCAGATGATCCCTTTGTACTTTCAGATGTGCAAAGATTTGGGGCACAGGTCCCTTCAGGCAGATTTTTTCAATTTTCAGATAAAAATCAAGTACTATGCCTGCTATAAAATAGGAAGGTAAGTGTCCCATCTTGATGCCCACTTCACCTCGCTTTCCTGCAATCATGACCTTGAACAATAAGGAATTGGTTTCTATAATATGCGACAGAAAGCATTTCGTTTTTAGCTATTCCAACTTTACGGTTTTCAGTACCAATTGCAAAGACCAATTACCAACTAATATTCCCTCTGAACAATTATTTTTCATCATTGCTTTAGCGATCAACAGTTAACGGGTATAAGCTTTTGGAGATGCTAAAGAATAGATCATAGCCAGAAATTATTGTCATGTAACACCAACAAGAACTAAACAGTAAATTTAATATTCTAAGTGATATATACAACTTGGCCGAAAATAGCGAGTGTAAAAATGTAAGATAAAGTTTATATTTAAGAACTGTTACCTGGAAATCAACAACAAAAGTGAAAATCACTTCTTGTTTATCTTTAACCTCCTGAGGAGAGTTTGAAGTTGAAACTGTACGCTTGCATGTGGATCACATGAAAGTTAGAGGAGTAGCCGCACTCCATTGTCAATAACCTTCAATAATCAATCACAATAAATGCCAAAGAAAGAGAAATACCTAACAGCTAGTAAGCTACTGCATCTTCGACATTCCACGGCCACAAATCCACAATCAAACAAACCACAACTGAGAACGTAACACTGCTGCGATTGAGAACTAGAAATCGAACTTCTCCATCCTAAACCAGCGATTTCATACAATGGAAGTTCCATTCCTGCAAGGCTTATCCCCTCAACCATGTGTTGTGATAAGATGAGTTGTCGACTTGTCATTCAGTGAAGCATCATGAGGCTTGTACTCCATTACATAGCCATGGGGAAGCTTCAGATGGCGCCTGATTGAATCCCTCAAAGCCATCACAGCCTGCCAGACACAGCATGTGAAAAGGGTTGTTACAACCAATATTTATTTCAAACAAAAGGCTTTTAACATAATGGAGAAAATGCTAACCTGTTTATCAGATGCATTGCGGTTCCACCCACTCAGTATATCCGTTAAAACGGATACTTAATACTGCTCCGCAAATGTTTTCACCATACTCAAGTTGATCTCCAATCAATGCTAGAACCTACAAGCAGATATTCAGGATAGAGAGCAGAGTTTAGTACTTATATCACTTATTATTGGAGAAGTCAGAATTTTGTAGTAGACTACGGAAAGTACAGAAAGCATGTATGATAATGAAACCGGTAACACTAACATGTTTATTATTAGTTAGTTGAACATATCTGATCATTGAAATTGAAAGAGTGCTAAAACCCTATAGAACTTCGATTAAAAAAACTTAAGCACACTATAAACCAGACAACTCAGATCACGAATCGATTTCAATCCAGTGTACCAAAGCTTAGAGCAAAAAATCAGCACCCTAGGATCACCACAAACCCAAAAACTACTTCAACATAAGACATATATAAATATCAGAAGATTCCGAACCACAGTCTGTTATAAATAAGCTTATGATCAGACCTTAGTATTTTGAGACATGCCAAGGTAAACTTGGCCCAACAACAGTTTTTGAGTTGAGAAGATTAAAGGCACTTTTAATAGAGAAGGTTTCAGTTGTGGTATGTGGCCAAACTAACTCATCTTGCAGTTCCACATTAAGAGGAAAAGCTTGTACATGTTCAACCAGTTCCTAGGTAAGAAGTTACCTAGTAGATCTTTATTCCACTCCCCATTCTGATAAAAGGAACTAACCATAATAATATTATGAGGATCAAACATAACTAGGTCAGCAAGAGGAAAATTAAACAACCAATTGTCATACCAGAAGTCTACTTTAGTGCCATTACAAACCTGCCAAGCTTGTGAATTTCTGAGTAAATCTCTATTTTTGACAGTTGTTTTCCAAAACCAGCTATGGTGACTTCTATCTTGAGCATCCCACAGTGAAGTATGTGGTAAATACTTAGCTATATACGTTTTAGCCCAAAGAGAGTGCGGTTGAGTTAATTGTTTCCAAAGAAGCTTCATTAAGTAAGCTTGATTAAGGACAGTCAAATTCCTGACACCTACATAAGAGGCACAAGCCTTTACAAAGTTATCATCCCTTGCTCTAATTATACAGCCAAAACCTGCTTCACCATGGTTATTTACCACTGAACCATCAATGTTCATAATATAAGGCAGGTCAGTCATAGGTGCCCAGGAGCATAAAACAGTCATTTGTTTTCTAAATATAATGTTAGGAAAAGTCACATCAATTTGTTTAAGAGAATGTTGAATCAGGCAAAGCAATTGGCATTAAATTTCAATTAGGAATTAAGGTTTGATGCAAAAAGTAATTCGATTATGGTTTTGCTCTATTCCCAGATGGAAGTTACATATTACAGATCCATGTTGGGATTTACGTACTTATATAACCCTGGGAAGTGACTAACAGGTCATAGGTTCGAAAACTGCATAAAAGGTAAGCCTAATGGGGGTTTCGCCAAGTCCAACAATCACACAATCCAGTTCTATAAATTATGGAACACATCAAACAACCACTACATATATGTATGTGAAAGAATAACTTACCAGTCAAAAGGAAATGTTCTGTTTCATATTGCTACACCTCATAACATTGTTGGTACAAGGGCCAAAGTTCGAAAGCTCTGTGAATATAGAGTCATCAACCTTACTACTCAAAAAAAAAAAAAAGAACAAAAGGCATCAGAATTATATAAAAAATTACGTTTTAGAAAATTATATAAAAATTACCCTACTGAAGTCATACAAAAGATCAAAGTCATCATGTCGGAGTACAACTCAGGGAACATTCCTGAGACATCTCGCTCAATGTCATCCCGACTTTTACTTTTTGGTTTGACATAATTAGCTTTATGGTCAGTGAGGTGACTATAGATAGCATTGATGTAACGGATGATGTCAGACGTCCAAACATTAGTACTGCCAGACGGGAATAAACGACGGAACCACTCATCATAAACTTTTACATATTCATCAATTCTAACTTCAACTTGGTCAGTCCAGCTCGAGCAGAACGAGTATGAGGAACTAGTCTGGTCATGGACATATACAAATTTGGCATCTGATGACCGTATTCATCAGATCCATGAACCTTATGTGCTCCTCCACTGTCCAATAATATCCCTCGTACAGAAGAATAGAATCTGACAATGTTGAAATATACTTGCTGCAATGATAGTATAATAAGAGTTTTAAATTCAACTAATATGTTATTGTTTAGGCTATTCAGTACTAATAGTAATATGCAATTATAAGACGTAATATAAGACTTACGTAATATCAAGTGCACGATCAAGGAACGCTCCCAGTTCGCATGGAAGTTCAACTGTATGCTCAACATCTTTCTTGTTCTCGAAAGGAAAAAAGCTATCACGGTTCTCATCATAGCCTTAAGGTCCGCCACATGATTGACCGTCGAATCTGACCTCATAGAAGGCAGTATCCGTGCATGGCCCAAAGGCGTGATATAGACTTCCGTAGTATCGATGCACAGACCGTGATCACGCAAATGCATCACACCGTCTATAATACCGCTACCAAAAATAAAGAGGGAATAATATCTAATAAGTAACATTTATATGAATCAACAAAATAACAAAAAATGCATAAAAAAATATAAACAATGTTTGTTACCTGAAAAAAATTCTGAATTTCGGTTTAATGTTGTCCACAACATTTGGGTTGTTACATTGCCTTTCTCTTTACTTAGACCAAACTATTCTTTATGGAAGAAATGTTCATCTGTGATAACTTCTTTCGAAACAATGTTTGAGTTACCATCATCGGAATTAATGAAGAACATCAACGTTAATAAATTCAAATGACCCGAATAAAAGTTTTGAAAAGTTTTTCGGCGCCATTCACTTGATCCTCAGTAGCTTTCAACAAAGATGATGAACTTTATATTCCACCCATATTCAACCATCCAGTGCCTATTATGTGGAGTTACATTTCAGTTGTTGTGCCCCTGTGCAGGACTAGTAATAGGCACTGAATGGGTAAATATGGGAGAAATACAAAGGTCATCATCCTTGTTAAAAGCTACTGAGAATCAAGTTAATGGTCATTTAAATTGATGTTAATGTTCTTCATTAATCCGATGATTATCATATGAACATTTATTTCATAAAAAGCTTGACCTAAGTAAAGAAAATGTGAACAACGAAATTCATTTTTTATGCATTTTGTCATATTGACTTGTACCTCTTCTTTTCATGACTACTTATTTTTCTTTTATTTTTTTTTTCCAGCTACTTGTTTTACTTGTGCCTCACCTTTGTTCTTTTCTAATACATCTTGTAACTTCCTGAAAGAAAGTAAAACAATGTATCACATTAGTACAGATTTCACAAGGAATCACACTAGTACAGACTATAACTTGATTGCTTTCCTAAGATGCCAAAGATGCTCTCTGTAGTATCTAACTCTCAACGCTCTATCCTCCTAGCTTGGTGGTCGTTTAATGTATACTTCTATGTTACGGTGACTATAAAGTTTACATTGCCAAGAAATGGAACAAGAATAAGATTAATTGGGAGGGATCAAAAGGAAGTGTAAAGAGTAGATTGTGGAGGAGTATTAGGCCTTCTCCATAGGAGAAAGAAAAATAAATAAATAGACAAAATAAAATAGAAAAAGACTAGTACACTGTCCTCTTGACCTTCTCATGTTCATGCACTTCTAATTGAGGGCTAAGAATAGGCGTAAACATCCTTGGAAACTACACTTGCTTCCATTGTCCGACTAGGCATCTTGCCAAAGAAGTCCTTCAATTTGTCCAATCTGCAGAACTCGAGAACTGAACCAACAACTTCAATGAATGAAGATCATCAATACTCGACGAGATTACGTAAGACCTTTACGCAATGGTTGCTTCACACGTTGCGAATTTGGGTGCTAATTTTCACAAACTTATCTCTTGCAATGGAGCATTTAGCGGACTTATTTTCAATCGGGATATGCTTAGGCGCTTTAGTATCATTAGTGAGAAGCTCCTTTAAGATCGACAAGTAGCCTTGACTCGAGGCGGTACTGCGATCATTCTTGATGAAATAAAATGTTTACTCGATCTCGGTAACAAAATGTTGACAGAGCTTCATCAAATTCTCTTCCACGAAGGGACAGTCAAACAGTATGCCAACATTTTCAATCCACCTTTCTTGAAGGCGTGATACAAATTTGCGCTTGAATGGCCAACATCGACAAAAGCGACATTTCGGGCATCATCACAGTACATCTTATAACCATAAGCCAATGCAACGGTCGTCTCATAGAAAACAGGGCCGATTCAACTTAGCACATTCGCGGCCTCTTCAATGACTTTTCTTTGAAGGTCGATGAAATAGACCGGTATTCCAATGCAATAATCTATATACATTGCTTTTCTTTCAATTCCTCTTCGCGATAGACTTCAACTTAGAAAACATCCATGTCAAAACTTCGGTGTAAGTTTCACTTGAAGTAACTTATATTGAAGAAAGATCTCAGAATAGCATTAGATTCTTCTTCGTTGAATAATACAAACGGCGGTGAGGCGAGATCGAGTTTCACTTCAAACCGTTTTCCCTAACAATCTCTCAACTTGGGAGACTATATTTTTGAAGTACTTGCCGCAAACCGAATGGACTTGGACTCGTCATCGGACCTTTCGGATTTGACATCGAATAAATATTGAAAATAGCGGGCATTTCACTACAGACAAGCGAGTAGCCCTCCCTTTCCGCAAGCAAGGGAAAGGGTCTCATTACCAAAATGAATACCTCTGCACTCATGGTTGAGGGAAAAAAAACCTACAACATACATAATCACCGGCCGTATGAACAATTTAATCTGAAAGCACCTTGATATATCTCAATATATATATATATATATATATATATATATTACACTTGAGCATCGGTCGTAACGGCCGGACCGAACCGAAAAAGACCGAATTTTTTGTTTAAAAAAAAAATTAAGGAGCAAAATACATGAATCCAGGAGAAAAAAAATGAATTCCCAAATCAAATCCGTTCTGCAGAATTCCCAATATGAAACCACAAATTTCAGATAAACCCTAAATAACAAAACAACACAAATCGCAACCCTGATCAAAATCTTTTTATCATTTCACCCAGAGCAAAAATGATCAAATGAATTGAAATGCCGACCGCTAAAACAACAGAAAGAAAAAGATATTTAAAAAAAAGGCAAAAACCGACCGAATCAATAAACAAGATAATGGATCCAGATATGAAGAGGAAATTGGAATGATTCGAGTAAACAAACCTTTTTCTCCAAGAGATCTCTTAAATTCCCTTTCTCTTGTTTCGGTCCGGGGCATTTTATGCTCAGCTCTATCTGCTCCTATCAATAACATATTTGTCCAAAATCGAATTTTAGAGTTGACCAGCCAAAAAAATAATTTCCACCTGGATATATGAGCATTGACGTGGAAAATCATGTTTTGGCTGGAGAGACTGATTAGGGCAAATAGAATAGAGAAAAAGGGGGAAATTGTCTCATTCCTCACCAGCCCTTCTTCTTCAACACCATATTCTCTTCAATCTTACTGTCAAAATTCGACCATAATCATAAACTCAGCTTCAATTTTATGTGTCCCACTTGAACCGTTTGCTATCGCTCTTGGTGAAGGTGCAAGAATTTTGGGTTTCGAAGCTTCGAAAGGCAACAATGGCGGGTGATGAGTATCTCTTTACCCTAAAATTTTCGAGTTCGTGTATATTTCTCGTGCATGGTATGGTAGATGATGTTGGTAAAGGTATCGACTAAGGAAAGAATCTTGGTGTTGCAAAATTTTGACAGAAAAAACCCTTGCTTTACTTGAGAAGATTCGTCTTCTGTTAGTATGTGTTTAAGCAGAGGTTCACTTGATGTTGTTATGGTGTAGTTGATGATAGTATTTTTTTTTCTGTGTTGAGTATAAACGAGTTCGATTATGCCTTATTGTAGTTCAACTTCGAATGAATGTTTGTCGTTTTTTTGTGTTTTGAAATTGCTCGGTGTTGTTACTTTGTTCTCAACCATTTTGTGTTGTGTTACGTTGACAGGTGATGATTTGTTCAATATAAGGATGCATTTTGTAAAGGAACAGTTTCTACTCTATGATGTATGTACGAAGAAGTATAACTATTCTAAACTCATGAAAGATGTTATCAAAGAGGTAATAGATGATGTTCATGCCAACTTCTCTCTATTTTGGACTATGAAATATGATGTTGAGGGTTCATTTGAGCAGTATGAGGTATTAAGTGATAGGGATGTTGAATTGATGTTTGAGAGCAGCAAAACACACAAATTAGAAGTTGAATTGCATATAGAAACTGATGATGTTGAGCCCTTGGCTATTGATTTTTCTGGACATAAGGCCAGTAAATGTGATGATGATGTTGATCAATTATATCAACTAATCAGGGGGAATACATATTACAAGATTTGAACAATAACATCATAACGCAGCAGATTTCTTCTCCCCAAACCGGTTCTTCGCAATGCACTAGCTTTGGACAAAATGAAACATGAAGAGCATGTCGTTCGTCATACTTAACTTAACTGAGTACACATAAGAATGAAAAGGCGCAAACAAGAGGGTTTGCACTTCCCGAAAGGATCACACAAGCGCCGGTACAATATTTTTTCATCGGCTTAAAGTTTCTCACCGGCTTTTTGGACTAAAGAGTTAAACAAGCTTGCTATTTTTAGGAAAAACAAACTTACAAGATCTTAATTCCACTACACTATCTAAGCTGAGAATCGTGAAAAACATAAGCAGCAAGCAGATTTAACAATCACAATAAAAGTTTTCGTAACTTGGAAGAATGACTCACGAAAGACTCTAGAGAAGAAAAGAAAAATTGACCAAAACAAACAGAAAGTAAAGGACGAAAGACTCTAGAGACTCAGAAAATAGAGAAAATGCAGACAAGACACTAGAGAGCACAATCCCCCTCCCCAAACCTAAACTCAAGCATGTCCTCAAGCGTAGAGTGAAAAAGAAAAGAGAATGGGAGCTATAGTGACTTGCCTGCTGGTGTACCTTTATAGTCATGTACTAGACTCACCAAGAACAACCTCTTCATCCGGTCGCTCTTTAAATCCGTCCAGATATGGCTTAACCCGCTGGCCATTGACCTTGAAGGTGGATCCATCACGTGTGTTCAAGAGTTCGACAACACCATGTGGTGCCACATGAACGATTTCGTATGGTCCATCCCATCGAGAGCGCAGCTTCCCTGGAAACAGTTATGGATCATCTTCCGGTACACAACGCCGCATCATGCCATCATTGCCTAGCTTGAACAGGTATGGATCATCCCAAAAGTAGCTCCTGCAGCGAATAGCAAAATTATTCTTTTCCTGCGAAGTCATGTTAGTAGCAAACAAACCTGTGGCCTTAAAATTAACAATGTTGGCAAACCAAGGTTCTAAACTAACAGAGAATAAATGCTCATCAGGGAGATCATCAGGAATGGGGGAAGATGGGGCGATGGTGCCAGGATTAATCCTGGATAGGTGATCTGCCACTAAGTTATCTTTGCGACCCTTGTCAACTATCTCACAGTCAAACTCTTACAGCATCAGGACCCAGCGAATAAGGCGAGGCTTAGAATCGCCATAAGGTGGCGAATTGCTGCATTGTCGGTATGCACTATTACCTTGAATCCTTTTAGATACGACCTGAATTTATCCAGGGCGAATATGACAGCCAGGAATTCTTTCTCAGTGGTAGTGTAGTTGACCTATGCACCATTTAGAGTTTTGCTGGCATAGTAAATCACATGGAAATGCCTATCGACTCTTTGTCCTAGAACAACGCCTATAGCGTAGTCAGAAGCATCGCACATATTCTCGAAAGGTAAAGACCAATCAGGTGCCATAACAATAGAGGCGGAAACAAGTTTTTCTTTTAGGATATTAAAGGCTTCCATGCACTTATCATCGAAAACAAAAGGCACATCTTCCACCAGCAAGTTACTAAGGCACTTAGCAATTTTTGAGAAATCCTGGATGAACCTCCTATGGAATCCAACGTCCTAGAAAAGATTGTAACTCTTTCACACAAGTGGGTGGGGAAAGTTTCACTATAACATCTTGTTTAGCTCTATCTACCTCAATCCCCCCCCCCCCCCCCCCCCCGTAGAAACCACATGCCCTGGAACAATACCCTCTCGCACCACAAAGTGACTTTTTCCCAACTAAGGGTCAGATTACACTCTATGCAACATTCCAAGACTTTATCAAGCTTACCAAGGCAGTCGGTGAACGAGTCACCAAAGAGAGAGAAGTCCACCATGTCAGAGAAGATACAGAGCATGTACCTTTGAAAAGTTGTCGGAGCGTTGCATAAGCCAAAAGGCATCCTACGATAGGCGAAGGTGTCGTATGGGCAAGTGAAGGTGGTCTTCTCTTGGTCTTCCTGCGCTATGGGAATCTGATAAAAACCTGAAAGACCATCCAAAAAACAATAGAACTCGCGCCCCGCAAGGCGGTTTAGCATCTCATCAATAAAGGGCAGGGGGAAGTGGTCCTTCTTAGTGGAAGCATTCAATCTCCTATAATCTATTCAAACACGCCACCCTGTGATTTTCCTAACAGGAACCTCTATCCCTTTCTCATTGGTCTCAACAGTTACTCCAGACTTTTTCGGGACAACATGCACAGGGCTTACCCATCGACTGTCAGCTATA
The DNA here is from genome assembly GCA_026545765.1 of Plantago major. Classification (NCBI taxonomy): domain Eukaryota; kingdom Viridiplantae; phylum Streptophyta; class Magnoliopsida; order Lamiales; family Plantaginaceae; genus Plantago; species Plantago major. Next base: position 59,476,470 of record CM048841.1, read on the forward strand.
GGGTAGATCATATCATGTTCTAACAGCTTAAGTACCTCGGTTTTAACTACGTCTTGCATGATGGGGTTAAGCCTACACTGGGGTTGCCTCACAGGTTTAGCGTCATCTTCAAGACTAATCATATGGGTGCACCTAGTCACGCTAATGCCCTTGATGTCACCAATCCCCCATCCTATGGCCTCGGAGTTCTCTCTCAAAAGCTCTAATAGCCTATTCTCTGCTTCCTTTTGCAATTTCGAAGAGATTATCACATGTTTAGTTTTGTTTTCTCCTAGGAAAGCGTATTTAAGATGGGACGGGAGCTCCTTAAGGTCAGGTTTAGGGGGGTCGATTTCCCCAGTGTTTCCACCAAGGTGATGGATTTCCTCACCAGGGTCGACTTCAGCCGAGTCAAGCATGCAGACTATCTCACTACTCTCCTCACAAAGCATATCCTCATCAGAGAGTTAAAGCTACTTCTAGCTTATCATCAGTTAACATAGCTAGGTAAGTAGCATGCACACAATCATCAATACTATCATCAAACTCGGCATTTACTTCAGAAATCAGATTACATTCTTCCACTGAGTAGGTGTCAGAGTTACCTGCCGATCATGTTGCATCCTTGCTGATCATGTTGCCACCAATTTCCATGGCAATCTTCCATTCCGCTACATCGACCTGCAGCTTCACTGTTTTCATAAAGGGTCTTCCCAAAAGGATCACATGGTCCTTACTACTAGTGCCTGCTCCACTGGGGGGTAGTACCACGAAATCTACTAGAACCAGGAAGGTGTCTACTATGACCAGTGCATCACGAATCACTCCCAGGGGGCGTCTGATGCTCCTGTCGGCTAGTTACAGGGTCATGTTTACCGGTGCCAGTTCCCCCAAACCCATCTCCTGGTAAAGAGCATGGGTGATAAGATTGATGCTGGCTCCCAGATCGAGCATTCCTTTCGCTATCTTCCCATTTTCCATCTGTATGTCAATCAAAAGCTCCCTGGATCTTCTTGTTTCACTTGTAAGCCAACCACTGAATTAGTTATTTCTGGTAGAACTAGCTTTTTGTTGGCCAAATACTTCCTCTTACTTGCATTGAGATCCTTGAAGAACTTAGAGTAGGAAGGGACATTATCAATGAGGTCAAGGAATGGGATGTTCACATTCACCTTTGAGAGCATGGCCAAAATAGCTTTGAATTTGCTGTCATCCTTGGGTTTTTTTATTCTACCTGGATATGGCAGTTCTTTGCTGATTGGGGGTCCAGGTGGACAGTAAGGGTTATCAGATTTGTGAAGCACCCCCGTGCGTGTCACCGACGGGTTGGCTTTTTCTGTCAAAGGTTGTTCTTCCCCAATGAGGTCGACAACTGAGGCATCCGGGGCTTGTGTCTGTGGTTCTAGTTCCGACCCTTGGATCACCTTTCCACTTCGGAGTACTGTGGTTGCCTGAACTTCCTCCTCCTCGGTTTCCTCATCCCCGAACTCAGTGCCTGCCAGAAACCTGACCAGTTGGTTGGTAAAATCCTCTATCATGCTTACCATTCCCTCTATCTATTTGCTAGTCCTTTCTTGACCTTCCATCACAAGACTCATGTATTTTTCATCATGGGCAATCAAAGCTAGCAGATTACTATCGCTGAATGCACTAGCTTCCTGTTGCACCTCTAGACTATTCGCTGTCTTCATAATGGTTGGTCCAGATAGCTCTGCGTTGGGTGCGTAGTAACCAGGAAAGCACTCCATACCTGGACTAGAATAACAAGAACTAAACTGTTGTTTAGTTTCTGTTAGTCCAAATAAAATGAAATGATGCCTCAAGTAACCAACGACTTTGAGTGCTATCTGCAAGGCAACTTTGACTCCCTCTCAGAATCTTTTGTGATTCTTAGTCAGTCAACAATGACTAAGGGGGAAGGATCTTAAGGTGCTCAGAGAGGAAGAGGAAACAAAAGAAGATCTGAACAACCACCTCTCAGAATAAATGAGCCCTCCTCCAGTCAAGCTGCTACTCAGATAGTAGCAACAACTCAGCAGATTTCTGAATAAGGAATGACAACAAGGGCCAGATTACAGGCAAGATCACAGAGACCTCCAAAGGGAACCAAGTCCCCAAGGAGAAGACAAGTAATAGGGATTGAAGAGTCTTCTGAAGAAGAAGAAGAAGAAGAAGAAGAAGAAGAAGGTCAAATCAAATCCCAAGCTAATAAAGGTGCATGCAAATCTCCCAGGCACAAATTTAATGTTGCTGATGAAGAAACTGATGATGATGAAGCTCCTCTTCACAGAAAAAGAAAAAGGGAATTTAGCTCATCTGAGCCTATTGCTGCAAAGCAATTGGCAGCCAAAACACCCTCTGGAAATACCAAGTCTATCCAGGGTGGTTCTTCAAGCAACCCCCAAGGGAAAATTCAAGGACAAAGAGGAAGAGATCAAGAGATATCAAGTTTGGCAGGATACTTCCACAAAAGCCAGAAGATGCCCTGATTAAATATGTGAAGACTGACAACAGCTCCTCCTCCTACAGGTGTATTCATCAGAAAAATGGATACTGGATACTGGAACTCAAGCACTTGCTTGTAAATGAAAAAGGATTCCCAGTACCCATCCATCAACAACTCATGGCATGGAGAAAAGATAAGCCAACTTGATCAACACCAATCATGTCAAAAGCTTGGTTGGATTTTGAAGTTGTTAAGAGAGTTGAAGCCATGAGGAAGGATCTTAATGATGAGTGTCCTTATGGAAAACCTAATGATGTGCACAGAGTACCAAATCTCACTGGAACAAGCACAAGGCCAAGACTTACTGTGGAACCCTTTGAGTCATTCTACATGACTGAAGATCAATACAAGGGTGACATCACATATCTGAGGAACATATATGAATACTTCAAACTATCAGATATCAGAATTGAGCATGCCTGAAAATGGAGAAAGTATATGTGGGTCAAACACTTTGCCAAGAAGAATCCCACCAAATCATACAGAGAAATATGTGGTTATGCAAGGGACACTGAGATGTTAGTCAGGACTTTGCTCTATGACTACAGATGACATCAAAAGATTTGGAGATAGGGAATTTGCAAATTGATCCATGGAGATTGCTGAAAACTTGAAGATTTTTGAAGACTAGTTAATTAGAATGTTTACTTAGAGCTTGGTTACTCCTGTTGTTCTAACTTAACTATGTATTTTGTATCTTGCTTATTGTACTTTAATGTGTTTTATTCATTGTAAAAGTTATCTGTGAACTTTCCTCGTAACATATCTGATGAACCTACTCTCAGATATCAATCTATAACAAGATAACTTGTCAGCAAAGATCACACCTTGTGATTTGGTTGATGTTTACTTTCTGCACTTAATTAAATGAATTGAAAAGATCATAAGAAATGATTAAGTGTTGGATTGTTCCCTCTTCCAAGTTGTAATAGGTTTTAAAGATAACCATCATTGACTGATCAAAAAGGGGGAAATTTGTTAGAAATATCTGTTTAGATTTTGATCAGCAACCTAATGACTTATCTTAGCTCAGAAAGGTAACTAGTACTCTTAGTTCACTTGAACATTGTAAAAGAGAAAGTTTACTGAGTATGTTAGTCTAGCAAATCTTGTATAGGATGTTAGGTCTCTGAATGTAATTTTTATATCATTAAAGAAGACCAAAAAGAAGGCATCCGACAGAAGAATTCAACGTATTGAAGATTCGAAGACTGCACAAGATTGCTGAAGACTAAGGAGATTGGTCTCCTCAGATACCTACTTCCAGATACCTTGAAGAAACAAGTGTTTTTCAATAAACAAGTTTCACAAAAGATATCTGAGAACACAAGGTTACTGAGTAAGGAAAAGTGCCCACAGAAACCCACACTCAGATACCTTGGATAAAACTATGTTTCTGGGAAACAATGATTCAATAGGTATCTGGAGAAGTGAAGATCTCTGGAAAAGGACATGCAATGCTTTAGAAAGCGTGCATAGTTCCGTTGGCACTACAGGACAAAAATAGTACAGTGCAATAAATGCGCAGACAGAGACATCTGAACAAAAGAGGAAATTTCTGAAAAGAGACAACGTCTTCTGCAGTACTATTTACAGATATCAATAGTTTGAATTTCTGTAACGCCCCGACTTTTAGGTTTTTAAAGGAAGTGAATTTCAGTCGGGACGTCGGGCGTGAGCAGAGCCGAAACGTTTAGTGAAACATGGTAAGTTACTGACAACCTTTCGTTTGAAGTTGCTGGAATAAAAATATATTTTATTCAGCAAATAAAACCACAATATTTTCAACATTCTTGTCTTTAAAGGATACACAATATAACAGGAAATGACATTAGTTTTTGAAAAAGACAAAAAAACACTATTTTCATTGACAAAAATCCCAAATCCCAACCACTCTCTTAGTTCGCTGAGTTTATCGGTTGTTCATTCTTCGCCGCCATCTCACCTACAAGGAAGGGAATAAAAACAAGTGTGAGAAAAACCTCAATGAGTGTTCAAAGATTTTCGTGAGAAGTTTTCATTAAAATCATAACAATAAAAAAAACAAGAACTTAAAATCCAATATACTTTCAATAACGTATACTTTTCCGAAAAATATCATTTCATGCCGCTCCTTATAACCCCACAGTAAAACAGGCCTTATGTCTCCCTGATAGTCGATCAAACTATCCAGTCAGGACCCTGCCATGGTACAGGGGTGGAATTCTACGACCCAACTAAATCAGTGAAGGCTTCTATCACTCGATTTAAAGGGAATGGGCAAAGGAAACCGACAAGTAGCTCGCCAGACACAACTGATCAAACTACAAGCCAATTAACCTGAACCAAACGTACATATCTTTCTTGAACCGTCAATCAAAACAAAATAACAATCATATATATAAAAATATATATATCTTTCAAAATCAGAGGAAGCATGCAAAAACTCTTTCGTGATTTGATTTTTATGCAATAGAACGTGCGTTTTGAAAACCATGAAATACTTATATATATATAAGTTGAAAACATATTAAATACCTTCCAGGTTTTGAAAATAATACATATATATAGTTTTGTAGAACAGTCACGTTTGAAGGTTAGGAAGAGCAAGAACCATGAAAGTACTTGCAAGAAGAACAAGCTACAAACATGAAAGAAAAAGACAATAGTATTTGAAGATTTTTGGGAGAAAATATATATAGAATTTGTGTGAGTAAAAGTGGCTGCAAGAAGGAGGTATTTATAGGGTGGATTGAGTGAAGATGAAAGGGTTGAAAAGCTAAAAATAAATGGCAATTTAAATGGTTTAAATTGCACTTAAAACTCATGATAAAACCAACAATGAAGGAGCCAAAATTAAGAGATACCTTTCACATTTTTTCTCAACATTTAAACACAATAACTAATGATAAATTATCAGATTTTACTTGGGAAAAAGTTCAAAAACGTTTTTGGCATGACTTAGGGTCATTTGTACAAAAAAATAAAAAATGTGACACACCAAAAATGCAACACTTAGAGCAATTAAATTGAACTCACAATTACACATTCATATGTAACTATTAAACTCAAAATATTGAACATGCCTATATTACAAATTGACAAGTTACATAGACTTTTAAAACAAATAATAAACATCTAAAACAATAACACAATCAAATTAAAATAATTCTTCTGCTCTCTGAGTATTTACACACTTATATCTTGCAAAGCACGAGCTCTTATCACATAGAAAGTCTTCCGCTCTCTGAATATAAGTATCAGATATCTTCACACATATCTAAGAAACTGTTTTATCGTCAAAAGTTTTAAAAGACTATTCACCCCCCCCCCCTTCAGTCTTTTACTTTGTCGTTATCTGGACCAACACACTCCCCGTGCTGTCACCTAGACAAAGTATCCATTTGCTGTTGACCTACACCACCCGTGCACAGTCACCCAGACAAAGTATCCCTTTGCTGATTGCTCAGACAAAATGTCCTGTGATGTTGGCCTCAACACTTCCCGTGCTGATCCACCCAGACAAAGATAGTGCACACCTTGCACTTTTCCTTCAGGCACGATGATCCTCCATAAATCCCTTCCTCATCTCGGCTTGACACTCTTTAGCTGCTTGACCCAGACTTGACTCAGTCCCTCCAAGACCTATCAGTCTGCAATCTCTAGAAGCCAACAACCCAGTTAGTTTGTTGCTCTGTTTCGTGCACTCGAGCTCAACCAGATTCAGTTGGCAATGTGCTTCGAATCCAAGATAGGCTTTTTACAGCTTCTCTTCAGCTTTAAGTGCTAGCCTTCAATACAGTGAAGTATCAAATTTTCTTTGAGATAAATCTCTTAGAACCAAACACTGAACTTTTTGTAGATTGAGATTGGGAGTCTACGCTTAGAATATGCTTTCGAAAAGTTTCTCAAGTCAGAAGTTTTCTCAAGCCTATACTACTAGCTTTCACAAGCGGATAGTTATTCCAAGGTATTCTTATTTTCGAACTTAGATCAATTTTATTGTTTCTGTAAAGTTACTACAAAGTTTCTACCAAAATTTTCTACAAAGTTAAAAGTTGTTTTCAGAAATGAACAAGTCCTCTATTTATAGATGGAGAATACGAACGTTGAAAAGTATACTTTAGATAGATTCAAGGTTAGTTTTGTCCATTCACAAATGTCGGTTGGTCAGAGATATTTTAAACCAGACAATATAGCCGTTCAAAAGTAAGGATAAGATTTATGCCCCGTCGCTTTCTCTTGTACATTAAATGCGCTCTGTCTCTTTCCTACCTGAAACTAACATTAATGAACATGAAACTAACTTCTGAGTTCCTTAAACTAGCTTAATGAACCTGAAACTAACTTTTAGTGAACCTGAAACTAACTTTTAGTGAACTTGAAACTAACATTAATGAACATGAAACTAACTTCTGAGTTTCTGAAACTAGCTTAATGAACCTAAAACTAACTTTTAGTGAACCTGAAACTAACATTTTTAGTTCCTGAAACTAACATTAATGAACATGAAACTAACTTCTGAGTTCCTGAAACTAGCTTAATGAACCTGAAACTAACTTTAGTGGTTCTGAAACTAATTTTAGTGAACATGAAACTAGGTTTTGTGGTTCTGAAACCAGGTTTTGTGGTTCTGAAACTAACATAAAAGATCTTGAAACTAATATGAAGGCACATGAAACTAGGTTTTGTAGCTCTCGAAGGGTATTTTCAAATTCAGTTGATTTAGGGGTTCACCATTCCCCTTAGGGTTTTAGAATTTACGGTGAATTTCTGAAACTAACTTTTTGTGTTATGAAATTAACTTATGTGTCCTGAAACTAACTTTTTGTGTCCTGAAACTAACATTTTCATGTTATGAAACTAACTCATGCATTGTGAAACTAACTTTTTATGTTCTAAGACTAATTCTTATGTCCTGAAACTAACTTTTTTGTGTTATGAAATTAACTCATGTGTTGTGAAACTAACCATATAATATCTGAAGCTAAGAGACTTGCTCCTGAAACTAACAGACTATATCCTGAAACTAACAGACTTTGTTGTCCAACCAACCTTATAAGTCATACGTACTAGCATACCAATTAGAGTTAAAAAAAAAAATACAAGCATACTGAACTTTGTATTCATATGTCCGTTTATTATCTTCTGGAACAACACCCTGAATGGTGTTTTATATAGGCTTTTGAATGTTTTTTCAGGGCTAGAGTCTGGAGAAACTCGACACACGTTTTTAATCCACCGCGGTTAAATGTTGTTTCCGTGGCCTTTGCTTTCCTGAAACCAACAGAAAAGGCCCATGAAACCAACAGAACAGGCTACTGAAACTAACTGAAAGACTCATGAAACCAACAGAACTGGCTCCTGAAACTAACTCAAAGACTCATGAAACCAACAGAACTGGCTCTTGAAACTAACTCAAAGACTCATGAAACCAACAGAACTGAAGGTGTATTCAAATTCAGTTGATTAGGTTTACCATTTCCCCTAGGGTTTTAGAATTATAAGTTCCTGAAACTAATACTATTTTGTTCTGAAACTAACAATGTTGGCCTTGAAACTAACTTCAATGAACCTGAAACTAACATTCTGAGTTCTTGAAACTGACTTTAATGAAACTGAAACTAATATTAATGAACCTGAAACTAACTTTTCTGAGTTCATTAAACTAATACTAACGATGATGAAACTAATACAAATAATTCTGAAACTAGCTAATATTATTTTGTTCTTAACATTTGTTGGCCTTAAAACCAACATTCTGAGTTTTTGAAAATTACTTTAATGAACCTGAAACTAACTTTCTGAGTTCCTGAAACTAATCCTATTTTGTTATGAAACTAACATTTATTGGCCCTGAAACTAATTGTAATGAATCTGAAACTAACTTTAGTGAACCTGAAACTAACATTGTTGACTTTGAAACTAACTTTAATGAACCTGAAACTAACTTTTTGAGTTCTTGAAACTAATACTAATGATGCTGAAACTAATACTTCAGTTGATTGGGTTCACCATTTCCCCTACGTTTTAGAATTATAAGTTCCTGAAACTAATACTATTTTGTTCTGAAACTAACAATTGTTGGCCCTGAAACTAACTTTAATGAACTTGAGTTACTGAAACTAATACAAAAAATGCTGAAACTAATACTATTTTGTTCTGAAATTAACATTTGTTGGCCCTGAGACTAACTGTAATAAATCTGAAACTAACATTCTGAGTTCCTGAAATTAGTTAGTGAACCTGAAATAATACTAATGATGTTGAAACTAATACAAATGAAGTTGAAACTAATACTATTTTTTCTGAAACTAACCGTTGGCCTAAAACTAAGATTGATTCCTAAATTGATAATCGAGTGATAGAGAATTGAAATCCGAATTTTCCGTGGGAACTATCCAACTGAAACAAAAGAGATTTCTCAACCTTCAATTCAATTACCAGTAGTATCACACAGTTTGCAATGGTATGTCTCTTTGTTTGTTTTACTCACTCACCTCCAATTCCAATTTTCATCCATTCAGGTCATGACCTCTATTTTTCTTTTCCATTCCACTCTGTTATTCCATTTCCAATGAATTCGTGATGTAGAAAGTTGTGCACCGTATCACCCATCCATTCTTCTTCTCTTCACTACAATTACACTCACATGAGTACAAACAGAGTTTAGAGAGAGATTCAGAAATCCACACCGAATATGGCATCTTCTTCCACCGGACAATCGGCAATGGCGGTTACCAATTCCAGCGTCCTCGTCCTCCTCCGACGGTGTTGAAGCACTCGGAATCGGCAGCCATGATGGAAAAATGAGAGGACGATTTGGTAAAGAAGAAGAGTAGAGTTGTTGTTTGGTGAAGAAGAAGAAGAAGCAGATCTGAGATGATGAGGATGAAGATGTAGGTGAAAGTGAGGGGTAGTTTTGTCCACTCATATTTGATTTAAATTAGAATGGTCTTAGTTGCAACACTTTTAGCGAGTGGTCCTTATTTGCAATGGTTTTGCTATAGTGATTTATATAGGTAATTTTCCCATTATAAACCGAGGCGGGTAGAATATTTTTCCAACCCGTGACGGGTCGGCTGATAACAATGCCGGTCTGTTTGGAGGGTGGAATATAGACGAAACAAAATAACATTTAAATGCAAAAACATGTCATACATGACGGTGGTTCAGGAATCTTAACTGCAACAGTAAGTGAGTACCTTGATCTTGGCATTTTCCATTAAATAGTAACTAGATTAATTGAACAATAATAAGGGTTGAATCTACTCAATGCAATGCATACTAGTTCTATGTAACGAGAGATGAATTATTGATTCATAAATATACATATATTTATTTTTTTGTATGCACAATGGCGGGTGGTCGGGTAAGTGGCGAGTTGCAACTGTCCAACCCGCCACCCACCCACTAATGGCGGGTTAAAAAAAATGTAACCGTCAAAATTTCTTTTGAAAAAATAGTTGGCGGGTGCAGGTAAGAGGCGGACGGTTTGTGCGGGTAGGTCGGGCGGGCGGATTTTTTGCACAGCCCTACTTGAAACCTAACCTATTACAATCTATGTGAATCAGTCATGTTCGAGAGGCCTTTTACAATGTTTGTCCTATCAAATCTATAAGGCTCAACATGTTAGATGATTCTAAACTAACTACAAGTGTGATCATCAAAATACTACTTCCTACGTCCCGCCCGAAGATTTCCATTTTTCCTTAAAGCTTCTCATTTCCATTTTTGTCCACTCTTACCCAAACTATAATATTTAATAAATTCAACTTTTCTTAAAATCCAACACAAAAAAAAAAAAAAGTAAAGTTAACACAAAATTTCAACCCCACACTATTATTTTAATCAAAAAGTAATCTACGCTTAATTTTCCCTGTCCAAAAGCAAAAGGGAAGCTTCGGGCGGGACGGGATGGAGGAAGTACAAAATAAGTCCTAACACTTGCACAAACCTAGGAATATGCCAAACTCTAGACTATGTATATTACTTGCATAAACCTAACACACTAGATTGCGATCTATGTAACTAAACTTTTACAAATATCTTCTTCATAATTAGTGTCTGTTGAATATGCTTGGTTCTTGCTTATGTATCTGTAGGCAGCTGTCTAGTTGCAAATATGAAGATCTTGAAGATTAAAAATAACTTGAAGATGAAGAATGAAGAATGAAGCTTAATACTGTGTTTAAATAACGTTCATAGTAATATGAATATATTAATAGCATTAAAGTGTTATTGACACAGCTGAATATGCTTTGAATACTGTGATACGAGTTAGGTACTACATAGCTTAGAACAGTCAGGGATTTTTGTCAGCAATGGATTCATAGTATGGCTTTATATTTCTTCTGGCATATGTGGATTTGTTAATGGTTTCTTTTGTTATAGAAGTTGGCTTATCATATTTTGCTCATCATTTTCTCTGGTTTCATGATGGTACTATGCAGTGATTCGTGAACCAAGTGGCCCAACTCCAACTTCGAAATATGAGCATTCTTCAATACCTGGAACTATGAAGAAGCTCTTCAATCTTTGCTCGAGTTTCTTGACTAAAAGGGGTGCGTGGGCCTCGTCTAAAACCCGTGGCTTGTAGCGCATGCAGGCATAACATTGTATTTCTTGATACTAAGTCCTGATGATTCCCATTTTGTTAAAAGACGTGACCTTGTAGATAGGTTAGCTTTTGAAGATTGGATGTCTCATCTAAAGCCCGAGCTAGAGCACATAGGCATAACTTATGTATTTCTAGATGCCAAGTCCTGATGATTTTTTTTTTTTTCCATAAAAAAGTTCAATCTTGTAGTGATGTTAGGTTCTGAGACAACACGAATGGTGGCCTCGTCTAAAAGCCCACCTTATACATGGGCATAATCTTGTATGACGTCTAGATAGTGTGTTAATTCCTTGTTCATTAATCAGTAGAAAAATTATTGATAAATGAGCAAGTTTATCCATGCTTTCTGCAAGGGCAAGGGATGATGTCAGTAAATTAAGCTTCTCCGTACTCTATAAGCAAGTTCTTGAGAGCAGCTGTTTCTCTTACATCTGTGCAAAATGAAGCGAATAGTGTCATCTTCTTAGGGAGTGGCATAATATGTTAGTATCAAATATTGTTTATGTTGTAGAACTCTATTAAATTTCTTTCTTACCTGTGTGTTTCTGAGTAATCAGCTTTCTGGTTATGTCTGCATTGAAAGTTTTCATCCATGCTGCGCAATTTTCAGATTTATATAATCACTTCAAGGAAACTGCGTAATGATGCATTCTTAATGTAAAAGATACAGTGATCACTGAAGTGCATAATGGAAATATATGTCCTTGAGAATTATGGCTCTGGTAATTTCCATTAAAGTAGCACAACAATATACGTCTAAATTTTCTTTGAATTTGGTGGTGCTATTAAGATCTTTTAGTACATTATTTGCATTATGCATAAAATTTTCTGCTAGTGGTATGCATTAGTAACACAAGATGCTAAGACACCTATGTTGGCCATGTATCCTTTTCCTGTATGATTTGTGCCATAAGTTACGTTTTAGATTTCTCCTTACTCTTCGATGTGCTCAAAGTACGAGGACCTGTTTATAGTTCGTTCCAATCTGGATTGAGTCTTTCAGCAATTTTATTTGGCAGGCCTTTGTATGGTAGCAAAAGTGTAAAAGCCATGGATGACATTATATAACATACCATGCTGAAGTCAACAATTTTTTGATATTGTCCTCGTATGATTGTGGATTTCTGACTCCTGGAGTTCGACGAGTGTACCAGAAGACAAACTTGTGCTGATGATCAATAAATTATGATCCGATTGGCAGGACTATACTCTAAATACTCAGCGATCACAGCCTCATAGAAACTATATCCAATGGTTATCCATGAAAAAAAATTAACATTTCGACATAGAGTTGCTACACCACAAGACAATAACAGTCTAAATGATATGCGTAACAGAATTGAATAACAAAACTGTAAAACAATGGGTATTTGATTCAAATGAAAATACTTCCATAATCATGTGTCCATTTTCTTTATTTGAAAACGAAAAGGCAACTTCTACTTACAGTGAACAGAAATAGGCACTTGGGATCTGTAGCCGCCCGCCTTGATGCCCTCACAATGATCTCAAGAGAAGGTTTCTAGCGTTTTATACCTAGTCTAGTAGATAATTCATCTCTTTATATTCTGGAAAGTGCAGATGATCCCTTTGTACTTTCAGATGTGCAAAGATTTGGGGCACAGGTCCCTTCAGGCAGATTTTTTCAATTTTCAGATAAAAATCAAGTACTATGCCTGCTATAAAATAGGAAGGTAAGTGTCCCATCTTGATGCCCACTTCACCTCGCTTTCCTGCAATCATGACCTTGAAAAATAAGGAATTGGTTTCTATAATATGCGACAGAAAGCATTTCGTTTTTAGCTATTCCAACTTTTCGGTTTTCAGTACCAATTGCAAATACCAATTACCAACTAATATTCCCTCTGAACAATTATTTTTCATCATTGCTTTAGCGATCAACAGTTCACAGGTATAAGCTTTTGGAGATGCTAAAGATTAGATCATAGCCAGAAATTATTGTCATGTAACACCAACAAGAACTAAACAGTAAATTTAATATTCTAAGTGATATATACAACTTGGCCGAAAATAGCGAGTGTAAAAATGTAAGATAAAGTTTATATTTAAGAACTGTTACCTGGAAATCAACAACAAAAGTGAAAATCACTTCTTGTTTATCTTTAACCTCCTGAGGAGAGTTTGAAGTTGAAACTGTACGCTTGGCATGTGGATCACATGAAAGTTAGACGAGTAGCCACACTCCATTGTCAATAACCTTCAATAATCAATCACAATAAATGCCAAAGAAAGAGAAATACCTAACAGCTAGTAAGCTACTGCATCTTCGACATTCCACGGCCACAAATCCACAATCAAACAAACCACAACTGAGAACTTAACACTGCTGCGATTGAGAACTAGAAATCGAACTTCTCCATCCTAAACCAGCGATTTCATACAATGGAAGTTCCATTCCTGCAAGGCTTATCCCCTCAACCATGTGTTGTGATAAGATGAATTGTCGACTTGTCATTCAGTGAAGCATCATGAGGCTTGTACTCCATTACATAGCCACGGGGAAGCTTCAGATGGCACCTGATTGAATCCCTCAAAGCCATCACAGCCTGCCAGACACAGCATGTGAAAGGGTTGTTACAACCAATATTTATTTCAAACAAAAGGCTTTTAACATAATGGAGAAAATGCTAACCTGTTTATCAGATGCATTGCGGTTCCACCCACTCAGTATATCCGTTAAAACGGATACTTATTACTGCTCCGCAAATGTTTTCACCATACTCAAGTTGATCTCCAATCAATGCTAGAACCTACAAGCAGATATTCAGAATAGAGAGCAGGGTTTAGTACTTATATCACTTATTATTGGAGAAGTCAGAATTTTGTAGTAGACTACGGAAAGTACAGAAAGCATGTATGATAATGAAACCGGTAACACTAACATGTTTATTATTAGTTAGTTGAACATATCTGATCATTGAAATTGAAAGAGTGCTAAAACCCTATAGAACTTCGATTAAAAAAACTTAAGCACACTATAAACCAGACAACTCAGATCACGAATCGATTTCAATCCAGTGTACCTTAGCTTAGAGCAAAAAATCAGCACCCTAGGATCACCACAAACCCAAAAACTACTTCAACATAAGACATATAAATATCAGAAGATTCCGAACCACAGTCTGTTATAAATAAGCTTATGATCAGACCTTAGTATTTTGAGACATGCCTTATAGTTCCTCAATCCAAATCCTAAATCCATCTATGCCAAGGTAAACTTGGACCAACAACAGTTTTTGAGTTGAGAAGATTAAAGGCACTTTTAATAGAGAAGGTTTCAGTTGTGGTATGTGGCCAAACTAACTCATCTTGCAGTTCCACATTAAGAGGAAATGTTTGTACATGTTCAACCAGTTCCTAGGTAAGAAGTTACCTAGTAGATCTTTATTCCACTCCCCATTCTGATAAAAGGAACTAACCATAATAATATTATGAGGATCAAACATAACTAGGTCAGCAAGAGAGTGCGGTTGAGTTATATACGTTTTAGCCCAAAGAGAGTGTGGTTGAGTTAATTGTCTCCAAAGAAGCTTCATTAAGTAAGCTTGATTAAGGACAGTCAAATTCCTGACACCTACATAAGAGGCACAAGCCTTTACAAAGTTTTCATCCCTTGCTCTAATTATACAGCCAAAACCTGCATCACCATGGTTATTTACCACTGAACCATCAATGTTCATAATATAAGGCAGGTCAGTCATAGGTGCCCAGGAGCATAAAACAGTCATTTGTTTTCTAAATATAATGTTAGGAAAAGTCACATCAATTTGTTTAAGAGAATGTTGAATCAGGCAAAGCAATTGGCATTAAATTTCAATTAGGAATTAAGGTTTGATGGAAAAAGTAATTCAATTATGGTTTTGCTTTATTCCCAGATGGAAGTTACAGATTACAGATCCATGTTGGGATTTATGTACTTATATAACCCTGGGAAGTGATTAACAGGTCATAGGTTCGAAAACTGCATAAAAGGTAAGCCTTTTGGCGAATGGTTTCGCCAAGTCCAACAATCGCACAATCCAGTTCTATAAATTCTGGAACACAGCAAACAACCACTACATATATGTATGTGAAAGAATAACTTACCAGTCAAAAGGAAATGTTCTGTTTCATATTGCTACACCTCACAACTTTGTTGGTACAAGGGCCAAAGTTCGAAAGCTCTGTGAATATAGAGTCATCAACCTTACTACTCAAAAAAAAAAAAAAAACAAAAGGCATCAGAATTATATAAAAAATTACGTTTTAGAAAATTGTATAAAAAATTTATAAAAAGTTACCCTACTGAAGTCATACAAAAGATCAAAGTCATCATGTCGGAGTACAACTCAGGGAACATTCCTGAGACATCTCGCTCAATGTCATCCCGACTTTTACTTTTTGGTTTGACATAATTAGCTTTATGGTCAGTGAGGTGACTATAGATAGCATTGATGTAACGGATGATATCAGACGTCCAAACATTAGTACTGCCAGACGGGAATGAACGACGGAACCACTCATCATAAACTTTTACATATTCATCAGTTCTGACTTCAACTTGGTCAGTCCAGCTCGAGAAGAACGAGGATGAGGAACTGGTCTGGTCCATGACATATACAAATTTGGCATCTGATCTGATGGCTGTATTCATCAGATCCATGAACCTTATGTGCTCCTCCACTGTCCAATAATATCCCTCGTACAGAAGAATAGAATCTGGCAATGTTGAAATATACTTGCTGCAATGATAGTATAATAAGAGTTTTAAATTCAACTAATATGTTATTGTTTAGGCTATTCAGTACTAATAGTAATATGCAATTATAAGACGTAATATGAGACTTACGTAATATCAAGTGCACGATCAAGGAACACTGCCAGTTCGCATGGAAGTTCAACTGTATGCTCAACATCTTTCTTGTTCTCGATTCTCGAAAGGAAAAGCTATCACGGTTTTCATCATAGCCTTAAGGGCCGCCACATGATTTACCGTCGAATCTGACCCCATAGAAGGCAGTATCCGTGCATGGCCCAAAGGCGTGATATAGACTTCCATAGTATCAATGCACAGACCGTGATCACGCAAATGCATCACACCGGCTATAATACCGCTACCAAAAATAAAGAGAGAGTAATATCTAATAAGTAACACATGTATGAATGAACAAAATAACAAAAAATGCATAAAAAAATATAAACAATGTTTGTTACCTGAAAAAAATTCTGAATTTCGGTTCAATGTTGCCCACCACATCTGGGTTGTTACATTGTCTTTCTCTTTACTTAGACCAAGCCATTCTTTATGGAAGAAATGTTCATCTGTGATAACTTCTTCCGAAACAATGTTCGAGTTACCATCATCGGAATTAATGAAGAACATCAACGTCAATAAATTCAAATGACCCGAATAAAAGTTTTTCGGCGACATTCACTTGATCCTCAGTAGCTTTCAACAAGGATGATGAACTTTATATTCCACCCATATTCAACCATCCAGTGCCTGTGGAGTTACATTTCAGTTGTTGTGCCCCTGGGAAGGACCAGTAATAGGCACTGAATGGGTAAATAAGGGAGGAATACAAAGGGCATCATTCTTATTAAAAACTACTGAGGATCAAGTTAATGGTGCCAAAAAACTTCTCAAACTTTGTTCGGGTTATTTAAATTTATTGATGTTGATGTTCTTCATTAATTCCGATGATGATAACTCGAACATTGTTTCGGAAGAAGTTATCACATATGGACATTTATTTCATAAAATAAGTAAAGAGAAATATTCATTGATTGATTAACATTTCTTAATCCAATCCATATATTTGACTTGTACCTCTTCTTTTCCCCAGCTACTTATTTTTTCTTTTATTTTTTTTTTCCAGCTACTTGTTTTACTTGTGCCTCACCTTTGTTCTTTTCTAAGACATCTTGTAACTTCTGAAAGAAAGTAAAACAATGTATCACATTAGTACAGATTTCACAAGGTATCACATTAGTACAGACTATAACTTGATTGCTTTCCTAAGATGTCAAAGATGCTCTCTGTAGTATCTAACTCTCACTGCTCTATCCTCCCTAGCTTCAGTGGTCGTTTAATGTATACTTCTATGTTACAGTGACTATAAAGTTTACATTGCCAAGAAATGGAACAAGAATAAGATTAATTGGGAGGGATCAAAAAGGGAAGTGTAAAGAGTAGATTGTGGTGGAGGGAGTATTAGGCCTTCTCCATAGGGAGAAAGAAAAATAAATAAATAGACAAAATAAAATAGAAAAAGACTACTACACCTGTCCTCTTCAGCCTTCTCATGTTCATGCACTTCTAATTCAGGGCTAAGAATAGAGTGTAAACATCCTTCGGAAACTACACTTGCTTCCATTGTCCGACTAGGCATCTTCCCAAAGAAGTCCTTCAATTTGTCCAATACTGCAGGAACTCGAGAACCTGAACCAACAACTTCAACTGAATGAAGATCATCAATACTCAGATGAGATTCTGTAAGAGCTTTCTGCAATGGCTGCTTCACATGTTGCAGAATTTGGGTGCTAATTTTCACAAACTTATCTCTTGCACTGGAGCATTTGACAGACTTATTTCCAATCAGGATATGCTTAGACGCTTTAGTATCATTAGTGAGAAGCTCCTTTAAGATCTGACAAGTAGCACGCAGCTCGAGACAGGCGCTGCGATCATTCTTGACAGAAATCAAATGTTTACTCCTGATCTCGGTAACAAAATGTTCGAACAGAGCTTCATCAAATTCTCTTCCACCAAGGGACAGGTCAAACAAGTATGCCAACATTTTCAATCCACCTTTCTTGAAGGCAGCGATACAAATTTGCAGGCTTGAATGGCCAACATCGCTTTGCAGGCTTGAATGGCCAACATCGACAAAAGCGACATTTCCGGCATCATCACAGGCTGTCTTATAACCATAAGCCAATGCAACAGCGGTCGTCTCATAGAAAACACGGGGCCGATTCAACTTAGCCTGTTCTGCAGCCTCTTGAACAGCTTTTCTTTGAAGGTCAGTGAAATAGACCGGTATTCCAATGCAATAATCTATGTCTGTTGCTTTTTCTTTCAATTCCTCTTCTGCGATAGACTTCAACTTAGAAAACATCCGTGTCAAAACTCAGGCAGGTGTAAGTTTCCCTTGAAGTAACTTATATTGAAGAAAGATCTCAGGAATAGCATTAGATTCTTCTTCGTTGAATAATACAAACGGCAGTGAGACGAGATCAGGTTTCACTTCTGAAACCGTTTTCCCTAACAATCTCTCAACTTGGGAGACTATATTTTTTGAAGTACTTGCCGCAAACCGAATGGACTTGGACTCGTCATCAGACCTTTCGGATTTGACATCAGAATAAATATTGAAAATAGCAGGCATTTCACTACAGACAACGCGAGTAGCCCCTCCCCTTTCCGCAACAGCAAGGGAAAGGGTCTCATTGCCAAAATGAATACCTACTGCACTCATGGTTGAGGGGAAAAAACCTACAACGCCAACATACATAATCAGCCGGCCGTATGAACAATTTAATACAGAAAGCACACTGATATATCTCAATATATATATATATATATATATATATATATATTACACCTGCTGAGCATCGGTCCAGAACCGGCCCGGACCGAACCCGAAAAAGACCGACCCGAATTTTTTGTTTAAAAAAAAAATTAAGGAGCAAAATACATGAATCCAGGAGAAAAAAAATGAATTCCCAAATC
Organism: Plantago major; assembly: GCA_026545765.1. NCBI lineage: Eukaryota > Viridiplantae > Streptophyta > Magnoliopsida > Lamiales > Plantaginaceae > Plantago > Plantago major. The sequence continues at coordinate 59,495,289 of CM048841.1, forward strand.
AAATCCGTTCTGCAGAATTCCCAATATGAAACCACAAATTTCAGATAAACCCTAAATAACAAAACAACACAAATCGCAACCCTGATCAAAATCTTTTTATCATTTCACCCAGAGCAAAAATGATCAAATGAATTAAAATGCCGACCGCTAAAACAACAGAAAGAAAAAGATATTTAAAAAAAGGCAAAAACCGACCGAATCAATAAACAAGATAATGGATCCAGATATGAATAGGAAATTGGAATGATTCGAGTAAACAAACCTTTTTCTCCAAGAGATCTCTTAAATTCCCTTTCTCTTGTTTCGGTTACCTGGAAGGCTGGAAGCATTGGACCCAATAGGTCGAGGTAGGCCGTGGGCAGACGGCAGGTGACGGCGTAGGTGAGATTGGCGATTGGCGAAATTTCGGACTGAGGGAGGCAGTTGGCGAATTTGATTTGGGAATGAATGGGTTAGGGTTTTTTTTCCTAAATTTCGGTTTTGTCGATCCAGCCCCATTTTTTTTTTTTGGTTTTGGACCAGCCCGGACCGAAAACCAAAATTTCCAATTTCTTCGACCCAAGGACCGGACCGGACCGAATAGGGTTAGGGTCGGCCCAAAAACCGATTTTTCGGACCGGTTCGGCCCGGGGCATTTTATGCTCAGCTCTACCTGCTTCTATCAATAACATATTGGTCCAAAATCGAATTTTAGAGTTGACCAGCCAAAAAAATAATTTCCACCTGGATATATGAGCATTGACGTGGAAAATTATGTTTTGGCTGGAGAGACTGATTAGGGCTAATAGAATAGAGAAAAAGGGGGAAATTGTCTCATTCCTCACCAGCCCTTCTTCTTCAACACCATATTCTCTTCAATCTTACTGTCAAAATTCGACCATAATCACAAACTCAGCTTCAATTTTATGTGTCCCACTTGAACCGTTTGCTATCGCTCTTGGTGAAGGTGCAAGAATTTTGGGTTTCGAAGCTTCGAAAGGCAACAATGGCGGGTGATGAGTATCTCTTTACCCTAAAATTTTCGAGTTCGTGTATATTTCTCGTGCATGGTATGGTAGATGATGTTGGTAAAGGTATCGACTAAGGAAGGAATCTTGGTGTTGCAAAATTTTGACAGAAAAAACCCTTGCTTTACTTGAGAAGATTATCTTACATTAGTATGTGTTTAAGCAGGTTCACTTGATGTTGTTATGGTGTAGTTGATGATAGTATTTTTTACGTGTTGAGTATAAACGAGTTCGATTATGCCTTATTGTAGTTCAATTTCGAATGAATGTTTGCCATTTTTTGTGTTTTGAAATTGCTCGGTGTTGTTACTTTGTTCTCAACCATTTTGTGTTGTGTTACGTTGACAGGTGATGATTTGTTCAATATAAGGATGCATTTTGTAAAGGAACAGTTTCTACTCTATGATGTATGTACGAAGAAGTATAACTATTCTAAACTCATGAAAGATGTTATCAAAGAGGTAATAGATGATGTTCATGCCAACTTCTCTCTGTTTTGGACTATGAAATATGATGTTGAGGGTTCATTTGAGCAGTATGAGGTATTAAGTGATATGGATGTTGAATTGATGTTTGAGAGAAGCAAAACACACAAATTAGAAGTTGAATTGCATATAGAAACTGATGATGTTGAGCCCTTGGCTATTGATTTTTCTGGACATAAGGCCAGTAAATGTGATGATGATGTTGATCAATTATATCAACTAATCAGGGGGAATACATATTACAAGATTTGAACAATAACATCATAACGCAGCAGATTTCTTCTCCCCAAACCGGTTCTTCGCAATGCACTAGCTTTCGACAAAATGAAACATGAAGAGCATGTCGTTCGTACTTAACTTAACTGAGTACACATGAGAATGAAAAGGCGCAAACAAGAGGGTTTGCACTTCCCGAAAGGATCACACAAGCGTCGGTACAATATTTTTTCATCGGCTTAAAGTTTCTCACCGGCCTTTTGGACTAAAGAGTTAAACAAACTTGCTATTTTTAGGAAAAACAAACTTATGAGATCTTAATTCCACTACACTATCTAAGCTGAGAATCGTGCAAAACGTAAGCAGCAAGCAGATTTAACAATCACAATAGAAGTTTTCGTAACTTGGAAGAATGACTCACGAAAGACTCTATAGAAGAAAAGAAAAATTGACCAAAACAAACAGAAAGTAAAGGACGAAAGACTCTAGAGACTCAGAAAATAGAGAAAATGCAGACAAGACACTAGAGAGCACAATCCCCCTCCCCAAACCTAAACTCAAGCATGTCCTCAAGCGTAGAGTGAAAAAGAAAAGAGAATGGGAGCTATAGTGACTTGCCTGCTGGTGTACCTTTATAGTCATGTACTAGACTCACCAAGAACAACCTCTTCATCCGATCGCTCTTTAAATCCGTCCAGATATGGCTTAACCCGCTGGCCATTGACCTTGAAGGTGGATCCATCACTTGTGTTCAAGAGTTCGACAGCACCATGTGGTGCCACTTGAACGATTTCGTATGGTCCATCCCATCGAGAGCGCAGCTTCCACAGAAGCGATTTAAAGCGAGTTAAAGAGTAAAACTTTCAAACCTGGGGTCAAATCCTTATGAATTATTCCCTTATCATGGTATTCCTTAGTCTTGGCCTTACGGATCTTAGCATTCTCGAAAGCAGTGTTCCGGAGTTCTGAGAGCTGCAGTATACGCTCTTCGCCCCATTCTGCTCTGTGCTCAAGCTCTACCGGTAGGTGGCAAGCTTTTCCATAGACTAGCATGTAAGGTGTGGTGCCTATAACAGTTTTATAGCTTGTGCGGTATGCCCACAAGGCGTCGTTGAGCTTGTACGACCAGTCTTTTCGGTTAGGCTTCACCACCCTCTCAAGTATACTCTTAATCTGCCGGTTACTAACCTCTACGGCACGACGTTTGGGGTGATATCTTGTAGCGACCCGATGATGCACTCCATACTTTATTATGATTCGCAAAGAGCGGTTGATGAAGTGGGAGCCATCATCGATTACTACCATGGGTGCCGACCGCAAAGAATATTCTTGGCAAGAAAAGAGACAACAACTTTGGAATCATTAGTCTTGGTTGGAATTGCTTCCACCCACTTAGTCAAATAATCGACAACAACCAGTATATATTCAAAGCCATTACTCTTGGGGAAGGGTCCCATAAAGTCGATGACCCACACATCAAAAGGTTCAACAACTAGATTACTTGTGAGGGGCATCTCATTCCTCTTTCCTATATTGCCACTTCACTAACAGGCGTCACAGCTAACACAAAATTTATGGGCATCTTTAAAATGAGAGGGCCAGAAAAAATCTGATTGAAGAACCTTCAAGGCGGTTTTCTTCCCGCTATAGTGCCCACCGCACTGCATGGAGTGGCAGAATGCAAGTATGCTTCCAATTTCATCTTCTGGTACACAACGCCGCATCATGCCATCATTGCCTAGCTTGAACAGGTATGGATCATCCCAAAAGTAGCTCCTACAGCGAATAGCAAAATTATTCTTTTCCTGCGAAGTCATGTTAGTAGCAAACAAACCTGTGGCCTTAAAATTAACAATGTCGGCAAACCAAGGTTCTAAACTAACAGAGAATAAATGCTCATCAGGGAGATCATCAGGAATGGGGGAAGATGGGGCGATGGTGCCAAGATTAATCCTGGATAGGTGATCTGCCACTAAGTTATCTTTGCGACGCTTGTCAACTATCTCACAGGCAAACTCTTACAGCATCAGGATCCAGCGAATAAGGCGAGGCTTAGAATCGCTTTTGGCCATAAGGTGGCGAATTGCTGCATGGTCGGTATGCACTATTACCTTGAATCCCTTTAGACACGACCTGAATTTATCCAGGGCGAATATGACAGCCAGGAATTCTTTCTCAGTGGTAGTGTAATTGACCTATGCACCATTTAGAGTTTTGCTGGCATAGTAAATCACATGGAAATGCCTATCGACTCTTTGTCCTAGAACAGCGCCTATAGCGTAGTCAGAAGCATCACACATAATCTCGAAAGGTAAAGACCAATCAAGTGCCATAACAATAGGGGCGGAAACAAGTTTTTCTTTTAGGATATTAAAGGCTTCCATGCACTTATCATCGAAAACAAAAGGCACATCTTTCACCAGCAAGTTAATAAGGCACTTAGCAATTTTTGAGAAATCCTGGATGAACCTCCTATGGAATCCAACGTCCTAGAAAAGATTGTAACTCTTTCACACAAGTGGGTGGGGGAAGTTTCACTATAACATCATGTTTAGCTCTATCTACCTCAATCCCCCCCCAGAAACCACATGCCCTAGAACAATACCCTCTCGCACCATAAAGTGACTTTTTCCCAACTAAGGGTGAGATTACACTCTATGCAACATTCCAAGACTTTATCAAGCTTACCAAGGCAGTCGGTGAACGAGTCACCAAAGAGAGAGAAGTCATCCATAAACACTTTAATGAAATCCTGCACCATGTCAGAGAAGATAGAGAGCATGTACCTTTGAAAAGTTGTTGGAGCGTTGCATAAGCCAAAAGGCATCCTGCGATAGGCGAAGGTGTCGTATGGGCAAGTGAAGGTGGTCTTCTCTTGGTCTTCCTGCGCTATGGGAATCTGATAAAAACCTGAAAGACCATCCAAAAAACAATAGAACTCGCGCCCCGCAAGGCGGTTTAGCATCTCATCAATAAAGGGCAGGGGGAAGTGGTCCTTCTTAGTGGCAGCATTCAATCTCCTATAATCTATTCAAACACGCCACCCTGTGATTTTCCTAACAGGAACCTCTATCCCTTTCTCATTGGTCTCAGATTACTCCGGACTTTTTCGGACAACATGCATGTGGCTTACCCATCATTTGTCGACTATAGGGTAGATCATATCATGTTCTAACAGCTTAAGTACCTTGGTTTTAACTACGTCTTGCATGACGGGGTTAAGCCTACGCTGGGGTTGCCTCACAGGTTTAGCGTCATCTTCAAGACTAATCATATGGGTGCACCTAGTCACGCTAATGCCCTTGATGTCACCAATCCCCATCCTATGGCCTCGGAGTTCTCTCTCAAAAGCTCTAATAGCCTATTCTCTCCTTCCTTTTGCAATTTCGAAGAGATTATCACAGGTTTAGTTTTGTTTTCTCCTAGGAAAGCGTATTTAAGATGGGACGGGAGCTCCTTAAGGTCAGGTTTAGGGGGGTCGATTTCCCCAGTGTTTCCACCAAGGTGATGGATTTCCTCACCAGGGTCGACTTCAGCCGAGTCAAGCATGCAGACTATCTCACTACTCTCCTCACAAAGCATATCCTCATCAGAGAGTTAAAGCTACTTCTAGCTTATCATCAGTTAACATAGCTAGGTAAGTAGCATGCACACAATCATCAATACTATCATCAAACTCGGCATTTACTTCAGAAATCAGATTACATTCTTCCACTGAGTAGGTGTCAGAGTTACATGCCGATCATGTTGCATCCTTGCTGATCTTGTTGCCACCAATTTCCATGGCAATCTTCCATTCCGCTACATCGACCTGCAGCTTCACTGTTTTCATAAAGGGTCTTCCCAAAAGGATCACATGGTCCTTACTACTAGTGCCTGCTCCACTTGGGGGTAGTACCAACCACTGAATTATCTGTTTATGGTAGAACTAGCTTTTTGTTGGCCAAATACTTCCTCTTACTTGCATTGAGATCCTTGAAGAACTTAGAGTAGGAAGGGACATTATCAATGAGGTCAAGGAATGGGATGTTCACATTCACCTTTGAGAGCATGGCCAAAATAGCTTTGAATTTGCTGTCATCCTTGGGTTTTTTGATTCTACCTGGATATGGCAGTTTTTTGCTGATTGGGGTCGGTGAATGTGAGGTTATCAGATTTGTGAAGCACCCCCGTGCGTGTCACCGACGGGTTGGCTTTTTCTGTCAAAGGTTGTTCTTCCCCAATGAGGTCGACTACTGGGGCATCCGGGGCTTGTGTCTGTGGTTCTAGTTCCGACCCTTGGATCACCATTCCACTTCGGAGTACTGTGGTTGCTTGAACTTCCTCCTCCTCGGTTTCCTCATCCCCGAACTCAGTGCTTGCCAGAAACCTGACCAGTTGGTCGGTAAAATCCTCTATCCTGCTTACCATTCCCTCTATCTGTTTGCTAGTCCTTTCTTGCCCTTCCATCACAAGACTCATGTATTTTTCATCATGGGCAATCAAAGCTAGCAGAGTACTATCGCTGAATGCACTAGCTTCCCGTTGCACCTCTAGACTATTCGCTGTCTTCATAATGGTTGGTCCAGATAGCTCTGCGTTGGGTGCGTAGTAACCAGGAAAGCACTCCATACCTGGACTAGAATAACAAGAACTCAACTGTTGTTTAGTTTCTGTTAGTCCAAATAAAATGAAATGATGCCTCAAGTAACCAACGACTTTCAGTGCTATCTGCAAGGCAACTTTGACTCCCTCTCAGAATCTTTTGTGATTCTTAGTCAGTCAACAATGACTAAGGGGGAAGGATCTTAAGGTGCTCAGAGAGGAAGAGGAAGAGGAAACAAAAGAAGATCTGAACAACCACCTCTCAGAATAAATGAGCCCTCCTCCAGCCAAGCTACTACTCAGATAGTAGCAACAACTCAGCAGATTCCTGAACAAGGAATGACAACAAGGGCCAGATTACAGGCAAGATCACAGAGACCTCCAAAGGGAACCAAGTCCCCAAGGAGAAGACAAGTAATAGGGATTCAAGAGTCTTCTGAAGAAGAAGAAGAAGAAGAAGAAGAAGAAGAAGAAGAAGAAGAAGAAGAAGAAGAAGAAGAAGAAGAAGAAGAAGAAGAAGAAGAAGGCCAAATCAAATCCCAAGGCAATAAAGATGCATGCAAATCTCCCAGGCACAAATTTAATGTTCTCGATGAAAAGCGATGATGATGAAGCTCCTCTTCACAGAAAAAGAAAAAGGGAATTTAGCTCATCTGAGCCTATTGCTGCAAAGCAATTGGTAGCCAAAACACCCTCTGGAAATACCAAGTCTATCCAGGGTGGTTCTTCAAGCAATCCCCCAAGGGAAAATTCAAGGACAAAGAGGAAGAGATCAAGGGATATCAAGTTTGGCAGGATACTTCCACAAAAGCCAGAAGATGCCCTGATCAAATATGTGAAGACTGACAACAGCTCCTCCTCCTACAGGTCTATTCATCAGAAAAATGGATACTAGATACTGGAACTCAAGCACTTGCTTGTAAATGAAAAAGGATTCCCAGTACCCATCCATCAACAACTCATGGCATGGAGAAAAGATAAGCCAACTTGATCAACACCAATCATGTCAAAGCTTGGTTGGATTTTGAAGTTGTTAAGAGAGTTGAAGCCATGAGGAAGGACCTTAATGATGAGTGTCCTTATGGAAAACCTAATGATGTGCACAGAGTACCAAATCTCACTGGAACAAGCACAAGGCCAAGACTTACTGTGGAACCCTTTGAGTCATTCTACATGACTGAAGATCAATACAAGGGTGACATCACATATCTGAGGATCATATATGAATACTTCAAACTATCAGATATCAGAATTGAGCATGCCTGAAAATGGGGAAAGTATATGTGGGTCAAACACTTTGCCAAGAAGAATCCCACCAAATCATACAGAGAAATATGTGGTTATGCAAGGGATACTGAGATGTTAGTCAGGACTTTGCTCTATGACATCAAAAGATTTGGAGATAGGGAATTTGCAAATTGATCCATGGAGATTGCTGAAAACTTGAAGATTTTTGAAGACTAGTTAATTAGAATGTTTACTTAGAGCTTGGTTACTCCTGTTGTTCTAACTTAACTATGTATTTTATATCTTGCTGATTGTACTTTAATGTGTTTTATTCATTGTAAAAGTTATCTGTGAACTTTCCTCGTAACATATCTGATGAACCTACTCTCAGATATCAATCTATAACAAGATAACTTGTCAGCAAAGATCACACCTTGTGATTTGGTTGATGTTTACTTTCTGCACTTAATTAAATGAATTGAAAAGATCATAAGAAATGATTAAGTGTTGGATTGTTTCCTCTTCCAAGTTGTAATAGGTTTTAAAGATAACCATCGTTGACTAATCAAAAAGGGGGAAATTTGTTAGAAATATCTGTTTAGATTTTGATCAGCAACCTAATGACTTATCTTAGCTCAGAAAGGTAACTAGTACTCTTAGTTCACTTGAACATTGTAAAAGAGGAAGTTTACTGAGTATGTTAGTCTAGCAAATCTTGTATAGGATGTTAGGTCTCTGAATGTAATTTTTATATCATGAAAGAAGACCAAAAAGAAGGCATCCGGCAGAAGAATTCAACGTATTGAAGATTCGAAGACTACACAAGATTGCTGAAGACTAAGGAGATTGGTCTCCTCAGATACCTACTTCCAGATACCTTGAAGAAACAAGTGTTTTTCAATAAACAAGTTTCACAAAAGATATCTGAGAACACAAGGTTACTGAGTAAGGAAAAGTGCCCACAGAAACCCACACTCGGATACCTTGGATAAAACTATGTTTCTGGGAAACAATGATTCAATAGGTATCTGGAGAAGTGAAGATCTCTGGTAAAGGACATGCAATGCTTTAGAAAGCGTGCATAGTTCCGTTAACTCTGAGACAAAAATAGTACAGTCTGATAAATGCATGACAGAGACATCTGAATAAAGAGGAAATTTACGAAAAGAGACAACGTCTTCTCAAAGACTATTCTGAGATATCAATAGTTTGAATTTACATACGCGACTTTTAGGTTTTTAAAGGAAGTGAATTTCAGTCGGGACGTCGGGCGTGAGCAGAGCCGAAACGTTTAGTGAAACATGGGAAGTTACTGACAACCTTTCGTTTGAAGTTGCTGGAATATATTTTATTCAGCAAATAAAACCACAATATTTTCAACATTCTTGTCTTTAAAAGATACACAATATAACAAGAAATGACATTAGTTTTTGAAAAAGACAAAAAGACACTATTTTCATTGACAAAAATCCCAAATCCCAACCACTCTCTTAGTTCGCTGAGTTTATCGGTTGTTCATTCTTCGCCGCCATCTCACCTACAAGGAAGGGAATAAAAACAAGTGTGAGAAAAACCTCAATGAGTGTTCAAAGATTTTCGTGAGAAGTTTTCATTAAAATCATAACAATAAAAAAAACAAGAACTTAAAATCCAATATACTTTCAATAACGTATACTTTTCCGAAAAATATCATTTCATGCCGCTCCTTATAACCCCACGATAAAAACAGCCTTATGTCTCACGATAGTCGATCAAACTATCGATCAGGACCTCGCCATGGTACAGGGGTGGAATTCTACGACCCAACTAAATCAGTGAAGGCTTCTATCACTCGATTTAAAGGGAATGGGCAAAGGAAACCGACAAGTAGCTCGCCAAACACAACTGACCAAACTACAAGCCAATTAACCTGAACCAAACGTACGTATCTTTCTTGAACCGTCAATCAAAACAAAATAACAATCATATATATAAAAATATATATATCTTTCAAAATCAGAGGAAGCATGCAAAAACTCTTTCGTGATTTGATTTTTATGCAATAGAACGTGCGTTTTGAAAACCATGAAATACTTATATATATATAAGTTGAAAACATATTAAATACCTTCCATGTTTTGAAAATAATACATATATATAGTTTTGTAGAACAGTCACGTTTGAAGGTTAGGAAGAGCAAGAACCATGAAAGTACTTGCAAGAAGAACAAGCTACAAACATGAAAGAAAAAGACAATAGTATTTGAAGATTTTTGGGAGAAAATATATATAGAATTTGTGTGAGTAAAAGTGGCTGCAAGAAGGAGGTATTTATAGGGTGGATTGAGTGAAGATGAAAGGGTTGAAAAGCTAAAAATAAATGGCAATTTAAATGGTTTAAATTGCACTTAAAACTCATGATAAAACCAACAATGAAGGAGCCAAAATTAAGAGATACCTTTCACATTTTTTCTCAACATTTAAACACAATAACTAATGATAAATTATCAGATTTTACTTGGGAAAAAGTTCAAAAACGTTTTTGGCATGACTTAGGGTCATTTGTACACAAAAATAAAAAATGTGACACACCAAAAATGCAACACTTAGAGCAATTAAATTGAACTCACAATTACACATGCATATGTAACTATTAAACTCAAAATATTGAACATGCCTATGTAATATTTAACTTACAATTAGACATGCATAAGTAACATAAAAGAGAAACGAAAAGAAAATCAGAACGTTGATCGAAAAATAGCGGAAACATAGCACGAAACATTAGACATTACAGGCAACCTTTTGTACTGTAACATGAATAAGAAAGAAAAATATTTTATTCATTAAAGAAGCCTCAAGTTTCCAAACTCTTCTATTTTAAAATATATGAATACAAAATAACACTTTAATTTCTAAACATTAGGAGAGCCACACACACATGAAGACATGCATGTACATTACATAATTCAGAAGTGACTCTTCACATTATAAATCAATAAAGCACATACATAAAGACTTGCATTTAAATAAGATAATTAAAAAGACTTTTAGACTTCTTCTAACTTAACTACTATTAATATAACATATTAATGAACTCACATGCATGAAGGCAATTGAAGTTAATCTTTAAATCTAATCAAGCCACACAAGTAATTACCATTTATTGAATTAATGAATTAAAATAAAATCTCTTCACATAAATCATCATTCAAGACTCTTACATAAAGTCTTCTATTAAGTTAGACAATTAAAAAGAAGTCTTGTCACATTAATCATTCATAAAGATAAATTTAAGAGAGGTCATTCCAATTATTTTAAAATAATTACACCAACAAATTGAATGATAAAATAATCACATTTTTATGTAGGAAAAATACACAAAAAATAATTTCTCTTCTTTAAGAAAAAGTACAAAATAAATAACCACACATATTACAAATTGACAAGTTATATAGACTTTTAAAACAAATAATTAACATCTAAAACAATAACACAATCAAATTAAAATAATTCAAATATATTTTCATACAAATACGCTAACACAAGTAAAAGCATGCAAGGGCAAAAATACTAAGGTACGTTAAAATCTGGGGTGTCACAATTTCATTGTGCTTAATGGATACTATTCAAACGACATGATTTTCAACTATAAATATCACCACTTAGAATGCTTGAAAACATACCAAGAACTTACACCAAGAACTTACACACAGAACTTACACATTCAAGCATACAAGCCTTCAAACTACTAATTCTCCAGCTTACTGTTGCGACCAAGCTCTTAAATTCTAAGTAGCACGAAAGTTCTAAGTGTCCTGATCCTTAACAAGCATTGTTATCTGTGAAAGAGTTGAATCAGAGGATCAAGTATCTGAGATTCATTCTCTAGAACACTTAACATAAGACTTGGGTCAGTAAAGAACATATCACCACACATTGTGAAGTGTGTTAAGTGATTCTTGTTCTATAGAGTATTCCTACATAAGTGAGAAAGTTATTAAGACTACTCACCTGACAAACTACCTTAACCAACACCACACACGGCGTGGAGTACAGGAAGTACTTAGTTTGGGAAACTAAGGAATAGCTCAAAGGTTTCTGAGTACAAGAAGTACTTGGCTGAGAAAGTCGGGGAATAACTCAGGGGGAACACTTGGTTGGGAACCTAGTGTAAAAGGAAATCATGGGATATGATTATCGTAAGGAGAACTCAATATCTATCTTATAGTAAAATTTCAAGTCCTGAGAAAGGGCGAGTGGATTAGTTGAGGGATTACGCCACCCTTATATACCACTTAAGTTGATCTGTGTTATTTACTTTCTGCAACTTATTATTTGCTTTATTTACCTTGCTGAGTATTTACACACTTATATCTTGCAAAGCACGAGCTCTAATCACATAGAAAGTCTTCCGCTCTCTGAATATAAGTATCAGATATCTTTTCACATATCTGAGAAACTGTTTTATCGTCAAAAGTTTTAAAAGACTATTCACCCCCCCCCCCCACCCTCTAGTCTTTTACTTTGTCGTTATCTGGACCAACACACTCCCCGTGCTGTCACCCAGACAAACTATCCCCTTGCTGTTGACCTACACCACCCGTGCACAGTCACCCAGACAAAGTATCCCTTTGCTGATTGCTCAGACAAAGTGTCCTATGATGTTGGCCTCAACACTTCCCGTGCTGATCCACCCAGACAAAGATAGTGCATACCTTGCACTTTTCCTTCAGGCACGACGATCCTCCATAAATCCCTTCCTCATCTCGGCTTGACACTCTTTAGCTGCTTGACCCAGACTTGACTCAGTCCCTCCAAGATCTATCAGTCTACAATCTCTAGAAGCCAACAACCCAGTTAGTTTGTTGCTCTGTTTCGTGCACTCGAGTTCTACCAGATTCAGTTGGCAATCTGCTTCGAATCCAAGATAGGCTTTTTACAGCTTCTCTTCAGCTTTAAGTGCTAGCCTTCAATACAGTGAAGTATCAAATTTTCTCTGAGATAAATCTCTTAGAACCAAACACTGAACTTTTTGTAGATTGAGATTGGGAGTCTACGCTTAGAATATGCTTTCGAAAAGTTTCTTATGTCAGAAGTTTTCTCAAGCCTATACTACTAGCTTTCACAAGCGGATAGTTATTCCAAGGTATTCTTATTTTCGAACTTAGATCAACTTTATAGTTTCTGTAAAGTTACTACAAAGTTTCTACAAAATTTTCTACAAAGTTAAAAGTTGTTTTCAGAAATGAACAAGTCCTCTATTTATAGATGGAGAATGCGAACGTTGAAAAGTATCCTTTAGATAGATTCAAGGTTAGTTTTGTCCATTCACAAATGTCGGTTGGTCAGAGATATTTTGAACCAGATAATATAGCCGTTCAAAATTAAGGATAAGATTTATGCCCCGTCGCTTTCTCTTGTACATTAAATGCGCTCTGTCTCTTTCCTAGTTCGTTCCTTTAAACGCTTTGATCTAGTTCAACTTCCAACGGATATATTGTCAGCCAATACCATAGCTCCAACAAAACAACATCAGCACAAGTTGCTTGATTATATTGACGTACTCTATGAGCGCACTAATTTTGCGGTTTAACTTAAGTATTGGCTGTCCAACTTTACTAAACCCTTTTTATTTACTAAGCTATATTCTTCTTATTTTTCAGAATAAGCATGACTCAGTTCTTAATAACGGAATGAGTCTTGTAAAAACCCTTCAAAAGGCGTATAGTGTTCTTCATGTCTTTAGCATTTCCTTCCAAGGTGGCTCGGTCTTCAAGTCCTCCAAAAGTAAAAATAAAATTACACTTGAAACTAGGGGTGAGCGCGGACGGGTTTAGGCGGGTATTTATGAAAAATCAAACCGACCCACTATAGGCGGGTAGTTATAATTATAATAGGAATTGTCATATAAGGACCACTTTGTGGGTTGGCTTGCACAAAAGGACCACTAAAAAAAAGGCTTGCAAAAAAGGTCATTCTATTTTTTGAGCCCTAATTCATTCCATGTTTTCCCAATATACCCTTACTCTTTTCTTCCAGATCCAGCGCCAGTACAATACGTATTCTTTCTGATTTTTTCTTCTCTCGCTTTTTCCTCCATGCTTTCTTCCTCCCACACCCTTTCTTCCTCATCTCTCTTCGCTATTTTCTTCTATTTTCTTCTCGTTTTCGACATGGATTAGTACGGACATCTTTTTGCTTTTTATTTTCACTTGCTTTCTCCTCCACGCTTTCTTCCTCCAACACCCTTTCTTCCTCATCTCTCTTTGCTATTTTCACCTATTTTCTTCTCGTTTTCAACATGGATTTTATGGTTTCATTGACTTGTAATGGTCTTAGCCATGATTTTGGCATAGAAATTGGTTTCACGTTTTTCTAATATGTTGGAGATCGCAATCGAGAAATTCAGGTTGAATGATTTTGATTGGACTAGTTTCAGGGCAGAGTGCACTAGTAGATTCTTTTCTGTGTTTTTGTTTTTTCGAATTTTTCCTTTTGTGTTGTATGATGGAACCTGAAACTAACATTTTTAGTTCCTGAATCTAACATTAATGAACATGAAACTAATTTCTAAGTTCCTGAAACTAGCTTAATGAACCCGAAACTAATTTTAATGAAAAAGAAACTAACTTTATGAGTTTCTGAAACCAACTTTATGAGTTCCTAAAACTAATACTAATGATGCTGAAACTAACGGAAAAGATCTTGAAACTAACATTGTTTACATTCTTTCTGTGTTTTTGTTTTTTTAGAATTTCTCCTTTCGTGTTGTGTGATGGAACCTGAAATTAACATTTTTAGTTCCTGAAACAAACATTAATGAACATGAAACTAACTTTTGAGTTCTGAAACTAGCTTAATGAACCTGAAACTAAATTTTAGTGAACTTGAAACTCACATTTTTAGTTCCTGAAACTAACATTAATGAACATGAAACTAGATTAATGAACCTGAAACTAACATTTTTAGTTTCTGAAACTAACATTAATGAACATGAAACTAACTTCTGAGTTCCTAAAACTAGCTTAATGAACCTAAAACTAACATTTAGTGAACCTGAAACTAACATTTTTAGTTCCTGAAACTAACATTAATGAACATGAAACTAACTTCTGAGTTCCTGAAACTAGCTTAATGAATCTGAAACTAACTTTTAGTGAACCTGAAACTAACATGTTTAGCTCCAGAAACTAACATTAATGAACATGAAACTAACTTCTGAGTTCCTGAAACTAGCTTAATGAACCTGAAACTAACTTTTAGTGAACCTGAAACTAACATTAATGAACATGAAACTAACTTCTGAGTTCTTGAAACTAGCTAGAATAGCCCTGAAACTAAGCTTAATGACCCTGAAACTAACTTTAGTGGGCCTGAAACTAATACTATATTGCTGAAACTAACATTGTAGGTCCGACAACCGCTTAATTAGGGTTTAGGGTTTAGGACGGGTCCAGGCCCCTGGACCCGTCCTAAACCCTAAACCCTAATTAAGACTGTAGCTCTCGAAGGGAGTATTCAAATTAAGTTGATTTAGGGTTCACCATTTTCCCCTAGGGTTTTAGAATTATGAGTTCTTCTGAAACTAACTTTAGTGGACCTGAAACTAACTTTAGTGGTTCTGGAACTAATTTTAGTGAACATGAAACTAGGTTTTGTGGTTCTGAAACTAACATTTTTATGTTATGAAACTAACTCATGCGTTGTAAAACTAACTTTTTGTGTTCTGAAACTAATTCTTATGTCCTGAAACTAACTTTTTTGTGTTATGAAATTAACTCATGTGTTGTGAAACTAACCATATAATATCTGAAGCTAAGAGACTTGCTCCTGAAACTAACAGACTATATCCTGAAACTAACAGACTTTGTTGTCCAACCTACCTTATAAGTCATACGTACTAGCATACTAATTAGAGTTAAAAAAAAATACAAGCATACTGAACTTTGCATTTATATGTCCGTTTATTATCTTCTGGAACAACACCCTGAATGGTGTTTTATATAGGCTTTTCGAATGTTTTTTTAGGGCTAGAGTCGGGAGAAACTCGACACACGTTTTTAACCCCCGCGGTTAAATGTTGTTTCCGTGGCCTTTGCTTTCCTGAAACCAACAGAAAAGGCCCATGAAACCAACAAAACAGGCTCCTGAAACTAACTCAAAGACTCATGAAACCAACAGAACTGGCTCTTGAAACTAACTCAAAGACTCATGAAACCAACAGAACTGAAGGTGTATTCAAATTCAGTTGATTAGGTTCACCATTTCCCCTAGGGTTTTAGAATTATAAGTTCCTGAAACTAATACTATTTTGTTCTGAAACTAACAATGTTGGCCTTGAAACTAACTTCAATGAACCTGAAACTAACATTCTGAGTTCTTGAAACTGACTTTAATGAAACTGAAACTAATATTAATGAACCTGAAACTAACTTTTCTGAGTTCATGAAACTAATATTAACGATGATGAAACTAATACAAATAATTCTGAAACTAGCTAATACTATTTTGTTCTTAACATTTGTTGGCCTTAAAACCAACATTCTGTGTTTTTGAAAATTACTTTAGTGAACCTGAAACTAATACTAATGAACCTGAAACTAACTTTCTGAGTTCCTGAAACTAATCCTATTTTGTTATGAAACTAACATTTATTGGCCCTGAAACTAATTGTAATGAATCTGAAACTAACTTTAGTGAACCTGAAACTAACATTGTTGACTTTGAAACTAATTTTAATGAACCTGAAACTAACTTTTTGAGTTCTTGAAACTAATATTAATGATGCTGAAACTAATACAACTGATGCTGAAACTAATACTTCAGTTGATTGGGTTCACCATTTCCCATAGGGTTTTAGAATTATAAGTTCCTGAAACTAATACTATTTTATTCTGAAACTAACAATTATTGGCCCTAAAACTAACTTTAATGAACTTGAGTTACTGAAACTAATACAAAAAATGCTGAAACTAATACTATTTTGTTCTGAAACTAACATTTGTTGGCCCTGAAACTAACTGTAATATATCTGAAACTAACATTCTGAGTTCCTGAAATTAGTTAGTGAACCTGAAATAATACTAATGATGTTGAAACTAATACAAATGATGTTGAAACTAATACTATTTTTTCTGAAACTAACCGTTGGCCTGAAACTAAGATTGATTCCTAAATTGATAATCGAGTGATAGAGAATTGAAATCGGAATTTTCCGTGGGAACTATCCAACTGAAACAAAAGAGATTTCTCAACCTTCAATTCAATTACCAGTAGTATCACACAGTTTGCCATGGTATGTCTCTTTGTTTGTTTTACTCACCCCCAATTCCAATTTTCATCCATTCAGGTCATGACCTCTATTTTTCTTTTCCATTCCACTCTGTTATTCCATTTCCAATGAATTCGTGATGTAGAAAGTTGCGCACCGTATCACCCATCCATTCTTCTTCTCTTCACTACAATTACACTCACATGAGTACAAACAAAGTTTAGAGAGAGATTCAGAAATCCACACCGAATATGGCATCTTCTTCCACCGGACAATCGGCAATGGCGGTTACCAATTCCAGCATCCTCGTCCTCCTCTGGCGGTGCAACGGCGGTGTTGAAGCACTCGGAATCGGCAACCATGGTGGAAAAATGAGAGGACGATTTGGTAAAGAAGAAGAAGAGTAGAGTTGTTGTTTGGTGAAGAAGAAGAAACAGATCTGAGATGATGAGGATGAAGATGTAGGTGAAAGTGAGGGGTAGTTTTGTCCACTCATATTTGATTTAAATTAGAATGGCCTTAATTGCAACACTTTTAGCGTGTGGTCCTTATTTGCAATGGTTTTGCTATAGTGATTTATATAGGTAATTTTCCCATTATAAACCGAGGCGGGTAGAATATTTTTCCAACTTGACGGTCGATAACAATGCCGGTCTGTTTGGCGGGTGGAATATAGACGAAACAAAATAACATTTAAATGCAAAAACAAGTCATACACGGCGGTGGTTCAGGAATCTTAACTGCAACAGTACGTGAGTACCTTGATCTTGGCATTTTCCATTAAATAGTAACTAGATTAATTGAACAATAATAAGGGTTGAATCTACTCAATGCAATGCATACTAGTTCTATGTAACGAGAGATAAATTATTGATTCATAAATATACATATATTTATTTTTTTATATGCGCAATGGCGGGTGGTCGGGTAAGTGGCGAGTTGCACCCGTCCAACCCGCCACCCACCCACTAATGGCGGGTTAAAAAAAATGTAACCGTCAAAATTTCTTTTGAAAAAATAGTTGGCGGGTGCAGGTAAGAGGCGGACGGTTTGTGCGGGTAGGTCGGGCGGGCGGATTTTTTGCACAGCCCTACTTGAAACCTAACCTATTACAATCTGTGTGAATCAGTCATGTTCGAGAGGCCTTTTACAATGTTTGTCCTATCAAATCTATAAGGCTCAACATGTTAGATGATTCTAAACTAACTAGTGTGATCATCAAAATACTACTTCCTACGTCCCGCCCGAAACTTTCCATTTTTCCTTAAAGCTTCTCTCATTTCCATTTTTGTCCACTCTTACCCAAACTATAATATTTAATATATTCAACTTTTCTTAAAATCCAACACAAAAAAAAAAAAAAAGTAAAGTTCACATAAAATTTCAACCCCACACTATTATTTTAATCAAAAAGTAATCTACGCTTATTTTTCCCTGTCCAAAAGCAAATGGGAAGCTTCGGGCGGGACGGGATGGAGGAAGTACAAAATAAGTCCTAACACTTGCACAACCCTAGGAATATGCCAAGATCTAGACTATGTATATTACTTGCATAAACCTAACACACTAGATTTCGATCTATGTAACTAAACTTTTACAAATATCTTCTTCATAATTAGTGTCTGTTGAATATGCTTGGTTCTTGCTTATGTATCCAGAGGCAATTGCCTAGTTGCAAATATGAAGATAATCAAGACGTTAAAAATAACTTGAAGATGAAGAATGAAGAATGAAGCTTAATCGTGTTTAAATAACGCTCATAGTAATATGAATATATTAGTAGCATTAAAGTGTTATTGATGAAATGAATATGCTTTGAATCTTGTGATACGAGTTAGGAACTACATAGCTTAGAAATGGGATTTTTGTCAAAGAATGGATTCATAGTATGGCTTTATATTTCTTCTGGCAGATGTGGATTTGTTAATGGTTTCTTTTGTTATAGAAGTTGGCTTATCATATTTTGCTTCTCATTTTCTCTGGTTTCATGATGGTACTATGCAGTGATTCGTGAACCAAGTGGCCCAACTCCAACTTCGAAATATGAGCATTCTTCAATACCTGGAACTATGAAGAAGCTCTTCAATCTTTGCTTGAGTTTCTTGACTAAAAGGGGTGCATGGGCCTCGTCTAAAACCCGTGGCATGTAGAGCATGCAGGCATAACATTGTATTTCTTGATACTAAGTCCTGATGATTCCCATTTTGTTAAAACACGTGACCTTGTAGATAGGTTAGCTTTTGAAGATTGGCTGTCTCATCTAAAGCCCGAGCTTATAGAGCACATAGGCATAACTTATGTATTTCTAGATGCCAAGTCCTGATGATTTTTTTTTTTTCATAAAAAACTTCAATCTTGTAGTGATGTTAGTTCTGAGACAACACGAATGGTGGCCTCGTCTAAAAGCCCACCTTATACATGGGCATAATCTTGTATGACGTCTAGATAGTGTGTTAATTTCTTGTTCATTAATCAGTAGAAAAATTATTGATAAATGAGCAAGTTTATCCATGCTTTCTGCATGGGCAAGGGATGATGTCAGTAAATTAAGCTTCTCCGTACTCTATAAGCAAGTTCTTGAGAGCAGCTGTTTCTCTTACATCTGTGCAAAATGAAGCGAATAGTGTCATCTTCTTAGGGAGTGTGGCATAATATGTTAGTATCAAATATTGTTTATGTTGTAGAACTCTGTTAAATTTCTTGCTTACCTGTGTGTTTCTGAGTAATCGACTTTACGGTTATGTCGCATTGAAAGTTTTCATCCATGTCAGTAATTTTCACATTTATATAATCACTTGTGGAAGCATGTGATGATGCATTCTTAATGTAAAAGATACGTTGATCATCAAGTGCATAATGGAAGTACATGTCCTTGAGAATTATGGCTCTGGTAATTTCCATTAAAGTAGCACAATATACGTCTAAATTTTCTTTGAATTTGGTGGTGCTATTAAGATCTTTTAGTACATTATTTGCATTATGCATAAAATTTTCTGCTAGTGGTATGCATTAGTAACACAAGATGCTAAGACACTTTGTTGGCCATGTATCCTTTTCCTGTATGATTTGTGCCATAAGTTGCGTTTTAGATTTCTCCTTACTCTTCGATGTGCTCAAAGTACGAGGACCTGTTTATAGTTCGTTCCAATCTGGATTGAGTCTTTCAAAGAATTTTATTTGGTGCCTTTGTATGGAAAGATGATGCGTAATGCATAAAAGGCAATGGTTGTAGCATTGAGAGCTGAAGCAGGTGCTAAGGCAGCTAAATAAGGAATTGACTTCACCTCGCTTTCCTGCAATCATGACCTTGAACAATAAGGAATTGGCTTCCACCACAGATGCCAAAATCAAGTATAAGAACATAATGTGATTCTTATAAACCAGGGGAACAAGTGTCTGGAAAGAAGATTACAGTTATGCATTCTCTAAACCAGTCTGCAAAATAAGGCTGATTAAAGGAGGAGTTGATATGTTTCTATAATATGCGACAGAAAGCATTTCGTTTTTAGCTATTCCAACTTTTCGGTTTTCAGTACTAATTGCAAATACCAATTACCAACTAATATTCCCTCTGAACAATTATTTTTCATCATTGCTTTAGCGATCAACAGTTCACAGGTATAAGCTTTTGGAGATGCTAAAGATTAGATCATAGCCAGAAATTATTGTCATGTAACACCAACAAGAACTAAAATAAGAATTTAATATTCTAAGTGATATATACAACTTGGCGAAAATAGCGAGTGTAAAAATGTAAGATAAAGTTTATATTTAAGAATCACACTGAAATCAACAACAAAAGTGAAAATCACTTCTTGTTTATCTTTAACCTCCTGAGGAGAGTTTGAAGTTGAAAATGTACGCTTGGCATGTGGATGACATGAAAGTTAGACGAGTAGCCGCACTCCATTGTCAATAACCTTCAATAATCAATCACAATAAATGCCAAAGAAAGAGAAATACCTAATAGCTAGTAAGCTACTGCATCTTCGACATTCCACGGCCACAAATCCACAATCAAACAAACCACAACTGAGAACTTAACACTGCTGCGATTGAGAACTAGAAATCGAACTTCTTCATCCTAAACCAGCGATTTCATACAATGGAAGTTCCATTCCTGCAAGGCTTATCCCCTCAACCATGTGTTGTGATAAGATGAGTTGTCGACTTGTCATTCAGTGAAGCATCATGAGGCTTGTACTCCATTACATAGCCATGGGGAAGCTTGGATGGCGCGATTGAATCCTCAAAGCCATCACAACCCCGCCGCCAGACAAGATGTGAAAAGGGTTGTTACAACCAATATTTATTTCAAACAAAAGGCTTTTAACATAATGGAGAAAATGCTAACTGTTTATCGATGCATTGCGGTTCCACCATTCAAGATATCCGTTAAAACGGATACTTAATATCGCCCGCAAATGTTTTCACCATACTCAAGTTAATCTCCAATCAATGCTAGAACCTACAAGCGATATTCGGGATAGAGAGCGAGTTTAGTACTTATATCACTTATTATTGGAGAAGTCGAATTTTGTAGTAGACTACGGAAAGTACAGAAGCATGTATGATAATGAAACCGTAACACTAACCTGCTTATTATTAGTTAGTTGAACATATCGATCATTGAAATTGAAAGAGTGCTAAAACCCTATAGAACTTGATTAAAAAACTTAAGCACACTATAAACCGCATAACTCAGATCACGAATCGATTTCAATCCAGTGTACCAAAGCTTAGAGCAAAAAATCAGCACCCTAGGATCACCACAAACCCAAGAACTACTTCAACATAAGACATATATAAATATCAGAAGATTTCGAACCACAGTCTGTTATAAATAAGCTTATGATCAGACCTTAGTATTTTGAGACATGCCTTATAGTTCCTCAATCCAAATCCTAAATCCATCTATGCCAAGGTAAACTTGGCCCAACAACAGTTTTTGAGTTGAGATGATTAAAGGCACTTTTAATAGAGAAGGTTTCAGTTGTGGTATGTGGCCAAACTAACTCATCTTGCAGTTCCACATTAAGAGGAAAAGTTTGTACATGTTCAACCAGTTCCTAGGTAAGAAGTTACCTAGTAGATCTTTATTCCACTCCCCATTCTGATAAAAGGAACTAACCATAATAATATTATGAGGATCAAACATAACTAGGTCAGCAAGAGGAAAATTAAACAACCAATTGTCATACCAGAAGTCTACTTTAGTGCCATTACAAACCTGCCAAGCTTGTGAATTTCTGAGTAAATCTCTATTTTTGACAGTTGTTTTCCAAAACCAGCTATGGTGACTTCTATCTTGAGCATCCCACAGTGAAGTATGTGGTAAACACTTAGCTATATACGTTTTAGCCCAAAGAGAGTGCGGTTGAATTAATTGTCTCCAAAGAAGCTTCATTAAGTAAGCTTGATTAAGGACAGTCAAATTCCTGACGCCTACATAAGAGGCACAAGCCTTTGCAAAGTTATCATCCCTTGCTCTAATTATACAGCCAAAACCTGCTTCACTAGGGTTATTTACCACTGAACCATCAATGTTCATATTATAAGGTGTCACCATAGGTGCCTGTGGAGCATAAAACAGTCATTTGTTTTCTAAATATAATGTTAGGAAAAGTCACATTAATTTGTTTAAGAGAATGTTAAATAAGGCAAAGCAATTGGCATTAAATTTCAATTAGGAATTAAGGTTTGATGGAAAAAGTAATTCGATTATGGTTTTGCTCTATTCCCAGATGGAAGTTACAGATTACAGATCCATGTTGGGATTTATGTACTTATATAACCCTGGGAAGTGACTAACAGGTCATAGGTTCGAAAACTGCATAAAAAGGTAAGCCTAATGGGGGTTTCGCCAAGTCTAACAATCGCACAATCCAGTTCTATAAATTCTGGCACACAGCAAACAACCACTACATATATGTATGTGAAAGAATAACTTACTAGTCAAAAGGAAATGTTCTGTTTCATATTGCTACACCTCATAACTTTGTTGGTACAAGGGCCAAAGTTCGAAAGTTCTGTGAATATAGAGTCATCAACCTTACTACTAAAAAAAAAAAAAAAAAAAGGCATCAAAATAATATAAAAAATTACGTTTTAGAAAATTGTATAAAAAATTTATAAAAACTTACCCTACTGAAGTCATACAAAAGATCAAAGTCATCATGTCGGAGTACAACTCAGGGAACATTCCTGAGACATCTCGCTCAATGTCATCCCGACTTTTACTTTTTGGTTTGACATAATTAGCTTTATGGTCAGTGAGGTGACTATAGATAGCATTGATGTAACGGATGATATCAGACGTCCAAACATTAGTACTGCTAGACGGGAATGAACGACGGAACCACTCATCATAAACTTTTACATATTCATCGCTTCGACTTCAACTTGGTCACCAAATCGAGAAGAACGAGGATGAGGAACCGGTCCGTCCATGACATATACAATTTGGCATCCGATCCGATGGCCGTATTCATCGATCCATGAACCTTATGTGCTCCTCCACCGCCCAATAATATCCTCGCATGTAAGAATAGAATCGCAATGTTGAAATATACTTGCGTAATGATAGTATAATAAGAGTTTTAAATTCAACTAATATGTTATTGTTTAGGCTATTCAGTACTAATAGTAATATGCAATTATAAGACGTAATATGAGACTTACGTAATATCAAGTGCACGGTCAAGGAACACTGCCAGTTCGCATGGAAGTTCAACTGTATGCTCAACATCTTTCTTGTTCTCGAACGGAAAATCTATCACGGTTTTCATCATAGCCTTAAGGTTCATGATTTAATCGATCATGAAATACACATTTGTTTTTCATTCTTTTCGAATAATGTATTACCATCATCGAATATCAACGCCAATAATTCAAATGACCCAAATAAGTTTTGAAAGTTTTCGCTATTCATTGATCTCAAGAGTTAACAAGGATGATGAACTTTGTGTTCCACCCATATTCAACCATCTAGTGCCTGTTATGTGGAGTTACATTTCAGTTGTTGTGCCCCTGTGAAGGACCAGTAATAGGCACTGAATGGGTAAATATGGGATGAATACAAAGGTCATCATCCTTGTTGAAATCTACTGAGGATCAAGTTAATAGCGCCAAAAAACTTCTCAAACTTTGTTCGGGTCATTTAAATTTATTGATGTTAATGTTCTTCATTAATTCCGATAATGGTAACTCGAACATTATTTCGGAAGAAGTTATCACATATGGACATTTATTTCATAAAGAATGGCTTGACCTAAGTAAAGAGAAAGGCAATGTAACAGCCCAGATGTGGTGAGACAACATTGAACCGAAATTCAGAATTTTTTTCAGTTAACAAACATTTCTTATATTTTTTTATGCATTTTTTGTTATCGTGTTGATTCATATAAATGTTACTTATTAGATATTACTCCCTCTTTATTTTTGGTAGAGGTATTATAGACGATGTGATGCATTTGCGTGATCACGGTCTGTACATGGATACTACGGAAGTCTATATCACGCCTTTGGGCCATGCACGGATACTGCCTTCTATGGGGTCAGATTCGACGGTCAATCCATATGCTTGACTTGTACCTCTTCTTTTCCCCAGCTACTTATTTTTTCTTTTATTTTTTTTTTCCAGCTACTTGTTTTACTTGTGCCTCACCTTTGTTCTTTTCTAAGACATCTTGTAACTTCCTGAAAGAAAGTAAAACAATGTATCACATTAGTACAGATTTCACAAGGTATCACACTAGTACAGACTATAACTTGATTGCTTTCCTAAGATGCCAAAGATGCTCTCTGTAGTATCTAACTCTCACTGCTCTATCCTCCCTAGCTTCGGTGGTCGTTTAATGTATACTTCTATGTTACAGTGACTATAAAGTTTACATTGCCAAGAAATGGAACAAGAATAAGATTAATTGGGAGGGATCAAAAAGGGAAGTGTAAAGAGTAGATTGTGGTGGAGGGAGTATTAGGCCTTCTCCATAGGGAGAAAGAAAAATAAATAAATAGACAAAATAAAATAGAAAAAAGTCTACTACACCTGTCCTCTTCAGCCTTTTCATGTTCATGCACTTCTAATTCAGCCTTCGGAAACTACACTTGCTTCCATTGTCCGACTAGGCATCTTCCCAAAGAAGTCCTTCAATTTGTCCAATACTGCAGGAACTCGAGAACCTGAACCAACAACTTCAACTGAATGAAGATCATCAATACTCAGACGAGATTCAGAAGAGCTTTCGCAATGGTCGCTTCACGCTGCGTAATTTGGGTGCTAATTTTCACAAACTTATCTCTTGCAATGGAGCATTTGATGACTTATTTCCAATCGTGATATGCTTAGACGCTTTAGTATCATTAGTGAGAAGCTCCTTTAAGATCTCGCAAGTACGCAGCTCGAGACAAAGGCCGCGATCATTCTCGATGAAATCAAATGTTTACTCGATCTCGGTAACAAAATGTTCAACAGAGCTTCATCAAATTCTTCCACCAAGGGACAGTCAAACGAGTATGCCAACATTTTCAATCCACCTTTCTTGAAGGCGCGATACAAACTTGCAGTTTGAATGGCCAACATCGACAAAAGCGACATTTCGGGCATCATCACAGTCGCCTTATAACCATAAGCCAATGCAACAGCGGTCGCCTCATAGAAAACACGGGCCAATTCAACTTAGCTCGCAGCCTCTTCAAATGCCTTTTCTTTGAAGGTCAATGAAATAGACCGGTATTCCAATGCAATAATCTATGTCTTGCTTTTTCTTTCAATTCCTCTTCCGCGATAGACTTCAACTTAGAAAACATCCGTGTCAAAACTCAAGGTGTAAGTTTCACTTGAAGTAACTTATATTGAAGAAAGATCTCAGAATAGCATTAGATTCTTCTTCGTTGAATAATACAAACGGTGAAGGAGATCAGTTTCACTTCAAACCGCTTTTCCTAACAATCTCTCAACTTGGGAGACTATATTTTTGAAGTACTTGCCGAAACCGAATGGACTTGGACTCGCCATCGACCTTTCGGATTTGACATCGAATAAATATTGAAAATGGCGTGCATTTCACTACAGATAACGCGAAATTTCTCCCCTTTCCGCAAAGAAGGAAAGGGTCTCATTGCCAAATTGAATACCTCTGCACTCATGGTTGAGGGAAAAATCCTACCAACATACATAATCAAATTTACCGTATGAACAATTTAATACGTAAGCATCGATATATATATATATATATATATATATATATATATATATATATATATATATATATATATATATATATATATATATATATATATATATTGATACCATTAAGGGGGGTGTAAGCGGATTTTGGCGGTCTCCGTTAACCAAAAACGTACATAATTTTTACACAACATAATTTAAAGAAAATTGTAATTTTAATAAGATAAGAAAATACTTACAAGATATGGGCGGTTTTATGAACAAATGAGTTTATAACAATGATGCAGATTTTCGGATGCAGTATGAACAGCGTGAGATTTATACTTTTTTTTATTTTTTTTATAAGACTTTAGTATGAAGTTTGGAAGGTATTTGAAGGATTTAGGTAATGATACTAAGGGAATAGGCTAAAGGTTTAAGCTGCCATGAATTGGTTTTTTGAAAGTAAGTATATTGATTGCTGGGTAATTGATTCGTGGTTACAACTGAAAGAAAAGCTGGCTTTTATAGCCCTATAGATGGTAACCTCTTCTAAACCGGTTTTTATGACCGGCTGCTTATCTATGCAATAAAATAAGAAAACAGAAAGAATCTATCTACGTGTAAAGAAAAGAATATTTCTTGACGTCATTGCTTGCGTTTTTCTTTTTGTTGGAATCGTCCATCTATCTTTGTTTCCAGAAGTCTCTGTTGACGTCATTGCTTACGTTCTTCCTTTTATTGGAACCGTTTATCTGTTTTTACTTCTAGAAGTCCCTGTAGTTACTATCGATTGTGGGAATAGTGTTGGTGTCCATATCAGACTGGCTGTCTTGCATGTTTTCATCTCCTGAGAATGGCCATGGTGTCTCTTCATTGTTATTTATGTGTTGTTGTTCCAGTGTGTTACCTTCTCCCACAAATGGAAGGAGCATGTCCCAATTTGTTGATGTCCAAATCTGAGTATAATGTCCTTCGGCCATTAGCTTGTACTCAAACCAGGGAAAAAATATGGGAAGAGCTGGAGTCTTCTGTTGTGCCTTTATAACTCCTAAAACTGTATCAGGATTTGGTTCATGGAGCCAATAAAGACTTGAGAAATTAATGTGATCTTCAATCTTCACCGCCGCTTCTAGCAACGCCTGATCATTAGGTTTGTTGCTGATGAAGATTCTTTTCCTGGCTGGTCAGATGTATGGTCATCGCTCGGGAAGGATGCAAAAATCTTACATCCTACTGTCTGTGAATGAGAACCAATGTTTCCTGCTACTAATGTGAACTTCTCACCAAAGGTGTTAATAATTTTTTCTGTAATGTCAGTGAGACTAAATTTGATGTAATCAATCATACCATAATGGTAAAATTGAGTAATCAATTCCTGTGGCATGTCTGTTTCTCCCAAATCTATCTGTAATAACAATATGCCTGTATCTTTTCCGTCTCTGTTTATTCTTTCTATCACTTTTATTCCGGTATATTTTAACTCCCGGAATACTATCTGTACAATTTTTTGCTGTAGTTTGTACAAGACCAAAGGGAATCCTGTACAAATTTTTTCAGATATAATGTCATCAAGGCCTTCGATTCTGTCTAAAACGGGCTTTAAAGTCTGTCTCCATGGAATGTCTATAATGCGTGCTTTAAAGCTGTTGAAGTCTCTGTAAATTGGTTCTGTATTTTTTACTCTGTCCTCAAGAGTAACAATCTGTTGTTTTAATTTTTGATTTTCAACCTGTAATTTTGCTGTCAGTAATGTTGGGTTTTCTTTTTCTTTTTGGAGAATACGTCTTTCAAGCTTAAGGATCTCCTCCACCTGTTTTTTGAAAATCTGTTCAGGAATTTGCTGTGTGATTTCTGAGAATGTTTTTACTTCTTCAGGTTCTATGAAGAAGTCTCTGAGTCCGAAATATTGTCTAGCCATAGCCATGGTTTCTGAAAAACTGTAAAATCCTTTGTAAAGAGGATCTGTGCACTGTATGTGATTTACAACTGTTTTCCATTTGTTGAAAATTCCAACTTTTGTGCCCCGAAAAATAATATAATGAGAAAATCTCTTAATATTAGTTTTTTCTGGGGTTTTTTGGCCTGTTTCCATAAAGAAATATCCCAGAGAGTTTAAAATCTGGACTTTCTTTGTAGACTCTGTAGGGAAAGTGTGTATGTGCCAGAGATTGTCAAGAAGACATCATTGTTCGTTAAATTTATCCTGCATGGGCCTAAATTTTTTGGTTTCATCTGTGCAGACTGGTAATGTGTTTGGGCCAAAAGTAATAGTTTTCTGTTGGGTCTGTGGGCTAGAATTTATGTTAGGAAAATGTGTAAAAGAACTTGACCCTGTTTGTGAAAGGTTTTGATTTGAAGCCATCGCCGTAACAATCGTTGTCGCCGTGGTTTTTACGTGGCTTTCTTGTTCTGTCTTGCTTTTTTCCTTATCAGCAGTGTCCA
The DNA here is from genome assembly GCA_026545765.1 of Plantago major. Classification (NCBI taxonomy): domain Eukaryota; kingdom Viridiplantae; phylum Streptophyta; class Magnoliopsida; order Lamiales; family Plantaginaceae; genus Plantago; species Plantago major. The sequence goes on from CM048841.1 coordinate 59,523,674, forward strand.
TTGCTGTGTCTCTATCTGTGTGTTGAGGATGTATGAGCCTTCTCATTTTCTGATTTTTATCCATGAAATAACCTGTTCAAATTTCTTGATAAGATATCAGCAATAGTATTATTGTTTCCTTTAATATGTTCAAAATTTATAACATATCCACTTCCTTGTATTATGTTTTGTAAATTAATCCATCTAGTCCTATTTACTTTTTTACTTTGATCATTTTTAATGAATTTAACTATGCTTCACAATCTGTTCTAACAGTAAATTCTTTGTTTAAGAAAATCTTAAAATTTTCTAATGCATTAATTAATGCCTGTATTTCATAGTCTAAACTAGTCCAGTTTAATCCTGTTTTATTAAAATTTCCACTAGTATAAGCGCAAACCTTTTCACTATTTCTTGGTAAATATTTATTTGTTTTACAAAGAAGAACAGCTCCCCATCCTTCTTTACAACCATCTGTTTCTATGATTATGTAGTCTGTTACTAATGGTAATTCTAGAGGTTTAATCTTTTTAACCACTTCTTTTATTTCTTTAACTAATTTAATATCTTCCTTATTAAATCTTCGTTGACCATTTTTTGTTGTTTTACTGTATAATGGTCCTACTAATTTTGATAAATTAGGAATAAATTTTCTAGCATAATTTACTAATCCTAGAAATGCTTGTATTTGTTTTAGATTTTCAAATCTTTCAGGGAAATCAATAATTTTTATTGAAATATGGGGTTGTAATTCTATTTTTCCATTTCCGATTTCTAATCCTAGAAATGAAAATTTTCTTTTAAAAAGTTCCATCTTTCTTTTTGAAACTACTATATTATGTTCTTTTATTTCACTAAATACTTGTTTCAAATGATTTTCATGTTCATAAATTGATTCACTAGCCACTAGGATGTCATCAATGTATACCATGCAAAAATCATATTTTAAAAATATGTTATCCATAAATCTTTGAAAAATTGAAGGAGCGTTTTTTAGTCCAAAACTTAAAACATTCCATTCAAATTGTCCTTCTGAGCATGTAAAAGCTGTCCATGGTTTAAAATCTTCTGATAACTTAAGTTGATTGTAACCTGATTTTAAGTCGAATTTTGAGAAAATCTTTTTCTTTTGAATTAAATTTATTAGAGTATCCTTATTAGGTATGTTATACCCATCATCTTCTGTATTATCATTTAGTCTTTTAAAATTATAAACTATTCTAGCCTTTCCTCTTTTAATTTCACTATAATTTCTTACAATAAATGCTGCTGACCTATGTGGACTTTCTGATTTTCTTATTAAATTCTGTTTTATCATTTTAGGAATCTGATGTTTAAATTCTTCCTTATCTAAAGGACTATATTCAATGTTTGCTGTTCTAATAGTGATATCAGGGTTTTTAATTTTAAATTTACATTCATATGCAACCCTTGATTTCATAATATCTTCTCCTATTAGTCCTATTTTTTCTAAATGTAAAATTATAGGATTATTACTACTTTTAGTAACATCTATTCCTTTTTCTAGTTCATGTGTCAACATGATTGTGAGTAGCCTTAATGTATCATTTTCTATACTGGTTTTTGAATGATTCTTAAGAAATTCTAAGTTTCCTAGTCCACCACGCTTCTGTGCCAACTCTGATGTTTGAGTATATCTTAAAGTTGGTATACTATAGGTATGTTAACTTATTGTAATATATATATATATATATATATATATATATATATATATATATATAAATTACACCTGCTGAGCATCGGTCCGTAACTGCCCGACCGAACTAAAAAGATCGACCAATTTTTTGTTTAAAAAAAAATTAAGGAGCAAAATACATGAATCTAGGAGAAAAAAAATGAATTCCCAAATCAAATACGTTCTACAGAATTCCCAATATGAAACCACAAATTTCAGATAAACCCTAAATAACAAAACAACACAAATCGCAACCCTGATCGAAATCTTTTTATCATTTCACCCAGAGCAAAAATGATCAAATGAATTGAAATGCCGACCGCTAAAACAACAGAAAGAAAAAAATATTTAAAAAAAGGCAAAAACCGACCGAATCAATAAACAAGATAATGGATCCAGATATGAAGAGGGAATTGGAATGATTCGAGTAAACAAACCTTTTTCTCCAAGAGATTTCTTAAATTCCCTTCTCTTGTTTCGGTTACCTGGAAGGCTAGAAGCATTGGACCCAATAGGTGGAGGTAGGTGGAGGTGGGCGAAGGTGACCGGCAAGATGACGGCGTAGGTGGAGGTGAGATTGGCGATTGGCGAAATTTCGGACTGAGGGAGGCAGTTGGCGAATTTGATTTGGGAATGAATGGGTTAGGGTTTTTTTCCCTAAATTTCGGTTTTGTCGGTCCAGCCCCATTTTTTTCGGTTTTGGACCAGCCCGGACAGAAAATCGAAATTTCCAATTTCTTCGACCCAAGGACCGGACCGAATAGGGTTAGGGTCGGCCCGAAAACTGATTTTTCGGGGCGGTTCGGTCCGGGGCATTTTTATGCTCAGCCCTACCTGCTCCTATCAATAACATATTGGTCCAAAATCGAATTTTAGAATTGACTAGCCAAAAAAATAATTTCCACCTGGATATATGAGCATTGACGTGGAAAATCATGTTTTGGCTGGAGAGACTGATTAGGGCAAATAGAATAGAGAAAAAGGGGGAAATTGTCTCATTCCTCACCAGCCCTTCTTCTTCAACACCATATTCTCTTTAATCTTACTGTCAAAATTCGACCATAATCACAAACTCAGCTTCAATTTTATGCGTCCCACTTGAACCGTTTGCTATCGCTCTTGGTGAAGGTGCATGAATTTTGGGTTTCGAAACTTCGAAAGGCAACAATGGCGGGTGATGAGTATCTCTTTACCCTAAAATTTTCGAGTTCGTGTATATTTCTCGTGCATGGTATGGTAGATGATGTTGGTAAAGGTATCGACTAAGGAAGGAATCTTTGTGTTGCAAAATTTTGACAGAAAAAATCCTTGCTTTACTTGAGAAGATTCGTCTTCTGTTAGTATGTGTTTAAGCAGAGGTTCACTTGATGTTGTTATGGTGTAGTTGATGATAGTATTTTTTTTCTGTGTTGAGTATAAACGAGTTCGATTATGCCTTATTGTAGTTCAATTCACTACAAGAAAGCCTGTTTCTAGCCACGGTAAGCTAGCGACGAATCGCTAGCTCTAGCGAGGATTTTATCCGTCGCTAGTTCTAACGACGGATACGACTATCCGTCGTTATGTTTAACGACGTATAGGCTTATCCATCTTTATTTAACGACGGATAGTCGTATCCGTCGTTAGAACTAGCGACGGATAATATATCCGTCGCTAGATTCGTTGACCAAAATGTAAAAAGAAATGAAAAAATGGAAAAAGAAATTTTTTAAAAAAAAATAATAGAAAACTGAAACTTTAGCGACGGATAGGACTATCCGTCGCTAGAGTTTCAGGTTTTTACGGGAAGCAGAATGCTTCCCTCCCCATTTTTTCTTCTTCTTCCTTTCTTCTCCCCATTTCAGCCAAAGCCATTCCGGTCCAAATCTCAACCATTTTGTCCATTCTTCGTGTCCATTCGAAGCTCGTGAATCAAGGAGGTCAATTTCATTAATCTCAAATTCCATCCGCTCATTTCTACGGATTCGAAGGTAAACCCTAATTTTTTATATTTGGGGATTTTGTTACTTTGGACTAATTTGAGCAATTAAATGTAAATGGAGAGTATATAGTACTTAGTTTAGATGTAATTAGGTAATGTTTTATCTTTGAGATGTGCAATTGATATATATTGATTGTGAATTTGAATTTTTAGTATAATGTTAGTATGTTTGTAAGTATGTTGGGCTTTTAATTAATTTGATATTGGTGTATATTTATTAAAATTATGAAGATTTAGTACCTCATTTTTAAACCCTAACTTTTTGACATATTTGGAAAATTTAGTTAATTTAGACTAATTTAAGCAATTGTATGTTTACTAGCTAGTTAATTAACTTTGAGATGTGCAATTGTTTGAATTGTTAATTAGTATAATGTTAAGTATGTCGTAGTTTGATTGAAGTATGTTAAGTATGTTAATTAAGATTTGCAATTGTTTCATTTGATAAATTTATACTGTACTAGATCATAAATTATGAGAATTTAATTAATGAAGTGTGTTGATATAATTTGGTGATTACATTCGTAAAATGCATGTAATTTATAATTTATAAATTCGTATTAAAGGGTTGGAATGCTTTATTTGTAATGGGAATTTTGGTAAGAGACAAAAACTTTATTACATGCAAGAAATGGGGAAATGGGAATCGAGTTGAAAAAATACGATCTAATCAATTCAAACGTGTCAGGTTATATAATCATCCAATGAACACCGATCGTTCATGGATGTACCAAAGGATAGTTAATGGCAGAGTTTTACCTAGTTTTGTGGATGGGGTTAATGCCTTCGTTACATTTGCACTGACACAGACTAATTGTTTGAGTGGGGGGATGATGAAGTTCCCTTGCACCCAGTATAAATGTAGAAATAAGCAATTTTTACCTCCAGAAACGGTAGTGGAACACTTGAAACGTAAGGGGTTTGTAGCTGAGTATGACGTATGGACTTCTCATGGTGAGACATACAAGCCGTTCATAGATTATGAGAATTTGGGGAAGCATAAAAGAAAACAGGAAACTGTGATGGGAAGTACTCAAAATACTTCTACATCTGATGCTAATAATGATCATGAACGGGTTGAGCAAATGGTATATGATATTGCGGGTTCAGAGTTCATGGACACCAAGGAGCCAGTAACTGAGGGGGGTGCAGAGGAGCCTCCGAATCCTGAGGATCAGGTCTTCTTCGACTTGATGGAATCCGCAAAGAAGCCGGTTTATCCGGGGTGTAAGCACACCGAATTGTCATTGTTGGCTCGGCTAATGAGTCACATGTCCTTACTTACAGTCTTTAGCAGAGGGGCCATTCAATCGAGTATCCGTTTTTCCATCGTATATAGTAAATGGTCTTAGATTTCACACAATGGATTCTGACACGTCCAAGTCTACTATCAATTGTGGGGTGTGTGTGAAAGGGGCTGATCAAAATGGAGGTAATGATTTGTTTGATTTCTATGGAAAACTTAAACGAATTGTGAAGCTTGAATATGTCGGTGTGCCTCTGAAAAGAACCGTTCTGTTTGATGTCGACTGGTATGATCCCGGTCAAAATGGTACGAGGGTGCACGAGCAATATCAAATGGTTGAGATGAACCATAGGAGGAGGTACCGTACTAAGTACGAACCTTTTATCTTGGCAGATCAGGCACGTCAAGTGATGTTCATTGAATATCCAAGCCTAAAACGCGATAAGGCGGACTGGTTGGCAGCAATACACATACAAGCCCGCTCCAGAGCTGAGTACGTTCATAAGGACAAATCAACTACCAACTCGTACCAAGAAGAGGTTGTCGATGAAACAGCGAGAAATCCTATAGACGCCCGTGATGAGTACATTGACCTGCACGAAGACATATATGTAGACTTAACCATTAGTGACGAGGATCAGAGTATGTGTGTAGTGTAGAGTAGTATATGTATCTTAATTGTTATATGCTTAATTTTCCCATTACATGCCAATTCATGTCTTCATTTATACTAATACAATTTGTTTGTGTTTGTCATGTGCTTTTTGCAGATGCCCCGGCAAAGAAAGTGTAGTTACAGATTCTCACTCTAGTGGGACCTGTGGTTCACCATCGATCACGAGAGTAGCCCTGGTGGATCAGGCAACTACTCTCATGTTAGTCAGACTCCTAGTGGATCGAGCATGGGGACGTCTGGTAGTGGTTATGGGCCAGGACAGTACCCGCCTGACGGGTGTCCATATACCGAGATCGTCGATGGTGCTACGTGGGAGGGGAAGTTGGTGTTGTTCCCTAATGGCAGTAGGAAGTAAGTATTATATATACATTTGTAGAACATAACTTAAGATAAGTGTTTATATATATGTCACATGAATTGTCTAATAAATATATGTACTCTTCTATATGTCATTCATAACTGCAGGTTGTGGCCTCAGCAATCTTCAGACGACCTGCATGAGATATTCAAGCTTAGGAGGGAGTTGTCGGGCCAGGGAGGCGAAAAGTGGAGCACACTCAAGGCTGAGACGAAGCACTTCTACTTTGATGAGCTTCGGGTAAGCTTAAATGTTACAATTTGTTGTGGTAAATGTTACAATGCTTTATTTGTAGAGAGAATCGATTAATGAACTAGTTTACTAATTTGTGTGGTATGTTAGCCACTTAATTGGGTGATATGTTAGTCACCATTGTGTTAGTAAATTCTAGGACAATTTGTGTGGTATGTTAGCCACTTAATTGGGTGATATGTTAGTCACCATTGTGTTAGTAAATTCTAGGACAATTTGTGTGGTATGTTAGCCACTTAATTGGGTGATATGTTAGTCTTGGGTGATATGTTAGCCACTTAATTGGGTGATATGTTAGTCACCATTGTGTTAGTAAATTCTAGGACAATTTGTGTGGTATGCTAGCCACTTACTTGGGTGATATGTTAGTCACCATTGTGTTAGTAAATTCTAGGACAATTTGTGTGGTATGTTAGCCACTTACTTGGGTGATATGTTAGTCACCATTGTGTTAGTAAATTCTAGGACAATTTGTGTGGTATGTTAGCCACTTGGGTGAAATGCACCATTGTTTATCTTGAAATTGTGACCTTGGGGCATTAATTTTTACTTTGAATGGAATTGGAATGTAGAAAAAATACTACATTCCGACTGGCCTTATTCCCTAGATGTGGCCTGTTTTCGAGAGTTTGGGCTCTGACCTGTATAGGCATATGGGGGCTGACATGAAAAAATACCGAGACAAAGGAAAGCCGCCACAGTATAGGCATATTGGGGACGAAGAGTGGGCTATGTGGCATGAGTATTGGAGCATTAATCACGTCGAGGATCAGTCCTACAAGAACAGGCAGAACCGGCTGACTGAGCCGCGAGATGGTAAGGGCTCTGCCAGGCATCACTTCGGGTCACGAGCTGTTGTCACTGATCGCCAGATGTCGGTAAGTATATATATGTGTGTTCTGATTACAACATGATTTGTACACATGTGTATTGCTTTCATTTATACCAATTTACCACTTGTTTGCATTCCTACCAACTTACTAACTACTTGTTGCAATATATAATGTTCTTTAGCTGAACCTGAACCAACCCAACACTTGCCTAGAACAAATGAAGATGGGGAAGTTCAAGAACGGCGTTTGGGTGGACCAGAAGTCCGAGCTTATTGCGGTATGTGTATTTGCTAAGTGTTATAGTTGTATATGCATGTGTATTATAAATTAAATATGAAATTGTAGCTCATTTCGTATACACTTGACTATTACAGAGTGAGGTGGAGCGGATCATTGCGGAGAGGCTACTCGAGGGTGAGGAGTTGTCCATGGAAGAACAAGACCGGATCTTTCTACAGGTCAACCCACCTAACAACAAGGGTCGGGTTTATGGTCTTGGTAGTTATGGCGAGACACTGACGCAGAGCTTCTCCGTGTCCCAACAGCAATCTCAGGGACATGGTGGTGTTTACACACAGGGGCAGGTCGAGCAGATGGTGAATGAAGCAGTGACTCCTCTCCAGACTGAGATTGGAAATCTCAGGATGAGCAGGCTCGTATGAATCAGAGGATGGAAGAGCTCTGCCGCTTGTATATGAGACAGAATACCCCCGGCCCCTCGTCTTAGTGATGTTGTGATGTTTTGGATACTTTTTACTTTGTTGGATATTTGGATTTATATTCGGATATGTAGACTTTATTTTGGATAATTTGTTTTTTGGACGAATTGTTGTTGTTAATTAATGCAATTTCCCCTTTGTGACATATCACTATTATATTTGTTGAAAAAATAGGTGAAAATTATAAAATAATTTTTAAAAAAAAATTAAAAAAAGTAGTTTAGCGACGGATAATTATCCGTCGCTAAACTACGAATTAGGGCTAGAACGCCCTAATTCGTTGTTTAGCGACGGATAACTACGAATTAGGGTAGCCCTCCCTAATTCGTTATTTAGCGACGGATAATTATCCGTCGCTAAACAACGAATTAGGGCGTTCTAGCCCTAATTCGATTAGAGACGGATAATTATCCGTCTCTAATGGCGACGGAGGGTCAACGACCTATCCGTCGCCAATTCCGTGGCTATTAGCGACGGATAAAAATCCGTCGCTAATTCGCCTTAGAGACGCCCGTCATTAAGACGGGCGTCTATCCGTCGCTAAGGCCTTAGCGACGGATCGACAATGGCTTAGCGACGGATAATTCCGTCGCTAAACCACTGTTTTCTTGTAGTGATTTCGAATGAATGTTTGCCGTTTTTTGTGTTTTGAAATTGCTCGGTGTTGTTACTTTGTTCTCAACCATTTTGTGTTGTGTTACGTTGACAAGTGATGATTTGTTCAATATAAGGATGCATTTTGGAAAGAAACAATTTCTACTCTACGATGTATGTACGAAGAAGTATAACTATTCTAAACTCATGAAAGATGTTATCAAAGAGGTAATAGATGATGTTCATGCCAACTTCTCTCTGTTTTGGACTATGAAATATGATGTTGAGGGTTCATTTGAGCAGTATGAGGTATTAAGTGATAGGGATGTTGAATTGATGTTTGAGAGAAACAAAACACACAAATTAGAAGTTGAATTGCATATAGAAACTGATGATGTTGAGCCCTTGGCCATTGATTTTTCTGGACATAAGGCTAGTAAATGTGATGATGATGTTGATCAATTGTAACACCCTCCAGTTAACACTCAAATACCAACTGAGAGAACTAAAGAACTAAACCAAAACCTTTTCCACAAAATGTTTATGTTGATTTAACCAATTTGTCAAGTGATGATGATAGTGAAAAACCTCCAACCCAAATGCATGAAATTGAGAAACCTCCCATCCCAATGCATGAAACAGAGAAACCTCCCACCCCTATGCATGAAAATCTTGTTTCTCCTCCTACTGTGCAAACCAATTCTCCACTTGCTTCTCCCCCAACTGGCCATACAAATACTGCACCTGTTTCTCCTTCTACTATCCATGAACGAAGTCCACCAGTAACTCCTTATGTGCCTCAATTTGTACTTGAAACTGAAACCATGATAGATCAGGAAGACATTGGATTAAACATGAATGACTTATCCTTTGAGGATCTTCTCAACTCTGTTCTACACCCTCATACCAGTCCCCAAGCTTCAAACCATGACACAAATGAGCATGAAAATGATAATGTGGTTCAAGATGAAGTGTTGGTCCAGATAACGGCAAAGTAAAAGACTAGAGGGGGGGGGGGGGGGTGAATAGTCTTTTAAAACTTTTGTCGATAAACACAGTTTCTCAGAAACTTGGGGGGTTTCTGATACTTAAATTCAGAGCGCGGAAGACTTTAAAATAGGTAAGTGCAGAAACAAAAAATATGTATGTGTGCTTTGCTGAAAGATAAATGCAGAAAGGTAAATAACACAACAAGTATAGTGGTATCTGGAGGTGGCGTAATCCTCCAACTAATCCACTTCGGTCTTTCTGAGACCTAGAATTCACTAGAACAGATAATTGAGTTCACCTTACAATAATCCTATTCTAAGATTCCTAAACAAATGGTTCCCAACCAAATATTCCCCCTGAGTTATTCCCCAGCTCCTAGAGCTAAGTACTTCCTCTACTCAGATAACCTTGGAGTTATTCCCTGATTTCCCAAATCAAGTACTTCCTCTACTCCACGCCTTGATGGTGTTGGTTATAAGGTTTGTCAGAGAGGCTTCTTGTATAACTTTTCAGTTATGTTTCGAGAGCTAATAGAACAAGACTACTTAATACACTTGTTCAGGTGTATGGCAATCGCTTTATCGCCCAATTGATGTCCGTTCTGGAGAATGAGCTTCAGAAAGGTTATCTGATAGTTCAACTCTTTCACGAATAACAATCTCTTGTTAAGGTTCAGGACAACTTAGAACTACTAGTGATTCTTCAAGCAACAGAAAGCTTTCAGAAAGGGTAGTAGAGTGCTTGAGAGAATACTTTGCTAGATTGTAAGTTTGCAAGTTAGATCGTTCTCTGGTCGTTGTATTTCTCATCATCTAAGTGTGTGATATTTATAGATGAATTGGAGAGTCGTTGGGATGTTATCCGTTAGACACAATTCAAATTCAGTCTATACTTATCTTGAAAAGAGTACTCAGAAGTCCTTGTCTCATATCTCAGAGAGGACTGTGCTTTAGCGTCTTTTCTGCCGATGCAATTAATGCATATGTACTATTTCTTGTCTTGTAGTCTTCAATGGATACACTAGCCTTTCTGATGGCTTGCATGCTCCATACTCATGATGTCATATGTTCCAGAATCATGTTTCAAAAGTAACTAAATGCACTTGAGAAAGGATTAAGGACATAGTCTTTCCGAGTGAGACTAAACCTTGGTGTCTTCATAAATCTTGTGCAATCTCCAGTCTTGTAATCTTCAGAAAAGCTCCATTGCTAGGATTGATCTTCATGGTCTTCTTGGAAATAAAAATTACATTCAGAGACCTATAATCCTAAAACAAGATTTACTAGACTAATCATACTCAGTGATTTCCTCTTTTACAATGTTCAAGTGAACTAAGAGTACTTAATCACCTTTCTGGCAAAGATAAGAACATGTGATGAATGATCAAAATACTAACAGATATTCCTAACATGAAGTTCATTCACCAGGGAAGGTTTCAACTAAGGGCAAGGGGAAGATGGTAGATTCTGACAGTAAGTATGGTGATTATGAGGAGGATTGTCCTCCTTTTGAGTACTTGTATAATTCAGAGGATGAAGCCATAGGTTTCAAAAGATGTGTCAAGACTAAAAAATCTGAGAATGATGATGATGGAAGTGATAGTAGTTCTAATACTGAACTTGATGAGGATAAGGATTCAGAATTCCAGTTGGGTGATGATGTATCTGAGAATGATGAAACAACTGAGACTATCAGAAAACCTGATAATGATGATGCACCTGAGATAGGGAAGGATGAGGATTATGCTTATGAGGCATCTGATGAGAGTGATAATGGAATTGAAGATGAATTTGATGCAACAAATGAACAATGGGATAAAGAGTTCAAAGTGGGTGATTTATTTTCAAATAAGGAGTTGTTGAGAAGGGTCAAAGAATATACACTCAAGGTGGGGTTTCACATGAAGAGACAGAAGAATAATTCAACTAGGTAGACACTTTGTTGTGCTGGAACTGGTTGTAAATGGAGGCTTCATGCCTCAACTTTGGAGCAGAAATGTTTTGCAATTAAGTCATACAATGGGATGCATAGATGTCTGTTGAAAGTGAACAATAAGGAGGCAGATTCAAACTGGTTGGCAGATAATGTGTGTGTTGAATTGCAAAAGAATCCCAAGACTGAGGCTTAAGTTCTAGTTCAGTGGGCTACTAATGAGCTAGGTGTTACAGTCCCATACATGAGGATGTATAGGGCTAGACAAAAAGCATTGGAGATTCTTGGAGGTGATCCAGTGCAAGCATACATGCTAATGCACAAGTATGAAGAGATGATACTTAGGACCAATCCAGGCAGTACAGTTGGGTTTGTCAAGACTACATTTATTGGGAGGGCACCATGATGTGCTCAAATTATTACTTAGAAAAACAAGTAGGAAGCAGGTGTTGTAAATAGACAATGCTAACCACAGAGTTGTTCGCTAAGGAATCAATTAAGCTACCACAGCAGTTCGAAAGCAAACAGTTACTTGTGAAACAATTTGATTTGTTTGATTTTGATTACTTCTGATAACTAGAAAATAGAAAAGCAGATAAACGGTTTTTAACAATGAGAGAAGAGAACACAACAATTATGATTGAGTAATGCTAATTCGCTCTAGGTAAATCGTTCATATTTGTCACACGGTCGGTGTACATAAATCGATCAATCCAACCTCAACCAATCGTCATTTGAGTATTTTGAACTAGAGAAATCGTGGGTCGTCAATCCACGATCCTGAACCGAAAACGATTTAGAAAATCTTGAACTAGCGAATTAGATTGATAGTTTGTACGAAGATTTTGAACTAGACTAACCTATATGAATGAATCTTAACCCTAGAATCGAATACGCAAAGCCGTCACATAACCACTGTGTTCAGAGTGATTTAGCTGCTCATAGTAGAAGCAAAGATCAAAGAATTCAAGGTATTGGATATGATAATCATAGACATATTGATAATTGCACGCAAGCTCATACAAATCGAATAACAATAGCAACACGAATCGAAGAGATAAACGATAGAGATTTATCAAATATTACCAGGAATTCGATATCAATTCTTCAACAATGATGAAAACCAAGCTCCAAATATGTCTCAATGTCAAAGTACGAATATGGAGATTTCTCCTAAGAACTAGGTTAAAAGAAGGTATGAAAGAAATTACAAAATCCAAAAGTAATAAGGAAATCGAAATTCCCATATGCACATCTCGCCGCAGCGAGCCTTCTTTATCGCAATATATATAGCCCTCGCATAATTTCATGGCCGAAGTAAAATGCTTGCGGCTGAGCTTCAATCTTCAAAAGAGGTTTATTCAGAAATCTGCCATGAAGCTCCTCCCTATGGATTTATTGGGGCTCTCGTAAAATCTCGCCGCAGCAAGCAAATTACTTTGCCGCGGCGATCCTCTTTAGCCATTCAAATGCTGCCATAAAATCTACTGGCGAAAAATGCTCACCGCATGCAGCCTTGTTAACCTAAACTCCTCATCTTTGGCTCAAAACTACCGATTCCTACAAAACAACTCCGAAACACCAAAGCATAAAAACGTACAAAAACACTAAAAATCCATAAACGAAGACTAACAAAGACAGGTAAAAAGGACCAAATGAGACTGTAAATTATCGTCTCATCAAACTCCCCAAACCGAACCTTTGCTCGTCCTTGAGCAAACTCATAACAAAATAAAAACAACTAGACTCTAGACACACAAGAACACATAAACGAGTCAGACTTCCAAGTGACTGAACTCTACCATTGTAAGCGTTAAGTTCACAAGATGCAAAAGGTTTGCACTCAACTAACCTTGACAGAAATAGTGCATAAAAAATCCTGTAAGAGAGTTTCTCAAGTAAATAGCACTTAAGTCTAACTCTCCAATCCCTCACAAGGAAATCCTACACATCTCTCTCTCACACTCTGGAACTGTCTAGTAGGTTAATCACTCAAGGAACAATAAGTGAAAAGGAAGGTGATTTTCGTCACAAAGGTGCCTCAAATACCTCATGGAATGTACTCTATCAGTTAAGTCAGAAGGGGCTTTTCCTTGCGCACAGCAACTTGTCGGAGCATACAACCAACCCTCCATATCACCACATTCTTGCATACTATGAATTATATGCTAGTCAATTGGTCACAATGGACTATTTTAGTCTCACTTTTTTTGGTAGTGTCTGTTTTACCCAAGTCCGCACTTTTGTGCGTGTCAGTTTGGTGTATGTGCTATCAACCCTCACGGACATATGGCTTTTTAAGACAATGCCGGTATATAGGTAGTGTTGATACGGACATGTTTTCAATCCGTTAAGGGCGCCATAGAGCGTGTCCTAAAGCACATCAAGGCTGAGATAGCCTATTCATTGCTAGTCCGACCTTCGAATGGTCCAACATAAAGGAAACCATCTCAGGTCAACTAGTATTTACAAGTTAGCACGCCATTTCAGCTAGGTCCGACCAAGCTAGATGGATGACTTTCGAACCTGAAAAAAGGTCACATGGTCCTTCCAAGTACCACAAACTGTCAGTCCTAAGATGCTAAACGGATCGGACGAGAGAATCTCGGACGCCATCATCACAGTAAGACCAAACGTATATAACAGAACTAATGGGATACTTCCCCAGGTCTGAGTTACACCTAAGGCCGATCAACCAAGCATACAGATCGTCCGAGGAACTTACACGGACCCAACATGAAACAAAGAGTCTCAGAGGGAAAGGTCCAACTACCCTCCGTGCCCATTAATTAGTATGGGATTACTATCCACTAATGGGCCATGGGCCAAAGGTAGCATTGGTGTCCAAATCTGAAGCATACACTTGGCATCATCTCGTGAGCAATCTCATAAGATATGATAACTATATGTATAGCACAAGGTCCAAGACCTTAAGGTAAGTCACAATTCCCAAGTGATAAGCAATATCAAAGTGAGGATCCCTACGTGATAAACACTCTTGATTTCATAACCTTCCTCATAATTATTACATTGAGAGCTTCCAACTCTCTCTTGAGTAAAGTCTCTTATCGGATTGACATATGCAATCCGGGTAACCCATTCTAACCCCCCCCCCCCACTTAGTCCTTTAAGGTACTCTAGCTCGGACCAGTCTTGCTTCGGACTTCAAGTAGGAGGCGGATCCTGGATTAGGTTACTTGTAATAGTTTAGTTAGTGTTCGAGGTTTTACCCCTCAACAAGTAGTATTTGAAACACGCCTAACACGACTACAGTGGTGACAAGCACCATAGATACACTCCGAGATGATTCAACTAATCAGGGGAATACATATTACAAGATTTGAACAATAACATCATAACACAGTAGATTTCTTCTCCCCAAACCGGTTCTTCGCAATGCACTGGCTTTCGACAAAATAAAACATGAAGAGCATGTCGTTCGTCATACTTAACTTAACTGAGTACACATGAGAATGAAAAGGCACAAACAAGAGGGTTTGCACTTCCCGAAAGGATCACACAAGCGTCGGTACAATGTTTTATCATCGGCTTAAAGTTTCTCACTGGCTTTTTGGACTAAGAGTTAAAAAAACTTTATATTTATAGGAAAAACAAACTTACGAGATCTTAAATCCACTACACTATCTAAGCTGAGAATCATGCAAAATGTAAGCAGCAAGCAAATTTAACAATCACAATAGAAGTTTTCGTAACTTGGAAGAATGACTCACGAAAGGCTCTAGAGAAGAGAAGAAAAATTGACCAAAACAAACATAAAGTAAAGGACGAAAGACTCTAGAGACTCAGAAAATAGAGAAAATGCAGACAAGACACTAGAGAGCAGAGTCCCCCCTCCCCAAACGTAAACTCAAGCATGTCCTCAAGCGTAGAGTGAAAAAGAAAAGAGAATGGGAGATATAGTGACTTGCCTGGTGGTGTACCTTTATAGTCATGTACTAGACTCACCAAGACAACTTCTTCATCAGGTCGCTCTTTAAATCCGTCCAGATATGGCTTAACCCGCTGGCAATTGACCTTGAAGGTGGATCCATCACTTGTGTTCAAGAGTTCAACAGCACCATGTGGTGCCACTTGAACGATTTCGTATGGTCCATCCCATCGAGAGCGCAGCTTCCCTGGAAACAGTTTAAGGCGAGAGTTAAAGAGTAAAACTTTCAAACCTGGGGTCAAATCCTTACGAATTATTCCCTTATCATGGTACTCCTTAGTCTTGGCCTTATAGATCTTAGCATTCTCGAAAGCAGTGTTCCGGAGTTCTTCCAGTTCTGAGAGCTGCAGTATACGCTCTTTGCCAGCTGCATCCAAATCAAGGTTTAGGACCTTAATTGCCCATTCTGCTCTATGCTCAAGCTCTACCGGTAGGTGGCAAGATTTCTCATAGACTAGCCTGTAAGGTGTGGTGCCTATAACAGTTTTATAGCTTGTGCGGTATGCCCACAAGGTTTCGTTGAGCTTGTACGACTAGTCTTTCCGGTTAGGCTTCACCACCCTCTCAAGTATACTCTTAATCTGCCGGTTACTAACATCTACCTGGCCCGAAGTTTGGGGGTGATACGCTGTAGCGACTCGATGATGCACTCCATACTTTGTTAACAGATTCGCAAAGGAGCGGTTGATGAAGTGGGAGCCACCATCACTGATTACTACCCTGGGGGTGCCAAACCTGCAAAGAATATTCTTGGCAAGAAAAGAGACAACAACTTTGGAATCATTAGTCTTGGTTGGAATTGCTTCCACCCACTTAGTCACATAATCGACAACAACCAGTATATATTCAAAGCCATTACTCTTGGGGAAGGATCCCATAAAGTCGATGCCCCACACATACAAAGGTTCAACAACAAGATTACTTGTGAGAGGCATCTCATTCCGCTTGCCTATATTGCCACTTCGCTGACAGGCATCACAGCTAACACAGAATTTATGGGCATCTTTAAAAAGAGAGGGCCAGAAAAAACCTGATTGAAGAACTTTCAAGGCGATTTTGTTCCCGCTATAGTGCCCACCGCACTGCATGGAGTGGCAGAATGCAAGTATGCTTCCAATTTCATCTTCCGGTACACAACGCCGCATCACGCCATCATTGCCTAGCTTGAACACGTATGGATCATCCCAAAAGTAGCTCCTGCAGCGAATAGCAAAATTCTTCTTTTCCTGCGAAGTTATGTTAGTAGCAAACAAACCTGTGGCCTTAAAATTAACAATGTCGGCAAACCAAGGTTCTAAACTAACAGAGAATAAATGCTCATCAGGGAGATCATCAGGAATGGGGGAAGATGGGGCGATGGCGCAAGGATTAATCTTGGATAGGTGATCTGCCACTAAGTTATCTTTGCCACACTTGTCAACTATCTCATAGTCAAACTCTTGCATCATAAGGACCCAGCGAATAAGGCGAGGCCTAGAATCGCTTTTGGCCATAAGGTGGCGAATTGTTGCATGGTCGGTATGCACTATAACCTTGAATCCCTTCAGATACGACCTGAATTTATCCAGGGCGAATATGACAGCCAGGAATTCTTTCTCAGTGGTATTGTAATTGACCTGTGCACCATTTAGAGTTTTGCTGGCATAGTAAATCACATGGAAATGCCTATCAACTCTTTGTCCTAGAACAACGCCTATAGCGTAGTCAGAAGCATTGCACATAATCTCGAAAGGTAAAGACCAATCAGGTTCCATAACAATAGGGGCGGAAATAAGTTTTTCTTTCAGGATATTAAAGGCTTCCATGCATTTATCATCGAAAACAAAAGGCACATCTTTCACCAGCAAGTTACTAAGGCACTTAGCAATTTTTGAGAAATCCTGGATGAACCTCCTATGGAATCCAACATGCCCTAGAAAAGATTGTAACTCTTTCACACAAGTGGGTGGGGGAAGTTTCACTATAACACCATTTTAGCTCTATCTACCTCAATCCCCCGCTTAGAAACCACATGCCCTAGAACAATACCCTCTCGCACCATAAAGTGACTTTTTTTCCCAACTAAGGGTCAAATTACACTCTATGCAACGTTTCAAGACTTTATCAAGCTTACCAAGGCAGTCGGTGAACGAGTCACCAAAGAGAGAGAAGTCATCCATAAATACCTCAATGAAATCCTGCACCATGTCAAAGAAGATAGAGAGCATGCACCTTTGAAAAGTTGCCAGAGCGTTGCATAAGCCAAAAGGCATCCTGCGATAGGCGAAGGTGCCGTATGGGCAGGTGAAGGTGGTCTTCTCTTGGTCTTCCTGCGCTATGGGAATCTGATAAAAACCTGAAAGACCATCCAAAAAACAATAGAACTCGCGCCCCGCAAGGCGGTTTAGCATCTCATCAATAAAGGGCAGGGGGAAGTGGTCCTTCTTAGTGGCAGCATTCAATCTCCTATAATCTATGCAAACACTCCACCCTGTGGTTTTCCTAATAGGAACCTCTATCCCTTTCTCATTGGTCTCAACAGTTACTCCAGACTTTTTCGGGACAACATGCACAGGGCTTACCCATCGACTGTCAGCTATAGGGTAGATCATATCATGTTCTAACAGCTTAAGTACCTCGGTTTTAACTACGTCTTGCATGACGGGGTTAAGCCTACATTGGGGTTGCCTCACAGGTTTAGCGTCATCTTCAAGACTAATCCTATGGGTGCACCTAGTCGCGCTAATGCCCTTGATGTCACCAATCCCCCCTATGGCCTCGGAGTTCTCTCTCAAAAGCTCAACTAGCCTATTCTCTTCTTCCTTTTGCAATTTCGAAGAGATTATCACAGGTTTTGTTTTGTTTTCTCCTAGGAAAGCGTATTTAAGATGGGACGGGAGCTCCTTAAGGTCGGGTTTAGGGGGGTCGATTTCCCCAGTGTTTCCACCAAGGTGATGGATTTCCTCACCAGGGTCGACTTCAGCCGAGTCAAGCATGCAGACTATGTCACTACTCTCCTCACAAAGCATAAAGCTGCTTCTAGCTTATCATCAGTTAACGTAGCTAGGTAAGTAGCATGCACACAATCATCAATAATATCATCAAACGACATTTACTTCAGAAATCAGATTACATTCTTCCACTGAGTAGGTGTCAGAGTTACCTGCCAGTCGTGTTGCATCCTTGGCAATCTTCCCTTCCGCTACATCGACCTGCAGCTTCACTGATTTCATAAAGGTTCTTCCCAAAAGGATCACATGGTCCTTACTACTAGTGCCTGCTCCACTGGGGGGTAGTACCACGAAATCTACTGGAACCAGGAAGGTGTCTACTCTGACCAGTGCATCACGAATCACTCCTGTGGGGCGTCGATGCTCTGCCGCCAGGTGCAGGGTCATGTTTACCGGTGCCAGTTCCCCCAAACCCATCTCCTGGTAAAGAGCATGGGTGATAAGATTGATGCTGGCTCCCAAATCGAGCATTCCTTTCGCTATCTTCCCATTTTCCATCTGTATGTCAATCACAAATCTCCCTGGATCTTGTTGTTTCACTGGTAAGCCAACCACTGAATTAGTTGTTTCTGGTAGAACTAGCTTTTCGTTGGCCAAATACTTCCTCTTACTTGCATTGAGATCCTTGAAGAACTTAGAGTAGGAAGGGACATTATCAATGAGGTCAAGGAATGGGATGTTCACATTCACCTTTGAGAGCATGGCCAATATAGCTTTGAATTTGCTGTCATCCTTGGGTTGATTCTACCTGGATATGGCAGTTCTTTGCTGATTGGGGGTCCAGGTGGATGGTAAGGGTTATCAGATTTGTGAAGCACCCTCGTGCGTGTCACCGACGGGTTGGCTTTTTCTATCAAAGGTTGGTCTTCCCCAGTGAGGACGACTACTGGGGCATCCGGGGCTTGTGTCTGTGGTTCTAGTTCCGGCCCTTGGATCACCTTTCCACTTCGGAGTATTGTGGTTGCCTGAACTTCCTCCTCCTCGGTTTCCTCATCCCCGAACTCAGTGCTTGCCAGAAACTTGACCAGTTGGTCGGTAAAATCCTCTATCCTGCTTACCATTCCCTCTATCTGTTTACTAGTCCTTTCTTGCCCTTCCATCACAAGACTCATGTATTTTTCATCATGGGCAATCAAAGCTGGCAGAGTACTATCTCTGAATGCACTAGCTTCCCGTTGCACCTCTAGACTATTCTCTGTCTTCATAATGGTTGGTCCAGATAGCTCTGCGCTGGGTGCGTAGTAACCAGGAAAGCACTCCATACCTGGACTAGAATAACAATAACTCAACTGTTGTTTAGTTTCTGTTAGTCCAAATAAAATGAAATGACGCCTCAAGTAACCAACGACTATCATTGCTATCTGCAAGGCAACTTTGACTCCCTCTCAGAATCTTTTGTGATTCTTAGTCAGTCAACAATGACTAAGGGGAAGGATCTCAAGATGCTCAGAGAGGAAGACGAAGAGGAAATAAAAGAAGATCTGAACAACCACCTCTCAGAATAAATGAGCCCTCCTCCAGTCAAGCTGCTACTCAGATAGTAGCAACAACTCAGCAGATTCCTGAACAAGGAATGACAACAAGGGCCAGATTACAGGCAAGATCACAGAGACCTCCAAAGGGAACCAAGTCCCCAAGGAGAAGACAAGTAATGGGGATTGAAGAGTCTTCTGAAGTAGAAGAAGAAGAAGAAGGCCAAATCAAATCCCAAGGCAATAAAGATGCATGCAAATCTTCATGTTGATGATGAGGAAACTGATGATGATGAAGCTCCTCTTCACAGAAAAAGAAAAAGGGAATTTAGCTCATCTGAGCCTATTGCTGCAAAGCAATTGGCAGCCAAAACACCCTCTGGAAATACCAAGTCTATCCAAGGTGGTTCTTCAAGCAATCCCCCAAGGGAAAATTCAATGACAAAGAGGAAGAGATCAAGGGATATCAAGTTTGGCAGGATACTTCCACAAAATCCAGAATATGCCCTGATTAAATATGTGAAGACTGACAACAACTCCTCCTCCTACAGGTGTATTCATCAGAAAAATGGATACTGGATACTGGAACTCAAGCACTTGCTTGTAAATGAAAAAGGATTCCCAGTACCCATCCATCAACAACGCATGGCAAGGAGAAAAGATAAGCCAATCTTGATCAACACCAATCATGTCAAAGCTTGGTTGGATTTTGAAGTTGTCAAGAGAGTTGAAGCCATGAGGAAGGACCTTAATGATGAGTGTCCTTATGGAAAACCTGATGATGTGCACAGAGTACCAAACCTCACTGGAACGAGCACAAGGCTAAGACTTGTTGTGGAACCCTTTGAGTCATTCTACATGACTGAATATCAATACGAGGGTGACATCAGATATCTGAGGATCATATATGAATACTTCAAGCTATCAGATATCAGAATTGAGCATGCCTGAAAATGGGAAAAGTATATGTGGGTCAAACACTTTGCCAAGAAGAATCCCACCAAATCATACAAAGAAATATGTGGTTATGCAAGGGACACTGAGATGTTAGTTAGGACTTTGCTCTATGACTACTCAGATGACATCAAAAGATTTGGAGATAGGGAATTTGCAAATTGATCTATGGAGATTGCTGAAAACTTGAAGATTTTTGAAGACTAGTTAATTAGAATGTTTACTTGGAGTTTGGTTACTCCTGTTGTTCTAACTTAACTATGTATTTTGTATCTTGCTGATTGTACTGTAATGTGTTTTATTCATTGTAAAAGTTATCCGTGAACTTTCCTTGTAACATATCTGATGAACCTACTCTCAGATATCAATCTATAAAAAGATAACTTGTCAGCAAAGATCACACCTTGTGATTTGGTTGATGTTTACTTTCTGCACTTAATTAAATGAATTGAAAAGATCATAAGAAATGATTAAGTGTGGGATTGTTCCCTCTTCCAAGTTGTAATAGGTTTTAAAGATAGTCATCGTTGACTGATCAAAAAGGGGGAAATTTGTTAGAAATATCTGTTTAGATTTTGATCAGCAGCCTAATGACTTATCTTAGCTCAGAAAGGTAACTAGTACTCTTAGTTCACTTGAACATTCTAAAAGAGGAAGTTTACTGAGTATGTTAGTCTAGCAAATCTTGTATAGGATGTTAGGTCTCTGAATGTAATTTTTATATCCTTAAAGAAGACCAAAAAGAAGGCATCCGGCAGAAGAATTCAACGTATTGAAGATTCGAAGACTGCACAAGATTGCTGAAGACTAAGGGATTGGTCTCCTCAGATACCTACTTCCAGATACCTTGAAGAAACAAGTGTTTTTCAATAAACAAGTTTCACAAAAGATATCTGAGAACACAAGGTTACTGAGTAAGGAAAAGTGCCCACAGAAACCCACACTCAGATACCTTGGATAAAACTATATTTCTGGGAAACAATGATTCAATAGGTATCTGGAGAAGTGAAGATCTCTGGAAAAGGACATGCGATGCTTCAGAAAGCGTGCATAGTTCCGTTGGCACTACAGGACAAAAATAGTACAGTGCAATAAATGCGCAGACATAGACATCTGAACAAAAGAGGAAATTTCTGAAAAGAGACAACGTCTTCTGCAGTACTATTTACAGATATCAATAGTTTGAATTTCATTGTGCTTAACGGATACTATTCAAACGGCATGATTTTCAACTATAAATATTACCACTTAGAATGCTTGAAAACACACCAAGAACTTACACCAAGAACTTACACATTCAAGCATACAAGCCTTCAAACTACTAATTCTCCAGCTTACTGTTGCGACCAAGCTCTTGAATCCTAAGTAGCACGAAAGTTCTAAGTGTCCTGATCCTTAACAAGCATTGTTATCTGTGAAAGATCAAATATCTGAGATTCATTCTCTAGAACACTTAACATAAGACTTGGGTCAGTAAAGAACATATCACCACACATTGTGAAATGTGTTAAGTGATTCTTGTTCTATAGAGTATTCCTACATAAGTGAGAAAGTTATTAAGACTACTCACTTGACAAACTACCTTGACCAACACCAAACATGGCGTGGAGTACAGGAAGTACTTAGTTTGGGAAACTAAGGAATAGCTCAAAGATTTCTGAGTACAGGAAGTACTTGGCTGAGAAAGCCGGGGAATAACTCAGGGAGAACACTTGGTTGGTAACCTAGTGTAAAAGGAAATCAAGGGATAGGATTATTGTAAGGAGAACTCAATATCTATCTTATAGTGAATTTCAAGTCCTGAGAAAGGGCGAGTGGATTAGTTGAGGGATTACGCCACCCTCATATACCACTATAAAGATCTGTGTTATTTACTTTCTGCAACTTATTATTTGCTTTATTTACCTTGCTGAGTATTTACACACTTATATCTTGCAAAGCACGAGCACTTATCACATAGAAAGTCTTCTGTTCTCTGAATATAAGTATCAGATATCTTCACACATATCTGAGAAACTATTTTATCGTCAAAATTTTTAGAAGACTATTCACCCCCTCCTAGTCTTTTACTTTGTCGTTATCTGGACCAACACACTCCCCGTGCTGTCACCCAGACAAAGTATCCCTTAATTTGTTGTTGACCTACACCACCCGTGCACAGTCACCCAGACAAAGTATCCCTTTGCTGATTGCTCAGACAAAGTGTCATGTGATGTTGGCCTCAACACTTCCCGTGCTGATCCACCCAGACAAAGATAGTGCACACCTTGCACTTTTCCTTCAGGCACGACGATCCTCCATAAATCCCTTCCTCATCTCGGCTTGACACTCTTTAGCTGCTTGACCCAGACTTGACTCAGTCCCTCCAAGACCTATCAGTCTGCAATCTCTAGAAGCCAACAACCCAGTTAGTCTGTTGCTCTGTTTCGTGCACTCGAGCTCAACCAGATTCAGTTGGCAATCTGCTTCGAATCCAAGATAGGCTTTTTACAGCTTCTCTTCAGCTTTAAGTGCTAGCCTTCAATACAGTGATGTATCAAATTTTCTTTGAGATAAATCTCTTAGAACCAAACACTGAACTTTTTGTAGATTGAGATTGGGAGTCTACGCTTAGAATATTCTTAAGTCAGAAGTTTTCTCAAGCCTATACTACTAGCTTTCACAAGCGGATAGTTATTCCAAGGTATTCTTATTCTTGAACTTAGATCAACTTTATAGTTTCTGTAAAGTTACTACAAAGTTTCTACAAAATTTTCTACAAAGTTAAAAGTTGTTTTCAGAAATGAACAAGTCCTCTATTTATAAATGGAGAATGCGAACGTTGAAAAGTATCGTTTAGATAGATTCAAGGTTAGTTTTGTCCATTCACAAATGTTGGTTGGTCAGAGATATTTTGAACCAGACAATATAGTCGTTCAAAAGTAAAGATAAGATTTATGCCCCGTCGCTTTCTCTTGTACATTAAATGCGCTCTGTCTCTTTCCTAGTTCGTTCCTTTAAACGCTTTGATCTAGTTCAACTTCCAACGGATATATTGTCAGCCTATACCATAGCTCCAACAAAATATCATCAACATAGGTTGCTTGCTTATATTGACGTACTCTATGAGCGCACTGATTTTGCAGTTTAACTTAAGTATTGGCTGTCCAACTTTACTAAACCCTTTTTATTTACTAAGCTATATTCTTCTTATTTTTTTCAGAATAGGCATTACTCAGTTCTTAATAACGGAACGAGTCTTGTAAAAACCCTTCAGAAGGCGTATAGTGTTCTTCATGTCTTCAGCATTTCCTTCCAAGGTGGCTTGGTCTTCAAGTCCTCCAAAAGTAAAAATAAAATTACACTTGAAACTAGGGGTGAGCGCGGACGGGTTTAGGCGGGTATTTATGAAAAATCAAAACGACCCACTATCTGTAGATAGTTATAATTATAAACCGAGGCGGGTAGAATATTTTTCCAACCCATGACGGGTCGGCTGATAACAATGGCGGTCGGTTTGGCGGGTGGAATATAGACGAAACAAAATAACATTTAAATGCAAAAACAAGTCATACATGGCAGTGGTTCAGGAATCTTAACTGCAACAGTACGTGATTACCTTGATCTTGGCATTTTCCATTAAATAGTAACTAGATTAATTGAACAATAATAAGGGTTGAATCTACTCAATGTTTGATCTGTAGTCCACAGTTCAATGAGAATACACTACCTAACAGGTTATGGCAAAATTTATACAAGAATTGGAGAAGGGTACATAGTTAAACCGTAAACGAATGCAATGCATACTAGTTCTATGTAACGAGAGATGAATTATTGATTCATAAATATACATATATTTATTTTTTTATATGCACAATGGCGGGTGGTCGGGTAAGTGGCGAGTTGCACCCGTCCAACCAGCCACCCACCAACTAATGGCGGGTTAAAAAAAATGTAACCGTCAAAATTTCTTTTGAAAAAATAGTTGGCGGGTGCGGGTAAGAGGCGGACGGTTTGTGCGAGTGGGTCGGGCGGGCAGATTTTTT
Organism: Plantago major; assembly: GCA_026545765.1. NCBI lineage: Eukaryota > Viridiplantae > Streptophyta > Magnoliopsida > Lamiales > Plantaginaceae > Plantago > Plantago major. The sequence continues at coordinate 59,548,320 of CM048841.1, forward strand.
GCACAGCCCTACTTGAAACCTAACCTATTACAATCTATGTGAATCAGTCATGTACGAGAGGCCTTTTACAATGTTTGTCCTATCAAATCTATAAGGCTCAACATGTTAGCTGATTCTAAACTAACTACAAGTGTGATCATCAAAATACTACTTCCTACGCCCCGCCCGAAGCTTCCCATTTTTCCTTAAAGCTTCTCATTTCCATTTTTGTCCACTCTTACCCAAACTATAATATTTAATATATTCAACTTTTCTCAAAATCCAACACACAAAAAAAAAAAAAAAAAGTAAAGTTAACACAAAATTTCAACCCCACACTATTATTTTAATCAAAAAGTAATCTATGCTTATTTTTCCCTCTCCAAAAGCAAATGGGAAGCTTCGGGCGGGACGGGACGGAGGAAGTACAAAATAAGTCCTAACACTTGCACAACCCTAGGAATATGCCAAGCTCTAGACTATGTATATTACTTGCATAAAGCCTAACACACTAGATTGCAATCTATGTAACTAAACTTTTACAAATATCTTCTTCATAATTAGTGTCTGTTGAATATGCTTGGTTCTTGCTTATGTATCTGTAGGCAGCTGTCTAGTTGAAGATGAAGATACTGAAGACTGTTAAAAATAACTTGAAGATGAAGAATGAAGAATGAAGAAATGAAGCTTAATACTGTGTTTAAATAACGTTCATAGTAATATGAATATATTAGTAGCATTAAAGTGTTATTGACAGAGCTGAATATGCTTTGAATACTGTGATACGAGTTAGGTACTACATAGCTTAGAACAGTCAGGGATTTTTGTCAGCAATGGATTCATAGTATGGCTTTATATTTCTTCTGGCAGATGTGGATTTGTTAATGGTTTCTTTTGTTATAGAAGTTGGCTTATCATATTTTGCTCATCATTTTCTCTGGTTTCATGATGGTACTATGCAGTGATTCGTGAACCAAGTGGCCCAACTCCAACTTCGAAATATGAGCATTCTTCAATACCTGGAACTATGAAGAAGCTCTTCAATCTTTGCTCGAGTTTCTTGACTAAAAGGGGTGCATGGGCCTCGTCTAAAACCCGTGGCTTGTAGAGCATGCAGGCATAACATTGTATTTCTTGATACTAAGTCCTGATGATTCCCATTTTGTTAAAAGACGTGACCTTGTAGATTAGGTTAGCTTCTGAAGATTGGTTGTCTCATCTAAAGCCCAAGCTTATAGAGCACATAGGCATAACTTATGTATTTCTAGATGCCAAGTCCTGATGATTTTTTATTTTTTTCATAAAAAAGTTCTATCTTGTAGTGAGGTTAGGTTCTAAGACAACACGAATGGTGGCCTCGTCTAAAAGCCCACCTTATACATGGGCATAATATTGTATGATGTCTAGATAGTGTGTTAATTTCTTGTTCATTAATCAGTAGAAAAATTACTGATAAATGAGCAAGTTTATCCATGCTTTCTACAAGGGCAAGGGATGATGTCAGTAAATTAAGCTTCTCCGTACTCTATAAGCAAGTTCTTGAGAGCAGCTGTTTCTCTTACATCTGTGCAAAATGAAGCGAATAGTGTCATCTTCTTAGGGAGTGTGGCATAATATGTTAGTATCAAATATTGTTTATGTTGTAGAACTCTGTTAAATTTCTTGCTTACCTTGTGTGTTTCTGAGTAATCAGCTTTCTGGTTATGTCCGCATTGAAAGTTTTCATCCATGCTGTGCAATTTTCACATTTATATAATCACTTCAAGGAAACTGCGTGATGATGCATTCTTAATGTAAAAGATACAGTGATCACTGAAGTGCATAATGGAAGTACATGTCCTTGAGAATTATGGCTCTGGTAATTTCCATTAAAGTAGCACAATATACGTCTAAATTTTCTTTGAATTTGGTGGTGCTATTAAGATCTTTTAGTACATTATTTGCATTATGCATAAAATTTTCTGCTAGTGGTATGCATTAGTAACACAAGATGCTAAGACACTTTGTTGGCCATGTATCCTTTTTCTGTACGATTTGTGCCATAAGTTGCGTTTTAGATTTCTCCTTACTCTTCGATGTGCTCAAAGTACGAGGACCTGTTTATAGTTCGTTCCAATCTGGATTGAGTCTTTCAGCAATTTTATTTGGCAGGCCTTTGTATGGAAAGACAGATGCAGAACAGACAAAAGGCAATGGCTGTAGCATTGAGAGCTGAAGCAGGTGCTGAGGCAGCTAAATAACTACTAGCCTAATACTGCAGTACTTTATAATAATTGTAAAAACATTACCTTTAACTGAGCCTAATGTTGTATCAGAGTCTGAGCTATTGCTTTTCTGATGTATGCCTCATCTTGTTCATGTACCTTTCCTTTAATGTTTGTAGTTCATTGAACTAGATTAGTATGTTGGTTCATCAAAGTTTTCTTTTGCAAATCATTGATTTGATTCCAGAACAATGTAATCTAGTGCTGGCAAATCCTTGGTGATGAATGGAACAGTAAAATAACATGAATTGCCGCCTTATTCATCATCGTTTAGCCTTACAAAATATCATCAGATCTTGTGATCTGTTGATAAGCCTCTAAACTGATGAAGTTTATGAAGAGGAGATGCAGCAGTGCAGCCTAATAATCTAGATTGCCTTAATTCTTGCAAGTCGGGTTCGATTCTCATTATAATCTAAGCCCTCATTTCTTTTAAGTACACCAAATGAAGATTCTGATACAACATTACATGTGTTAATGAATACCTGTTTTCACCTGTTGAATATCCTACACATACTAATACCTGCAATGGTATCTAACAACACACTGCACAAGTTTATCTGTATCCCAACTTTTACTAACGTGGCAACGACAAAGATCTTTGTATGATATCTTCTGCCATGAGTCTAACTGACATTGGTGATGAAATGGTAGCAGATGGCTGGAGGAGAGGCGTAACGCCCCAACATTTACAAATGCTTGGGGTTGAAAATGAATTTCTGGACCTGTTCTATGGTCAAATCGAGGAGTATCTGGTAATTGATGATCGTATTCCTCAACTGAAATTACTGTGCTTGTGTCTGTACGAACAGTAGAATCATTTGGGTAATTGCCGAATCTTCTCCTTCTCCTAGCTGCCTTCCCCCATCCATGGATCGTCTCTCGTATTCTGTTAGGAATTAGAACTGCCTTGTAGTTTATTCCCATCTTAAAAAAAAAAAAACAACACTTTAGTCCAGGATTAAAACACACGCCCTCACGTGTGAGCAAGTTGCATCAAAGCTTTATGTTTGAACTCCTTTCAGTACTTCGGAAGGTTTTTTCGCAACCGACATTTTAAATTTCTTTGATGCAAGAATGCCGAAAAGTAGGAGAGTTTTGTAATAACAAGAACAAAAAAAGAAATCGAAAAAAAAATAGAACAAAGGAAACTTAGTACAGGGTAGTCTAAGTTATACTCCCATCTCATAACTTAGAAATTTGGACTATTCAACAACCAAGGTAGTTCATGAGTGCTATCATTTTAAAACGTGAAACATATTCTGTAACCTTCACTGATAAGTATGTTTGTACCTGAGTCACCAACGCATAGAGTGACAAAGTGTCAGAGTGCATAGGAATCGCCCACCAAACCTACGCACAAAAAGTTAGGTCAACACTGAATCCAAGTAAGGAAAGAACAAACTAAAGGCAAATGGAAGTACTACAAATTTAGAATCCATGCTCACCAAACAATTAAACGCACATAGACGAGCAAATGGTTACTTATGAAGCACGTACTAGATCCAAATTGCCACTGTGATTTAACGAAAATCTTCATCAGAACATTCATATATGATAATGATACTATCCAATTCAAAAGAATCTTCAAAATATCTCATTTACTAGTAAAATGTTCAGCATATCATGGTGGTAATTCCGAATTTGAAATGGTTAATGTCAGACAGAATACCATGATAAATTATAACCTACGAGACTTTCATTCCATCAATCAATAAAAGATTGAACTTATGAGTCTTGAAATTATCTTCCATGCCAAATTGCAATATAAACCAAGCCAGGGACTAAGGGCATACCCAGAACCAAAAGAAGGAAGCAAGTTCAAATGCGTTCTGCAAGAAAGATTATATCCATAAAGTTGGAAGAATAATCTCCAAGTTGATTTTACTTTTTTGTTAACTCTTTCTTTAAATCAACAGAATTCAAGCAGAGTGGCAAACCTGGAAAAGGACGGAGTGAAATAAGGACAACAGTTCTGGTTTATTGAACCAAAATAGTTCATACCGGAGTTTGACTTTATGTCCAGAAAAACTTCCGCTGATTCCTGCACTCTCCAACGCCAAGGTAGCTATGACATGCTGCAATTTTGAACCCACAAGTAGTACAAGCTGCAGAAAAACATAGTTCCTCATAAATTAGGTAAGCATTTGAAGAGTATGTAGAGTTCAAAAAAGGATAAGGCAACCTAAAGAGAGATGGCCATGTATCTCGGATATTACTCAATATAGTTTCTCCTATTTTTATACTCATATCAAGGCTAGAGCATATATAGTGTGTTACAAAATTCCATTTATAGAAACTTACAAAGGATGTGAATTAGTGCAATCCGTAAAAATCTGATTTGACCCTGCAAGTTACAAACCACTAATAAGCCAGTTTGTCACGTTTAAATATTGCTAGAACATGCACCAGGTTAATTCACGAGTAAGATCACAGAGTAAGTAGGATATCCGTAGTACCTTTTACGTTGAAGAGAATAAAACAAACAACGAATCCCCAGAGTGGAGCACTGTTAAAAAGAATAGGAATTTCAGCAGAGCCTCAGTAGGATATCTTGGGAGCAAGAAAGACCGAAATTTAAGATAAACTAAGTCATGAATGAAAGTGGAGTTCAAGATTAGGTTACAGAAAGTGATAGCACATATATGTTTTCTGATAACCACAAAATATTCAGGTATGAGCACATGAGCTATCAATGAAGGGCCACACAGTAATATACTAATATGGTTCAAACACGTGGACATCACTCATATCCAAAAGCGAAATGACCCCCCAAAAAAAGTCTCAGTTGTGAGACAGGTTGCAATTGAATATTACGTCCAAAGCGTAAAATAAATAATAGGGTATTAGGATGCAACAAGCTTCGGACTGCTACATTTTCAAGTGTGTGTAACCAACTAGACACAACAGAACAGCTATAAGAATTGCAAAGTTGATGAAGAAACAGAACTAGATATCCATAATTAGAGGGATTCTACATAATAAGATCTGGAAGACGTGCATTCTACATAAACTAAGTACTAGATCAAACTTAAAACAAGCGGTAGTAACGAAACAGGGAAACAATAGATCAAGCGATGCACTCAAACACAGAAGACTCAGTTCATCAGTAGATATACAAAATAACATCACTGAGTAAAAATTCACATACTGGGTCCTCCCAAACCGGCACGAGACGCCTTTTTAAATTTAATGATCTATTTCCCACCATTACGAGCGTAATCTCGATCGAAGGAAAAGATCATCGCTAAGACATTGTTTCATTCAACAAAAACGAAAGGACGATACTAGATCAACTTAAAGAGTCAACACCTCCCACAAGGGACGAATGCCTTCCTTGAATAGATGTAAATCGAGGGGTTGGCAATGATGAGGGGCGAGCTAAAGAGTAGACCCAAAAGGCTTCAATCTGTGTCCATGCAATAGTAAGTAAATCATCCAGAGAACAAGAAGAGCAAAAGTGTAAAAGCCATGGATGACATTAAATAACATACCATGCTGAAGTCAACAATTTTTTGATATTGTCCTCGTATGATTGTGGATTTCTGACTCCTGGAGTTCGACGAGTGTACCAGAAGACAAACTTGTCGATGATCAATAAATTACGATCGATTGCGGGACTATACTCTAAATACTCAGCGATCACATTTCATTGAAACTATATCCTATGGTTATCCATGAAAAAAATTAACATTTCGACATAGAGTTGCTACACCACAAGACAATAAGTCTAAATGATATGTAATGTAATTGAATAACAAAACTGTAAAACAATGGGTATTTAATTCAAATGAAAATACTTCCATAATCATGTGTCCACTTTCTTTATTTGAAAAGGAAAAAGGCAACTTCTACTTACGGTGAATAGAAATAGGCACTTGGGATCTGTAGCCGCCCGCCTTGATGCCCTCACAATGATCTCAAGAGAAGGTTTCTGGCGTTTTATACCTAGTCTAGTAGATAATTCATCTCTTTATATTCTGGAAAGTGCAGATGATCCCTTTGTACTTTCAGATGTGCAAAGATTCGGGGCAGAGGTCCCTTCAGGCAGATTTTTTCAATTTTCAGATAAAAATCAAGTACTATGCCTGCTATAACATATGAAGGTAAGTGTCCCATCTTGATGCCCACTTCACCTCGCTTTCCTGCAATCATGACCTTGAACAATAAGGAATTGGCTTCTATAATATGCGACAGAAAGCATTTCGTTTTTAGCTATTCCAACTTTTCGGTTTTCAGTACCAATTGCAAATACCAATTACCAACTAATATTCCCTCCGAACAATTATTTTTCATCATTGCTTTAGCGATCAACAGTTCACAGGTATAAGCTTTTGGAGATACTAAAGATTAGATCATAGCCAGAAATTATTGTCATGTAATACCAACAAGAACTAAACAGTAAATTTAATATTCTAAGTGATATATACAACTTGGCCGAAAATAGCGAGTATAAAAATGTAAGATAAAGTTTATATTTAAGAATCACATTCGAAATCAACAACATAAGTGAAAATCACTTCTTGTTTATCTTTAACCTCCTGAGGAGAGTTTGAAGTTGAAACTGTACGCTTGGCATGTGGATCACATGAAAGTTAGACTAGTAGCCGCACTCCATTGTCAATAACCTTCAATAATCAATCACAATAAATGCCAAAAAAGAGAAACACCTAACAGCTAGTAAGCTACTGCATCTTCGACATTCTACGGCCACAAATCCACAATCAAACAAACCACAACTGAGAACTTAACACTGCTGTGATTGAGAACTAGAAATCGAACTTCTCCATCCTAAACCAGCGATTTCATACAATGGAAGTTCCATTCCTGCAAGGCTTATCCCCTCAACCATGTGTTGCGATAAGATGAGTTGTCGACTTGTCATTCAGTGAAGCATCATGAGCCTTGTACTCCATTACATAGCCATGGGGAAGCTTCAGATGGCGCCTGATTGAATCCCTCAAGCCATCACATACCGCCAAAGACAAAGATGTGAAAAGGGTTGTTACAACCAATATTTATTTCAAACAAAAGGCTTTTAACATAATGGAGAAAATGCTAACTTTGTTATCGATGCATTGCGGTTCCACCCACTCAAGATATCCGTTAAAACGGATACTTAATCTCGCTTCTGCAAATGTTTTCACCATACTCAAGTTGATCTCCAATCAATGCTAGAACCTACAAGCGATATTCGGATAGAGAGCGAGTTTAATACTTATATCACTTATTATTGGAGAAGTCGAATTTTGTAGTAGACTACGGAAAGTAGAAAGCATGTATGATAATGAAACCGTAACACTAACATGTTTATTATTAGTTAGTTGAACATATCGATCATTGAAATTGAAAGAGTGCTAAAACCCTATAGAACTTCGATTAAAAAACTTAAGCACACTATAAACCGCATAACTCGGATCACGAATCGATTTCAATCCAAAGGTACCAAAGCTTAGAGCAAAAAATCAGCACCCTAGGATCACCACAAACCCAAGAACTACTTCAACATAAGACATATATAAATATCGAAGATTTGAACCACGATGCGTTATAAATAAGCTTATGATCAGACCTTAGTATTTTGAGACATGCCTTATAGTTCCTCAATCCAAATCCTAAATCCATCTATGCCAAGGTAAACTTGGCCCAACAACGATTTTGAGTTGAGAAGATTAAAGGCACTTTTAATTGAGAAGGTTTGGTTGTGGTATGTGGCCAAACTAACTCATCTTGCGTTCCACATTAAGAGGAAAAGTTTGTACATGTTCAACGGTTCCTAGGTAAGAAGTTACCTAGTAGATCTTTATTCCACTCCCCATTCTGATAAAAGGAACTAACCATAATAATATTATGAGGATCAAACATAACTAGGTCAGCAAGAGGAAAATTAAACAACCAATTGTCATACCAGAAGTCTACTTTAGTGCCATTACAAACCTGCCAAGCTTGTGAATTTCTGAGTAAATCTCTATTTTTGACAGTTGTTTTCCAAAACCAGCTGTGGTGACTTCTATCTTGAGCATCCCACAGTGAAGTATGTGGTAAACACTTAGCTATATACGTTTTAGCCCAAAGAGAGTGCGGTTGAATTAATTGTCTCCAAAGAAGCTTCATTAAGTAAGCTTGATTAAGGACAGTCAAATTCCTGACACCTACATAAGAGGCACAAGCCTTTACAAAGTTATCATCCCTTGCTCTAATTATACAGCCAAAACCTGCTTCACCAGGGTTATTTACCACTGAACCATCAATGTTCATAATATAGAGAAAGTATACTATAATAGCGGTATTTCCATTAGAAATGGAAATTCCGGTTTTTTCCATCCAAACCGGACGCGGTTCAATTCTAAACCGGGCGCGGCAATACCGCCCGAAATTCATCCGGAAGATAAAAGGACAAACCAAAATCAAAACAACAGAAAAATTGAAATTTCAAAGCCCACATTTGTTCTGGCGATTTTTTCTCCGAAATTGCGATTCCAAAGAATCGCTTCGTTTCCGGCGATTCCTCTTGAAAAAACTGAAGAATCAACATCTAATATGTCTTGCAATCGATCGAATGAGGTAAAATTTCATAATCACCAATATCTGTGAGATTTTTTCAATTCGAAACTGTTCCAATTTGATTTATACAGTTAAATCAAATTGGAACAGGTAAAATTTTAGTATGGTCTGTGGGATTTTATTCAGTGTCTGTGGGATCTAGTGTGGTCTGTGTATTTTTATTTATTGTCTGTGGGATTTAGTCAGTGTGTGTGGCTTTTGGTCAGTGTCTGTGTGATTTTGGTGTGGTCTGGGTGTTTTTGTCATATGTCTGTGATTTTTAATATGGTCTGTGAGTTTGATACATTGTCTGTGAGATTTTATTTAGTGTCTGTGTGATTTTATTCAGTATTTGTGGGATTTAGTGTGGTCTGTGTATTTTTATTTATTGTATGTGGGATTTTAGTAAAGTGTCTGTGAGTTTGATTCAGTGTCTGTTGGATTTTAGTAAAGTGTTTGTGAGTTTAAATCAGTGTCTGTGGAATTTAGTGTGGTCTGTGTATTTTTATTTATTGTCTGTGGAATTTAGTCTGTGTGTGTGGCTTTTGGTCAGTGTCTGTGGGATTTTGGTGTGGTCTGGGTGTTTTTATCATATGTATGTGATTTTTAATATGGTCTGTGAGTTTAATTCATTTATGATATATTAATTTTTTCTATATTATGTTTTTTCTTCGAAGAATTTGAAGAATTGCTTCCTGGTTTGGAGGAAAATGAATTTTCTTTGATTCAGCAAATTGACATCCTACAACAAGGTAAAAACTTTTGCTATCTGTGAGATTTTATCAGATTTTTAGATATTGATTAAAAAAAAATCTTAAAAAAAGACAATAAGATAATATTTTATTAATAACTTAATAATATAAAGGATACAGGTTACATTAAAAAAAAAAAAAAAAGAACAAACTACTCCAAAATGAACTGCATAGCAACCTGGAGGAGCTTGTCACAGCAATGAGAGACCAGCAAGGACGGATAGAGAGTAAGAGCAATGTTGTCCTCACTAGAGAATCTGAACATCTCTAATGCTATCCTTCTAGCAACATAACCCAGCTCCATGTGATCATGTGCTATGGCCAACAAATGGGCAAGCATGTTTGCAGTTTTTTTTTTTTTTTTTTGGATCATTTGGGAGATCATCCACAAGTGTGTAAACACACAGACCCAACATCTTCTGATCCCTGCTGGGATTCTCCACCACCTCCCTTGTGTAGTTCAGGGTTATAAACCCGTTGTGGATGTACTCCACGGCTGTTTCGACCGTTAACTATCTTAGGGTTGCCATTATCTTCTTCTTCAAATTTCAAATTATATAAGAAAAACTTGATGAAAAACTTAAATTTTGATGAATAATGAAGTGTCATCCGACGCCTATTTATAGTTGTATTTTTGAATTCATACAATTGATTGTTTGTGACTTTTTCAATACCCAAAAACAATGAATAAATGCTTTTAAGTTAAATGTACTGAATCCTCCGCCTAAAAAACTTAAATGACTCTTCTGTTACTAATTAATTATCTGTTTGTGAGATTAATTTTGTACATTTTGGAAAACTACCTAGTATCTCGAGAAGCAAAAATCTATATGACTGTTGGTATACTTTTGCTTTTCAACTGTTGCATTAAAAATGTTCATCTGCATTTATTCCATTCTTTAAATTAGAAATATCTTGTGATGTTGCCCCTGATCAAAATGCTGCTCTGTTTGAAATACCAAAAATACAACAAGTGCAGAAAAAGGTAAAAAATTTAAGCTATTACTATGATATTACTACATCTGTGATATAATATGTTTTTCTTTTGAGGATATGTGAAGACTTGCTTCCTGGTTTGGATGAAAATGAAATTTCTTTGATCGAGCAAATTGACATCTTGCTACAAGGTAACCATATAATGCAGAGAAGATACATTGATAACTTGATAAACATTACAACATGACTAAAATTCTACATGACCTGATTAAAATTGTTACTAAAATTTTACTTTTCAACTGTTACGATTTTTTCTAATCTTTAACTGCCAAATTTTTATTTATTTAAATGCAGATAATGAAATGATAATTGGCACACCATATGATGGGAATGTTGCCCCTGATCAGACTGCTGATCTGTTTGAAATACCAAATATTCAACCTCTGCATAAGATAGGTAAAAAAAATTAAATCTTTTATTCTGATCTGTGAGATTTATTCTGAGATCTGTGAGAATTATTCTTGAAACTGTGTGTTGATACGGAAATATGTCCAATCCGTTAAGGGCGCCATAGAGCGTGTCCTAAAGCGCATCACGGCTTAACTAGCCAATTCAGTACTGGTCCGACCTCACATGGTCCGCCCAAAGTGAATCGACCAGTACGCTGAAGTCACTACATCCCCACAGCTAGTCCAAGCTGGCTAAGGAAAGGACTTCTAAACCTGACCATGTCAGTACAGAGATGCCTAACGGACCGTACGAGGGAATCTCGGACGCCACCATTACTTTAAGACCAAACGTATATAACAGAACCACTGAGATACTTCCGTGAGACTCTTGGCTCGGACATCCAGAGTCACCCAAGGGCAGATCAACCAAGCAGACAGATCTGTCCGAGGGACTAACACGGACCCAAGTGAGCAGTACTCTCAGAGGGAAAAGGTCCAAACTACCCTCCCAGGCCCACTTATCGGTATTGGACTACTGTTCACTAATGGGCCATGGGCCAAAGGTAGCATTGGTGTCCAAATCTGGATCGTACACTTGGCATCATCTTATGAGCTACCTCATGAGTATATGATAACTATAAATACAGCACAAGGTCCAAGACCTTAAGGTAAGTGATAAGGAGAACAAAGTGATATCCATTATACCTTTCCCATTACTATTGCATTGAGAGCTACCACCTCTCCTTTGAGTGAAGCCTCTTACCGGATTGACCTTGGCAATCCGGGTAACCCATTCTAACCCCCCCCCCCCCCACTTAGTCCTTTCAGGTGCTCTTTCTCGGACAACCCTCTTATTGGACTTCAAGTTGGAGGCGGAGCTTGGATTAGGTTGCTTGCAGTGGTAGTGTTGGTGTTGAGAGGTTTAACCCCCAACATTTTGGCGCCGTATGTGGGAACTTCACAAAAAGCATCTGTGTTCCGAGTAAACCAATGGCAAGAACGAGACGAACAACGAGAGTTGGTACTACAGAAGTAAGAACTCCACCACCGCGCCATGGGACGCCAATCCACCGGGGACGAAACGGTAAGAGGAAGATATCCAAGCGAGGGACGCACAGCCAGTCCTTCCTCAGAAGAAGGTGCGGCCTGAGTTTCTCCGACAGGAGCTCAAGGCCCACCTGCACCCCAACAATTCACGATGCCTGATGGACGCATTGTCCGCACTAACGACCTTGGATTGAGCGAGATGCAGTTTGACAGGCTGCTAACGATCATCCAAGGGTGCCTGGGATCCAACAATGCTCCTCCACCACAAGCCACTCCGCCAGTGGTTACTCCTCCTCAGGTAGAGCCAGCATTGTCTAGGAACGGACAACGTCCAATCCAGCAGAGATTAGGAGATCAGCAACCCCAGGAGGATTTGCGAGATCTATTGGACAGGCGGGCCTCAGCCTCACAGATCTGAGGGGAAGGAAGCCATCAAATGAGGAGAGAGCGCCAAGACGTGAACAATAGACACCCAGAAGTTCCACTCCCAGTGCCTCCGAGGGACAGGGATCAAGTGGCGGAAACAATTCCAAGAGCCCGCATGAACGAACTTCCCGCGGATGTGGCCATGCATCCGAGGACAGGGGAGATCATGACTGCAGAAGAGATCTATGCCCAGCAAAAGGCTTTAGAAGCTCAGATTCTAAGCCTCGGACGTCTCGTAAAAGATCACGAGCAGATAACTACCAATGCCTAATCCCTATGTGCGATATCATGAGGGAGAAGGAGAGAAACAGGAATTCGGACCAAGTGATTCCAAACTTGGAATACTACTATGGGGACACTTGTCCCGTGGGTCACCTGACCCGCTTCAACAGCAAGATAGATTCTAAAGGGATGAGTGACAACACTAAAGCCCTCACTTTCTCGTCCACTCTCTTCGGAACTGCCATGGATTAGTACACCTCTTTGCCGAATAATTCGATACAGTCGTACGCGGATCTGTCCTCTAAATTCTTGGCTCGATTCGGCAAATCTAAGAGGAGAAAACGTACCGTGGAGCATCTAGCAGGCGTTATACAGGGAGAGCACGAGGATCTAAGGACTTTCTTGGATCGATTTCACACAGAGGTTCTTCGGGTTGAGCCACACAGTATTAAAGAACGGGTCCGACACCTGTATGCTAATACTCTCAACTCGGAACTCCGAAGAAAACTCTCAAGTCAAGAGGTAAGAAGCGAAAAGTACTTAGAAGATATCTGTGAGGAAGTGATGTATGGAGAAGATTACAGAAGGAATGTTCCAGTGAGAGCCAGCTCCAAGAAAGCGAAGGATCCGGTGAAGCAAGACCAACGCCCGGTAAAGTTTGATTCAAGAAGGGATCAAAGAGACAGAGGTTTTCACAGGGAGAGAAGTCCGCCAAGACGATATGCGGACTATACTCGGCTCAACAGACCAAGATCCGACATCTTGGCAACTATTGTGGAGAAGAAGCTGGACGTCCAATGGCCGAAGCCCCCTCACGGCGGCCGTAAGAGTAAGAACGCAAAAGGCTATTGCAAGTTTCACAAGTGTCGCGGACACGAAACGGACGATTGCATTCAGCTGAAGACAGAAGTGGAACACCTGATAAGGGATGGAAAATTGAAGGAGCATATCTATAAGGACGAACCTGTACGACAAGATAGAACAGAGCAAAGGAGAGAGGAGAGGATGACGGAACCACCGCCCCACTCATTGCCTTTGCCCCCTCCGCCAACCAACTATCCGCCCCATCTGGACCAACGTTCTTACCGATATACTGACGATATCGAAATGGAAAATGCCCCATACAGCGGGGTGATCAACACTATTGCGGGAGGACCAACGGGGGGAGATAGCAGGAACGCAAGGGAGCGCACCGCGCAAAACCTCCGAAACAACGACCGAGCATATGCTAGTCCGGCAATTCCAGGCACTAACGCCATATCATTCGATGACAGTGAAATTCCTCCTCCTACGGCAGGGGGAGAAGACATCGAAAACCCAGATGTCCCACTGGTGGTCTCCTTGACCATTGCAACCTACCGAGTGAATAAGATCTTGGTTGACACTGGAAGCTCCTCGAACATCATCTCTAACAGGACACTGGATCACATGGCATTGGGTAGAGTCTGATATGGCAGAGTGCACACCTCCATATTAGGATTCGGAGGAGGAACTGTACGACCCCTCGGAAGTATCATGTTACATGTTTCTCTCGGTACCTTTCCGGCAAGGGTGACACAAGAAGTCCTCTTTGTGGTGGTCGAACAAACTTTCGACTACAGTGCCATCTTCGGACGCCCAGGTCTCAACCAGTTCCGAGCTGTTTCATCTACTCTCCACGACAGGATGAAGTTCCCAACGGCCTTCGAAGTCGGACAAGAGCTCAGAAATGTCAGAGAAGCTTGGGAATGTTATATCATGTCCACAAGAAGGGCGTCTGCGCCCGTGCTAACAGTCACCATGACTCCCGACGCGCCCACTATCCTTCCACCCAGAAAGGAGGACTCACAAGTCGGCGTAGGAAGCCAGAAGGAAAAATTTCCTAGGACAATGCGAATTGAGCCCCATGAGACCCTTAAAGAGATAGAAATTATTGCTGGCGATCCCGAGAAGAAAACAAGGATCGGGACCGAAATGAATGTGGAAGTAGAGATGAAGCTCGTCGCTTGCCTCCGAGAAAACAGCGATGTGTTCGCCTGGAGTACCGACGACCTGAAGGGGATCGACCCACGGGTTACAGTTCACCGTCTGAACATGGATCCTTCGGTCAAACACATCCGACAGAAAAGGAAAGACTTTGGCCCCATCAAGGATGCCATCATATCCGCCGAAGTCGTTCGACTCCTAAAGGCAGGACACATCGAGGAAGTCCGCTACTCTGACTGGGTTTGCAATGTCGTTCTGGTCGAAAAGTCTCCAGGCAAGTGGCGAATGTGTAATGACTTCACAAGGTTGAACAAGTTTTTCCCCAAGGATCCGTATCCATTGCCACGGATAGATCAACTGGTTGACTCTACCTCCGGATGTGCGCTACTGAGCTTCATGGACGCATACCAAGGCTTCTACCAAATTCGGATGGCCAAGGAGGACGTTAAGAAAACGGCCTTCTTCGCGGCAGGAGGAGTATACTGCTTCAAGGTGATGCCATTCGGACTGAAGAATGCGGGAGCCACCTACCAGCGACTGGCAAACCAAATGTTCAAAGACGAGATCGGGAAGACGATGGAAGTCTACGTAGACGACATGCTCATTAAAAGTAAGACTGAGGAAGAGCATATTGAGCATCTCAACAATTGCTTTTCCATCCTGCGGAAGTATGGGATGAAACTGAATCCGGAAAAATGCACTTTCGGAGTGAAGGGAGGAAAATTCCTCGGATACATGGTCACGGAAAGGGGAATCAGTGCCAATCCCGAGAAAATCAAGGCGATCCTAGATCTGCCACACGCGAAAACCCTCAATGAGGTACAACGGCTCATAGGAAGTCTCATGTCCTTAAGTCGTTTTATTTCCCGGTCAGCCGAGAAAAATCTTCCGTTCTTCAAAACCCTCCGGAAAGGAGAGAACTTTGTGTGGACCGCGGAATGTTCTGAGGCTTTCAAAAAGTTGAAAGAATACCTCCATTCCCCTCCACTGCTCTCCAAGCCCGTCGAAGGAGAACCACTCTACCTCTACCTAGCAATTACGGAAGAGGCAATGAGTTCCGTCTGTCTGATTCAAGCTAACGAGCATTTGCCGATCTACTATCTTAGCAAAGCCCTTGCTGGGGCGGAGACAAGATACGTGAAGATCGAGAAACTCGCATACGCTTTAGTTTATACCGCTAGACGGTTAAAACCTTACTTTAAGTCTCACAAAATAGTGGTACTAACTACGGAACCTTTGAAACAGGTCCTAGGAAAGCCCGACCAATCTGGACGACTCTCTAAGTGGGCGATCGAGCTCAGTGAATACGACATTTGCTACCAGGCTCCGTCAGCCAAAAAGGCTCAGGTCCTCGCCGACTTCTTGGCGGATTACCCAGAGAAGGATTCAGAGAAAGTCCCTGACAAGCCAGTGTTCGAGTGCTTAATCACCAAACATATAGTCCGAAATCCAGCCCCTCCAAGGTTCAACCCAGAAAACCTTGAGGAAGCCCAGTTCATCAATCGGCCCCTCCCTTGGTCAGAGGGAGAAACTCGGGTCAACCAAATGTTTCTACTTGCTGATGTTCCCAGAGATCCCAGTTCGGACAGCATTAGAACGAAAATCACTGGAGGGGATGAACCAAGAGCGGAACCTCAGCAGCTCGCAGGAGATCTCCAAATCAAAAAACATCCTTCCGATATTTGGACATTGGAAGTCAATGGTTCTTCTACTGGAAGAGTGGGAGGAATTGGAATCTACCTTAAGAGCCCGCAGGGCGCGGAACTCGACTATGCGGTTTCCTTGGATTTCAAAGTTACAAATAATGAGGCAGAGTATGAGCCACTTTTAATGGGGCTGCGACTGGCCAAGTCTCTCCAAGCCTGGAAGGTCAAAGCTTACACGGACTCACAGCTTGTCGAGGCCCAATTTTCAGGAAGTTTTGCCACAAAAGGTCCTTCGATGATCAAGTATCTTGAGCTACTCAAGAATGAGGCCAGCCACTTCGAGGAATTCACCCTGGAAAAGTTTGACAGAGTTTGGAACGAAAGAGCTGATGCCTTGGCAAAATACGCATCCGCTACAGCGGCTTTGGACACAAGGAGAGTAATTCTGCTCACCATCACTGACTCATCCGTCATGAGTTCCAGTTCGGCGGTCATGATACTTGACATGGGGAGAAACTGGATGACTGACATTTTTAACTATCTCAAGGACGGATCTTTGCCGGCCGATCCGAAAGAATCGAGGAGTGTGCAGTGCCGAGCAAATAGATATTTTATAATGGGTGATGATCTGTACAAAAGATCTTTTTCCGGGACCCACCTGAGATGCTTGAACCCACAAGAAGCACAGACCGTGCTTGAAGAGATACACAACGGAAGCTGTGGGAGTCATTCCGGGGGGAGGACCCTCGCCCAGAAAATCATACGACAAGGCTATTATTGGCCCACCATCGGTAAAGATTCCGCCGACCACGCCCGGAGATGTCAGGATTGCCAATATTACGCAAACATCCCACATCGTCCGACGAACCCTATGATTCCGTCAGTCATAGCGTGTCCGTTCGATTAGTGGGGTATCGACATTGTCGGACCATTTCAGGGTACCAATGAGAAAAAGTTTCTTATCGTGGCTGTGGAGTACTTTACCAAATGGGTAGAAGCCGAGGCTGTTGCGACCATTACAGAGAGTCGAGTGCGGACCTTTATCTGGAAGAATATCATCTGTCGCTTTGGCCTGCCCAGGATTCTCGTCTCGGACAATGGCGCCCAGTTCTCAGGACATAGGCTCAAGGAATGGCTGGCGTCCTTCAAAATCGAGCAACGATTTACATCTGTTGGATACCGGCAAGCCAATGGACAGGCTGAGTCCACAAACAAAACAATAGTCAAGATCCTCGAGAAGCGGTTGAGAACTTCGCAAGAAAGCTGGACGGACGACCTGGAAGGCGTGCTATGGGCGCATCGCACCCTTGCCGCAATCGCGACCAAAGAAACTCCTTTCTCCTTGGTGTATGGTTCAGAGGCAGTCATACCATCCGAGATTGCTGTGGAGACTTTGAGAATCCAAGAGTTTGAAGACAAGGCAAACCGAGAAGCTCGGATATTCGAGCTGGACATGTTTGAACAGAAAAGGTCTGATGCACTGGCGAACATCCTTAGGTATCAGGCAACCGCCGCCCGAGCCTACAACAGGAACGTTCATGCGGCAAACTTGCAAGTCGGGGACCTAGTGCTCCGACGGGCCGACATCTTGAGCAATGTTGGAAAACTCAAGCCCAAGTGGGAAGGACCCTACAAGATTGTTGGGGCCAAAGTAAATGGCAGTTATGTATTAGAAGATGAGAACGGACATCTCCTCAGGCGTCCGTGGAATGCTAGAAACCTCCACAAGTTCTATGCTTAAAGAAAAATGCGCGGAGCTCCATCATGTCGATTGATCATTTCAATATCAACCATTTGTGACACGGAACTCCGTCAGTTCTGTTTCTTTTTTGACCCTTTTGTTATTGGCCATAGAGCCCGCAAGTTGTAATTGAATTTCCGTCAAATCAATACAACTTCTATCTTTCAATTTGTGATTTTTCGATCTTTGCATCTGAGATCTAATGTTCGATTAGCTACAAAGAAAGCAAGAGATTTCGTTCATACAAAGATGAATTACACTTAATATTGTCTGTACAATTTGCAATCACGGATCGATATCCGGACTTACGGACGCTACGAGAAAAAGGCAGAAAATGTCTCTGGAGATACGTCATCTCCCAGCAAAGATCGTTCCCCGTAGGAAAAAGCTTCCTCCGTGTCAGAGCGGAAAGGTCTGGTTTCCGCGGAGACCAGGAACTCGATCTACCTGCACACAAGAAAACGGTTAAGCATGCCGGAATCCTTCAGGATACCACCGAAACATGGAATGCAAGTCCTGTATCCAGGGAAAACAAAGTGCAGACAGAAAGAGATTTCCGCCTCACCGGCTTTAGAAATTCAAACTCTCTTGAAATTCGGAAACCATTTCCAATATAAGAGAGATTTGAACCACTAAAGTAGGGTTGGAAGAAAGCAGAGGAAACGGACGGATATACATTCAAACTGAGATCTAAGCTTTTCGGTGACTGATCTTCAACAATTTTCACCTCTAGACCCACTCCACTCTCGAGCTCAGAATAAACGCCGACTGGAGAGTGGACGGGAGTCAAGAGGGGGAAACTATTCAAGAGACCGTCTTCTTGCTTTTTAGCAGATTTGGAAAGTGGAAGTTGGATTTGCACGACTAAGGCCAAAAGGGATCCGCAGTATTTATAGAAGTGGTGAACCAATGGGCGTCCGACACATCAGAACTTCGACGTCCACAATGGGCTTAAACTATTCATTTGGGCTGAACAGTGTTGGGCCAGACGGGTTTATCCAATCAAGCCTAAACAAGCCCATCAACTACGTTCGAGTTTCTTAGCCATTTTTTACAAAAAATATATGCGTCAGTATCATCCGACGAGGTCTACAAAAAGGAAAAGATGGAGATCCCATCCGAGGAAAAATAGTTCGAATTTTATAAACAAAATTATCCGAACATTTACATAATAGAGGAACAATATGAAAAGGTCTGAAGAGAAGTACATGCATCCACGGGGCATACCCCGCCTTGCTCCCTCACCAGACCCCGGAAGTCGAGCCTTGGGATTCCGAGCCTCCACCTCGGACCTGACGAGCTTGCTGTTGCGCACGGATCCTCATACGAATCAGCCTCAGCGTCCGCTCCCTCTCCTCCTCAGCCAATCTCCTAGCTATCCCTGGACATTGAGGGGGATCGCCTTCGAAATCCAGGATAATAGGGTCTTTTGCAGTGCCTCTACCCGGATAGATGGGCGGATGCATGTGCCCGCAAGCACAGTTCACCCAGTGACTATACTCTTCATCGCCCGATTCTGACATTCTAAAGAACACTGACTTCCGCTGGATAATAAAGTGGATAAAACGCAAGAAAGAGTGAGGGAAGGTACAACAGTGAAAAAGGAGAATTACCACACCCTTATTTATAGTGGCAATGAGTCTTTCAGATCTCGACATCTGTCAATCATCCGACGACTAAGAAGATGAAAAGACGTAGTCATAATGACTATTTCGCTGTTTCACCTTCCTCCTTCTAGAAGAATCTCGCATCCCAAGGGACGAACCGTCCGGGTAGCGGAAAGATGATGGTCTGATTTCTACATCAGATACCATCTCCAGCGGTCCGTGCTCTTAAGAGATGGTTAATTTATAATAACTCAGCTTATGAGCAACGGATAAAGAAAGGAACGAAGAAGAGAGCAAGTAAACATTTGGAAGCATAGGAGGTTCATCTCCTCGGATAAAATACGGAACATTGTCATAATATGAAAGGACATTCCGAGTTATCAAAAGATGCAAATACAACAGAAAAAGTCAGCAAATACAGAATTTCTAACGGGGCATACCCCGGACTTCTCATTCGCCCCGATCGCTTGGACCGACTTCCTCGACCAGCCGATTGGTGGCTTCCGCCGCAAGAGCTTGAGCGTGGGCAAACAAGTCGAAATCAGCGGGAAGATCGAGAACGCGGGCATGTAGGGCAAACCACTTTTGCAGGAAAGCTCGATAATAGTTAAAGGGTACAAGGCCCACTTTCAGGAGAGCTTCCGGGACGAACCTAGGAAGGAAAGGCCCGCCGTTCTGGATCTCAATCTCGCCTTCCTCGGTGACCAGTTCCACGAACTCACATGCGTACCGCTGCGTCTTCGAGACACTATCGACGGGCACTTCGACACCGTTTGCATCCGCAGAAGGGATTAATCCCTCCGCCTTCCAGTCAAAGTCTGGTGGAAGAAGTCCCTTGGACTGCAGCTGTCCGATCGCAGACACAAACCCATCCAGTCGGGAGGCATCCGACTTGTCCGACGTCAGGAACTTGAAAGAAGCAGACCTCAAGAAGTCACGGCCGGCGTAAAGACGGACATATTGGAGGCCACCGACCAGGAAGTTCTTAAATTCCAGGAAAGCCTGCATCGCCTTATCGACGAATCTCTCCTGGTGGTCGAGTTCCGCCTTAACTTTCTCCCAACTGGTCTTCAGCTTTTGGAAGTTCACCTCTTTCTCCTTCAGCTTCATCTCCAGCTGCTTCGCTTTTTCCGCCTCATCCGCGGATGTGGACACAGCCTTATGAAGATCCTCTTCGATGGTGGCCCGTTCACTGGCCTTCCACTGCATGGCCTTGATGAAACACCCAAGCTGGGGAAACACCCGAGTAGATACAAGTTATATTTGTATCACATTAAGAACAAAACGAGTAAACTAAGGACAGATTATTTACCCGCTGGTATAGAGCATCCAACCCTCCGACTCGCTCCATTTCTGGGAGTCCGCAAGCACGCTCGTACTCCTTATCCAGAGCAGCTTGGTCCACAGGAAGGACAGCGGACAACTGCTGCCTCTTCGCAGCAGCAGGAGCCTCCGAGCTTGCCGCCCTCTTTTGTCCCGAGATGATGGCGTCCCGCATAAGCACGTCTCGGGTTGGAGCTCGAGTGTTGGCAGTGGCGCTCCGCGTAGCAGGAGCCTTACCCTTATCAGGCACCGCCAGGGCCTGGGAATCTTCACCAGTCTTGCTCCGCCTTTCTTCTTCAGTGGCAAACACAGCAGCATTTTTCAGATCCGACATGGGCAGACCCGCGGAAGTGTTAATGATCTTGGTCCTTTGACCAGCCGCGACTTCCAAATCTTGCTGTTCCCTCTGCAACCTCTTCTTCTCTCCGAGAGTCGACATGATGTAGTCAAACCAGTGAGCTGCACAATAAACCAAGGGCGTTAGAAACAGACGGGTTAAAGAAGGATTATCGGAATTGCGGAAACTTGTAATCAAAATAGAGTATAATGAAGAAGAAAAAATGCCAAGTCTCCAGTCAACGAATTCTTACTGAAGTCCGTCTTCCCTCCCACATCTACTTCACCGGTTAGTCCGCAAAGGTAGGGAAGTGGCTGACAGATTAATCCGTGAAACGGATAAGTAGGTGGGTCATACTTTTTGTGGATTGCCGCCACCCACGGAGCCACATTCTTTGGAAGAGGGCGCCAGTCCGGGATGCTCTCCCTCAGAAACTTTATGGGCAGTCCCCACTGTTCTCGCTGCCTCTTGGACTCTCCTGGTTTCAGAGCCATGCGTACGAAAACGTACTTGTCCCACCACTTCGACCCCAATGACGAGATGGAGTCCGAGATAAAGTTGTAAGGTTTCCTATTCATGAAAGTATAGAATAGTGGATTCCCCGGACTGAACGAGACGTGGAAGAGCTGCCTAAAATTCTCAAAGTTTACAGGCTGCCCTTTCTTCTTACAAAAAACTACAAAGCAAATAAGGTTACCCAGGGAATTGGGGATAACCTGACTCGGACCTATACCAATATGGTTCAGGATGTTTTTCAGCTCTGTAGCAACGGGGATCTTCCATCCGCAGGAGAAGGCCACCTCATGCACGCACATATACCCGGCGGGCGGATTGTAAAAGGCGTGACCGAGCTCGGGAATCATGATTTCAACGGAATCAGGGATCTCCCACTTCCACCTCCACTCGGGGATGTCCTCCGCCCTAACCCTGGATGGACACGTAGGAAGAAGCCCGTTCGTGTTTAATTCTCCAAATCGGTCCACTATGGTGACAGCGGACGCAGGACGGGGGAACTTGATTCGGGCAGCTTTTGCACCACGACCTTCGATTAATTGGAGACTGGACTGAACGGGCGCAGCAGGATGTAATGCAATCCGCCGACTGGATCGTCTAGAGGGACGAGTGACAGGAGATCCTTCTCCTTCTTCCTCCTCGCCCTCACCTTCCTCTTCCTCACCATCTTCTTCGTCCTCGAGGATACCTTCGGGTCTTTCGGATGTGCTTGGCTTGGACGGACCTGCTTCTACCAGAACACGGTCCTCCACTCCGGCCTCGAACATCTCCACGTCATCAGCCTCATGCCCGTTGTCGCCTGCCCGTTCAAGTTGAAGCGCATTCGGACCTATAGGCCCTCCCACACCGCCTATAGTCCGAGATTGGACCAACGTTCTCCCCTCATCAACACCGCCTTCGACCACTGGCCTGTCCGTCGGAGGATTAACTGTTTCATGGGCTCCGTGCCTAGCGTCGGAATCTCTGGAAGAAAGGACATCCACGAGATAGTCTCCTACGGACACGTTCACGTCCACGGATTCATCGCCCGAACCTACTCCATCCTGGTAATCCCGCACCTCGTGAACGTTTTGACTATCGCTCCCGGACATCCTAGGGCAGAAGGAAACGGATCAGAAACGATGATTGTTATTGTCCGAGAGTTCATTTATATGTCTTATTAAGTCCAGAGGTCCGCGAAAAAGTTTAAACCCTAAGATTCTCTATACACAGAAGGACAGGGACCCCAAGACCCCGGCACGCGCAGCTGTGCCACTGGCACCACGATCTGCCCCTTATGGCACGATGACAAAAGAAACAATTTATGGGCAAATACCACAACCAACACTAATTTACAAGTAAACATGCATTGTCAAGACAGGTTGTGTCGGACGGGACTTATCAAATAAGAGTACAAGACATCAATGAGGAAAATTGGCATATTATGAGCATGCAGCAGAAACACATCAACTATCGTCTAAACCAAAGGTATCGCAAGAGCCAATTACTGGAGACAGGCACAACTACGGAAGCAGCAAAGGAAGCTACACAAGACATGCAATAGGCGTATAG
This sequence comes from Plantago major, assembly GCA_026545765.1. Classification (NCBI taxonomy): domain Eukaryota; kingdom Viridiplantae; phylum Streptophyta; class Magnoliopsida; order Lamiales; family Plantaginaceae; genus Plantago; species Plantago major. The sequence continues at coordinate 59,571,621 of CM048841.1, forward strand.
CGAATACAGGCAACTTAAACGAGGCCAAAGGAGGGTACTTACTTGCTAATATTCAAACAGGGAAGCTCCACGGATGATCGAACTTGGGTAATGTACCGAGGTTACAGATCTCAGCTTGATGGCCCAAAAGTCTTACAAGTCCCAGTTGCTCGGATCGACCTTGCGTTGTTTGAATTGCTTAAGGATTGCTCTGAGTTTCGAGATTGCTAAAAGTGTGAAAATGACTGATGGGCTGACTATTTATAAGGGCAATATGGGATAGCCAAGAGTCACGTCGCTTGAATTTGAATCCCAGCCGTCGATCCTCTCCAATCCAAGGGTTGTACCACTTCGCGAGTGGATGGCTGTCAGTACGTCGCATTTAATGCTGGACAGACGCGTCACATCAACCGGACTGGGAACCCCAACCATTGATGTCGTCCTGATCCAACGGTCACGTCCCTTTACTCGGGATCTTTCTCCCGTGGGCCGAACGGACAACCTATTGGGCCTCTTGGGCTTACGAAGAGGACAAATTCAACAATCGGCCCAACGGACTTCGACGACTCGCCGAGATCCTAACCGTACTCGGACACATATATCTCGGATACAAATACCTTTTCCTCTACAGTCCCAGTTATGTGATAACTCGGACTGTAGACGGAAAAGGGGGGGGGGAAAGAGATATATTGAATCCTTGAGGACACGGACGACGGATCACGACAAAAAGGATTTCTTCCTTTTTCTCTTAATTAACGATTCGGACACGCTCCACAGACACGACTGATCCCTCATAGTTACCAACTATCTTCTACTAAGATACTTGGAAACTGGGGGGACATATGTTGATACGGAAATATGTCCAATCCGTTAAGGGCGCCATAGAGCGTGTCCTAAAGCGCATCACGGCTTAACTAGCCAATTCAGTACTGGTCCGACCTCACATGCTCCGCCCTAAGTGAATCGACCAGTACGCTGAAGTCACTACATCCCCACAGCTAGTTCGAGCTGGCTAAGGAAAGGACTTCTAAACCTGACCATGTCAGTACAGAGATGCCTAACGGACCGGACGAGGGAATCTCGGACGCCACCATTACTTTAAGACCAAACGTATATAACAGAACCACTGAGATACTTCCGTGAGACTCTTGGCTCGGACATCCAGAGTCACCCAAGGGCAGATCAACCAAGCAGACAGATCTGTCCGAGGGACTAACACGGACCCAACAGGCGGAACAGTACTCTCAGAGGGAAAAGGTCCAAACTACCCTCCCAGGCCCACTTATCGGTATTGGACTACTATTCACTAATGGGCCATGGGCCAAAGGTAGCATTGGTGTCCAAATCTGGATCGTACACTTGGCATCATCTTATGAGCTACCTCATGAGTATATGATAACTATAAATACAGCACAAGGTCCAAGACCTTAAGGTAAGTGATAAGGAGAACAAAGTGATATCCATTATACCTTTCCCATTACTATTGCATTGAGAGCTACCACCTCTCCTTTGAGTGAAGCCTCTTACCGGATTGACCTTGGCAATCCGGGTAACCCATTCTAACCCCCCCCCCCCCACTTAGTCCTTTCAGGTGCTCTTTCTCGGACAACCCTCTTATTGGACTTCAAGTTGGAGGCGGAGCTTGGATTAGGTTGCTTGCAGTGGTAGTGTTGGTGTTGAGAGGTTTAACCCCCAACACTGTGATATTTACAATGAAATATTCTGTCAGTAAGAGTTTATAATCTATGTAATCTGTGTTCTATTTGTGAGATTTATTATCCTGGAATCCGTGAGATTTATATGTTTCATCTATATGTAATAGTTTAGTCATTGACTGTGAGATTTATTCTAATATCTGTGAGATTTATCTGTTAGATTTACAATAAAATAATCGGTTACTAATAGTTTATTATCTGTGTAATCTATGTGTTTTATTTGTGAGATTTATCCTGGAATCTGTGAGTTTTATATGTTTCATCTCTCTGTAAGAGTTTAGTCATTAACTGTGAGATTTATTCTGAGATCTTTGAGGATTATTCTGGGATCTGTGAGATTTAAAAAATTGTAGGTCCTGCCCAAGAAATTTTTTATGAAACAAGATCACTTGTTGGGGTTTGTGCGAACAACTATGAGGAATTATATGAAATTTATAAGGCTCATGCGAACGAGAATGGCTTTACAACAAAAATGAGTGGTAAAAAGTATAGGAAGAAAATAGAGTGTGTTGCAGAACTATACTTCCTCTACTCCTGTGAAGGGAAATCAAGGTCGAAGTATCTTGATTTAAAGAATCCGTCACCTGCTGCAGGGGGGCAATTAATTCTCCCATCCCCTGTTTTTGAAGAAATTCGTAAACCAATAAAAAAGAGGCGAGGTAATAAACCCATTGTAAGAACTGGATGTCAGGCTAAGGTAAGGGTTCAATACCAGAAAAAAGAGGACCATTTCAGAATAATTAAGCATGACATGGGTCACAACCATGAGTTCACAAGGTTGCAATACAATCACCTAAAAAGGAATGAGCGTTCTATTTCTAAAGAAAAAGGTGTATTGATGGCCCAACTTGAGGATGCTGGTTTAAAACCTACTGAAGCATATATTTGTGTTGGTGAAAATGGCTGGTGGAGAAGAGTATGTTGGTCACACAAAGAGGGATCAACAAGTATAGGACTGAAAAAATATTGCAAGGTGATGCTCAAACGGTCGTTAATAAACTCCACCGCCTGAAGGAAGAGATCCAAGATTCTATTATAGTTTCAGGTATGGTGAAGATGCAAAATTGATTCATTGTCTGTGAAATTTTAGTATAGTCTGTGGATTTTAGCCAGTGTCTGTGGGATTTTATTCAGTGTCTGTGGAATTTAGTGTGGTCTGTGTATTTTTATTTATTGACCGTTGAATTTTGGTGTGGTCTGGTTTTGTCATATGTTTGTCTGTGGAATTTAGTAAAGTGTCTGTGGAATTTAGTAAAGTGTCTGTGAGTTTAAATCACTGTCAGTGCGATTCATTGTCTGTGTGATTTTAGTATGGTCTGTGGATTTTAGCCAGTGTCTGTGGGATTTTATTCAGTGTCTGTGATTTTGAATCAGTTTCTGTGGGATTTAAGTATGGTCTGTGGAATTTAGTAAAATGTCTGTGAGTTTAAATCAATTTAAAATGTCCGTTTCTGTTGGATTTAGGTATGGGGAAGATGCAAGGTTGGAGGACATATTCTGGAGAGATCCTATGATGAAAGAAGATTTTGATCGTTTTGGAGATGTTATAATCTTTGACACCACTTACAACACAAACAGATACAACTTAATATGTGCTCCTATTCTTGGAGTAAATAATCATTGGAACACCGTTATGTATGGATGCGCCTTTTTATCAAGTGAAACTTCAGCCACATTTGAATGGGTACTTGGTGAATTCAAGAAGTCTATGGGTGGTAAAGAGCCAATAACAATTTTCAATGATCAAGACCAGGCAATGTCCAATGCCATCCATACAGTAAAAAATCCATTCTTTACTTTCAAGTTTAAAATTTTGTATCTGTTACATTTTATGAGGTATCTGTGAGATTTATTAGGATTTTTGTGATATATTTTTGGTTAGGATTTATTAGGATTTCTGTGAGATTTATTAGGATTTCTATGATTTATATGAAATATATCTTTTGACTGTATTAATATTTATTTGTGTGTTGTTAGGTTTTTGGTGGAAGATCCAGACATAGGCTTTGTCTTTGGCATATACAACAAAATGCCATAAGTCACTTTGGACAACTCAAAACTGATGAAAAATTCAAAAGTGAGTTTGATTATTGCTTGAAATGGTGTGTTGATGAGGCTGATTTTGAGACAAGATGGAATTCAATGTTGCAAACGTACAATGTCTCTTCTGAAGGGTGGTTCAAAAGGCTTTACGGACTGCGTGAGAAGTGGTGCACAGCATTAAGCAAAGACTTTTTCTCTGCTGGGTTTTTGTCTTCACAAAGAAGTGAGAGCACAAATAGTGCTATATGTTTCAAAGCTAACAGGAATACATCTCTTACTCAGTTTTTTGATATATTTCAAGAAACAGTAAAACGTTGGAGAAGTGAAGAACAAAGGAAAGATCATTTGGAAATTACAACTAAACCCTCTATTGACATTTTCTCTGGGATAATGGTACATGCAGCAGAGATATACTCAAGTACAGTTTTTAAATGTTTTAAGAAAGAGGTGCATGCTGCTTTTTCTACAACATATAGGATAATTTATGCTGTTGACACCAATAATATTATCTACGAAATTTACCCCAGCCCAAAAGACACATGGAACAGGTCTAGTTGTGTTTCTTTTTCAAGAAATGGAGAAGATATCATAGCAGATTGCACTTGCAAGCAGTACTCTTCACTTGGCTGGTTATGCCTACATGTTATCAATGTCTTTGATGTTCAAAATGTTACAAGGATCCCTGAGAGATATATAAATAAAAGATGGACAAAGCATGTGAAGAAACATGTCTGGGACACAGAGTATGGAGGTAAAAAAAAATCTTTTACTATATTTGTGAGATTTTATTCTTTGTTTGTGGATTTGTACCATGTGTCTTTGAGTTTTAAATTCTATTACTGTTATATTACTATATCTGTGGGATTTTATTCAGTGTCTGTGTGATTTTAGTTAGTTTCTGTGGTATTTTAGTCAGTGTCTGTGGATTTTAGATTTTTATTTAGTCTGTGAGTTTAAGAAAGTTTCTGTGGGTTTTTAAGTCAGTATCTGTTGGTTTTAATTCAATGTCTGTGGGATTTTAGTTACTGTCTGTGGGTTTTAATTCGGTGTCTGTGGGATTTAGTTATTGTCTGTGGATTTTAGTCAGTGTCATTTATTTGAAACATAATGCTTTTTGTGTTATAATTTTTGTAACAGCTAGATATACAACGTTGAAAGAAACTAGTGATTCTCTACCATGGAGGCAACAAATGGCAAGAAAGTACTATGATCTCTTGATTACTTGTGCACCAGTTGAAAAAACTCGAAGAATTTTAGAAGATGGATTCAATAGAGATTTGACTGAAGTTAGAAATATTCTAACTACTAATAATCTTGAGATTGAAGAACCGAATGCAACAGAAAGCAGAATCAGTGCTGATGAAGAGACAAACACAAACAACCCCCCTGTTGTATTGGATCCTATAAGAGCCAACACAAAAGGACGGGAAAAAACAACAAAAGTGTTAGGAATATCTGTTAGTATTTTGATCACTCATCACATGTTCTTATCTTAGCCAGAAAGGTGATTAAGTACTCTTGATTCACTTGAACATTGTAAAAGAGGAAATCACTGAGTATGATTAGTCTAGTAAATCTTGTATTAGGATTATAGGTCTATGAGTGTAATTTTTATTTCAAAAAGACCATGAAGATCAATCCTAGCAATGGAGCTTTTCTGAAGATTAGAAGACTGAAGATTGCACAAGGTTTATGAAGACACAAAGGTTTAGTCTAACTCAGAAAGACTATGTCCTTAATCCTTTCTTAAGTGTATTAACTTACTTTCGAAATATGATTCTGGACATATAACTTCATGAGTATGGAGCATGCAAGCCATCAGAAAGGCTCATGTATCCGTTGAGACTAAAGGACAATGAACAGTACTATGCATTTAATGCATTGGCAGAAATCTTTAAAGCGATTCTCTGAAAAATGAGATAGTGACTTCTGAGTACATAGTTCAAGATATAAACGGATATAATTTGATAGAGAGCACAACGGATACAATTCAAACACCTCTCAAATTTATCTATATATCACACACTTAATTAGATGCTTGAAGAACATGCCTTAGAACGCTCTATCTTGCAAACTTACCATCAAGCAAAGTATTCTCTCAAGCACTCTACTACCTTTCTGAAAGCTTTCTGTTGCTTGAAGAATCACTAGTAGTTCTAAGTTGTCCTGAACCTTAACAAGAGATTGTTATTCGTGAAAGAGTTGAACTACCAGATACCCTTTATGAAGCTCATTCTCCAGAACGGACACCAATTACTTGGGTCAGTAAAGAGCAGACTGCTATCCACTGAACAAGTGTATTAAGTAGTCTCGTTCTGTTTGGCTCTCTGTAAACATAACTGAAAAGTTATACGAGAAGCCTTTCTGACAAAACCTTATAACCAACACAATCAAGGCGTGGAGTAGAGGAAGTACTTGATTTGGGAAATTAGGGAATAACTCCAAGGTTATCTGAGTAGAGGAAGTACTTAACTCTAGGAGTTGGGGAATAACTCAGGAGGAACATTTGGTTGGGAACCATTTGTTTAGGAATCTTAGAATAGGATTATTGTAAGGTGAACTCAATTATCTGTTCTAGTGAATTCTAGGTCTCAGAAAGACCGAAGTGGATTAGTTGGAGGATTACGCCACCTCCAGATACCACTATATTTGCTGTGTCATTTACCTTTCTGTATTTACATTTCAGCAAAGCACACACACACACATACTTATTGTTTCTGCACTTACCTATCTTAAAGTCTTCCGCGCTCTGAATTTAAGTATCAGGAACCCCCAGGTTTCTGAGAAACTGTGTTTATCTACAAAAGTTTTAAAATACTATTCACCCCCCCCCCCCCCAGTCTTTTACTTTGCCGTTATCTGGACCAACAAGTGGTATCAGAGCAGGAGGTTCACAAGCCTTCTTCACTGAACCTAGATCCCCAGATAGGTGAAGAAACTTTGTCCCTCTCTGAGGACTATATAATTTGTGTGTTAAGTGTGCAGGTATGTCTCTGAGTGATGCGCCCATTCTGAAACCAGAAAACTACGAGAAATGGAAGAACAACATGATGCTCCATCTGGAGGCCATTAGTGATGAGATGATCTATGTCATCAATGAAGGGCCTATCAAAATCAGACAACTCAAACAAATCGAGGTGTCTGATGAAAGAAAAGCCTCAGACAAGGAAGATGGAAGCGAGGATATGGCTGCTAGTGATAGTGGTCATGTTGCTCGTGGAAGCATTATGTATGAAGACAAGCCAAGAGAGCTCTGGACATCTGAAGATGCCAAGAGACACAGATTTGGTCAAGCTCGTAATATAATCATCAGATCGACACCTGAGCACATACAGTGTAAATTGTGGAGTGCTAAAACAGCGAAAGTTGCCTAGCAATTGATTGAAGAAATCTGTGCCGGAACTGAGAAAACCAAAGAAAACAAGTTCGAAGTTCATAAATTGAAGTTCCAAAACATCAAACAAGGTCCCACTGAAACTCTGGAAGAACTTGATTTCAGATTTACTACTCTTATGAGTGATATGGCTGCACTTGGTGAAAGCAATAGATACTCCGAGTCAGAAAAGATTAAGACTATTGCCAGAAGTCTCAATCACAACTGGGAACACACTAAGTTCTTTTATTTCAATCAAGGGATGCCAAATATTACTCCAGTAGAGCTCTTCTCTCATCTTGCTACTGTAGACTATGAGACAACTCAGAGAGAACAAACAGCTGAAAAGCTACAAAGTGTTGCTCTAGTTTCTCAAGGTACTTCTGAAAAGAAGGATACCAAAGAAGCATCTGAAGAAAATGCTCTTGCAGTAAGACACATGAAGAAATTTGTGAGTCAAGAGATTGAGAGAAGAAAAGCTAAAGAAAAGCTGAAAAAGCATCTTGGCCCAAACTATCATCAGTACAAGAACATACAAATGAACAACTCTCTGAACACCCCCATTCAGAAAGGTGTTAGTACTGAAGCTGCAGAAATAGGAAATGACATCTGTTTCTATTGTCAAAAGCCTGGTCACTTCAAGAGAGATTGTCCTGCTTTAAACAAGCACAAGACAGGTGACAAGAAGGACAAAAGAAATCAAAGGGCCTTACTGACTGAAGAAAGGAAGAAGATTCAAATTCAACTTGATGCTCTAGACATTGAGACAGATTCTGAAGATGGAGATTCAGATGACTCAAACCTACCATCACCAGAATTGTGTGGAATCACCCACGATGTAATCGACTTGGTCTTAAGAAGAACGAAATGTGTGGAGTTGCTGAGATTGCTGGTCCAGACATCTCCAACATTGAAATATGTCTTATGGCTGATGAGGTAACTAACAATTCACAATTTCTGTACTATAAGAGTGATGATGGAATTGAGGATCTGGAGTTGGTCAAGAGTGAATTGGATCGTTATGACAAAGAATTTCTGGAAGCACAATCCAAAACCAGAATTCTAGAGGAAAACAAAGAAACTCTTGAAAAAGAGGTTTCTGAGCTAACCAAAGTATCTGAGAACAAGAACGCTGAAATAGCCTTTCTGAAAGCTCAGATATCTGAGAATGAAAATTCTCACAAACTAGCCTTGGATGAACTTAATAAGAAAATGATGAAGCTGCTTTATGAGAATGAAGAACTCAGAAAGAAAGAGCTATCCTTCCAATCTTATGCAAAAGCTAGTGACACTCTCACTGAGGTTCAATCCTATCTGAGAGATCCCTCTGAGAAAGGTGGACTTGGACTTGATGAACAATCGAGTAATTCATCTCCTTTGAAGAAGAGTGATGAAAGGTTGACCTTTGTAAAAAGTCAACATAATGGTTCTTCAACCACCTATAGCATTGGTCAGAAAGCTAGGGTAGTTGACAAAGGAAAAGGAGTAGCAACCCAGCCTTTGAAAGAACAACAAGTTCACAAGAAACATGTGGATAAGGTTTCTGAAAAGAAACACAACCCTCAGACATGCAACCATCCACATTGCTATATTACTAGGAAGGGAAGAATTGCTAGAATAGGCAAATTCTCAACTGTACCATTTTATGAAAATAAAGATGGTGCAGAAACTAGTAAGGCTTCAAGAGGCATCGTAAAGCCAAAGGTGTTCGAAATGGCATTGGCTATCGTGCTATTGGAAAAGTTCTTCTGAGACAATATAAGGAAGGACAAGAACAATGGCGCAAGGCTGATATTGCACGTAGCAATAGACAGAAGTGGAAGAAATCTCAAGCCACTGAAAAACTGAATGCCAGAGCTAGAAGGAACCTAGCCAGAAAGGCTAAGTTTGCTAAAAAGCAACCCCAGAAACCCAGGGTCCAGAAAGCACCAAAAGGAACACCTAGAAACACCCCAAGAAGGAAAATTGAGATCGAAATTACTGATTTTATTGCATCTCCTTCTGATCAAGTTAGACAAAAACAAACTCCCAAGAAATTCACTAAAATGTGGATTCCTACTGGAAGAATGTTTAGTCTAAATGGTTCTATCTTTGAAGCAAGAACCTAACTCCTGTTTCCTGTTTTGTGCAGAACGCCTCTTGGACTAAGGCTCAATGGCTATTTGATAGTGGATGCGGAAAGCACATGACAAGAGACAAAGCAAATCTGGTCAACTACAAAGCTTGCAACAATGGACCGGACATCAGATTTGCTGGAGGAGAATTAAATCCCTCTTTGGGATATGGAAACGTCAAATTGGGATCATTAACAATCACTGACGTATTACATGTTAAAGGTTTGAAATATAATCTATTTAGCATGAGCCAGTTTGCAGACAAGGGATTTACTGTGAAATTCAAAGCAAAGTATTGCAAACTTATTGACAATGAGTCAAAGGCATACCTTGGTTGCTCGGCGGAAAGGTAGTCTTTATGTTGCCGACTGGGCATCTGCCACAACTGAAGAATGTCTCATGGTGAGTCAATCAGGTCACACAGAAGAGCACTGGTTATGGCACAAAAGAATGAGTCACTTGAATTTCAAAACTCTTAACAAACTTGCTAAGAAAGAGTTAGTGGTTGGTCTTCCCAAAACATCTTTCAGAAAGGATGATATATGTTCTGCCTGTCAAATGGGGAAACAATCTAAGATCTCTTTCAAGTCCAAAATCAGACACTCTAGTGTTAGACCACTGCAACTATTACATATGGATCTTTTTTTGAATCATCTGTAACTAGTTATGCAGGAAAGAAGTATGGTCTTGTTGTTGTAGATGACTTCTCAAGATTCACTTGGGTTGTCTTTCTGAAGCACAAATCTGATGCAAGGGTGGAGATACCAAACTTGCTGAATAAGCTTGAAGTCATGAAAAATGACAAGGTATCTGCAATCAGAACAGACCATGGTACTGAGTTTGTCAACCAATACATAAAGGAATTTTGTACCACTAAAGGTATACAACACCAACTTTCCTCTGTAAGAATATATACCACAACAAAATGGTGTTGCAGAAAGGAAAAATAGAACACTTAAAGAAGCAGCAAGGACAATGCTAGATGACACTGAGATAAGTGAAGTTTATTGGGTTGAAGCTGTAAACACATCATGCTACACTCGCAATGTATGTTTGATAAACAAACACCATGACAGAGACCCCATCTGACCCCTTGGTACCCCCTAATATCAAACATCTAAAGTATTTATTGTAGATTAGATGTTTTGTTCTTAACAATGGAAAAGAGTATCTAAGAACATTTCAACCAAAGGCGATGAAGGCGTATTTCTTGGTTATTCTATGAATAGCAAAGCATGAGAGTTTACAAAAAAAGAACAAAAGAAGAAGAAGAGAAGAATGTATGTCAGATTCTATGAAGGAAGCAAGAAAACCCTTCACGATGAACTCTCGGAAAGGTTCAAGGAACTAATGATAAAGGATCTCAAGAAGACCCTCGAAAGGAAAAACATCATTGTGGAAAGAGAGGATGAAGAAGAAAAGCATGAAATGCCTAGTAACAACAGATGATTCTCGGACATGATGAAGAATTTCCTATGTGAATTCGAAAATGGAAATCAAGATGTTCATCGAGCTAACTCGAAAATGATGCCGCTCGTAAGTCCTAGAAAGCTCTCATCCGAGCAAGTGTCACACATTCACCGCCGAGGCCGAAAAATCACAGACATGAAGAAGTATCAAGTCATAATCATAGTGATTCACATTCAGATCACATAGATGTTGACCCTACTAGCCCTAAACCCATGATGAGATGGATCAAGGATCATCCTGCAAAAGATGTGATTGGACCAATCAATCAAGGTGTTAGGACTAGGAGAGCAATAGCTGAAAATGCTAATTCTCTCTTTGGATGTTTTATCTCAAACATTGAACCAAAAACTATAGAAGAAGCATTAAGAGACCAAGACTGGATCTCTGCAATGCAAGAAGAGTTGGATCAGTTTGAAAGAAACAAAGTCTGGAAACTAGTTCCATTTGTAGAAGGAATATCTGTGATTGGAACTAAGTGGGTTTTCAGAAACAAGATGAATGAATCTGGTGAAATAACCAGAACCAAAGCAAGGTTGGTTGCCAAGGGATTCACCCAGACTGAAGGTTTAGATTTTGATGAGTCATATGAACCAGTTGTCAGATTGGATGCAATAAGACTCTTTCTGGACTTTGCAGCTCATAAAGACTTTAAAGTTTATCAGATGGATGTCAATAGTGCATTCTTGAATGGTGAACTTGCTGAGGAAGTCTATGTTGAACAACCACCTGGCTTTGAAGTTCCCTCAGAAAGTAGAATGGTCTATAAGCTACAGAAAGCTCTTTACGGACTGAAACAGGCTCCAAGAGCATGGTATGAGACTTTGGCCAAATACCTTCTGGAAAGCGGTTTCAAGAAAGGTGAAGTTGATAAAACTTTATTTACTTTAAATCATGATGGGAAACTACTCTTAGTTCAAGTATATGTTGATGACATCATATTCGGATCTAAGGACAAGCAACTTTGTGATGACTTTGCAAATCTCATGAAAAGTAAATTTGAGATGAGCATGATGGGAAAATTGAACAATTTCCAGGGATTGCAAGTCAAGCAACTCAATGATGGAATATTCATTAGTCAGACAAAGTATGCAAAAGACATGCTCACAAAGTTCAATCTTAAGCCTTCTGAAAAGAATGCTAAGATACCTATGAGCATAGGAACCAAGATGACCTATACTGAATCAGATAAGAGTGTTGATGAACACAAGTATAGGAAATTGATAGGTTCACTACTTTACCTCATCGCAAGCACGATATTCAATATGCAGTTGGAGTGTGTGCTAGATTTCAAACAAATCTAATGCAATCACACTACAACACTGCTATGAAAGTATTAAAGTATGTGAAAGGTACAATAGATGTAGGGTTGTGGTATCCTAAAAAAAGTGGGTTGAGTTTGGCTGGTTACTCAGATGCTGATTATGCTGGATCAATGCTTGATAGGAAAAATACCTCAGGAACTTGTCAGTTTCTGGGAACTAGACTTATCTCATGGTTTAGCAAGAAACAAAACTCAATTGCAACTTCTACCACAGAGGCTGAATATATTGCTGCTAGTTGTTGTGCAACACAAATTCTATGGATTCAACAACAACTCAGAGACTATGGACTCAATGAAGAGAAAACTCCCATTTTCTGTGATAACACAAGTGCTATTGCAATCACACAGAACCCCAAGTTCCATGCCAGAACAAAGCACATTGATGTTAGACACCACTTCATCAGAGACCATGTTGAGAAAGGAAATATAGAGATACTCAAGATTGGCACAGAAGACCAACTTGCAGATATCTTCACTAAGCCCTTACAAGAAAGCCGGTTCTTGACCTTAAGACATAATCTTGGATTAATGGAGTTGCCTAAGGACTGAAAAATTGTCCTGAATCTCTAAAGTCTGAGTAAGTGAGGTAGAAAAGAAGTAGGCCTCTCAGAACAGGTTCTCAAAAAGCCAAGTTGATAAGAAGTGATGCAAAGGTTTCTGAGTAGCAACACTCAGAAAGGCAAAACATTTCTGGAACAGGTATCCAGAAAAGCAAAGGTTGGTACACACTTAATAAGTAAATAAAACTAGAACTTACTTACTGAGAGTGGGTCAAATACATTCAAACAACTGAAGCTTCTGACACTTGAATTCAGAAAGCTATTTAGTCATAAAGAGAAATGGACACACAAAGCCCAAAAGGTATAAGTTCTGAAAGTCAAACATGTGCAATGTCTTGTATTTTTACCATTTTGATGATAAACAATATATAGATAAGGACTTGACACTCAAAATGATAAGCTCAAACGATTAAGTGTTCCTACTCTTTACTAAGTGACACAGTGAATGTAGCATATTAAAAATCCATCAAGTCGACACATTACCATTTGTTGATTGATATCATTACAAGATATTCAATATAAGCCCTTGATGAATAAACGTTTGATCTCAACGATTGAGATTAAAACAAAGCAAGTAATGTCTGTTGATAAATGCAGACATGGCCCACTACGCATTTAATGAAGTACAAAGGACGTACCACGCCTATGCAGATACAAAGACACGCATTCATATTCAGTTGTATGTATGTTGTATCTGTGTACATTTTGTCTGCTATATATATAGGATTTGGGCAAAAGAAAAACACTTTTACCAATTCCGAAATTTCAAACTTGCATCAAAACAACAAAATCTCTCAAGATTTCTGCAAAACCCCTACTGCAAACTCAATTTCTTGTGCTTAATCTTCTGAAAAGACAGATTAATCTCTATAATTGTGCAAAATTCATCTGAAAAACACTCACTCAAAACTCTATATAAGAGATGGCACCCAACAAGATGACCACCAAAAATCCTAAGGCCGTATCATCTGCTCCTGCTGAAAAGCAAGGAGGAAAGGAACTTAAGGTGTTGAATAAACGCCTTCTGGGAAAGTTTACCCCATCGGACTGGAACCCTAACCACAAAATGAATTGGGGAGCTTTTCTAGTGAAGAGATATGTACCAGCAGTTATACCTTCAAGACCAGAAAGGAAACTGATATTGGGGATGCTGAAGAATTCCCATATCTACAAGCTTCTATCTGCTGCACCCAGTGGACTATCCACACTGGATGTACTGGAGTTCTATAACAACTCCAAAATCTTCACAAAAGTTGTGAATGATGAAGAAGAAAAATACTTGCAGACTGAAGTCCAAGGACAAGAAATTGTTCTAGACTGCAAGACTTTCTGCAAGATATTCCGATTGAAAAATCGAGGAACATTTGAAGACATCAACATCAAGGACGCTTCCATGATTCAAGGCGTCAAAGAGCTATTTGAAGCAATCCAGTTAGAAAATGCAAAAGGTTGCCCAGGAGACTTTGTTCTGAAGGCCATCAGAACTAGTCATCTCCAGAAACACTGGAGTACTTTAGCTCTTATTCTGGTTCGTTGCTTTGATGGCAACAAAGGTGGAGTAGACCAAATAAGCATGGAGAGATGGATTATGATGCATCTTCTGAACAAGAAGCATGAAGGGCAGGAAACCCACTTCAATTTGGGGAAGTACGCCTTCAACAAATTCCTTGGACATATTGAGGAATTTGAGCCCAAAATCATCAATGGCCTTGCTGAGCCAAAAGCCAATATGCACTTTGGTCTCAGAATCTGTTACATTCTGGAAACAATGGGAATCACTCTCAGAGAGAGGCAGAAAATCCCAGTCACCAACTCCCTTTTCAGACACGCTTTTGAAGAAAAGGAGAAACTTGCTGCTGAGAACGCACTCAGAAAGGCAGAAGAAGAAGAAACTGCACAACAAGGTGAGGAGGTCTCTGAGCAAGCTCAAGCTAAACCTCCAGTTGCCAAGAGAAAGAGGACTCATAGAAAAAGAGCCTCCAAGCCCCTAAGCATACAAGAGGCGCAACCTTCTGGAGACAAGGTCTCAAAAGATGTTGGACGCTTAGAAAGGCAACTCCAGAATGCCCCAAGAGTCCTGAACCAGAATGCTCCAGAACTCTCCAGAGATGATAGAAATATCATAGATGGGTCTGCACCAACACATAATAGTGATTCTGAGGGTGATGAAGTACTTGCAAAAGTACTCAAAAGATTCAAGTATGAGACCCATGGAGGAGCATCAAGCTCAGCTCTTCAGAGAGACAAGAGCCCCTCTGCCCAGCAGGAAGAAGAAGGCCTGGGTGAGGAAGATAGAATGCTGGAAGATCCTGACATTGCTTCCACATTCACAATGCCAGCACTTAATGTTGCTGAAGAAAATCCTGTTATAACACAGGTTCCTCAACCTTCTGAGAAAGCTCAACTCTCAGAAAGGGATCAAATTGAGATGGAAACTCAGAATGATACTGCAAAGGAGAACAATAATGAGCACAGAGAGACTGTGGAATCACCACAAGTCCAAGAGATTAATGATCAGCCTGACTCTATTCAGGTAACAAAGATAGTTTGTATCTAACATGTCAACATAATTGCATGTTAACTTGTTACTCATAAGCTGTATTTGTTACAGGCCAACGAATATCTGGAGATGTGAAGGTCTCTGGGAAGGAATGTGCAATACTTCAGAAAGCATGCATAGTTCCGTTGGCACTACAGGACAAAAATAGTACAATGCAATAAATGCACAGACAGAGACATCTGAACAAAAGAGGAAATCTCTGAAAAGAGAGAACGTCTTCTACAATACTATTTGCAGATATCAATAGTTTGAATTTCATTAAGCCTAACGGATACTATTCAAACGGCATGATTTTCAACTATAAATATCAACACTTAGAATGCTTGAAAGACACACCTTGAACTTACATTGAATACACAGAACTCACAACAAGAACACTATCTTCCAAACTCTCAAGCATATTAATTACCTTCAAGCTTTCTGTTGCGACCAAAGCTCTTGATTCTAAGTAGCACAAAAGTTCTAAGTGTCCTGATCCTTAACAAGCATTGTTATCTGTGAAGGAGTTGAATTAAGATTTCATATCTGAGATTCATTCTCTTGAACACTTATCATAGACTTGGGTCAGTAAAGAACAAGATACCATACATTGCAAAGTGTATTAACTATACTTGATTCATAGAGCTATCTGCATAAATAAGTTATTAAAGAAGATCACCTGACAAACTACCTTAACCAACACCTTAAACGGCGTGGAGTACAGGAAGTACTTAGTTTGGGAAACTAAGGAATAGCTCAAAAGGTTTTTTGAAGTACTTGAAAGTCGGGAATAACGAGGGGAACACTTGGTTGGGAACCTAGTGTATTTAGGAATCGAGAGAAGATATTTGTAAGGTTAATTCATTTATCTGTCTTAGTGGATTCTAGGTCTGAGAAAGGTCGAAGTGGATTAGTTGAAGGATTACGCCACCTTCAGTGTTATTTACTTTCTGCAATTTATTACTTGCTTTATTTACTTTGCTAAGTATTTACACATATCTTGCTGAGCACGTGCACTTATTACAAAAAGTCTTCCGCTCTCTGAAATTAAGTATTATATATCTTCACAAATATCTGAGAAATTGTGTTTATCGACAAAAGTTTGAAAAAAGACTATTCACCCCCCCCCCCCTAGTATTTTACTTTGCCGTTATCTGGACCAATAGTGCAGAAGGCTTGGGAACCTCCTGCTCTGATACCACTTGTTGGTCCAGATAACGGCAAAGGAAAAGACTGGGGGGGTGAATAGTCTTTTACAACTTTGTCGATAAACACAATTTTTCAGATATCTGATACTTAATTTCAGAGAGCGGAAGACTTTTCTGTGATAAGTGCACGTGCTTAGCAAGATATAAAGTGTTTAAATACTTAGCAGAATAAAGAGAACGATAAGTAAATTGTTGAAAGTAAATAACACGTCTTTTATAGTGGTATCTGAAGGTATGTAATCCTTCAACTAATCCACTTCGCTTTCTGTGGAATCCACTAAGATAGATAATTGAGTTCACCTTAGAAATATCTTCTCTCCTAAATACAAACCAGAGTTATTCACCAAGTACTTAAACCTTTGAGTTGTTCCTTAGTTTCCCAAACTAAGTACTTCCTATTCTCAGTAACTTTGGATTTATTACTTAGTTTCCCAAACTAAGTACTTCCTGTACTCCACGCTGTTTTAAGGTGTTGGTTATAAAGGTTTGTCAGGTGAGTAGTCTTACTAACTTTTCAGTTATTTAAGCATACTCTATAGAACAAGAATCACTTAACACACTTCACAATGTGTGGTGATATGTTCTTTACTGACCCAAGTCTATGTTAACTGTTCTGGTAAATGAAACTCAGATACTTGATCTTTTGATTCAATTCCTTCACAGATAGCAATGCTTGTTAAGGATCAAGACACTTAGAACTTTCGTGCTACTTAGAATTCAAGAGCTTAGTCGCAACTGTAAGCTGAAGAGTAAGTAGGTTGAAGGCTTGTATGCTTGAATGAATAAGTTCGTTCTGTGTGTAAGTTCAAGGTGTTCAGTGTGTGTTTTAAGCATTCTAAGTGGTGATATTTATAGTTGAATTTGAAGCCGTTTGAATAGTATCCGTTAGGCTCAATTCAAATTCAAACTATTGATATCTGAAAATAGTACCGCAGAAGACGTTGTCTCTTTTTAGAGATTTCCTCTTTTGTTTAGATGTCTCTGTCTGCGCATTTATTGCATTGTACTATTTTTGTCTTGTAGTGCCAACGGAACTATGCACGCTTTCTGGAGCATTGCATGTCCCTTTCCAGAGACCTTCACATCTCCAGATACATGTTGAAACATTGTTTCCCAGAAACATAGTTTTATCCAAGGTATCTGAGTGTAGGTTTCTGTGGGCACTTTTCCTCGTTTAGAAACCTTGTGTTCTCAGATATCTTTTGCGAAACTTGTTTATTGAAAAACACTTGTTTGTTTAAGATATCTGGACATAGGCATCTGATGAGACCGATTTCCTTCGTCTTTAGCAATCTTGTGCAGTCTTCAAATCTTCAAATTTGTTGAACTCTTTTGCCGGATGTCTTCTTCTTGGTCTTCTTCAAAGATATAAAAATTACATTCAGAGACCTAACATCCTATACAAGATTTGCTAGACTATCATACTTAGTGATTTTCCTCTTTTATAGTGTTCAAGTGAACTAAGAGTACTAACCACCTTTCTGAGCTAAGATAAGTCATTAGGTTGATGATCAAAATCTAAACATATATTCCTAACAGTGAGTTTGAGCAGTCTCCGAGTGTATTCATAATACCTCACGTCGTCTTTGACAGTTTTTCTAAGCTTTGTCTAGTTTTGTTTACTAGATTAGGATAGTTAGTTCGATCCGCTGCTTAGTGATTTTTCATAGCTTTTACACTTTGTTCAAGCTGTGTATTCGGTTGTAATTCATTATTGTCATAGTGGATTATTTGCCTTATAGGCCGGAAGGTTATAATATATTAACCTTCTAGAAACCAAACTTAGTTGTGCTTTTACTTTCCGCTATGATCTTGATTCGTCCAGTAGATTAGTTGTGTGTTAGTGTATTAACTGTTCTAGTTAATACTCTGCTCAATTAAGTATATCGAAGACACTTTTTGATAGTGTTCTTAGGTGAACTGAATACACTAATCTACTCACAGTATTCTTCTTAGTGTAAGTTTGATTGTTGTTGAGTTTTGGTGTCTTGACTATATGAGTCAACAAAGGTTGTTCCAGTATTATACATACTCTACCTGACTTCTGTTGTGCTTTACTGATTATCTATATGAGTTTAATTGTAAACATGTTTAGTATTCTGTAGACATCAAGGATCTGCTCTGTCATATCTAATCCAATGTATCAGAGACACTAAGTCATAGTGTTCTTTGATATACTTGACTAGCATTAGTGTTAGTGTGTGTTTAACTTGTGGTTATATACACTGTTAGGAATATCTGTTTAGATTTTGATCAGCAACCCAATGACTTATCTTAGCTCAGAAAGGTGGTTAGCACTCTTGGTTCACTTGAACATTGTAAAAGAGGAAACTCACTAAGTATGATAGTCTAGCAAATCTTGTATAGGATGTTAGGTCTCTAAATGTAATTTTTATTTTCTTAAAGAAGACCAAGAAGAAGGCATCCAGCAGGAAAAGTTCAACAAATTTGAAGATCTGAAGACTGCACAAGATTGCTGAAGACAAAGGTTTTTCCAGATACCTTGAAGAAACAAGTGTTTCAAAACACAAGTGTTGCAAAAGATATCTGAGAATAAAAGGTTTCTGAAACGAGGAAAAGTGCCCACAGATATCTACACTCAGATACCTTAGATAAAGATTATGTTTCCAGGAAACAATATATCTTTAACAAGTGGTATCTGGAGTAGTGATAGTCTCTGGAAAAGGACGTGCAAGGCTTCAGAAAGCATGCATAGTTCCGTTGTCACTACAGGACAAAGTATAATACAGTGCATTAAATGCGCGGACAAAGATGTCTGAACAAAAAACGGTAGCTTCTGAAGAAGAAGACAAACGTACTACAGTACTATACTCAGATATCAATAGGTCGAAATTGAGTTAAGCCTAACGGGTACTATTCAAACGACACTCAAATTCATCTATAAATATCAACACTTAGACTGCTTGAGAACACACCTTAGAACACATACACAGAACTAATACTCTCACACAAGCTCTCTCAAGCACACTACTTACCTTCAAGCTTTCTGTTGCGACCAAAGCTCTTGATTCTAAGTAGCACAAAAGTTCTAAGTGTCCTGATCCTTAACAAGCTTTGTTATTTGTGAAAGAGTTGAATTAAGATTTCATATATGAGATTCATTCTCTTGAACACTTATCATAGACTTGGGTCAGTAAAGAACAAGATACCATACATTGCAAAGTGTATTAAGTATACTTGATTCATAGAGCTATCTGAATAATTGAATAAGTTATTAAAGAAGCTCACCTGACAAACTACCTTAACCAACACCTTAATCGGCGTGGAGTACAGGAAGTACTTAGTTTGGGAAACTAAGGAATAACTCCAAGGTTACTGAGCATAGGAAGTACTTAGTTTGGGAAACTAAGGAATAACTCAAAAGGTTTCTGAGTACAGGAAGTACTTGGCTGAGAAAGCCGGGAACAACTCAGGGGGGGGACACTTGGTTGGGAACCTAGTGTATTTAAGAATCTAGAGAAGATACTTGTAAGGTTACCTCATTTATCTGTCTTAGTGGATTCTAGGTCTGAGAAAGGCCGAAGTGGATTAGTTGAAGGATTACGCCACCTCCAGATACCACTATAAAAAGACTTGTGTTATTTACTTTCTGCAGTCTATTACTTGCCTTATTTATCTTGCAAAGTATTTACACTTATCTTGCTGAGCACGTGCACTTATCACAGAAAAGTCTTCTGCTCTCTGAAATTAAGTATCAGATATCTTCACAGATATCTGAGAAACTGTGTTTATCGACAAAAGTTTTAAAAGACTATTCAGCCCCAGGTTTTTTACTTTGTCGTTATCTGGACCAACATACACTGTTTAATACAATATATCGAAGACACTGTTCAATAGTGTTCTTTGGTGTACTGTATACACTGGTCAACATTATACCAAATCCCGGTCCATACATTTTCATTTGGCATCAGAGCCAAGCACCTAATTCATAGGTGTTTGGATTTGGTATCATGGATTATGCTAATCCTATTGTCAATAGGTTACCTATACTTGATAGCTCCAACTACGATCTTTGGAAGACTCGTATTCGCTTGCATATCAAATCCATTGATATTCATGCTTGGAGAAGTGTTATTGATGGTTATACTTTGCCTTTATTGCCTCCTAATGAGGACAAGGATTGCATCCCTAAGACGGAATGTGATTATAATGAGAAAGAAATTGCGGATGCAAACAACAATGAGAAAGCTCTCAATATCTTTTTTAGTTATGTAAATCCTCACATGTTTAAACTGATTCGAACATGCTCAACTGCTCAACAGGCTTGGGATATTCTTCAAAGGCACTGTGAGGGAGATCTGAGCGTGAGAGAATTAAAACTCCAAATGCTTTTGAGTCGTTTTGAAAATCTTAAGATGGGGGAGGAAGAGGACATTACATCCTATTTTGGTAAACTTTTAGATATTTCTAACGAAAGTCATATGCTTGGAGACCCTTTTGTCGAATAAGCAATTAGTTTACAAAGCTATTAGGAATCTTTTGAAACGTTTTGAAATGAAAAAGATTGTTGTGGAAACCTCTGAGAACTTGGCCACCATGGATCTTCAAACCTTGATGAATATTATGAAAACTTTCGAGCTAGGGTTAAACAACTCTGCTGATGTTGCCAAGGACAGTAGCATTGTACTTCAATCAAAGTCTTCGGAAACACTGGAAACAGAAGAAGATGATGATGAGTCCAATGATATGTTCAAGGCAATGTTAAAACGTTTTCAAAATACTAATCTAAAAGGCAAGTTTAAAGCAGGTTCAAGAAGCAATCCCTTTGGTCAGTCCATATTCCCCTGCAAAGCATTGGTGAAGTATTCTTACAAGAAACTCATGGATGAGGATTCTGAAAAACTAAAAAGAACTCAGTGTCATGCATGTTAAGGCTTTGTTCATTATTCTTATGAATGTGCTAACACTCTTCGAAAGAAGGAAAATTCGTATTGGGTTTGTTTGAATGATGATGAAGCAGGTACAGAAGAATAAGGGGTTCTATTAGATGAAGAAGTTCATACAGCTGCACTACACTCCCAAGTCAACTGGAGTGATGGAAATTTTGATGATGCACAATTTTGTTCGAACACTGCTGATAACATATTTGTGCAAGAAATATTTTTTGCCGATGATATAGTAGATGAGTGTATTGAATGTGAGACATTCTTTGATGAAGCTGATGAACACATACAGAACTTCTGCACTAAAACACCGGAATCACTGGTGTACTGTGATATGTTGGATCCCCATTGCATGCATGGTTCAGTAAGAATGATATGAGCCAAGAAGAGTTCATTAAGGAACTTGAAGACCTCTATGAGGATGTGTTGAAGGCATGGAAGAAATCTGCCAAGAATGAGAAGGCTTTGTTCAAAGAATCAACATATCTAAAGGAACTGAACAAGTCTTTGCAAGACACCATCCTGAATCTAGAGGTATGTATAACCAGAAGGGAAGTGGAATTGAAAAAGGTAACCGTCAAACTGGAACTTCATGAGCTTACTTTTGCAAAAACAAATATAGGAACTTTCAAACTTGATGAAATGCTAGGTCTAGGAAATAATGGAACTGCAGGTCTAGGTTTTCAACAACTTATTCTGGACCTTAATTCCTATTCCAATGATGCTCCTAGTAAATACCCAACTCCTGTGTTTGTGAAAGAAAAAGGATTGTCTGCCCATAGTAAGAAAAAGGTTTTTGTGTGTCAGTTTTGTTCTAAACCTGGTCATATTAAACCTTACTGTTTCAAATACCAGAAATCCTTAAAAGAACCCAAAACTCGTGTTTCTATAGAGGAAACTACTCTGATTAAGTCTGAATCTATTAAAGACTCCCTACTGAAACCTTTTTTGATTGCAACAAGTCTTGTGCTGATATTGCCAGTAGTAGTGTTTTCAGTGTTGTAACAACTCCAGAGTGTTTACTAAATGTTCAATCTTCAGATCCTGGTTTTGTCACTACACTGTCCAAAAACACTACTACTCTGAAAGGTAAAACCAGACTAAGGGGAGTTTGGATACCTAAGACTGACAATGTTTGCAATATTGTGTTTTCTGCTGTTAAGTCTAACCCTGCAGGTACTTGGTACTTCGATAGTGGGTGTTCTCGTCACATGACAGGTACAAAGACCTACTTGAAGGAGATAATTCCTCTCACCAAAGGAACTGTCACTAATGGTGGAGGAAACAAAAGCAGGATAATTGGTATGGGTATTTTGAATGTGGAAGGATTTCCAGCACTAAGAGATGTACTGTTAGTAAATGGCTTAGCTGCTAATTTAATTAGCATTAGTCAACTATGTGATGATGATTTGAAAGTGTGCTTTGATAAGAAATCCTGTGAAGTCTTTGATAGATCCAATTGTTGTGTAATGATAGGCACTAGATCAAATGATAATTGTTATAAGTTTAATGATCATGTTGTTTGTAATCTTGTGAAAGTTGGTAATCTTGATAAGTCTGTAAAGTGCAATTTTGGGCATTCCCAAACTGACCAACCATGGTAAGGTCGTTTGTAGAAAGTGGCCTAATGGGAAACATTCCAGGGTATCCCATACAGGTACGGACAAGTGTTTCCAGCTACTACGTATGGACCTTAGGAGTCCAATTGATGTTAGTAGTCTTGATAAAAAGGGTTATGCATCTGTAATTGTTGATGATTTCTCCAGGTACATGTGGTTTAAAATACTCAAAGAGAAATATGAAACTTGTAATACTTCCAGGACGTTGCATGCTTGTATTTGGTACTTGTATAGCTGTTATGTGAATTGTATTAGGTCTGATCATGGCAAGGATGTTGAGAACCAGAAACTTGCTCAAATTGATGATACTCATAGTATCTATCTTGAGTTCTCTGCTCCTAAGACACCTCAGCAAAATGGGATAGCTGAGTGTAAGAATTGCACTTTACGGGATTTGGTTAGAGTCATGCTGAACTCTCTACAGGTCTTAAAGAGACACCAGTCTGAAGTTTGGAATACTGCTTATCACATCATTAATAGGGTCTATTTGAGATCTGGCATTTCTAATGAATTGCAAAAGAATAAGAAACTCAACTTGAATTACATTCATATCCTTGGTTGTGTTTGCTATATTCTGAATGATTGTGTTTGCTTAGGTATGTTTGACCCCTGGGGTGAAAGGGGGATTTGTGTTGACTACTCCTTGAACTGTCTTTTCTACAGTATTTATAATCCAAGGATAAAGACCGTTCTGGAGTCAGTCAATGTTGTATTTGATGATTCTACTAGTGTTTCAGGAGAACTTGTTGTTGAAACAGGTACAACAGAAGTAGAATATGTCCTTATACCTAGAGGAGTGAACCCAGGAACTTTAGTTCAAGAGCTTCAAAGAAGAGAAGCTGATTCAGCCAGTAGTGTTCCACACACACCTGAGAACAATGAAGTAGAAGACACAAGTGTTCGCACTACACCCGCCGATGTTCTTCATACACCAGAAGAGTTATATGATGAATCAGAAGAACTGGTAGGTGATGTAGGAGGTAGACAAGATCCATCCTTCAGAAGCAAAAAGGATCTTCCTATCACTCGAGTGATTGGTAATCCAACTGATGTAATACACACCTGGGGCAAGACTCGAGTCGACTATCGACACTTGGTAAAATTATGTGTGTGTATGTCTACCACATCCCCTTTGTTTGTTAGCTCTATGACAGGTACATTCAAGATGAGTATGATTGAAGAGCTAACATTTGGTCCACAAGTGAAACAACAACATGATGGTCTGTTTCTGATGTGCTCAAATTACTACTTAGGAAAACAAGTAGGAAGCAGTCATTGTAAAACATACAATGCTAACCACGAGGTTGTTCGCTAAGGAATCAATTAGGCTATCGCAACGATTGAAAACAAACAGTTACTTGTGAAACGATGTTGATTTGTTTGAATTTGAGTACTACTAATAACTAGAAAACAGAAAATGCAATGTAGTTGATTTGAATGAGATAGAAGGAACACAGTAGTTACGATCAAGCAATGGTAATTCGCTCTAGGGATACGTTCATACTGTCACACGGTCGGTGTACAGAAAACTATCAATTCAACCTTTACCAAACGAGTTTGAAGATATTTGAACTAGAGTAATCGTGGGTCGTCAATCCACGATCCTTAACCAAGACATTTTAGAGAATCTTTGAACGAGAGTATTGAATTGAAGGGTTTTTACGAAGATCTTTGAACGAGCCTAACCTACATGAACGATTTCAAACCCTAGAAGCGAATACGCAAAGCTATCACGCAACTACCATAATCGGAGTGATTTAGCTACTCATAATCGAAGCAAGGATGAAAGAATACAAGATATTGCTCATGATTAACACAAACAGAATGATAATCGCATGCAAGCTCAAACAATTCGAGAAGCAGAGTAGGAACGAATTGAATAAGATAAAACAATAGAGATTTACCACAGTAACCAGGGATTCGATATCAATCCTTCGATTAATAAGCAAAATCAAGCTCCCAATTGTTATCAATGTCAAAGTATGTGATGTGTCTCTTCTGGAGTGACCGTTTTTCCCCTTTGACGCCTTTTAACTCCAATTCTTGGTATTTTGGCCTTCCCGCTCCACTTCTAACATCCATACGAGGCATTGGAGCTCCATATCTTGTAGATGCATATAAAATAAACCATTTTGCCTTCAATTAGCGCAGTTTAGCCAAATACCTACAAAATACACAAAGAACAAAACAAGTAAAAAGACTCTAAGAAAACTACTAAAACTATACTCAAGTATGACTAAAAGACGGTAAAAAAGACCAAATGAGACGGTATAAAACCGACTCATCGAACTCCCCAAACCGAACCTTTGCTCGTCCTCGAGCAAACAAATAAACCTAGACTCAAACCACGAAAACAAACAAAGAGTCAAGGTCCCAAATGACCGAATCTACCATTGTAAACAGTAAGTCCACGAGATGCAAAAATTTTATCATCAAACCAACTTTGGCAAAACAGTGTACATAAAATCAAACACAATCGTTTCCCAGACAAATAGCACTTAAGTGTAGCTCGCTAGTCCCTCACAGGTGAATGCAGTGTATCTCTCACTCTCTTGGAAGTATCCAAATGGGGTATAAGCTCAAAAAATAAACTGGGAAGGTGACTTGCGTCACAAAGGTGCATAAAATATCTTATGCTTTTGTACTCGTCTCATTAGATCGAAAGGGACTTAACAGGCAACTCAATTTTTCAGAAAACAAAAGCTGAAACTGCTCCCCCTATTCAATTCAAAACAACATCAGATCTCGTAATACTTCACTGAATTAAGTGCATGGCCGCATTTGGCTCTTTTAATCTCAATTTTTTGCAGGTGTCTGTTTTACCGAAAGTCCGCACTTTTGTGCGCGTCAGTTTAGTGTACGTGCCATCAACCCTCACAGACATATGGCTTTTTAAGACCACGCCGGTATATAGGTAGTATTTGAAACATGCCTAACACGGCTAATGGTGATCAATGAAGACCATAGATCCACCCCGAGATTCAACTATCAATAAGCCTTAGGGAGCGGTAACAAGCTTTTCAGCAATAACGTAAACAGCACATATAAGTCGCAGGATAACAGTTCTCTCCCCAAACCAGTTCCTTGGAATAGGGGGGAAGGGCTTAAAAAGAGCATGAAGTTCGTCATCCCTAACAAGACTGAGTACACATAAGTATGAAAAGGCGCAAGTAATACGTAAAAACTTGCACAACCCAGAAAATCACACAATACATTTGCCGGTACAAGATTTTTCATCGGCTCTTAGGCTTCTCACAGGCTTTTTGGACCAAAGAGCTAAACAAACTTGCTATTTAAAAGAGAAAGGACCTTGCAGGATTAAAAATACACTGTCCTACTTCCAGCTAATCATCAAACAAAACATAAGGAGCAGGTGGATTTATCATCTACAAAGGATGTTCGATTTGGTAAAAGACTCCGACTAACCACGAAAATACTTAAAAGGAAATTAACTAGACCTAGACCGACAAAGAAACTGTAACAGAAAAAGGTCACATAACACACAATAGAACATAATACATAGAAGTAAAGACGAATGACTCTAAAGACACAAATAACAGAGAAAAATGAAGACAAGACACTAGAGAGCGAATTCCCCCTCCCCAAACCTAAACTCAAGCATGTCCTCAAGCGTAGAGTGAAAAAGAATAGACAATGGGAGCTATAGTGACTTGCCTCCTGGTGTACCTTTACAGTCATGTACAAGACTCTTCTGTGTTGTCTATCGGGTACTCTGGAAGTCTTGGTTCTTCTGGTTGTTGCAGCTCCTTTACTTCCATGTGGGGGAGAGTAAGTATACAGGGGACCTGTGTGTGCACTGATATAGTTCCTGGTTTCAACCTGCAGGGGTGAGTATGGCATGGTGGTGGCTCGCAACTCACGTTGACTGCCATGTACCTTTATGGTGCAGGTACGGGCGTGAAGGTTGACAATCATGCGAGTGGTCTTGATGAACGGTCGCCCGAGTAGCAACATATCCTTCTCCATCTCTTTTCCTTTGATCCATGTCGACTCCACAACCACAAAATCAGCCATAAAGGTATCCCCATCAAGCTCAACCGGAACATCCTCGATAACCCCCATGCACTTGCTCCTTGATCCATTAACTAATGTGACAAAGCATTTACTGGGTTCCAAACCCTTCAAATTTAGCTCCTCATAGGTCGCAAAAGTCATCAGGTTAACCGCTGCTCCCGTATCAACAATGCCAGTCGCCTCAGAAGAATTTCCTATCCCAACTACCAAGTCGAAGCTGTTGGCATCACTAATGCTCTTATCTGCTTTCTGGATCACTCTAGCAGTGGGTTTAACCTCAAGAACAGCCAGTTTTGCACTCGCCTCCTCTACTGGAGTCGCGACACTGGACTTAACTACCTCATCTACTTCCTGTACCTTAACTATTCCTTGTGGCCTAGTCACCTGTGGTGCCAAATGTCTTTCGTCTTGCTTGATCTAACCGTTAGTTGCGAACGATGATAGTAGGTTAGTCGAATTGATTGTAGCCTAGTGAAACTGACGCCTTCACTAATGCTATTCGTTTTTGAACTCAAGTCTGTGACATCTTGCGTAGTCAATCCCATGAATCACATGTATCCTGCTAGCTAGCTTGTTGACGTTACCACTCCATAATTTCCCCCATTCATATTTCAATCTCGTTAGTGTTAAATCGGTTTCTAGTAGCTGCAAGTAGTTGTTTACTCTAGATTATCATCTCGCTGCCGAAGCAAACAAACTTTTACTGCTTTTCATATTGTTACTTTTATTCGTAAACTGAAGCTCAGCCTAGTTAAGTCCCTAGAGACCAACCTCGGGGTTAACTTCACTTCACTACAGGTTTTCGTAGTGTCGAGAGTTAGCTCTTGGCTAAGTAAACAAATATTAAAACCTGATTTGACACGTCATCTACGATAGCTGGAAGCTTACCCCTTTCTCTCTGCTGAAGATGCCCAACCAAATCGCCTAGAGTCTTCTCAAGACGCCTCTGACGCTTTCAATCTTGTCAAACCTCTGGTCGTTCCTGCTCTGATTCTTCTATGCCTCTGCCCAGAACCTTTCTAACCTCTCCATGTGATTACGGATCTCCTGATCGGCATTACCCTGCACTCTCATATGCTAAACTTGAGTTTGCTGAGCTGAAACCTGTTGGACCGGAACCTGTTGCTCCTGTGGCGCATTCTCGTAGAAGTTATTGCCATAGCTCAAGTTGGCACGGTTCGGGTTAAAAGTTTGAATCCTGGGCCCTCCTGCATTACCACCTTGGTTCCCCTTGCAGTTCCCTTGTTGTCTAGTTTGTACCCAGTTGACTACCTCCGGAGTCGGGTTCTCATTCATTATCTCAGGAAGCCTACACATGCTGGCACCATGCCCAAAATTGCCGCACAGATTGAACCTTTCACTTACTTGTGATGTCGGGGCTGAGACATTGCCAAGCATCCTCATCTCCTTGATCTGTTCGGCCAGGTCGCAGGTACTAGGTCCCGGCGCCTCTTCCACCAGTTTCACCTCTGCTCTCCTAGATCTTCCACGTGTTCCCTTAAGCTGAGAGATAGCGGATAGTTTCACGAAGGCCTCATTCAAAATTGCTGGAGATGTTGTAACTATGGTCCCATTAACTGTCATATCCACCATATTCTGCGCCTCCCAGTCCAATCCCTCATAAAACTTGCTACACAAATCCATCTCACTCATCCTATGGTGAGGGCACTGAGAAAGTAGGTTCAAAAACCGTTCCCTAGCCTTGAAGAAGCTCTCATCGCTCATCTGCATGAACTTCTCTACCTGGGTCCGAAGCTGCCTAGTCTTCTATGCAGGGTAGAACTTGTTCATAAATGTGATGTGCTCAAATTGATACTTAGAAACAAGTAGCAAGCAGTTGTTGTAGAATAAACAAAGCTAACAACAAGGTCATTCGCTAAGGAAACAATTAAGCTACCAAGCAATTGAAAGCAAATACTCACTTGCGTAAACTGTTTGAATTGTTTGAGTTGCTAACTACTAATAACTAGGAAATAGAAAAGCAAATAACTGATTTAAATGAGAGAGAAGAGAACACAGTAGTTAGATCGAGTGGTGCTAATTCGCTCTAGGAAAATCGTTCATACTTGTCACACGGTCGGTGTACTTAAAACATTCAATCCAATTCAACCAAACGTTATTTGAAAATCTTTGAACTAGAGTAATCGTGGGTCCTCAATCCACGATCCTTAACCAAAGCGTTTTAGAGAATCTTTGAACTAGCTTATTGGATTGAAAGGTTTTTACGAAGATATTTGAACTAGACGAACCTATATGAACGAATCCTAACCCTATAAGTGAATACGCAATCACCGTTACATCCCTACCGTGTTCGGAGTGGTTTAGCTACTCATGATAGATTGAAAGATGAAAGACTTCAAGATATTGCTCATGATAAACATAAACACAATGATAATCGCATGCAAGCTCATACAATTCGACAAACAAGAACAAGAACGAATTGTAAAGAGATAAACAATAGAGAATTACCACGGTGATCAGGAATTCGATATCGATAAATCAATCAAGGATAAAACCAAGCTCCAAGATATGTCTCAATGTCAAAAGTATGAATATGAAGCTTTTCTATGAACTAGGTTTTGCTCTAGGGCAAAGTGTTTTTTTTTCCCAATAGAATGAATGTCTAATATATAACTTAAGGAGAAAAAACGGAATTAGAAAAAGAAATCGCAGAAGAAGAGGGCAGAAGAAAAACAAGGCGTCACGGTTAGGGAATCAAGCGTCGCCAAAGAAGAAAACCGGCGTCGCCAGTTTGGTTTGTCTCATCGCAGAAAAAGACTGGCGTACGCCAGTTTGATAACTGGCATCGCCATTTCTTATGACATCTGTATCTTTTTCTACAGGAGGAATTTGGCTATGCTTCTGCTTCAAACATAGGAGTTGCTAAGAGTCAAATTCGGGAAAAAGAACCTATTGTATGGGAAATACTTCAAGAAGTTATGCAGGGGCATCCTGTATTGCTGAATAGAGCACCCACCCTGCATAAATTAGAACGAAAGTTGTAGGCCTTTGAATTATCTTTGCATGGCCACCAAGATCATGTAAATCTAACATCATATGAGAGAGTTATGGCCAAAATGGCTAGACTGCTCCGTAAAACTTCACTTCTGCAAGCTTCGCTAAAACGGCTCTCAAATCTTCGTCCGAACTCCGAATCCACTTCCGTTTTCGCCCAGCTACTCTACATTAAAAGATATAGAACCAAAGTTTCCACTCCGATTTTCACCTTTGGGACACAAAAATCCTACAAAACACAAACAAAGCACCAAAAGCATAAAAACGCACAAAGACACAATAAAACCATAAACAAAGACCGCTAAAAAGGACCAAATGAGACTCTAAATTATCGTGTCATCAAACTCCCCAAACCGAACCTTTGCTCGTCCTCGAGCAAACAAACAAACCTAGACAAAAACTAGACTCAAACCACGAAAACAGACAAAGGGTCAAGGTCCCAAGTGACCGAATCTACCATTGTAAATAGTAATGTTGGTCCAGATAACGGCAAAGTAAAAGACTAGAGGGGGGGTGAATAGTCTTTTAAAACTTTTGTCGATAAGCACAGTTTCTTAGATATCTGTGAAGATATCTGATACTTAATTTCAGAGAGCGGAAGACTTTTCTGTGATAAGTGCACGTGCTCAGCAAGATAAGTGTAAGTACTTTGCAAGATAAGTAAAGCAAGTAATAGACTGCAGAAAGTAAATAACACAAGTCTTTTTATAGTGGTATCTGAAGGTGGCGTAATCCTTCAACTAATCCACTTCGGCCTTTCTCAGACCTAGAATCCACTAAGACAGATAAATGATGTAACCTTACAAATATCTTCTCCTGATTCCTAAATACACTAGGTTCCCAACCAAGTGTTCCCCCCTGAGTTATTCCCAGGCTTTCACAGCCAAGTACTTCCTGTACTCAGAAACCTTTTTGAGCTATTCCTTAGTTTCCCAAACTAAGTACTTCATGTACTCCACGCCGATTAAGGTGTTGGTTAAGGTATATTGTCAGGTGAGATTCTTTAATAACTTGTTCAATTATTCAGATAGCTCTATGAATCAAGTATACTTTTAGCATCACTACAAGAAAAATCGGATTTAGGGACGGATTATCCGTCCCTAAGTTAGGGACGAATCGGTGATGTTAGGGACGAATTAGGGACGGATAGGCCTATCCGTCCCTAATCCGTCCTTACTTAGGGACGGATTGAATAATCCGTCCCTGTTTTAGGGACGGATTTTTTATCCGTCCCTAAAATAGTTGACTAAAAAAAAAAAAAAAAAAATCATTTTTAGGGACGGATAGCAGGGACGGATAGCTATCCGTCCCTAAATCTATCCGAAACCCTAATTTAACCCTCCTTCCTCCTCCCACCATCTCCATTTCTCCTCCTCCCACAATCTCCATTTCTCCTCCCACCACCATCCACCTCACTGCCACCACCACCTCCCTGCCACCACCACCATCCACCCCACCACCATCCACCTCCCTGCCACCACCACCATCCACCGCACCACCATCCACCTCTGCCACCACCACCACCATCCACCTCCCCGCCACCACCACCCTTCCACCACCACCACCACCATTTCTATTGAATTGTAACAGAGGCGGTAGAGGACGGAGGTAGGGCGGACGTGGAGGAGAATGACGGCGTCGCCAGGGCATTGGCGGTGGGGGTTTCGGGAGTGAAGCGAGGGGAGGAGGAGCGGATTTGATCGGCGGGAGGTTGTTTTCCGGCGAGGCGTGATGCATTTTCACCAGATCTGCCCACCACGCACCTCCCTTCCACCACCACGCCACACACCACCACCAGATCCACCACCATCCACCCACTGTCCACCACCACCATCACTGCCTCCCACCACCACCATCCACACTGCCCTCCCATCACCATCACTACACTGTCCACCGCCTCCCACCACCATCCGACCAGATCCACCACCGCCTCCCTCCGTCCAAAATCGCGCGTTATTTATATTTTTTTTGTCTTTTGTCTTATTAATTTTGCATAATTAACATAATATTGTATTTGTATTATTGAATATTGTATTGACGTTGTCGATTTATTCGTGTATATTCGTGTATTGACGTTGTTGATTTATTGTATATTCGTATCGACGCGTTGTCGATTTATTGTTGATTCGTATAAAATTATCGATTTATTGTATCATTGTCGACAGATAAAATTATCGATTTATTGTATATCCGTAGAAAAATTCTCAACGTATAAAATTCTGCAATTTTTTTTTTAAAATACATATTTAGCGATGGATAAACTATCCGTCTCTAAATAGAGACGGA
This sequence comes from Plantago major, assembly GCA_026545765.1. NCBI lineage: Eukaryota > Viridiplantae > Streptophyta > Magnoliopsida > Lamiales > Plantaginaceae > Plantago > Plantago major. The sequence continues at coordinate 59,603,802 of CM048841.1, forward strand.
TACTTTATCCGTCTCTAAATCCTTAGAGATGCCAAGTTTGGAGACGGATCTGTTATCCGTCTCTAAATCCGTCTCTAAGGTGTTAGAGACGAATCGGCATTGATTTAGAGACGGATAATTCCGTCTCTAAATCCTGTTTTTTTTTGTAGTGAACGTGGAGACACACTTTAAGGGGGAAGAAAACCTGTCCACCCCCTTGAATCAAGAAGAGGTTCCTCCAACCTCAGAACATCAAGAAGAGCCTGTCCCACATGTAGTGAAGTTATCTCTGAACAAGAAATAACTAACTAAAAAATGCTCTTATCTTATGTTCTAATACTCTTATTGTCTCTTCTTAGGCTCCAACTGAGGAAGTAGTGGTGGTGGAACCAACACCCCAAAACCTAGAGATTCCAGAGGCTGAAAAGCTTTCTGAGGAAGTATTCTTGAGCCTTCACGAAGGTAAGTAATCGTAATAGTCTTCTTCAAAGAATGCTCGAAAACCCACTACTAAAATCTCTTATGTTTGTTCTTACAGCTCTCGGAAGAACAATTGGAAGGAAAGATCGTGGTCTTATCTCCTCCAAAGAAACTAAAATCTGAACAAGCAAGATTCTAGAAAAGGTGCGAAACCCCAAGGTTTCTGAGGAACATGCTACTAAGCTTCCTCACTTGGAAGTAAGTGAAGTCTCAGAAAGCACTTTTCCACCTATCTTGTCTCATGCTTTCTAAACATATTTGATTTTAATTCTCAGGTTCAAGCAGAAAGAAAGGTTGATGAGGATAAAACTTCTCCTCACACCAAAGTATCTGAGGTCTCTGAGACCAAGCAAGCAGAAGTACAGGATAATGAGCCTAGTGTTTCTACACAGGTATGCTCAGAAAGCTTACTTTTGCACACAGATACTAACTCAAGTGGTTTGAACAAAACTAACTTGATCACTTTCTTTCAGGCTCAAAGTCTAGTGCCAGTTGATTTACTCAAGGCTTTCCAGAAGCACACTTTAAAGAAACATCTCAAGTGCTTCAGACAATGGCAGAAACTCAGAAAGGCTGACCTTTCTGAATTAGCCAGAGTAATCGACGTCCTAGAGAAGAGAGCAATCGCCTTCAATTTGGAAGATTATATCCATGCATTGTTCCCAACAGAGTCCTACTCTTTTGCCACTCTGATGCATGAAGACTTCATTCATGAAGTATCACAAAGACTTTTGGCAGATTTCAAGTCTGTGGATGCTCAAACCCAAGAGAAGATGGTTACCCATCCTGCCTTGCCCAGCAAGCTCACTACTTATCCTGCTGAACAAGAAGAAGTTAATGGGAGGATGATTACATTCCCAAATGTGATCAACCTGGTTTTAGAAGATGACGAGGAGATGGACGAAAATGATTATCAAGAACCTCCCTCTGAGCATCCAAACCAAGAAGCAAAGAAAAAGGATGATGATGATGATGATGATGATGATGATGATGATGATCCCCAACCTGGACAAGGCGGGATTCAGAAAGCTAGCAAAGAAAGTGGAGAAAAGGCTACTCCCTCAATTGGTCAGAAAGCTCCATCATCATCACCTCCCAAGTCTCATCAAGATACCCAACAAGCTAAACACAATGATGCCATAGAAGAAATTTCAGCTGTTGAGTTTAGGATTGAACAACTCAGAAAGGTATTGGAAGAAGAGAAGAGAATCAACATTGAGACTCAAGCTCTTGTTGATGAAAAGGAAGCCAAAATCAAGAAGCTCGAAGAAGCTAATGCCAAAGAATTGGCACTCCTAGATGAGCAAAGAAATTTGAAAAATGCCATTGTTGTCACAGCTGCTGAGATAGATGCCATGGATGACAATGATGATGAAGAGCATGATGCTGAGACTGCATCAAAAAGACCTTCTACATCTTCTCAGAAGGCCAACACACTTGATGAAAAGCAGAAGAAGATTGTCAATCTGCAAACAATCCAAGAAAAGGATTATGATAGTGATGCTGAAACCCACAACTTGATTACTGAAGCAGAAGATGAGAGACTTGTCACTCAGCATAAAAGAGCCCTACTTGCTCCTCATATATTCTCTGCACCAAGTAGTTCAAGAAGTGAAGAGCACCGTGCCAGGAACAGTGTCTTTTTAGAGCTCAGAAAGACACTAGTTGCCCAAGACACAGAAGTGCTAAAATCCGTCCCAGAAGAGATGAAGCCATTGTCTGCTGCTTTACTCAACAGAGCAACCAGCATAGCTCTCTCTCAGAAAGACCTAGGGTTGGTCAGGGATGAGGATTGTAACAATGCTATTGCAGCATTGAATGAAGCACCATGTCATCCGCAAGCCAACGCCATCCTAAGGCCGCTTGAAGAGCTCAACACAAAGGAGCATGAACTGGTTAGACAGAACAAAGAGCTGAAGAAGGAACTTCAAGAATTGGTCAGGGTGCACAACAATCTCCAGAAAAACTTTGAAACTCTCTCTGAAGCTTATGCTATTATGAGTCAGTCATTCATGACTAAGGGGGGAGAAGAGATACCTCAGAAAGGCAGAGGAAGAAAAAGAAAACAATCGAATCCTCCCTCCTCAAGTCAACTTTTCATTAAGGACACCACTGGAGACACCCTTGCTGAAGAAGTTGTTCCAGATCAACCAGCCAGAAGGCTGAGAAGTATGGTCACTAGGGGAACCAAGTCCCTTAGAATCTCAGAAGAGAAGAAGACTTCTGAAGAAGAAGAAAAGGAAGAAGGAGAAGTAAGAGGTCAAGAAAGCTGCAAGTCTCCAATTTTGGACTTCAATGATGATGAGGATGAATCTGACACAGATGAACATCCACTTCACAAGAAAAGGAGACAAGCAACTACTTCACAACCTCCTCTGGCAGCAAAACCTTTAGCAGCCAGAACCCCTTCTGGAAATACCAAGTCATTACAAGGAACATCCACCAGCACAGCCCCAAGGTAGGAAGAAAGGGTTAGAGGATCTCCTGACAGAAGGCCACCAAACAGAAAAGCAAGAAGGGATTTCCAGTTTGGCAGAGTAAACAATGAAACACATCAAGAAAGGCCAACTGATGCCCACATTGAGTATATGAAGACTAGTAATGAAGAATCCTCATATAGGTGCATTCTGAACAAGAGAGGGTATTGGATTCTGGAACTACAACATCTACTTGTCAATGATAAGTTTCCAACTCCCATCCTCAACTAGATCCTGAAATGGAGAGAAAGCGTTTTAATTGCTAAAACCTGAGCACCTTCATGCCTGGCTAAACTTTGAAGTAGAAAAGAGAAATGAAGCCAGAAAGATGGATCTTTCTTTTGCCTGTCCTTACCCAAAACCTGATGATGTACAGAAGGTAAGAAAACTGGATGGTAGCTACAGCAAGAAGAACAAACTAGGTGTTTCAACCTATGAGTCATTCTATATGACATTGGATGAATACCTAGATGATATACATTATATGGAAGAAATATACAAGTATTTCAACCTGTCTCAGCTGCAAGTAGACCATGCCTGGGTCTGGGAAAAGTACTTCTGGGTCAAACACTTTCTGCGGAAGAATCACAAACTTGGCAAGAGTTACCATGAAATATGTGACTTATCAATAAAGACAGAGGTCTCTGTCAGAAGGATTCTTTACGACTATGTCCAAGAATGCAGAAAAGTGGATGATCATGTCAACTGATCCAGAAAGGGTGCTGAAGAACTTGAGGTATCTAAACCCAAGTTGCGTTTCTGAAGACTTGAAGACTAGTAACATTAGAATACTCTCTTGGAGCTTGGACTCTCCTTTGTTCTAATTTAGTTAGTATGTTTTATTACTTTTTGTAATCTTGCTGATTGTTTCTAAAATACTCTACATGTAAAAGTTGCATCTCTTTCTGTAAACTGTACCTATCTGAAGATCATGCTCTCAGATACATTTTAATAGATGACAACTTATCAGCAAAGATCACTTCTTGTGATTTGGTTGATGTTTACTTTTTGCACTTAATTCAACTAAAATTGAATATCATTTGAAATGGTTAAGTGGTGGATTGTTTTCTCTTCCAGGATTACAATTTTATAGTAGGACTTAAAAGATAGTCATGGATGACTGATCAAAAAGGGGTAAATTTGTTAGGAATATCTATTAGTATTTTGATCACTCATCACATGTTCTTATCTTAGCCAGAAAGGTGATTAAGTACTCTTGGTTCACTTGAACATTGTAAAAGAGGTAATCACTAAGTATGATTAGTCTAGTAAATCTTGTATTAGGATTATAGGTATCTGAGTGTAATTTTTATTTCAAGAAGACCATGAAGATCAATCCTAGCAATGGAGCTTTTCTGAAGATTAGAAGACTGAAGATTGCACAAGGTTTATGAAGACACAAAGGTTTAGTCTAACTCAGAAAGACTATGTCCTTAATCCTTTCTTAAGTATATTAACTTACTTTCAAAATATGATTCTGGACATATAACATCATGAGTATGGAGCATGCAAGCCATCAGAAAGGCTCATGTATCCGTTGAGACTAAATGACAATGAACAGTACTATGCATTTAATGCATCGGCAGAATGTCGCAAAAGCGATCCTCTGAAAAATGAGATAGTGACTTCTGAGTACATAGTTCAAGATATAAACGGATATAATTTGATAGAGAGCACAACGGATACAATTCAAACGCCTCTCAAATTTATCTATATATCACACACTTAATTAGATGCTTGAAGAACATGCCTTAGAACGCTCTATCTTGCAAACTTACCATCAAGCAAAGTATTCTCTCAAGCACTCTACTACCTTTCTGAAAGCTTTCTGTTGCTTGAAGAATCACTAGTAGTTCTAAGTTGTCCTGAACCTTAACAAGAGATTGTTATTCGTGAAAGAGTTGAACTATCAGATACCCTTTCTGAAGCTCATTCTCCAGAACGGACACCAATTACTGGTCAAGAAGAGCATCGCCATCCACTGAACAAGTGTATTAAGTAGTCTCGTTCTGTTTGGCTCTCTGTAAACATAACTAAAAAGTTATACGAGAAGCCTTTCTGACAAAACCTTATAACCAACACCATCAAGGCGTGGAGTAGAGGAAGTACTTGATTTGGGAAATCAGGGAATAACTCCAAGGTTATCTGAGTAGAGGAAGTACTTAGCTCTAGGAGCTGGGGAATAACTTAGGAGGATGGTTGGGAACCATTTGTTTAGGAATCTTAGAATAGGATTATTGTAAGGTGAACTCAATTATCTGTTCTAGTGAATTCTAGGTCTCAAAAAGACCGAAGTGGATTAGTTGGAGGATTACGCCACCTCCAGATACCACTATACTTGTTGTGTCATTTACCTTTCTATATTTACATTTCAGCAAAGCACACACACACACATACTTATTGTTTCTGCACTTACCTATCTTAAAGTCTTCCGCGCTCTGAATTTAAGTATCAGAAACCCCAGTTTTCTGAGAAACTGTGTTTATCGACAAAAGTTTTAAAAGACTATTTACCCCCCCCCCTAGTCTTTTACTTTTCCGTTATCTGGACCAACAAAAAGGGAGGTTTGGGATGAAGAAGCCAGTTGAACCAGATTAGATTGGAGCAAAAACCAAAACACAGAATGTTCACTTGATATGATATCCTTTATTTTCGGAAAAAAAAAAACTACTTGTAATTCAAAATTTTGGATATTTTTTGCACGTCTCCTTTGAGTCTTTTGCATTTGGTCGACCACAACAGACAAGTTGTTACAACCATCAGTTTCTACATGCAACTGTAGCCTGCCAATAACAACATCCTCCTCCTCCCCACCAACATCAGCCACCTTGTGAACAACATCAGTCCTAGGGGCGTTGTCATCAATACAATCCTTACTCCTCACCTTGAACTTCAACCTAGGTAATTTCTTCCTCTCTGCTGGAATATCTTCAAGGTCAATTGTCTCATTGGATCCATAATTTGGATTCACTGTAATCAATAAAGAAAGTATAAGATACCACCAAAGACCCATACTAAAAACTAAACCATACTAAAAGACACAGACCAAGACTTAAAACTTACAGACACTAACTAAAACAACACAGACCACTACTAAGTCACAGACAAACTAAAAACCACAGATCCATACTAGAACTCAGAAAAACAATATTAAAATTCACAGACCAAAACTTAAAACTTACAGACACTAACTAAAACCACATAGACCCACAACTAAAGTCACAGACAAAACTAAAAAACACAGATCCATACTATAACTAACAACACCATACTAAAAAAACACAGATACATACTAAAAGTCACACATCCACAAAGATTAGAAAACTTACACTTAGGTAAACCCATTGACGCTCCATGTTCACGCTTAACATCCATTAAACTCTTCAATGGAACATTTTCGTCACTTGATTTCCTCTTCGGCATTTTATTAAAGTTCAAAAAATTACGTTTAGGAAGTTCAATCGGAGCAAAATGATGATGAAAAGTGAATCAAACAATAAAAACGAAGATAAAAACGTAAGAACACGCACAAACACGCCGAAGTGTGTGAAAACGGCTCGAAATAAAAACCTGTCCGATTAATAACGCTGGTCTGACCGAAAAAACTTAAAAATCGGTTTTCCCAAAACCTAATGGAAAAACCGCTCTTTTCCTAGAATTTGGGTTAACCTAAACCCCCAAAAGACTTTGTCCGGGCGTCATCATCAGTACTGACACAAAGACAGCACTAGGTCTCAGTCTTGTTGGTTCTTGGTCTCTCGCGATTCAGAATCATGGCCGATGGTATCCTTTTTCCATTTAGCTAAATTTTTTTCTTTCTTTCTTTTAATATCTTAAATTTCGGTTAAGAACTTTGTATTGTATGTGTTTGGATCGATCTCAGGTTTCCTGTTTGTAACCCTGTTCGTGGGTTCTTCTTCTTCTTTTAATATATAGCATCTATATTATAGTGATAGATCTGGTTATTTATTCAATGAATCATGCTATTTTGCTGCTGATATAAACCAACTTTTTTCAAATTAAATTAAGGTTTCAAGATTGGGCTTTTGTTTCTAAGTTATTCTCCTTTGGTTTTGTTAGATCGAATTTGTTGTATTCCTTTACTCTTTGCTATAGACTCTGCAGGTTTGGTATCCGGCACTGAGGAGGAAGAGGAGACTGTGGAAGTGTCATTCGATTCATTACCTACCACAATTACAATGACACTACTGGTTCTTTGCTCAGAATTCTTTCTGAAATATACACCTTTATTTTTTAGTTACGGCTAGAAAGAAAGAGAAGTTCTTAATAAAAGTCCATTCATTCATATATTTGTTTTTTCCCTCATGTTTATGTTTACTGAAGCCACCCATGTCTATCTCGCAGGAATGGAAGAAAATGCTGGATGTACTCGAGTTGTATCCCGATGGTTTCCCTAATGGCCTCAAGTTTCCTTCAGGCAGGTCAACTAGTTTCCATTTTTCCAGTGTTAATTCTTTACATCAATGAAAACTAACCTGTGCTTTCATATATTTTTTCTACTTTTCTACTTTTTTTATTACTACTTTATTATTATTATTATTATTATGAGCCCACCAAACACTCATACAAAAAATCAAAAAGTTGAATGTAGAAATTCATTGGGACTGCATTTAGTAGCATGATCCAAATCTTCATAGCAAGATATATAAACCCATATTGATATTATATAAACCCATATAAAAACATGTTTAGTAGATATTATTACAAATCTAATCTATTTTTAATATAATGAACTATGTTAATACCATTTAACTACTTTACCAAAAGATGACGTATGACTTTTCAAAATTCAATCACGTCATACTTGAAGTAGCACAGCTAAATTCTCTCCACCATTAGATCAAATCAATCTCCACCATCCATTACGGAGGTGGTTGTGTATATAAAGAGCTAAATTCTCTCTACCATTAGATCAAATCAATCTCCACCATCTGTTAAGGAGGTGGTTGTGTATATATAAAGAGGTTGTGATGAAAAACAAACTAAAAATTGCAGTTGATCCGTATTCATCAAAATCAATTCTAAAAATAAAGCTAAAAGTATTTAATGTAAACAAAACACCTAGAGTTTGAATCTGAATTTGTAAAACGTTAAGATAAAGGAATTTCATTAAATTCTACCAACTAACATGCCTTTAACATAGGCCAGCTACATAGGCTAACTGATCCTCCGCATCCATTGCAACAAAAAGCATAGGCTTGTCCATGAGCTTTTGAGCAATATCAATCCTGACAGGGAAGCATGTTCTTTAAACCAGCCATAGCATGTGCAACATTCGGGTTCCCGTCACACAATTTTTCAATGGATTTATTCAATTCAAGCAAGGCCTCTTTTGTGTCGTTCATGAATGAATTCATCATCACAGTCATTGAATCATCAGCAACGGGGCACCATCAGCAATGGGAGCAACGGGATCCAACTTTTTCTTCTTTGAACCACCTCTAGCAGTTGACATGATCAGAATCTCCATCCCCATCTTGAATGTAGTAACAAGTGAATTAGGTGTCATATCCAGAATTCTTGTCCTTATCCTTAATAACCTTATCCTTATTACGCATTATTTTCTCAGATTCCTTTTTTTTTGCGCTTCTTTTCTCTGAATCTCTTTTCTCCTCATGCGTGTCAAAATCACAAGCTTTCTCCCACGTTACCTATCTTTTCCAGAAAGTTCACACCAATCTTCATAATACGGAAAGGCATTTCCCCGAATCTTATCAACCTCAGTTCCGTTCTACATTCACAATATGCAAAAACCAAAAGTCATAAAACTATACGTCAGACCATAAAAATCGAATTATAAATTAGGTAAGTTACCTTTCTGATCCCAATTAAATCCACTTAAATTTGCAACATCAGACACCATAATCCATTCCCTTTCCAAACGGTCAGCTTGGAATTAACAGTGAGGTCATTAAGAGTGCATTCGGGCATAACTTTTTTAATGTCATCCCTTACAACATTATAGAAGCCACTCCAAATACACACGAAACAAAACACATGAATGTTTCTAATAACCAACCAATTCCATAGACCATTTTGGCTAGCTTATAAACACATTGAAGACAACCTACATAATAACAATATTTCCTATCACAACTAATGTGGTGTTAATACATTCTAACAATTACGCTACTCACTGTACATGTCCATTGCTAAGTTAGCTCTCCAATCCGACCACTCATCAGATGGCTTAACAGTGTCAATCAACTGCCATCTCAAACCTGATAAAATTATGGAGTAAGCAACAAGCCATGTTTTGAACGCCTATATGATGGTAAGTATTGCTCTGAAGGCATGCCCATCGTCCTTTGAGTTTTTCAAAGGACCTCTCAATGATATTTCGTGCTTTTGCGTGACGCATATTGTAATATTCTTTATAGTTTCGAGGTCTCGTGTCTCCTTCACCCCATTCAGAGAGATGATACCTTATTCCTCTATATGGTGTTAAGAATCCCTCACAGTTTGCGTAACCACCATCACCAAAATAATAGCAACCTGAGTGTATATACATAATATTTCTTAGTATTATTGGATGGAAGTATACTTCAAATTAGAAAAACACTAAGTAGTATATAACCGGTTATAACCTGTAGGTACTTGAAGGCCTGGTTCCCTAGACATGGCATCACGTAACACAGCTGATCCCTCCCATCCAGATAAAAACATAATTGAAGTTCATATTCTTATCGCACACGGCTAACTGTGGAGATTTCACCTTTTCGAGATCTGTACCTATTTTTAACTGTAAGTGGCATACACACCTTCACGTGTTCCATCTAATGCACCCAAACATCCCTACAAAACATAGGTATTACAATCAAACGTCAACGTATAAAGATTAGTGATTTATAGGGAAAAAAATGTTATAACATTAGTCAATGTTGTCGATCATGGCTTATCGCTGACAGAGGTGCCCGCCACAGGGCACCTCAGAAGGAACTGTCATGACGACGTTGTCATGGCATCGCGCCATGATGCGTTTTTAGTTAAATTTTTTGGGTAAAATGCCAATTTTACCCCCACTTACAAAATATAGTGGTAAAAGAAGGAAAAAAAGGGGAAAAAGAGAAAAAAAAGAGAGAAACAGAAGAAAAGAAGAAAGAAAGAACGGCTGCTGCCTGCCTCATTTCCGGCCACTATTCCGGCGGATTATAGCCGGCCTCACCTATTTTCCTTCACTTTGCTTGACTTTAGACTATTTATGGGTAATATTATGAGACTATGGGTGATATATGACTTGACATGTATCTATAAGTTCATTTTATTAATTTTTTGCATTTTTTTTTCTTTAGTTCACTATCCCGCCTGTGACGCGACCGCGATCCCGGTTTTTTGGGGCGTGGCGCGATACGTGATTGACAACATTGACATTAGTTACTCAGAGGAAATATTAGAGCCGTAGAAACGCATCTAGTGTACTGTTAAAATATAGACTAACTGTAGCCCCTGACCTCTTATAATACAATTTTATGGATACGTTCTTTTTATGATGAGCAAGAACATGTAGTAAGAGCGCCACTTGCTCAGTTACACTTGCATACTTTTCATCTTCAAGACCACCCGCATTACGCAAAATTTGACAAAGCCTACCAAATGCGTTCCTATCCATTCCCAGTTCAATGCAGACAATGTCATTTTCTCGAATAAGGTTACTAAGGTGTTCAATTTGTTTGGTAATCTTTTTAATCATACTATATCACTTACTTCTTTTACGCATTTGCGATTCTCGATGACTCATAGTACAGTACCACAATACTCTACAATCGAACAATTAAAATCACCTTGGCTTTCCAATGGGTAAAATCCATTTTTGGTATTCTACAATGTGACTACGCCAAGTACTCTACAATCACAACATGTCCATTTAAGGTACTCCGGCACAAAAATCCGATGAAGCTACCGGAGCTTTGACTTTGACTCTGACTGGATGTTTGACTCAGCAAAAAAATAAATTCAAATTGACATGTGTCGCTCTCATAATAAAAGTGCGAATTTAATTTTAAAAAAAATTGAAAATAAAATTAGGAAAAATTCTGAAAATTCAAATATTAATTTGTAAAAAATTAATTAATTTTTTAAAAATAAAAAACAGTTATCATTCTGAAAAAAATTATTTAAAAAAAATATGGTGACACGTGGTGAAAATCTAATCAAATTTAAAAAAAAATTATATACATAATTTTAAAAAACTAGAAATTACTTTAAAAATTGGGTGACATGTCATGTTTTCATTGGTCCATATAATGTTTTTCTTGGTCCACATAATGTTTATCTGAATTCCAAAATAAAATAAAAAATTTCTTAATAAAAATCAAAAATTCCGTTCAATACTAACTAAGCATCTCTGTCATTTAAACATTAGTTGCATTCCTTTAACCTATTCAAAAGATGGTATATCAGTAGGATTTACACAAGTACCATGTCACAAGTTAAACAAGCTACATTAGCTAGACAAAAAGAGAGTAGCCGGACAAAACCTATGCTAGCTGGACAAAACAAAAATCATCAAAATTGACTAAGTCGTCTTCTTATTCTTCTTGTTTTCTCTAACTGCATCCAATTGCTTCCTGGAAATGGTGTTGGTTGGTTTCTGCCTCATGTGAACTATTCCACCATCAATGTTAAGATTCTTGGTATAGTTCTTGGTTTCACCTTTAGCTTGGATCTGCTCCCACGTTGTTGGAGCTGCCTTGGGTTCACTTGAACATCCCTGATCACCAACTGAATTAGATATAGTATACCTCTTCATGATATCAGCAACACCTAGCCTTGTCTTAGAAACCTATATAAACCATATAAAAAGTTCCAATGAATATCCTCAACATCCAGTATTAGACAAAAAAACAAACTACAGTAGTAATATCTAATTCAGGTTGCATAAATTCAGCCGATTTTTTTTTTTAAAAAGATTCATGACGGATAAATTCATCAAACCTGACAACAACATTACCTGAGTACTTGTTTCCTCTGCAGCAGTATCACCTTGTTGTTTGCTGCTTTTCTTATCCACCTAAAATTTTGAAAATGTAAAAATGTATATGAAATTTGAAGAAAACAAGAAACTAATGAGAACACATGAAATGCACCTTTGATTTTCCCACCGGCTTTCAATTTTTCCCTTCCATTTTATTAGACCCCTGCAACAAAAAAATAACTAATTACAACACATAATATCTTATTAATTCTAAGCACTCAACATACCCTTCTCTAAGTCATCCCTTTGCTTCAGTTCACATGACTTGATGTTGTGAAACCCCTCTCTACAATAGCTGTACTTAACAGTAAGTTGATTCTTCTTTAACTTGTATTTGTTGTATATAGACACCTTAGGATTTCCACCACCTCTGCACTTGGCTTTTCTCTTCCTTTTCAAAGCAGGCTCATCTGGGTCTCTTCTTCTCAATGTCTGAGGTCTACCCTTAGATCTTGGCTCACAAGGTGGTAAAGGAGCTTGGATACCAGTTATGATCCACTCACTTCTTCCATTAATAGGTACAACCACGGGATCATAGGTTCCGTTGTAGGTTGAGACATAGTATGCTTCATGAACATACTTAGCTACCTCCCATCCATTCTCAGTAATGCAAGCTATGGCATGCTTGCAAGGGATTCCACTAATGTTCCATTTCCTGCAGCCGCATGTCCTTTTCTTAAGGTCAACTGAATATCTTTCACCCTATGAACCAATTACCTTGAACAACCAAGACTCAGATGCCAATGGGACAATACCATTAGCATTTTCCGCACTAATGTCCCATTTCCACATTCGTAGTGATTGGCCTATGCGTCACATCTTTCACACTCATAGAAGCTTGGCTACCCTTTCTATTATCCTCCATAACCTGATCTTCATCAATGGAAAGAAGAACATCATCAGGAATGTCAGCATCATAGTTTACTGTCATGTCAAAAATATCCTCATCCAACACACTATTACTGCCATCTTGGTTCTCATCACTACCAGCCTCATTTTCTTCAACACTATCACCATCATCACTGTCATTGTCAGCCTCTTCACTACTGCCATCCTCACGCCTTTCAGTACTATCATCCTCACCCTCTACACCCTCTTCCTCAACATGAACTTCATCCACCTGACTTTTTGTCCGAGTCCCAATATCAGGTTGTGTTCCCTTCACATTTTGAGCTTCACTTTGAGTTCCATTAACCACTTGAGAAGAGGGAATCATTTCATAATCTTCAGCATTCATAAGATCAGGGAATTCTAAGAATTCTAAGCACTCAACATACAAATCTAATTTATGCTTTCTATGCATTGCATCAACCCACAAGGCCGCAAAGTGATTCTTGCCTTGAACCAACAGAAACCCACCATCTCGTAAGTCATAAAACCCCGTAATACGTCCAAATCATTCTTCTTTACAAAGAGACTCCACTTCTTCATGAGACATGTAAGCTGAACTAACATCTTTTCAAGTGCACCTCCACCTATGTACTTCGCAGTTGGAAAGTGTACAAACTTCCCACCAAACCTTATTGTCAAGTCAAACTGTGTCTCAACATCACCTGTACAAGAGTATAAAATATACTTAAAAGATAAGCTAAACACATCGTTCTAAACTAATGCTATTAGTTTATGTAAGTGTGCTGCACTATAACATAAAATATTCAATTGACAAGCACCAATTATAAACTAATCTATGCAAAGCATTTTCATCGTTCCAACTTCCAAGAGACACAAACACCTTTTATTAAATAAATCAACTCTGTTTTTGGAATTATGCAAGCACACATCTATGTAAGTATAGATCTGAACATATACAAGCAGTATAGGCTTCCAAAAAACCATCAGCAACACAGTGCAGAATAAATAGAGTCGACAACAAATATCAGAACGAAACCAGCCAAACATAGTGAACAAATTTCTTTCCTCCAAATAATTTCCTCTAATTAATTCACTTTAATTTGAAGAACTCAACAAAAAACTACAATCAACGTGTGGTAGCAAGAAATCTTACCTGTTCAAATTCTTCTCTCCGAATTGAGAATCACTCTGGTTGACAACAAGAGTAGCTAGGCTTTCCTGGGCAATGGAATTGGATATATATATATATATATATATATACACACACACACACATACATATACATATATATATATATATATACACATACATATACATATATATATATATATATACACATACATATACATATATATACATATACATATACATATATATATATATACATATACATATATATATATATATTTGAACGATCTCAAGATTTAGCGGGACTCTGAAATTAATCGCGCCAAAGCTGGAAGATTTTGATAAAAATTGCGCCAGTGATAGATGAGACCGATGATTTAGGTGTATTGAAGAGAGCCAGATACACTATATGGGTTTATATGTGGGCTGGGCATATAAGGATAATAAGGTTTACTGAACATTGATTAAACATTATTCATTATCTAGCTTTATTTGGCCTAATATAGCCTAGCAAACTAATAATTGGAAACAAGGTTCCCAACTTCCCATAACTTAATTTACAAATATATTTACAAATTCAACAAGAATTTTATTGTGATGATTTCTATGACGGCTGATTAGACCATTATATGGCCTCTGGCCTTGCCGAATAAATCAATTTCTGTTAATAAAAAAAGAAAGGGCACAAGTGATGCTCCGACAAAAAGAAAAATTTACAACCGAGACCAATTTACAAACCCTCACCGAACTAGCTCCTTGAGACTTTGGCAAGATATTTAAGAGATGGACACGACCGCCCCCTACACCAAGTGAAAAAACCCCAAGATATTTAAAATTGGATTTATTTTAATTGATGCATGCTATTAATTTGTAATGTCATCTCACCTTTCTTCATTCTCAGTCCACACACGGAGGCCACCCACAGAAGTAGGATGGATCTGCAATGGTGACCCGACGATACTGGTACTTGGAGTTGATGCTAGAAATTGCTGCGATAGAGATGCTCCTTGGTTGTTAAAATTCCACAAGGTTGATCTGAAACAATGCAAGTTAGAGGAAAATTGCTACCCATCTTTGTTTACTCGTGTGGAAGAGTGTCGAATGTTTGGCGGTTCTTCAAAGATTTGCATGATCGGTAACCCACTCCGTGAGCTAAGTGAAGAAAATTACGGCACCCCCCATAAGGATGTTCACTGGTACAGAGGTGCCTCAGTTTTGGATACTAGTACGAAAACCTGGAAACGGATTGCGCTTCCGGTGAATAATCATTTTGGATTTTCTTCATGTGTTTCATTGGATAATGGAAACAAGTTGTATCAGTTTGGTGGCTGGCCGTTCGTTTACCCTGCGGCTTATAATCCTACATCCTACTCCTGGGAGGATTTAACACCCTTGTTTAAAGAATTTGCTAAATGCTACATGAATGGAGCAGTTATATCTGATCCAATCAACAAACGGATTCTCTTCAACATCTTTGGTGGTAATCTTTTTACCTGGGGTCAACTCTATGCCTACTACCCTGATTGCGAAAAAAAAATCCAACTCGTCTCTGTCTGTGTCCCTTGGTCCGATATTGTGGTGGTAGCAAAGGATGTAGCTTACGTTCGTCAGTCTTGCAGACCAGCTGAACGTGTGTGTGATATACTTCATGCCTATGATCTTTCCACATGGATATCTAAGCCCTTGGATGTTGTTTGGACATCAACAGTGCTCAAGGATGCTGATGATAAGGATGTCCTTCTAGAGTCGTGTTTTTGTAGTGACTTGTTTTATGTGGGCAGCGACATCTTCTGGATGGCTTTTTGGTCCCGAACTTATCGCCCCCCCCTTAAAACCTTTCTCTATTTCCTCAAGTTCACTGCCACCCACGAGGAGGACAAGATTACTTGCACTCCCCTTAATCTCCAGTGCCATCAACTCAAGTCCGGCCCCGTTATTCATGGTTTTCTCATGTTCCATCCGGAGTAGTGAGGTATATATATACATACAGCCAATTTTTAAAATCCCAAAACTGCTCTTCGTGCTGATTTGATTGTTTCTCCTTCCTTTTGTCTATAGACTGAAGTGACTGACTGATCAGTTTGGTTGATCTAAGATTCTTCTTGTACTGTATTGTGATGTGATGTCATGAATGAATTTCGTATGGAAACCCTCCCTAATTAATGATCTTGTATGCTTATTTATTGAAATACGGTTACATGTGATGGTGATTTTCACAAGTAGTGTACTCTGACTGACTACTGGAGTGCAAAACCACTCCCAATTTGAATGGAAAACATGTCATGAAGGTCGAATTTAAACTCTTGTTGCAGAAATTTGTGGATATCTGTTATGCTGTGACTAATTTCACTTGCTTTTCATGCCACTGTACCAACTAAGTACATGAAGAATTGGTTCATGTGCCTAGCTAGATCGGAAATGACTAAAACATGCTTGCTTTCCCTGTACTTACAACTGGTGCATTTACTCTTGCCTAAGTTTGATAAATGATTATAGCTAGAAGCGAAGGTGGTTTTTCTTCTATTTATTTTATTTTTGAGACAGTTAAGTAAAGCTGGTGGAATATGGTTAAACCAAAGCCTGCCAGTGCAGCTACTTTATTATCATTATTTTTTAAAAGTTCCCGGGCAAATTACATCTAGCCCCCTAATAAATTCCGTAATAACATTGCGGTTTCTAACTTTTGAACAATAACACATTAGTCCATTTTCTATTTTTCGAGTTTACCAGCATCTTTTTCAATTTCCACCTGGACATTATTTTGCTAAATTGCAAATCAACCCCTTTAAATTTTGTGCAACTTCATAATGACCAAAAACAATATAAATTCAACATTTCATCATTTTTATACATAAAATCTGTTTTTATTGAAATGTATTTCATCTTCTTCACCAGGGCTGTGCAACGGACGGATACGGATCGATCCGCATCCGTTTGACTGGATATTTGGTCCAACGGATGAAGAAAAGGTCCATCCGTTATCCGATCCGTTCAGAACGGATCAGATATGGATAAATTCGCCGGATAACGGATACATCCGGCGGATATCCGTTATTTGGAAGAGTAAGTTTCCTAAGAAACAACCTCTAGATAGAGACATAGAAACAAAGTTTCTAATATTACATATTAACCCCAAAATAAAAACTAGTTCCTAAAAGACACCCAACCAAGGGCCAACTACCAAGTCGTTAAAATGGATCCATATATAAACGATATAACCCGGTTTCCTAACCCACTTGCCGTCATTATTACGCTTTCAGCTCTCTCAACATTCTCTCTCTAAAATTGTGTCTCTAAAATTCTCCCAACCAAGGGCGAGCTACTAGTTCGAGAAACCAGCTAATCAACCTGATTTTCCGATCAAACGTCGACGATCTGCCTATAGAAACTGTCAGCTGAGAAGATACATAGTCAAATTCTGCAAAAAACGCGATCGAAAACTAAGGTTATCTCTGATTTGGAACAATTTTCATCGTTTTTCATGTTTACGTCTATATTTCATTGCTATTTCTGTTCATACGAATGATATTTCATTGATATTTATGTTCGTTGCTGTTCATAGATGCTAGAATCAGCTTCGACTACCGAAACTACAAATACCAGTGAATCTCCAGAGATACAAAGCACATGTTCATGATCTCTACAGTTTCTACTATGATTTCTGCATTTTCAATCAATAAAAAGTTGTTCTCTACAGTTTTCTACTATGATTTATGCCTTTTCACTCAATAAAAAGTTGTTCTCTACAGGTTCATGATCTCTACAGTTTTCTACTATGAATTCTATGATTTCTACAACTAATTCTATGTTCTCTACTATATTCACCATGATCTGCGCAAAAACTACTATGTACTCTATTTTAATCACCTTTGCAACTAGTTTTATGTTTTATATTATAGTAACTATGCACTCTGCAATAAGTACTATGTTCTCTATTATAGTCACTATGATCTCTACAAAAACTACTATGTTATCTGCCTTATTCACTATTATATTCACCATGCTCTCTGCAATAAATATTGTGGTCTATGAACTCAACTGTCAACATAAGTACTATGATATCAACAATTACAACTATGATATCAAATATGAGTACTATGATATCAAAAATTACTACTATGATATATTAACTAATATGTTTTCTATGATCTCAAATATGAGCACTATGATATCAAATATAACTATTATGATATCAAAGATTACTCCTATCATATATTAACTGATATGTTTTCTATGATATCAATTATAACTACTATGATATCAGAATGAACTGTTATGATCTCAATTATAACTTCTATGATCTTAATTGCAGCAATGGTTGTTGTTGATAACGCAAACAATGACAATGTCAATCGGATCGATAATGATGAATTTAATGTCGGAGGCAGCTTAATCAATAGAGAGGCAAACAAATTGGAGGACCTACACAAATTATATAGAAAGCATGCTGCCAAGGTTGGATTCACATTCAAAAAGTGCACATCAAGACTTGATAAAAATGGCAAAGTTTATGAGAAGTATTTTATGTGTAGTCGTGCTGGAAAACCAGAAGCAACACCAAAAACACCTGTCATAACACCTTCCCCAACCGTTGAAGAAGGTAAAGGTAGCAGAAACAAAAGAAAATGACGTGTGGATTGTATAATAAAAACTGGTTGCAAAGCTAAACTTGTGATAAGTTGTGACACCATCAATCACTACTACAAAGTCATCAGGCATGTTGAAAATCACAACCATGCTTTGACTAGACCAGAATGGTCACACTTACACCGCGTTGAAAGGACAATAACAGCTGATAAGGCAAAAACAATTGAGCTTATGGAGGATGCTGGACTACGTCCAACCGATGCTTTTAAATATATGGTAGCAAGTGCAGGAGGGCAGGAGAATGTTGGACACATAGAAAGGGACCACATCAATCGTGTGGCGGAAAGAACAAAGGAAATGGGTGGGGCTGATGCACAGAATGTTCTCGACATACTAAAAGAAAGACAAACCCAAGATCCTCAGTTCTACTACACCCAAAAGTTGGATGAAGATGGCAAGCTATGCAACTTGTTTTGGAGGGACTCCATGATGAAAGATGATTATATACTCTATGGTGATATTGTAGTGTTTGATACAACATACAAAACAAATAAATATGGACTCGTGTGCGCGTCTTTTGTAGGGGTAAACAACCACTGGAACAATGTTATGTTTGGTTGTGCATTCATAGCTAATGAATCCACTGAGTCCTTTGTTTGGCTTCTAACTGAGTTCATGAAATCCATGGGGGATAAGAAACCAGCTACGATATTCACTGATCAAGAGTTTGCTATATCAAAAGGAATTGAGCTGGTACTATATTCTCAACTCAAGTATAACTACTATGATGTCATATATAACTATTATGATCTCACGTATAATTTCTATGATATCATATATAACTATTATGATCTCATGTATAACTGCTATATGATATCATATATAACTTCTATGATCTCATGTATAATTCCTATTATATCATATATAACTTCTATGATCTCATGTATAATTCCTTTGATATCATATATAACTATTATGATCTCATGTATAACTGCTATGATATCATATATAACTTCTATGATCTCATGTATAATTCCTATTATATCATATATAACTTCTATGATCTCATGTATAATTCCTATGATATCATATACAACTATTATGATCTCATGTATAACTGTTATGATATCATATATAACTTGTATGATCTCATGTATAATTCCTATGATATCATATACAACTATTATGATCTCATGTATAACTGTTATGATATCATATACAACTATTATGATCTCATATATAACTGTTATGATATCATATATAACTATTATGATCTCATCTCAACAATATGATTACATTATTACAGGTATTTAGTGATGATACCAGCCATAGACTATGCCTTTGGCACCTGTTTAAAAATGCAATAAGCCACTGTGGAAGACTGAAAAATGATGATCGTTTCAAGAATGCTTTTCATCAATGTCTTCAAGGATCACTAAATAGGGAGCATTTTGAAGAGAACTGGAAGTACATGGTTGAAAAATATGAACTTGAGAATGATAGTTGGTTCAACCAATTATACGAGCTAAGAGAGAAATGGGCTACAACACTAAGCAAAGATTCCTTTTCAGCAGGAATATTATCATCCCAACGTAGTGAAAGCACAAACAATGTCATATCATTCAATGCAAATAAGAGCACCTCTCTCACAAAATTCTTAAAATTATTTGATGCAATGATCAACCGTTGGAGGACAAATGAGATACATAAGGAATTCAAAAATTCCCTATACGAACCAAAGATATACATACCTACTGGACTTGTGAAACATGCAGCAGAGGTAAAAAAAACACTATGTTATCAATAAATAGTTCATATGTTATCATCTATAAACTCTATGATATCAATAATAGTTCCTATGTTATCAATAATAGTTCTATGTTATCAGGTATACACATTAAAAATATTCAAATACTTCCAAAAAGAGTTCAGAAGATCCCTAGCTACAGATGCTTATGAAGCTGTGAGACTGGGTGACAAAATAATGTATGATGTCAAACCTGAGGATGAAACAGAAATGGAATGCAGTGTGATATACATAAAACATGAAAACGGAAGGGTGGAAGTGACTTGTACTTGCAAGCATTTTGAATCTGTTGGGTGGTTGTGCAAACACTGCATACGTGTGCTAGACAAAAACAACATCAAGCGCATACCAGAAGAGTATATCATGAAGAGGTGGACAAAGACATCAAAAGAAAAAGTATGGGATCGCGTAAACCATACAAAGACATCAAATGAAAATGCACAGGTAAAAAATATACTCTATGATTTTAATATTTTCTGATTATTTTTACTTAATCTAAATAAATTATTCCATGATCTCTATTATTACTAGTATGTTCTCAGTAAATTGTTTTAACAAATGAACAGGAATGCATCGCTTGGAGACAGATAATGAACAGAAACTTCACTGAACTGGTATTAAAGTCAGAAGGGAACATGGATGCTAGAAGAATATTAGAGGATGGGTACCAACGTGACTTACTAGCAATCAGAGCTATAATAGAAGCATCAACATTTAAGGATATACCCAAAACAACAGACCTAAAAACATCAAAGGCATCAACAAGCTGTGATTCAACAGGTGTACGCGATCCAGACTTTACACAAACCAAAGGAAGGAAAAAGCAAAGAGTGAAGGACAAGTTTGAAAGGAAAAAGCCAATAACAACTGAATTTGGAGGCAAGCCTCCAAACAAACAATTGATATAATAACTATGTTCTCTGCTAAAATACCTATGTTCTCTGTTATAATCATTATTATGGTTTCTATTATGAACTGTGATTTATGTTATTTACTTCTATGCTTTAACACTATGATCTAAATATAAAACTCTATGATATCTGTTATAATTCCTATGATCTCTTTTATACTCTCTGTTAACTTATATTTACACTATGATCTCAAAAAAAAAAAAAAACACTATGATCTCAATAAGAAATGCTATGTGCTTTTAATAAATTCCTATGATTACAAGCAGCTTAAATATTTTTGTACAGTTTGACAAGAGACAACAAAAATATAATAAAAATTATTTTATTCATATATAAAAGAGACAACATTATATTGAATGCAAAACTCCTATTACATTAGACAAAAAAAAAAGTCAAAGGCCACGAATGAAATTCGCTGCTTCCTTCCAGTACTGCTGCTCGAAATGACCACCCCCAAACATGTGGAGGTTGACAAGTTGGTTCCTCAGCTGAGCAGCAGGCATCAGCATGTGAGGGTGGCGTAGATCGATGAGCTCCAGCCGGGCTACAATATCTGCAGCCCTCGCCATCGGTGTAAGTGGCGAATCCTCCACCAAACACTCTCTCTTGAGAGCGTTTATCTTCTGCCAACGCGTTGGGTTGACCATGAAGTTGTCAGATATATCTTTATACCTGACACCATTAGCGATGAGAAACTCCAACCTGTTATTGATAGCATCCTCCATTCTTCTTTGATTTTTATGTTATAATTAGATTAATTGTTTGTGATTGAAAAATAATGAAGGCAAGGGGGTATTTATAGGTACATTTAGGAAGATGAAAAGGTTGAAACATGAACATGAATTCAAACCAAAAACTATTGGAAAACTACAAGAGTAATTGTGCATGTAATTCTCGAGTAAAATACCTTAATTATGGGGGATGTATGTCAGACACAATAAAAGGTACTCTAAAACGTATAATTAAATCAACTGACTAATACACTATGATATCAATAAAAACAAGCTATGATCTCAAGTATACACTCTATGATCTCAATGAATGAAGCTATGATCTCAGGAAACTAATTACTAACTGCTCATGTCATTCTCGAGATAAAATGTATTTATCTAGTAAAAATGCATTTATTAGGATCTCAGGTAAAAAGACTATAGTCTCAAAACAAAAGCATATGTTATCAAAAAAAGATGAGTAAACATTACTAAAATAATTTGGCAACACATCTTTTTGTACACTTAACAAAACACAATAAAAAAGATAGCATCTGATCAGGATTTTATCTAAATTCTTCATCATTTAACAAACTTGTTCAATATTTTATCTGCATTCTTCTTAGTACGTAATTCGAATACCTTCTTCTTTTCTTCCTCAACCTTGTTCTTTTCAACAGCATCATAATTCAAACATGTGTCTACCTCCTCAACCTTGTTCTTTTCAACTGCTTTGTTAAGTGCTTCAGTCTCCCGCTTGGCAACCTTCAACCTAACTTTTTCATCAAACACCTTCCGAAGATCAATGTTGATGTTTTTCTTTGGATCAAACTTTTTCTTCATATCAATGAAGGCATTGACTCTTTTCAACATACTATCCCTCAGACCATTTATATCACACAAAACCAATGTAGCCATAATCTCAACACGAAGCACCCACCTTCTTGAAACCTACATAAAAAAACACAGTGAATAAAGCTAAGATCTCAACTAAAAACACTATGTTCTCAAACAAAACCACCATGTTGGCACATACAGTAAAAAAAAAAAAAAAGTTCATAAGTTACCTGCGTAAGGAAAGGATATTTAAATTTCTCCCCTTTGAACAATTCCATGTGCTTCATAAGGTAAACACCACAATCATTTGTATTCTTGTCGGTAATCCAATCAAACTTAATTTTCTTCATTTCGAACTGATTCACAGCTAACCCTTTAGAATGCAGACCTTTGCTAATAAGAAACACCGAGAATGCTTCACGCTATTGAAAAACAAAAAACAATGTATTACAACACATGCGTACACAAAAAAAACAAAAAACAAACTTAAAAAACACAGATACTTGGACTTACCAGCACTTCAAAGTAAGATTGCACAGATGCTTCATTATGAGATTTATTATCAAGATACTGAATACACTTCATCTCCATGTTGATCACATAACATGTAAAATGCTGATGTGAGATCAAAGGTACAAAAAACTGGAAAAAAAAAAAAAACACCAAAATCTATGTGATCATGTGAAATCAAAACTATGAAGCCAGCAGATACAAACAAATAAAAAACAATATACCAGATTGACAGTCTTCAAATCAAATTGATGTTCCCGCAAGTTTCTCAATAATGAATAATTAAATGCACCTTGCATATTTTTCATGGTTAGATCACGACCATCACGATCAAAACCTGTTTTACCAACACCGCTTTGAAAACACCCTGCAAGCTTGGACCAAGAATCCTAAAATGAATGAACAAAAAACAACTCTATTAGTGTTAAAAAAAGGTTCACAAAACCTACAAAATGAAAGTTCACAAACATACAGAGATATTAAGGTGGAACCAAAAACGACGAATCTTAAACTCATCGCAAGTTCTTAGCTCAGTGTTATTTAAAAGCATAACCCAGCTATCCACAATGACAGAAGATATCATATTTGAAGGCAACATTGTCCTGGTGTGGTCTGTATCTACCCAGTGAACCTCATCGAACCAAACAAATTTTTTAAAATCCCTACAAAATAAAAAGATAGTAAAAATAAAAAACTATGATCTCAATAAAAAAAAACATATGATCTCAATAAAAAAAATTAAAAATGACTTACATCTCATTCTCTTGAATGAAAAAGCAATAGTCAGCAACTTCCTTCACTAATGTCTTCAAGACTTTCTTTGAATAACTATTAATCCTCCTCATAACCTTGCTCCCCATGACAACATCTGGGTTTATAGACCCACAGTCCAATTCACATCCAAGAATTCTCTCATCATAATTCTCACTATCATGCTTCTCAACAGTTATCTCTTTATTTGGCAGATTTTGTTGGTGGTCATGATTAATAGTATCATCAAAACCATCATTATCATTATCTTCTGGCATGTCGTTAGCTTCAAACTCAACAGCTTTAGCTATCAACAAGACATCATCGATATTCTTCAATGGAGACTGAGGTGGATCGATATTCTTCAATGGAGGCTCAGGTGGATAAAGATTAACAGTAGATGGACAAGGCTTACATTCATGCTGAGGTGGAGAAATATTAACAGTATAAGGCACATCCTGAAAATCATCTTGAGTTGAAGCAAGGTCTACAGAAATCATGCCAGTCTGTGTGTCATAAAGATTATCACCTTGGGACTGAGATTCAGGTTGAGACATAACTTCTTGAGAGAAACCAAGAGAAAAACTGGGTCCATCCATCACCTTCAGCATGAAACCAGCACAAATACGATCAACAGCTTGATGAAGCAATGGATTAGACCACCATTTCTGTGAAGGTGACTGGGAAGGTTGTGAACTAGCAACAGATGGTGCAATTCCAACACCAATGTTTAACAACCTTTCCAGATGTGCACGCATAATGACCTCTGAATCTCTCTTGAAAATCCTCCATGACTCATCAAAACTCTTAAAAAAGAAAAAAAAAAAACAAAAGTACTAAGTTAAAAAAAAAAAGTCATATGATCTCAATAAAATAACCTATGTTATCAGCATAAAGTAATATGATCTCAATAAAAAAACTTATGTTATCAACAAAAAGTAATATGTTCATAATACAAAAAACTATGATATCAAACATAAAGTAGTATGATCTCAATGAAATAACCTATGTTATCAGCATAAAGTAATATGATCTCAATAAGAAAACTTATGTTATCAACAAAAAGTCATATGTTCTCAATACAAAAACACTATGATAACAAACATAAAGTAATATGTTCTCAATACAAAAAAACTATGATCTCAGAAAGAACATTACTTACATTTTCTGCACATGCCTTAATTTCTGAATTCCTCGGCAAGCCTTCACCAATGGGATACTTGACAAACCCTTCAGCAAATTGCGGACCAATATGAAACAAAGGCCTTGACTGCTTTGCTTTAGTTATAGGATAGATAGAACTCATGGGTGTTAATCCATAACCAACTTTTTTCTCACCACCAATCCTATCCTCGATAATTTTATCAGTCCAATGGGAGCAAAGCGGAAGGGATGAAGGCGCATTACGTCCCAAATAGTAAAACCTATGTAGATAGCAAAACAACAAGACAACAACACAGCCACTGACAGAACAAAAATCAGTCTCTCTAAAGTTTCTGATAGCATAAGCCAACTTATCAATGACATATGAACACCAATCAAATGTCCTAATGAGCCCTACATCTTGTACAGATAGCAACAATTTTGGATCAACATATCCTGTTGAAGTAGGAGCAAGAAAACACCCACATGCATATATAACAAAGAGCTGCTTAAACTCATCTCCACCATCTGCCAAACTAATAAGTCGCTTCTTAACACATGACAAACTCACTTCACCACTAGCAGTCACCTTAGCCCAACCCTTGACAGATTCTACCCATCCAAATTTCAAATAATTCTCTTTAGAAACACTATCAAGGGACAATGTTCTTCCTTTATACTTAAACTTGATGGGAACTTCATTGCGGATTCATGGAAGCATGAAAATGTCATGAACATCATCCCCTGTAATCTGATATTCAAATGACTGTATTTTTTGAACATATGAAACAGGGTTAAACCTCTCAACCAACCAAGGGACAATGCCATGAGGTATCTTCGTCAACAAAACCTGAAACAGACCCCCAAATCCAATCTCAACAATACAGTTCTTTTGCTTATCATTCAGTTTCTCAAACAAATCCCTCAACTTCTTTGGATTGCATTTAGTATGCATAACTTTTAATATAACACCCTCCTCAGCAGCCACCTCAACAAGCAGTGACTTCCCCCTCTTCCCAGGTTGCACCTTAAGTCGCTCATCATCAACCTTGAAAATTTTCTTTTTATTACCCCTGGTCTTCTTAACATTCTTTTTATCATCAGTCACTACTGAAAAAAAGGAAAACAAACCATAAGAACACTATGTTCTCAAACATAAACAAAAACTATGTTTTAAATATAAATTTCTATGTTCTTAATAAAAACACTATGTTCTCAATAAAAAACAGTATGTTCTCAACAAGAAACACTATGTTCTCAACAAAAAACACTATGTTCTAAGTCAAGTAAATAACTTATTCAAAACATCTATGTTCTCAAGAAAAAACACTATGATCTCATTCAAACAATACATCAACAAAAAACAAAAAAACCCGCGAAAACTATCAACAACTTGCAACTTCAAAAAACAAAAAAAAAAAACCCTAAGATCTCAATAAAAACATGCATGTACCCAAGAAAAAGAAAAATAAAAAGTACGAAGGCGAAAAAATACCTTCAGAACGCTTGCGCTTAAAATTCGGAAACACAGGTACTTCAGAAAGCAATTTTTCCGGCTTTTCAACTGACATTCTATCTCAGATCTGCAAAACGAAAACAAAAAACGTCTGATCACTCGAAAACCAAACCACACTCACAAAACCGAGTCAAAAAAAGTAAAAACACAGAGAAAAACAAACAGAAAACGATAAAACCTATACTTACATTGATGATTGTGATGAAAAATGACCGGAAAACAAGCTATCCAAATTCGAAAGTGATGAAAACCAAGGATAAAACTCGGAAACAGGAGAGAAAACGGAAAAGAGAAATGTTAGAGAGAGAAAGAGAAAAAAACCGTAATGAAATAATGAAATAAACGGAAACAAAACGGGTCATAACCCGAATCTGCGAAAAAAAGCTAAATTAAACTGTTTCATGGTAAATTGCAAAAAACCCGTTTTTAGATAAAATAGCTAAAAACTATTTCTCCCAAGACTTTGTGTATTTGGAAATATAATTTAAAAAAAAAAATTCAACATTATTAGACTATAAAATGATGAAAATACGAAGAACACCAAACAACATAGGAGGCAACAGAGAGAAGGCAAAAAGAAGATAACAGAAAATTCAGAAATGCAGAAATGCAACAGCGCAGAACAGGGACAGAACAACAGAAGGAAGAAAAAAATCGGACTCAATAAATAACTATTTAACATTCAATCTACTCACATTGCCTCAATCTTATTTGTTTATGAGTCAAATCGGACTCAAATTGAACCCGAAATTCTAATGAGGGAGCTCTTAATCGAGCTGAACAGCAGCTCCATTAACGGAGCTTACAGCTCCAAGCTCCATTAATTAGTGGAGTTTTCACTCCATTTTACGGAGCTTGCAGCTCCACTAATCAGTGGAGCTGTAAGCTCCGTTAATGGAGACTAATTCCATTAATTTAATGGAGTTAATCTCCATTAACAAGAGCTCCAAGTGGAGCCTTAAGCTACTGTTGTTTCCCATGGATCTGCTGTAAAAGAGATCCAAGGAGTTACTGTAAAGCTCCATTTTAATGGAGTTTACATTAACTTAATTAATGGGACAAATTTGAACTCTATTGGAATACCAGTGAAAATGGTAAAATAAAATGTATCGGTTTGTGAAGGAAGAATATTAAAAGGGTTCGATTGAAATTTATATTTTTACTGAAGTTGTATGATATAAATAAAATATGGGTTAATTTGAAATTATAATAAACTTTAAATATATTTATTGAGTATTAAATAGTTATGAGGGGCTGATTGCAATTTATTCTCTAAAAATATGAATATTCACGTCATTATGGGCTGTCACATTGGAAATTATCGTTGACTTTTGGACTGCAATGTTATTGATTTATAAAATATGTCTTGATGTGTTATAGTTCAAATATTAGGGACTTGGATGATTCGGAGGTGTTTATTAGGGGGGGGGGGGACAGATGTAAATTTCCCTTTCCGTAATTTTGGAGTAGTTTGAGTGATGGGTTGCTGAAGGCATATATCCATTTAAGTGATTGGGGTGGGCAAAATGGAGTGTTGGTCAGTCCTTAAGCTGGTGGGCCATATATTCGGCTGCATTAATCGACTTAGGCTCGTTTCTTTTCAATTTGAAATTCTTGAATCGAATGGAATCGAATCGAATCAATGAATTGAAATTGAAACGAACTGAAACTGAAACAAACTGAAGAAATTACATTTGTCCCATTTTTTAATAATAATGAATACTACATCCGGTCCATTAATGAATTCGTAAGGAGACTTTTTTCTGGACGTTGACTGTAATTACTCGCAAATTACTCGACAAAAGAATATAATAAAATTATATTATAAAAATAAATTAAGTATATTTGACTAACATAACTTTGTTTTATACTTTTTTGTGCGTAATTTGTAGAGTTTGGTTTGACTTTAGTTTGGTATAGCTTATTTTTTATTTATTAAGTTTGAGAAAAAACTCAACGTATGCTTCTGAGTGTACTTCTATTGTTCTAATATCTTCCAATAAAAGAACATGTCGATTTTTTGTTAGAGATGTACGTACAAAGTATGTGAACCAGTTTGAATGGTACTCTCAGGTTCCTGTAGTTTTTTATCTTAACTCAACTTTTACGGTAGAAAAGAAGGGTAATTCGAATCGTAACTATACTTTTTATTTCATTGATCTACTAAAAGTCGTGTTAAAAAGAAAGAAAGAAAAATGTTGAAAATATCTCAATTTGATAAATTTTCTTATTTTCCTCGTACAAAAGATGGGTTGTGTAAATAAATGATAAAATATTAATAATAATAATAATAATAATAATAATAATAATAATAATAATAATAATAATAATAATAATAATAATAATAATAATATGAATTGAATGAACTTAAGAGAGCTGAAATGAAGAAAGCTGAATTGAAGAGAGTCGAATCAAGAGAGTGAATCGAATCGAATCGAATGAATCGAATGGAATCGAATCGAATCGAATCGAATCGAATCGAATGAGTTTTCAGTTGAAAAGAACAGAGCATTATTTCTTTTTTGAGTTGTTTCCTAGGTTGTTTAGATTGGAGCGTGTTAGTGATTGTGTAGTTGGAGATAGGCTTGTCATGGAGGGAGGGTCGATGGTGGCGCGTTGGGAGTGGAGGAGGAACCTGTTCGCTAGGGAGGAGGAGAGTGTGACTGACCTTTTTGCTGTTGTGACAAGGGCTGGTAATTTGTCTTCTGTTGCAAATTTGTGGGAGTGGCTAGCCTCAAAAGATGTGTCTTATTCGGTGCGGCTTGGGTACAACAAACTGACAGCGCTTCGGGTTCATGAAGTGGAGGAGAATTCATCGATTTTGTCGAGTTTAGTGTGGAATACGCTGGTTCCTTTGAAGGTGAACACTTTTGTTTGGAAGCTTGTACGTGATCGGATTCTGACTCTTCAGAACTTGCAGGCTCGAAAGGTTATTCATCAGGAACAATGCATTTTTTGTAAGATGTGTGATGAGGATAGGGTGGAGTCAGTCTCTCATCTGTTCTTCGAATGCAAATTTGCGGTGGAAGTTTGGTCTCATTTGAGTTCGTGGATCAGCAGTGACTTATCTTGTGGAAACGAGGCACATGTCTCAATAGTGCACTTTGCTCAACAGGTCGCGACGGGTCCTCGTGCGAAGTGGCAAGCTTTATGTCATGGTACGGTTTGGTTTATTTGGTTGGCACGCAATGAGATGTTCTTTAAAGGTGTGATCAACAACAACAAGGATTTGTCCTATCGTGTAATTTGTGCGGTCTGGTCTTGGCTTAGCGGGAAGAAGGCTGTTTTTTCTTCTTATTCTTTAACAGATTGGCTGCTGTGTCCGTCGGGAGTTCTGAATTTGTTGCGGAATGCTTCTTAGTCGTTTTGTTGAGTCTCTTGCCGTGTTTGCATTAGGTTTCGGTATGTGTTTTCTGTATGCTTTTTCTTTTCATGGTTCATGCTGGGGAGGCCTTATCGGTGAATCATTCCTCGTTTCTTCCCTTTCTATTCTAGAGGAATATTCAACTGGTTTGGGCTTGTTCCCACTCCCAACTCTTGGCTCGATCCTTTCGAGGATGAGACATGCTAGACGAGGGTGTTGGTCAAGCTGTTCCGTCCCGTATGTGCGTGAGGAAAGGTTGTTTTGAAGCTGTACGTGATTTGGTGTAGAGTCGGGGAGGGCTCAATTTCCTGCTTAGTTTTCGCTGTAGTGTTTCTGTTTCTCTTGTAAAGCTGCCTGTTGTCCTGCTTGTTTTTGGTTGGAGTTTATAGGTTTTGGGGGGTTGTTCTATGGTTCATTCTCTGATTTGTAAACTTTTTGGACCACGGCCAGGCTTCGAATACTCGTGGTATTCGGGTTATTGGTATTCAATAAAATTTTACCTTATTCTAAACAAAATTAACATGAAAAACTGAATGAAGCTTGTGTGTAGCAGAAGTAGGCCCGGTAAAAGAAACATAATTTACAAACTCAGGAAAATCAGGGACCAATCGATACTCATAATTATAAGTATAATTTTTTCAACAGTGTCAATGTTATATCAAGTTTAGATTTTGGTGAGCAAACAAATGACATTTTTAGTCTCAACAAGTAAGTAGTACTCTTAGTTCTTTAGATATTTTAGAATGGATAATGTGTATAAAAGGAACTTTATTGACTGATAGATAGTGATTTGTATGAGTGTTAAGTTTTCAAGAGCATGTAATATTAATTTTGTTCACCTGCTGAAGACCTACTACTTTGAAGTTGCGACCAAAGACGTTGTGAAGACAAGACACTGAAGACTCAGTATAACTGAATAAGTTATCTAAGAAAGATAACATTACCAGCAAGACATGGCTCAGCAAGCACTTGGTTAAGTGAAAATCTAAATGACATAGTAGGTTGATCAAACTAACTGCTGAGAACATCAACTACTGAGGAATATTCTCATAAGAGAAGCACCTACTTAGTCTCAAGATAACTAAGTAATGCGTCCGTTGAAAAGGAGTTCTGGAGAAGTACATTTGACAGTACTAGAAGACAAAAGTACACCTGTGATAAAGCATACCTGCTGGAGGTAGAAGAGACAAACCAAAGTACACTCTCATAGTGACATCTCAGTCCCAAGTTTGAATTCGTGTCCAACAGATACAACTTGTAACAAAACTAATTTGCACTATAAACAGGAACACTTAGAAGCTGAGAAAAACACTGAACACACTTGAATCAAACTAGCTATTGCAATCAAACACTCTCAAGCTTACTAAGTTCTTGAACTCCCAGGAGACTTAAACTTTGCGAAGCTACCTGTAGAGAAGTAGAACAAGTTTTAAGTTGCGACTTTAAAAGTGTTCTTTCTTATAAGCAAGAACAAGTCTTGTCTTTCATAAATAACATACTTAGTCCTTGAAATATAGGAATTTTAAGTTGAGTCTCTTGATCAGATAATAACTTAAATATAGTTATTTAAGTGTTCTTAATCTTGACAAAATCACACTTACCAACAACCACTGAACATGCGTGTCAAGAAGAAGGGAGGAACTACTTGTTGGTAAGTTATGCCCGTACATCAATAATCAATTGTAATAAACCGTATTTTGGTATGTGAATAAAACGAATCGTATTATGCAAATTCCTGCCAACATCTCCCGGCTACACCGTATTTAAGAGAGTATGTATGCTTTGTATGAGTTAATATCAGTAGTGTTTTTTGTGTTATCTGCACACCCAGCTCTTCTCAACACCATTGACAGTTTTCTTCTTCGTTTGTAGTTCTTTTTATTTTTCTTCTTTTTGCATGTTGTGTGTGTGCACACTTGGAGTGGTTCAAGTCATCAAGAGGAATGTGGTCGTTTTGCTTTTTACACAACAAGGGGGAGAAGATTGAAGAGTTGATGGCGTTTGATTATTTTTCTTTTTATTTTTGAACTCTTATTTTGGGAGTATGTTCCCTTTTGGATTCTTGGTCTGTACTCTATTCTGAATTCTACTGCTTTGCTTATATTTAACTTTGCTTTGCTTTCTATCTTCATTCTGAAATTAAGGGGAATAATTTCTCTTGGGTTTAGAGGGAGTTTGAATTACTAGTATTTATGTTTTATGAAGAAAGATAAAAAGGGGAAGAATGTAAGTGTAGGTATTCTTGGTGTGTTCGGTATACACAAGATACATATTGGATAGTGTTGGTCTTGGTGTGTTAGTTACACATGAGATATACACTGTTATGCAAATTAGTTCTCTCATTCTCTGTGTTTTGACTTGGTGTTCTTAGAACACCAGATGACTATACATAAATTATATTTATGTGTTTGTTAGGCTTTGTCTTTATTCACTTATATATATGTTTCCACGATTTTAGTTGTATACTCGTGCATATATGTTTAGGTTGGACGAATTTGGATATGACTAGAAGATCTTGGAAGATCTTGACGATATCCAAGAAAGTAGAACACGCTTAGATATCCAAGAAAACATAACATGCTTAGAATAAGGAGAATAAGTCAACTAGGACTGTAAGAACAAGCTGCGAAGATCATCACAAATCAATGTGTATTAATCTGGACTCTAAAGACGGTTTGAACAACTATACATACATGGGAATACATCGAAGACAGTTACGTGAAGCAAGCAAGAAAACCCTGAGTTTATATCTCGTAGATTCATGTAGGTTGTCGACCATTGTTCTGAGTTTTACTGTGTGATCCAGTATACATAGGTTAGAATTGGTAGAGGTAGTTGTCAATGCAACTCAGTTGATTTGCTTCTAGAGATATTCGTAGAATAGATCTAGATTAGTTCTTTTTATTCATTATCAACATACGTATAATGAATATATTTGACTTGAGGCTCGATGGATTATATAAATATAATTTGCTAGAAACTTATTCTTGTGTCTTGTTTATTTCACGGTTGGTGCTTAGAATTAGTTTTTGCTACATAAAGTTGTGTCTGACGAGTTTAGTGTCTTGAGCACACTCAAAACTGTTTAAGTCAGATTTTGGTGTTCTCAATACACATAACTTTCTGTCTTACGTGGTTTAGTATCAAATCCCGGTCTATATACTTTTTTATTTACACTTAGTGCTCGTTTTGTTATCGAGTTGAGCTTAACTCGTTCATACTCTATTACATTCAGTTAAATACATTTTTTCAATATTTATGTGTACTTTTCCGTCACGAGATTGAGATCGGCTCGAGTTCAATTCAACTAAAATTCGAATCAAATGAACCAAGCTCGAGTTTAATAATTAAGTTAGCTTGTTTTGTAATGAGCTGAGGCGAGCTCGATCATAACATAATTCAAGCTTGATAATGATATACGGCTCGCCTAAAACCACTAATTCACCTAAGTTAACACGGTTCCATCTAGAGTATGGAGCAATACTAGACAACCGTTATTATCACGAATTACACAAATACTGGCGTTATGGAGACAAACAAAGAGTGATGTTACTCGGAAAACCCCCACACTTGGTCCTATATGTTTACTTCTTTGCACATTTCGTCCTGTAAGTTTTACACTACTACTTTTGGTCCTATAAGTCATCAAAAATTCAAATTTTGGCACTTTAGTGACAATTCTAACTAATTTAAATTATATTAGGTCATATTCAGCCCCCAATTCATCCAATCACGTGAATTAATGATAATTCACCACCTAGTTCCCAAAAATAAAATATGAACATACAAACGGAAATATTGGAACCATTAATGTGTCCGAATTATGTCTGGATAGATGGTGTTTGGCATTTGATTGGGGTTTTACGGGGAAGAAAAACCATTATTGATATATTTTAATCGTTACTTTTCTTCATTTTCTACTTATTTAGGAGGTCAATTGTTACTAATTTGCATGTTCGAAATAAATTTGGAGCGAAATTTCCGTAATTTAAATTTATTTAGCCGAAATTGTTGCCGGAGTATCAAAATTAGAATTTAAGATAACTTATAGGACTAAATGGGCAGAGTAGTAAACATACATGACTAAATGAAATATTTTTCCGATGTTTCTTTAGTTAGTCCTATACTCGATTTTTTCTATGCGGCTCCCGCCCTCAATGCACCTACCGCTCACATATGGGATCCGTATGAAATTACATGTGGAACCCACACAATTTGTAAGTAGTAGGTGCATTGGGGACAAGACAAGCATAGTATAAACCCCTATTCGACATTTTTTTGTCAATGTCGAGGAGTAAGTAACTAGAGTGATGTCTCTCCACGTTTTTATAAAGGTACTTGATGTGGGGTAAAACTTGAATTCGTGAAGTCGCAGTGATAGTTAATTAGGACGTCCTAATCCGTGCCCTTCAAGTCTTCTCAGTCTAAGTCTCCCAAGATTCATAGCTTAGTATCTGCATCTGAAACTTGGGGTTAGTAACATATAACCAGTTTGCTAAGTGTCAATCAAACCGGTCTAAAACTTTACTAGAAGGAGGTTGAGAGCCTTCCCTGTGTAGTAGAAGTGAGATTAGTGTGTAATAAAGACTTAGATTACTTACCTTTTACATGGATAAATGTGCCATATATATATATATATATACATATATATATATATATATATATATATACATATATATATATATATATATATATATATATATATATATATATATAGTATTGCACGAAAATGGGAGTGTTCCCTAAGATCATGCCAAGTGTACGGCTGTGATTGAGCCACCAGTGCTCCATGGGCCTAAACTTAATCAAACTTGGCCCATGGCCGCTTATGGGCCTCTAAAAGGGTAGTTTGGACATTACAAGGTTGCTAGGAGGCTTTCTAGAGGTTTACCGGACCCAGGTCCGAACCAGACATATGTTGCCTTATGTATGTACCTTGCCAAGTATGTGTTGCCCTCATTTGTTAGACTTATATAGTCCGGACCCCTTGTAACTCCCAGTTTGTATCTTGTTTAGCAGAAGGCTCTGTGCCTCAAGTCCTAGTGGTTGATCTGAACCTTATGTATGTTCGGGTCATAGGCTTATGTTGAATAGTTTGGGCCAGCTTTGTATCTTCTCAGCTTTGTAGGCTTATGTATGTTCGGATCATGCTTCAAGGTGTCGGACCCTTACTATTGTGCATAGGTCCGGACCTTTGTATTGATCCTGGTCCGCAACTTGCCCAAATGATAATTTCCAACATGTTAAGGGAGATGGTCCATGTAACTCGTGGGTTCCGACCCACATGGTCCGGATCTCCCAAGAACCATGGCCCAAGGACCTTAGTTCGCCTTAGTGCGTGCCTTTGGAGCGCACTTAACGGATTGGACATATTTCTGTATCATCAGTACTAAAATGAACTGACAAACATTATATTTGTTAGAACTGTAGGACCGGAATTGGTACTTCTGGACAGTTTCGAACAATGTTGACTATTGATGTTGAGTCAACACTGCTTTCAACAAAGGAATGTAGTTCAACTAAACTACGAATAGTAAATCGTGATCGATGAACTCGTAAAGTGCAATGAATAAAACTGAACACGAGATTTCTAAAGCCGGTATATAAAGATACCCGACGGTGCCGAAGCAAAACTTCTACTAAAATTGAAAAGTAGAATTACAAAAAGAAGTTTAATTCAATCACAAACGATTGATTAAACTTACAGAAAACTAGACCTAGAACAGATAAGAAAAACCTATTCTAGTTCAATGATACTAGAGTAATTCTCAATCTTTAGAGAACACTCACAAGTAAACACCGAGGTAAAGGTCTAGTAAAGCAAGACGCCTAAAACAATATAATGTTCTCTCTTTTTGTTCTTAGGATCAGCAGCCTTGCAAAGCTCGTTCTTCCAATATATATAATCTGCGGAACATCGGCTCTTGGAAGAAGTGGCTGGCCCAAGTCGAAACCTCTTAGGTTTTCTTCTAGGAAGGAAACTGCCTTTGTTATCTTTCAACAGTATAAGGAGTCTTCTAGATATCAATCTCTTTTAAATCTAACTTTCCTTATAGCATCAAATTCTTCCTTGAATCATTATGGCAGCTTCCTTCTTGCATTATGCTTCTTATTTTCCTTTTTGCTACAGTGCCCGTTTTGCTACAGTAACTGCTACAGTGCCTGCTACAGCGACGTTTTGGTATAGTGTGCTACAGTGCCCATACTTCTTCACATTGGTTTCTGGATAAGGAAATCTTCTGTATATAATATATCTTGAGAATCTTTATTATTTTCTTTCTCTCAATGTGCCCATGTATTAACAAACTCTTTCCTTCTTTATTTAGATTGCATTCCTTGTGTCCAAAGCAAATCAAACTCTTCCCTGAATTATGTTTCTAGCGCCCAGATCTTCCAAACTACGTTTGGATTCTTTCTAGCTCTTACAGATTGTGTTGGGTTTCTTCCTTGAGGTCCAAGCTAACCAATCTTGATCCATTAAGCAATGTTGAAGCCCAGCTTGTTATTTCCTACAAAATATCCATAGAAAAACAACTACAATTTTCGAACCGGTTAATAAACGAAGAAAAGCCGAATTAACAAAACAAGTGCAATATAAATTGCACTTTCAATCTCCCCCTTAATTCTTGCCTTTCTTCACAAAAACCTGAAAGCAGTTAGTAGGAAAATACAAGACAATATCAAGCAACCCCCCCTTGCTCCAAGAACTCCCCCTTAATACAAAACAACCAAGAGTACAGACATTCTCCCTCTTTTTTTGTGAGGAAGGAAAGAAAACAAAGTTCTTTAAAAAAAACTTCACCATCTTGGTAATCTGTTAAGGACCTGCAGTCAAAGTACCAATGCAGATAAACGATGTTGACTCAACATTGTAGTCAACACTGGCATAGGAAGTAGCAAAAGCAGGAATAGAGGTCGGATCAGCTGGAGGGCAGTAATCAGGACTAGAGGTTGGATCAGCTGGAGGGCAGTGTTAGGACAAGAGTGGATGGTCATGAACACAACTTACAAAATAAGTCATAATGGGTGTTGTTGGGTTTGCTTCAAGGTAGATTCCTGCAAATATATATCAAAGCAACGAAAGACTGTGCACAACTGTTAATTAAGGATTAAAGTTGCGAGTAAAACAATTATCCATCAAGTCAAAGTAATCAGATACACAGATACAAAGTAAAATGACTTGACATGCAAGAACAAGAATGTAGAAAACCCAAAAACCCCAAGAAAACACTTTAGACCTACTCCCCCTCAAACCCAAAAACACAAGAATTAGAGCACAAAACAAAAGAGCACAACAAAAGAGCAAACAATACTTCAAGCACAGTCAATGTTGACCTGAATGTTGACTCAACATTGGCGACAACATCGGGAAATCAGACCACTCTTAATGTAAGTCAGCCAGGAAACCAAGTCTCAAAATGTGCAGATTCGATTAACACCAGCGATCTTGCAGTAAAAAGAAAGAGAAAGGAATACCAAAGAAACACACCCAACATTGCCTCAAACAGTAAATTGAACAATTAGCATAGGTTTGAGTGGGGGTGACCATGAGACCGTGAACCATGTCAAATAATTGGAACACGTATGAATCCGCTCCAAAGCCGAAGCCTATGTGGAGTTAGGCAAACACACGTCTCATGGCATAAAATCACTCATTTGACCACATTGGGTAATTTGGTACTCAGAAAGTGAACCAACAGCATTACGAGAATCGGCACTTTTGTGCGTGTCGGTTTCCAGTACAGGCCATCAACCCACACGACATATGACACATTGGCCACGTCGATATCTGGATAGTATTTGAAACCTGCCCAACACGATCCTCGACGGAAACACTTCGAGCCCTTTTTATCATAATTCATTAGATTTATTAAGCATAAAGGACAGGAGGCAACATCAAGTTCAAGTCAAGGTACGAGTAAGAATAGCCTAAAAGCAGCAAAAGTGGGTTTTACATAAAGCAAACACACAGGAGACTCGATACCTTTCAACCTTGGTTTCAAACAGCCTTTCAAACCCTAAGAATCACCATTGTAAGGTACAAACCGAGAATAGCCATTGACCAGTACAGAAGCACAAGCACAGAAACACACAGAAGAACTGAAAAGTAAAAACAGAAAACAACATCACTTATTCTATTTTTCCAATGTTGACCGTGATGTTGAGTCAACATTGGTACTCAACATTGACAATCACAGAGAGCACAGACCAAGAGATCATCGAAGACTGAAGAGGCTCTCACTATCTAACGGCTTGGTAAAAATATCTGCAAGTTGATTGGTTGTAGCTATGTGTTTTATGTCAATTACTTGCTTATTGACCAAGTCCCTAAGAAAATGATGCCTAATATCTATGTGCTTAGTGCGAGAGTGTTGAACATGGTTCTTAGAGATATGTATGGCACTAAGGTTATCACAGAACATCAAAAGGGTAGCACTTTGTAGACCATAGTCATGCAGCATATTTTTCAACCAGACCAGTTGAGACACACAACTGCCAGCTGCTACATATTCAGATTCAACAATGACAAGGATGACACGCTGCTTGCTATACCAAGACACCAAATTTGGACCAAGATAAAAGCAACCTCCACTAGTGGATTTTCTATCATCTAGATCACCAGCCCAATCAGAATCACTAAATCCCACCAGATTAGTGTTTGTATCACATGCAAACCATAATCCAAAATTAACAGTTCCTGATATATATCCAAGGATTCTTTTAACGATAGTTAAATGGGGGCTTTTAGGGTTGGACTGATACCTGGCGCGCACACACACAGAGCAGGATATCAGGTCTACTGGTAGACAGATACAAAAGGCTTTCAATCATTGATCTGTACAATGTTGGGTCAACATCTGCGCCAACATCGGTTCTGCTCAGCTTCAGAGAGGTACCCATAAGTGTACTGCATGATTTAGAGTTCTCCCGGACACGAAAGAAGCTGAGTTCACCAATCATATTCATCTCAAAGGTACCTATCATAATTTGCACAAACTGATGTACTATGGGAAGATTAGTCAAGTTAAGCACAATATAATCTTCTTTTGCACGATTGCAATTGTGGGGATCAGCCACCACGTAGCAGTTGTCAGGAGACCTGGTACCTGCCATGTCAAAACATTTCTCCTTGCAAGTATGTACTTTACAAGTGTGTTTGTTAAATTTGACCTTCAAATCATCATCACACACATGACAGACACTAATAAGGTTAGCAGTTAAACCTTCAACCAACAGTACATTTTTCAAGGTTGGAAAACCATCAAGAGTTAACACCCCCTTCCCAAGTACTTTACTCTTGTATCCTCCTCCATAAGTTACCATTCCAGTCTTTTGAGAGACAAAGTTAGAAAGATAACTCAAGGTTCCTGTCATATGTCTTGAACATCTGCTATCAAAGTACCATCTACCTGCATTGTTAGGAGAGGTAGCCACAGAAAAAGCAATATTACAGACAATCTTTTCCCTAGGAGCCCAAACTCTCTTATACTTTTCTCTAGAGTTTTTCCCAGTTCCAGTAGGTTTACCATTCTGGACAGTGACAGCAGAAGAAGCAGTTTTAGAAACAAACTTTCTGGAAACAGACAATGTTGATGTCGATGTTGACTCAACAGAGTGCTCAACATTAGATTTTTCATTCTGCTTAACAGGAGCACCCAAAGGAACAAATTTTGGACCAGACACTTTAGGAGAGACAAAACAAGAGGAACTTACAGATTGGCAGATTGTTGCATATCTTACCGTGTCCTTGTAGTTTTTCCGAGTGTTTCCTCTTAAGGTCATTCTCCCACTGATGCTTCCGATGACTTGAGAACTTAGATGATCTTTGCGAATCCTTGGGGGTGGATCACGTCTGATGAAATCCAGAGGCACAGTCGGTTCCAGAACAGGTTCATCTTCATTTTCAGAGACAGATTCATCTGATGAGCTCTCCCCTTGCAATGTTGGGCGCTATGTTGACTCAACATAGTGATCAACATTGACTTGATCTTCTCGACGAAAGAATGAGACTGGGAACGGTATAGAACCCGATCGATGATTTAGTACTGCTTCAGTGCAGTAATCTATTTTTCTGGTACAGTACCTATCTCAACTTGTTGTTTTTCAAAGGGCACTGAGTCATCAAAAGTAATGTTAACAGATTCTTGAATAGTTTGTGTCCTTAGATTATGCACCCTATATGCATGGCTATTAAGAGAGTAACCAACAAAAATGCCTTTAATCACTTTTTGCATCAAACTTGCCTAAATGTTCTCTATCATTGAGAATATAGCAAGCACAACCAAACACATGAAAGTACTTAAGATTAGGCTTCTTGCCATTAAGAATCTCATAGGGAGTGGTTGAAGTTCTTGGTTTAAGGTAGACTCTATTTATAATGTGACACGCTGTATTTACAGCTTCAGCCCACAATATTTTTGAAAGGTTCATGGAACTCAACATAACCCTAGCCATTTCTTGTAAGGTCCGATTCTTTCTCTCAGCCACTCCATTTTGTTGTGGAGTTTTGGGTGCAGAAACCTCATGAAAGATTCCTTTCTTTTCGCAAAAATCAGCAAAGGTTTTATTCTCAAAATCCCTACCATGATCCGACCTAATGTGTTGGACAACAGTAGCATATTGATTACTAAACCTAGCATGCAGTTTCTTGAAGGAATCAAAAGTTTCAGATTTTTCTTTTAAAAAACTTACCCAAGTAAATCGAGAAAAATCATCAACTATGACACAGATGTACTTCTTACCACCTAGACTATCTACCTCAATTGGTCCCATTAAGTCCATATGTAAGAGTTCGAAGCAGTTGGATGTACCTGTTTTCTGCCCTTCGGTTTGTAGGGATGTATGCACAGCTCTAGTTTGTTTACCTTTTAGGCGACACCGACACTTGCTTTCCGGCATTGCTCACGGCGATCCTCTAACCGCATCCAGTTTGATGAGCCTTTCAATTTTCCTATAGCTTACATGGCCAAGTTTCTTGTGCCAAGTCACAGCTTCATCATCTCTTGCCACAATTTGTTCGTCAGTGAGTTCTTCTTCAAGAGAATGATCTGCACACAAATCAACTGAACCATGCAAACAGTAGACATAAGTAGACATTGAGTTTTCAGAGTCAGGAACTTTTTCCCTGAATATTTCTTCGCACGTCTGTGAGTCATCATAATCAAAGAAGAGGATCTGAGACGATGTTGAGTTTTCATTGTTGACTAAACATCGATTTCCAACATCGTCCAGAACAGAGGACAGAGCTGCAACACGACCTTCTGAAGCATCAGATTCCTGTTCATCACCTGAAACATCACTGAGACAAGCAAACAAAGTCTTTT
Source organism: Plantago major (assembly GCA_026545765.1). NCBI lineage: Eukaryota > Viridiplantae > Streptophyta > Magnoliopsida > Lamiales > Plantaginaceae > Plantago > Plantago major. The sequence continues at coordinate 59,645,172 of CM048841.1, forward strand.
TCTTCTTACGAAGAGAGTTAGCACATTCATTCTGATAATGTCCCCATCCTTGACATTCAAAACATCTAACTTTGCTAAGTTGAGCAGGACTTAAACTAGGGGAATCTACAGTCTTTTTAAACTTGTTTGTGCCTTTTGAATTGCTTGAAGAGCCTTTGTTAGAATTCTTTCTAAAGCTGGTTTTGTTGAACTTTCTACGCAACCTATCAAGAGATTTATCGAAATCTTCTTCAGTCATCTCATCAGATTCATCACTACTACTTTCAGACTCAGAGATTTTTGATTTTGAGTGAAGAGACATACTATGGCTTTTCGTACCTTTGCGCTCATTCTGTTGGAGCTCAAAATTTTTCAAATTGTTCATCAGAGTATGAAAATCCATAGTAGCCAGGTTTTGAGTATCTTCCAAAACAGTTCGTTTTATGTCAAATTTTGAAGAAAGAGTACGAACAGCTTTGAAAATCAGTTGCTTATTAGACATAGCATCTCCTAGCAGTTGATTATCATTTGAAATAGTGAGCAGTTTATCAAAATAAGAATCAATGGTTTCTTCTTCTGCCATTCTCAAGTTTTCAAATTTTGACCAAAGCAGTTGAAGTTTAGTTTGCTTAATACTGTTATCAACTTCAAAATGATTTCGCAACAAATCCCAAGCTTGTTTAGCAGTAGTGCAATTCTGAATGAGCTTAAACATATGTGGATCGATATGTGAAAAAAATAGCATTCAAAGCTTTTTCATTGTAAGAGCTAGCAAGAAAATCATCACCTGACCATTGAGCTTCTGGTTTAGGAACGACATCTCCATCAGCGTCTGGTCCTATGGTAGGCCACACATAGCCTTCAAGAACAGATTTCCATGCACGTCCTTCAATGGATTTGATATACGTTCTGATCCGTATTTTCCAGTAGTGGTAGTTCGACCCATCTAGCACAGGTGGCCTGTTGACACTTGAATTGACAACGTCAATTGTAGTAGTACCGAATCCAGACACCAATTAATTAGGTGGCTGGCTCTGATACCATTTGTTAGAACTGTAGGACTGGGATTGGTACTTCTAGACAGTTTCGAACAATGTTGACTATTGATGTTAAGTCAACACCGTTTCTCAACAGTGAACAGAGTTCAACTAAACTACGACAATAGTAAACTGTGATCGACAGAACTCTGTAAAGTGCAGCGGAATAAAACTGAACACGAGATTTCTAAAGCCGGTATATAAAGATATCGACGGTGCCGAAGCAAAACTTCTACTAAAATTGAAAAGTAGAATTACAAAAAGAAGTTTAATTCAATCACAAACGATTGATTAAACTTACAGAAAACTAGACCTAGAACAGATAAGAAAAACCTATTCTAGTTCAATGATACTAGAGTAATTCTCAATTTTTAGAGAACACTCACAAGTAAACACCGAGGTAAAGGTCTAGTAAAGCAAGACGCCTAAAACAATATAATGTTCTCTCTTTTTGTTCTTAGGATCAGCAGCCTTGCAAAGCTCGTTCTTCCAATATATATAATCTGCGGAACATCGGCTCTTGGAAGAAGCGGATGGCCCAAGTCGAAACCTCTTAGGTTTTCTTCTAGGAAGGAAACTGCCTTTGTTATCTTTCAACAGTATAAGGAGTCTTCTAGATATCAATCTCTTTTAAATCTCACTTTCCTTATAGCATCAAATTCTTCCTTGAATCATTATGGCAGCTTCCTTCTTGCATTATGCTTCTTATTTTCCTTTTTGCACAAATGCCGTTTTGCTACAAGAATCGCTACTGATTACGCCACAATGACGTTTTGGTATAGTGTGCTACAGTGCCCATACTTCTTCACATTGGTTTCTGGATAAGGAAATCTTCTGTATATAATATATCTTGAGAATCTTTATTTCCTTCTTTCTCTCAATGTGCCCATGTATTAACAAACTCTTTCCTTCTTTATTTAGATTGCATTCCTTGTGTCCAAAGCAAATCAAACTCTTCCCTGAATTATGTTTCCAGCGCTCAGATCTTCCAAACTACGTTTGGATTCTTTCCAGCTCTTCCAGATTGCGTTGGGTTTCTTCCTTGAGGCCCAAGCTAACCAATCTTGATGCATTAAGCAATGTTGAAGCACAACTTGTTATTTCCTACAAAATATCCATAGAAAAACAACTACAATTGTCGAACCGGTTAATAAACGAAGAAAGGCCGAATTAACAAAACAAGTGCAATATAAATTGCACTTTCAATATGTATAGTCAGAAACATTATCAAACTATTTAACATACAACTTTAATGTAAGGTTTTTAATAGACCTTTAGCAGAATTTTATTTTTTATACAAATCGGAGTTCAATAGAGTTTTTAATTGATGGCAAACATGATCCGGACTTCAACAAACCTTTAGTTGTATGCTAGACAGCCTCGTACGAAGAATATTAGTGTTAGACATACACATACAAAATGTCGTAAAATGCTCACTTATAATATTTTTAAAAACATTATTTACATATGTAAAAACGTCAGTTCGTCCCTCAAACTAATACAAATCCCTTTCAAAATTTCATGTTGATTTCAGAGAAAATATAAAAAAAAAATTAAGAATTTTCAAAAAATTATTTTAGGGAAAATAAAGTTTACTTTAATTTGCGTACAAATTGTTGTGGGAGACTGTTGCCATTTACTTGCTACTAGACCGTAAGACCGAGGACATATTAGGAAAAAAAACATTGATGATACTAATCAAATGATACATTTCTAGATACTGGTGGGGTGATGGAGGTGGTAGGAAGATTCATTGGGTGAAATGGGATGATCTGTGTGATAGTAATAGAGATGGGGTATGGGTTTTCGAGACCTTAGCTCTTTTAACTTGGCTTTACTTGGGAAATAAATCTGGCGTATCATCCAAAATCCTCATTCCCTTCTTAGTCGAGTCATGAAAGCTAAATATTTCCCATCTTGCGATATCTTAGAAGCCCCAAACAATCCTAATGCATCTTACACGTGGAAGAGCATTCTTGCGGCATTACCTCTGCTTAAGCATGGGATTATTTGGAGAGTTGGTAATGGTTCTAGCATTCGAGTTTGGAAAGATAATTGGATACCTAGGGAGTCCAGTCGGCGTCCTTTCACTCCAGATATTCATGGTATAGGTGATGTCACTGTGGACTGTTTCTTGGACGAGGAGGGTGCTTGTTGGGATGTTGATTCTTTGCGGGATTTTTTATGGGAGGAGGATATTGAACAAATCCTGCAGATTCCAGTAGGCTGCGGCAGTGGTGATGATAGGAGGGGTTGGTTCTTTAGCAATAATGGGTATTATACGGTGAAATCAGCTTACCAGGTTGCTAGGCAATTGAAGAAGACTGGACATCATAATACAACCTTGACTTCTGTGAGGGTGGAGCGGAACTGGAATTTTATTTGGGGTCTAGAGATTCCAAATAAAATCAGAGTCTTTATGTGGCGTTTACTTAAACATGGCTTGCCGGTCTCTTGTGTCCTATTTGCAAGGAAGTTGATGAAAATGTGCCTCATGTTTTCATGACATGCCTGTTTGCTCAATTGTTTTGCGCCATTTCTGGCTTGCCTGCTGTTTTCTGTGCACATACGTTTACTAATACTTGGGACTGGCTCTCATCTATTAAGCAGGTACTTACTACACAGCAGTTGGAACTGTTTGCAATCTGCTGCTGGTCCATTTGGAACTACCGAAATGCCATTGTTCATGGAGAACCTCAATGTGACCCTATGGAGAGGGTGCAAGCTGCCCAGAATCTGCTGGTGCGCTACAAGGAGGCGAGAATTCATTTTGACACACCTCGCCCTCCCGAATCAGCCTCAGTTTGGACAGCGCCACCGAGAGATACCATTTAAATAAATGTCGATGCTTCTTCCCTCGTCTGGTGTGGCTGGGTGTGGAATTGTGGCCCGGGATCATCATGGCACCATCCTTGCTTGGAGAATACGCAAATTGGAGAATGTCAGGTGCCCTGAAGTAGCAAAGACCTGTGAAGTATTAGGTGGTATCCAATTGGCAGTCGACAAGGGTTGGCAAAACATTACAGTAGAGAGTGACTGCTTAACGGTGGTGAAAGCATTAAACTCCAAATATTAAGACTATTTCTTCCTGTTTCCATTCAGTTGTGTTTTTACATATTTTTCGTTCAGCAAATAGTGTAGCGCATAAATTAGCCCAGCAGGTGAGTAGTGATAGTGAAGGAGAACTTAATCTTCCTTTCTGATTTGGACCATATTGATTCATGGATGTATCTTGATTGATTGATTGAGTTATATAACACTCCTATTTTCCCCTAAAAAAAAAATAATATCTCTAACGATAGGCGCCTTTTTTCTATTTTCTATTTCTCAAATGGACGGTGAAAGTGCAATTTATATTGCATTTGTTTTGTTAATTCAGCCTTTCTTCGTTTATTGACCGGTTTGACAATTGTAGTTATTTTTCCCATGATTATTTTGTAGGCAATATCGAGTTGGGCTTCAACATGGCTTATTGGACTAAGATTTGATGACTTGGGCTTCAAGGAAGTATGAATGCAGATCTGGAAGAATCAGACAGGAAGTAAACATGATTTACTAAACTGAGAGCAGGGAACTGGCGATGGAAATTGAATATAGAAGTTTTATTCTCTTTGGACTTGGACAAAGGAAAGAGTTTGAATTGCTTTGGAGACAAGGAAAGAATTTGAAGCAAGAAGGAAATAAAGATCTTGGAGATATTCTCTCAAGGAAGATTTCCTAAAAGAAGGACTCTAGAAGTAGGAAACAAAGCAGACGCAAGAAGCTGTAGAATTAAATCGAGTGGCGTTCTACTTTGCTAGAAGAAAAAGGCGCTCAAGTATATATACAAGAACACAAGAAACAAAGCTGCTTCTTCTTCTGGTTCGACAAAACATCATATATACAAGAAGGAGTCCTTTGCAAGACGATGCCTTTGAAGAACAACTCATGATCAATTTAAGTTTGTGGCGTCTTGCTTTACTAGACTTTTATTTCGGTGTTACTTGTGAGTGTTCTCTAAAGATTGAGAATTACTCTAGTATCATTGAACTAGAATAGGTTTTTCTTGTCTGTTCTAGGTCTAGTTTTTCGTAAGTTTAATCAATCGTCTGTGATCGATTTAAACTTCTTTTTGTAATTCTACTTTTCATATCTAGTAGAAATTTCACCTACGGCACCGTCGGTATCTTTATATACCGGCTTGATTAATTTTGTGTTCAGTTTTATTCTACTGCACTTTACTGAGTTTTGTCGATCACAGTTCACTGTTGTCGTAGTTTAGTTGAACAATGTTCACTATTGTCGTAATGGTGTTGACTCAACATTAATAGTCAACATTGTTCAAAACTGTCCAGAAGTACCAATCCCGGTCCTACAGTTCTAACAAGTGTCATCAGAGCCAGCCACCTAATTAATTGGTGTCTGGATTTGGTACTACTACGATGGACGCTATCAATTCAAGTGTCAACAGGCTACCTGTGCTAGATGGGTCGAACTACCACTACTGGAAGATAAGGGTCAGAACGTACATCAAATCCATTGAAGGGCGTGCATGAAAATCTGTTCTTGAAGGCTATGCATGGCCTACCATAGGACCAGATACTGATGGAGATGTCATTCCAAAACCTGAAGCTCAATGGTCAGGTGATGATTTTCTTGCTAGCTCTTACAATGAAAAAGCCTTGAATGCAATTTTCTCTAATGTTGATCCTCATATGTTTAAACTCATACAAAATTGCACTACTGCTAAACAAGCTTGGGATTTACTCCAAAATCATCGTGAAGGTGATAACAGTATTAAACAAACTAAACTGCAATTGCTTTGGTCTAAATTTGAAAACTTGAGAATGGCGGAAGAAGAAACAATTGATTCTTATTTTGACAATTTTCTCACTATTTCTAATGATATTCAACTTCTTGGAGATGCCATGTCAAATAAACAATTGATTTCAAAAGAAGTTCGGTCTCTTTCTTCAAAGTTTGACATAAAAAGAACGATTTTGGAGGATACTCAAAATATGGCAACTATGGATTTTCATACCTTGATGAACAATTTAAAGAATTTTGAAATTCAACAGAATGAATGAAAAGGTACGAAAAACCATAGTATGTCACTGCACATAAAATCGAAAATCCCTGAGTCTGAAAGCAGTAGTGACGATTTTGATGAGGTAACTGAATAAGCCTATAATGCTTTGGTTAGGAAGTTCAACAAACTTAGGTTTAGGAAAATTTCTAACAAAGGCTCTTCAAGTAACTCTAAAGGCACTAACAAGTTCAAGAAAAGTGTAGACTCTCCTGGTTAGAGTCCTGCTCAACTTAGCAAAGTTAGATGTTTTGAATGTTAAGGGTGGGGACATTATCAGAATGAATGTGCTAACACTCTCCTAAAGGAGAAAAAGACCTTGCTTGCTTGTCTCAGTGATGTGTCAGGTGATGAACAGGAAACTGATGATCCAGAAGAGAACGTTGCAACTCTGTCCTCTGTTCTGGACGATGTTGGAAATCGATGTTTAGTCAACAATGAAAACTCAACATCGTCACAGATCCTCTTCTTTGACTATGATGATTCACAGACGTGCGAAGAGATATTCAGTGGAAAATTTTCTGACTCTGAAAACTCAATGTCTACTAACGTCTACTGTTTGCATGGTTCAGTTGATTTGTCTGCCGATCATCTTCTTGAAATTCACTGACGAACAAATGGTGGAAGAGATGAAACAGATGTATGAAGACCTCCTGAAGGAATGGAAGAAACTTAAGAAGCTCAACAAGAGGCTCGGAAAGGAGAATGGTAATCTAAAGGAAACCACTGTGAAACTTGAAGTGGCACTGACACGTAAAGAAGCTGAACTCGAAAAGGTAACCTCTGAACTTAATAGAGAAAAGAAAGTCATTGCCCAGTGGAACTCCTCTACATCTAAGCTCAACTACATGCTTGATCTGGACAACGATGGTACTGCCGGTCTAGGATATATAGGTACCTTTAACTCCTCCTTTGAAAACAAGATAGGGTGCAACATGCATTGCAATTTTGACTTGAATGACTCAAATGAGAAAACTGAAATGCATAATGTTGATTCTCTGTCTGATCTTGTCAATGCTCCTGTTTTTGTCAAAGAAAAAGGTAATGTTGTGGAAGAGACCAAAAGGACTTTTGTGTGTCAATACTGTCTTAAGATTGGTCACATAAAACCATACTGCTTTACCTATCTGAAAGATCTAAAAAGGGGCAAGATAGAAAAACATGTGGGGGAGTCAAGCTCGAATGTGTCAGATCTAAAAACAGAAAAATCAAAAGTGTCGATTCCAAAATCTGGTCACTTAGTTGCTTCTGTTAAGCTGAATGAAAAATCAAATGTTGAGTCCGATGTTGAGTCAACATCGACATCAACAGTGTCTGATTCCAGGAACTCTGTGTCTAATTATTACCATGTTGTCTCTAGTCAGAAAGAAAAAGCCTCTGGAACTATGAGAAATACTAGAGTAAAGATGAAAAGAGTTTGGACTCCTAGGGAGAAGATTATCTGCAATGTTGCTTTCTCTGTTGCTACCTCTCCTAACAATGCAGGAAAATGGTACTTTGACAGTGGATGCTCGAGACACGTGATAGGAACCTTAAGTTATCTGTCTAACTTTGTCTCTCAAAAAACCGGAAAGGTAACTTATGGTGGAGGTTATAAGAGTCAAATACTTGGAAAGGGTATGTTAACCCTTGAAGGTGTTCCGAATTTGAAAAATGTTCTTTTGGTTGAAGGACTTACTGCTAACCTTCTCAGTGTCAGTCAATTGTGTGATGATGATTTAAAGGTCAAATTTAACAAGCATTCTTGCAAAGTTTACACTTGTAGGGAGAAAGTTGTTGTGATGACAGGTACTAGATCCACTGATAACTGCTATGTGGTGGCTGATCCCCACAAATGCTTTGTGGCAAAAGATGAGGAAGCTGTGACTTGGCATAAGAAACTTGGCCATGTAAACTATAGGAACATGGAAAGGCTCATCAAACTAGATGCGGTTAGAGGATTACCGAAGCTGAACAATGCCGGGAAGCAGGTATGCGGTGACTGCCTAAAAGGTAAACAAACTAGAGCGGTGCATACTTCCCTAAAATCTGAAGGGCAGAAAACAGGTACATCCAATTGCTTCGAACTCTTACACATGGACTTAATGGGACCAATTGAGGTAGAAAGTCTAGGTGGTAAGAGGTACATCTATGTCATAGTTGATGATTTCTCTCGATTTACTTGGGTAAGTTTTTTAAAAGAAAAATCTGAAACTTTTGATTCCTTCAAGAAACTGCATGCTAGGTTTAGTAATCAATATGCTACTATTGTTCAACGCATTAGGTCGGATCATGGTAGGGAATTTTAGAATCAAACCTTTGCTGATTTTTGTGAAAAGAGAGGAATTTTTCATGAGTTTTCTGCACCCAAAACTCCACAACAGAATGGAGTGGCTGAGAGAAAGAATCGAACCCTACAAGAAATGGCAAGGTTTATGTTGAGTTCCATGAACCTTTCAAAAATATTGTGGGTTGAAGCTGTAAATACAGCGTGTCACATTATAAATAGAGTCTACCTTAACCCAAGAACTTCAAACACTCCCTATGAGATTCTTAATGGCAAGAAGCCTAATCTTAAGTACTTTCATGTGTTTGGGTGTGCTTGCTATATTCTCAATAATAGAGAACCTTTAGGCAAGTTTGATGCTAAGAATGATAAAGGCATTTTTGTTGGTTATTCTCTTAATAGCCATGCATATAGGGTGTACAATCCAAGGACACAAACTGTTCAAGAATCTGTTAACATTACTTTTGATGACTCTGTGTCCTTTGAAAACAAACAATATGAGATGTGTATACAGAAAAAGCATTGTTGAACCGTAAATGTACTAAATCGATGCAAGTTCAACCAGATTCCCGATCCACATCTGTCAGAGAAGATGGAGTCACTGTTGATCACAATGTTGACTCAACATTGCGCCCAACATTGCAGGGGGGAGAGCTCATAAGATGAATCTGTCTTTGAAAATGAAGATGAACCTATTCTGGAGCCGACAGTACCTCTGGATTCCATCAGACGTGATCCACCCCCAAGGATTCGCAAAGATCACCCAAGCTCGCAAGTCATTGGTGATCCAAGGGGAAGAATGATTCTTAGGGGAAATACCAGAAAGAACTACAAGGAAATGATAAGTAATGCAACCTTGTGCCAAACGGTAAGTTCTTCCTATTTTGTCTCACTTACTGAACCTAAAAATGTGAAAGAAGCCTTAAAAGATGAGTATTGGATAGAGGCAATGCAAAATGAACTCCACCAATTTAAAACCAATGAAGTTTGGTCCTTAGTGCCTCGTCCTCTAGAAGTGAATGTCATAGGAACAAAGTGGATCTTCAAAAACAAAAGTGATGAAAATGGGGTAGTTGTTAAGAATAAAGCTCGTCTAGTTGCACAAGGATACACTCAAGTAGAAGGAATAGATTTTGATGAAACCTTCGCTCCTGTGGCTAGATTAGAATCCATTAGACTTCTTCTTGCTATAGCGTGTGCTTTAAACATTAAACTGAAGCAAATGGATGTTAAGGGAGCTTTTTGAATGGTTATATCGATAAAGAAGTTTATGTGGAACAACCTAAGGGCTTCGAAGATCCAAGTCACCCTGACTTGTGTATAAACTGAAAAAGGCCCTGTATGGTTTGAAGCAAGCCCCCCGTGCATGGTATGCTTGATTAACTGACTTCCTAGTTGATTTTGGTTTAAAAGGGGGAGGGAGATCAAACACTGTTTATCCTTAGAAAAGGACAAGATCTGTGCATTGCTCAAATATATGTTGATGATATTGTGTTTGGCTGAACTAATCCCTTTATGGTAGACCAGTTTGTGAAAGCTATGACAGGTACCTTTGAGATGAGTATGATAGGAGAACTCAGCTATTTCCTTGGACTTCAAATTCAACAGAAGGAAGATGGCCTATTTCTATCCCAGGAAAAGTATGCACGAAATCTGATCAAGAAATTTGGGCTTGAAAGTTCTAAACCGTGAAGTACTCCTATGGCTACATCGTTGAAGCTAAGCAGAATCGATGTTGGGGAGGATGTTGACCCAACATTGTACAGATCAATGATTGGAAGTCTTCTGTATTTATCTGCCAGTAGACCAGATATCATGTTCTCAGTTTGCGTGTGTGCCAGGTATCAATCCAACCCAAAAATCCCCCATTTAACTGCTGTGAAGAGAATCCTTAGATATATATCAGGAACTGTTAATCTAGGATTATGGTTTGCATGTGATACAAACACTAATCTGGTGGGATTTAGTGATTCTGATTGGGCTGGTGATCTAGATGATAGAAAATCCACTAGTGGAGGTTGCTTTTATCTTGGTCCAAATTTGGTGTCTTGGTATAGCAAGAAACAAAACTGTGTGTCACTTTCAAGCCCGAATCTGAATATGCGCATTTGGGAGTCAGGTGTCTCAACTAGTCCGGTTGAAAAATATGCTTTGCATGACTATGGTCTACAAAGTGCTACCTTTTGATTTTCGTGACAACCTTAGTACCATACATATTTTAAGAACCTGCTCAAAGACTCTCGCACTAAGCACATAGATATTAGGCATCATTTCCTTAGGGACTTGGTCAATAAGCAAGTGATTGACATAGAACACATAGACACAACAAATCAACTTGCAAATATTTTTACCAAACCCTTAGATAGTGAGAGATTCTTCAGTCTTCGAAGATCTCTCGGTCTGTGCTCTCTATGATCGTGATTGTTGAGTACCAATGTTGACTCAACATCACGGTCAACATTGAAAAATTAGAATAAGTGATGCTGTTTTCTTTTTGCTTTTTAGTTCTACTGTGTGTTTCTGTGCTCCTGTGCTTTTGTACTGGTCTATGGATGTTCTTGGTTTGTAGCTTACAGTGGTGATGCTTAGGGTTTGAAAGGCTGTTTGAAACCAAGGTTGAAAGGTATTGAGTCTCATGTGTGTTTGCTTTATGTAAAACCCACTTTTGCTGCTTTTTTGGCTATTTTTACTCGTACCTTGACTCGCACTTGATGTTGCCTCCTGTCTTTTATGCTTAATAAATCTAATGAATTATGATAAAAAGGGCTCGAAGTGTTTCCGTCGAGGATCATGTTGGGCAGGTTTCAAATACTATCCAGATATGTCGTGAGGGTTGATGGCCTGTACTGGAAACCGACACGCACAAAAGTGCCAATTCTCGTAATGCTGCTGGTTCACTTTCTGAGTACCAAATTACCCAATGTGGTCAAATGAGTGATCTTTATGCCATGAGACGTGTGTTTGCCTAACTGCGCATAGGCTTCGGCTTTGGAGCGGATTCATACGTGTTCCAATTATTTGACATGGTTCACGGTCTCATGGTCACCCCCACTCAAACTTATGCTAATTGTTCAATTTACTTTTTGAGGCAATGTTGGGTGTGTTTCTTTGGTATTCCTTTCTCTTTCTATTTTTGCCTGCAACATCAGTGGTGTTAATCGAATCTGCACATTTTGAGACTTGGTTTCCTGGCTGACTTACATTAAGAGTGCTCTGATTTTTCGATATTGTCATCAATGTTGAGTCAACATTCAGGTCAACATTGAATGTGCATGAAGTACTGTTTGCTTAATTGATGTGTTTTCTTTTATTTTTGTGTTTTTTTTGTGTGTTTTTGGGTTTGAGGGGGAGTAGGTCTAAGGTGTTTCCTTGGGGTTTTGGGTTTCTGCATTCATGTACTTGCATTTCAAGTCATGTTCTTTAAGATCAAGATTTTTGGTCTACCTCCCTAGGGTTTATCTGTTTATCTGATTACATTGACTTGACGGATAACTGTTTTACTTGCAACCTGAATCTTTAATTAACAGTTGTGCACAGTTTTTCGTTGCTTTGATATATATATATATATCTGCAGGAATCTACCTTGAAGCAAACCCAACAACACCCATAATGACTTATTTTGTAAGTTGTGTTCATGACCATCCACTATTGTCCTAACACTGCCTTCCAGCTGATCCGACCTCTATTCCTGCTTTTGCTACTTCCTTGCCAGTGTTGACTACAATGTTGAGCCAACATCGTTTCTCTGCATTGGTACTTTGTCTACAGGTCCTCAACAGATTACCAAGATGGTAGATTTTCTTCAAAGAACTTTGTTTTCTTTCTTTCCTCACAAAAAAGGGGGAGAATGTTTGTACTCTTGGTTTTTTGTATTAAGGGGGAGTTCTTGGAGCAAGGGGGAGTCGTTTGATATTGTCTTGTATTTTTCTACTAACTGCTTTCAGGTTTTTGTGAAGAAATGCAAGAATTAAGGGCGAGATTGAAAGTGCAATTTATATTGCACTTGTTTTGTTAATTCGGCCTTTCTTCGTTTATTAACCGGTTCGACAATTGTAGTTGTTTTTCCCATGATTATTTTTTAGGCAATATGGAGTTGGGCTTCAACATGGCTTATTGGACTAAGATTTGATGACTTGGGCTTCAAGGAAGTATGAATGCAGATCTGGAAGAATCAGACAGGAAGTAAACGTGATTTACTAAACTGAGAGCAGGGAACTGGCGATGGAAATTGAATATAGAAGTTTGATTCTCTTTGGACTTGGACTAAGGAAAGAGTTTGAATTGCTTTGGAGACAAGGAAAGAATTTGAAGCAAGAAGGAAATAAAGATCTTGGAGATATTCTCTCAAGGAAGATTTCCTAAAAGAAGGACGCTAGAAGCAGGAAATAAAGCAGATGCAAGAAGCTGTAGAACTAAACCGAGTGGCGTTCTACTTTGCTGGAAGAAAAAGGCACTCGAGTATATATACAAGAACACAAGAAACAAAGCTGCTTCTTCTTCTGGTTCGACAAAACATCATATATACAAGACGCTTTGCAAGACGATGCCTTTGAAGAACAACTCGTGATCAATTTAAGTTTGTGCTGTCTTGCTTTACTAGACTTTTATTTCGGTGTTACTTGTGAGTGTTCTCTAAAGATTTAGAATTACTCTAGTATCATTGAACTAGAATAGGTTTTTCTTGTCTGTTCTAGGTCTAGTTTTCCGTAAGTTTAATCAATCGTCTGTGATTGATTTAAACTTCTTTTTGTAATTCTACTTTTCATATCTAGTAGAAATTTCGCCTACGGCACCGTCGGTATCTTTATATACCGGCTTGATTAATTTTGTGTTCAGTTTTATTCCGCTGCACTTTACTGAGTTTTGTCGATCACAGTTCACTGTTGTCGTAGTTTAGTTGAACACTATTCACTGTTGTCGTAATGGTGTTGACTCAACATTAATAGTCAACATTGTTCAAAACTGTCCAGAAGTACTAATCCCGGTCCTACAGTTCTAACAGACGGTATATCAGAGGGAGACTTGGCTCTATTTCAGTGAGGAGAAATATATTATAAAAGAATTTGGAAGATTTTTCAATATTACCTAACTAGAATTATCGATCAAATAGTGGAAAAATGTCCAGTATTTTGTTGTATTTTTGTCCTCCTAGCAATTTCCGTAAATGGAAAATAATATTAGGGGTTGATGATAATCCATCCAAGTGGACTGGAGCTTGAGGTGAAGAAGAAGGTAAGTGTAAGTTTTGAGCTTATATTTAACTATTATTATTATTATTATTATTATTATTATTATTATTATTATTATTATTATTTATTTATTTATATATTTCTTGTCATTTTTGGTTCCCTCTTCTTTATCGTCACATAAATTCCCACCGGTCAGCTTGCTTAATATCGATGCGCCTGGATAACTGTTAGCCACGTAAGGCTCCACCTTTTCATACCTTCTTTTCTTTCTTTTCTTCTTGGTTAATTAATTTATCTCCAAAATACTAACAATAATCTCATTGTTAGAAGATAATTATACGAGAGTTTGTATCTCGTTAGACTTGTACTAGATGAAGTATTATTTGTTGTAATTACTCTTATAGATGTAGTCAAATACCTTGTAGATAAGCTCTAAAATCTTCTCATACTTGTATATATACTCCCATGTACTATCAGTTGAAGATACAGAAACATATACAGAATAACACGACAGTTATTTCTCAACACGTTATCAGCATGATAGTGCTCAACCAATTCGCGATCGAGCCAAAATTATCTGTCTGTCTAACGTGAGCCAAAATTATCTCCCGTCCACACCAATTTCCAGTTCCTAATTTTCGTGCACCGCCAATACTTGGACCATTAAGCTGAAGCAAATTCCGTGCACCTCATAACATGATGGATGCGGTCGATGTCATCAGAGATTACTTATTCCATTATCTTTATCTCTCTTAATCTCAATTACTTGGCCCATGCATATAGTATTATTTTTATGACCGATGATATACTAATACAATGCCTTTGGTTTTTGTTTTTCTCTTCATGTAGTTGATTATATAATAACCAAAATTTGATGACCACCTATCGGCAGCTGTGTCCTAGCTTGTCTCCTACTATGGATCGATGCGCGTGCGAAGTTATTTAGGCGTTGGACAATACATGCACATTCTGCCAACTACGCAACCTCTTATTACTCTCTCTCTCCCTCAATTTCAATTTAATTAATTTTATTCTTTTATTGATTCACAGTATGAGTTATCTGACCAAGATATATGTTTGATGATTGCATGTACATTACTATGGAGCAATTCCGAGATGGTGAAGCTACGGTGTACTATTGAGTGAGTATGTATGTAATACAAAACATCATAGACCGGAAGTGGTCAAGAATTGATTATTGAAAATTTATGAAATTCCAAAGAAGTATGAAATAACCAACCGGCGTTGTTGGGATATATTATGCACACCCATCACTACAAGAAATCCGTCAAATAGCGACGGATTGTATCCGTCGCTATATAGCGACGAATCGCTAGGTTTAGCGACGGAATGGAGACGGATTGAGCGAATTCGCTCAATTCGTCTCTAATCCGTCTCTAATCCGTCGCTACTCCGTCGCTAAATTAGCGACGGATGTGTTTCCGTCGCTATGTGGCGACGGATAAAAATATCCGTCGTTATTTAGGGACGGATATTATATCCGTCCCTAAATAAGTTGACCGGATAAAAAAATAAAAAAAAAAAGTAGAATTAATTTTAGCGACGGATCGATATCCGTCGCTATTTAGTGACGGACGTTAGCGATGGATAGCGATCCGTCGCTAAAATCAATATAGAATCGGGCAGTCTTCTCCATTTTTCAGCAGGTTCATTTTCTTCCTTCTTCCTTCTTCATTCGCCATTTCCAAATTCCGACCAAATTTCGACCGTTCCGGCCAATTTTGGAGTCTTCTTGAAGCCTGTGGGACAAGGAGCTCGTGTGGTCAACAAATTTCATCTTTTTTCGCTAAATCGAAGGTATTTTGGCTAAAACCCTAACTTTGCCAAATTTGGGGATTTTGTTAATTTCGACTAATTTGAGCAATTGCATGTTTATTGTAAGTATGTAGTAGTTAGTTTAGCTTATATTACGTAGTGTGTTAACTTTGAGATGTTCAATTGATATATTGATTGTGAATTTGGATTTTTAGTATAATGTTAAGATGTTTGGAAGTATGTAGGGTTGTTAATTTGATATTTTCGTATATGTAGTAGGATTAGAATGATTTAGTTGAGTGTTTTGGAACCCTTACTTGTTGACAAAATTGGGAATTTTGTTAATTTCGACTAATTATATCGAGGGAAAATTACACTGGCTCTCCCTAATAAAGTGGCCCAAATCATCGAAGCCCTAACATCTCAACAATAGCACATGAGGACAAGTTTCATAAATCAATAACAAGATGGTCCAAAAGTCAACTCAAATTTCCTTGGTGGTAGTCCGGAAATGACGTGGAAAATATAAAATATTCAGATCTTCAAAATTAAATTGCAATTAACCCCTCTTACTTATTTAATACCCAATTTATACCCTTAAAAAATTATGATAAACCATTTCAACCCTCATTTCAATTTTTCTATACAACTTCAATCAAGAATAAATTACAATCGAACCCTTTTAATTTTCTTACTTCATAAGTATCAAAATTTCTCATTCCTCCATTGATGAAGCTTGAAATGTTCCATTCTAAATTTTTTTTCATGTTCTTCCATTTGCCATTGATTCATAGTTTAGGAGGTTTGTTGAATTCGGGCTCCAATTGAGCCCGAATTCGAACTCCATTGCTGGAGCTTGAAGCTCCATTAATGGAGCTCAAAACTCCATTAGAGGAGCTGCAACATCTCCTTTAATGGAGCTTCTACAGCTCCATTAAATGGAGCTTAACTTACCAATGGAGTTGCTTAGCTCCATTAAAGCCGTGTACATTAATGGAGTTACATGACTCCATTAGCGAGCTGCACGGCTCCTTTAATGGAGTTTCAACGACCCATTAATGGAGTCTGGTTTCATTAATGGAGCCCGATTCGGCTTCGCCTGGCTCCATCCATGGGATTTAGAAAATAGAAGGGAGGAGGAATAAAAATGGATTGATATGAAGAATGAATTAGGATTAAGGTTTGAAGAAGAAGCAGATGAAAATGAATGGGTACATTTTCTTTGGGTCAATTTCAAAATTCATATAAACTTGTAAGGGTTGATTTGCAAATTGGTGTTTTAACTTCCACGTGGAAATTAATTTTTCAGCTGGTCAATAGGAAAATAAGTTTTTGGACTAATATGTTATTGTTGAATTGTCAGGGACTACGATGTTATTACGAAATTTATTAGGGGGTCCAAATGTAATTCACCCTATCAATTGTATGTTTATGGGAGCTATAGTATACTAGCTAGTTAACTTTGTGCAATTGATATATTGATTGTGAATTTGTATTGTTAATTAGTATAATGTTAGGATGTTTGTAAGTACGTAGTAATTTTGATTCGATAAATTCGTATATATACACTAGATTATGAAGATTTAATTAAGTGTTTTGAGACTATTTGGTGATTATATTAACGTAAAATGCATGTTATAAATCTAATAATTGTAGACGTGTCAGGCTAATCATATAATTATGAATCCCGATCGTTCATGGATGTACCGTCGCATAGTGAATGGTAGAATTCAGTCTAGTTTTGTGGAAGGGGTTGAATCCTTCATCGCTTTTGCGCTTACACAAACTACTTGTTTGAGTGGGGGGAAGATGAAGTGCCCTTGCAATGCGAACAAATGTAGGAATAAACAATTTTTGCCTCCTAAAACGGTAGTGGAGCACTTGAAACGTAAGGGATTCGTGTCTCAGTATGAGGTATGGTGTTATCATGGTGAGACACGAGCACCGTTCATGGATTATGAGCATCTCTCAAAGCGTAAAAGGAAGGAGAAAAATGTGATCGGAAGTACTCAAAATACGTCTACATCTGATGCTAATTATGATCATGAACGGATGGAGCAAATGGTGTATGATGTTGCGGGTCCAGAGTTCATGGACACCGTGGAGCCGAAGAGGGGGGGGGATGTGGAGGAGCCTCCGAATCCTGCGGATCAGGTGTTCTTTGACTTGCTGGAATCAGCAAAGAAGCCGATTTATCCGTGATGTAGGCTGAGCGAGTTGTCTTTGTTGGCTCGGCTAATGAGTTGTAAGGCTAATGGCCAGCAATCTGAAGCAAGCTTCAATGAATGGGTACAAGTAATGTCGGATCTTTGTCCGAAAGAAAATCTAGTTCCCACCAACTTTTACCAGGCGAAGAAAAAGATGCGGGGGATGGGGTTGCCCATGGAAACCATAGATTGTTGTGAGGATATGTGCATGATGTATTGGGGGGAGGATAAAGATCTACTGAAGTGCAAGTTCTGTGGTAAGGACCGGTACAAGCGTTACAAGGAGGGGGCTGCAAAGAAACGTCAGAAGAAAAATCTACCACATAAGAAAATGTGGTATTTTCCTCTAGCACCTCATTTGAAGAGGTTGTACGCTTCAAGTGCTTGTGCCGATAAAATGCGGTGGCACAAGGAGCGAGTAATCCCGGAAGAGGGTAGAATGGAGCATCCATCAGACTCACCCACATGGAAAAGTTCGATACGACCTACCCGGAGTTTGCAGCCGAGCCTAGAAATGTACGCTTGGGGCTTTGTACGGATGGTTTTAACCCGTTTGAAAATGACCGGAAGTACTCTTGTTGGCTACCACATGTGACCGCATAACCCGCCCCGGTGAGTGCATGAAGGAACCATTCATGTTCTTGACTGTGTTGGTGCCCGGGTCAGATGATCCGTCACAGAAGCTGGATGTGTTCTTCCAGTCCCTAATCAAGGAGCTGATTGAGTTGTGGGAAAATGGTATCCCGGCATATGATGTGTCAAAGAAGAAGAACTTTACATTGAGAGCAGCATTATTGTGGACCGTGAGTTATTTTCCTGTGTACTCCATGCTATCTAGAAGGAAAACTGCGGGCTTTAATGCATGTCCACATTGTATGGAAGACACTGATGCATTTAGACTGAAGGAGAGCGAAAAGGAATGTTGGTTTGACTGTCATCATAGATTTCTACCAAAGGACCATACATTCAGGAAGAACAAGACTCAATTCTTGAAAAATAAAGTAGTGAACAAAGGCGCCCCGAGACAACTTACTGGTGCAGAAATACTTTCGGAGATAGATAGGTTGGGTCTTATGAAAGTGACTGAAGTTGGGTCGGATAAGCATAGCGAGAAAATTAGCAAAAATTGTGGATGGAAGAAGAGAAGCATCTTCTGGGACTTGACTTACTGGAGCAGTCTTCTTATACGTCACAACTTGGATTTCATGCACATTGAGAAAAACGTGTTCAAGAACTTATTCAACATGATTTGCAACATTCCCGGAAAAACAAAGGACACCCCTAAATCTAGAGCCTAGTTGGATACATTGTGTAAAAGGCCCGAGTTGACAAAGCAGAATGATAAGGGGCAGTGGCCCAAGGCATGCTACACAATTGACACTGAATCTAGGAACAAACTATTTGATTGGGTGAGGGGATTGAAGTTCCCCGACAATTACGCCTCAAAGTTGGGGCGGTGTGTGGATGTGAAGAGGACAAAGATGTACGGGATGAAGAGCCACGATTGTCATGTGTTCATGGAGAGGCTTCTCCCTGTTGCATTTCGAGAAATTCTACCTAAACCTGTATGGATTGCGATCACCGAGCTAAGCTTATTTTTCAAGAATTTATGCTCAAGGGTGCTTGACGATGTAGTGTTAGCAAATCTTGAAAGCAACATACCATTGATTCTATGTAAGCTCGAGCGTATCTTTCCTCCGAGCTTCTTTGATTCTATGGAGCACTTGCCGGTTCACCTCCCACATGAAGCGAGGCTTGCTGGACCGGTTCAGTATCGATGGATGTATCCATTCGAGAGGTGTGTAATCAAGGTAATCATTTACTTATAAAGTCTGAATTTTCCCAAGTTACATTGTGTTACATCAACATATATGCATTACAGGTACTTGGAGAAATTGAAGAGGTATGTCAGCAACAAAGGCAAGCCTTAATTAGGGATCGATGGCCAATGCCTACGTGCGAGAGGAAGCTGCAATCTTCTGCTCCAATTACTTTGGGGACCATGTCCCGACGAAGGCATCTAGGCCGTCCAGAAACGCACACACATTTGAAGTTCAAGAGGATGATGACGTTTCCATTTGAATTTTTAGGGTCTCCGGGAGACCTATTGGATAAGAAAAGACAGAATGGCTGACGGATAAGGAGCTGAAGGCAGCCACATATTATGTCCTCTCGAACTGTGCTGAAGTTGACAAATTTATGGAGATTTATGCTCGGTGAGTAGCTTTCTTACGCTAACATATGGATTTTAACTTCTAACTACTATATATATCTAATCATGTAATCGTGTCCATAGCCTTTTCAAAGAGAAGAATCCAACAATGGAAGATGACGTAATTGAAGAACTGCTTCAAGAGAAGTTGGAAACAGAATTTGCAGATTGGTTCAAGGAGTACATACGAAATCCTGTCAACAAAGTCACATGTCCTTACTTATAATCTCTAGCAGAGGGACCAAACAGAAAGGTCTCCACATTCTCATCGTACATAGTAAATGGCCTTAGGTTTCAAACAATTGAGTCTAACACCGCCATGGCCACAAGCAATTCTGGGGTGTGTGTCAGGGGGCAAGATCAAGAAGCAACTGATGATTTGTATGATTTCTACAGGAACCTGAGACGAATTGTGCGACTTGAATATCCGGGGTTTCCTTTGAAAAGAACCTTTCTGTTTAATGTTGACTGGTATAATCCTACTCCAAGTGGTACGCAGAAACACGAGCTCTATCAGATGGTAGAAATTAACCATAGGAAGAGGTATCGTACTAAGTATGAATTGTTTATCTTGGCGACTCAAGCACGGCAGGTGGTGTTTATTGAATATCCAAGCCTCGAACGCGATAAGGCGGACTGGTTGGCTGCGATGCATATACAGGCCCGCTCCAGAGTACAGTACATTGATAAGGATGACTCAATTACCAATTCGTATCAAGAAGAGGTCGTCGATCAAACAACGAGAAAGCCTGTACAAGCTGATGATGAGTTCATAGACCTGCATGAAGACCAATTTATAGACTTAACAATAGCCGAGGAGGACGAGGGTATGTGTGTATTGTATGCTTAGTTGTTATGTGTATATATGCTTAGTTGTTGATTATTATTACTTTTTGTGCGTTAATATATGTCAAATGTATATGTTTAATTTACATGCATATTCATGTATTCTTTACTAACACATTTTTTCTTGCAATTTCTTATATGCTCTTGCAGATGCCGCGCCAAAGGAAGTCGACATACCTTCCTCCCGGGTGTAGGGGTGCTAGTCCAGCGGGTTCTAGTAGTACACCAAATGAGTCATGGTACTAGTCCTCTCGTTGGATACGACATTGGTGGAGCAAGAACCGCCTCAGTACGGAGACTCCACCATTTACACGGCACATGCTCCTTGTGACTACCCTCCGACGGTGTCCCTACTGACGCGTTTGACGGTGCTACATTTCAGGGGAAGCCGGTGTTGTTCCCCAATGGCAGGAACAAGTAAGTATTATGGATTTGTAGAACATATACTTAAGATAAATATATGTTACATGATTTTACTAATGAATATTCGTTTCTTGTTTGTCTCATTGATAACAGGTTTTGGCCTCCGGATGCCTCGGACAAACTAGGCAAAATCTTCAGGGGGGGCGGGAGATGCCGGGACAGGGAGGCAAGAAGTGGTCAAACGTCCCGGACCAGATGAAGCACTTTTACTTCGATGAGCTGCGCGTAAGCTTAAATGTTACAATGAATGCTTTATTTGTTCTTTTAATCATTGTGTTAATGTGTGTGGTATGTTAGCCACTATATCTGTGAGTGGTATGTTAGCCACTAAGCTTGTTTTGATGTGTTAGTCACCATTCATGAACTTGTTGTGTCATTTGAGTGGTATGTTAGCCACTGAACTTGGGTGATATGTTAGTCACCATTGTGTTAGTCAATTTTAGGACAATTTGAGTAGCTTGTTTTGATGTGTTAGTTACCATTTATGAACTTGTTGTGTCATTTGAGTGGTATGTTAGCCACTGAACTTGGGTGATATGTTAGTCACCATTGTGTTAGTCAATTTTAAGACAATTTGAGTGGTATGTTAGCCACTAAGCTTGTTTTGATGTGTTAGTCACCATTTATGAACTTGTTGTGTCATTTGAGTGGTATGTTAGCCACTGAACTTGGTGATATGTTAGTCAATTTTAGGACAATTTGAGTGGCATGTTAGCCACTAAGCTTGTTTTGATGTGTTAGTCACCATTTATGAACTTGTTGTGTCATTTGAGTGGTATGTTAGCCACTTAATTGAATTGTTGTAGGACTACTACATTTGAGTGTCATTTGAGTGTTATATTTAAATTGTTATCTTTCTTTAAACTTGTGTAATTTTTACTTTGAATGGAATTGTTGTAGAAGGACTACTACATTCCCAATGTCCTGGTGTCCCAGTTGTACTCCGTTTTCGAGACTTTAGGGTCAGACATCTACAGGAAAATGGTCTACAAAATGAAGGAGACACGCAGGCAACCAACTTGGGTGGGGGATGACAAGTGGGCACTGTGGGAGACATACTGGAATGATCCCTTCGTCCAGGATCAAGCGTACAAGAACAGACAAAACCGTTTGTCTGAGCCGCAAGATGGTACGGGCACTGCCAGACATTAATATGGGTCGCGAGCTGTTGTTACAGATCACGTGATGGAGGTTAGTAAATATGTTGTTTATGACTTGGAATATGATACATAACAATTTTTTGCTTTCACACCTGTCAACTAACTACTTGTTTGCACATATGTTTTTTTAGGCGATAGAGGATGACCAAGAGTGCTATGTACCACTTCAAGAAGGCTAAGCTGAAGAATGGCATATGGACTGACGTGAGGGCCGAGCGTATTGCGGTACATTTCTGTCTTAAGGTTAACATGTGTATTTGAGTATTTTAAAGTGATTCCTAAAATTGCATCTCATTTCGTATGCAACCAACAATTGCAGAGTGAGGTCGAGAGGAGGATGGACGAGAGGATGATCGACGGTCATGAGCTGTCAATTGAAGAGCAAGACCAGATCTTCTTCGAGGTCAACCCAATGGACATCAAGGGTCGAATGTATGGATTGGGAAGTTTGGGCCCTTCCATGAGTTCTGGTAGCTTCTCGGTCCTGTGGATCGGGATCGCGATCTAATCTCTACACATGAGCGGAGTTCAAGAGATGATGACTCCTCTCCACCAGGAAATAGCTGCGACCAAGGCAGCTTACGAGCAAGTGCTTGAGGAACAAGCTCGTATGGCTCAGCGGATGGACGCTTTGACCCAGATGTTCAGTAGTTCTTCCCAGTCTCACCCACCGCCTCCTCCCGATTATTCTTAGTTACATCAGACTTATTATGGACTTGTTATGGATAATTTGACACTATTTCACCTTCTTCTTGTTTCGGATAATTTATAGATAATTTATATTATTTCGGATATATTAATGCAATTTAATTGTTTCGGGTATATTATCTATGATTATATTATGTGAAAAAACAGGTGAAACGGAAATATTAAAAAAAAATATTTTAAACAGTGAATTTAGTGACGGAACAAAATTCGTCGCCAAATTCACGAATAAGGGCGAATTAGCCCATTGAATTTAGCGACGGATTTTGTTCCGTCGCTAAATCCCGTCTCTAATTAGCGACGGATAAGTAATCCGTCGCCAATTTGGAGGGACTGGTCAACGGATTAATCCATCGCCAGTTCGTCGTTATGTAGCGACGGAATACTTATCCGTCGCCAAAAAAAATAGTGACGATTGGTTTGGAGACGGAGGGTTATCCGTCTCTAAATCCGTCGCTAAGGATTTAGTGACGGATCGGCACAGTTTTAGCGACGGATAATTCCGTCGCTAAAACTCGTTTTTTTTGTAGTGCATATTGGACGACGCTATTGATGGTGATGCAAATAAAATATGAATATCCAACCGGCGTAGTTGGATATATACAAATTACTTATGTTGTGAGACAATTACTGATGATGATATGCTAGAAAAGAATACACTATTTTCTATGCCTCGAATATGCTATACAGTAGCAATATTATGAAAAAAGGGCATGCGTCATTGCGTGAGACAAATACGACATATACGAGGCAAACGAAGCCAAAATATGTTTGAATGATAGTGTTGGATGATATTGCATCAACACATCACATGACTACTTGTCAATGATAAAAGCTTGTGAGATATATATGATTACCAACATGAAATTGGTAAATATTAATGGTGCCATGAGCATTTGAGGGGAGCATTATATTGCAAATGCTCAAGTTTATATATACCCTCTACATATGGATTATGTCGAGAGAAGACATAACGAAAGTGTATGGCTTGATTTCATCATCATACAAGAGCTTGTACTCTAACAAAAATGTGCTCAATAAAATATATTAGACTAAATTCCAAAATGAATTGATATGATATTAGTCTTGCCAAATATGAAAGGCACATCGATTGTGTCCGAATGTCACATTATTGAAAGGCCAAATTCAAGTGATGTATGAGAGATGATCTCGATGTGACAAATTAGGCCATCCGGGTATAAGTACCCGTTTTTGTGAAACATGAAGTTTCCATATTATGGCAAGACACAACATTGAGATGAAGCATGATTATGGAGATCCTTAAATGAGTAAAAGTCACACTTTTAAAGTTGACAGTGATTGATATATAAGTGGCCGGAAACCCACAACTATAATCTCCAATTTGAGGGCAAAATTATTTTCAGCACGAGAAATCCAACTGTGCATACTAGATGGTTGTATGCATATATATTGACTCCCTATCATATTGTTCTTTTTCGTAGAGAACTAATGCGTGAAGCATACTAGATGGTTGTATGCATATATGATTATCTAAGCTGGGCATGCAAATTTCTATTTTGAGCCCTTATTACTAGTATGAGCTAGTTTTTCCCAGCTTAGGGGAGGAAGAACATGAGGAAGCTGGTAAAAACAAATTCGTAGAGCAAATTGATCCCATATATTTGAAAGTTCAGTCTTGAACTAAATATTCAGCTTCATGTTACTAAATCGAGATATGTTCAAACATGAAATTATATGATTTGAATGTTAACCCGCTATGACCCTATATTTTGAGTCATACAGAATTGCATATTGATATAGAATGACATGTGTTGGACATTGAGATATCTTGCCAATTGTCTAATGATTCTCAGTGAAATACGGTTCCAATGCTAAGTGCAATACAAAAGGATTGGCAAGAAAATGCAGTTGGTACTCTTGAGGAGTATTGAATGCCATGAATGACATGGATATCTGAATTATAATAGATGGCCTATATGAAAGGAAGTGGTACCTACATACATATTCAGATATCGATGATCAGTACTGACATGATCTAGCAAAGAGATTTTGATATACCGGTATACATGAAACCGAGAGACTTATAAGCATATGCGAAATTCGATGGACATGTAAATGGGAATCTTACATGTGAGTCCATTCGATGACATCATGATGATGATAATGATGGAAAATGAGCTCATGGACTTGAGGTCCTTTTGATCAAACGAATTCGAGATACGTTGTATACATGAATTGTGATTGGTTTGACTTACGACTCATATGATTTGAGAAAGTTCAATGAGGGGAGATATCATCTCCGGAACTGAGTCCCGAAAGGAGACTAAAAGTATCATGTCGGCGAACATGGATTGAATGAGGAAAGTTCTTGAGGAACTAATATTTACCTCTATACTGATTTCATAATCAACTTCACATTGACAAAATACGGATGAGTTCACCACAGTGAATAGTGAAGTATGAGATATGATTCTCATGACTCGTGAACAGTATTATTGGTTACATCGATATTAACTTAACCTGAAGTTTGAGCATGTAAGGGATTATTACAAGGTTTATTCTTGCTATCCTTGAGATTCACATGGTCCAAAAGTACCACAATCAGTTGAGCTATCAAGAGCTATAATGGTCCTTACTATACCTCCTGAAGAAGGTACATGAATTAATGGCAGTCAAGCAACAATGACTAATTCTGCGCATTCCATGAGAAGTTGTACTCTTTTTCCCTTTCTAGGTTTTTATCCCAATGGGTTTTTACTAGCGAGGTTTTTAACGAGGCAACATTATAAGCGCTTATACATCTCCATGATTATGAAACTGTTTGGTAAAAGATAAAAGTTATGTGTTTGTTGGATATCTTTACAATATTATGGAGTGATGTTATGGAACATTGAAACTATATGATGTTTCAAGTTTTTGAAGAGTTCTTCCTGAAGAAGACAAGGCATACATTACCAAAGTTATTCTCCGTCATTACCTATGAGAAGAAGATTCCATTGAAGTACAACATATTTTGAAGATTTGATTACTCACATCACATTCGACATCATCATTTGGGAAGTTAGTTTGGAAGATTAGAATTTGCAATGGTTCAAAGAAGTACAATGATGCATCAATCAGGGGAGATGGATACGCACTGCACTCTTTTTCCCTTGACTATATTTTTATCCCACTGAGTTTTTCTTAGCAAGGTTTTTAATGAGGCAGTATTCCCACAGCGTATCAAGTATCAACGATCGTCAACTCATGTTCATTTAAGGGGAGTGTTAGAAGATAAATGTACAAGAGTTTGTATCTCGTTACACTTGTACTAGATGAAGTATTATCTGTTGTAATTACTCTTCTAGATGTAGTCAAATACCTTGTAGATAAGCTCTAGAAGCTTCTCATACTTGTATATATACTTCCATGTACTATCAGTTGAAGATACAGAAACAGATACAGAATAACACGACAGTTATTTCTCGAACACTCATCATTTTTGCATTAATCATCATAAGTTATTATTAAGGACTCTACTCTAAATCCTTGTACGTAATCTATGCAGAGAAGATACTGTATGTGGATATCGTACTTATCTTAAGTAACTAAACCACCTAGTTAGCAGGTAAGATGCTTTACATGTGTAACACGACTTGAGTCGATGGTGGACAAGAACTAATACTTCATGGGACCAAATTGTACAATGTGATATCATTTTGGAAGTTTGGAGTTCATAAATTGTTTATTAAATATTACATATAAATTGTTTCATAAATTTTAGGGGTGAACGGGCTACTGTGCACCGATGAATACAAGCCATAGATTATCCCAACTCACCATTTTTTATTGTGGAAAAGACGTGGGATGTGAAGTTGAGTTAGAGCAGAATATCACATTGCAACGACGACGACTACTACAAGTAGCTAGCCTTGCTTTCAAGAATTTTGTTAATGTCCCGTAGCCCATGCAACCAGTTATAGTTCTAGTTGTACCTCTTGAAGTAAATAAATCTAATTAAGTTGATTTCCATAACATACTAGTACTAACACGTGACGATGCCACGGTATAATTTTACTTTTAATAAAAAGCGGGGGCAAAATAAATTAATTGAGAAAATAAAATAGTCAAACTTACTTGTAAACAACGTTGGTTGGCCGTGGTATCGGTGGAAAATAAAAATACTATTCATCGTGAAGTATATGCTTTGAAAGGGTAGGATTCAACCTTAACCCGTTCGGGACTCGACGGGTTGATAACATATATTTTATATCTGACATATTAGTTAGTATAGATACGTGTTTAAAAAAAAATTGTATCCCTTAAATATGAACTAAAACAAAATACAAAAGTGTAAAACACAATTAATAGGGTTGGTTTCCAACAACCTGAACTGTGGTATTTGGTAATCCCACCACACACAAAGATTATTATTATACAAAATAGTTTCACCCCTCCCCCCCCGAAATCATAATCGTAGAGAGAAGATCGAAGAGAGTTTCCCCGCCTATCCCCCACCCCGGCATGTAGTTTTTAAAAATCAAGCAAATGAAATATAATACCGAGTATAATTAATAGAGCAGATATAACATTACCCCAAAACATTGTTAAACATCTCCTTGTAAACCACCTCAGCGGTGGTTTCCAAGTTAGACTTATCAGAGTCTTAGAGTTGAATTTATCCTACCAATTTAGTTCCCAAAATCGAAATGATCTTATTATTATAGTTGGTTTACATGTGAATAGAGTCCATCAGTAAATATCCCTTCATTAAAGTAATTTCCACATATAGTATGATTTAGCTTTCAAATATAGTTTCCAATTTGTAATTATTACAATCTTATACTCCCTCCGTCCCGGAGAACTTCATACGTTAGGGTTGGCGCGCAGTTTTATGCGAAAAGTTAAAGTAATGATAGAATATAGAAAGGGTGGAAAAAAGTGTACTTTTAGTGGCAAATTGTGTAATTTGAGTGTAAAGTTTATATTGTTTATTAATTGTTGGGTGTGGGGTAGCTTCCTTTTTTGGTAATGTATGAAGTTCTGTGGGACGGCTAAAAATGACAAATGTATGAAGTTCTGCGGGACGGATGGAGTAGTTTGTTTACCCTCCATAGTGAGTTCTCAAATAGAATTATCACATTTTTAGATTATTTCTCCATATAATATGGTTTACACTTATAATAGAGCTTTCAAGTCTGACTGATCTCATTCATAGAATATGTTTACCGTTCAAATTAAGTTACTAATTCATAATTTATCTTATTTTTATATTATTTTCTAAATAGCATGGTTTATCCTTCCCTTAAAGTTCTCAAGTTAAAATTATATCATTTTTTCAGTTGTTTTGCCCTTCAAATGGAGTTCTTGATTAAGAATTATTCCATTCTTAAAGTTGAGTTTAACCTTTAAATTCAATTTCCAAGTTGAAATAATCTCATCGTTAATAGTTTACTCTTAAGGTTGATTTACTAAGTTGGAATGATGCCGTTCTTCCAATATTTATTTGCATTTCTCCTTAAGTTGAGTTCCCAAGTTGGAAATATCCAATACTCAAAGATGAGTTTACCATTCGAACTAAGTTTTCAAGTTTGAATAATATCATTCTTATAGTTGGTTTGCCATTCAAATTAAGTTCTCAAGTAGATTTATCTCATTATTATAGTTGATTGTTTGTCACGCCCCAAAACCAAAACAATTTGGCGCGACCGGCCGTCTATCGTGAGATGGGCTAACGCCAAGACGAAGCCTTCCTTTAATCCTCAAATACATCAATTATCTCAGAGTGGTACAAACAGAGCATGTAAAATCCTATATAGAACAATAATTACAAATCATCAAACGACTACAACGATTCCAATACTACAAGTCATCCTATACAATACTAAGCTCGAGTTTACAGCTACTAAACAGCCTTCATAAACTCTATCACATGTCCACCCTGCTCGACTCCAAGGTACCATCAACCGATATCACTTCTCTAAACATCTGAAAGGGGTGGGTAAGGGTGAGCCTCAATGACACTTCTACCGGATTAAGCAGCGTAGTAAAACATACATATTTATATACACACGATAACAATTCACATATCCAAAATCAGAACATTGATGTTGGTCCAGATAACGGCAAAGTAAAAGACTAGAGGGGGGGGGGGTGAATAGTCTTTTAAAACTTTTGTCGATAACAACTATTTCTCCTGAATAGATATCTGATACTTAGAATAAGAGTGCGGAAGACCTAATAAAGATAAGTGCAGAAACAGTTAATATGTGTGTGTGTGTGTTGCTGAAGTATAAATACAGAAAGGTAAATGACATAACAAGTATAGTGGTATCTGGAGGTGGCGTAATCCTCCAACTAATCCACTTCGGTCTATCAGAGACCTAGAATTCACTAGAACAGATAATTGAGATTTCCTTACAATAATCCTATTCTAAGATTCTTAACAATTGGTTCCCTACCAAATGTTCCCCCTGAGTTGTTCCCCGGCTTTCACAGCCAAGTACTTCCTATACTCAGAAACCTTTGAGTTATTCCCTAGCTTCCCAAGCTAAGTACTTCCTATACTCAATAACCTTGGAGTTATTCCTTAGTTTCCCAAATCAAGTACTTCCTATACTCCGGTAACCTTGGAGTTATTCTCTGATTTTTCAAACTAAGTACTTCCTGTACTCCACGCCAGTTATGGTGTTGGTTTTTGGTTTGAGTTGTCAGATGAGTGTCTTAATAACTTTTCAGTTAATCAGATAGCTATGTGAATCAAGTTACTTAATACACTTTACAGCGTATGGTATCTTGTTCGATTTTACTGACCCAAGTCTTATGATATCTGTTCAAGAGAATGAATCTCAGATAGTTGATCTTTTGATTCAACTCCTTCACAGATAGCTTTGCTTGTTTAGGATCAGGACACTTAGAACTTCAGTGTTTACTCAAGATCAAAAGCTTTGGTCGCAACAGAAAGCTTTGAGAATAAGTAAGATGCTTTGAGAGAGAGTAAGACGATCAGCGTTTGTATGCAGTTCAAGATGTTCAGTGTGTTCTCTCAAGTTGTCTAAGTGTTGATATTTATAGATGAATTTGAGTGCCATTTGAATAGTATCCGTTAGGCTCAAATTCAAACTATCGATATCTGTGTATAATCAGAAAGGTTTTGTCTTCTTCTCGAAGTTGCCGTTGCTTTTATTCGCACATCTCCGTCTGCGGCATTAAATGCATTGTACTATACTTTTGTCCTCAGAGTGTCAACGGAACTATGCTTTGTATCGTAGACTAGTGTTATCTCGATTCTTTGCACGCCCTTATCTTCATTCTTCGATACCACTTATATTTATTGAAACAACTTTATTTGCAATATATATTTCTTTCGTAAACGTGGTTAAAGCTCAAGGTATCCGAGAATAGATATCTGGACACTTTCCTTGTTTTCGGATATGTATCTTATTTCTCGATATCTCTTGTGACACGCTTTGTTTGAAACTATTCGTCTTTAAGATATCCGCTAAGATATCTGAACAAATTCAAAGAATCTTGTGCGCTTTTCTTCAAGTCTTCAATGTCGTTGAGCTCATTGGATGTCTTCTTCTTGGTCTTCTCTTACATAAAATAAAATTACATTTTGAGACCTAACATCCTATACAAGATTAGCTAGACTATCATACTTAGTGGTTTCCTTTTACAATGTTCAAGTGAACCAAGAGTACTAATCACCTTTCTGAGACTAAGATAAGTCATCATGTTGCTGATCAAAATCTAAACAGATATTTCTAACAAAATATCTAACAAATTTCCCCCATTTTGATCAGTCAACGATGACTATCTTCCCTATTACAAATCTGGATGAGGAAACAATCCACTACTTAATCATTTCTTAAGATCTTTCAATTCATATAATTAAGTGCAGAAAGTAGACATCAACCAAATCACAAGGTGTGATCTTTGCTGACAAGTAATCTTTTTAGAATACTATATGAGAGTAAGTTCTTCAGATAAGTTACAACTAAAGATTACAGATAACTTTAATACAAGATACAGTTAAGCTCAGTCAGCAAAAATACAAAAACTACATAGTAAATTAGGACAACAGGAGTAACCAAGCTCCAAGTAAACATCCTAAAGAACTAGTCTTCAAGTCTTCAACAGTATTTCTATGGATCAGTCTGCAAATTTCCTATCTCCAAACCTTTTGATGTCATCAGAATAATCATAGAGAAGAGTTCTAACAAGCATCTCTGTTTCTCTGGCAAATCCACAGACCTCTTTATAGGTTTTGGTAGGATTTTTCTTGGCAAAGTGCTTGACCCATAGGTACTTTCCCCACTTCCAGGCATGCTCTATTCTGATATCTGAAAGCTTGAAGTATTCGTAGATAATCTTGGATATCCGATGTCACCCTTGTATTGATCTTCCGGATAGAACGACTCATGTGGTTCCACAAAGAAGTCTTGGTCTTGTGCTGTTCTGTGATATTCGTGGATTTTGTGCACATCATCCGCTTTCCATATGGACAATCATCAGAGAGGTCCTTCTTCATGGCTTCAGTTCTCTTGACAACTTCAAAATCCAACCATGCTTTGATGTGATTGGTGTTGATCAAGGTAGGTTTATTCTTTCTCCATGCCATAAGTTGTTTATGGATTGGTTCTGGAAATCTTGAATTTACCAATAGATGCTTCAGTTCCAGAATCCAATAGCCATTCTTTTGATTGATGCACCAGAGTGAGGAATCATTGTCATACTTCACATACTCAATTTCGCTTCTTCCACGAGTGGAAGTTGACTTTGTCTTTGCTCAGCTCTCAATCTGTTCCTTCTCTGTCTAGAATTCTCTTTGGGGTTGTTGCTTGAAGAACCACCACCCTGGATAGACTTGGTATTTCCAGAGGGTGTTTTAGCTGCCAAAGGCTTTGCAGCTATGGGCTCAGTTAGGCTTTCAATTTTCCTTTTTCTGTGAAGAGGAGCTTCATCTTCATCAGTCTCTTCATCACCATCAAGATCAATTCTTGTGAGATTTTTGCAGCCTTCTTCATTGCCCTGGGACTTGATTTGACCTTCTTCTTCTTTAGAAGATTCATCAATCCCTCTAACTTGTCTTCTCCTTGGAGCCTTGGTACTCCTTGGAGGTTTCTGTGCCATGGCCCTTGTTACCATTTTGGTTCCTTCTGGTTTCGGAAGAAATTTTGGCTTGAGGAGGGTTCATTGATTCAGAGTGGTGGCTGGGAAGTTTTTCTTCTTCCTTTCTGAGCCGCACCAGCTCCAGATTTCTTCTTGATTTCATCCCCTTCTTCCCATTCCCCCTGACTTTGAGTCCAGATTTGTACTTTCTTTCCCCCTTAGTCATTGTTGGCTGACTCAGTCTTATAAAGGAATCTGAGAGAGAGTCAAAATGCCCTTGTAAATAGTTGTAGGCAGTGACCAACTTCTGAAGTTCGGCTTTGAGCTCCTGATTTTGCTTGATAAGTCCATTGTCCTTATCAGTGAGCTCTGCCAATGGGCCTAGGATGGCATCTGCTTCCAAAGAAAGGTAACTTGCCTCTTGAAAAGCTTTTTCAGCTAAAGACACATCATCGTCCCTTATCATTCCCAGATCTTTCTGAGCAATGACCATGCTAGTTGTTCTCTGAGTGATGAGCTCAGTGAACTTTCTCATTTCAGAGGGGACTGAGGCAATTACTTCCTTGTTCTGTGAAGACATCTCCTTGTTCAAAGTAGCCAGTACTTGGTACCTGTTCATGTATTCATGGGAGTGGACGTTTGGCAGTTTGTTGAATATTGTAGGAGCAATCAACTTCTTTTTTAAGTGAGAAACCGCTAAATGTTCATGGCGGTGCTCTGCCAAAGTCTTGTCTTCTTCATCATCTGAGTGATTAGCCTAGTGATCTTCATCCTCTTGGACATTCTCATCGATCGTATCGAATCCAGCAACCATCTCAGAGATTGATTTCTTTCCTTTCTGGGAGGAGGATGGTACTTCTTTCGAAGATGATGCAACCTTAGCATCATGCTTGACTTCAGATACTTCTTCAGTATCGAGTTCTTTGGTGATCTGTTGCACAGCATCCCTTAGCTCTTTAACCTCAGAGTAAGCAATCATTTCTTCTAAGTATAGATCTTGTAGTTGATCAATCTTATCTCTGGATTCAGCTATTTGATCTTCCAGTTGAAGATGGAGCTGTTGTTCTTCTTCCAACAGTTGTCTGAGTTGAGCAGATCTTGTTTGAGTGTTTAAGATTTTCTGATTGGTTTCTTCAGAAAGCTCAACTACTTGTTCAGTAGTAACTGCGTGTTGGTGAGAAGATGGATGAGTAGATTTCTGAGGTGATGAAGACGGAGATTTCTGTGAAGTCTTCTCAGTTTGCTTTTCAGCAGCTGAGGCATTGTTTCTCTGTGAAATTCCTCCGGTCCCTGGTGCAGGGGCATCATCATCATCCTTTTTGTCATTATCATCCTTTTGGTGATGGTCAGTGGGAGGTTCATCAAAGTAATTTTCATTCATTTCTTCCTCCTCATCATCTTCAGATACAAGATTGATCACTTCCGGGATAGTGATCTTCTGCCCATTAACTTCTTCTTGTTCAGAAGGTATGAATTGCAGAGTCTGGGGCAGGACTGGCTTGAATGCCATCTGTAATCTTGTCTGACCATCTGCCATTTCAAAGGCATGTATCAAACTATGCGCCACTTCTCTGGAAAAGTCCTTATGTAGTAGTCGAATCGTGTATTGTTCTGTAGGGAACATTGCTTGGACATATGTTTCCAGGTCAAGAGCTCGTGCTCGTCTGGTTGGTTGATCAGTGATTCTCAATATTTCAGAGAGATCAGAGTACCTTAACTTCTGCCATTTCTTGAAGCATTGAATATGCTTTGGCAGGGTGTGAGCTTTGAAGAAGTGAAGTAGTCCCTTGTTTCTTCAATGGGAACTCGCTTGCATCTGCTTTGAGCTGAAAGAAGGAGTTTTGAGTGATTTTCAAAACTTTTGTAGATATCCGAGTAGAAGTGTAGTTTAGTTTCGAGTTACCCGAGTATGAACATCGCTCAGATATTTGTTCTCTCGAGACAATTGGTGTCTCGGATATCTTGTTGTGAGGTGGAGACTTGAAAGTCCGTCCTCATCAACCTTTCTTTCTTGAACACGAGAAAATACAATACTTAGGAAATAGTTTGAAAGAACCTATGCATAAATATGCTTTTAATGAATTCTGATTTGAGCTACTTACTTCCTCAACAGGAAGCTCAGATTCATTTTTCTCAGAAACTTGTGCGCTTCGGTGTTCTTTCGTCGATCTCATTGGGGCTTCATCAATTTCCATTGATGCAGGGGAAGTCGCAACTTTATCCCCTTGCTTTTCTACTTCTGAAATATCCTGTAAGTAGAAAGTATTGAATATTGGAAGAGATAAAGGATAACCCAAGATGAGGAATACTTGTCACTTGATTGTCATATACCTTCAAGTTTGAAGGCTCAGTGATGTGTTCTTCAGAAACCTTGTTGGTTTCTGGGTTTGTCTCTGGCATTTCTGCCTTATCTTCTTCCATCTTAGTTGGAGCCTGTTAGAAACATTTATCATGAATGAGCACATAAACCTTTTTTTACTGAAAAATTAGTTCTCTTTAAGAATCATTTACCTGTGGCACATGCTCAGATTTCTCAAGAGTTGAGGTTGAAGGGACCTCTTTTTCAGTATCTGAGGCAAGCTTCTCAACTTCCTCTTTGTTAGATATTTTGTTAGAATATCTGTTTAGATTTTGTTCAGCAACATGATGACTTATCTTAGTCTCAGAAAGGTGATTAGTACTCTTGGTTCTCTTGAACATTGTAAAAGAGGAAACCCACTAAGTATGATAGTCTAGCTAATCTTGTATAGGATGATAGGTCTCAATATGTAATTTTTTTTTTTATGAAGAGAAGACCAAGAAGAAGACATCCAAGCAGAAAGCTCAACAAGAATTGAAGACTTGAAGAAAACTGCACAAGATTACTGAATCTGTTGTTCAGATATATTAGCCAGATATCTTGTAGACATGAACAGTTTCAAACAAACTGTGTCACAAGAGATATCTGAGAAATGAGATACATATCTGAAGACAAGGAAAGTGTCCACAGATATCTATTCTCAGATACCTTGAGCGTTAAACATGTTTCTGAAAGAGAAACATATATTGCAAACAAAGTTGTTTCAATCAATACAAGTGGTATCTGAAGAATGAAGATAAGGACGTGCAAAGAATCAAACAACAAGTCTAGTCTCTGATACAAAGCATAGTTCCGTTGACACTACAGGACAAAAAGTATAGTACAATGCATTTAATGCACGGACAAAGATGTCTGAGTAAAAGCAACGGCAACTTCTAAGAAGAAGACAAAACCTGCTACAGTACTATACACACAGATATCGATAGTTTGAATTTGAGCCTAACGGATACTATTCAAACGGCACTCAAATCCATCTATAAATATCAACACTTAGACAGCTTGAGAGGACACACACATTGCATACGCTGAAACATAGAACTCTGAACATCCTACTCTCTCAAAGCAACTTACTTATTATCAAAGCTTTCTGTTGCGACTAAAGCTTGTGATATTGAGTAAACACTGAAGTTCTAAGTGTCCTGATCCTAAACAAGAAAAGCTATCTGTGAAGGAGTTGAATCAAAAGATCAACTATCTGAGATTCATTCTCTTGAACAGATATCATAAGACTTGGGTCAGTAAAATCGAACAAGATACCATACGCTGTAAAGTGTATTAAGTAACTTAGTTCACAGCTATCGAATAATCGAAAAGTTATTAAGACGCTCATCTGACAACTCAAACCGAAACCAACACCAAAACCGGCGTGGAGTACATGAAGTACTTAGTTTGAAAAATCAGGGAATAACTCCAAGGTTACCGGAGTATAGGAAGTACTTGATTTGGGAAACTAAGGAATAACTCCAAGGTTTTTGAGTATAGGAAGTACTTAGCTTGGGAAGCTAGGGAACAACTCAAAGGTTTCTGAGTATAGGAACTTGGTCAAGAAGCTAGGAACAACTCGGGGGAACATTTGGTTGGAACCAATTGTTCGTAATCTTAGAATAGGATTTTGTAAGGTTATCTCAATTATCTGTTCTAGTGAATTCTAGGTCTCTGATAGACCAAAGTGGATTAGTTGGAGGATTACACCACCTCCAGATACCACTATACTTGCTGTGTCATTTACATTTCTGTATTTATACTTCAGCAACACACACACTCATTAACTGTTTCTACACTTATCTTTATTATGTCTTCCGCACTCTGATTCTAAGTATCAGATATCCATTCAGATATCTGAGAAACATTTGTTATCGACAAAAGTTTTAAAAGACTATTCACCCCCCTCTAGTCTTTTACTTTGCCGTTATCTGGACCAACAAGTGGTATCAGAGCGGGAGGTTCACCACAGACCTTGAACCTAGATCCCAGATAGGTGAAGGAACTTTGTCCATTTTGAGGACTATTTAATTTGTGTGTTAAGTGTGCGGTATGTCTCGAGTGATGCACGTTCTCAAACCAGAGAACTACGAGAAATGGAAAAATAACATGATGCTCCACCTTGAAGCCATAAGTGACGAGATGATCGAAGTAATAAAGAATGGCCCAATAGTCATTCAACAACTTAAGCAAGTCATGGAGGTTTCAAGTGGAAGAGACAGAGATCAAAGCGAAGGATCTTCACAAACAGATGCGTCAACTAGTGGAAGATCTACTGGTCACGTTATTTACGAACCAAAGCCCAGAGAACTCTGGACATCGGAAGATGCCAAGAGGAATCGTCTGGATGGTCAAGCTCGTAACATCATCATCAGATCTACACCAGAGCACATACAGTGTAAACGTAGGTGCTAAACGCGAAAGTTGCTCGAAACCGATTGAAGAAATGCATTGGAACCGAGAAAACCAAGGAAAACAAGTTCGAAGTTCTAAAGTTGAAATTTCAAAATTTCAAACAAAGTCCCACTGAAACTCTGGAAGAACTTGATTTCAGATTTACCACTCTTATGAGTGATATGGCAACACTTAGGGAAAGCAATAGATACTCTCAGTCAGAAAAGATTAAGACTATTGTCAGAAGTCTTAACCACAACTGGGAGCATACAAAATTCTTTTATTTTAACCAAGGTATGCCAAATATCACTCCAGTGGAACTTTTCTCTCATCTTGCTACTGTTGACTATGAGACAACTCAGAGAGAACAAACAACTGAAAAGTTGCAGAATGTTGCTCTAGTTAATCAAGGAACTTCTGAAAAGAAGAAAAGCAAGGAGGAGACTGAGGATGCTCTTGCTGCAAAGCAAATGAGTAAATTTGTCAGTCGAGAAATTGAGAGAAGAAAAGCCAAAGAGAAGCTGAAAAAGCATCTAGGCTCAAACTACCACCAAGACAAAAATATGCAGAGTCATGAACAAGCCAGCTCAGAAAGCATCATGTACTGAGGAAGCAGAAATTGGAAACGATATCTATTTCTATTGTCAGAAACCTGGCCACTTCAAGAAAGATTGTCCTGCCCTCAACAAACTAAGGACAGGTGACAAGAAAGACAGAAGAATCTTCAGAAGAAGCCAGAAAGCTTTGTTAACTGAAGAAAGAAAGAAAATCCAGATTCAACTGGATGCTCTACGCGAGAGATGATTCTGAAGATGACAATTCAGATGATTCAACCCTACCATCACCAGAATTATGTGGAGTTACTCATGACATAATCGACTTCAGCCTCAAGAAGATGAAATGTGTGGAGTTGCTGAAATTGACGGACCAGACATCTCCAACATAGAAAACTGTCTTATGGCTGATGAAGTAACACATACTTCTTGCTACACTTATGAAAGTGATGAAGAGGAAATAAAAAATCTAGAAATTCTCAGGAAAGA
Source organism: Plantago major (assembly GCA_026545765.1). Taxonomy (NCBI): domain Eukaryota; kingdom Viridiplantae; phylum Streptophyta; class Magnoliopsida; order Lamiales; family Plantaginaceae; genus Plantago; species Plantago major. Next base: position 59,682,890 of record CM048841.1, read on the forward strand.
ACTTGACATCTATGAAAGAGAATTTCTAATGATTCGAGCTAGAGCCGAAAACCTTGAAGAAGAAAAGAATTCTCTTGAAAAGGAAAATTCCCAATTAGTTAAAGATTCTGAGAGAAAGGATGCTGAAAACGCATTTCTCAAAGCTCAGATATCTGAGGCTAAAAAGTCACATGAAGAAGCAATGGCTGAGTTACGAAAGAATTATGAAAATCTTCTTTCTGAAAACAAGGAACTCAAGAAGAGAGAACTATCTTTTCAATCTTATGCCAAAGCTAGTGACACTCTTACTGAAGTACAATCTTACTTAAGAGATCCTTCAGAAAAGAAAGGACTTGGGCTGAATACTAAGACAGATTGTTCTATTACTCTGAATAAGAGTAAGGAGAAGAGAACATTTGTAAGTACTCAGCAAGACGGTTCCCATGCAATCTATAGTATTGGTGAAAAGACAAAGATTGTTGACAAAGGAAAGGCATATGACTAGACCTTTGTGGAAAAACAAGTCAAAAACAAAACCGATGGGTGCGTCTCGAAAAGAAACACAACACCGAAAAGTGTAAACACCAACGATGCTATGTCTCAAAAAGGTAGAATTAGAGTCGCAAATTCTCCCATGTCACTTTTTCCGAAAGAAACACTACAAGAATTCTCAGAACGGGACGAAAGGCGACGATTTTATCCGTCGCCTCAGTATGACGGATCGCCAAACGGGCGACGGATTCTATCCGTCGCCTGTCATGACAGATAAATCTTATCTGTCGCTCGTAGCGACGGATAAGTTTATCCGTCGCCACTGAGCGTTGACCAAGATTTAAAAAAAAAAAAAATTTAGACGGATAGATCTATCCGTCGCTATAGCAAAAAAAAAAAAAAGTTAGCGACGGATAGATCTAGATCTATCCGCTAAAAGCCTCAAAAAACCATATATCTCCTCCACCACTTCTCCTCCATTTCTCCTCTCCTCCTCCTCCCACCACCACCTTTCTCCTTCCACCACCTTTCTCCTCCACCACCACCTCCTCCACCACCATCCTCCTCCCACCACCATCTCCACCACCACCTCTCTCCTCCCACCACCACCGCACCACCACCATCTCCACCACCACCACCACCTCTCTCCTCCCACCACCACCGCACCACCACCATCTCCACCACCGCACCACCACCATCTCCACCACCGCACCACCACCTCTCTCCTCCCACCACCACCGCACCACCACCATCTCCACCACCGCACCACCACCACCTCTCTCCTCCCACCACCACCGCACCACCACCATCTCCACCACCACCTCTCTCCTCCACCACCACCCCCACCATTCCACCTCCCCCCACCACCGGCCACCACCACCTTACCACCACCACCACCACCGCACCACCACCGCCACCACCGCACCACCTTCTCCTCCCACCACCACCACTGCATTTAATACAAATTGATATTTAATATAAAATTGAATACAAATTAATACGAATATCTGAATACAAATCAATATCTCGATAACTGAATACAAATTGAATTTAATTAATCGTATCTGAATATAAAATTGAATACGGATTTTATTTTTAAAAAAATAGAAATGGGCGACGGATAGATTCTATCCGTCGCTTGACGGGCTTTGATAGAATCTATCCGTCCCCATTATCAATTTAAAAAAAAATGGTCAATCCGTCATTCAACTGTCATGAATGACGACGGATTGTTATCCGTCATTAGCTTCAGGGGGACGGATTTTCTATCCGTCGCCGATCCGTCGCCGGGCGACGGATAGATGGCTCAGAAGCGATGGATCTATCCGCCGCCACAGCGATTTTGTAGTGAAATGGATCAACCAGAGACTAGCAAAGTCTGAGAAAAGATCTCGATAGCTTCAAGTGCTCAAACGGCATTGCTACAAAGGCATCGGAAAACAACTTGCTCATGAGTACAAGCAGAGCAAGATCGATGGTCGAAAGCTAGAATTGCTCAAAGCAATTATCGAAGTGGAAGTTAAATCAAGCCATCGAAAATCTGAATGCTGGCTAGAAGAAATCGCAAGGAAGGCTAAGTTTGTCGAAAAGCAAACTCGTAAACTGACAGTATCTGAAAGCATCATATGGAGCACCTAGGAACACACCAAGGAAGAAAATAATTCTTACTAATGATAACTTTCATTCAAAAGAATTCCTCCTTATGTTCTGCTGGACAAAAGCATATTTCAAAGAAATTCATTCAAAATGGATTCCTCTTGGAAGAACTTTTGATTCGACGGTTCCATCAAAGATATGGGAACCTAATCTCTGCTTCTGTCAGGTGCGTAATGCTTCTGGACTAAAGCACAATGGCTATTTGATAGTGGATGTGGAAAGCACATGACAGGAGACAAAGCAAATCTGGTTGACTACAAAGCTTGCAACACAGGACCAGATATCAGATTTGCTGGAGGAGAATTAAATCCCTCTCTGGGATTTGGCAATGTCAAATTGGGAACTTTAACAATCAACGACGTTACATATGTTAAGGATTTGAAATACAATCTATTTAGCATGAGCCGCTTTGCGAAGGGTTTTACTATAAAATTCAAAGCTAAATATCGCAAACTAATTGACAATGAGTCAAAGCATACCTTAGTCGGTCATGGAAAGGCGCCTTTATGTTGCCGATTGGGCATCTGCCACAACTGAAGAATGTCTCTTGGTGAGTCAATCTGGTCACATAGAAGAGCACTGGTTATGGCACAAAAGAATGAGTCACTTGAATTTCAAAACTCTGAATAAACTTGCCAAGAAAGAGTTAGTGGTTGGTCTTCCCAAAACATCTTTCAGAAAGGATGGTATCTGTTCTACCTGTCAGATGGGGAAACAATCTAAGATCTCTTTCAAGTCCAAAATCAGACACTCTAGTGCTAGACCACTGCAACTTTTACATATGGATCTTTTTGAATCATCTCAGAACTAGTTATGCAGAAAGAAGTATGGTCCGTTGTTGTAGATGACTTCTCTAGATTCTCTTGGGTTGTCTTTCAAACACAAATCGATGCCGTGGTGGAGATACCAAACTTCTTTGAAAAAGCTTGAAGTCATGAAAAATGACAAGGTATCTGCAATCAGAACAGATCATGGTACTGAGTTTGTCAATCAGTACATAAAGGAGTTTTGTACCTGCAAAGGTATACAACACCAACTTTCCTCTGTAAGAACACCTCAACAAAATGGTGTTGCAGAAAGGAAAACAGAACCTTAAAGAAGCCGCAAGGACAATGCTAATGTAATCGAGATAAGTGAAATATATTGGGTTGATCTTGTAAACACAACTGCTACACTCGTAATGATGCTTGATAAACAAACACCATGACAGACCCCTATGAAATCTTGGTTGAAGACCTCCTAATATCAAACATCCGAGTATTTGGTTGTAGATGTTTTGTTCTAAACAATGGGAAAGATTATCTGAGAACATTTCAACCAAAGGCAGATGAAGGTGTTTTTCTTGGCTATTCCACAAACAGCAAAGCTTACAGAGTTTACAACAAAAGAACAAAGAAAATTGAAGAATCAGTTCATGTTGTATTCTATGAAGGAAGTAAGAAAACACCTCCTACTGATGAACTCTCAGAAAAGTTCAAAGAACTATTACTGAGGGATACTAAAGAAGAATCCTCAGAAAGGAAAAACATCGTTATGGAAAGTGAGGATGACTCTGACGTAGAAAAGCTTGAAAAGCCTAGTAACAACAAGATGACTCACAAACATGATGAGGAATTTCCTATGAGTTTTCCAGAAATGGAACAGGTTACTGAGAACCTTCATCATGAAGAGGTATCTGAAAATAAGAATGCTGAAATGCATGTCTCAGATATCTCTAACACTGAAAAAGTGTCAGATATCTTAGATACTGAAAAAGTATCAAATCAAAATCTTAGTGATTCACATTCAGATCACCTGGATATTGATCCTACTAGCACTAAACCTTTGATGAAATGGATCAAAGATCATCCTACAAAGGATATAATTGGACCAATTAATCAGGGTGTTAGGACTAGGAGAGCAATAGCTGAAAATGTTGATTCTCTCTTTGGATGTTTCATCTCGAATATTGAACCTAAAAGTATAGAAGAAGCATTAGGAGACCAAGACTGGATCTCTGCAATGCAAGAAGAGTTGGATCAATTTGAGAGAAACAGAGTCTGGAAACTAGTTCCATTTATAGAAGGAATATCTGTGATTGGAACTAAGTGGGTTTTCAGAAACAAAATGAATGAAACTGGTGAAATAACCAGAAACAAAGCAAGATTGGTTGCCAAGGGATTCACTCAGACTGAAGGCTTAGATTTTGATGAGTCATATGCACCAGTTGCCAGATTGGATGCAATAAGACTCTTTCTAGCCTTTGCAGCTCATAAAGATTTCAAAGTTTATCAGATGGATGTCAAAAGCGCATTCCTAAACGGTGAACTTGCAGAAGAAGTTTATGTTGAGCAACCTCCTGGCTTTGAAATTTCCTCAGAAAGTAGAATGGTCTATAAATTACAGAAAGCTCTGTATGGACTGAAACAGGCTCCAAGAGCATGGTATGACACTTTGGCCAAATACCTTCTGGAAAATGGTTTCAAGAAAGGTGAAGTTGATAAAACTTTATTTACCTTACACCATGATGGGAAACTACTCTTAGTTCAAGTATATGTTGATGACATCATATTTGGATCTAAGGACAAGCAACTTTGTAATGACTTTGCAAATCTCATGAAAAGCAAGTTTGAGATGAGCATGATGGGAGAAATGAATTACTTCCTAGGATTGCTAGTCAAGCAACTCAATGATGGAATATTCATTAGTCAAACAAAGTATGCAAAAGACATGCTCATAAAATTCAATCTTAAGCCTTCTGAAAAGAATGCTAAGATACCTATGAGCATTGGAACCAAAATGACCTATACTGAATCAGATAAGAGTGTTGAAGAACATAAGTATAGGAAATTGATAGGTTCACTACTTTACCTCACTGCAAGTAGACCTGATATTCAATATGCTGTTGGAGTATGTGCTAGATTTCAGACAAATCCAATGCAAACACACTACAACATTGCTATGAAAATATTAAGGTATATGAAGGGTACAGTAGATGTAGGTCTGTGGTATCCTAAAGAAAGTGGATTGAGTTTAGCTGGGTACTCAGATGCTGATTATGCTGGATCATTGCTTGATAGGAAAAGCACCTCAGGAACTTGTCAGTTTCTGGGCACTAGACTTATCTCATGGTTTAGCAAGAAGCAAAACTCAATTGCAACTTCTACCACGAGGCTGAATATATTGTCAGCCGGTTGTTGTGCAACACAAATTACGTGGATACAACAACAACTTAAAGACTATGTACTCGATGAGAAGAAAACTCCCATTTTCTTATACAACACAAGTGCTATTTCGATTACACATAATCCTAAATTTCATGCCAGAACAAAGCACATTGATGTTAGACATCACTTCATCGAGACCATGTTGAAAAGGCAATATAGAGATACTCAAGATTGGGATCAAGACCAACTTGCGATATCTTCACTAAGCCACTACAAGAAAGTAGATTCTTAGCCTTAAGACATAGTCTTGGACTAATGGAACTACCAATGAACCGAAAAGTTCGTATCCGAACGGGCATCCAGAGAAGAGGTATCCGAACGGGCATCCAAAGAAGAGGTATCCGAACGGCATCCAGAGAAGAGGTATCCGAACGGAACCCGTAAGTCAAAAGGCTAAAGAGCAAAGATAGCTTAAGATCTCCGAGACGGAACTCGATATCCGAATCATTCTATAAACGGGGAACACAAAAGAGAATAGCATAACTATCTGCAGTCAACTACTCTCTTGAAACTCGCACTATTTCTATCTTGATGAAAAACTTGGGAAAATCCTAAGTATAAGACAGATTCAGATGCGAACAGTGTCCTTGCTCCAACAGAATTGTGATTCAGATAGCTATTAGCCAAAATTCATTAAATGGGCACAATTACATTTGTTGATTGTGATCATTGCTGAAGAAGCAATGGTGACCCTTGATGAATTCAAGCGCTTGATCTGAACGGCAGAAATTAATTCACAATAAATAGTGGACTGTAAAAATTCCGACAAAGACCACTTTGCATTTAATGCCGAAGTTACTTTTTGATCATGCCGGCTTGCAAATCACAGATACGTACACACAAAATCAATTTGTATGTATTTGTCTGTTGAGATTCACTTGCTATATATATAGGATTTTGGCAAATGAAATCACTTTTGCCTAATTCGAAACTTCAACTTGCATCAAAACAGCAAAAACCTTCTCCTAATCCTCTGCAACTTCTCTAAAATCTCTGCAAATCTTGATTAAGTTTTTTTGAAAAGAATCACTCAATCGAATCTCTTTCAAACACAAGCTTCAAATCCCTATACTATATAAAGAGATGGCCTCCAAGAACACTTCTACACAGAAATCCCAATCCTCCACTGGTACTGCTGAAAAGCAAGCACCAGAGTTGGTTATTGTTAACAATCGACTGGTAGGAGCTTTCAATCCTGACCATTGGACTTCAAGTCACAGAATGATTTGGGGTGGTGCCATGGTTGAGGAATACCTCACGGCTGGAATAGAGAACCAAGCCGACAAAAAGCTAATTCTTGACATGCTTGAAAAGGCACAAATCAAGGGCTTTCTATCTGCTCGCCCTAGTGGAATTTCATCACTTGATGTGTTGGAATTTTACAACAACTCCGGGATTATTTCCTGTGTATCTGAAGGCACTGAAATAGTTTCTATCAAAACCTCAGTCCAAGGAAAGGAAATCCTTCTGGACTTAACAACTTTCTGTAAGTTGTTTGAGGTTCAAAATCTTGGAAAGGATTTTGAAATAAACACCAAGGATGAGGAACTCCTTGAAGGTGTTAAAGAACTTTACAGTGATGTGTGTGATCTTGAGAAATCGAGATACACCATCGAGTTCAAACTTGTCGACATCCCAACCGGACATCCGTTGGTTCACCGGGATGTACCGCTTGCATTCTACATGAGATGCTTCGATGGTCTACAAGGAGGTGCTGACCAGATAAGCCAAGAACGATGGATCATGATGTTCTTGCTGAATCAACAAGACAAAAGGCTGGAAAACCCTTTCAACTGGGGAAAGTACGCCTTCATGAAATTCGTGAAGAAGATTCAAGGCTTCGAGCCTAAGATTGTTAAAGGACTAGCTGAGCCAAAGGCCATGAGGTTATGGTGCAAGATATGCTACTTCTGGAAAAGCTTGGCATTGAGCTCAGAGAGGCATTTGAAATAGCCAACAAAGAATTTACTCTACAAGTATGAGTATACAAATCTGATGAAAAAGGTTACCGGGTCTCAGAAAGGTCCTAAGAAGAGAAAATCTGAAAAGATATCTGAAGAAAAGGTTGCGACCAAGAAGCCCAGAACTTCAAGAAAGAAGTCTGCTGGCAAATCAGAAGACACACCCAAAGAGGTTGTCAATTCTCAGATATCTACAAACATGGCAGATGAACTCATCAATGCTGCAAAAGAGTTATCACCTACTGAACAAGTAGACTTAGCAAGAGAAAGTACTTTCAGAAATGTTGCGACTAATGCAGAAAGCCTTGCTGATGAACTCATAAATGCTGCCAAGAATGGTGAAAAACACCAAGCCCCATCTGCAGAAACCGAAGGAATAATGGACCAATCAGTTCCCGATGCTGATGAGAGCTCTGACGATGAAGATGATAAACTAGTCATCTCTCAAGTCCTAGAAAAATCAAAGAGGGCTAAGGCTACTGAACAAGTAACTGGTGATAAGGTATCTAAAGAAGAACCTACACCACAGGTTGCTGAACCTATAGCAAAGGTTGTTGGTGCAAACACATCATCAGGGAATGACTCTCTTGCACAACTTCACAAAGCCCTGATGAGTGGTATCTTAGTATTGGCAGATGCTGATGGAAATGCCACATCTAAGAATCTGGAAGAACATTCTACTGATCAATCTTCTGCTTCCAGACAACCACAACAACCACAAACACAACAACCACAACAGCCACAAGTGGTTGATGAAATGGTAAATGAACTCCATTTTGAATTACCAGCAATACAGTATGCTGAAGAAAATCCTGTAATTGAGCAGGTTCCCCAACTCAATGAGAGGGATCAAACTGAGGCATCTACTCAGAATGATCAACCAGGGGAGGCAACTGAGTTGCATACTCAGGGAAGGTGTGAAGTACCAGAAACTTCAAACAAAGAAACTGAACTGGGACAAGACGACCAGTGTATAGAAAGGTCACAAGTTCCAGAGACCAATCAGCCTGAAACTGCTCGGGTAAATGACTGGTTAACTCTTACCTTGTGAAAAATTTTATACTTATAAATCTTGTTACCTTATAAAGATCTCTTTGTTACAGGCTGAGTTAGAAACGGAAAAACAAGAGGAAGCTGAAAAGCTTACCTCAGATACTGAAAAAGAGGTTCCTTCAACCTCAACTCTTGAGAAATCTGAGCCTGTGCCACAGGTAAATAATTCTTAAGGAGAACTATTTTTTTTCGGTAAAAATGTTTGTATGCTCATTCATGATAAATGTTTCTAACAGGCTCCAATTGAGATGGAAGAAGATAAGGCAGAAATGCCAGAGACAAACCCAGAAACCAACAAGGTTTCTGAAGAACACATCACTGAGCTTTCAAACTTAAAGGTATATGAAAATCAGTGATAAGTACTCTTCATCCTGGGTTATCTTAAAACTTCTTCTAAATTATTCAATACTATCTACTTACAGGCTCAATCAGAAGTAGAAGTGCAAGGGGACAGAGTTGCGACATCCCCTGCACCTATGGAAATTGATGAGGCATCAAGGCCTTCATCACAAGAAAAGATTCCAGAGACTGCACAAGTCTCTGAGAGACAAGTATCTGAGCCTCCCATGGAGGTAATTGACCTCTCAGATATCTGACTTGTCACTCAAAGTTTTTCTTGATAAAATTTCCTAAGTATTGTGATAATGTTAATTCTCAGGTTCAAGAAAGAAAGGTTGATGAGGACCAGACTTCCAAGTCTCCACCTCACAACAAGATGTCTGAGACACCAATCGTCTCAGTAGAACAAGTATCTGAGCCTGATGTTCATACTCAGGCTCAAACAGATGCAAAGCAGGTTCCCATTGAAGAAACAAGGGACCTACTTCACTTCTTCAAAGCTCACACTTTGCCAAAGCATATTCAATGCTTCAAGAAATGGCAGAAGTTAAGGTGCTCTGATCTCTCTGAAATATTGAGAATAACTGATCAACCAACCAGACGGGCACGAGCTCTTGACCTGGAAACATATGTCCAAGCAATGTTTACATGTAACAACAGCCATGATTCTACTACACAAGGACTTTTCCAGAGAAGTGGCGATAGTTTGATACATGCCTTTGAGCAGCGGATGGTCGACAAGATTACAGATGGCATTCAAGCCGCTTCGCCCTGCATCGCAATTCATACCTTCTGAACAAGAAGAAGTTAATGGGCAGAAGATCACTATCCCGGAAGTGATCAATCTTGTATCTGAAGATGACGAGGAGGAAGAAATGAATGAAAATTTCTTTGATGAACCTCCCACTGACCATCACCAAAAGGATGATAATGACAAAAAGGATGATGATGATGCTCCTGCACTAGGGACCGGAGGAATTTCACAGAAAAATAATGCCTCAGTCGCTGAAAAGCAAACTGAGAAGACTTCACAGAAATCTCCGTCTCCATCTCCTCAGAAATCTACTCATCCATCTTCTAACCAACACGCAGTTCCTACTGAACAAGTAGTTGAGTTCTCTGAGGAAACCAATTAGAAAATTTTGAATACTCAAAACAGAAGTGCTTAACTCAGACAACTGTTGGAAGAAGAACAACAGCTCCATCTTCAACTGGAAGATCAAATAGCTCAATCCAGAGAAAGGCTTGATCAACTAGAAGATCAATACCTCAAAGAAATGAATGCTTACTCTGCGGTTAACGAGCTACGGGATGCTGTGCAAGAGATCGCCAAAGAACTCGATACTGAAGAAGTATCTGAAGTCAAGCATGATGCTAAGGCTGCATCATCTTCGAAAGAAGTACCATCCTCCTCCCAGAAAGGAAAGAAACCACTCTCTGAGATGGTTGCTGGACTTGATACGATTGATGAAAATGTCCAAGAGGATGAAGATCACTGGGCTAATCCCTCAAATGATGAAGAAGACAAGACTTTGGCAGGACACCACCATGAACATCTAGCAGTTTCTCACGTGAAAAGAAAGTTGATTGCCCCTACAATCTTCAACAAACTACCAAACGTCCACTCCCATGAGTACATGAGTAGGTACCAAGTACTGGCTACTCTGAATAAGGAGATGTCTTCACAAAACAAGGAAGTAATTGCCTCAGTCCCCTCTGAAATGAGAAAGTTCACTGAGCTCATCACTCAGAGAACTACTAGCATGATCATTGCTCAGAAAGATCTGGGAATGACAAGGGACGATGATATGTCTTTAGCTGAAAAAGCTTTTCAAGAGGCAAGTTACACTGCTGGAAAAGCAGATGCCATCCTAGGCCCATTGGCAAAGCTCACTGATAAGGACAATGGACTTATCAAGCAAAATCAGGAGCTCAAAGCCGAACTTCAGAAGTTGGTCACTGCCTACAACTATCTACAAGGGCACTTTGACTCTCTCTCAGATTCCTTTATGAGACTGAGTCAGCCAACAATGACTAAGGGGGAAAGAAAGTACAAATCTGGACCTCAAAGTCAGGGGGAATGGGAAGAAGGAGATGAAAACAAGAAGAAATCTGAGTCGATGTCGCCGAAAGGAAGAAGAAAAACTTCCCAGCCACCACTCAGAATCCATGAATCCTCCTCAAGCCAAGCTGCTTCCCAGAGACCTACTGAAGGAACCAAAATGGTAACAAGGGCCATGGCACAGAAACCTCCAAGGAGAAGACAAGTTAGAGGGATTGATGAATCTTCTGAAGAAGAAGAAGAAGGTCAAATCAAGTCCCTGGGCAATGAAGAAGGCTGCAAAGATCTCACAAGAATTGATCTTGATGAAGATGATGAAGAGACTGATGAAGATGAAGCTCCTCTTCACAGAAAAAGGAAACTTGAAAGCCTAACTAAGCCCATAGCTGCAAAGCCACTAGCAGCTAAAACACCCTCCGAAATACCAAGTCTATCCAGGTGGTAGTTCTTCAAGCAACAACCCCAAAGAGAATTCAAGATGTAAAAGGAACAGATCGAGAGTCGAGCAAAGACAAAGTCAACTTCCACTCGTGCCGGAAGAAGCCAAAATTGAGTATGTGAAGTATGACAATGATTCCTCCGCTCACAGTGCATCAATCGAAAATGGCTATTGGATTACGAATCAAGCATCTATTGGTAAATTCAAGATTTCCAGAACCAATCCATAAACAACTTATGGCATGGAGAAAGAATAAACCTACCTTGATCAACACCAATCACATCAAAGCATGGTTGGATTTTGAAGTTGTCAAGAGAACTGAAGCCATGAAGAAGGACCTCTCTGATGATTGTCCATATGGAAAGCCAGATGATGTGCACAAAATTTGAATATCACAGAATGTGCACAAGACCAAGACTTGCTGTGGAACCCCATGAGTCGCTCTATCCGATGAAGATCAATACAAGGGTGACATCGATCCAAGATTATCTACGAAACTTCAAGCTTTCAGATATCAGAATAGAGCATGCCTGGAAATGGGGAAAGTACCTATGGGTCAAGCATTTTGTCAAGAAAAATCCTACCAAAACCTACAAAGAAATCTGTGGATTTGCCAGAGAAACAGAGATGCTTGTCAGAACTCTTCTTTATGATTATTCTGATGACATCAAAAGGTTTGGAGATAGGAAATTTGCAGACTGATCCATAGAAACACTGTTGAAGACTTGAAGATTGAAGACTTGAAGACTAGTTCTTTAGGATGTTAACTTGGAGCTTGGTTACTCCTATTGTCCTAAATTACTAAGTAATTTTTGCATTTTTGCTGATTGAGCTTAACTGTATCATGTATTTAAGTTATCTGTAATTTTTAGTTGCGACTTATCTGAAGAACTTACTCTCAGATAATATTTTATAAAAGATAACTTGTCAGCAAAGATCACACCTTGTGATTTGGTTGATGTCTACTTTCTGCACTTAATTATATGATTTGAAAGATCTTAATAAATGATTAAGTGGTGGATTGTTTCCTCATCCAGATTTGTAATAGGGAAGATAGTCATCGTTGACTGATCAAAATGGGGGAAATTTGTTAGATATTTTGTTAGAATATCTGTTTAGATTTTGTTCAGCAACATGATGATTTATCTTAGTCTCAGAAAGGTGATTAGTACTCTTGGTTCTCTTGATCATTGTAAAAGAGGAAACCCACTAAGTATGATAGTCTAGCTAATCTTGTATAGGATGATAGGTCTCAATATGTAATTTTTTATTTTATGAAGAGAAGACCAAGAAGAAGACATCCAAGCAGAAAGCTCAACAAGAATTGAAGACTTGAAGAAAACTGCACAAGATTACTGAATCTGTTGTTCAGATATCTTAGCCAGATATCTTGTAGACAATTTCAAACAAACTGTGTCACAAGAGATATCTGAGAAATGAGATACATATCTGAAGACAAGGAAAGTGTCCACAGATATCTATTCTCAGATACCTTGAGCGTTAAACACGTTTCTGAAAGAGAAACATATATTGCAAACAAAGTTGTTTCAATCAATACAAGTGGTATCTGAAGAATGAAGATAAGGACGTGCAAAGAATCAGACAACAAGTCTAGTCTCTGATACAAAGCATAGTTTCGTTGACACTACAGGACAAAAAGTATAGTACAATGCATTTAATGCACGGACAGAGATGTCTGAGTAAAAGCAACGGCAACTTCTGAGAAGAAGACAAAACTCCATAAAGATTATACACACAGATATCGATTGTTTGAATTTGAGCCTAACGGATACTATTCAAACGGCACTCAAATCCATCTATAAATATCAACACTTAGACGACTTGAGAGGACACACATCGTGACATCTTGAAACATAGAACTCTGAACATCCTACTCTCTCAAAGCAACTTACTTATTATCAAAGCTTTCTGTTGCGACTAAAGCTTGTGATATTGAGTAAACACTGAAGTTCTAAGTGTCCTGATCCTAAACAAGCAAAGCTATCTGTGAAGGAGTTGAATCAAAAGATCAACTATCTGAGATTCATTCTCTTGAACAGATATCATAAGACTTGGGTCAGTAAAATCGAACAAGATACCATACGCTGTAAAGTGTATTAAGTAACTTAGTTCAGAGCTATCTGAATAATCAAAAGTTATTAAGACGCTCATCCGACAACTCAAACCAAACCAACACCAAACCGCGTGGAGTATGTGAAGTACTTAGTTTGAAAAATCAGGGAATAACTCCAAGGTTACCGGAGTATAGGAAGTACTTGATTTGGGAAACTAAGGAATAACTCCAAGGTTTTTTAGTATAGGAAGTACTTAGCTTGGGAAGCTAGGGAACAACTCAAAGGTTTCTGAGTATAGGAAGTACTTGGCTGAAGAAGCTAGGGAACAACTCAGGGGGAACATTTGGTTGGGAACCAATTGTTCAGAATCTTAGAATAGGATTTTTGTAAGGTTATCTCAATTATCTGTTCTAGTGAATTCTAGGTCTCTGATAGACCAAAGTGGATTAGTTGGAGGATTACGCCACCTCCAGATACCACTATACTTGATGTGTCATTTACATTTCTGTATTTATACTTCAGCAACACACACACACTCATTAACTGTTTCTACACTTATCTTTATTAAGTCTTCCGTGACTTTCGATTCTAAGTATCAGATATCCATTCAGATATCTGAGAAACATTTGTTATCGACAAAAGTTTTAAAAGACTATTCACCCCCCCCCCCCTCTAGTCTTTTACTTTGCCGTTATCTGGACCAACACTCTTGTTTCTGCGTTTCTAACTCAGCCTGTAACAAATAAATTCTTATAAGGTAACAAGATTTATAAATATAGAATTTTATTTTCACAAGGTAAGAGTTAAACCAGTCATTTACCCGAGCAGTTTCAGGCTGATTGGTCTCTGGAACTTGTGACCTTTCTATACATTGGTCGTCTTGTCCCAGTGCAGTTTCTTTGTTTGAAGTTTCTGGTACTTCACACCTTTCGAGTGTGCAACTCGATTTGCCTCCCCAGTTGATCATTCTGAGTAGATGTCTCAGTTTGATCCCTCTCATTGAGTTGGGGAACCTGCTCAATTACAGGATTTTCTTCAGCATACTGTATTGCTGGTAATTCGAAATGGAGTTCATTTACCATTTCATCAACCACTTGTGGCTGTTGTGGTTGTTGTGTTTGTGGTTGTTGTGGTTGTCTGGAAGCAGAAGATTGATCAGTAGAATGTTCTTCCAGATTTTTAGATGTGCATTTCCATCAAGATCCGCCAAAGACTAAAATACCACTCATCAGGGCTTTGTGAAGTTGTGCAAGAGAGACATTCCCTGATGATGTGTTTGCACCAACAACCTTTGCTATAGGTTCAAGAACCTGTGGTGTAGGTTCTTCTTCTGATACCTTATCACCAGTTAATTTTTCAGTAACCTTAGCCTTCTTTGTTCTTTCTAGGACTTGAGAGATGACTAGTTCATCATCTTCATCATCAGCATTAGGAACTGATTGGTCCATAACTCATGCGGTTTCTGCAGATGGGGCTTGGTGCTTTTCACCACTTTTGGCAGCATTTATGAGTTCATCAGCAAGGCTTTCTGCATTTGTCGCAACATTTCTGAAAGCACTTTCTCTTGCTGAGTCTACTTGTTCAGTAGTTGATAACTCTTTTGCAGCATTGATGAGTTCATCTGCCATGCTTGCAGATAACTGAGAATTGACAACCTCTTTGGGTGTGTCTTCTGATTTGCCAGCAGACTTCTTTCTTGAAGTTCTGGGCTTCTTGGTCGCAACCTTTTCTTCAGATATCTTTTCAGATTTTCGCTTCTTAGGACCTTTCTGAGACCCAGTAACCTTTTTCATCAGATTTGTATACTCATATTTGTAGAGTAAGTTATTGTTGGCTATTTCAGCCGTCTCTCTGAGCTCAATGCCAAGCTTTTCCAGCAAGTAGCATATCTTCAGACCATAACCTACTATGGCCTTTGGCTCAGCTAGTCCTTTGACAATCTTAGGCTCGAAGCCTTGAATCTTCTTCACGAATTTCATGAAGGCGATTTTCCCAGTTAAAAGGGTTTTCCAGCCTTTTGTCTTGTTGATTCAGCAAGAACATTATGATCCATCGTTCTTGGCTTATCTGGTCAGCACCTCCTTGTAGACCATCAAAGTATCTGTGAAGAATGCAAGCTAGTACATCCCAGTGAACCAACAGATGTCTGGTTCGGATATCAGCAAGCTTGAACTCAGTGGGTGTATCTGATTTTTCAAGATCACACACGTCACTGTAAAGTTCTTTAACACCTTCAAGGAGTTCATCATCCTTGGTGTTTATTTCAAAATCCTTTCCAAGATTTTGAACCTCAAACAACTTACAGAAAGTTGTTAAGTCCAGAAGGATTTCCTTTCCTTGGACTGAGGTTTTGATAGACACTATTTCAGTGCCTTTAGAAACACAGGAAATAATCCTGGAGTTGTTGTAAAATTCCAACACATCGAGTGATGAAATTCCACTTGGGCGAGCAGATAGAAAACCCTTGATTTGTGCCTTTTCAAGCATGTCAAGAATCAATTTTCTGTCAGTTTGGTTTTCTATTGCAGCAGTGAGGTATTCCTCAATCATGGCACCACCCCAAATCATTCTGTGACTTGAAGTCCAATGGTCAGGATTAAAAACTCCTACCAGTCGATTGTTAACAATAACTAACTCTGGTGCTTGCTTTTCAGCAGTACCAGTGGAGGATTGGGATTTCTGTGTTGAAGTGTTCTTGGAGGCCATCTCTTTATATAGTATAGGGAATTGGAATTGGTGTTTGAAAGAGATGTGATTCAGTAATTCTTTGCAGAAAAACTTAATCTTGATTTGCAGAGATTGTAGAGGGTTTTGCAGAGAATCAAGAGAGAATTTGCTATTTTTGTGCAAGATGAATTTTCAGATTAGGCAAAAGTGATTTCATTTGCCAAAATCCTATATATATAGTAGTTGAATCCCAACAGACAAATACATACACATTGATTTTGTGTGTACGTATCTGTGATTTGCAAACAGGCGTGAGCAAAAGCTAGTTCGGCATTAAATGCTTAGTGGGCCATGTCTGAATTTCAACAGTCCACTATTTACTGTGAATTAATTTCCACCGTACAGATCAATCGCTTAACTTCATCGAGGGTCACCATTGCTTCTTCAACAATGATCACAATCAGCAAGTGTAATTGTGCCCATTTAATGAGTTTTTGGCGACTTGCTATCTGAATCACAATTCTGTATGAGCAAGGACACTGTTCGCATCTGAATCTGTCTTATACTTAGGATTTTTCCAAGTTTTTCATCAAGATAGAAATAATGCGAGTTTCAAGAGAGTAGTTGACTATAGATAGTTATACTATTCTCTTTTGTGTTCCCCATTTATAGAGTGATTCGGATATCTGAGTTCCCGTCTCAGAGATCTTAAGCTATCTTTTTGCTCTTTATCCTTTTTGACTTCTGGATACCCGTTCCAGATTTCTCTTTTCTTCTCGGATAATTGCTCCAGATACCTCTTTGCTCTGTGTACCGAACTCTTTCAGTTCATTGGTAGTTCCATTAGTCCAAGACTATGTCTTAAGGCTAAGAATCTACTTTCTTGTAGTGGCTTAGTGAAGATATCTGCAAGTTGGTCTTCAGTGCCAATCTTGAGTATCTCTATATTGCCCTTTTCAACATGGTCTCTGATGAAGTGATGTCTAACATCAATGTGCTTTGTTCTGGCATGAAATTTAGGATTCTGTGTAATCGCAATAGCACTTGTGTTGTCACAGAAAATGGGAGTTTTCTTCTCATCGAGTCCATAGTCTTTAAGTTGTTGTTGTATCCACAGAATTTGTGTTGTACAACAACCAACAGCAATATATTCAGCCTCTGTGGTAGAAGTTGCAATTGAGTTTTGCTTCTTGCTAAACCATGAGATAAGTCTAGTACCGTAAACCGACAAGTTCTCGAGGTGCTTTTCCTATCAAGCAATGATCCAAAGATAATCGCCGTCGAGTACCCACTAAACTCAATCCACTTTCTTTAGGATACCACAATCCTACATCTATCGTACTTTACATACCTTAATATTTTCATAGCAATGTTGTAGTGTGTTTGCATTGGATTTGTCCAAATCTAGCACATACTCCAACAAAGATATTGAATATCGTGTCTACTTGCGGTGAGGTAAAGTAGTGAACCTATCAATTTCCTATACTTATGTTCTTCAACACTCTTATGCGATTCAAGATAGGTCATTTTGGTTCCAATGCTCATAGGTATCTTAGCATTCTTTTCAGAAGGCTTAAGATTGAATTTTGTGAGCATATCTTTTGCATACTTTGTTTGACTAATGAATATTCCATCATTGAGTTGCTTGACTTGCAATCCTAGGAAATAATTCATTTCTCCCATCATGCTCATCTCAAACTTGCTTTTCATGAGATTTGCAAAGTCATTACAAAGTTGCTTGTCCTTAGATCCAAATATGATGTCATCAACATATACTTGAACTAAGAGTAGTTTCCCATCATGATTTAAGGTAAATAAAGTTTTATCAACTTCACCTTTCTTGAAACCACTTTCCAGAAGGTATTTGGCCAAAGTGTCATACCATGCTCTTGGAGCCTGTTTCAGTCCATACAGAGCTTTCTGTAATTTATAGACCATTCTATCTTCTGAGGAAACTTCAAAGCCAGGTGGTTGCTCAACATAAACTTCTTCTGCAAGTTCACCGTTTAAGAATGCACTTTTGACATCCATCTGATAAACTTTGAAATCTTTATGAGTCGAAGGCTAGAAAGAGTCTTATTGCATCCAATCTGGCAACTGGTGCATATGACTCGTCAAAATCTAAGCCTTCAGTCTGAGTAAATCCCTTGGCAACCAATCTTGCTTTGTTTCTGGTTATTTCACCAAATTCATTCATCTTGTTTCTAAAAACCCATTTAGTTCCAATCACAGATATTCCTTCTATAAATGGAACTAGTTTCCAGACTTTGTTTCTCTCAAATTGATCCAACTCTTCTTGCATTGCAGAGATCCAGTCTTGGTCTCCTAATGCTTCTTCTATATTTTTAGGTTCAATATTCGAGATGAAACATCCAAAGAGAGAGTTAGCATTTTCAGCTATTGCTCTCCTAGTCCTAACACCCTGATTAATCGGTCCAATTATATCCTTTGTAGGATGATCTTTGATCCATTTCATCATAGGTTTAGTGCTAGTAGGATCAATATCCAGGTGATCTGAATGTGAATCACTAAGATTTTGATTTGATACTTTTTCAGTATCCGACATATGGGAAATGTCATGGATATCTGACACTTTTTCAGTGTTAGAGATATCTGAGACATGCATTTCAGCATTCTTATTTTCAGATACCTCTTCATGATGAAGGTTCTCAAGAACTGCATACATTTCTGGAAAACTCATAGGAAATTCCTCATCATGTCTGTGAGTCATCTTGTTGTTACTAGGCTTTTCAAGCTTTTCTACGTCAGAGTCATCCTCACTTTCCATAATGATGTTTTTCCTTTCTGAGGATTCTTCTTTAGAATCCCTCAGTAATAGTTCTTTGAACCTTTCTGAGAGTTCATCAATAGGAGGTGTTTTCTTACTTCCTTCATAGAATACAACATGAACTGATTCTTCAATTTTCTTTGTTCTTTTGTTGTAAACTCTGTAAGCTTTGCTGTTTGTGGATTAGCCAAGAAAAACACCTTCATCTGCCTTTGGTTGAAATGTTCTCAGATAATCTTTCCCATTGTATAGAACAAAACATCTACAACCAAATACTCTCAGATGTTTGATATTAGGGGGTCTACCAACCAAGATTTCATAGGGGATCCTGTCATGGTGTTTGTTTATCAAACATCTGTTCTGAGTGAAGCAGGCTGTGTTTATAGCTTCAACCCAATAAATTTCACTTATTTCAGTGTCAGCTAGCATTGTCCTTGCAGCTTCTTTAAGGGTTCTGTTTTTTCCTTTCTGCAACACCATTTTGTTGAGGTGTTCCTACAGAGGAAAGTTGGTGTTGTATACCTTTGCAGGTACAAAACTCCTTTATGTACTGGTTGACAAACTCAGTACCATGGTCTGTTCTGATTGCAGATACCTTGTCATTTTTCATGACTTCAAGCTTTTTCAGCAAGTTTGGTATCTCCACCCTGGCATCAGATTTGTGTTTCAGAAAGACAACCCAAGTGAATCTTGAGAAGTCATCTACAACAACCAGACCATACTTCCTGCATAACTAGTTACAGATGATTCAAATAGATCCATGTGTAAAAGTTGCAGTGGTCTAACACTAGAGTGTCTGATTTTGGACTTCAAAGAGATCTTAGATTGTTTCCCCATCTGACAGGCAGAACAGATACCATCCTTTCTGAAAGATGTTTTGGGAAGACCAACCACTAACTCTTTCTTGGCAAGTTTATTCAGAGTTTTGAAATTCAAGTGACTCATTCTTTTGTGCCATAACCAGTGCTCTTCTGTGTGACCAGATTGACTCACCATGGGACATTCTTCAGTTGTGGCAGATGCCCAATCGGCAACATAAAGACTGCCTTTCCGCCGACCAACTAAGACTGTCTGCTTTGACTCATTGTCAATTAGTTTGCAGTATTTAGCTTTGAATTTTATAGTAAAACCCTTGTCTGCAAACTGGCTCATGCTAAATAGATTGTATTTCAAATCCTTAACATGTAATACGTCAGTGATTGTTAAAGTTCCCAATTTGATGTTGCCAAATCCCAGAGGGATTTAATTCTCCAAAGAACTGATATCCGGTCCCGTGTTGCAAGCTTTGTAATCACCAGATTTGCTTATTCTCTGTCATGTGCTTTCCGCATCCACTATCAAATAGCCATTGTGCTTTAGTCCAGAAGCATTACGCACATAACAGAAACAGAGATTAGGTTCTCATATCTTTGATGGAACCCGTGAATCAAAAGTTCTTCCAAGAGGAATCCATTTTGAATAAATTTCTTTGAAATATGCTTTGTCTCGACAGAACGTAAGGAGGAATTCTTTTGAATGAATGTTATCATTAGTAAGAATTATTTTTCCTTGGTGTGTTCCTAGGTGCTCCATAAGATGCTTTCAGACACTGTCAGTTTCGAGTTTGCTTTTCAAAGAAACTTAGCCTTCCTTGCCAGATTTCTTCTAGCCCTGGCATTCAGATTTTTAGTGGCTTGATTTAACTTCCACTTCTGATAATTGCTTTGAGCAATTCTAGCTTTCAGCCATCGTTCTTGCTCCTGCTTGTACTCATGAGCAAGTTGTTTTCCGATGCCTTTGTAGCCAATACTGCTTTGAGCACTTGAAGCTATCTCGAGATCTTTTCTCAGTTTTTTAGTCTCTGGTTGATCCAATTTCTTTCCGTAAAAGTGACATGGGAGAATTTGCCACCTCGCAATTCTACCTTTTGAGAGACATAGACTGTGGTGTTTACACTTTTCGTGTTGTGTTTCTTCGTAGACGCATCCAGCTTTTGTTTTGACTTGTTTTTCCCACAAAGGTTTAGTCGCAACTGCCTTTCCTTTGTCAACAATCTTTGTCTTTTCACCGATACTATAGATTGCATGGGAACCGTCTTGCTGAGTACTTACAAATGCTCTTTTCTCCTTACTCTTAATCAGAGTAATAGAACAATCTGTCTGTGTATTCAGCCCAAGTCCTTTCTTTTCTGAAGGATCTCTTAAGTAAGATTGTACTTCAAAGAAGAGTGTCACTAGCTTTGCATAAGATTGAAAAGATAGTTCTTTCTTCTTGAGTTCCTTGTTTTCGTAAAGAAGATTTTCATAATTCTTTCGTAACTTCGGCCATCGCTTCTTCATGTGACTTTTCACCTCGATATTCGAGCTTGAGAGATGCATTTTCAGCATCCTTTCTCTCGATTCTTTAACTAATTGAGAATTTTCCTTTTCAAGAGAATTCTTTTCTTCAAGGTTTTCGCTCTAGCTCGGATCATTAGAAATTCTCTTTCATAGATGTCAAGTTCTTTCCGAGATTTTCTAGATTTTTATTTCCTCTTCATCACTTTCATAAGTGTAGCAAGAAGTATGTGTTACCTCATCACCATAAGATGCTTTTCTATGTTGGAGATGTCCGTCCAATTTCAAAGAACTCCACACATTTCATTCTTCTTGAGGTCAAGTCGATTATGTCATGAGTAACTCCACATAATTCGGTGATGGTAAGGTTGAATCATCTGAATTGTCATCTTCGTAACTGTCTCAACGTCTAGAGCATCCAATTGAATTTGGATTTTCTTTCTTTCTTGATTAACAAAGCTTTACGCTTCTTCGAAGGTTCTTCTATCTTTCTTGTCTTTGTCCTTAGTTTGTTGAGGCGTGATCCCTTCTTGAAGTGGCTGGTTTACGACAATAGAAACAGATATCGCTTTCCAATTTCGCTTCCTCGACATGATGCTTTCGAAATGGGCTTGTTCAAATGAACTTTGCATATTTTTGTCTTGGTGATAGTTTGAGCCTAGATGCTTTTTGACTTCTCTTCGCTTTTCTTCTCTCAATTTCTCGACTGACAAATTTGCTCATTTGCTTTGCAGCAAGAGCATCCTCAGTCTCCTCCTTGCTTTTCTTCTTTTCAGAAGTTCCTTGAGTAATTAGAGCAACATTCTGCAACTTTTCAGTTGTTTGTTCTCTCTGAGTTGTCTCATAGTCAACAGTAGCAAGATGAGAGAAAAGTTCCTCGAGTGATATTTGCATACCTTGTTAAAATAAAAGAATTTAGTATGCTCCCATGTGGTTAAGACTTACGACAATAGTCTTAATCTTCTCGCATCGAGAGTATCTATTGCTTTCCCCAAGTGCTGCCATATCACTCATGAGAGTGGTAAACCTGAAATCAAGTTCTTCCAGAGTTTCAGTGGGACCTTGTTTGAAATTTTGAAATTTCAACTTTATAAC
Source organism: Plantago major (assembly GCA_026545765.1). Classification (NCBI taxonomy): domain Eukaryota; kingdom Viridiplantae; phylum Streptophyta; class Magnoliopsida; order Lamiales; family Plantaginaceae; genus Plantago; species Plantago major. The sequence continues at coordinate 59,705,017 of CM048841.1, forward strand.
TTCGAACTTGTTTTCCTTGGTTTTCTCAGTTCCGGCACATATTTCTTCAATCAGTTGCTAGGCAACTTTCGCCGTTTTAGCACCCCATAGTTTACACTGTATGTGCTCTGGTGTCGATCTGATGATGATGTTACGAGCTTGACCGTCCAGACGATTCCTCTTGGCATCTTTCGATGTCCAGAGTTCTCTGGGCTTTGGTTCGTAAATAACTTGACCCGTAGATCTTCCACTATTGACGCATCTGTTTGTGAAGATCCTTCGCTTTGATCTCTGTCTCTTCCACTCGAAACCTCCATGACTTGCTTAAGTTGTTGAATGACTATTGGGCCATTCTTTATTACTTCGATCATCTCGTCACTTATGGCTTCAAGGTGGAGCATCATGTTATTTTTCCATTTCTCGTAGTTCTCTGGTTTGAGAACGGGTGCATCACTCAGAGACATACCTGCACACTTAACACACAAATTAAATAGTCCTCAAAAGTGGACAAAGTTCCTTCACCTATCTGGGGATCTAGGTTCAGTGCAGATGGCTGGTGAACCTCCTGCTCTGATACCACTTGTTGGTCCAGATAACGGCAAAGTAAAAGACTAGGGGGGGTGAATAGTCTTTTAAAACTTTTGTCGATAACAACTATTTCTCAGATATCTAGATATTTGAATAAATATCTGATACTTAGAATCAGAGTGCGGAAGACTTAATAAAGATAAGTGAAGAAACAGTTAATATGTGTGTGTGTGTGTGTTGCTGAAGTATAAATACAGAAAGGTAAATGACACAGCAAGTATAGTGGTATCTGGAGGTGGCGTAATCCTCCAACTAATCCACTTCGGTCTATCAGAGACCTAGAATTCACTAGAACAGATAATTGAGATTTCCTTACAATAATCCTATTCTAAGATTCTTAACAATTGGTTCCCTACCAAATGTTCCCCCTGAGTTGTTCCCCGGCTTTCACAGCCAAGTACTTCCTATACTCAGAAACCTTTGAGTTATTCCCTAGCTTCCCAAGCTAAGTACTTCCTATACTCAATAACCTTGGAGTTATTCCTTAGTTTCCCAAATCAAGTACTTCCTATACTCCGGTAACCTTGGAGTTATTCCGATTTTCAAACTAAGTACTTCTGCATCCACGCCAGTTATGGTGTTGGTTTTTGGTTTGAGTTGTCAGATGAGCGTCTTAATAACTTTTCAGTTAATCAGATAGCTCTGTGAATCAAGTTACTTAATACACTTTACAGCGTATGGTATCTTGTTCGATTTTACTGACCCAAGTCTTATGATATATGTTCAAGAGAATGAATCTTTATAGTTGATCTTTTGATTCAACTCCTTCACAGATAGCTTTGCTTGTTTAGGATCAGGACACTTAGAACTTCAGTGTTTACTCAAGATCAAAAGCTTTGGTCGCAACAGAAAGATTTGAGAATAAGTAAGATGCTTTGAGAGAGAGTAAGACGATCAGCGTTTGTATGCAGTTCAAGATGTTCAGTGTGTTCTCTCAAGCTGTCTAAGTGTTGATATTTATAGATGAATTTGAGTGTCGTTTGAATAGTATCCGTTAGGCTCAAATTCAAACTATCGATATCTGTGTATAGTACTGTAGCGTGGTTTTGTCTTCTTCTCGGTTGCCGTTGCTTTTATTCGCACATCTCTCCGTGCATTAAATGCATTGTACTATACTTTTGTCCTCAGAGTGTCAGCGAACTATGCTTTGTATCAGAGACTAGTGTTATCTGATTCTTTGCACGTCCTTATCTTCATTCTTCAGATACCACTTGTATTTATTGAAACAACTTTGTTTGCAATATATATTTCTCTTTCAGAAACGTGGTTAAAGCTCAAGGTATCTCAGAATAGATATCTGTGGACACTTTCCTTGTTTTCAGATATGTATCTTATATCTCAGATATCTCTTGTGACACAGTTTGTTTGAAACTATTCGTGTCTTTAAGATATCTGGCTAAGATATCTGAACAACAGATTCAGCAATCTTGTGCAGTTTTCTTCAAGTCTTCAATGTAGTTCAGCTTTCTGCTTGGATGTCTTCTTCTTGGTCTTCTCTTACATAAAATAAAAATTACATTTTTAGACCTAACATCCTATACAAGATTAGCTAGACTATCATACTTAGTGGGTTTCCTCTTTTACAATGTTTAAGTGAACCAAGAGTACTAATCACCTTTCTGAGACTAAGATAAGTCATCATGCTGCTGATCAAAATCTAAACAGATATTTCTAACAAAATATCTAACAATTGAGTACTTTCACAAATCAGTAAGACAATAGTTTAGCTCAATCAAAATTACGCTAGGCCACTATTAGCTAGATCCCATGTCAGGGAAGATGGCATACATAACAGTAACAGTAGGTTTCCCCGAAAGGAAACATAAACAGTAGGTTTCCTAAACAGGAAACAATAACAGTAGGTTCCCCCGCGGAAAGGAACATTAAACGGTAGGAAGTATACTTCTATGCCAAATAAACCCTCATAAGAGGTCAGTTCAGAGCGTAGGCAAAACTGAGAGCTAAAACATATTTCATTTTTCCATGTAACAAAAACATATTTTTATCATACAGCACATGCATCATAGAAACATAATTTTGGGCATATAATCCTTTTGAAAAGACTTATTATACCAAGTCCCATTTCTTGATATAATAGTCATAAGTTGGCAAACATTAAAACAATACGTATATATACGATAACAATAAAATACAAGTAAAAGTGTCGAATAAACCCCTTGCCTAGCTAAATCATAAAAGCTCCACTATGTTGCATCTCGATTTCTCAAACACCAATATCATCTCGCAATCATAGTCCTTGCCGTGCCCAACCTCTGTCAATAACCAACCCATTTATTAATCACATTCTAAGATGCCTAAGGACCAAACAAACCTTACTGAAACTAAAATTCCTGGAATCACACAAGTACTAAATTTAGTACTCACTTGAGGACAAAACAGAGAGTCTCGTAATCTTACCGCTTAATTAATCATGATACATGTAATCCAATTCCAATGCTCAAGCTTTCATATATAGACTACATGTCCGTCCATATCGATGACTGGCAATTGATGATCCTGACGGAAAAATAACCTAATTTGCTTCCAATAAACTTCCTCCAGGTATATAAACCGTAATTTCAATAGGTGGTCCAAGTCCGTATACAATAACAATTTAGTACATTAATTTGAGCTTTTATTTTGATCCAAACCCAGTCCAATATAATCATCATAGCTCGTCTCAATTTATCCCTACGTAAAATAGTGACCAATAAAATCCCATGCATCATATCAAGTCCAATTAATTTCCCGTCTCCAAATTAAGGTCAAATAGACAGTCCAAAAATTTCAGGATTTTACATTGTTATTCGAATTGAGTTTTCAAATTCAAATTATCTTATTTTTATTTACCTTCTAGTTGAGTTCCTAAGCTTGAATCATCCCTTTATTAGTGTTTCTCCCTATGTGTGGTTTATTCCTCGAATTGAGTTCCCAAGTTGTAATTATCTCATAATTATTAGAGTTGATTTGACATTCGAATTGATTTCCCACGCTAAAATAATCTCTTAGAATTGAATTTTCAATTTGTAATTGCAGTTGAATTACTCTTCGAATTAAGTTCTCAAGTTTGAATTATACCATGCGTAAAATTCATTTATGCTTCGAATTGAGTAACTAAATTGAAATTATCCATACTTAGAGTATAACCGTATCAACTATTTACAAAACTTGCCTTTAGGTACCATAGTTGAACAATAACGAATTTTTCAAATTTTGTACTACATTTTGAAACTAATTACAATGATAACAAAAAAAATTAAAGATTCTCTAATTTTATAATGCTTTTTTGCTATTTTAATTTTTCTTTTTAATCTTTTCCTATAATTTATTCTTTAATTTACAGTAAAAGTCCCACATTTGACATTCTTCTACAAAACGTCCCACAACCATTTCTTCAATTTTCTACTACCACCTACTGGGTTACTTTTTCAATTTTCACCACCAGAGAATAAGAAAAGGTTAGAATAACGTTTTTTTTTTTTTGAAACTCTGATAATTAGAGTCAGTTTACTCTTCGAATTGAGTTCTCAAATCGAAACTATTCTATTTTTAGAGTATTTTTCTCATGTACTGTAACAGCCGTCATAATTAGTTGAGTTATATCACATTCGATTCTTTCTTTTTATATAATTGTTTTGATTTATTTTAATCAAATAAATATAAATAAATCAAAGAAAAGCTCACATTGAATCTAGGCTAATGTTCTATACAAAACTTTTGGAATAGAAACTTGTCTTTTAAATATATATAAATAGATTAGATAAAGTATTGAGTATAATTTAATAAAGAAAAATAATGTTTGCTCAAACATTGGTATGCACCTCATTGTATACCACATTAGTCATGGTGTCGGTGGGTTGGGCCTTCGTATTGAGTTCTCACAAGTTGGAATGATATCATTCATAAAGTTGAGTTTGACTTCTTAATTAAATTTCAATGTTGCAATTATCACATTCTTAGAATTGATTTACACTACAAATTGAGTTCTAAAGTTGCAATTTTACTATTCACACAAAATTTTCAAGTTCTAACTATACCATTGTCACGCCCCAAAACCAAATCACTTTGGCGCGACCGGCCGTCTATCGTGAGATGGGCTCACGCCAAGACGAAGCCTTCCTTTAATCCTCAAATACAACAATTATCTCAAAGTGGTACAAACAGAGAATCTAAAGTAATTACATCAATTACAAATCCTCAACAAAAACAATCTCAACAATACAAATCATCTTATACAATAGGAATCTCAGAGTCGCAACAACTACTAAATACTCTTCAAAAATCCATCATGTGACTACCGTCTCAACTCCAAAGTATCTTCATCCAATCACTTACTAAATATCTAAAAAATTGTGTAAGGGTGAGCTCCTGGCACTTTTTACCCGGATCAAGTACATATGAAAAGTTTACATACATATACACTCCATTTTTATATCAAACATAGTCGAAAATCATTTTGCATGGAACATGTCACAATAATCACAATTCACATTTAGCTCGAATCAGACGTACACTACGGCCACACAAACCGTGGTGGCACACAGGTCGGCTTTTCACATAACATATCCCCTAACACAATAGGGTCACACAACACTGGGAGTACTCCAAAGCACGACATTCCCCCCCCCCCCCCCCCCGAAAGGGTCACACACTTCGTAGGCATATCGATGAGCATAAACGTACACATAATCCATACTTTATCAAATCACTTTCACAAATCGCATACACAAGGAAAACATTTTGGGATACACATACTTGATCCTTTTTACGAATAGACTATTATATCAAGTCCCATAACATGATATAATAACCATAAGTTATTTGTCAAACCTTAAAACAATACATATACATATATTATAACAATAAAATAAAGCAGAAGTGTCAAGAGTTCCCCTTACCTCAAGGTCGATACGAATCCAAGTCAAACTTAAATACCCGCAAGATCCTCCAATAGCTTGCCCATAAAATCTCCAAAAAGTCACATTGAACCACAATTCATCCAAAACACCACTTGTACACTTCAAAACGCCTCTACTCCGGTTTCAATAGGTTAAAAAGGGAAAAGTAGGCTACAAGGGCAAAACGGTAATTTCTGGAGCTAGGAAAAATATGTTTAAATGGTGGAAGGGCTTAATTATGGTTCCATAACGTTCAGGGGTATAATGGTAATTTTCTGGGTCAAAATAGGCTGGAAATAAAAATACAAATAAAGCTGGGCAACATTGGGTTTCGAAACCCAGACCTCCCGCAAAACAAGAACAGCCTCTGCCACTCGACCACAGCCATTGCATTTACCAAATTTACTCAGTGAATTTATCTAACTGTTCAGTACGCTGCTTATAGTAATAAATTACAAACAGCCCCTGCCCCTACTCAAATTCTCAAACGAGGGTCCTTCAAGTCTCTGCAAATTATCAACTCGGTCCCTGCGAATTAGGGCTGCAAGCGAACCGAGCTTTTATCGAGCAGCTCGAGCTCGATAAAAGCTCGGTTGCTCGAGCTCGAGCTCGAGCTCGAGCTTTTTTTTTAGCTCGACTAAGTTTTCGAGCCGAGCTCGAACTTTGTAAAGCTCGGCTCGAAAGCTCGTCGAGCAGCTCGATTATTAATTATATAATATATATTTTTAAATTAAAAAAAAATACAAAACAAAACCCTTCTTCTTTCACAATCAGAATGGGGTTCTTTCACAATTCACAATCACTCCTCTTCCTCTCCTAACACGCCGCCGCCCTTCTCCAAGACTCCGACACCACACCTCACGCCCTTCCCTTCTCCGGCCTCCCGCCCTTCTCCAGCCTCCGCCTTCTCCACTGTGGTGCCTTTGTGGTGCTGTGGTGTTGTGCCCACTGTTGTGGTGCAGTGCCGCTGTACACCACACCTCACGCCTTCTCCTTCCCTTCTCCACTGCGCTGGTGCTGTGGCCCTTCTCCACCGCCCTCTCGCTTCTCCTCCTCCACCGCCTCTCGCTTCCCGTCCAAATTCAATTGAAGGTTAGTGTTTTATGGTAGCTTCTCCTTCTCCACCGCCTCGCTTCTTTCCAATATATAAATTTCTAATTGAATTTGCTCCCGATCCCGGTGTGAACTTTTCGAGTTCAATCGATTAGTAAAATAGAAAATTGTTCGAGTTCGATCGATTATTTAATTCTTTGTTTAGTAAACTTTGTTTGATTTTAGGAAAGTTTCCTTGATTTTTTTCACAATTAGATTTAGCGGTATAATCATTTATGCTTGTGGTTTCTTGTTATGTCAAATTGTTCATGATTTTGGCGAATTTGATGTGTATATTTTGATGAGTCTGCTGTTCTTGGAAAATTTATCATTTACCAATAAGTGTTGATAACTTGATATTATTGTTGTATTCTGTAGAAAAAATATGGATGACTCAATGCTCGAAGACGATGAATATTATGGTTTAGATGATGCAGCTATACCGGATCTGGATGAGACGGTTGTGAATCGGTGATGTTGTGATAGATGTTGATGGTGATAATCAAAAGAGAAAGCAAGTGATGGGAAAGAAATCAAGTCGAGGCAGAGGAAGTCAAGAAAGTGGTAAAGCATTCCGGAAGAAGCCAAGAATAAAAACATCTACAGTGTGGAATGATTTTACGCAAATTACTGATGAAGATGGTAACAGATGGCCTCAATGCGTATATTGCAAATATAAAATGAAGAGGCAAGCATCAGCACCTACAACCTCTTTGAAGCGGCATAGTGACCATTGCAACAAAAGGAAAGTACATCTTAAGAGTCAAAATATGTTGAATTTCAAGCCAACACAATGTAAAGTTGAATTGCCGATGGTGACTTCGGGAAAGTATGATCATGCCAAGCAAAGGGAAGTGAGCTCATTGGATTCTTATGAATGAGAAGCCCTTCATGGTTGTTGAAGAAGTTGGGTATAATTTTCAGATGAGAATTAACAATCCAATGTTCAAAAAATTTTCTAACAACAAAAAAATGACCGCAAGTCTGTTTATGAAATGAGAAGAAAAGGTTGACCGGCATGTTGAAGGGTGTCAACAAAATCTCTTTGACTACAGATGTATGGAAGTCGATACTCGTAAGATTTCTTATATCCGCATGACCGGCACTTCATGACTACGATTGGGTATTCTGAAGCGGTTCTTTGAATTTTGTGAGGTTTCCACCACATTCAGGTAATTTAATTTTATTTTTTGATAGTGTGATTTTTATATTTCTCATTTGGTATATGATTTTTTAATCATCATGCGATATTGTCAGATATACAACTTATGAGGAAAATTGAATTATATATGGTGCAATGCATAAATGCTTCTATTCACGTATGTATATATATTGTGAATTGTAGGTATTGAAATTGCTAATGTTTTGCGCAAATGTATGTTGGAATGGGGCATAGAGAATAAGGTGTTCACTGTTTCTGTTGATAATGCGGGAAACAATGATGTGGCTATTAGGATAATGAAACAATCATTTGCTAAGAGTAGGAAGTTACCCTTGGGGAGCGCCTTATTTCATGTGAGGTGTTGTGCACACATTGAATTTAATTGTGCAAGATGGCTTGTCGCAAATTGGTGATATTATTCATAATGTGAAAGAAAGTGTTAGATTTTTGAATCTGTCAGAGAGTCGTCTTAAGGATTTCGGTGGTGTTGTGCATCAAATGGGGCTTGGTGCTAGAAAATTGATTCGATCGCCTACTCGTTGGAATTCTACATATGATATGTTGATGGCTGCCTATCAAGTTAGGGATGTGTTTCCAGTTTTGAAACAAATTGAACCAAGTTACAAAAATTGTCCTGAAGAAAAAGATTGGGTTAAGGTTAAACAAGTTACAAAAATTCTTGAAGTATTTTATGAGGCAACACAAATGATTTCTGGATCAGACTATCCAACTTCAAACAAATTTCTTCCTGTTATTTGGAGGGTGAAAGAGGTGCTAAATGAGGGAGAAAAAGATGTTGACGAATTTGTTAGGGTCATGGTTGGCAACATGAAACTCAAGTTTGATAAGTATTGGGGTGAGTGTAACATGTTGATGTCTATAGCTTCTGTTTTAGATCCTAGGTGCAAAATGAGGCTAGTTGAATTTGCATTCAATATCATTTATCCTGAAGCTGAAGCCCAAGCTAATATCTTCAAGGTTAAGAGCATGTTGTCTGATCTTTTTCATGAGTATAATGCAAATAAAAAGTGCTGTTCAAATTCCCTATCTAGTCGTTCACATGAAACTTCAAGTGGAAATGAGTTGCAAACGACAAGGGTTGTACCAGAGTCATCTGGGTGGTCAAGATTTGATAGTTATGTGAAGTCTATTGAAAATGAGCCCCCTGAAAAATCAGAGTTGGAAGTGTACTTGGAAGATGGTGTGCATAGATCCAGTGATAGGTCGACTGATTTTGATGTTTTGGGTTGGTGGAAGGAAAATAACAGCAAGTACAAGATTTTGTCAAGAATGGCATGTGATATTTTGGCTATACCATCAACCACTGTAGCATCGGAGTCTACTTTTAGTGCTGGAAGTAGAGTCATTGACCCATACCGTGCTTCATTAGCTCCTGACACAGTGGAGATGTTAATGTGTGGAGGAGATTGGATTCGTCGCCTACATGGAGTTAAGGCACCACCAAGAAGTGTAAGTGAAACTTTTTGTTAACCATTATATAATCGTATATGAATTTTTGTTTAATCATTTATATGTCTTTGTTTTATTTCATTGATTAAGCAGGTTGACGAAGAATCTATGGAGATTCTTATTCCAATACCAAGTCAGACATGATCACATGGTGATTTACTTAAAGGTGAACACTTACTTTTTGGTTAGCTTGGAGCACGTATTTTGTTTTTAGTTCCTTTATCTACTTAGTTTAAGAATTTTTGGACTTTTGTGCTACAATTCATGTGTTGTGCTTTGCTTGTTAAATACTCATCGATGGGTGTTAATAGAACATACATAATTGTTTTCCAGTGTATGTTCTAAGTTAGCAATGTGTATGTTTGTTTCTGGAAATGTAGTTTACTTGGTAGTTTCGTATTACTTGAAACTAGTATACTTATTTGTATTACTAATATTAATCTTTCTTTCTCTTAATTTCAGAATCCAATTTGGAGTTGCATTTTGCTGGAGGAGTTTTTCAATTACTTCGAGTTCGAGACTTGATTTGGATCATTTCAGTTTTTGAGTTACTTGTTGATTTTTGTTGGATATTATTATATTATGTATTGGTCCGATGGATGACTTTTATGTTACTTTTGTTTGCGAGACATTAATGTTATTAATATAACTTGAATGGCATTATTTATCATATTTTATAGCTTTCAATTCGAGATTTAAAATATGTTCATTTTCGGGGATTTTTGGGCTAATAAATTGAAATAAGGCCCGAACCAATAAAATTATCATAGTCCGTCTCAATTTAACAATCGATAAATAATGACTTATAAAATCCCGCATAGCAACTCAGTTCCAAATAATTTCTCTTCTCCAATTAAATTCAAATAGATGGTCCAAAAATAAATTTCGGGATATTACAACCATTTTTAAAGTTGGTTTATACTTCAAATTGAGTTGTCAAGTTGAAATTATGTATTCCATTCTTAAAATAAATAAATTATGTAGTGTGGTTGCCATTTGAATATAGTTCTCAAAATATAATTAAGTCATTATTAGAGTTGGTTTGAGTTCCAAAGATTGAATGGTCTCATTCTTATGGTTTTGCTAGTTGAAACCATCACATTCCTAGTGTAAAATTCCGGAATTTATTTTGGATCGTCAATTTTAATTTAATTTGGAGACGATGAATTATTTAAAACTGAGTTGAAATACGAGAAATTAATTGGGCTCGAGAGTAATTACGATTTTTGACCGGAAGTGATGGCCCGATTATTGTGAAGTCCAAGTTGGGTCAGGATGAGCCCATCAAGCAAACCTAACTTAAAGCCCTAGTTTTGTTCCTCTTCTTCTTCCTCACAGCCCACACGCCTGCTTTTCTTTCTTTCGCCACATCAGATTTGCTTCTTCTCACCGGCCGACCGCCATACCCGCCTGCCCACCTTTCTTCTTTCTATTTGGACCGAAATCGAGTGGTGTTACGAAGACCGGAAATATGGAGATCGAATCCACAATTCGATTTGGACTGATTCGTATTTCTTTGGACTGTTATTGATGGTTTCGATGGAGGAGAGATGATGGGTAAACGATTTTCGTTGCCCTTGCTGGGATTTGGAGGAGTTTGGTTTGATTTTAGGAAGTTTGGAAGGTTTTTGGATTCGCAGGGACTGTTTTGAGGTTTTTCGAAAAGTATGAACCCCTGCTTTTGAGAATTTGAAGTTGACAGGGGTTAGATTGTTAATTAAATTGTTCAGCAGATGTGTTAGAGGTTGAATAACGTGTAAGCCATACAACTGAAGCGCGTGTGGTGCAGTTGTAGGAACTTTGGATTGTAAGCTGGAGGTCAAGTTTTCGAACCTTGATGGTGACAGATCTTCTATTTTTTTATTCTAGCCTATTTTTCGACCCGTTTAAATTACCGTTTTACCCCTGAACGTTATAGAATCTTAATCACGCCCTTCTACATTTTTATCCTATTTTCCTAGCTCCAGAAAATTATCGTTTTGCCCTTGTTACCTTATTTCCTCAATATCGACCTATAAAACTGTAGTAGAGGCGAGATGGAATTTGTGATTGGTTCTTTGGATGAATCGTGGTTTAAGTTAACTTTTGGAGATTCGATATGCAAGCTATTGGAGGATGTTGCGATTATGCAAGCTTGACTGGATTCGTATCGACCTTGAGGTAAGGGGGTTTCCTTGACACTTTTGCTTCTATTTTATTGTTATCGTATATATATGTATGTTTTATGATTTGACAAACTACTTATGGTTATTATATCAAGGAATGGGACTTGGTATAATAATCTATTCGAAAAGGATCAAGTATGTGTACCCATAAAAGTTTTATCGTGATTGTGAATTGTGAAAATTGTTTTGTTCAAAAGCATGGATTGAAAATATGTTTTATGCTCATCGATATGCCTATGAATTGTTTGGGCCCTTTCGAGGGAATGTCGTGCTTTTGGAGATCTCCCATTGTTATGGTATCCCTTTGGTAGGGCATTGTTATTGTTATGTAAAAGCCGACATGTGTGCCACCACGGTTCGTGTGGCCGTAGTGTATTGTCTGATTGAGTTAAATATGAATTGACATTGTTTTGATAAAGTGTTCCATGCAAATTATTTTGGATATATAAACGTATTGATATATATATATATATATATATATATATATATATATATATATATATATATATATATATATAGATATATATATATATATATATATATGTATGTTTGAAATACTTTGCTTGATCCGGTAAAAGTGTCATTGATGCTCACCCTTACAACCCCCTTTCAGATATTTAGTAAGTGAAGTGACACTGGATGGTACAGTAGAGTGGAACCCGGTAGACGGATGGTGGATCTTATAAAGACTTTCGGTAGTTGTAGCGTACTCTGAGTTTGTATTGAATATGATGATTTGTACCGTTGAGGTGGTTGTTATGTACTGAGGACTTGTAATTATTATTGTAATTACTGTTTATGGGATTTTAGACGCTCTGTTGTACCACTCTGAGATTATTTTATGTATTTGAGGATTTAAGTAAGGCTTCGTCTTGGCGTGAGCCCATCTCACGATAGACGGCCGGTCGCGCCAAAGTGATTTGATTTTGGGGCGTGACACCTAGAATTGAGTTTATCATTCGAATTGAGTTCTCAAATTGGATTTATTTCTTCTTAGAGTTCATTTACCATTCAAACCTAGTTCATAAATTAGAATTATCCTACTCTTAGAGTAATTCCTAGTTTAGAAATCAGTGAGGTTTATTCTTCGAGTTGAGTGATTAAGGTGTAATTATCTTATCTACAATTAGTTTACACTTTGAAAAGAGATCTCAAGATTGAATTATCTCTTTTTTAGGTTTATATTTCAAATCTTATTTTGAAGTTGCACTAATCACCTTCTTAGACTTGGTTTACAATTCGAATAAGATTCCCAAGTTTTGGATTTCACGCTCTTATAATCGGTTTATCCTTCGTATATAATGTCTAAGTTGGAATGATCTATTCTTATATTACTTCCCCAAATAATGGAGTGAGTTCTAGTTGTGTTCCCAAAACAGATTTACCAATTTCTAGAGTGATTTACATTCTTAGATTATTCTAAATATTGTGTGATTTACCATTTCAATAGAGTTCCAAGCTGTAGTTATCACACACATGATCTATTCCTACGTAACACACCGTCCCGTTGTTGGTCGAGGCCTAACCGTTTCGGCCGGTGTAGTTACTCACGGACTGCTCTCCGGGTGATATGTTGGCCCACTGTACTAACACACTGTCCCGCGCACTTTGTAGATTCACAATCTAAGATTCCTCCAGAACAAGGACGCCTTACTTTGGAATTTTATGGATGAATTCCCAAAAAGGTATGTGCACCTTATTGCATGAGTTGCGTTCTAAATCCCTTTAAGCTCTTTGACACTTATGTGAAACTTTTGGGCTTTACATTCACTCCCTCTTAAATTGTGCGACATCCCTGTTGCACCTTGCCCGGACCAACCGTCCACCCCTTGTGGATTTTGGGTTGTCTCGGCTCTTATGCCATTTATAGTGCCCTATCCCTTTTTGGGTCGAGGCCCGACGCATTGGGTCAGCACGGGTACTCATGAACTACTACCCTGGTGATATGTTGGCACCACTATACCAACACCTGTCTTTTTCCCACACACTTTGTCCTCACTCGTGCACTTACCGAAAAACTTTTCATTAGGTCATACATCATAATATTGCTCCAGAGCAAGCACGTTTAACTTTGGAGTTCTTATGGATGGATTCCCGAAAAGAAAGGTGCACCTTGCTTGTATGAGTAGCGTTCTCGATTCCTTCAAACTCTTTGAAGCTTATCTTAAACTTTAAGGTATACATTTGTAACGCTCCATCCCCTAGATGGTTAGGCCCGACCCTTTGCGCCAGTGCGATTACTAATGGACTGCATTCGGCATGATATGATGGCAAAATATGTCATTTCCCGCACACTTTGTTTTCACTCTTGCGCATATAGGGAACTTTTCAATTGGTCATTCATCATATGATTGTCCGAGAGCAAGCACGCTCAACCCTCGAGTTTTTATGGGTGGATTACCGAAAAGAAAGGTGCACTTTGTTTGTATGAGTGGTGTTCTCAATGCCTTTAAGCACCCTGGAACTTAACTGAAACTTTTGGGACATTACATCCTATGTAGTTTCTCATATAGTGTGGTTTACTCATTAATATAGTTCATAAGTTGTAATTACCTTATTCTTTGATACATTCGTAATACTCTCTTCTCTAGAGTATTATTCTATTCTCTCTTTCTCTTGAGAATACACTTTCACCTTGAAACCCTAGAGTTCTTTCTTATTTCAAATATCATTTGTTAGCCCACACAATAACTAGTTTGTGGTAAACAATTGGCAGCTAAAGAAAGACGAAGGTGTTGATAACTATACACGAAAGAATGAGATGAATTCCCGAAGGAACCCATCCCCTCCAAGTCGACATACGACAGTAGTGAAGTTGTCAAAGTAGTCGACTTCGACTTCTTATTCTTTGGCTCGTGTTTGGTTTGTGGTTCGTGATTCGTTCGTGTGTTTGTTGATTGGATTGGAGAAGTTCAACTAGCCAGTCAATACGAGCAAAATGGTGATTCTAGAACCGTAGTATGCATGCTACGTTCTTGATATTTATAGATACGTAATATGATTGATTATTATGTGATATATAATCCCAATGTGCAAGGTGCTTGATTCAGTGTTTGCGAGTAACCGCAAATAAAACACCCCATGTAGTTATTTGATTCGAAGCTTGCGAGTAGTTAAGATTAACGAATGTTAGTATATTATCGTTTCCTTGGATTGGATAATATACTTGAAGTACATAATCGATTCTTGTTCATGTGAGTTGCCTTGAATGATTATGTATAATCGTTATCAATACGTAGTGGTGGTTATGATGCGAGTTCATAATCACCTAGTCAATGTATGTGATAAACGATGTTTATGTAACTTAATTAATGTATTTAATAATGCTACCATGGTGACTCGTTTATCTTGCAATTTGATAAACGTATTCACAGATTATGCGAGTTAATATGCGAATGCGTGTTTTATGGGAAACACATGTGCTAAAATTTAAAAAGGACACCATGCACATGTTCCGCGATGTGATTTCCCCCTGCAGGAGAGTATACATAACATGACAGATTTCCATCCAAACACTCGAGCAACAAAATTTAGCATATTATCTAAAACCCTTTTGAGAATAAAATGCTTAACTCTCATTCTCTTAACTTCAAGTTGGTGAGAAGTATTTGATCACTAGTATATTTCTATCAACTTGAGGTTGATGAGTTCTATTTTATGATTGAATCTGATGACGTTTTGATACAGGTATAACGAGCAAAATGTTCACACTCACTTTAGGGAATGAGAAAAATCAATGTTTAGAAATTTATTATGATCTTGCATTTACAGTTTCAAAACTTTTATTATTTTTCCAACCGCCTATTTCGGTGTGATCATTGATGCACTTGAGTAGAGATAAAATAATAGTGGTTCTTTGCCAATATACGAACTTGTCATGCATCCCTCTTAATTTTCTAAGTATCTCTAGACTCCAATCACTTCGAGGAAAGGAGAAATATAATTTTTAATTGTTATTCATTATACAAGATGGCAACTTTTACAAATAAATTGAACTTTTAGTTCATTATCATGTAAAATATGTATGAATAACAATATTTTCATGACTCATATTAGTACTATGGTCTACGAGACCAAATATTGTTCTTGTGAGTTAGGGGTATATCTTTTCCATATACATGTAAGTTTATAGTGACCTTCAAGATCCATATAGTTAGTATGCACATGATTGCTACTTCGGGAGTAATAATAATTTTTTTTTTTACTTTTATGAGAATGACTCCATAATATATATGTTGTACAAAACGTCACTTGCACACATATGATGTAATGTAGCTTCAGGTTGGACAAGTTATAAAAGACACTAAGGCTCTGTTCTTTTCAACTTAAAACTTATTCAGTTCTGAAAGTGCAGTATGCACTTATAATTTGATAATCTTGTCTTTCAATAATCAGTTCCAAGTTTGTGTTTGTTGTTGTTTGTGAAGCTGCAGGATTATCAATGTTGTATAACATTGTGACAGGAGCTGCAGGATTATCAATGTTGTATAACATTGTGACAGGATAGAATTCAATGTTGGCATAACATTGAAGATATAGCATTGCCGCAGACATCGAAGACAAAGCACTTTGGACAGGATACTTGGACTGGAAGTATTGACAAAACGAACAAGAATTGATTTAAGGAAAAAGAACAGCTTGTGGTGAAAGCAAGAAGGAATATATTTTATGAAGAATTGAAATATGGAAATTTCCTTCTATGCGCATTTTGAAGAAAACAAGTAAAAGGAAAAATTGCCTTTGCCAAGATCCTATTGCCTTTCGACATAGATGGAAGAGGTCGACATCTCAAGTATATATATGCAAGGATTCAGCAAAGCAATGTTTGAGCTTTTTGAAAAGATCAAAAGAGATTTTAGGCTTCTTGTTTTCTGCTAGCTTTAGAGTTTGTCTAAGAGTATTCATTGTTGGAATAACTCTTTCAAACATCGACCTAGAATAGCTTTTACTGTTGGTTCTTCTAGGGCTAGTTTTGGTTGTTTAATTAATCGTTTGTGATTGTATTAAACCTAGTTGATTAGATCTACTTTTCCTGTCAGTAGATATTTTGCCTAAGGCGCTGCCAATATATTTTTCTATATATTGGCTTGGTAATAGAAGTTACTTTATTCATCCGCTGCTATCTGTTTACTGTAGACATTGTTGAACAACATTGTTGGCAACATTGTCTATTGATCTTGTTTCAAAGTACCAATCCGGGATCTTAAGTTTTTACAAGTGGCATCAGAGCCAGCCACCTAACTACTGGTGTCTGGATTTGGTACTACTACAATGGATGCAAACTACAATAGACCTCCTGTGCTTGATGGGTCCAACTACCATTACTGGCAAATTCGGATGAGGACATACATCAAGTCCCTTGATGGCCGTGCTTGGAGATCCATTCTGGAAGGATACACCTGGCCAACTGAAGGACCTGATGCTGATGGTGACATTGTCCCCATACCTGAAGAACACTTCTCTGCAAGTGACATACTTCTTAGCTCTTATAATGAAAAAGCTTTAAATGCTATCTTTGGTCATGTAGATTCTCATATGTTTAAAATCATTCAAAACTGTACTACTGCAAAACAAGCTTGGGAATTACTTCACAGTCATTGTGAAGGGGATGCTAGTGTCAAACAAACTAAACTTAGAATGCTTTGGTCTCAATTTGAAAATATAAGAATGGCGGAGGAAGAAACCATTGACTCCTATTTTGAAAAACTTTTGACTCTCTCAAATGAAGTCCAAAGACTGGGAGAAGCTATTTCTAATAGGCAACTTGTTTCCAAAGTTGTTCGATCTCTTTCCTCAAGATTTAATACCAAAGTCACTATTTTGGAAGACACTCATAACTTGGCAACTATGGATTTTCATACCCTGTTGAACAATTTGAAAAACTTTGAATTAAATGAAAATGAGAGACAAGGTATGAAAACTCATAGTATTTCCCTTCACTCTGTTTCTAAAGCAAAACCTTCAAAGCCTGATAGTAGTAGTGATGAGTCTGACAATATGACTGAGGAAGCTTTCAACAATCTTGTAAGGAAGTTCAACAAACTTAGATTCAGGAAAAACTCTGGTCAAGGATCCTCAAGTGGAACTAAGACTTTCAAAAAGAAAAACAATACTTTCAAAACTAGTTCTGCTTCCAAAACGAGCTCTGAATCTGATTTCGATCGCACTCCTCTGAGTAAGATTAGATGTTTTGAATGCCAAGGGTGGGGTCATTATAAAAATGAATGTGCTAACAATCTCAGAAAAGAGAAAAAGAATCTTCTTGCTTGTCTCAGTGATGACTCAGATGAAGAACAGGAAGATGAAGAAAAAGAAGATGTTTCAACCACCAATGCCAGAGCTCTCCGCTCATCCACTTACCATGTTGATGACCAATGTTGGGACAACATTGTCAAGACAACATCAGGAATAGAAATCTTCTTTGACTATGATGACTCTGAGAACTGTGAAATTTTGGCACTAACCAAACCTGAGAAGTCAGGAATATCTAATGTTTTATGTCTACATGGTTCTGTGGATTTTGATATAGATAGTCCTTCAGAAGAGGAAGGTAATGCAGATCAAATGGTGAAGGATCTGCAACAGATGTATGAGAAACTCTTCAGTGAATGGAAGACTCTCAGAAAACTCCTCAAGAAAACTGAGAAGGAGAACCACAATCTAAAAGACACCATTGTCAAACTAGAATTTGAATTAACAAAGAAGGACTCTGAGCTGTTCAAGGTAATCTCTGAGCTAGATAATGAAAAGAAGGTAATTGCAAAATGGAACTCTTCTACTTCTAGACTTAATGAGATGCTTGATGTGAACAATGATAGGACCACTGGTTTAGGGTACACAAGTAGTTATGATGAACTTGGGAGCAACATGAACGACACTGTTGACACTGATACCTCAAAAGTTGTCAAACCTCTTTCTGAGCTCATAAAAGGTCCTACATTTGTCAAAGAAAAAGCTTTGTTTGTGTGCACTTACTGTCTTAAATCAGGTCACAAAAAGCCTTACTGCTTCAAGTACCAAAAGGACTTAAAGAGTGAACATGTTGAGACCTCCAACCTCAGTAATCTCTCCACAATTCCCTCCCATCCAGTTTCCAGCAGACAAAGCGGTGATGCTAGTCGCAATGTTGTGACAACATCCACTTCAATGAGACCAAAGATGTAATCTTAAGACTCAAAGTACTTTCCTAGTTCTCCTAAACAAGACAAATCTCCAGATGTATACGAAAACACAAGAGTGTTTGAAACATGTGGGTAGCTAAAGAAAATCATACTTGCAATGTTGCTTTTTCATTGCTACTTCCCTAACAATGCAGGAAGATGGTACTTGACGTTGGTTGTTCTAGGCACATGACCGGTAACGTCACAACTGTCAAACTTTGTAGCTCAAAAGATGTGCGGTAACATATGGAGGAGGATACCAAAGCAAAATACTTGGAAAGGGAACACGTGCCTTAAAGGATATCCAAACTCTCGAATGTTCTTCTTGTTGAAGGGTTAATCGCTAATCTTGTTAGTATAAGCCACCGTGTGATGATGATCGAAAGTGAAGTTTGATAAACGTTCTTGCAAAGTTTATACTTGTGTGGACAAATTAACCGTAATGGCGGTGTGAGATCACAGGACAATCGCTATGTGATGGACATTCCTCTCAAATGCAATGTTGCTCAACATGATGATGCAACACTGTGGCATAAGAAATTGGGACATGTCAACTGTAAACTGGAGAAGATCATAAAAAATAATGTGGTGACAGAGTGCCAAAGCTTACCAATGTAGGGAAACATGTGTGTGGCTGTCTTATGGGAAAACAAACCAAGGTGACACATCACCACTTCGATTGAAGGACAACAAAGAGGTACTTTTAACGCTGAACTCCTGCATATGGATCTCATGGGTCCTATAGAAGCTAAAAGTTTAGGAGGAGCTGGTATATCTATGTTATAGTTGATGATTTCTCTAGATACACTTGGGTCAATTTTTGAAAGAAAAATCAAACTTTGAATCCTTCAAAACCGGCATACAAAATGTGAATCGATTACTCTACTCTTGTTCAAAGAATTGATCGACCATGGTAAAGAATTCGAGAATCAATTCTTTGATAAGTACTGTGAAAAGAAAGGAATCATGCATGAATACTCAGCTCCTAAGACACCACAACAAAATGGTGTTACTGAAAGGAAAAATAGGACTCTTCAAGAAATGGCCAGAGTGATGTTGAGCTCAATGATCCTATCAAAAAGGTTGTGGGCTGAAGCTGTGAACACTGCTTGTCACATAATCAATCGTGTCTATCTTCGTCCAGGTTCTCTAACCACTCCATATGAGATGTTGAAAGGTAGAAAGCCCAATCTCAAGTACTTTCATGTATTTGGATGTGTGTGTTACATACTCAATGATAGAGAACATCTAGGGAAGTTTGATGCTAAAAGTGATAAAGGAATCTTTGTAGGATACTCTCAAAATAGTCAAGCTTATAGAATATACAATCCTAGATTGCAGACTATACAAGAGTCTGTGAATGTTTCCTTTGATGACTCTGAGCCCTATG
Organism: Plantago major; assembly: GCA_026545765.1. Lineage (NCBI taxonomy): Eukaryota > Viridiplantae > Streptophyta > Magnoliopsida > Lamiales > Plantaginaceae > Plantago > Plantago major. The sequence goes on from CM048841.1 coordinate 59,724,921, forward strand.
CCCAGAAGAAGATCTCTGCAGGTGCTGAACAGGTTATTGAATCAACCCCTGACTCTTCTACACGTGAGAATGTACCAGAAACTGTGACTCCAGCTGTTGATCAAAGTGAAAGAACCCATGATGTGGGCAATGTTGTGCCAACATCCCCTCTGTGCCATGATGACTCAACATTAAGTTCAACATCCCAGAGTTTCACTCATGATGAAGAACAAGCTGATCCCCACAATGAGACTGAGGCTGAATCTGACAATCCATCTGGCATTAATGCTGCACCTATGTCTCCTGACTCACGAAAGGATCCTCCTCCTAGAATTCGCAAAGATCATCCCAGTTCCCAAGTAATTGGAAATCCAGGAGGAAGGACATTGAGGGGAAACACGTGCAAAAACTACAAGGAGACACTCAGACTTGCTGAAATATGTCACTCTGTAAGTTCCTCGTGCTTTGTTTCGCTAATTGAACCTAAAAATGTGAAAGCAGCTCTTGCTGATGATTTTTGGATAGAAGCAATGCAAGATGAACTTCGTCAGTTTCAAACAAATGAAGTCTGGACTCTTGTTCCCCGCCCCCATAATATAAATGTTATAGGCACCAAGTGGATTTTCAAAAACAAGAGTGATGAAAAGGGGATAGTTGTAAAAAACAAAGCCAGATTGGTTGCTCAAGGTTACACCCAAGTGGAAGGCATTGATTTCGAGACCTTCGCTCTGTTGCTAGAGTCCATTCGCTTGCTCCTAGCCTTAGCATGTTGCCTTAACATAAAACTCAACCAAATGGATGTTAAAGGAGCTTTCTTGAATGGTTACATTGACAAAGAAGTGTATGTTGAACAACCTAGAGGGTTTGAAGATCCTTTTTATCCTGACCATGTTTTTAAACTAAGAAAAGCCTTGTATGGATTGAAACAAGCCCCACGCGCTTGGTATGCTAGGTTGACAGAATTCCTAGTTGGGTTAGGATTTAAAAGAGGTGAGGGAGATCAAACTCATTATCCTCAGGAAAGGAAAAGACATCTGCATTGCTCAAATCTATGTTGATGATATTGTCTTTGGTGCTACAAACCTCTCCTTGCTAGATAAGTTTGTTCAAGCCATGACAGGAACTTTTGAGATGAGTATGATTGGTGAACTCAGTTTCTTCTTGGGGCTCCAGATACAGCAGAAACAGGAAGGCCTCTTTATCTCTCAAGAGAAATATGCCAAGAATCTTATCAGAAAATGTGGTCTGGAAAATGCCAAACCTTGCAGCACTCCCATGGCTACATCTCTGAAACTCAGCAAAACCGATGTTGGGGACGATGTTGACCCAACATTGTACAGATCAATGATTGGAAGTCTCTTGTATCTTTCAGCCACCAGACCGGACATCATGTTCTCTGTTTGTGTGTGTGCCAGGTATCAATCAAACCCAAAATATCTCACTTAAGCTGTCAAAAGAATCATTAGATATATATCGTGAACATTAATCTTGGATTATGGTATGCATGTGATTCAAACACTAATCTTTTGGGATTTAGTGATTCTGATTGGGCTGGTGACTTAGATGATCGAAAATCAACTAGTGGAGGTTGTTTTTATCTTGTACCAAATCTTGTGTCATGGTATAGTAAGAAACAAAATTGCGTTGTCTCTCTCTACTGCTGAATCTGAATATGTAGCGGCTGGGAGTTGTGTGTCTCAATTAATTTGGCTGAACAATATGCTGCATGAATATGGGTTTCAAAGTGACACTCTTTTGCTGTTTTGTGATAACCTTAGTGCCATTCACATATCCAAGAACCCTGTTCAACACTCACGCACCAAGCATATAGACATTCGACATCATTTTCTTAGAGACCTAGTCTCCAAACAAATAATTGACATACAACACATTGATACCACAAATCAGTTAGCTGACATTTTCACAAAGCCCCTTGATAAAGAGAGATTCTTCAGTTTGAGAAGGTCTCTTGGCCTTTGCACTATTTGATAGGATTTGCTGCAAGCAATGTTGACATAACATCCTGGTCAACATTGTCCTCTATGTTTACCTAGTGTTGTCTTTCTTTTATTCTTTTAGTCTTTTCTCTTTCTTATTCTTGTGTGTCTATGTGTTTTTTGTGCTTCTGTGCTGGTCAATGGCTGTTCCTATTTGTAGCTTACAGTGGTGATGCTTAGGTTTTGAAAGGCTGCTTGAAACCAAGGTTGAAAGGTATCGAGTCTCCTGTGTGTTTGCTTTATGTAAAACCCACTTTTTTTGGCCATGTTTTCTCGCACTGACTTGCACTTGATTTTGCCTCCGCTCTTTGTGCTTAATAAATCTAATGAATTATGATAAAAGGGCTCGAAGTGTTTCCGTCGAGGATCGTGTTGGCGGAGTTCCAAATACTATCCAAATATCGACGTGTGATGTGTCATATGTCGTGAGGGTGATGGCATCTTTGAAATCGACACGCACAAAAGTGCCGATTCTCGTAATCTTCTTTGGTTCACTTTCCGAGTACCAAGTCACCCATTGTGGTAACCGAGGTGATCTCTATGCCATGAGACGTGTGTTTGCCTAACTCCGCAAACCCGGCTTTGGAGCGGATTCATACGTGTTCCAATTATTTGACATGGTTCACGATCTCATGGTCACCCCACTCAATTACATTAATTGATCAATTTACTTTTGAGGCAATGTTGAGTGTGTTTCTTTGGTATTCCTTTCTCCTTCTGTTTTGCCTGCAGCATCAGTGGTGTTAATCGAATCTGCACATCTTGAGACTTGGTTTCCTGGCTGACTTACATTAAGAGTGGTCGATATTCGATGTTGTCATCAATGTTGAGCCAACATCCCGGTCAACATTACTGTCTTTGGAAGTACCTTCTTTGCTGTGTTTTTGTGTGCTCTTTCTGTGTTTTGGGTTGGGTTTGAGGGGGAGTAATTTTGTGTCTTGGGTAATCTGGTAAAATGTAAAGTGTAAAATATAATATCTTACTCGTATCTGACCTTGATTTGTTTCCTAAAACAAAAATGTACCTCCCTAGGTTGAGTTTTGAGAACCTTCTTCATTCTTGACCTAATTGATACGGTGGTCATTTGCTTTCCTTAATCTCATATTAACAGCTGTGTACAGATCTTGGTTTGTGTTTTTGATATATATGATTATGATCCTTTGAGCAAACCAACCAAAAACACTCCTCCAACCATATTACCACTACCTCTCTCATTAGCCCACTTCTCCACCACTCACAAAAACTGCCATCCTTCTAAACCACTCTCTTACAAAAAAAATAAATAAATAAATAAATAAATAAAAAATAAAAAAATTTCCCTGTATTTACTTCTTACTCCCAAAACCCTTCACCTTCCTCTCACCTTACTCTCTTGTCGCTCTCAACCAAAACTCCTCTCCTGCTCTTTCTTCCTCAACTCTACCTTCACGACCCAAACAATGTCGTCCCCGACAAAACCCGTCTTGCCCGGTTTTTCATTGCAAACACCTGAGGGGGAGCAAGCTTATCCTCTTCCCATTAAATCTTTGACCGGCCGATTTTGAGATTCCAGTCTATAATTGTGAGGATTCGGAAGATAGTGCTGAAAAACCCTCATCCCCTGTACCAAAACCACCATCTCCAAAAACCCAAACAGAGTCATCACCATCAAACCCCTCTGAATTTACTGCAGAAACCCTTGTTAAATTGGGGAGCATGCCAGTCGACTTGCCACAGGATCTGAGGGATGATGATGAAAGCCCAATGGGGATAGAGAAAGATGCTCCCATGGAGGATGCTGGGAAAGATGTTGGACATCCCGAAATTCAACATGCAGATCCGTGAAAACCCCAAAACCGCACTGTTGAAGAAGATGATGTACAACAACCTGACAAAACAGGGGAAACGGCTACTGATGGCCTGAATGATGAGAATCAGACCAGCATGCATTCTGAAAATGTTGAGAAACCCGCAGATGAGCCTACTATTGAACTAGTTGATGTGGAAGATTGGCAGTCAGATGACTCAGAGAAAACTGAGAGTGATCCAATGAATATAGATGAGGATGTTGTTGCAACATCAGCTGCTCATGATGATAACAATGATGAAAGCTCTAATGATATGGAGGATTATGAGCCAGAAACTGAAGATGACTCTAAGGATGAGTCAATGGTTGAAGAAGAAGATCTGAGAAACTCAGATGAAAGCTCAGATGACTCTGAAGATTATGAAGCTGAGACAGAGGAAGAATCTGAAGAAGAATCACTTGATGATGAGGATGTCATTCTTGGAGAAGACCAGATTGAAGACCCTGAGGTAAATGATCTATCCTCTGAACCTGTGTTTAAAGATGGTTCTGATTGGGATGAAGATGCAGTTTCTCATTTGTTCTATGATAACAAGAATCTAGAAAAATATGAGAAAATCAAAACAATGCTATAGATGTTGAGAAGATAATTAAAGAGGACTCATTTGAAGAGTATAACTTGGTTTTATCCAAGAAAAGGAATCTCTATTATCTTGTCATACTCAATATGCTGCATTTGTTCCTGAAATCATAAGAGAATTCTATGCCCATTTATCTGAAAATTTTGGTAGTGAAGGGCATGGTAAGCATCACTGTGTGTACTTGAGAGGTGATGTATTCTTCTTGACTTCTAAGGATATCAATACTGTACTGCATAGAAATAGGGATGAGATTGAGACTCCTGTGGAGGTAACTATGGATGAAATTGCAAGAGAGCTACTGCAGGAAAATTAAAATCTTGGCCTACTGGCACTCTAGATCTGAAATATTGTTGTTCTCTAGTATCATTCTTGCAGGATCTGCTGTCTGTTGGTTGCCATCTTCCAATAACAACAAGCTCACCAAGAGGCGACCATGTTGCTTCTGAGATTAAAATGGGTTACAATGTCAATCTGGGAGAAAGGATTCTCAAGCATCTAGAAACTTCTAAAAATAGAGGGATCAGAGGCCATTTGATTCTTCCATCCACTATATTTGCTGTTCTTCAGATGCAGGGTATTGAGGTTAAAGCCAATGATGTCTATCATTCCAACTTTAAGTCCATCACAATCACCAAACAACTACTGGAAACACATGGCGGGATCATGATCTTCCTTGGGTAGATCCGATGTTTACGTGAACATGGATGTGGAGGAGAAAATGCCACTTTAAAATGGCAAAACTGATGAACCAGAAAGCTCTGTAGATCCAGCTAAACATACCAATGTTGACTTATATGTTGGGACAACATTGACTCCTAACATTGAAACTCATCTGCGTATTTTAACTGAACAGGACAAGCTGATTCTGGAGCAAATCAAAGGGCTTGATGAGCAGATCTCAAACAATCTAAAGTTTAGAAGTACTCTAGTTTCTTTTCTTTCCTCACAAAAAGGGGGAGAATAGATAACTTGAGTTCATTCTTATTGAGTCTGTGTTGAACAATTATATTTTTTGTGGGTCTGTAATATTTTAAATTCTCCTGAATATTTCTTAAGATGTCTGGTTAAGGGGGAGAATAGATCTTTAGTAGTTCTTAGTTATGTTTCTATGATCTGATCTCTTGTTTTGTTTTGTGATGAAAGACTAAGATTAAGGGGGAGATTGAAAGTGCAGTATGCACTTATAATTTGATAATCTTGTCTTTCAATAATCAGTTCCAAGTTTGTGTTTATTGTTGTTTGTGAAGCTGCAGGATTATCAATGTTGTATAACATTGTGACAGGATAGAATTCAATGTTGGCATAACATTGAAGATATAGCATTGCCACAGACATTGAAGACAAAGCACTTTGGACAGGATACTTGGACTGGAAGTATTGACAAAACGAACAAGAATCGATTTAAGGAAAAAGAACAGCTTGTGGTGAAAGCAAGAAGGAATATATTTTATGAAGAATTGAAATATGGAAATTTCCTTCTATGCGCATTTTGAAGAAAACAAGTAAATGGAAAAATTGCCTTTGCCAAGATCCTATTGCCTTTCGACATAGATGGAAGAGGTCGACATCTCAAGTATATATATGCAAGGATTCAGCAAAGCAATGTTTGAGCTTTTTGAAAAGATCAAAAGAGATTTTAGGCTTCTTGTTTTCTGCTAGTTTTAGAGTTTGTCTAAGAGTATTCATTGTTGGAATAACTCTTTCAAACATCAACCTAGAATAGCTTTTACTGTTGGTTCTTCTAGGGCTAGTTTTGGTTGTTTAATCAATCGTTTGTGATTGTATTAAACCTAGTTGATTAGATCTACTTTTCCTGTCAGTAGATATTTTGCCTAAAGTATTTGCCGATATATTTTCTATATATTGGCTTGGTAATAGAAGTTACTTTATTCATCCTTGCTATCATTTCTTTGTAGACATTGTTGAACAACATTGTTGGCAACATTGTCTATTGATCTTGTTTCAAAGTACCAATCCGGGATCTTAAGTTTTTACAAGTTCAGTTCAGTTCCATTCAGTTTAGTTTAGTTCAGTTCAGTTCAATTCAGTTCTGCTTAGTTATATTTATACTACAATTCAATTCTGTTCAGTTCAGTTCAGTAAATTTCAGTTGAAAAGAACAGAGCCTAACACTACCAACTTCGGGTTGGAAGTTATCATTTTGTAATTTTATGATTTTCATTCATCATTTACTTACCACTTATGGTGCTTTGCAATTCTTAAAATTTGGGATCAAATATCCGTGTCAATGATAATTTTGCCATTCATTCCTTCTCAATACCAACCATTTTCAAGGTTTTGTATCTCATATTTACTTCAAGAAATATGGTAAACTATATTGTATTTTATCATCGCTTGAAAGGTTCATCCAAAAAATGAGTTTGAATATGATTCCCCAATAACAAGAAATTTAAAGTGGTTAGATAATACTCATCCGTTCTTTTTAAAGGTTTACTTTTTGCCATTTCGAAAGTTTTTTTAAAGGTTAACGTTTATTTTTTTTATCACTCTCTTTCCTACTTTATATAATCTTTCTCTCATTTTTATATTCTCTCTGTTACTTTTTACCATCCACTTACCATTTTATTCACAATTCCTTAAAATTCACCCAAAATCAAATGAAATGTACTGAAGAATACATGAGTATATATATATATGAATAGACATAGTCACCTCTACTAACTATTGTACATTCAGATCCCTTCATCCACTAACAAATACTTCCACCGTACTTTGACAAGGTTAACTTTTTGGTTTTGTGTAAATTTACGAAAATAGAATAAAATATTAAGTAGGGCTCTGTTCTCTTCATCTGAAAACTCATTAATTTCAGTTCAGATCTATTCAATTCAGTTCAATTCTACTTAGTTGTTTTTTTATAATACACTTCACTTCACTTTAGTTCAGTTTCATTCAGTTCAGTTCGGTTCAGTTCATCAATTCAGACCAGTTCAGTTCTGTTCAGACAGACGAATAGAACATAGCCTAAGTGGTGAAAAGTAAGATGAAGAGTAGAAAATGTAATTGGGATAATAGATAAAGTATGAAATAAAGTGTTTAAAAAATTAATAAGTTAAGATAGTAATTTTCAAAAAAGGAAAATATTAAACTTAAGATTTTTTTTTTATAAAATGACAAAAAATAAACATTTAAAAAGAACGGAGGGAGAGTATGAATTCATCACTACTTCCACTTTGTGCCCGTTTGGTTTGAAAAGGGGTATTTCATTTTGCAAAACTGGATTATTCGGCCCATTTAAGGAATTGAATTATGTTTGGGGGTTTTCGCCTAAAAATCTTGTTTGGTTGGACTCTACGAATTGAACTATTTTCAATAAAATCCAGTTTGATTCTGAATTGATTTTGGATTATTTAGTAGGATAAAGCAAAGTGGAATTACTGATATACCTCTATGCTTTCCCACTTATTGTATAAAATTGAGTTTGATTTTCAATCTGATTTAGTGAAAATTACATGTGAACATAATTTTAGGGGAACAAATTTTTACCACCTTCTCGTGTTTAATCGGGAAATTCTGAAATTTTGATCATATGAATTTCGTATACAAAATTATCCGAAAATCTTTGAAATTATTGCATCCATAGTTACATTGCCATTGTTGATAACTTTGGCATCGATTTTGAGTTTATATGACTTGACCATTAAAATTTAGTTGATAGATATTGTTTATAATCTGTGTAATAATTATCTTAACGAAATACATGTTTCCTTATAAGATCGATATTTCATATGAGTGAAATTTATAATCCCATATTTTTCATCTCATGCGTAGAATAATTATTTTTGTCAATTGAAATCGACATCGCATATGTTTATCATCCCATCTAAACATAAATTTTCCTACATTTTAAACATAAAAGTGTAAAGCATGTAAAACGCCAAAGTCGTTTTGAATGAGATTTTAGGTCGGTAGGTACAAATAAAAACTCAAACTTTTAATTATATAAATGTTGTTTTTATAATATATAAAGGAAAAAAATTCACATATATGTAATTAACGATGCATATTTTGTATTCAAAACACATATATACTCCGCCTATATTATGTCAAAATTTGCACATATTTAATATGCTAGAATATTTTTTCAAAAAATGATGAAGAAAAAATGTTCTTGAACCGACAACTCTAAATTATCTTCGTTATTCTCGTAAGCAACGCTAACCAATTTTTTTAATTATTAGTATTGTTTTGTTTAATCATTCTTATAAAAAAGTTGGTTATACTATTAAACAAACAAAATTAATTTTGATGTAAATACAGAAGATATGCCAAAAACAAAAGTATAAAAGGTCTAATGAGTAAATGAGTAGAAAAGAGAAATAAATATTACAGGGGTACAAAATGAAAAGAAAGGGTGCAAAACTAGGAAACCATTGGAAAAAAAAGGAAGGTGGAAACCAGGTAACGGAAAAAATGAAAAAGAAAGAGTGCAAACTAGGAAAATATAAAAGAAGAAATGGAAGGTGGAAATTAGGATGGAAAAAAACAGTGCATTGATGTGAATTGATTGGTGTTCTTGGATTGGGATGGCATATTTAGTAATTGATGGGAAGTTTGTATAAAATTAGACATTTGACGAGAAAGAAGATATTCCAAAAGTAAATACCTCCCCATAGAAGGTATTTGAAATTGAATTATTCATTTACAAATTTAAGGGCTTGAGGCGGGCTGAAGAAATTGAATTATTCCAAATAATCCATTTTTTCGGGCCGACAAAATGTCAACTAAACTGAATTATTGATGGTATTCGGAAAAAAACCTCCCAAAAACCCCTCAAACCAAACGGACAATTTGGGTACAACTGATGTACATTTGTTAAGTTTTTCCAAATTTTTTTGTGTGGCCAGATTTTTATTAATTTTTAATCTGATGAAGACGACATAATGAGTTGATTGAGTCCACGAGTCATCACTCATTACAGATGAACTATGAGCCCGCCAAGTGTTGACTTAACTTTTGAGAAACAAAAAATTGATTAGATGACCAAAGTCAATGTCAAAATGTGGGCTGAAATAATTTTCAATGTCCAAGTCAATTAGAAATTCTAATTCTGTCTTGGAGGACATTATATATTAAGATTATCAAACAGTTTTATGCGAAAAGTTAAAGTAATGATAAATAAATTTATAGTCAATTATTTTTTGTTGAATTTCAAATTATATTGATTTCATCTCTAAACTCCCCATTGCACTCAAGAGTTGTGACGTTGTATTCTCATACTGTAATAAAAAATTTTGAACATGTGTCAGATTTTCAATTGTTTACTAAGATTAGTACAATGTGAATTGTACTGTAATTAGCCTATCCCAACAATCATATTCTGTGTACAACTCCTGGATATATATGGTTGCTTGTACTCTTATGGTCATGCAGATTTAAAGTAATTCCAATAGAATACCTTACATAAAATCTTTTGAATTGATTGAATAACTGATAGTGATCTATTCAGGATCCTAACCATCAGGAACGTCACAGTATATCCAAACTTGCTGGATTATATATGGAAAGTCTCACCCATGGTAAGAGTTTTCTTTGTATTTAATTTCACTGTTTATGTGAATGTTTTCTTGCGTTAATTATCTGCATTACTGACAGGATATAAAACATTAAGGCTATGTTCTATTTAACTGCAATTTTCTGAACTGAATTAAACTGAACTGAACTGAATTGAACTGAATTGAATTGTAGTATAAAATATAACTAAGCAGAATTAAATTGAACTGAACGGAACTGAACTGAACTGAATGAGTTTTCAGTTGAAGAGAACAAAGCCTAATTTGTAGCTCATCGATTTTGTCACACCCAGAATCAATATCCACATATGACACAATCAAGTAATCAACTATTAAAATTTAAAACGTTACACAAATATATATGGATGAATCTGGTTCGTTTGGGAGTGGTAAATCTACTGAATTGATACTGAAGAATCTTAATTTATACTTGAGCACTAAAAAATGATCTTATGTATCAAATTTAGCATCACATTCTCCTGAATTTCATCCGGTACCTCTATTAGAGTTTCAAATTACACTTGAATACAAATTAATTCAACAATAACATATATGTCCATTTTTTCATTATTTGTTGACCAAATAATTCATACAAAACATGGTCTTATATTGTCAATTTGAAAAAGTATCCCTCATTTCTTCCTAATTCAATTTAAATCATTTATCTTCCAGTATTTTTTGTTGAGTACCTCATTTATTGTTTAGTACGAAGAATTAAAACTTATAGGGGCCTTGTATAATTTCAATAATATGATTACAATTTTCGAAAACGTTTATGGACTTAATAGCTAAATCAAAAATAAGTTTCGGGCCAAATTGAATGCAACAAAAAATTTGTTAGAAATAAAAAAATTAAAAAAAAATATTAAAAGCTCCACCGGAGCTGCTCCGGTGGTCAGAGCGGTTAACAGCTCTGGTGGAGCTGTTTAGATAGCTCCAATACAACCCGAATCGGAGCTGTTAACAGCTCTCATCGGAGCTGTTACACATATCCGATTTGAGCTGTTAACAACACTAAATCGGAGCTCTGAACAACTCCTATTTGAGCTGTATACAGCTCAGTACACCGGAGAAGCTCCGACGGGGCTTTTTCCTCCCGTTAATTTGTTTTTTCTTTTTTTTCTAAATTACTTTTTTTAAAGATTTTGTTTATTAGTTTGTTGAATATTTTAAGTTGTAAATAGAATTTGTTGTTGGACTAAATATTTAATTTGTTATAATGCGATTTGCAATAAAAACTAAGGAAGGGTTGTGTTTGGCTAAATTAAAAATTGTTCGACTTTTGAACTTATATGTAATAGAAATATTCTAATTGTTTTTTGTTTTTGTTAAACTAACTGGTGCTTGAATGAGAATGGCTATCTAACATGGGTCGTGTACGTAATTGTCCCTATTCTCCAGTTATAAATTAAATATAATGAAGAGATATATAATTGAGGTTTTACATACACTTCAAACAAATTCTTTGACCAAATTGGATTTAAAGTAGCTAATTAAGAAGAGAACAGATCGTGTATTTTTGTGTTACCGGCAGAGCTGCATGTGCAAAACGGAGTCGCCCCATTCCAATAAACGTGCCCCAAAAAAAAAAAATGTATGTGAATCGAAAATAATATCTATCTATACATTTTAAGAAAATTCATTCCTCCACACATGTGAAATTGTTGAGCAATCTATCGACTGTGAAATGTCTAGTGGCGGCTGTCACAATTTTCATTCACTAAATTCTTCTCGGCTTCTCCTACAATTCTCCTAGAATTTCAAATTGCAATCCCCTCGACCAAGAAGCCATCATCTCCGACTCTCTTTCTTCCACAAAACCACCAACCACCGATCTTCCAACCAATCGCGCCACCACCCATGATTATGATTCTTTGGTGAATTTGAATATGATCGATCATATTTGTGTCGTGCTTGATCGTTGTGCGATCCTGGCTGAATCGATTCCAGTACTAGAATCACTTGCATTCTTTTACCTCAAAATACATATATTCCATCATCTTTAATTTCGCAATTTGTCATCAGAGATGTTTGGATCGATCGCGAATCTCTTTCATCTCAAGTACAGTTCCAAATCGTTGTTTTTCTACAATTAGGATTTTTCGATTTCATTTATTTTACTAATTCTACTTTATGTGCTATTTTGGTGCAGTTGAAGCACAAGTATGGTTATCTAGATGGCAGGGTTTTGAATTTGGAACCTGTAATTGCTACCAGATCCTCTTCTCCCCAGGTTTCATTCCTTTTTCTCTTCTTTCTCTTTCATTAGGTCTGTTTGTTAGTATATCAATTGGGTATCTTCTGATCATTTATGTTAGAAAACTACCTAGCTCTGGATTAATCATGTATGGACTAATTTCGGGGCTTTTTTTTGCATTCGCATATAAGGTTAATTGGTTTGATTTTCAGGGATTTTGCTTCATGGCAGCTCAATAGTTCTAATTCGCAAGAGAAATGAGCTTAGCTTGGTTTACTTTTCGGTACTTGTAACTGGAGTCGAGTAAAACTCCAATCAAGATAAAGTTCGTAGAGTAGGAAAATCCTCACATTAAAATGCTTATCCAGCCGAATGGGAATTGTCCATCTCTGTAGATGTAAGTGATCAATTCATTTTGATAGTTGCAATTCCTTTGTTATGTAGGCAAATCGATTCGTATTTAGTATTACATTAGTTAAGAAAAGCTTGGTTTTGATATATTATCCTCTTTAAATATTTTTGTTGTTGTCAATCTGCTTTGAAGACTGAGAGAATTGGAAATAATAGGTTTGAAGATAAAATGAGTGTTTGGTTTGAACATGTGTGTTACTATTTGCCCAAAATTGTGATGTTGATATGAATCCTTTTGGAATACACTAATGAAAAATCCAATTTCATTAATTTAAAAGCTAAATTCTGATAGTGAACTAATTTTGTTCATTGTAAATGTTCTCAGGTGATAAATATCACGGACAAAGGTGTGATGAAACATCCTTCATGTACGTCCTTCTCCAATCTCAACATCTAATATTCTTAGCCTTATATTTTCCTTTAAAATAAAAAGAAGAGCATACGGTAACACCATCCGTTAATGTTTAAATTCAGTGAAGTTATACATGACAGAAAATAAAACTGGAAACTGGAAGTCGGGCTCCGTGTCCTATCAAGCAGGAGGTATATTCTACTAATGCTATTATGTCATGTCGCCTTTTATAAGTCGGCCAAAAGATTAAGATTTGGTTGAGTAATGAGGAAATTCTCTACAACATGGCTCTGGTGATTTTAGACTAAGCCCTTAATGTGGGTGGACAAGTTTCAGTCTTCTTCTCACACTTGATCAACAGGTTAACATTCAAGAAATGCTTGTGAAATACAACTTGAACCGCAGTGATATCCACTTTAGTCTTTAAGCTATATGTTCTGACCAATAATTTGCAACTGTATAAGTTGATAAGACTATTGATTTTCAGGCTATTCATGTGTTGTAGTGAGAATCTGATGCATCCACAAATTAGCAAATTTCAAAATAATCTATACTATTTCCTCAAGATACTTCTTGCTTGGTTTGATTTTAATTAATCTCTATCTGAACTGCTGCTAAATGTATACATACGCATGACGAAGATGCACTGATTTACTCTTATTTTTTTCATGTTTAGTGGTGTCTGCGTTTTGTAAGTGGAATGATTCTCGCCTAGCTGTTCTTATAGTAAAAATTTGTCGCTTATAGAACTAATTAGGGTGCTTTTAGAAGTCAAATGCAGAAGCTTAAGAAACACCTGCTAGAGTTTTTAGGTGTCTTGATACGTTACCTAAATGTTAACTAATTGACAAATATTGCTATAATTTTGAGCTCTAGAGTCAATCTTAGGTGACAAATGTTAAGTTTGCATAATAGTGAATCAATTCGTGTTACATCACATGCATGCGCCATATATACTCGGTATAAATTAAAGTTTGTTGCAATATTGTTGTACCGTGAGTTACTAATTGAAATTCTAACAGCACATGAATATGCCTTTCTTTTTCTTTCCTATTCTATGAATTAGGAGAGTGATACAAACCATTCTACCAATAAGGGGTGGGACTCAATTAACATATCTGCACCAAATTATGCTTCTTAATTAACACACTAAAACCGTGCTATTCTTAATTCTAAAGGCAATGTATCTCTATTTGTGATTACATTGAAGTCAAAATCAAAACCTGGAATTATTTAAATTTCAGAATCTGATTTTGTTTGGGTTACAAATTGTTTTGATGCCTCGCTTTTTAGATTCTAGGACCTGCAAGGATCTAGGGGTTTACCATTTACCTCATAATCCTCAATTTCCCATATATGATCCTCTGGGAAAATTTATAAACGGTTCACCAGGTGCAATTTCTCCTTCCAGATCATTACTGGAGAGATCCAGCTGAGATTTTTTTGTTAATTTCAGGAAGTCCTGTGGTATTCTTCCTGTAAAAATTGATCATTTGAAAAATATAGATAGATATTCAGGATTCCTAATCGAAACGACAATCAAAACATGTTGGATAGACTTAAGTTGAAAAGGTTGGAAAGTCGACCTATTGAGCTTGAAATTTGACCAGTTGGTCTGTTACTATACAATGATAGTGTTGTGAGCCTTAAGAGGTCCAAACCACTTGATGGAGGAATGGTTCTTTCCAGGTATGATTCTTGCGATAAATCTATGACCTCAAGAGATGTCAGTAGTTTTATCGAAGGAGATAACAAACCAGTCATCACCCTACCATAGGCTCTCTTTTGAGAAGTGCTTGGAGATTCATTTGTATCGTTGTACCGGTGATGTTATCGCATGAAATCCCTTCCCATTAGCAGCCATCGTGCCCGATCCATGTTTAGAGGTGACACAGGTGTTTGACAATACCTTGCTTGAAACCGGTATGCCTTTTAGGTCGTTAGTCTGGCATGTTCTTCTGCGTTTTCTGCTCTCTGAAGAAGTTGAGAGAGTTAGAGCTGCTATAAGTCATATAAATAGGAAACATGAAACTCATTTTTCTGTATTTCTGTATATATTTAGCCAAGGCCCAACGTGTTATTTTTTATGCATTTATCGGGGCGTCTTTTTTTTCAATCATGTCTCTCAGCTTCTTTTCTGCTAATGAAAGAATGTTGTCAATAAATATTAGTACTGAATTGTATTCTAAACAGGTATTGCAGTTTAGTGGGGGATGTTTACTGCATAGTTATTCACGTCGTACATGGTTGTCCTCTAGCACGCTTATTTGGAATTCTTCATAGTTTTTTGTAATGGAGCTAAACAAAGGTATCAGTTATGGGATGGGCGAGGTGTTTGGTGAGCGGTAGACAAATAATAGTTCACTATGCTTTTGACATGTCGGGGTGTACCCGTAAAACTGGTTTTTCCTAAACGCTACTTCGGGTTTTGCTTAGCAGAGTTTGGTGTATAAATATTTCTCCTACTTGGGTTGTTGCTGCTGAAATTGCAAGATAACATGTAAAACTACGCGAGTACGTACTCCAACTTCTGGTATTTCTCCATTGCCCTCTCACCTCTCTCTGTCCAATTCATGTTTTCTCTTCAGGGTATTGTTGTTATATTACTCACTTGAATGCTGGAAGTACTATTAAGGAAAATAATGCCCACCTATCTTCGACTCTTAGCCCATATCCATTATCATAAATATGCAAGGATCAAGATACAGACTAAATCAACAATTTTTATGAAATTAATGCGGATTTATTTAAACTGGGAATAAAATATGAAGTAACATGTTAGAAGCTGGAAAATTGGATGAAAATTACAGGTTTGTTTCTTTGTGCCATCATGAATTTACTTTTTGCATTACTTTTATCCTGATTATAAAACATCAACCAGTCTATACCTTGACTTCTCTTTTACTATATTTCTCACTTATGCTTCGCTTGGATGGCATTGTCACGTTCCTTCATAAAGTTCTACTTATGTGGTTGGGACAGCCTTCTGAGGATAATTATTATGGATTTTTTTTTTTTGCACAAGATTCTTCACTACTTCAAACTGTCATGAGATTGGATTTATTCAAATATAATAAGAGGCAACAATTAGATGCATTTTGCATAGTGCATGTCTTAATTAGATACTTTACGTTTTTCTTGAATTTTTAGCATTGGATTGTGATGGATTGAGTTCAAAATTAATGCATTAAAACAACAATTGTGTTTAGTGTGATCATTCCAACAAATTTGTGTATATAAAAAATAAAATAAAATTGAAAATCTCACACCATATATGCATATTAGGGGCGACTGGAGAGTATTATTATTATTATTGTTGTTGTTGTAGTTGTTGTTGTTGGTGGTGGTGCTGCTGCTGCTGTTGTACCAAGGGAATGCACTAATTTGCCCTTTATAATTAAAACAAAAGTTGCTATAATTTGGTTTACGTTTATAATCATCTTGGCTTTCATGTTTGTAACAGGCGCTTGGACTCCTCAACTCTCAAGCTTCTTTCTCATTCCATCTTCGTGAGTCTTGACTCTCTTTACTCGAGCTCCCTAACAGAGATCCAGAGATATTACTAGACTATCTGGGCGATCCTTTTTAAGACAATTTCTAGGTATGCTACTTCCAGATTTTTTTCAATAAAACTCATGCTCCGTATGGATTGTGTTAGGAATATCTGTTAGTATTTTGATCACTCATCACATGTTCTTATCTTAGCCAGAAAGGTTATTAAGTACTCTTGGTTCACTTGAACATTGTAAAAGAGGAAATCACTGAGTATGATTAGTCTAGTAAATCTTGTATTAGGATTATAGGTCTATTAGTGTAATTTTTATTTCCAGAAGACCATGAAGATCAATCCTAGCAATGGAGCTTTTATGAAGATTAGAAGACTGAAGATTGCACAAGGTTTATGAAGACACAAAGGTTTAGTCTAACTCAGAAAGACTATGTCCTTAATCGTTTCTTAAGTATATTAACTTATTTTCGAAATATGATTCTGGACATATGACATCCTGAGTATGGAGCATGCAAGCCATCAGAAAGGCTCATGTATCCGTTGAGACTAAAGGGCAATGAACAGTACTATGCATTAAATGCATCGGCAGAAATGCTGCAAAAAGCAAGTCCTCTCTGAAAAATGAGAAAGTGACTTCTGAGTACATAGTTCAAGATATAAACGAATATAATTTGATATAGAGCATAACGGATACGATTCAAACGCCTCTCAAATTTATCTATATATATCACACACTTAGATGCTTGAAATACATACCTTAGAATGCTCTATCTTGTAAACTTACCATCAAGCAAAGTATTCTCTCAAGCACTCTACTACCCTTTCTGAAAGCTTTCTGTTGCTTGAAGAATCACTAGTAGTTCTAAGTTGTCCTGAACCGTAACAAGAGATTGTTATTCGTGAAAGAGTTGAACTATCAGATACCCTTTCTGAAGCTCATTTTCCAGAACGGACATCAATTACTTGGGTCAGTAAAGAGTAGATTGCCATCCACTGAACAAGTGTATTAAGTAGTCTCTTTCTGCTTGACTCTCTGAAAACATAACTGAAAAGTTATATGAGAAGCTTTTCTGACAAAACCTTATAACCAACAGCATCAAAGCGTGGAGTAGAGGAAGTACTTGATTTGGGAAATCAGGGAATAACTCCAAGGTTATCTGAGTAGAGGAAGTACTTAGCTTTAGGAGCTGGGGAATAACTCAGGGGGAACATTTGGTTGGGATCCATTTGTTTAAGAATCTTAGAATAGGATTATTGTAAGGTGAACTCAATTATCTGTTCTAGTGAATTCTAGGTCTCAGAAAGATCGAAGTGGATTAGTTGGAGGATTACGCCACCTCCAGATACCACTATATTTGCTGTGTCATTTACCTTTTTGTATTTATATTTCAGCAAAGCACACACACACATACTTATTGTTTCTGCACCTACCTATCTTAAAGTCTTCCGCGCTCTGAATTTAAGTATCAGAAACCCCTGACCCCTGTGTTTCGAGAAGCGTGTTTATCGACAAAAGTTTTAAAAGACTATTCACCCCCCCTCTAGTCTTTTACTTTGTCGTTATCTGGACCAACAAGTGGTATCAGAGCAGGAGGTTCACAAGCCTTCTACACTGAACTTAGATCCCTAGATAGGTGAAGGAACTTTGTCTCTTTCTGAGGACTATATAATTTGTGTGTTAAGTGTGCAGGTATGTCTCTGAGTGATGCACCCGTTCTGAAGCCAGAAAACTACGAGAAATGGAAGAACAACATGATGCTCCATCTGGAGGCCATTAGTGACGAGATGATCTATGTCATCAATGAAGGGCCTATCAAAATCAGACAACTCAAACAAGTTACTGAGGTGTCTGATGGAAGAAAAGCCTCAGACAAGGAAGATGGAAGCGAGCATATGACTGCTAGTGATAGTGGTCATGTTGCTCGTTGAAGCATTATGTATGAAGACAAGCCAAGAGAGCTCTGGACATCTAAAGATGCCAAGAGACACAGATTGGATGGTGAAGCTCGTAATATCATCATCAGATCGACACCTGAGCACATACAGTGTAAACTGTGGGGTGCTAAAACGGCGAAAAGTCGCTCGCAATTGAAGAAGAATTTGTGCGGAATCGAAAACCAAGGAAAACAAGTTCGAAATCCTTAAATTGAAGTTCCAAAACTTCAAACAAGGTCCCACTGAAACTATGGAAGAACTTGATTTCAGGTTTACTACACTTATGAGTGATATTGCTGCACTTGGTGAAAACAACAGATACTCCCAGCCAGAAAAGATTAAGACTATTGTCAGAAGTCTCAATCACAACTGGGAGCACACTAAGTTCTTTTATTTCAACCAAGGGATGCCAAATATTACTCCAGTAGAGCTCTTCTCTCATCTTGTTACTGTAGACTATGAGACAACTCAGAGAGAACAAACAGCTGAAAAGTTGCAAAGTGTTGCTCTAGTTTCTCAAGGTTCTTCTGAAAAGGACACCAAAGATGCATTTGAAGAAAATGCTCTTCCAGTAAGACACATGAAGAAATTTGTGAGTCAAGAGATTGAGAGAAAAAAAGCTAAAGAAAAGCTGAAAAAGCATCTTGGCCCAAACTATCATCAGTACAAGAACATACAAATGAACAACTCTCTGAACACCCCCATTCAGAAAGGTGTTAATCTTGAAGTCGCAGAATAGGAAATGATATCCGCTTCTATCACAAAAGCCTGGTCACTTCAAGAGAGATTGTCCTGCTTTAAATAAGCTCAAGACAGGTGACAAGACGGACAAAAGAAATTTCAAGAGAAATCAAAGGGCCTTACTGACTGAAGAAAGGAAGAAGATTCAAATTCAACTTGATGCTCTAGACATTGAGACAGATTCTGAAGATGGAGATTCAGATGACTCAAACCTACCATCACCAGAATTGTGTGGAATCACCCACGATGTAATCGACTGCGGCCTTAAGAAGAATGAAATGTGGAGTTCTTGAGATTCTTGGTCCGGACATCTCCAACATTGAAATATGACTTATGGCCGATGAGGTAACTAACAATTCACAATTTACGTACTATGAGAGTGATGATGGAATTGAGGATCCGAGTTGGTCAAGAGTGAATTGGATCGTTATGAGAAAGAATTTCGAAGCACAATCCAAAACCGAATTCTAGAGGAAAGCAAAGAAACTCTTGAAAAGAGGTTTCTTAACCGTAGTATTTGAGAACAAGAACGCCTGAAATAGCCGCTCGAAGCTCGATATCCGAGAATGAAAATTCTCACAAACTAGCCTTGGATGAACTTAATAAGAAAATGATGAAGCTGCTTTCTGAGAATGAAGAACTCAGAAAGAAAGAGCTATCCTTCCAATCTTATGCAAAGGCTAGTGACACTCTCACTGAGGTTCAATCCTATCTGAGAGATCCCTCTGAGAAAGGTGGACTTGGACTTGATGAACAATAGAGTAATTCATCTCCTCTGAAGAAGAGTGATGAAAGGTTGACCTTTGTAAAAAGTCAACAGAATGGTTCTTCAACCACCTATAGCATTGGTCAGAAATCTAGGGTAGTTGACAAAGGAAAAGGAGTAGCAACCCAGCCTTTGAAAGAACAACAAGTTCACAAGAAACTTGTGGATAAGGTTTCTGAAAAGAAACACAACCCTCAGACATGCAACCATCCACATTGCTACATTACTAGGAAAGGAAGAA
This sequence comes from Plantago major, assembly GCA_026545765.1. Taxonomy (NCBI): domain Eukaryota; kingdom Viridiplantae; phylum Streptophyta; class Magnoliopsida; order Lamiales; family Plantaginaceae; genus Plantago; species Plantago major. The sequence continues at coordinate 59,745,009 of CM048841.1, forward strand.
TTGCTGGAATAGGCAAATTCTCTACTGTACCATTTTATGAAAGTAAAGATGGTGCAGAAACTAGTAAGGCTTCTGAAGAACGTATTCAAAAAGTCAAAGGTGTTCGAAATGGCATTGGCTATCGTGCTATTGGAAAAGTTCTTCTGCAACAATATAAGGAAGGACAAGAACAATGGCGCAAGGCTGATATTGCATGTAGCAATAGACAGAAGTGGAAGAAATCTTAAGCCACTGAAAAACTGAATGCCAGAGCTAGAAGGAACACAGTCGAAAGGCTAAGTTCTTTGAAAAGCAACCTCGAAACCAGGTGTCGAGCACCAAAGGGAACACCTAGAAACCCCTCAAGAAGGAAAATTGAGATCAAAATTACTGATTTTATTGCATCTCCTTCTGATCATGTTAGACAAAAACAAACTCCAAGAAATTCACAAAATGTGGATTCCTACTGGAGGAATGTTTAGTCTAAATGATTCTATCTCTGAAGCAAGAACCTAACTCCTGTTTCCTGTTTTGTGCAGAACGCCTCTTGGACTAAGGCTCAATGGCTATTTGATAGTGGATTCGGAAAGCACATGAGAGAAGACAAAGCAAATCTGGTCAACTATAAAGCTTGCAACAATGGACCAGACATCAGATTTGTTGGAGGAGAATTAAATCACTCTTTGGGATATGGAAACGTCAAATTGGGATCATTAACAATCACTGACGTATTACATGTTAAGGGTTTGAAATATAATCTATTTAGAATGAGCCAGTTTGCAGACGAAATTTCTTGTGAAATTCAAAGCAAAGTATTGCAAACTTATAGACAATGAGTCAAAGCAGACAGTCTTGGTTGCTCGGCGGAAAGGAAGTCTTTATGTTGCCGATTGGGCATCTGCCACAACTGAAGAATGTCTGATGGTGAATCAATCAGGTCACACAGAAGAGCACTGATTATGGCACAAAAGAATGAGTCACTTGAATTTCAAAACTCTGAACAAACTTGCTAAGAAAGAGTTAGTGGTTGGTCTTCCCAAAACATCTTTCAGAAAGGATGGTATATGTTCTGCTTGTCAGATGGGGAAACAATCTAAGATCTCTTTCAAGTCCAAAACCAGACACTCTAGTGTTAGACCACTGCAACTATTACACATGGATCTTTTTGAATCATCTGTAACTAGTTATGCAGGAAAGAAGTATGGTCTTGTTGTTGTAGATGACTTCTCAAGATTCAATTGGGTTGTCTTTCTGAAGCACAAATCCGATGCAAGGGTGGAGATACCAAACTTGCTGAATAAGCTTGAAGTCATGAAAAATGACAAGGTATCTGCAATCAGAACAGACCATGGTACTGAGTTTGTCAACCAGTACATAAAGGAGTTTTGTACCAGCAAAGGTATACAACACCAACTTTCCTCTGTGAGAAAACCACAACAAAATGGTGTTGCAGAAAGGAAAAATAGAACACGTAAAGAAGCAGCAAGGACAATGCTAGCTGACACTGAGATAAGTGAAGTTTATTGGGTTGAAGCTGTAAACACAACATGCTACACTCAGAACAGATGTTTGATAAACAAACACCATGACAAGACCCCTTATGAACTCTTGGTTGGTAGACCCCCTAATATCAAACACCTAAAAGTATTTTGGTTGTAGATGTTTTGTTCTTAACAATGAAAAGAGTATCTAAGAACATTTCAACCAAAGGCAGATGAAGGTGTGTTTCTTGGTTATTCTATGAATAGCAAAGCATACAGAGTTTACAACAAAAGAACAAAGAAAATTGAAGAATCAAGTTCATGTTGTATTCTATGAAGGAAGCAAGAAAACACCCCTTGATGATGAACTCTCAGAAAGGTTCAAGGAACTAATGATAAAGGATTACAAGAAGAACCTCGAAAGGAAAAACATCATTGTGGAAAGAGAGGATGACTCGGCGAAAAAAGCATGAAATGCCTAGTAACAACGGATGATTCTCGGACATGATGAAGAATTTCCTATGAGAATTCCGAAATGGAAGCGAAGATGTTCATCGAGAGCCAACTCGAAATGACCTCTCGATAGGCATGTCCCGTAAAGCTCTCTGCGAGCAAGTGTCGACATTCACCGCCTTCCGAGGTGCAAAATGTCACGAATCTTGAAGAAGTATCAAGTCATAATCATAGTGATTCACATTCAAATCACATAGATGTTGACCCTACTAGCCCTAAACCCATGATGAGATGGATCAAGGATCATCCTGCAAAAGATGTGATTGGACCGATCAATCAAGGTGTTAGGACTAGGAGAGTAATAGCTGAAAATGCTAATTCTCTCTTTGGATGTTTTATCTCAAACATTGAACCAAAAACTATAGAAGAAGCATTAAGAGACCAATACTGGATCTCAGCAATGCAAGAAGAGTTGGATCAGTTTGAAAGAAACAAAGTCTGGAAACTAGTTCCATTTGTAGAAGGAATATCTGTGATTGGAACTAAGTGGGTTTTCAGAAATAAGATGAATGAATCTGGTGAAATAACCAGAAACAAAGCAAGGTTGGTTGCCAAGGGATTCACCCAGACTGAAGGTCTAGATTTTGACGAGTCATATGCACCTGTTGCCAGATTGGATGCAATAAGACTCTTTCTGGCCTTTGCAGCTCATAAAGATTTTAAAGTTTATCAGATGGATGTCAAAAGTGCATTCTTGAATGGTGAACTTGTTGAGGAAGTCTATGTTGAGCAATCACCTGGCTTTGAAGTTTCCTCAGAAAGTAGAATGGTCTATAAGCTACAGAAAGCTATTTACGGACTGAAACAGGCTCCAAGAGCATGGTATGACACTTTGGCCAAATACCTTTTGGAAAGTGGTTTCAAGAAAGGTGAAGTTGATAAAACTTTATTCACTTTAAATCATGATGGGAAACTACTCTTAGTTCAAGTATATGTTGATGACATCATATTTGGATCTAAGGACAAACAACTTTGTGATGACTTTGCAAATCTCATGAAAAGTAAGTTTGAGATGAGCATGATGGGAGAATTGAACTATTTCCTAGGATTTCAAGTCAAGCAACTCAATGATGGAATATTCATTAGTCAGACAAAGTATGCAAAAAGTTCAACCTTAAGCCTTCTGAAAAGAATGCTAAGATACCTATGAGCATAGGAACCAAGATGACCTATACTAAATCAGATAAGAGTGTTGATGAACACAAGTATAGGAAATTGATAGGTTCACTACTTTACCTAACTGCAAGCAGACCTGATATTCAATATGTAGTTGGAGTATGTGCTAGATTTCAAGCAAATCCAATGCAATCACACTACAACACTGCTATGAAAATATTAAAGTATGTGAAAGGTACATTAGATGTAGGGTTGTGGTATCCTAAAGAAAGTGGATTGAGTTTGGCTGGTTACTCAGATGCTGGATCAATGCTTGATAGGAAAAGTACATCAGGAACTTGTCAGTTTCTGGGAACTAGACTTATCTCATGGTTTAGCAAGAAACAAAACTCAATTGCAACTTCTACCACATAGGCTGAATATATTGCTGCTGGTTGTTGTGCAACACAAATTCTGTGGATTCAACAACAACTCAGAGACTATGGACTCAATAAAGAGAAAACTCCCATTTTCTGTGATAACACAAGTGCTATTGCAATCACATAGAACCCTAAGTTCCATGCCAGAACAAAGCACATTGATGTTAGACACCACTTCATCAGAGACCATGTTGAGAAAGGCAATATAGAGATACTCAAGATTGGCACAGAAGACCAACTTGCAGATATCTTCACCAAGCCCTTACAAGAAAGTCGGTTCTTAACCTTAAGACATAATCTTGGATTAATGGAGTTGCCTAAGGACTGAAAAATTGTCCTGAATCTCTAAAGTCTGAGTAAGTGAGGTAGAAAAGAAGTAGGCCTCTGAGAACAGGCTCTCAGAAAGCCAAGTTGATAAGAAGTGATGCAAAGGTTTACGAGCAACACTCGAAGAAAAAACATTCTGGGCAGGTATCCGGAAAGCGAGGTTGGTACACACTTAACAAGTAAATAAAACTAGAACTTACTTACTGAGAGTGAGTCAAATACATTCAAACAACTGAAGCTTCTGACACTTGAATTCAGAAAGCTATTTAGTCATAAAGAGAAATGGACACACAAAGCCCAAAAGGTATAAGTTCTGAAAGTCAAACATGTACAATATCTGTATTTTTACCATTTTCATGATAAACAATATATAGATAAGGACTTGACACTCAGAATGATAAGCTCAAACGATTAAGTGTTCCTACTCTTTACTAAGTGACACAATGAATGTAGCATATTAAAAATCCATCAAGTCGGCACATTACCTTTTGTTGATTGATATCATTACAAGATATTCAATATAAACCCTTGATGAATAAACGTTTGATCTCAACGGTTGAGATTAAAACAAAGCAAGTAATGTCTGTTGAGAAATGCAGACATGGCCCACTACGCATTTAATGAAGTACAAAGGACGTACCACGCCTATGCAGATGCAAAGACACGCATTCATATTCAGCAGTATGTATGTTGTATCTATGTATATTTTGTCTGCTATATATATAGGATTTGGGCAAAAGACAAACACTTTTACGAACTCCGAAATTTCAAACTTGCATCAAAACAGCAAAATCTCTCAAGATTTCTGCAAAACCCCCTCTGCAAACTCAACTTCTTGTGCTTAGTCTTCTGAAATGATAGACTAATCTCGATTAATTGTGCAAAATTCATCTGAAAAACACTCATTCAAAACTCTATATAAGAGATGGCACCCAAGAAGATGACCACCAAGAACCCTAAGGCCACATCATCTGCTCCTGCTGAAAAGCAAGGAGGAAAGGAACTTAAGGTGTTGAATAAACGCCTTCTGAGAAAAGTTTACCCCATCGGACTGGAACCCTAACCACAAAATGAATTGGGGAGCTTTTCTAGTAAAGAGGTATGTACCAGCAGTTATACATTCAAGACCAGAAAGGAAACTGATATTGGGGATGTTGAAGAATTCCCATATCTACAAGCTTCTATCTGCTGCACCCAGTGGACTATCCACACTGGATGTACTGGAGTTCTATAACAACTCCAAAATCTTCACAAAAGTTGTGAATGATGAAGAAGAGAAATACATGTTGAAGTCGAGGATAAGAAATTGTTCTAGACTGCAAGACTTTCTGCAAGATATTCCGATTGAAAAATCGAGGAACAATTGAAGACATCAACATCAAGGACGCTTCCATGATTCAAGGCGTCAAAGAGCTATTTGAAGCAATCCAGTTAGAAAATGCAAAAGGTTGCCCAGGAGACTTTGTTCTGAAAGCCATAAGAACTAGTCATCTCCAGAAACACTAGAGTACTTTAGCTCTTATTCTGATCCGTTGCTTTGATGAAAACAAAGGTGGAGTAGACCAGATAAGCATGGAGAGATGGATGATGATGCATCTTCTGAACAAGAAGCATGAAGGGCAGGAAACCCACTTCAATTGGAAATACGCCTTGACAAATTCCTTGGACATATTGAGGAATTTGAGCCCAAAATCATCGATGGCCTTCTTGAGCCAAAGGCGATATGCACTGGTCTCGTAATGTTACATTCGAAACAATGGGAATCACTCTCGAGAGAGGCAGAAATCGATCACCAACTCCCTTTCAGACCGCCTTTGAAGAAAAGGAGAAACTTGTCACGAGAACGCACTTTTCGAGAAGAAGCGAAGAAGAAGAAGAAAGCTATGCAAGGTGAGGAGGTCTCTGAGCAAGCTCAAGCTAAACCTCCAGTTGCCAAGAGAAAGAGGACTCATAGAAAAAGAGCCTCCAAGACCCTAAGCATACAAGAGGCGCAACCTTCTGGAGACAAGGTCTCAGAAGATGTTGGACGCTCAGAAAGGCAACTCCAGAATGCCCCAAGAATCTTGAACCAGACTGCTCCAGAACTCTCCAGAGATGATAGAAATATCATAGATGGGTCTGCACCAACACAGAATAGTGATTCTGAGGATGATGAAGTACTTGCAAAAGTACTCAAAAGATTCAAGTATGAGACCCATGGAGGAGCATCAAGCTCAGCTCTTCAGAAAGACAAGAGCCCCTCTGCCCAGCAGGAAGAAGAAGGCCTGGGTGAGGAAGATAGAATGCTGGAAGATCCTAACATTGCTTCCACGTTCACTATGCCAGCACTTAATATTGCTGAAGAAAACCATGTTCTTGAACAGGTTCCTCAACCTTCTGAGAGAGCTCAACTCTCAGAAAGGGATCAAACTGAGATGGAGACTCAGAATGATACTGCAGAGGAGAACAATAATGAGCACAGAGAGACTATGGAATCACCACAAGTCCAAGAGATCAATGATCAGTCTGACCCTATTCAGGTAACAAAGATAGTTTGTATCTAACATGTCAACATAATTGCATGTTAACTTGTTACTCATAAGCTGTATTTGTTACAGGCCAACTTGGAGACACACTTTCAGGGGGAAGAAAACCTGTCCACCCCCTTGAATCAAGAAGAGGTTCCTCCAACCTCAGAACATCAAGAAGAGCCTGTCCCACAGGTAGTGAAGTTATCTCTGAACAAGAAATAACTAACTAAAAATCTCTTATCTTATGTTCTAATATTCTTAATCTCTCTTCTTAGGCTCCAATTGAGGAAGTAGTGGTGGTGGAACCAACACCCCAAAACCTAGAGATTCCAGAGGCTGAAAAGCTTTCTGAGGAAGTATTTACTGAGCCTTCTGTTGAGAAGGTAAGTAATCAGTGATAGTCTTCTTCAAAGAATGCTCTGCAAAACCCACTACTAAATCTTTTATCTTTGTTCTTACAGGCTCAGTCAGAAGGACAATTGGATGAAGAAACCGTTGTGTTATCTCTTCCAAAAGAAACTAAAACTGCTGAACAAGCAGTATCTGCAGAAAAGGTGCCAGAAACCCCCAAGGTATCTGAGGAACATGCTACTGAGCTTCCTCACTTGGAAGTAAGTGAAGTCTCAGAAAACACTTTTCCACCTATCTTTTACATTAGCTTCTAAACATATTTGATTTTAATTCTCAGGTTCAAGCAGAAAGAAAGGTTGATGAGGATAAAACTTCTCCTCACACCAAAGTATCTGAGGTCTCTGAGACCAAGCAAGCAGAAGTACATGATAATGAGCATAGTGTATCTACATAGGTATGCTCAGAAAGCTTACTTTTGCACACAGATACTAACTCAAGTGGTTTGAACAAAACTAACTTGATCCCTTTCTTTCAGGCTCAAAGTCTAGTGCCAGTTGATTTACTCAAGGCTTTCCAGAAGCACACTTTAAAGAAACATCTCAAGTGCTTCAGACAATGGCAGAAACTCAGAAAGGCTGACCTTTCAGAATTAGCCAGAGTAATCGACGTCCCAGAAAAGAGAGCAATCGCCTTCAATCTGGAAGATTATATCCATGCATTGTTCCAAACAGAGTCCTACTCATTTGCCACTCTGATGCATGAAGACTTCATTCATGAAGTAGCACAAAGACTTTTAGCAGATTTCAAGTCTGCGGATGCTCAAACCCAAGAGCAGATGGTTACCCATCCTGCCTTGCCCAACAAGCTCACTACTTATCTTGCTGAACAAGAAGAAGTTAATGGGAGGATGATTACATTCCCAAATGTGATCAACCTGGTTTCAGAAGATGACGAGGAGATGGACGAAAATGATTATCAAGAACCTCCATTTGAGCATCCAAACCAAAAAGCAAAGAACAAGAGTGATGATGATGATGATCAGAATGATGATCCCCAACCTGGACAAGGCGGGATTCAGAAAGCTAGCAAAGGAAGTGGAGAAAAGGCTACTCCTTCAAATGCTCATAAAGCTCCATCATCATCACCTCCCAAGTCTCATCAAGATACCCAATAGGCTGAACACAATGATGCTATAGAAGAAATTTCAGCCGCTGAGTTTAGGATTGAACAACTCAGAAAGGTATTGGAAGAAGAGAAGAGAATCTAACATTGAGACTCAAGCTCTTGTTGATGAAAAGGAAGCCAAAATCAAGAAGCTCGAAGAAGCTAATGCCAAGGAATCGGCACTCCTAGATGAGCAAAGAAATTTGAAAAATGCCATTGTTGTCACAGCTGCTGAGATAGATGCCATGGATGACAATGATGATGAAGAGCATGATGCTGAGACTGCATCAGAAAAATCTACATCTTCTCAGAAGGCCAGCACACTTGATGGAAAGCAGAAGAAGATTGTCAATCTGCAAACAATCCAAGAAAAGGATTATGATAGTGATGTTGAAACCCACAACTTGATTACTGAAGCAGAAGATGAGAGACTTGTCACTCAGCACAAAAGAGCCCTACCTGCTCCTCATATATTCTCTGCACCAAGTAGTTCAAGAAGTGAAGAGCACCGTGCAAGGAACAATGTCTTTTTAGAGCTCAGAAAGACACTAGTTGCCCAAGACACAGAAGTGCTAAAATCCGTCCCAGAAGAGACTATAATAATTCGATCATCCAATTTAGGAATTCAATACGAATGGTAAACTCAACTCTAAAATGTGATGATTCAAACTTGGAAACTCAATTTGAAGAGAAAACCAATTATAAGTGTGTGATAACTACAACTTGGAACTCTATTGAAAGGGTGGATCATAATATTTGGAATTACCTAATTAAGAATGTAATAATTCCAAGTTGAGAGTTCAATTGAAAGGGTAAACAACTCTAGAAATAGGGTAAATCCAATTTGGGAACTAAACTAGAAGCGGAAACTCCACTATCGATATTTCACGATCAAGGGTGCAGTAATACTCTTTTTTGTAGTAGCGGTCCTTATATATCGTAGTAACAATCGAAATTTGGTCGAAAGAAAAAATCTCTATTTGGGGGCTTGGGCTTCTTCCTATCCATTTAATTTTCTCTTTATTCGAACTTAGACACTATATTTAAAGGATAAAGCGATTATAAGAGTGTGAAATCCCAAACATGGGAATCTAATTCGAATTCTTTTTTTTTTTTTTTTTGGTAGAACAAAGATAGCATTAGGCATTAAGAGCCATTATCAGTTCCCAAAATGGGTATTACAACAATTGGGGGATTGAGCCAAAGCTTCCCTTCATCCTCACAATTGTACCCTAGACTAGCTAGATAATCAGCACATCGATTCGCCTTCCTATCGATTTTCCTTACAGTTATATCCCAAGGGTTTCGCAACATCAATTTGCAATCATCCACTTGGTCCTTGAGCTCGTTAGGTGGGTCTTCAATCTTCGTGATCCAGTCGAAGATTGTGGCCGAGTCCAATAACACTTGAATTTTGATAATTCTATGTTCCCAAGCTATTAGCAGTCCCTTGTGCAAGCTGTGAAGCTCTGAGGCATTCACTATTGGGTGGCGCATCGGGGCTGCAAATCTCCAAATCCACTCACCTTGGGTCATCTCGCAACACACATCCAATTGATCCCGTATTATCAGCTGGTCGTACACTGCCATTGACATTCAATTTCTTCCAGGTGGGTTTCGGTTTGCACCATTGTTGATTCTTTGCACCTTTGCTTTGTGGGTCGATTTTCATCTGCAGTTCACTGCTATGTTGTTTAATCAGGAAGATGATTCTCTTCTGTGTATCAGGTTTGCCTTTGAAGATACTTGCATTCCTTAATTTCCACAGTGCCCAGATCGTGGCGGAGAATGTAGCAAGTCAGCTAGCTTCCGTATTCAGACAGGTACCAAAGGTTCCTTTTAGATTTGCTTCCATCCATGTGCTATCTGGAATATCATTGAACTTGCGAATCTCCTCATCTGTTAGTACTGCTTTCCAAGTATTGGTTGCTACTGGGCAGTGGCGGAAAATGTGTAATACATCCTCCTCTGCACCATTACATTGACTACATCTCGGATCAGTGGCCATTTGCCTTTTGTATCGAAGATAATTTGTATGGAGTTTGTTCTGTACAACTAGCCAAATGAAGTGTTTCATTTTATTGGTTAGCTTGCTTTGCCAAATCAGTTTCCAATCCGTCCTCTGAGGTGTGTAGCTTGATTTCTCCCATAAGGTGTGGTTCGCAGATTGGCAAGAGAAAATACCTGTTGCCATTTCACTCCATAAAATTCGATCTGGCAGCTCAGTCGGTGTGATGTTGGCTCCAATTATCTCCTCCTTTGAGGTCTGTGGTGCTGGAGTTTTTAGTATAGAAATCGATCTCAGATTCGTGACCATCTGATTTAGGCTGATGTCGTAATCCTGTTTGTCCACAAGCTGCATTTCTGTATATAAACCAGTGTTCCTGAGCCAAGAATCTAACCATAATTTGATGGATTTGCCATCTCCTATCTGCATCTAAAGCTGTGTTGCAATTTCTGTGTGACTCGTATGATTCCCTTCCAGAGAGGGCTATCCCCAGGACGAGCAGAGTGATGAAGAATGCTTTGACCTCGTAGATATTTTGCCTGGACCAGATCGAGCCATATCGACGGTTCTTGGTTTAGGATTTTCCACGTTATCTTTGCTAGCATTGCTTCGTTATTAATACGAGCCTCCCATATACCTAGACCACCCTCCTTTTTTTGGTTGCAAAACTTGTTTCCAGCCTACAAGATGTGTTTTTCTTTGAGTAATATCGTTAGACAACAAGAAATCTCTGTTTAATTTGTCTAACTTGTTGCAGATATGCTCCGGGAGCCAACTTGCTTGCATGTCATACAAAGGGATTGTTGAGGTGACTGATTGGATTAGAGTAGCCCGGCCGGCTGTGGATAGAAATTTCTTTTTCCAACCGGCATACTTGGCTTGGACCTTGTCAATGAGTTTCCCTGCATCAGCTCGAGATAGTCTACCATGTCGCGAGAATACACCCAGGTATTTTCCTAAGTTAAGGGTCTGGCTGAAACCAAGAATCTGTGTAATGGTTGCTTTAAGACTTGCGCCATTAGTCTTGGAGAAAAAGACTTTTGATTTTGCTAGGTTTAGATTCAAACCTGACTTCTCAGAAAATGTATCAATCACCTTCTTTATAACTCGGGCATTCGAGACCTTAGCTTGGCTCATAAGAATTAGGTCGTCTGCAAACAGGACATGAGAGAATTCTGGTCTAGTGCGGCAAGGCTTTATGGCCTTCCATTTTTTCTCCGCTACCTTTTCATTGATTAAGTAGGATAGTCGCTCAATGCATAGTACGAACAAGTAGGGAGACAGCGGGTCCCCTTGTCGTAAACCACATGTGTGTGTGATAGAGTCTAGAGGTTCTCCATTCCATAAAATCTGAGATTTAGCACTTCGAACACAGAACATAATGAGCCGAATCAAATTGCTTGGAAAATTGAAAGCATGGAGAGTATCTTCAAGAAACGACCAACTTACTCGATCATATGCCTTTTCCAAATCCAGTTTCATAATCATGCAACCTGTCTTATTTTTCTTCTTCGACCTAAGAGAATGTAAAATCTCCTGCATGATGAAAATGTTGTCTTGTGTGCTTCGACCACGAATAAAACTCGACTGGCTTAAAGATATTAGTTCCGGCATAAGATCCCTTAATCTCATCGTAATACACTTAGTAATAAACTTGTATATTATATTGCAGAGTGCAATAGGCCGGAACTCAGAAATGCGGCTAGGATTTGTTACCTTGGGGATCAGACAGACAAAAGCTTCGCAAGTTTTGGAGTCAAAGTGGCATGTTCTGAAGGCCTGCTGTATGAAACTCTTGACTGATGGACGAACGGTGGCCCAACACTGCTGATAGAAGAATCCCTGTAGACCGTCTGGCCCATGTGCTTTTGTGGGATGTGTGGCCCAAACTGATGCTTTGATTTCTTCTTCAGATAGCTGGGTAGCTAATTTCTCCTTCTCTTTAATGTGATTTTTTCTTGTAATCTCGAGATACCCAGATTATTTCCGGACCTGATTACTCTACCAAGTGTTCCTGGGCTTGGAGCAAAAATTGTCTCATAGTGTCTTATACAGTGTTCTTTCAGTGTGACTTGGTTTTGGATCCATTCATCCTCAATTTTGAGCAGTAGGATTTTATTTGCTCTCCTTCTAGTAAGTGTGGACTGATGGAAAAATTTGGTGTTTGCTTCGCCATATTTAATCCACTTCACTCGGGATTTTTGAAACCAATGGAGTTCTTCTTGTCGGAGCACCGCATTATACTCCTTTATCAAATCTTTCTCTAAATTTACCAAGAAGGTGGTTCGATGCTGGCTTAGGGATCTCCGGATTCCATCTAGTCGAGCACGCAGTTTTCTTTTGTTGTGAAAAATATTGCCAAACTTTCCTTTATTCCAACGTATTATGATGTCCGGAATCTTTGAGATTGCTGTAACAACATCCGAATTCTCCTGCCATATGCCCTCGATTAACTGTCCACATTCAGCCTTATCGAGCCATGCTTTCTCGAATCTAAATGGTCTAGCTATTCTCCTTTCTTCTAAACCATAGCAACAAGTTAGGACCGGGTGATGATCCGAATGAGTCTTAGGGACATGTAGCACTGCATTACTTGGAAATAAATTACACCAAGCTTCATTAGCTAGGGATCTGTCAATCTGTTCCTGTATGTTAGCTGCCCCATCCCTATTATTGTTCCAAGTGAATTTTGGTCCATGGAAACCCAAATCTCGTAAGCCGCATCTCTCAATCCAATTGTTGAAAGCACGGCATCTTCGAAAGGATGCAGTATTTCCTCCCATCTTCTCATGTGTGTAGCGAATTTCATTGAAATCGCCCGTGACCAACCAAGGTAAATCGTTAGTGGTTACAAAATTCTCAAGGCTGTTGAAGATACGAATTTTATCTTCTTGGCGAGGTTGTGCATAAACTCCAGAAATGATCCAATTTGGTTGCTCTCTTCGATTAATCAAAACATGGATGGCTTGATCATCTATGTGCAGAATCTCAACATCTGTGTCTTCTGCGTTCCATAATAACCAAATACCACCCATCATCCCCTCCGTCAGGGCGGTAATCCAATCATTAAATCCTAGTGTAGGTAAAATAATATCAGCATGTGCTGGAAAAAACTCTAGTCTCCATGATGAACACCACATGGGGTCGATGTTCCTGGATTAATTATAGGAGCATACACCACCTTAAAAAAAAAAAGTTTTCCTAGCTAGTGAGTTAATCACACTAGCTACAAGGTACGGGATAAAGAAAATCCAAGCAAAAAAGAATACTTCCTCCATCTGAAGATACATATAGATGAACGGCGGGGATGGATAGGGCAGGTGGTAGGAACTTCTTCAAAACCTCTTCCGACGAAAACTACTCCATCGAAAACACCATGAATTTGTCGTGTATACGTACATACTTCCTCTTGTAATGTTCTCAACTGCTTCTTGTTTTGAGCAAACATGTTGGACAAAGTAGAGCACGATCGATTACTATAGGAAGCCATGTCTTTTAGGATAAAAAGGCATAAATGGTCCCCAAGTATGGGGGTACGGCACACACAGTGTAACGTTAGTTGGCCCCGGTCAGATTAGTCCGAAAGTTTCAAAAATGTGGCAGAAACAGGACTTTTGGCACAATTTTGACCTTGACCGCTGATGTGGCATGCCACTCAGCGAGTCAAAGTCAAAATTGACTGCCATGTCAGCAATTCATAAAAATAAAATGAAAAATTCAGAAAAAAAAAAGAAAAGAGAAAAACAATAAAAAAAGACGACAAAGAAGGCAAAGACGATGATATCGGAGTCCACGACGTAATCTGGTCAGCAACTATGCCACAGTAACAATACGTCGTGTGGGTATTTGCATTCGAGCTGAAGGAATAGTTAGACATGGATAATTTGGTTAGAACTTCAGAGAAATTTGGATTAGGGTTTGTCGATGAAATTGAGGGAAATTGGTGAAGTAGTTGTTTTTTATAATAAGCAGGTGTTTTTTTCATTTTAATTTACATTTTTTTTTCTGTTAGTTTTTGGGAGGGAATCTTGGCGCCACTTTATTTCCTCCAATTTTCATTTTTTTCCTTTCTTATTGTTTTTCTCTTTTCTTTTTTTTTTCTGAATTTTTAATTTTATTTTAAATTTTTCTTTTTATGAATTGCTAACATGGCAGCCAATTTTGACATTGACTCACTGAGTGGCATGCCACATCAGCGGTCAAGGTCAAAATTGTGCCAAAAGTCCTGTTTCTGCCACATTTTTGAAACTTTGGGACTAATCTGACCGGGACCAACTAACGTTACACTGCGTGCTCCATACCTCTATACTTCGGGACCATTTATGCCTTTTTGTCGTCTTTTAGAGAGACCAGACAAACTTTTCCACGTTTTTTTAACGTAGATCTCGAAATTGGATCTGGAGCTGGATACATATCATTTTTGTATATATAATGAACTCTCAAATTTACTATATTTCATCAAGTATTAGATGTGCAAATCACCTTTTGCGCCTAATTTTGGGATCTCATAGGTGTTAAAAATTAAAATTATATTGAAAGATTGCTGCTATATTTCATCAAGTACTAAATGACTTGCAACGGATTGTTATCCTCTTTGGTGGGCCTTGTCCTGATTTTATCAACAAGCGATGTTGTGAAGGCGAATGTGAATTAACCGAGCAAGAAGAGGGTGATACTAGCCCGGTAATCATGCAGTGTGTCCTCTCCAAGGCTTCCAGTTAAGTCACTTTTTTGTCATCAAGTTTACCGTTCATCAAAAACTTCCTGGCTGGCCTTTTCTCCGCTACTAGTAGTTGTGGATTTGGATTTTGTTTCTCCTGTTGCATTTTTTCTATTTGAATTTAACCATTGATTAGAGATACAGAGTTGAAGCAAGCAAGCATCGTAGAGCAGGCACAAGATGATTCATGTTATCCTCCTGGTGTACCTTGTGACGATTATCTTCAGAAGCCATGTTGTGAAGGCGAATGTGAAGTAGAGGAGCTGGAAGAGGGTGAAACTAGACCACCTTATACGAAATGTGTCCCCTTCAAGGCTTCCGTTTAATTCACTTTCATATGATCAAGTACAAGTACTGTTTAGTACTAATAAGGAAGAATAAGTGTCAACTACTACTACTTCTGAATCAGGAATTTGTTTCTTGTCTATTTGACTAATTTAATAAGTGAATAGAGAATGCTTAGCAGCTGTTTAATTGGTTTATTCGACAATACCAGCTAGCTACTTGTTTTGTAATCTGATGGATACTGTGATCGTAGTGGAAGGAAGAAAAACAATGAATTCTCAAACTCAACAACAATATAGAAGAAGCTTGAAAGAGGGAATAAATGATTGATTGATAGATTAATGTTACGCATGTATGCATGCGAAATAGCATATAATACAGTATCCTCTCCTTCCTGTAACTCAGAGAAAATTGACACAATATATAACACAATCACAAATAGCCTAAAATGTGAGACACTGAACCCATGACCACATACTAACTAGTTATGAGATGAGGCCTCAATTTCGCTAATCAAACACTATGGTAACATCATATTGTAAGATATTTTGAAAAGTGTTGCACAATAGTATCATACTTTGCCTGAACCTAGTGCAAGAATTGTGCATCTGAAACGCACACTGATGACGCTAATCTCACATTCATTCCACGATGCTAAGTGAAATGCAGCTAATACAGGGACAAATGTATATATAAGCCAATTGTACAATACATATCAGGAAACCCCAAAACATTTCCATACCTATCCGCAAAAACATTTCTAACCCAACCATTCCCAATATACCTTTGTATTAACAAAAATTTTGTTCTAGAAATTTTAATGTAAAAGTTGGCATGCAATGGAGTAAGTTATAAAACTGATGCCGGAGTAACAGAGTGAAGTTGCAGAGGGCTTGAAGGTGAAGAAGCATTCTCATTCTCCACGACTTGAACCCCATCACTATCAACATTTGCATCTCCACCATCAGTTCTACATTTCTTCTCCTTCTCCCGTTCACAAGCTCAGATGAACTTTTTCTCTTCAAACCACTTTCATGGTGGCCTTCGGTCTGTTCATCTATGTTGTCCCCATTGCTCTCAGCCTCCTCTTTCTTGCGTGCGGCTTTCAGGTCCGCTTGCAGTCTCTCTATCACCTCCTCAACATCATTGTTTACCTACATCATAAGAAAAAATTATATATTCATTTGGAGTGAAATACAACTATTAAATCTAAAGAAAAAGTCAAACAACTTATAGATACTAATGGCACAACGCAAATTACTAGTCTATCGCATAGCCAATGCATTATCGCATAGTGCAATAAGCGCAACTTCTGAGCAGCATGTAATAATTGATGCACATCGATTGAGCCAACAAATTTTAATGATATTTAGCAAATTTAGTGCAAGAATAACTAAAAATGACAAAAACCTAATTTTTACACTAACTTGCAGGCAAATTCACCTTTTGTTAAAAACTCATACTTTCTGATAAACAAAGAAAGTATTTATGAAAGAAAAAATTGTAAAATTAACAAAAACAAATTTAATAATGATTATCATCTTCAAGGACAGATAGCCTAGCTATGTTTCCTGACACAGGCTGTAGCGCACAATAGCCTAGCAAGCACATCAGCTGAGTTGATTCACAAACAATTGTGCCTTGTTATGGTATAAACATGCAACTACATCATGCGCTATTAATAACTGAAGAACCAGCTTACGCAGAACTTGTACACAAGTATAAATAATTCACGTATATATAGATTGAAGTACCTGAGATAAATACTGAGATATCAGTTGTGCAGGAAGGGCATTACAAGCATTCTTCTGTGCGTAGTTTGTGCCCATTTTGACACTTCCTCTCTGTTTCAAAAGCTTTTCCAGCAAAAGCGCGTTTTCCAGACAGGCCTGACAATACTTGTGAGCGCAAGCTGGTGAGAGGAAGGTTCATCACATTCTCACGGATGAGGCAGCTGAACTATGTAGGAGTAGACTAAATGACTACTCGACATAGTTAATGGAATCTAAAGGAATTTGACAAACGATTTACTGAACCAATGGAGGGGAGATGTGAGTACAATGAAAAAGTTCACTAGTTGTCTATGCTCTTCAAGATATAGGATAGCTTAGGTATTCAAATTTCATACCTTTCAATAGCTTCTCAATCATTGAAATATTCTTCGCTTTCTTTATGACCTTTCCTTGCAACCTCTCTCTCCTCAGGGTTGTCGTTCACAACCTTTTCTTCACTGGGGGGGGGGGGGTGGCTTTTGTTGATATGGAAATATGTCCAATCCGTCATAGACGCCTTTGGAACGAATCCTAAGGCGTCCCAAGCTGTCTGAGTCCGGGACCTTACAGTCCGACCCTAAGCTCCCGGCGAGTCCGACCCGTCCAGGTTTAAAGGGACAGGAGGGCCCAAAAGATAGTAGGTCCGACCCGGACACCCGTCCGGATTCAACACAGCAACCTTACAAGCAACCAAGTGAACTGACACTAGAGAGTAAGGAGGTCCGAGGCACAAGGTCCGAATGAAAGGTACTTGACCTACTGAGAAGAGTATCTTATGGGCAACCCAACACGGTCCGGACCAAACGTCCGGACCTACGTCTTCGGACCTCAACCTGCAGCAGACTATATCAAAGCCTCTAATACTCTCACATTAATGACTAAACTACCCCTGAAAGCCCAAATTGGAATGGGACAAGTGTCGTTAATGGGCCATGGGCCTATTGAAGCCTTGGTGGCTCGATCCAGGCCTGACACTTAGCACGATCTGGTGGAACCCTCCCATTTTGGGAGAAATCTATATATATGGCACACACTCCCATAATAATGGTAAGCCATAATCACTTCTCATTCCCGATAGATATACCGAGTTGATTCTCAGTCTCTCGCAAGTAAAGTCTCCTCCCAGTTTGACACTTAGCAAACTGGGTATCAGGTTCTAACCCCCCCTTCCAAGCTACTTGTGCAGGTCCTCACACGTCGCCTCTTATCAGTACGACGGTTCTTACATGCTTCTACTCTTTGGTCCTTACGAGCTTGGTGGTCTAGGTACTTAGGAGGAAGGAGAACAAGGGAAATTCATTTAAGTGTTCGGCGAACTTTACCCTCAACATTTAGGCACCGTCTGTGGGAATCTTTACAAAAAGTTCTGTTCTCTTCAGTAATGGCAAGAACAAGAAGGTCGGTAAGAACCAACGCTACTGCGATTGACACGCCCGCCCCAAGGCAAAGAGGCAGACCTCCCACTCGTAGGGGAAGAGTGGCGAGAGCCACTTCAAGAAACACAATGGACTATCCAAGTGATGGCCGTACCGCTAGTCTCTCCTGATAAGAAGAAAGGGCCGCTGATCCACCAATAAGGACTCAGGTACCCGGGGTCGAAGGACAAGTTCCTCCGTCAGGAACTCATGGTCCTCCTCTAGGGAGAAACTTCACTCTCCCAAACGGGCATATTATTCGCCCAAGTGAGTTTGGGATGAGCGAGAACCAGTTTGGCCTCTTACTCACCACTATTCAAGGATGCTTTGGATCAAACAACCTCCAGCCTCCTCAACCTACCCCTCTTTTGGCAATACCAAGACAAGCTGAACCCACACAATCGAGGAATGAGCATCGTCCAATCTAACAAAGGTTAGGGGAACCAGCCCAACCGGAGGACCTAAGGAACCTGCTCAATCGGAGAGCCGCTCCTTCTCAGGAACACCAGGAAAGAAGCCCCACGAGACCACGAGCAGAAGAAGCTGGAACTAACCGACGTGGGGCTCTTCAGCATGGACGAAGAGACCACGTGGCAGAGGGCATCTCGGTAGTTCCCGTTGATGATCTTCCTCCCGATGTGGCGATCAACCCAAGGACCGGCGAGAGGCTAACCACGGAGCAGATCTATGTCCAACAGAAGGCCTTGGAAACTCAAATTGCTACTTTGAGTAGGATGGTGAAAGCACATGAGAAGGTGACTCTTAGAGCTCCCAACCCTATATGGGATGAGATAAGAAGGGAAAGGAAACTTCCTGACTCCACTATCCCAAATCTTGAGCACTATCATGGAGATACTTGCCCCGTGGGTCACCTTACTAGGTATGAAAGCAAGATGGAGACCAACGGCCTGAATGAAAACATGAAGGCTCTTAACTTCTCCAGTACACTCTTCGGAGAAGCAATGGATTGGTGGACCTCTTTGCCCAATGGCTCCATCAAGTCCTATGCGGATATTGCTTCTCTCTTCCTGAAAAGGTTTAAGAAAGCAAAGAAGAGAAAGAGATCAGTGGAGCACTTGGCAGGGTTAATCCTTGACCGTTTCAATGCTGAAGTACGCCAGGTCGAGCCTCACAGCATCAAAGAGCGGGTCCGACACATGTATGCTAACACTTACAACGACGATCTCAGAAGGAAGCTTTCCAATGAAGAAATCACAACCGAGAAATACTTGGAAGATATCTGTGAAGGAGTCTTGTATGGGGAGGAGTACCGAAGAAATGTTCCAATAAGAGTCGGGGCCAGAAAGGGGAAAGAACCAATGAAACAAGAACCCCCTCCCCGGCCTAGAAATCTTGAACATAAGAAGGAATTTAGAGACAATACGGAGTTCCGTAGGGATAGAACCCCTCTAAGAAGATATGCCGAGTATACTCGCCTAAATAGACCAAGATCCGACATCTTGGCCTCTATTGTCGAGAAAAACTTAGACATACAATGGCCAAAACCTACAAGGAGCAGTAAGAGGAACCAAGCTTCAAAGGAATACTGTAGGTTTCACAAACACAAAGGCCACTCAACCGAAGATTGTATCCAGTTGAAAACAGAAATAAAAGGGTTGATAAGGAGCGGAAAGTTGAAAGAACCAGTGTACGAAGAAGAGCCCTCCAGGCACCAGAGAAATGAACAAAGAAGGGAGGAGCGTGATTTGGAACCTCTGACAGGATCCTTACCGCCACCTCCTATAGAAATTCCACCCCAACATACCCAGAGGTACCACGGATACCCTGAAAATGTGGGAATGGAGAACTTTCCCTACAACGGAGTTATTAATGCCATAGTAGGAGGCCCAGCTGGCAGAGATAGCCGCAACGCAAGGGAGAGGACCGCACAATATCTGAGAAACAATGATAGAGCCTATGCTCCACAGGCTCTGAAAGGAACAAATGCCATCACTTTCGATGATAGCGAAATTCCCCCACCAATGTCTGGTGTAGGATATCTTAAAGACCCTGATGTTCCTTTAGTCGTTTCTCTAGTCATCACCACTTACAAAGTCAACAAAGTACTTGTTGACACAGGGAGTTCCTCCAATGTCATCTCCAAGAGAACTGTGGAACAGATGCACTTGGGCAATATTCAGTATGGGCAAGTATCCACCTCCTTAGTGGGATTCGGGGGCTCTATAGTTCACCCCATTGGAAGTATACCCCTAAAGTCTCTATGGGAGCCTCCCCGACAAGAGTGACCGAGACAATCCTCTTTGTGGTGATCGACAACACGTTCGACTATAACGTGATCTTGGGGCGCCCAGGACTCAACCAATTCAGAGCAATCGCATCCCCCCTACAAAATAGGGTGAAGTTCCCTACTCCAAATGGTGTGGGAGAAGAAGTGGGCAATGTTAGGGAAGCATGGGAGTGTTACATCATGTCAACCAGAGGAACCTCAGCACCCGTTCTTTCGGTCGCCAAAAGACCCAGGAGCCCTCCCCCTGCGCCTCTTACCTCGATGAAGGAGGAGATTAGGGCTGGGACACTCAAGGAGAAGTTCCCTAAGACTGCAAGGATGGAGCACCATGAAGTCTTAGAAGAAGTTCAATTGATTGAGGGAGACCCAGAGAAGATAACCCGGATCGGATTAGAGATGAGCATTGAGGTAGAAATGAAGCTCATCACCTGCCTTCGGGACAACCGCAATGTCTTCACCTGGAGCACTGACGACCTTAAGGGGATCGACCCAAGGATCGCAGTTCACCATATCTGAACATGGATCCTACGGTAAAACATATCCGACAAAAGAGAAAGGACTTCGGGCCTGTTGAAGATGCTATCATAGCAGGAGAAGTGGAAAGGTTAATTAATGAAGGCAGGACACATCGAAGAAGTTAGATACTCTGATTGGGTCTGTAATGTGTTCCTCGTTAAGAAAGCTCCGGGGAAGTGGAGAATGTGCAATGACTTCACTAGGCTCAACAAGTTTTGTCCAAAGGATCCTTATCCATTGCCCCGCATTGACCAGTTGGTAGACTCTACCGCGGGATGTGTGCTCCTAAGCTTCATGGATGCCTACCAAGGCTTCTATCAAATCAAAATGGCTCAAGAGGACGTAAAAAAGACGGCCTTCTTTGCAGCAGTAGGAGTTTACTGTTTCAAAGTCATGCCATTCGACCTCAATAACGCGGGTGCTACTTACCAACGATTGGTAAACAAGATGTTCAAAGAGGAGTTGAGCAAAACTATGGAAGTCTATGTGGACGACATGCTAGTGAAAAGCAAGACTGAAGAGCAACATGTAGAGCACCTAAACAAATGCTTTTCCATCCTTAGGAAGTACGGAATGAAGCTGAATCCCGAGAAGTGCACGTTTGGCGTGAAAGGAGGAAAGTTCCTCGGATACATGGTCACGGAGAGAGGTATCAGCGCCAACCCAGAAAAATAAAGGCAATCCTGGACCTACCACAGCCAAAGACAGTTAATGACGTACAGAAGCTCCTCAGGAGGATAATGTCTCTAAGCCGCTTCATCTCCAGGTCTGCTGAGAAGAACCTACCCTTCTTTAAAATCTTGAGGAAAGGAGACAAGTTCAAATGGACAAAAGAATGTGAAGAGGCCTTGGATAACTTGAAGAGCTATCTCCTTTCACCTCCCCTCTTGTCCAAACCAGTAGAAGGTGAACCTCTCTACCTCTACTTAGCGGCCACTGCAGAAGCCATGAGTTCCGTATTGGTGCGGATTCAAGGGAACGACCACATGCCGGTCTACTACCTGAGCAAGGCCCTTGTGGGCGCCAAAGCCAGGTATGTCAAGATTGAAAAGCTAGCCTTCGCGTTAGTCTACACTGCCCGACATCGAATTGTGGTTCTCACCAACGAGCCACTCAAGCATGTCCTTGGTAAGCCAGACCAATCAGGACGGCTATCCAAGTGGGCGAACGAATTAAGTGAATACGATATCGGGTATCAAGCTCCTTCAGCCAAGAAAGCCTAAGTTCTTGCCTACTTCCTTGTAGATTACCCCGAAGAAACTGAAGAAGATATCAATAGCCCGCAAGGGGACATGTGATGCTCACTCAGGAGGAAATCATCCCAGAAGAAGAAAAAACCAAAGAAAAAGAGCCCGACGAGATATTCGAAGATGATGTCCAACTTTGGGCTAAGTATAAGGAACCCATGGACGACTCCCTGAGGGTGAGACACATGTTCCTCCTAGATGAAGTAGCAAACATCCCAACACCTGCATCTTCCGTCAAGAAGCAGAAAAACGGGAAAGCTCCCGCTCTCGCGATGGAGACAAAACGTGAAGGCAAAGGATGTTGGACACTGCAAGTGGACGGATCCTCTACTGGACGACTACGAGGAATAGGAATTCTCCTTGAGAGTCTTGATGGCGCTAGGCTGGAATACGCCATCACCCTCATCTTTAAGGTTACAAACAACGAGGCCGAGTACGAAGCACTCCTTACCAGCTTAAGAATGGCAAGGTCCCTCCAAGTAAAACGAATCAAAGCCTATTCCGATTCTCAGCTTGTCAAGTCCCAATTTTTCGGGTCTTTCGCCGCTAAAGGACCCAACATGATCAAGTACTTGGAGCTCCTCAAGAAAGAAGTTGAGCACTTTGAAGTATTCACGCTGGAACAATTCAACAGGGAATGGAACGAGAAGGCCGACGCTCTTTCCAAGTACGCCTCTGCCTTAGGAATTTTGGACACAAGGCACATC
This sequence comes from Plantago major, assembly GCA_026545765.1. Taxonomy (NCBI): domain Eukaryota; kingdom Viridiplantae; phylum Streptophyta; class Magnoliopsida; order Lamiales; family Plantaginaceae; genus Plantago; species Plantago major. The sequence continues at coordinate 59,767,787 of CM048841.1, forward strand.
ATTTGATGACTCTCACATATTCTTCCCTGGTAGACTCCACTGGTCAGGTCTTCCTCTTAGGCGCCGAAAGGAGCTGGATGACCGACATATTTTGCTATCTCAAAGATGGCTCTCTACCATCAGACCATAAAGAAGCAAGACGGATCCTATGACGAGCCAACATGTACTTTATCCTGGGAGAGGATCTCGACAAGAGATCTTTCACTGGCACTCACATGAGATGCCTTGAACCCCACGAGGCAAAAACTGTTTTGGAAGAAATCCACGCGGGGAGTTGCGGTAGTCACTCAGGGGGAAGAACCTTGGCTCAGAAGGTCATAAGGCAGGGATACTATTGGCCTACCATTAAAAAGGATGCTGCCAACTTCGCTCGTGCCTGTGAAGACTGCCAATACTATGCCAACATACCACATCGCCCAACTAACCCTATGATTTCGTCAATCATAGCTTGCCCGTTTGATCAATGGGGAATAGACATAGTTGGCCCCTTTCCCCGTGGTACACACCGGGCTTACAACAAACATGTCCTCCCCAAGTATATACAAGTCGAGGACTTAGTCCTCCGAAGAGCTGACATCTTAAGAAATGTTGGTAAACTCAAGCCCAAGTGGGAAGAACCCTACAAGGTCATTGGGGCTAGAGTCAATGGAAGCTTCGAGTTAGAAGATGATCAAGGAAGAGCCTTGAAGAGAACATGGAATACTAAGAACCTACTGAAATTCTACGCCTAGAGTTACTTCCCTGAAGCATACTATGTCAGTTGCTAAGTTTTTGTCATTTTTTTTCCCGGCCTCGAAGCCCACCAGTTGTAATTTCTGTCAAATCAATACAACTTGTTTGCAAAATAACTGCGCTATATGCGAACAAACACACTGCCTCGGACCCTTCAACGAGATTCGAGCCAATTGCGAAACAAATGCCTGACAAACTAACTTTTCGAGAGAATAAACTTATACAGCCAGTTCGGGCTAAGTTACAACAACCCAGAGAAAGAAATTGCAACACTCAGAAGAGATTTTGTATTTCTCAAAGTACAAATTACAAAGTTCGGACATGCCCGTCCGAGTCACAGAAAGCAAAAATAAAATCTATATCATTTTTTACAATAAGTACACGGTTCTTTGAGGAGTATCCAGCGTCCGGAACGGACCAACCGTCTTAATTCCGAGTCTGAGCCTCCGAGCGGAACGGATACAGCACCCTTCCAAAGCAAACATGTTAGAGTGCCCCTTTTTAGGAACATCCCTGACGACCGAACCATGAATCCTTTACAACGATCCCCTGTGTTCCGAAACAGAGTAGCCGGAAAATGGATCCCACTCTCCGAACCAAGCTTATGACGATACGACGGCATCAGTCACTTCTTCCCAGTAACTCAAGGGAACCCTCACGGGAACCCCAGTTACTGGAAACAAGTGACTAATGCGACCGGACCGACTTAAGACGATCCGGGCACAGTAGCAGTAAAATGCTGGCAGGAGCGAGCAGCCCCTTCTCGAACAAATGATAAGTTTGAATCCGAACCGGGTATCTGTGGTATGGAGATGTAGTCAAAGGACCTTCTCGGACAATCCGCATCTTCCACCACAACCACTTTCTGGTTCGTGCCCTTCCACACCACAAGAAAATGGTAAATGGTGGAAGGAGCATGCAGCACGCGGATTTGACTCTTCGAAGTAACAAGTGTGGTAATCCCTGGAACCAACGAGCTAGTCCACTTTCCCAGGGCTCAAGTTGTTGATACACACTACAGCCCCGGAGAGAGAAGTCTAGCACGGCGATCCGAGGGGAAGTACCCGAGGAATTGACTTTTTGAAGTAACAAGTGTTTAGAAATCCCTGGAACCAGCGAGCTATTCTGCTTCCCCGGGGCTGAAGTTGTTAAAACACACTACAGCCCCGCAAAAAGAAGAATAGCACGGCAATTCGAGGAAGATTCCTTCCGAGCGGCCCAAATCACGTCATCCCCAACATGGTCTGACCCAAAGGCATCTTCCGAAATCAACCTACTCGTTGAGATGTCCGGACATAAGGATCCGAATCATCTACTATGCAAGGGATGGAATGATTTGGCAAAAAGTCCTACAATCCAGAGGTATATATAGAAGTGAAGGACCAATCATGACTCGCCACGTGGACCGTAACCACCGACAATGGGCTTGGGCCTAGAACTGGGCCTAACAGTTGGGCCATTATTGGGCCAACCCGGAAACCCTTCACATTCCCGGCCTTATTGAAAGAATTATTTCCAACGATAGGCCATTCGGATCCGTCAGTCCGAGCTTGTCATGATAACTCCCGTAACAACCATGATCCGTCCCAGTCACTCAACTTTTCTAAATGTGATTATCTCCTTTTTTACAACTTTTTCACAAGATTGACAAGGTTCGGAGAGCTACATCAAGTCTATGAATCGCGCAGGATTTTAACATCCGAACTAGTCCTACTTGTTACAACTTTTGATAAGCCCATCTCATTGGCACGATTGGCATTCAAAACTAAGACCCGGACGAACGCTTTATCCGTCCGAGGCTGGGTGGTCAATCAATTCGTTAGAGTCGCCTTACTTCGGAAGCATTCGGTCTCGTTGACTCGGATCCACTAGCCGACGTCCGAACCAACGACACTTGCTTAAGCTACTGGTTTATTTTATAAACTAAGTACACAATGAAATACATGCATCTGAATAAGGAACAACACTAGCATATGAGGAAGTCGATCTGAGCCACTGATGAGCCCGAACCGGTGTAATAGATTACCAAATCAAAGATAAATATCCGAATCAAGATACGATAGACATTATCCATACAGAACAAAATGAAAAATTGTCTTACAGTCCGAAGACCAAAATTACAGATTCCCGGGGCATACCCCGTCTTCACTTTTCTTGATGTCCGGGCGAACTAGCTTCTGCTCCGGATGGACCTCCGATCTCATTCTCGAGGGAGACTTGCAGATCCGCCAGCCTTTTTTCTTTGGATTCCTAGGCCAACGTTTTCTCCCTTCGGGCCCTTAACTCCTCGAGGAAGGCAGGGCATTGTTTCATCAGATCCAGATCGCGAGAGAAGCCATGGACAGGCCCGGGCAGAGTCAGTCAATCCCGGTTGTGCACCACATGCTCCTCCAAAGGGACGAAGACACTAGACATCAGTACACGGGCCACGAAGGCTGGAAGGTACGGACCCCCATGGTTATACTTCTTGTCCTCTGTCTCGTCACAGACTAGCTCCACAAACTCTCACTTGAGAAAGTCATCGTCCAAGACACCCTCTGGAGCAAAGTCTGAGCCATCTACCTCTTTGAAAGCATTAATGCCTTCAGCCTCCAAGTCGCAGTCACTCGGGATCCATCCCCTGTGCCGGAGGTGCCCCATGGCTGTATCGAAGCCATCCTGCCGAGCCTAGTCATACTTGGACTCAAGCAACTTGCAAGAGTCCGATCCCAAGAAGTCTTTGACAACTTGTGTCCGGACCTTCAACATCTCCTTATAGGTTCGGAAAATACTGACGTACTCATCCACGCTATCCTGGTTCACTTTGAGATCCTTCTCCAGGGACATGATGGCACTCTTCGGCTTCGCCGCCTCCGCTTCGGACTCTCTCTTCGCTGCAAGAGCCTTCTTCAACCTATCGGATAGGGAGACCATCCTGGACGTCTCCGTCTCCCGAGCAGTCTCAGCTTTGGCCAGGTCTTCCTCCATTGTGGCCCTCCGACCCGCCACCATGGAACACGCTTGAATAGCGGCAGTGAGCTACGATATCCAATATATTATAAAGTTAGTACATGTTCCAAGTGAAAAGAAGATGCATTTATAAGATATAACCCGCGTAACACTTACCTTCTGGGGAATTGCGGACAACTCCGCAATCCGATCCAGCTCCGGAGCAGCAGCCATCCGGGCCACCTCTGCATCCAAGTCCGACTTGCTACTCATTTTCCCTTTACCTTTTTTGGCAGGAGGGACTGGACCTTCGGAAGGGTGCTTCTGCCCGGCCGCAGCACTCGAGCCACTGGCAGGAGGGTCCCGGGACATAGACCTCGGAGGTTTCTTCGCCACCTTCGAGCCTGCCACCTTGCCCTTATCCGGCATGGGCATGGCCTGAGCCTCCTCGCCCGCCGCAGCCCTCCGAGTCTCCTCCACTCGGAAGGTGGCCGCATTCCTCGGCTCGTTCATCGGAAGCACAGTGGACGTCTTGATGATCTGGGTCCGAGTGCCCTCCTCCACCTCCTTCCTTTGGGAGGCATTTTGTTTCCTCTTCAGCTCACGCATGGTCAACGTCACGTACTCGAACCAGAAATCTGTGCATCCGAAGAATGAAAAGTCAATACATAGCAAATCTTCGTGCGAAACAAAAACAAAGTGCAATAAAGCAACAACCGACTCGGATAGGACAACTACATGACCGGATGAGGAGTACTTACTCAAATCCTTCTTCCCGTCACAAAAGTAGGGAAGAGGCTGACAGATTAGGCCCCAGAAGAAATACTTCTCCGGGTGTTGATTCTCTCAAAGCGCCATTGAACCCGCTCCGCCTCGGACTGGCCTTGTTTTAAAGCGGGCCGGACGAAGATATACCTCTTCGACCAACTGATCCCTAGAGAAGAGAGAGGATTCACAAAAAAAAGTATTCGCTTGGCGACATACCATCGTATAAAAAAGTCCGTTCCTATTACTCAAATTTACACTAAACTATTTCCGAAAATTGTCAAAAGTGCCCTTGTATTTACACATCGCCCCGAAGCACAGCAAGTTCCCGAGGGAGTTGGTGATGATTTGGTGCGGACTCAACCCCATCTCATTCAGAATGTCCATCAACTCGGGTGCCACAGGAAAACGCCATCCATAGTGCAGACTTATCTCATGCACGCACATGTATCCTGGAGGCGGATTGTAGCAGGCGTGCGACTCATCCGGAATGAGTATCTCCACGGACTTCGGAATCTCATACCTCCTCCGAAGCTCCCCCACCTCCTCGGACGTCACAATAGACGGGCACATTGGCAACGAACAATCCTCGTTCAGCTCGCCATCCGGGTCAGGATGAGTTACGTCATCCCTTGACCGAGGAAACGTCACTCGGAATACATCTTCACCTTTCTTACTGCCCTCAGGCAGCTCATTTTCACTCATACGGCGACTCGGACCTGGATGTCTGGATGACTCCCTCCGGAATACATGAGGGGAAATCATTTCCCCCTCCTCATCCTCCTCCGAACAGACATTGTCATACCGACCCTCTACCTCTTCGACATTCTCCGCTCCAACTTCTTCATCCTCGGACGACGAACTTAATTCCACTACCGTACGAAGGGGGTAGCAACCACCTATGGTCCGAGAGGTTGTCTCTTGGACAGCACCAACACCCTGCACATTAGACACTTCCGGGTAATTCTGACGCTTCAGAGACCGTGAATCCGGAACAACTAACAGAAGCAAAGAGCTTACCTTAGGCTCTTCCCGGCTCGGATGAGGAGAATGACCCAGCTCTTCCAGATCCTCTGCACCACCGATGTCAATCTCCTCGGAGCTCTCTAGTAAGGACAACACTTCGGAAGCATATCCTTCAGCTTCGGATCGGTTTTGACTATCACTCTCGGACATCCTAGGGAAAGAAAAGGCAGTTTTATGAGTCTTAAGATTGCAGTCCGAGAGGCCATTTACGTAGATTAAAATTAGACAATCTATAAGCGGACGAGCACGAATGACTCAGACGGATGTGGTTACCTCAGAGTTAGTATAAAGTCAGTACGGTGTTAAACCTAACTACTCAAGACATCTGAAGCAAACCACGTTACAACTACTTATAGCCAACTACGGAGTTAAGCAAACGCACGAACATCCGAACATACAACATTGACAATGAACATAGAATGCACAGAAAACTTGGAAGCAAAGAGAGAAAACAAGAAACTTACTTGCACTCGGATGATTGGATCGAAAGCAGCTAACTTTGCTCGGAAACTCACTACGGACTTCTTTTCACTCGCTTCGGATTGCTTACACTTGCTTCAGATGTACTGAAAGGTCGAAAATCTTCTCTCTAGAAATGTAAAAGTGACATCGGTGAAACCCCTGTTTATAGAGGGTTAAATCAGGAAGCCCAACCGTCGCCATTTTTTGGGATTAAACCTCAACCGTAGATCAAAATTCATCCAACGGCGTAGTACAACAACACCAGGCGAAATGACGCATTCGTATAAAAATTTTACCTTACGATGACAAAAACACATACAACAAACTCCACCATTCTCGGGAGAAGGACACCACTACACCTTCGGATGGCCAATTCCATCTTTTGTCTCGGATCCATACCCTCTTTCATAAGGCAGGCTGATTTAACTCACCATCACACGGACCCTCGTCCGTTCGGACGTCCCTCTTCGGACCATCCCAATCAGGTTGATCAAAACCTTATACTTTTCAACAAGGGAGGATGACTCAACTCACCATCAGACGGACACTCGTCCGTTTGGATATCCATCTTCGGATCCTTCATTAACCCACCAAAGGTACGACTCCGAAGTTCTCTGTGCCTACACTTGATCTCGCTTACAAATACCCCTTGTTTCCCCACTTTTGCTGCATTCTGAGCCTCCATCCTCGTGCTGCAACAAAAGAATGAAGGGGGGGGGGGGGGAGAGAATAAGTTAAGGACTGCAAGAAGCACGGATTACATCTTTTTTCTGCTTACGGGGGACGGATTGAACCAAGGAACAAATTGTCTCATCCACTCTTAACAATAGTTCCACAACTATCTTATACTAAGATAATTGGAAACTAGGGGAACATATATTGATACGGAAATATGTCCAATCTGTCATAGACGCCTTTGGAATGAATCCTAAGGCGTCCCAAGTCGTCTGAGTCCGGGACCTTATAGTCCGACCCGGAGGTCCGACCCTAAGCTCCCGGCGAGTCCGACCCGTCCAGGTTTAAAGGGACAGGAGGGCCCAAAAGGTAGTAGGTCCGACCCTGCCAATGGTCCCTAACCATGTGGTCCGACCCGGATACCTGTCCGGACTCAACACAACAACCTTACAAGCAACCAAGTGAATTGGCACTAGAGAGTGAGGAGGTCCGAGGCACAAGGTCCGAATGAAAGGTACTTATCACTACAAGAAAATTAAGTATTAGAGAGGCCCATATTAGAGAGTGATATAAATCTGTGGCAAAAATAGTATTAGAGACCATAAACCCTTCCCAGATAGATTGACGAGGTATCGAAAGAAAACCAACAATCTTATTTGAGAGGATTTAGATATCAGTAGCGGAAAATAGTATTTGAGAGTATTTGCACTCTCAAAAACTTAAATGCGGTAAGCATAATTTAAATTTTAAATAAAAAAATAAATGAAGATAACATTTGAGATGGTCGTCCGTCCCTGATGTGTCAAGGTAATTGAGACCGTACGTTAATACCACTCTCTGAGACCTGACAATATGCACCTGCTACCAAAAACTACTAGCAAATCATATAATAAACGTTACTCCCTGTCCCAGAGAACTTCATACATTAGGGTTAGTGTGTAGTTTATGTGAAAAGTTAAAGTATAATAAAGGTGGAAAAAAGTGTACTTTTAGTGACAAAAGGTGTATTTTGAGTGTAAAGTTGAGATTGTTTAGTATTTGTTGGGTGTGTGGTAGTTTCCTTTTTTGGTAAAGTATGAAGTTCTGTGGAACGGCTAGAAATGGCAAATGTATAAAATTCTGCGGGACGGAGGGAGTACTCCTTTACATGTACTCTAGGTAATTTATTATATGTTAATAGTCGGTTAGCTAATAATCAATATGCCTTATTATTTTGTAAATATACAAAAGTAACATGTTAATATTCAGTCGTGACCCAAAAAATACCAATTTATCAACTCTCCCTGTTCCATGTCAGTTGTCTGGTTTTAATTTTTTTAAAGTAAAAAAAATTGAACTTAAACTACGAATTAATCTCGAACCTAGTGTAAAATTTTTTCAATTATATTATATAATGCAAAATTTAGATCTAGTGTCTATAATAGTTGTATATTGTATTCAACTAGATTATCAACTTATCATCTAGTTTTGCTACATTAACACAGTGAATCAAATGAAGACTATTTATCAGCTCGATGAACTAATTTTCAAATAGCATAATATATTATGTGAACGCCTAACTGGTGGCTGAAGCTTATTTGTTTTTATATACAATATTTAACAAATTAAGTTACCAACTAACTTATCAGTTAAAAAACTGACTTTATTAACTATCATCTAGTATATTTAGTTTTCGATCAACTGAGCCAAAATGATTCACTACACATCATGTTCTTTTCCAATTGAGTTTTTATTGAGGTGTAGCCAGTGGGGCGTGTAAATTTCGAAAGAGGTCGTTTATAATTTTAAAAAAATCAAAAAACATTAGTATCATATAGATGTTATTAATCAAAATGTATACTATGGTCTTAGCATTGGTATTTTTTCACATTAAAAAAGAACTCATTATGGTAACAACATACTATATATTTTAATTAAAAACATATATAATTTTATTAATAACATATGTCCGTCTCTAGAAAAATTATCTATATATCGTATCTCAAGATAATTTGTGCTAAAAAATAACAAAAGAGCATTAAGCAAGGTGGAAAGGATTCACCGTTCAAACCGCAATTAAATTTCAATTTAGGCGGTACTTCAAAAAATTTCAGATATCTAGAGCGGTGTGTTCGAATTTTGTAAAAAAAATCAAATTCATTTGAAACTGATGGCCGTCTCAAGAGGGCAACATCCAGTTGTTATAACTTCACCATTTCCGCAAAGAATCAAAGTTCAAACAGTTTCATCTCTCCATTTCCTTTCCTCCACTTGAGTTCTCTGGTTCCTTATCAAACTTTGGTAATCTTCTTCGTTTCTCTATACATGTGGATCATGTAATTTATTGTTTGATTACTTATGTTTTGTGCTTTGAGTTTCTAAAATTTTCTTTAGTTACCACAGGCAACTTGATTTGAAGATTTCATTCTTCCATGTCTCCAGGTTGCACATTCTTTCATTCTTTATCAAAATTGTGAAAATCAGATTATTTTCTATTTTCTTGATTCACCAATTCTATGTTTATTTCACCTACATACCTGACCTAATGCAGATTTCTTATTGTTGCCTATAGGCATAAATTAAATGGCGAATTTCATGGCATATAATCATGACTACTGCCATGGGAGTTTTGTATTCTAAGTTAAATCGATCCGTTGGAGAACCAGTTTAGATAATTACACCCTTCCTTCCCATATCTTGTAATCTGCTCTGCCAAAAAGCATAGTCAATTGGAGATTCAACAAGACGTAAACACTGGAAATTCTGAAATGAATTTCCAGTTTTTTTAATAATAAACCAAACTTATTAGAGACGGAATAATCCTTGCAAATGTGGTTTTATTAAATAAATTAAAATTGTATGAATATATTACAGGCCATATCTGAGAGTAACAGACAGTTACCTAAATAAAACAAATAAATTGACACAATTAGGCAATATTATTTGGGAGGAAAAGTCTCTGGTAGATGTGATTATTAGAGAGCAATATGTTCCTCTCAGACATGTGTATTTCAGATGGAAAACTTATCCCTCCCTAATAACTTTCTGAGACTCGGTTTTTTCATACCACCACTTGGGAGTAACACTCGTCCCAAATAGTTCATTTGAGACTGAGATGAGTAAAGTATAGGATATAAGGAAGAAGTAAGTTATCATAATAAATGTTGTGTGCCAGACATCTTGTGTTCTCTCTCTCTTTTCTATTTACTGTAGTATCGTTTCATGTAGTTGACGTATTTAATTATTATATAATATATTATTATATAGAAATGTTCTTTATATAATGTATTCTTAATATATTTATATATTTTCTTAGTTAGGTATATAAAACGGTATATAAAAGTATATAAAAGCTATGTATACTTCTCTTCTTAGGAAGTACGCTAACTATGAAATATAATACTCCCTCTATTTCAGAAAAAAGTGTTACAACTTTCCGTTTCCGACGTTTCACTAAAAGTGTTATAATTTCCATTTATGTAAACTAATTAAATAATAAAACTCCCTATCTTTCACTTTTATTACAATATGCCACTCATTTAATCTTTAATAATCATGGGACCACTTGTACTTTCTACTTTTTCTTAAAATTGGTGCAAATTCAAATTGTAACAATTTCTCCGAAATGGAGGGAGTATAATATAGTATAGTATAGTATAGTATAGTATAGTATAGTATAATATAATATAATATAATATAATATAATATAATATGTGTTCTTTCTTTGTTACCTTGACTTTTCTCCTTAGAATATACTTAGAATATAGAATAGGATGCGACTGAGATAGGACTAGGTAGGTTACTGGATTGCATGCCATGGTTGTGTGCATGATATTGAAATGCTACTGGATGTTTCATAAAGTCACTAGAGTTCTAACAAGGGTGTTGTGTCTAGACCAAGATGTAACATAATACAACAACAAGAAGTCGGCATGTCTCTTAGTAAACAAGGCTTATATTATGCTTAGTCCTTATTAGTATGACAGCCTCATTGATGTACACGAGTCTTGTTTTTTGCTTTGTCTTCTAGTTTGCACTCTCTCTTTGAAAACACGAAAATATAGTCCCAAACGAGTCCTTTTTTAAGAATTTCCAACACTTTATACGGGTTGAAGTAGGGTATACCAAATTTAGCTAATAGCTCCATCTCATTTTACAAAAACTCATTGCTCAGTATATAGTCAAAAGAAAGAAATCCAATTTTATGTAGTAAATCCAGATCAATTCTCAGAAATCTGAAGGACTACTACATCTACTAATATACCAATACTGTTACTATAATTACGTTCTTTACTCTTCTTCGGTGTGATAGGACTATCTTTTATAAACCCATTTCTTATTAGCTAGCCTACCTAGACTATGTTCTATATTATATTTACCCAAGCAAGTGTAGTTTTTCATACTTAAATTTTATACTTAACTAGTAATAAGTTATTCACTCACTAGATATCTTTGGTTACTAGAAAGGAATAGGCATGTGTGCCCTCATCAACCTTTCCTTATTATTTTTACACTATTTATTCTTTATCTTTATTAACATGTTTGTTTTTACCTAATCATACCTCTTTTTCTTGATTGGATAGAGTGCACTCATTATTTCCCTTATAACCTCTCATATTTTTATAATGCACTTGACCTCTACTTGCACATAATTAGTCTCAAAGTATATGTATAATAAGAAGAAAGGAACCCTATATAATACGGATAGGTAAAAACAAGGATACATGCTAGTACATAGAATATAATACAAAGATAGAGATACATATATAGACATAGTTCCCGAAGCTTTATACCTAGGTAAGTATATGACAACTTCACTACAACTAAGAGTTAAGAATCTTATTATAAATTATAAGGAAACACCTAAGCAACTCCTATCTATGTTTAATAACACTATGGCATAGGAAAGAAAAGAAACTAGTCTCAGCCAAAGATTGATAAGGATTATAGGGCAAGGGCATCATTTACCAAGTAGTACAAGATTTCATTTTCAAGGGGCATAGACTCATACATTTAGTACATAAGTATAGGAGAGAGGAAAGTATAGAGATAGGAGTAATGATCGAATACCCAATAAATAAAAATATGTTATGACTAACATCAACACTAAATACTATGTTGTAATACAGCTCTATAACCAAAAAATAGAAACCTCAAACTGCATAAATGATTTAATTAATAATCTTTAGGAAGAAGAGCCTACAACTAATTATATCTTGCTTATTGAAGAATAGAGGATATAGGTAAAACTACACGATCTAAGACAACCTATATTTGAATTGGAATACTAGAATAAAGTAATTAATCCGGAATAAAAATGAATCGTCTAGTAGCTAATAGAATAATATAGATTAAAATAGAATTATATGCATATGCATGTGCATGTTTTGGAGTTGGTATACAACATTAAATGTTTGTTGAAAATATTAAGCTCAATTTATGAATGGAATAATCTAGAGAGACCTAGAATAAATAAACACAAGTAAAGGACTTTGGAGAAATATCTAAAAGGACCAAGATGCAATAAGAAATTAATTGAAGGAATTGGTAGAGAAGAAAGGACCAAGATGCAATAAGAAATCTAGATATGGTCAAAGCCGGCAAGAATGAAGACTCCAGAAATTGGTAGAGAAGAAAGGAGCAAAAGCATGATAGCACAAGGCACCCACCTACTTCCTCCTATAAATAGTAGTGTGCCTATTTGAGTAGTACTAAGATTGAGTGAAGAAGAATTAGTGAAGAAGAAAAGCAAGTGAGAAAGAAAAGAAAATCAGTAGCTCGTGAGTCATAGCTATTGAAATAGCTTGAGTGTGTCGAGTCTTTGTACCAAAATATTGTACTACTTTGTGTATAATAAAAGTCGAGTTTTACCGTTGCGCTAAAATTAATCGTTCATGTGCACCTTGAGATCCTTAAACGCCTAAAACACCCAACAAGACTAACAACAAGAAATATAAGCTTGACCTAGCTTTTTGAGACTGAAAGTTGCAGAAAAATCGCAAAGCTTTCTATGTTAAAAAACCTGGCAAATCATCTTCTTTTGCCAGATTGGGGCATGCTTAGTTTTTCCTTATCTCCGCGAGCTCCCCTGAACCCAATAATTGCAGAAAAGTGTACTTGCTCCCAAAACCTTGGATTTTCTCCCAAAACAAACTTGGCAAAGTCAGGTAGGATTGCCAGATATTGCTACACAAATATTGCGCAACAGGGTAACTAAGTTTCGCTCGTAAAAGCTACAAAAAAAAAGTTTGCACTGGCTTGTCTTATTGCCACGTAACGGTACCACAAAAATGCAACAAGACCTGTTATTTGGGTAGAGTAATCAATCTATCTTGAGGAATTCGGGGAAAAAGAGTTATTGTACGTTTTTACCTTCTCTATTATTATTATTATTGAAATTGAATAAGAAGTTAACCAAAGACATATCACCTCTATACTATAGACTAAAGGTTATTTTCAATGTACAAGTATCCATACAACCGGACAACGATTCCAAGATTCATTTATTATTTAGGATAGGTAAGATTCTTAATAGTTATAATATATAAATTAATTTCTTGCCTTGGAAATATCTCTTTCGTGTATAATGCGTATAAAAAATAAAAAATGAATTAGTCAGGGAGTATCACTCATACATTGTTTTTTAATGTTAAGATCTACCCGAAGTAAAAGACCTAGGCTAAAAAAAAATCTCACCAAAACAGGAGTTTCTTCTTAATCAACTAATAAATTCTAGCATAGCAGTAGTTTTCACACGCTTCATTCAATTAATATTTATACTCAGGGAGAGAAGCGTAAGTATTTGGTTATTAACAAAGACAGCTTTAAATCCTTATTGGAAATTCTATTATTAATCCCTTAGTATAAAAACACAAAGTCTTAGGAGAGACTAAGACTTCATAGAGACGAAAAAGACGGACTGAAATGCAATTTGACACATTAGTGGCCAATTCTCGCGGGTCATGATTCCGGGTTATATCGATTTTCGCGGGTTACCGGGTTAAATTAATGGTTGGGCGGTTTTTTTTTCTTCCATATTATATTCAATTTGAAACTGAACAGTCACTTTCATTCTTCTTCTTCATCACGCCAGTTTCTGAAACGAGAGAAAAAGAGAGAAAACTTCCTAGTTTCCGGTGGTTTCTTCCGTTTTTCATTGTCGATGGTTTAGTTTTGTGCATTTTCCGGTGGTTTCTTCCGTTTGTCATCGTCGATTTTGTACTGTAAGTCCCTTTCCATTGTTTTTTCTTTCATCTAGGGTTTCGTTTCCGTTTTCATTGTCGATTTTTAGTTTTTTCTGGTGTTTTCTGTGTATTAGGCTAATAATGGCGGATTCAAGTGAAGTACCACTTTCTGAGTTTCCTCTTATTAGGAACGTTGCTGGTAAGGATCTGATTAGGAATGTTGCTGGTAAGGATTCAAGTGAAGTATCACTTTCTGTTTTTTTTTTGGCGGGGTTTTGTTTTTGTTTTTTAGCGATGTGATGTTTTTGGCTATATGAGTTATGTTGGATGTTGTTTGGGTAATGTTCTAAGTATACCCGTGCTGGACTAGGTTTCCTTAGTTTTTGTGTTATCTTGTCAAGTGCATATTAGGCATGATGTTGCTTGTTTTTATGAGTAATGTTGTTTGTTGTTTGATTAGTGTTCTTAGTAACACCCCTGTTTGACAAGGTAGTACTAGCATATTATAGTTGATGTTGTTGGCTTTATGAGTAATGTTGGATGTTGTTTGGGTAATGTTCTAAGTATACCCGTGCTGGACTAGGTTTCCTTAGTTTTTGTGTTATCTTGTTAAGTACTTAGCATATTAGGCATTATGTTGCTTGTTTTTATGAGTAATGTTGTTTGTTGTTTGATTAATGTTCTTAGTAACAACCCTGTTTGACAAGGTAGTACTAGCATATTATAGTTGATGTTGTTGGCTTTATGAGTAATGTTGTTGGTTGTTTGATTAATGTTCTTAATAATATGCCTGCTGGACAAGGTTCTACTAGCATATTAGGCATGATGTTGTTTGTTTTTATTAGTAATGTTATTTGTTGTTTAATTAATATTCTTAGTGATACCCCTGCTGGACAAGGTAGTACTAGCATATTATAGTTGTTGTTGTTGGTTTTATAAGTAATGTTGTTGGTTGTTTGATTAATGTTCTTAAGAATACTCATTCTGGACAAGGCTGAACTAGCATTATTAGGCATGATGTTGTTTGCTTTATGATAAATGTTTTTAGTTGTTTGATTAATGTTTTTGGTTGTTTCTTTAATGTTTTTGGTTTTATGAGGTTTTTGTGTTGTAATTGAAACTGATCAATATGTTAATGTTTGGTTATTAGAGTAAGTTTTTTGACATGCATTTTTCTTTGTTTGTATATTTGTAGGTGGTAAGAAGGTTGAGAAAGTTGATAAAAAGGGTAAGTCAAACGCTTCTAAGGCTAAGAAGGCTAAGAAGGTTGAGAAAGTTGTTGAGAAAGATGTTGAGGAGGATGATTTTGAAGAGGAAGATGTTGTAGTTGCTGAAAGCAAGGGCAAAGGCAAAAGGGTTGCCACTATCAGGGGAAAATAACCAGGAAGAAGCCTAGGCAACAACTTGTTACTGTTGATGGGGTGGCCAAAGTTGTGAAAATAAACTGTAGACCGAAGAAGGTTGTGGAGTTGTTGGATAGTTTATCCCAAGCCCAGAGGAAAGATGTTGAAGACATTGGGTTTGGTGGATTTTTCCACCTCAAGATGACCCTTCTTCCTCTTGGGATAATCCCTTGGCTGATCGAGAAGTTCGAACATGCTGCTATGTTGCAGAATTTTGGGAAGGGTAAGCAGTATGTTTTGACTGGTGATGATGTGTATGATGTGTTTATGCTACCTCGCAATCCGGGTGTTGAGGTCCCATATGTCTTCCAGTACAAAGGCAGTGATGAGGCAATTGGTGAGATGAGGCAGCGTTGGAAGGCTGATTTCCTAGATCGGACGACCAAAGACGAGGTCAAGCTGTTGCATTTGGAAGAGAAATTGAAAGCTCTTGTTGATGGAGGTGATCAGTTCAAGAGGTTGTTTGTTTTGTACATCTCATCCTTCTTTCTGGCACCAAACCTGACCTGGACTGTTGATTTGAAGCTGTTAAATGCGGTCGAGGATGTGTCGAGAATCCGTAAGTATGACTGGTGCTCCTTTGTTGTTGAGAGATGGTCCGATGCTGTGAAGAGATTTAAGTCAAACAATTATAGTAGTGTCAGTGCTTGTGTTGTTGTCCCGTTGATTTGTTATCTTCATCGTTCCATGCTTCGTGGCCATACTGTCATTTCGACATTGCCATTGTGTCAGCATTGGTCTGACGAGGAGATTAAGATTCGTGTCAATGCTGAGAAGAAGGTTGGATATGGCGAGTCTTTCTTGGATACTTCGTATCCGATTTCAAAGGGCAGGTTTGGGCAGTCGTCTCATTATGCTCCACATTGTCCAAATTGTTCAAGTAATGAATTTGATTCCTTTCCATGTCAACCACAAATAGAGTGAAATGGTTCTTATAGTACAATGGAATAAAGAACTGTAACACAAAAAACAGTTAAAAAAAACAGTCAGCCAGTTAGTTATAATACTAATTTTCCACACTATATTCATAATGCTCAAGCTTAAAACCGTAATGTTCATACCAATTTAACATTCTGCAGATTGATCCAGTGATCATTTATATTCTTCAGTATCCAGACCTTGAAAGAATTCCCCATGGATTCTACCATTGCTTCCATTCCCTCTCTCTCAAAATAATCTTTATTAGCCTTGTTCTCAAAATAATCTTTATCCAGACCTTGTTCATACCAATTTAACTGTTTTTTGTGTTACAGTTCTTTATTCCATTGTACTATAACAGCCTTTTCAAGTGTTTGGTAATTCTTTTGTACCATTTTTTCCACACTTAGTTTGTGGTTGTCATTTTGTTTATTGTTATTTCTTCTTTATTTCATAGCGTGAGGTGTTCTCGAAGTTCCTGGTTGAAGGAAATCATCATACTCGTGGGGAGGATGTCAGCAACTTTGAGTTGAATTACATTGAGTTTGACTGGTACAAAACAGATAAGCAGAATGACTGCGGTCTCTTTGTGATGAAACTAATGGAGATGTTCAATGGCAAGAAGTTCAAGTGTGCTGACTTATCTCAGGTATTAGTAATGTTCTTTGATTCGTATATAATGTTTTGTGTATTTTATGTAATGTTTTCAAACTATATAGATATGTGTATGTTCTTTTTTTAGTAATGTTATATTGTGTTTTAGTAATGTTCTTTTGATTTTTACATAATGTTTGTTATTATTTATGTAATGCTTTTAGTAATGTTATATTTGTGTTTTTTAGGTGTCGAAGAGACGTGTGCTCCGCACAGAAATTGTCGCATCATTATGCCTAAGTGAAACCAATGGTATGAGGGATGATCTCATTGCAAATGTTCTTTCATTCAATAGCGAGAGGGCTGCATTGTCGAAACAGAAGAAGGTTATTGTTGATAGAAGAAACCCACCGGAGGAGAATGTCATTGGTGAAGATGAAAGACTAGCAAAAGAAACTCTAAAATCATTGCAAGAACAGTCAAAGAAGGTGAAGAAGATCAAGAAGACTGCTAATTGATGAAAAGAAGAACGTGTTAACTCTATAGCTACATGCAGGTTTTTAACATAGTTGTGTATAGTTGAATTCTAGTCATTTTTAATCCTTAGCTAGTAGCTACACTATTAATTCATGGCAAGCACAATCTTTGAATTTGATTCTACATACTGCAGAGTTTTCATTGCATATTTTAAGTTTACATTATCTATATAAGTATCAACATAGAAACATTATCCATATAAGTATAAACATTACTCATATAACAGACAACATCAAATTTATAAGGAAAGAACATTAGTTGTATATTAATATACAATATAAACATTACTCATTAGAAACATTAGTTTCATAAGGAAAAAATATTAGTTGTATAGACAACCACATTACTGAAATGGTCTTGAATATTAATACAATATAAACTAAGTTGTACAAATTCAAGTTTTTCAGAGCAAGTGCTTATTTGGAGTTTTGTTTCCAAATTCAGTAGTGATTGGGCCTTTTCTTTCGAACTTGTTCCCGACACGTTGTTTCTTCCTGCCTTTTGTTTTTGTGTAGTCAGGATCAAGGACATTTTCTGTGCTTTTTGTTGTTTTACTCGTTGAACTTGTTGCCGGCATCGAGGGTATTGTGGAAGCATTTATTATCTGAGACATTACAAATATAGAAAACAACATTACTAATATAAAGTAAAACCTTAACAATGTTTTTTGTAGGTTTAGTAATAATACTTGAGATATCGCAAGTAAATCCCGTTGATATCCATCTTCCAATATCTTCCTCGCTGCCATGTTTCCTTCACACTTCAATACCATATCACAGTAGTTTCTATTCATGTGTTGTCTCCATGCAATACACTCAGCAGCATTCTCATTCGAGTTGTTGAAACGCAGTACCCTGTCCCAAGTCTGTTTAGAACAATAAACACAGAAACATTACCCATATAAGAAATAACAATAATCATATAACAGACAACATCAACTATATAAGAATAAACATGTATTTTTTTAACCTTTTCTTTCAATGTTTTTGTCCATCTTGTTTTGATGTACTGTTCAGGTATTCTGTTTATACCATTCTTGTCCAACACCCTCAGACAGTGCTGACATAACCAGCCAACCTCCTCAAAGTGTTTGCATCCACATGTGACTTCAATTCGACGATTTGCATGTCTTATGAACATTACAGCTGATGTGTCAACCGGATTATCATCTTCATGAACATCATAGAGTATTTTGTCCCCATAATTGACAGATTCATGTGCAGTGGTTGCCAATGAAAATCTAAACTCTGTCTGGAACCTTTTGAAAATTTTTAATGTGTAAACTTGAACAATGTTTTGAGCATGTGCAGTGGTTAGAACATTAATCAGATAAATGCTAACATTACATATATAATTGAGAACATTATATATAATATGTAACATCAACTGCAAAAGTAGAGAAAATACATGTGAAGCATGTTTCACTAGTGGAGAAGGCATATACACTTTTGGATCATGGTATGAGTTCTTGAACTCATTTATGACTTCCTTGGTTCTCCAACGATTGATCATTGCATCAAACAAATGGAAGAACTGTGTAAGAGATGTTTGTTTGTTTGCATTGTACAATAATGCACTGTTAGTGCTCTCACTCCTTTGAGAAGATAGTATCCCAGCTGAGAAGTAGTCTTTGTTGAGGGCAGTGCACCATTTGTCCTTAAATGCATACAACCTGTTGAACCAAGCATCATCTTGTAGATCATAAGTTGTCACCATTTCAGTCCAATTCTCTTCAAAATCTTCTTGATTGTAAGATCCCATAAGGCAATCATGGAATGCCCGTTTAAAGTTGTCATCTTGTTTAAGCCTTCCACAATGACTTATTGCATTTTGGTATAGATGCCATAAGCAAAGTCGATGTCGTGTTTCATCCTTGAACACCTAGAACATTGTTCAAATACATTAATACAGACATTGTTTATATAGGTCGAAACATTAAATGTATACACAAGAACATTATGTATATATGTACCATTTCGATGGACTTGGAAATTGCAAAATCTTGGTCGGTGAATATAGTTTCTGGCTTCTTGTTGTCCATTGATTTTAGAAACTCTTCAAACAGCCATATGAATGTTTCTGTTTTTTCATTTGCTATGAATGCACAACCGAACATTACGTTGTTCCAATGGTTGTTGATGCCATCAAATGGAGCACATATCAGTCCATACTTGTTCGTCCTATACGTTGTGTCAAATATCATGACATCTCCATAAAGAAGATAGTCATCCCTCATCACCGAATCCCGCCAAAAGAACGAACATAACTTCCCATCTTCATCCAACTTGCGCACTACAAAAAAATACACTGTTTAGCGACGGATTTAAACAGTGCCGATCCGTCGCCCCAGCTAATTCCGTCGCCCCACTGGGCCTTTGACGACGGATAGATAATCCGTCGTCCAATTCGCGACGGATTGGACGACGGATTAAAATATTTGACTTTTTTTTTTTTAAATCGATTATTTGCGACGGATAGAATCTATCCGTCGCCAAATGGGACGACGGATAGAAGCTATCCGTCGTTATATTTGGCGACGGTTAGATTCTATCTGTCTCCAAATATATTATTGGAATTAGTGACGGAATCTAGAATTCCATCACTAATTCCGTCACTATTTATTCCGTCACTGTTAATCCGTCACTAATTCCGTCACTATTAATCCGTCACTATTTTATTCCGTCACTGTTAATCCGTCACTATCTATCCGTCACTATTTATTTCATATTAATCCCTGTTTTTCGTAGTTCACCTATTTAATCAATATAATGTTCGATAATAAATCAATAATACGGAAAATGTTTCAATAAATGATAAATAATATAAAGTAATATCCGGAGCAGGAGAAATTATCCGTACAAGTGTAAATATAATAAATCCGAACGTACATGAACATAACTAGCTACCAGACGGGGGTGGGGGCTGGCCGAACCGGGACATGAACTGCTCCATCTGTAACCGAAGGCGCTCGTTCTCCTCCCTTCGTTCTCTGTCGCGGCGCTCCATCTCGTCCCTTTGTTGCTCAATCTCTTGAGTTAGCCGAGCAACCTGTTCCCGGACCTGCGACTGCACCATTTCCGAGACCTGGTCCTGTGTGTAAACCGGACGTCTAGACTGCTGGGATGATGATGAGGAGCACCCCGGACTAGCCAAGCTCAAACCGAGGCTCCCGAGTCCATATATTTGTCCTTTGTTGTCCGGTTTGTTGACCTCTAGGAAGATGTTGTCAACTTCTTCAGTTGACAACACATCACCCGTCTCGTCCTCCTGCCTCGCCACATGAGCATCAACCTCAGCCTGAAATCTTAAATAGCAGATATCATAATCAGTTACTGTTTTTCAAAAATAACTTGTAATAGTGTACAAATATGAAATTTAAGCAACATAAACATACCGCAATAGACGAGGCCCGGCAGTCGGTCCATACCCCGCCCTTCTGCTTGGCCTTCTTGAAGATGTCATACTTGGATGTGACCTCCCCCCGTGCGATCTGAACAACATATATAGTCAACAATTTATCATCTCACAATTAAGTAATCAGAGACACAATACATACACATAATGGTAGATTGAAAAAAACATATATATACATACCGATTGGTAATAATCAGTGACAGTAGATCGCCTCCCAAGGTGGTGAACGGCCCTCCGCATCGCATCGAGACGCCTGTTACATCTGTTGATGTAGGCAATGTCCTGGACATCAGTTCGGCGCCAGTAGGCATCCCAAAGGGCCCACTCCTCTGCATCAACCTGTGGAGGCATTGGGCCACCCCGATCCCGAATGGCCTTCCAAGTACAGACCATATCCCTGTACAGTTTAGATCCCACAGTCTCGTAAACACGCCAGATCTGTGGGATCAACCTGCTGGGAATGAAGTACTCCTTCTACATTCCCAATTTCATACAACATCCAAAGTCAATACATACATATATAACGTCACCATGTTACATCAATTTAATAAGATACAACAACATCACAGATATGGTGACTAACATATCACCCAAACAAAGTGGCTAACATACCACCCAAACAAAGTGGCTAACATACCACTCACATTGTCCTAAATTTTACTAACACAATGGTGACTAACATATCACCCAAACAAAGTGGCTAACATACCACCCAAACAAAGTGGCTAACATACCACTCACATTGTCCTAAATTTTACTAACACAATGGTGACTAACATATCACCCAAACAAAGTGGCTAACATACCACTCACATTGTCCTAAATTTTACTAACACAATGGTGACTAACATATCACCCAAATAAAGTGGCTAACATACCACTCATATTAAAACAATTATAATTACAAACAAAGGAATGTCATATTTTAACTTACCCTCAGCTCATCGAAGTACTCGGCCCTCATGCGGTCCGAGATGTGAGACCAACACTCACCACCCTGCCCTGGTGGCTCTCTCCTGCTCCGGAAGATGTCACCTAGTTTGTTGTGGACCTCCCGAGGCCATAAACTGTTGTCAATGTATAAGATACAAGAAACAAATATATATTACTTTAGTACAACAATTTATACTTGTCAACTATCATAAGTTATGTTTTACATATTTAAGAAGAATGTATAATACTTACTTGGCAGGACCAGCAGGAAAAATCACAGGCAAGCCGTTCCACGTGACGTTGGGATGATGTGGATCGAACACGAGGTAGGGACAATCGTCATGGTCGCCCTCCTGTATGTGTCTGTGCTGACTGGTAGAGCCCCGGCTGCTCTCTCCTGCTGGGGGGGTCTCAGGAATCCGAGACCTGCTGCCCTGACTACCAGAGCCCTCCCCCCCTCTGACCCTGTCCCCGACCCAGCACTATCATGCGGCTGGCTGTGTGGGGGGGGGGGGCGATAGGTGCGTGGTCTCTGTCGCGGCATCTGCAAAAACATGTAACAAATACAATAAAATGTGTTAGTACCAGTTATAATAACACATATAATTACTCAAGTGTTATCAACTACTAACTAGTTATAATACACATAATATACCGTTATCGCCGTCCTCTAAGTCTACATATTGGTCCTCGTGCAGATCAAACAACTCATCATCTGCTTCTATGGGATTTTCTGCTTGTTTATCGACATCCTCTTGTTGGTACGAGTTGGTAATTGAGTCGTCTTTCTCAATGTACTCCACTTTCGAGCGAGCACGAATAGGTACCGCAGCTAACCATTCCGCCTTATCGCGTTTCCTGCTTGGATATTCAAGAAACACCACTTGTCGTGCTTGAGTCGCCAGAATAAATGGTTCATACTTGGTTCGGTACCTCTTCTTTTGGTTCACATCAACCATTTCATACTGCTCATTCTTCCTCGTACCTCCTGGATTAGGATCATACCACTCAACATCAAACAAGAAGGTTCGTTTCAATGGCAAGCTGGAATATTCAATCCTCACTATTCGTTTTAGCTTCCCGTGGAAATCAAACAAAGCAGCGTCTCCATAATCTTATGCACCCTTAACACACACCCCGGAGTTGCTTGTCGCCATGGCCGTGTTACATTCAGTCGTGTGGAACCTAAGGCCATTGACCATATAACCTGGGAATGTGTAGACCTTTTTGAATGGCCCTTCTGTGAGAGCCTTTAAGTATATGCATGTGACGTTGTTAATAGGATTCCGGACATAGTCTCGGAACCAATCTGGAAATTCTGTAGGAATTTTTGAGTCAAGTAGTTCCTCTAGTGTATCCTCTGTCATCTGAGGATTTTCATCCAAACAACGCTTTTTGAAAAAACTGAAAACATTGATTCGATGATAAGTCTATAATTGAAGTAGAGAGTTACGTAGCTATATTAAAATTTAAAGAAAGTGTTGCTCACCTCGCAAATAGTATCATATACGGGTCAACCTCAGCACAATTCGTGAGGACATAATATTGAGCTGCTTTCAACTCTTTATCCGTAAGATATTCTTTCTTAGCTGCACCAAGAGGTCTCCCTGATACCCTGAAGACAGGTAGGGAAAACTCATCATCTGCTTGAACTTCGAATGTGTCTGCGTTTCGAGCCGGCCTTGATGTCTTCGTAGGGACGTGTTCATCAAAGTAATAAGAGCAGAAGGTTGCAGTTTCCTCTCGAATGTAGGCATTGGCAATCGAACCTTCAGGTTTACCTTTGTTGTTGACATACTTCTTCAATTTCCCTAAGTACCTCTCGAATGGATACATCCATCGATACTGAACCGGTCCAGCAAGTCTCGCTTCATGTGGAAGGTGAACCCGCAAGTGCTCCATAGAATCAAACCAGCTCGGTGGAAAGATACGCTAGAGCTTGCATAGAATCAATGGTATGTTCCTTTCAAGATTTTCCAACACTTTGTCATGAACCACCCTTGTGCCTAAATTTTTGAAAAATAAGCTCAACTCGGTGATAGCAGTCCATAAATGTTTGATGCGACTCTCGAAATGCTACCGGGATAAGCCTCTCCATGAACACATGGCGACAATGTGGCTCTTCATCCCATAAACCTTTGTCTTCTGCAAATCCACACACTTCTCTAAATTTGAGGCGTAATTATCTGGGAAACTCAATGCCCTCACCCAATCAAACAAAACTGACCTAGAAGTGTTGTCAATTGTGTAGCATGCTTTCGGCCACTTACCATTCTCATCCTTCTTTGTCAACTCAGGCCTTTTACACCACGTAGACAACTCGGCTCTAGACTTCGCATGGTCCTTTGTTTTTCCCTCAATGTTGCAAAGTGTATTGAATAAGTTCTCGAACACGTTCTTCTCAATGTGCATGAAATCTAAGTTGTGACGGATAAGAAGACTGCTCCAATAAGGCAAGTCCCAGAAGATGCTTCTCTTCCTCCAACCACATTTTTTACCAATTTTCTCGTTATGCTTCATCCACCCAAGTTCAGTCACCTTCATAAGACCCAACCTATCAATCTCCGCAAGAATTTGTGCACCAGTAAGTCTTGTCGGGGCTTTTTTGTTGACGACTTTATTTTTCAAGAATTGATCCTTGTTCTTCCTGAACGGATGGTCACTTTCTAGCAACCTACGATGACAATCAAACCAACAAAATTTTCCACTACCCTTCAGTCTAAATGCATCAGTATCCTCCAAGCAATGTGGACATGCATATTTCCCTGCGGTTTTCCTTCCAGATAGCATGGAGTACGCAGGAAAGTCACTCACGGTCCAAAGAAGAGCTGCTCTCAAGGTGAAGTTCTTTTTGGTCGAGACATCATATGCAGGGATACCATCCGTCCACAACTCGATCAGCTCCTTGATTAGGGGTTGCAAGAAAACATCCAACGTCAGTCCAGGATCTTTCGGCCCAGGCACCAACGCAGTCAGAAACATGAATGGCTCCTTCATGCACTCACCGGGGGGCAGGTTGTACGGTGTGAGCATAACTGGCCAACAAGAGTATTTTCGTTCACTCCCGAACGGGTTAAAACCATCCGTACAAAGTCCCAATCGTACATTTCTAGATTCGGCTGCAAACTCTAGATATTTCTTGTCAAACGATTTCCATGCAGGTGAGTCTGCTGGATGGTCCACTCTACCATCTTCTGCATTATCCGAGATTACTCGCTCCTTATGCCACCGCATTTTATCTGTAGAAGTACTTGAAGCATACAATCTTTTCAGACGAGGTGCTAGAGGGAAGTACCACATTTTCTTATGTGGGAGATTTTTCTTCTGTCGTTTCTTTGCAGCCCCCTCCTTGTAACGCTTGTACCGTTCCTTACCACAGAACTTGCATTGTATTAGATCTGCATCCTCCTCCCAATAGATCATGCACATTTTCGGACAACAGTCTATGGTTACCACAGGCAACCCTAAACCCTGCATCTTTTTCTTCGCTTGGTAAAAGTTGGTGGGAACTAGGTTTTCTTCAGGACAAAGGTCCGACATTACGTCAACCCATTCATTGAAGCTCCTTTCAGATTTCTGGCCATTAGCCTTACAACTCATTAGCCGAGCAAACAAAGACAACTCAGTGAGCTTACACCCCGGATAAACCGGCTTCCTTGATGATTCTAACAAGTCAAAGAACACCTGATCCTCGGGATTCGGTGGTTCCTCCACCTCCACCTCGGTTTTAGTGTTAATTGTGTCCATGAACTCTGCCCCTGCAGCATCATACACCATTTGTTCGACTCGAGCTCGAATAGCATCGCCTTCAGATGTACTTTGTTCCCCGACTTGTTCATTTTTTCTCTTCCTTCCACGCTGTCTGTATTGGTCATATGTATTGGACGGTGCTGCTTCCTCACCATGATGATTCCATACTTGATACGCAGGCAGGAATCCATTTTTCCTCAAGTCTTTGGACTACTGTATTTGGAGTCACGTATTGCTTGTTTTGACCTTGTTTCATTGCACAAGGGCACTTTATCAACCCATCCTTTACACAAGCTGGATTTGAGATTGCAAATGCAATGAAACCTTCAACCCCTTTCAGAAAACTCGATTGAACTCTGCCATTTAGAGTACGACAATACATCCATGAACGATCGGTATTCATTGAATAATTAGATAATAACCTGACACATTTGAATTCATTAGATCGAGGTCTATCATTTACGATAATAAATCAATTTCAATCAATTGCTACGTAATATAAGTTATATTAGCTTCAACATCAATTGTTACGGCATTACATAATATAAGTTACATTAGCTTCAATTTTACCATAATGTTTGGTTTCATATATCAACTAATGATTACTAGTTATACAAGCCCAGAGACAAAACGGATTATCAAATGATTTTTTCTCTTGCAGCCCTCTCCTCATCACTTGTGACGCTCCGTACCACAGAACTTGCATTCCAACAGATCTACATCCTCCTTCCAATACACCATGCACATGTTCCGACAACCAAAACCGTACTCAATAGGCGGCCCCAAACCCCGCCTCTCCCTCCATTGGAGGTATGCCATGGACGGTGCTTCCTCACCGTGATGAATCCATACATGATGCTCAGGCATGAATCCATAACGTCGCAAGTGCTCGAATACTGCTGTAGGAGTCATAAATTGCTTGTTTCTGCAGGTTTTCAATGTGCAAGGACACTTTATCAACCCCCCAGATGCACAAGCCGGACGTCCCATGGCAAACGAGATGAAACCTTTAACCCCTTCTACAAAACTCCTAGAAACTCTGCCATTTACCGCCGTACGATCGTACATCCATGAACGGTCGGAATTCATTGTATACTTTTTTAACCTGTTCCAATTGATTAGATCGTATTTAATATATTAGATCGATTCCAATTCGGATAAGAATATTGTAGAGATTAATTGTTAATTATTATACGTTCCTTATAAATTAATTATTAAGTGTTCGATATGTTACAAAATTTATTAAGTGTTTTACTACTACGAGTTATAAATTATAAATTACACATTAATATAATCAACATATTATCCGTCGCTCAAAACACTTAACTACATCCTCGTAATTTAGTACATATACGAATTTATCAAATCAACTCCAACTACTACTTACATACATATCAAATTAACTAAACTAACTACATACATACTTAACATACATATCAAATTAACTAAACAAACTAAACCAACTACATACATACTTAATTAACATACATACTTCACTACATACATACTTATCGAATTAACATACATACATATTGAATTACTACATACATTCATATCAAATTAACTAAACTAACTATCAAATTACCTATACAAATCATATTAATCAAATTACATATACATATCAAATTACATATAATTGATGAAATTAACTAAACAAGCTACTACATATTTCATATAAACATACAATTGAGAATAAGTAGTCAAAAATCAAAAAAATCCCAATTTTTCAAAAGTTAGGGTTTAGAAGTAATACCTTTGATTCCGTAGAAAATAGCGGATTAAATTTGAAATTGAAGGAAGAAACGAGCTCCTCGTCCAATGATCTTCGAATTGACAGCAAGATTGGGAATAATCGACAACAAATGGCCGGATTTGACGGAGGAGAAAGGAAGAAAAAGAAGAAAAACGAAGAAGAGAATGAAGCCAAAATGAATCTTCTTCAACACAAATTGGGCTTAAACCTTACTGGGCCGACGGACACGTATCCGTCGGCCCAGTAACGATCCGTCGCTATATGGGGCGACGGATAACTATCCGTCGCCCCGTAGCGACGGATCGCTAATCCGTCGTCATATATTATTTATTTTTTATTTAACATATAAATATTAACGACGGATAATTTATCCGTCATTAATATTTAATTTTCTTTTTTTTTTAAAGTCAAACAACGGGCGACGGATTAATAAAATTCGTCGCCCATATAGCGACGGATAAAATTATCCGTCGCTAATGAGCGACGGATAAAAATTATCCGTCGCTCATTCAATTATCCGTCGCTAATGAGCGACGGATAGTTTTTATCCGTCGCTAGATTTGGCGACGGATAAAATCCGTCGCCAAATCTAGCGACCGTCACTATCTGTCGCCCCTTTCCATTGTTTTACCTCAGCTTTCTTGTAGTGGCAACTGAAATAGAACATTGGATCCTCTTCTTGTCTACACCTGAGGAGATTAAGCACATTTTGTGCATCCGCACCACCCATGTCCTTCGTTCTTTTGCGAGAAACAAAGTTGAGTTGGTCCTTTAATATGTGTCCAACATTTTCTTGTCCTCCAGCATTTTTCACAAGATACCTGAATGCATCAGTTCGTTTTAATCCTGCATCATCCATAACTTCAATGGCTTTCGCTTTTTCACCGGATATATTACGCTCCACTCTATGCAAGTGTTGCCAAGCTGGTCTGGTTAAAGGGTGGTTATGATCTATTATGTGTGTCTTCACCTTGAAGATGTTGGTCTTATCTTCATTCAAAATAGATGAATTCAGACTTGCTACTTCCCCCTGAACATCACAAATTTAACATAGAACATCATACTCATAAACATAGAACATTATACAAATAAGAAAACTAAGAACATTAGACGAATAAGATAAAACATTAACAAAATACATACAAACATTATACATATAATAAACAAGTTTACTTTGGAATGAAACTGCATTCTAATGCATGCCTTGCAATCAGTTTTTGTGACTGTTTCTAGATTTTTCCTCCCTCTCCTCCATTTGGGCATGGGATTGTCACCTTCTAGTAGTGGAACAGGAGGATTAGGGGTTATAGCTGGACTAACTTCATTAGTTCTCCCCGCACAACTGCATACGAAGTACTTCTCAACCAATTTCCCATCCAAATCACGTCTTGATGTTGATTTTCTGAAAGAGAAGCCTTTCAATGAAGCATGTTTCCTATAGAGATTATGTAATTGCTCAACAGTTCCAATTCTGTCTTTTAGGCAGCCAGCAAGGCTCAGATCAATCTCAGGTTCATTATGTTCTAGTCGAATAACATTACATATATTAGCATAAACATTAAAGAAATGTGTACGAACATCATCTAAATAGAAAGTGTTTTATTAATATTACCTACGGTGACAATAGGCAGTATCTCATTTGTTTCTCCAGTATCACCATTAGAGTTTACAGCTGTAATATAGAATAACAACAGATATTCAGAAGAACATTACGCAAAATATCAAGTGAGACACTAGAGAAATTGTAATTGTTTTTTACCTATTAGAGTGCAAATTGGTGTGTTGAATACATTTGCTTCACTTTTATTTGAATTGTCTAAAAACAAAAACATTGAGATCATTCAATCAGAAACATTACGTGAAATCACAAGTAACATTACTATAACGACAGAGAACATCAACTGTATAATGTATTACACTCGTGCCTGGATTTTTTCTTTATTTTTTCATGTATTATCATAAACATTACGTGGAATATGAAGTGACATTGCTATAATGACTGAGAACATCACTTGTATAATGTATTACACTCATGACAGGTTTTTTCTTTTAATTTATCAATCGTTATCAGAAACATTATGTGGAATAAGTATTAACATTACTATAATGACAGAGAACATCACTTATATAATGTATTACACTCATGCAAGGATTTTTCTTTATTTTTTCATGTATTATCAGAAACATTATGTGGAATAAGAAGTAGCATTGCTATAATGACAGAGAACATCACTTGTATAATGTATTACACTCATGACAGGATTTTTCTTTTTAATTTATCAATCGTTATCAGAAACATTATGTGGAATAAGTATTGACATTACTATAATGACAGAGAACATCACTTGAATAATGTATTACACTCATGCAAGGATTTTTTCTTTATTTTTTCATGTATTATCAGAAACATTACGTGGAATAAGGAGTAGCATTGCTATAATGACAGAGAACATCACATGTATAATGTATAACAATAATGCCAGGTTTCTCTCTAAAATTTGCATGTATCATCACAAACATTACGTAAACCATAAGAAACATTACCAGTTTCATACAAATCATTGTCGTCTTCAGCATTGTAATTGTTTGAACCAGATTCTGCCATCTAATCACAGAGAACTGCTCGAATCAGATCTAATCACAGAGAACACATCGAATCAGTACATAATCACCTTAATTTTTACATATCGAGCTTGAAACATCAGAAAACAAAAGTAAATCTTCGAGAACAGAGATTCAATCGAGCTGATTAGTGAATCCGAGCTCAAATACAATAGAAACCACGTCGAGAACAGAGATATTGCAAGCTTACATTAATTCACTACGATATTGATGTTTCTGAGCTCGATCGATTAGAAACAACGTCGAACAGGTCAAAATTGATATCTTCTAGCTCGATTACATAGAAACCAGGTCGACATGGAGTGTTTCGAGTTGTTTTTTCGGCGAGAATGAGCTGTTTTCGGCGGTTACAGGCGGCAGGGGAGAGAAATTGTAGAGAGAAGATTTTTTCAGCTGGCTGCTTAGGGTTGTGTGCAATTAAATGGTGTTTTATGGGCTGGGTTTACTATATATACATACCTGTATACCCGTTTACGAATACCCACTTTCTGGCCCTTGGTTGGGTTGGGTTGTTTTTAGTAGCTTGTTATTTGTTTGGGGTTGTTTTATAATTAATGAAACTTAGTCTCTTAGGTCTTTATCTAAGGGTGGTCTCTCCTAAGACCACCTCGCTTAAAAAATACTTGAAGAGATAAGACTTGTATTTTTTAAAATAACTCGGATTACTTACTATCTCTCCTAAGTTTTACTTGTGATCTGATCCGATCGGAGGAATATAATATAAAATCGTCAATAAATAAAAGTATTCGGGAAGGTGTGGAATATGTAATAAAAAGCAAATTTTTTTTTTTGGAACGAAGAACTTGTCTTATTACTCCAAAACAATGTCAGTACATTTAGGGGCCGACAGGATGTCCATGCCCATGAAAATAAACGACTAAGACTAATAACGACACTAGCAATCAAAACAGACTAAAGTACGGCCTACAGACCAAGAGCCTGCGCATCCAATTCCCGAACCAGACCAGCAGTTATGCTCCGCATGCTGCGGACCCCGACAATCCTAATAATATCTCGTGTAATGTGATGTATGTCCGGGGTCGAATTCTTGAAGATTTTGTCATTTCTCGCCATCCAAATGTGGTAAAACGTCTTAGCAAGCAGAGTTCGAAAGACAATTGCACATTGTCGTTTACCTTTCACCATTCGACATAACCAGGTGATTAGTTGATGCCAATCATGGATGGGGGGATGTGAAACCCGAAGCCATCTCAGACCACCTATCAGAATCTCGTAGGTAGTGGGGCACTTAAAGTACAGATGCTCTAAACTCTCAATGTCATTGCAAAAAGCACATTGCCCTTCGGTACTGATGCCAAAAAATGCCAACCTGTCCTTAGTTGCCAGTCTTCTATGGAGTCCAAGCCAGAGAATGAACCTTGCTTTAGGCCTCGCTAAGTTCCTAACAACCAAGTCTCGCCATTCTACATGGTCCGGGCAGTCTCGTAAGCAAAAATACATACTCCTCACCGAAAATCGATTTGCCACGAGCTGCACATCCCAATCCAGCATATCATGCACTACGGCCTTGAGTCTCTGTACAGCACGAATTGTCACCGAACTACACAAGGGAATATGCCAGTCATCTAACGGTTGGTTCTTTATATAGTAGCTATGTATCCATCGCACCCAGAGAGAATCTGCCTTCGTCTGAATCTTCCAAAGTAGTTTAGCAATTAGTGCTTTATTCCATTCAGGAAGACTTATTATGTTCAAACCGCCACAGCTCCTAGGTGCACAGACCTGTTTCCATGAGACCAGTGCCTTCCGGTAATTCCCATCCTTACCACTCCATAAGAAATTGCGACAGATACGCTGAATATGATCCAGTACTTTCTTCGGGATAGGGAAGACCTGAAGCCAGTACGAAGTGATGGAAGTGATGACACTTTTAATCAGTTGCTCTCGGCCAGCATAACTCAGTAGGTGGACTGTCCAGTGATGAATCCTACCCAAGATCCTGTCAATCAGAGGTTGATATTGCGTTACTGTGAGTCGACGATGCGATACTAGCACTCCTAAATACTTCACATGAAGCTGCCCAAGGGCAAAACCCGTGGTGGTCAGCAGCTGTTGCCGCACGGCTTGGTCCAGGCCGCCAAAGAAGATTTTTGTCTTTGCGGCACTGGCCCGCAATCCCATAGCCAATGAAAATTGGTCGAACTGCCCCATTAATAACTTCACAGATCCCACATCGCCTCGCATAAATAGCATCAAATCATCCGCAAAACAGTGGTTGGTAATATGAAGTTTTTCACACTTCGGATGAAAGTTGAAATCCGGCAAATCCTTCAACTTCCGTAATAAGCGATGTAGATATTCCATTACAAGAACAAAAAGAAATGGAGAGAGAGGGTCACCTTGACGCAGCCCATGCCTAGCTTTTAGAAGCTTGGAAGGAGTCCCATTAATCGAGTATCGATAAGATACTGTCGTGACACATCACATAATACATCCCACAAAGCGGGTAGGAAATCCAAGCTCTTTCATTATCACTTCCAAGGCTCCCCATTCCACAGTATCATAGGCCTTGTGTATATCCATCTGAATCATGCACCTTGGGGAAACGCCCTTACAGCCATATCCTTTAATAAGTTCCTGGGCAAGTAGAATGTTATCCTGGATAACTTTACCTGGTAAGAAGGCTGACTGACTATCATCCACAATGGTATTGATCACCTTTCCCAACCGAGCCGTAATAATCTTCGATATAAGTTTATAGATGACGGAGCAGCATGCAATAGGCCGCATGTCCCATACCCCCTTGGCCGAGTTGGATTTCGGAATCAACGTGACAAGAATGCAATTAATGGCAGGATACATGGAAGATGTGTCGAAGAAATCTTGAACTGCCGCATAAACATCATCGCTCATTGTATGCCAGGCACGTTTGAAGAAGTGTGAGTCAAAACCATCAATACCCGGTGCCTTGAGATCTCCAATATCCTTCAATGCAAGGTCAACCTCTAATCGCGAAACCGGTTGTATAAGAGCAGCCCTATCATCCAGTGGTAGTTCTCTACCTCCGCGCAGAGCCACTAAGAATCGACCTAAACAGGAGCGGGGAAAAAACAGATTCCTAAACGGATCAGTACTAAGAATAACACGTAGATTAGATATCATAGTATAAGATTTCCTGGGGGTTAGAGCATTCATATTTTTTTTATATTTTCTACAGTATTATCTATCTATAGAATGTATTTAATGTATCTACGAATACCCCCCAAAAAAGTCTTTTTCTCCTATTTTTATAACAAACAAGGGAAAGAGCAGATTCGAAGATGGACGAGAAATAAGGATTAAAAAACTAAATTTTTATGGTATTTGTATGAATAAAACAAAAGGTAACAAACAAACTATCAAGATTTCACACTATTTCCAGCATAGACTAAGTAGATTAAGGATATAGTACAAAGTACAAGTTCTCTTCCTCACGAATAAATAGTTAACGACAATTATGGATAGTCTACTCAAAACGATAAAAACAAAGGCAAAGAAAGGTATATGTAAGTAGACCAATTATCCGGTACCAATTAATCCATCTCTTATACCTATTTTTCTTGTAGTGAAGCTTGACCTACTGAGAAGAGTATCTAAGGGGCAACCTAACACGGTCCGGACCAAATGTCCGGACCTGCCTCTTCGGACCTCAACCTGCAGCAGACTGTATTAAAGCCTCTAATACTCTCACATTAATGACTAAACTACCCCTGAAAGCCCAAAGTGGAATGGGACAAGTGTCGTTAATGGGCCATGGGCCTATTGAAGCCTTGGTGGCTCGATCCAGGCCTGACACTTGGCACGATCTGGTGGAACCCTCCCATTTTGTGAGAAATCTATATATATATATATATGGCACACACTCCCATAATAATGGTAAGCCATAATCACTTCTCATTCTCGATAGTTATACCGAGTTGATTCTCAGTCTCTCGCAAGTAAAGTCTCATCCCGGTTTGACACTTAGCAAACCAGGTATCAGGTTCTAAACCCCCCCCCCCCCTCCAAGCTACTTATGCAGGTCCTCACATGTCGCCTCTTATTAGTACAATGGTTCTTACAGGTTTCTACTCTTTGGTCCTTACGAGCTAGGTGGTCTAGGTACTCAGGAGGAAAGAGAACAAGGGAAATTCATTTAAGTGTTCGGGGAACATTGCCCTCAACAGCTTTATCCATTTCCATTAACCAGATTCAGCCTATATTGAGATTAAACATCAGTACCTTAAACAGATATGGAAAATCTTTTATACAAAATTTGTGAGATACATGTTACATTAACAGGTTGAGGAATACTTACATCATATCCCATGATGGAGCTTCCATCCTTTCAGAGACATCCGTTGCTTGTCTCAGCTTAGGAATAACTGGCAACTATCTAGGCCGATCTCCATGTTCATCACTGTGAAATAAAATGTTAATACTCTCTTCGTCGCGGAGAACTTCATACATTAGGGTTAGCGCGGAGTTTTTTGTGAAAAGTTAAAGTAATGACAGAATGTGGAAAATGTGGGGAAAAAATGTATTTTCAGTGGCAAAATGTATGATTTGAGTGCAAAGTTGAGATTGTTTATTATTTGTTGGGTGTAAGGTAGCTTCCTTTTATGGTAATGTATGAAGTTCTCTAAGACGGCTAAAAATGACAAATGTATGAAGTTCTGCAGGCGGGAGGGAGTACAGTTTTAGCAATTATCCAGTTTATTAAATATCCATATACTAGAAACAAAGTCAAAACCTCATCCATGGTGAAAGGGTCATTGTCACATCTGACAAATAGGTATCTGTAGACCTTTTTTCCCTAATGATGGAAACAAATTCAATCATCCTAAAGCAGCCAAATAAATCCTAATAAGGAACTAAAAAAAAAAGCTTTTTTGGTGATCAAGTAAAAGTACTGTTTAGTACTAACAAGGAAGAATAAGTGTCAACTACTACTACTTCTGAATCAGGAATTTGTTTCTTGTCTATTTGACTAATTTAATAAGTGAATAGAGAATGCTCACAGCTGTTTAATTGGTTTATTCGACAATACCAACTAGCTACTTGTTTTGTAATCTGATGGATACTGTGATCGTAGTGGAAGGAAGAAAAACAATGAATTCTCAAACTCAACAACAATATAGAAGAAGCTTGAAAGAGGGAATAAATGATTGATTGCTAGATTAATGTTACGCATGTATGCATGCGAAATAGCATATAATACAGTATCCTCTCCTTCCTGTAACTCATTGAAAATTGACACAATGTATAACACAATCACAAATAGCCTAAAATGTGAGACACTGAACCCATGACCACATACTGACTAGTTATGACTGATGAGGCCTCAATTTCGCTAATCAAACACTATGGTAACATCATATTGTAAGATATTTTGAAAAGTTTTGCACAATAGTATCATACTTTGCCTGAACCTAGTGCAAGAATTGTGCATCTGAAACACACCCTGATGACGCTAATCTCACATTCATTTCACGATGCTAAGTGAAATGCAGCTAATACAGGGACAAATGTATATATAAGCCAATTGTACAATACATATCAGGAAACCCCAAAACATTTCCATACATAACCGCAAAAACATTTTTAACCCAACCATTCCCAATATACCTTTGTATTAACAAAAATTTTGTTCTATAAATTTTACTGTAAAAGTTGGCATGCAATGGAGTAAGTTATAAAACTGATGCCGGAGTAACAGAGTGAAGTTGCAGAGTGCTTGAAGGTGAAGAAGAATTCTCATTCTCCACTACTTGAACCCCATCACTATCAGCATTTGCCTCTCCACCATCAGTTCTATATTTCTTCTCCTTCTCCTCGTTCACAAGCTCAGATAAACTTTTTCTCTTCAAACCACTTTCATGGTGGCCTTCGGTCTGTTCATCTATGTTGTGCTCTTCAAGATATAGGATAGCTCAAGTATTCAAATTTCATACCTTTCAATAGCTTCTCAATCATTGAAATATTCTTCGCTTTCTTTATGACCTTTCCTTGCAACCTCTCTCTCCTCAGGGTTGTCGTTCACAACCTTTTCTTCACTGGGGGGCGGTCGCTTTGTTGATACAGAAATATGTCCAATCTGTCATAGACGCCTTTGGAATGAATCCTAAGGCGTCCCAAGCTGTCTGAGTCCAGAACCTTACAGTCCGACCCAGAGGTCCGACCCTAAGCTCCCGGCGAGTCCGACCCGTCCAGATTTAAAGGGACAGGAGGTCCCAAAAGGTAGTAGGTCCGACCGGACACCCGTCCAGACTCAACACAGCAACCTTACAAGCAACCAAGTGAACTGACACTAGAGAGTAAGGAGGTCCGAGGCACAAGGTCCGAATGAAAGGTACTTGACCTACTGAGAAGAGTATCTTATGGGCAACCCAACACGGTCCGGACCAAACGTCCGGACTTGCCTCTTCGGACCTCAACCTGCAGCAGACTATATCAAAGCCTCTAATACTCTCACATTAATGACTAAACTACCCCTGAATGCCGAAAGTGGAATGGGAAAAGTGTCGTTAATGGGCCATGGGCCTATTGAAGCCTTGGTGGCTCGATCGATCAAGGCCTGACACTTGGCACGATCTGGTGGAACCCTCCCATTTTGGGAGAAATCTGTATATATATGGCACACACTCCCATAATAATGGTTAGCCATAATCACTTGTCATTCCTGATAGTTATACAGAGTTGATTCTCAGTCTCTCGCAAGTAAAGTCTCCTCCCGGTTTGACACTTAGCAAACCGGGTATCAGGTTCTAACCCCCCCCCCCCTTCCAAGCTACTTGTGCAGGTCCTCACACGTCGCCTCTTATCAGTATGA
Organism: Plantago major; assembly: GCA_026545765.1. Lineage (NCBI taxonomy): Eukaryota > Viridiplantae > Streptophyta > Magnoliopsida > Lamiales > Plantaginaceae > Plantago > Plantago major. The sequence continues at coordinate 59,804,273 of CM048841.1, forward strand.
CGGTTCTTACAGGCTTCTAGTCTTTGGTCCTTACGAGCTAGGTGGTCTAGGTACTCAGGAGGAAGGAGAACAAGGGAAATTCATTTAAGTGTTCGGGGAACTTTGCCCTCAACATTTCGGCACCGTCTGTGGGAGTCTTTATGAAAAGTTCCGTTCTCTTCAGTAATGGCAAGAACAAGAAGGTCGGTAAGAACCAACGCTACTGCGATTGACACGCCCGCCCCAAGGCAAAGAGGCAGACCTCCCACTCGTAGGGGAAGAGTGGCGAGAGCCACTTCAAGAAACACAATGGACTATCCAAGTGATGGCCATACCGCTAGTCTCTCCTGATAGGAAGAAAGAGTTGTTGATCCACCAATAAAGACTCAGGTACCCGGGGTCGAAGGACAAGTTCCTCCGTAAGGAACTCATGGTCCTCCAAGGAGAAACTTCACTCTTCTAAACGGGCAGATTATTCGCCCAAGTGAGTTTGGGATGAGCGAGAACCAGTTCGGCCTCTTACTCACCACTATTCAAGGATGCTTTGGATCAAACAACCTCCAGCCTCCTCAACCTACCCCTCCTTTGGCAATACCAAGACAAGCTGAACCCACACAATCGAGGAATGAGCATCGTCCAATCCAACAAAGGTTAGGGGAACCAGCCCAACCGGAGGACCTAAGGAACCTCCTCAATCGAAGAGCCGCTGCTTCTCAGGGAAACCAGGAAAGAAGCCCGGCGAGACCACAATCAGATGAAGCTGGAACTAACCGACGTGGGGCTCTTCAGCATGGACCAAGAGACCACGTGGCAGAGAGCATCTCGATAGTTCCCGTTGATGATCTTCCTCCAGATGTGGTGATCAACCCAAGGACGGACGAGAGGCTAACCACGGAGTAGATCTATGTCCAACAGAAGGCCTTGGAAACTCAAATTGCTACTTTGAGTAGGATGGTGAAAGCACATGAGAAGGTGACTCTTAGAGCTCCCAACCCTTTATGTGATGAGATAAGAAGGGAAAGGAAGCATCCTAACTCCACTATCCCAAATCTTGAGCACTATTATGGAGATACTTGCCCCATGGGTCACCTTACTAGGTATGAAAGCAAGATGGAGACCAACGGCCTGAATGACAACATGAAGGCTCTTAACTTCTCCAGTACACTCTTCGGAGAAGCAATGGATTGGTGGACCTCTTTTCCCAATGGCTCCATCAAGTCCTATGCGGATATTGCTTCTCTCTTCCTGAAAAGGTTTGAGAAAGCAAAGAAGAGAAAGAGATCAGTGGAGCACTTGACAGGGGTAATCCTTGACCGTTTCAATGTAGACACATGTATGCTAACACTTACAACGACGATCTCAGGAGGAAGCTTTCCAATGAAGAAATCACAACCGAGAAATACTTGGAAGATATCTGTGAAGGAGTCTTGTATGGGGGAGGAGTACCGAAGAAATGTTCCAATAAGAGTCGGGGCCAGAAAGGGAAAAGAACCAATGAAGCAAGAACCCCCTCCCCGGCTTGGAAAGCTTGAACAGAAGAAGGAATTTAGAGACAAGATGGAGTTCCGTAGGGATAGAACCCCTCCAAGAAGATATGTCGAGTATACTCGCCTAAATAGACCAAGATCCGACATCTTGGCCTCTATTGTCGAGAAAAACTTAGACATACAATGGCCAAAACCTACAAGGAGCAGTAAGAGGAACCAAGCTTCAAAGGAATACTGTAGGTTTCACAAACACAAAGGCCACTCAACCGAAGATTGTATCCAGTTGAAAACAGAAATAGAAGGGTTGATAAGGAGCGGGAAGTTGAAAGAACCAGTGTACGAAGAAGAGCCCTCCAAGCACCAGAGAAATGAACAAAGAAGGGAGGAGCGTGATTTGGAACCTCCGACAGGATCCTTACCGCCACCTCCTATAGAAATTCCACCCCAACATACCCAGAGGTACCACGGATACCCTGAAAATGTGGGAATGGAGAACCTTCCCTACAACGGAGTTATTAATGCCATAGCAGGAAGCCCAGCTGGAGGAGACAGCCGCAACGCAAGGGAGAGGACCGCACAATATCTGAGAAACAATGATAGAGCCTATGCTCCACAGGCTCTGAAGGGAACAAATGTCATCACTTTCGATGACAGCGAAATTCCCCCACCAACGTCTGGTGTAGGAGATCTTAAAGACCCTGATGTTTCTTTAGTCATTTCTCTAGTCATCACCACTTACAAAGTCAACAAAGTACTTGTTGACACAGAGAGTTCCTCCAATCTCATCTCCAAGAGAACTGTGGAACAGATGCACTTGGGCAATATTCAGTATGGGCGAGTATCCACCTCCTTAGTGGGATTCGGGGGCTCTATTGTTCGCCCCATTGGAAGTATACCCCTATAAGTCTCTATGGAAGCCTCCCCGACAAGAGTGACCGAGACAATCCTCTTTGTGGTGGTCGACAACACGTTCGACTATAACGTGATCTTGGGGCGTCCAGGACTCAATCAATTCAGAGCAATCGCATCTCCCCTACAAAATAGGGTGAAGTTCCCTACTCCAAATGGTGTGGGAGAAGAAGTGGGCAATGTTAGGGAAGCATGGGAGTGTTACATCATGTCAACCAGAGGAGCCTCAGCACCCGTTCTTTCTGTCACCAAAAGACCCAGGAGCCCTCCCCCTGCGCCTCTTACCCCGATGAAGGAGGAAATTGGGGCTGGGACACTCAAGGAGAAGTTCCCTAAGACTGCAAGGATGGATCCCCTTGAAGTCTTAAAAGAAGTTCAATTGATTGAGGGAGACCCAGAGAAGATAACCCGGATCGGATTAGAGATGAGCGCTGAGGTAGAAATGAAGCTCGTCACCTGCCTTCGGGACAACCGTGATGTCTTCGACTGGAGCACTGACAACCTTAAGGGGATCGACCCAAGGATCGCAGTTCACCGTTTGAACATGGATCCTACGGTAAAACATATCCGACAAAAGAGAAAGGACTTCGGGCCTGTTGAAGATGCTATCATAGCAGGAGAAGTGGAAAGGTTAATTAATGAAGGCAGGACACATCGAAGAAGTTAGATACTCTGATTGGGTCTGTAATGTGGTCCTCGTTAAGAAAGCTCCGGGGAAGTGGAGAATGTGCAATGACTTCACTAGGCTCAACAAGTTTTGTCGAAAGGATCCTTATCCATTGCCCCGCATTGACCAGTTGGTAGACTCTACCACGGGATGTGCGCTCCTAAGCTTTATGGATGCCTACCAAGGCTTCTATCAAATCAAAATGGCTCAAGAGGACGTAAAAAAGATGGCCTTCTTTGCAGCTGCCGGAGTTTACTGTTTTAAAGGCATGCCATTCGGCAACAAGAACGCGGGTGCTACTTACCAACGACTGGTAAACAAGATGTTCAAAGAGGAGTTGAGCAAAACTATGGAAGTCTATGTGGACAACATGCTAGTGAAAAGCAAGACTGAAGAGCAACATGTAGAGCGCCTAAACAAATGCTTTTCCATCCTTAGGAAGTACAGAATGAAGCTGAATCCCGAGAAGTGCACGTTTGGCATGAAGGGAGGAAAGTTCCTCGGATACATGGTCACGGAGAGAGGTATCAGCACCAACCCAGAAAAAATAAAGGCAATCCTGGACCTACCACAGCCAAAGACAGTTAATGAAGTACAGAAGCTCATCGGGAGGATAATGTCTCTAAGTCGCTTCATCTCCAGGTCTGCTGAGAAGAACCTACCCTTCTTTAAAATCTTGTGGAAAGGAGACAAGTTCGAATGGACAAAAGAATGTGAAGAGGCCTTGGATAACTTGAAGAGCTATCTCCTTTTTACCTCCCCTCTTGTCCAAACCAGTAGAAGGTGAACCTCTCTACCTTTACTTAGCGGCCACTGCAGAAGCCATGAGTTCCGTATTGGTGCGGATTCAAGGGAACGACCACATGCCGGTCTACTACTTGAGCAAGGCCCTTGTGGACGTCGAAGCCAGGTATGTCAAGATTGAAAAGCTAGCCTTCGCGTTAGTCTACACTGCCCGACGACTAAAGCCTTACTTCAAATCTCATCGAATTGTGGTTCTCACGAACGAGCCACTCAAGCATGTCCTTGGTAAGCCAGACCAATCAGGACAGCTATCCAAGTGGGCGATCGAATTAAGTGAATACGATATCGGGTATCAAGCTGCTTCAGCCAAGAAAGCCCAAGTTCTTGCCGACTTCCTGGTAGATTACCCCGAAGAAACTAAAGAAGATATCAATAGCCCGCATGGGGACATGTGATGCTCACTCAGGAGGAAATCATCCCAGAAGAAGAAAAAACCAAAGAAAAAGAGCCCGACGAGATATTCGAAGATGATGTCCAACTTTGGGCTAAGTATCAGGAACCCATGGACGACTCCCTAAGGGTGAGACACATGTTCCTCCTAGATGAAGTAGCAAACATCCCAACACTTACATCTTTCGTCAAGAAGCAGAAAAACGGGAAAGCTCCCGCTCTCGCAATGGAGACAAAACCTGAAGGCGAAGGATGTTGGACACTGCAAGTGGACGGATCCTCTACTGGACGACTGGGAGGAATAGGAATTCTCCTTGAGAGTCTTGATGGCGTTAGGCTGGAATACGCCATCACCCTCAGCTTTAAGGTTACAAACAACGAGGCCGAGTACGAAGCACTCCTTACCAGCTTAAGAATGGCAAGGTCCCTCCAAGTAAAACGAATCAAAGCCTATTCCGATTCTCAGCTTGTCAAGTCCCAATTTTCCGGGTCTTTCGCCGCTAAAGGACCCAACATGATCAAGTACTTGGAGCTCCTCAAGAAAGAAGTTGAGCACTTTGAAGTATTCACGCTGGAACAATTCAACAGGGAATGGAACGAGAAGGCCGATGCTCTTTCCAAGTACGCCTCTGCCTTAGGAATTTTGGACACAAGGCACATCATTTGATGACTCTCACAGATTCTTCCCTGGTAGACCCCATTGGTCAGGTCTTCCTCTTAGGCGCCGAAAGGAGCTGGATGACCGACATATTTTGCTATCTCAAAGATGGCTCTCTACCATCAGACCCTAAAGAAGCAAGACGGATCCTATGCCGAGCCAACAGGTACTTTATCCTGGGAGAGGATCTCTACAAGAGATCTTTCACTGGCACTCACATGAGATGCCTTGAACCCCACGAGGCAAAAACTATTTTGGAAGAAATCCACGCGGGGAGTTGCGGTAGTCACTCAGGGGGAAGAACCTTGGCTCAGAAGGTCATAAGGCAGGGATACTATTGGCCTACCATTGATAAGGATACTGCCAACTTCGCTTGTGCCTGTGAAGACTGCCAATACTATGCCAACATACCACATCGCCCAACTAACCCTATGATTCCATCAATCATAGCTTGCCCGTTTGATAAATGGGGAATAGACATAGTTGGCCCCTTTCCCCGTGGTACACCCCGGGCTTACAACAAACATGTCTTCCCCAAGGATATACAAGTCGGGGACTTAGTCCTCCGAAGAGCTGACATCTTAAGCAATGTTGGTAAACTCAATCCCAAGTGGGAAGGACCCTACATGGTCATTGGGGCTAGAGTCAATGGAAGCTTCGAGTTAGAAGATGATCAAGGAAGAGCCTTGAAGAGAACATGGAATGCTAAGAACCTACATAAATTCTACGCCTAGAGTTACTTCCCTGAAGCATACTACGTCAGTTGCTAAGTTTTTGTCATTTTCTTTTCCCGGCCTCGAAGCCCACCATTTGTACTTGAATTTCCGTCAAATCAATACAACTTTTTTGCAAAATAACTGCGCTATATGCGAACAAACACACTGCCTCGGACCCTTCAACGAGATCCGAGCCAATTGCAAAACAGATGCCTGACAAACCAACTTTTCGAGAGAATAAACTTATACAGCCAGTTAGGGCTAAGTAACAACAAGCCAGAGAAAGAAATTGCAACACTCAGAAGAGATTTTGTATTTCTCAAAGTACAAATTACAATGTTCGGACATGCCCGTTCGAGTCACAGAAAGCAAGAAGAAAATCTATATCATTTTTGACAATAAGTACACGGTTCTTTGAGGAGTATCCAGCGTCCAGAACGGACCAATCGTCTTAATTCTGAGTCTGAGCCTCCGAGCGGAACGGATACAGCACCCTTCCAGAGCAAACATGTTAGAGTGCCCCTTTTTAGGAACAGCCCTGACGACCGAACCATGAATCCTTTACAACGATCCCCTGCGTTCTGAAGTAGTGTAGCCGGAAAATGGAGCCCACTCTCCGAACCAAGCTTATGACGATACGACGGTATCAATCACTTCTTCCCAGTAACTCAAGGTAACCCTCATGGGAACCCAATTACTGGAAACAAGTGACTAATGTGACTGGAGCGACTTAAGACGATCCGGGCACAGTAGTAGTAAAATGCTGGCGGGAGCGATCAGCCCTTCTCAGACAAAGGATAAGTTTGAATCTGAACCGGGTATCTGTGGTACGGAGATGTAGTCAAAGGGCCTTCTCGAACAATCCGCATCTTCCACCACAACCACTTTCTGGTTCGTGCCGTTCCACACCACAAGAAAATGGTAAATGGTGGAAGGAGCAGGCAGCCTGAGGATTTGACTCTCCGAAGTAACAAGTGTGGTAATCCCTGGAACCAGCTAGCTACTCCACTTTCACGGGGCTCAAGTTGTTGATACACACTACAGCCCCGGAGAGAGAAGACTAGCACGGCGATCCGAGGGGAAGTACTTCCAAGAATGGTAAATAGCGGAAGGGACAGGCAGCCCGAGGAATTGACTTTTCGAAGTAACAAGTGTTTAGAAATCCCTGGAACCAATGAGCTATTCTGCTTCCTAGGGGCTGAAGTTGTTAATACACACTACAGCCCCGCAGAAAGAAGAATAGCACGGCGATCCGAGGAAGATTCATTCCGAGCGGCCCAAATCTCGTCATCCCCAACATGGTCCGACCCAAAGGCATGTTCGGACGTCCAAAGAACCCTCTGAGATGGATCACACAGGAACGGCGGAATCAACCTACTCGTTGAGACGTCCGGACCTAAGGATCCGAATCATCTACTATGCAAGGGATGGCATGATTTGGCAAAAATCCGTATAATCCAGAGGTATATATAGAAATGAAGGACCAATCATGACTCGCCACGTGGACCGTAACCACCGACAATGGGCTTGGGCCTGGACCTGGGCCTAACAGTTGGGCCATTATTGGGCCAACCCGGAAACCCTTCACATTCCCGGCCTTATTGAAAGAATTATTTCCAACGTTAGGGCATTCAGATCCGTCAGTCCGAGCCTGTCATGATAACTCCCGTAACAACCATGATCCATCCTAGTAACTCAACTTTTCTAAATTTGATTATCTCCTTTTTTACAAATTTTTCACAAGATTGACAAGGTTCGGAGAGCTACATCAAGTCTATGAATCGCGTAAGATTTTAACATCCGAACTAGTCCTACTTGTTACAAATTTTCGTAAGCCCATCTCATCGGCACAATTGGCATTCAAAACTAAGACCCGGATGAACGCTTTATCCGTCTGAGGCTGGGTGGTAAATCAATTCGTTAGCGTCGCCTTACTTCGGAAGCATTCGGTCTCGTTGACTCGGATCCACTAGCCGACGTCCGAACCAACGACACTTGCTTAAGCTACTTGTTTATTTTATAAACTAAGTACGCAATGAAATACATGCATCTAAATAAGGAACAACACTAGCATATGAGGAAGCCGATCTGAGCCACTGATGAGCCCGAACCGGTGCAATAGATTACCAAATCAAAGATAAATATCCAAATCAAGATACGATAGACATTATCCATACAGAACAAAACGAAAAATTGTCTTACGGTCCGAAGACCAGAATTACAGATTCCCGAGGCATACCCCGTCTTCACTTTTCTTGATGTCCAGGTGAACTAGCTTCTGCTCCGGATGGACCTCCGATCTCATTCTCGAGGTAGGCTTGCAGATCCGCCAGCCTTTTTTCTTTGGCTTCCTGGGCCAATCTTTTCTCCCATCGGGCCCTTAACTCCTCGAGGAAGGCAGGGCATTGCTTCATCAAATCCAGATCGCGAGAGAAGCTATGGACAAGCCCGGGCAGAGTCAGTCAATCCCGGTTGTGCTCCACATGATCCTCCAAAGGGACGAAGACACTGGACATCAGTACCCGGGGCACGAAGGCCGGAAGGTACGGACCCCCATGGTTATACTTCTTGTCCTCTATCTCATCACAGACTAGCTCCAAAAACTCGCACTTGAGCAAGTCATCGTCCGAGATACCCTCTGGAGCAAAGTCCGAGCCATCTGCTTCTTTGAAATCAGTAATGTTAGAACGTAGGATCCCGGATTGGTACTTGGAACAAGATCAAAAGACAATGTTGCCAACAATGTTGTTGGCAACATTGTCTATTGATCTTGTTCCAAGTACCAATCCGGGATCCTACGTTCTAACAAGTGGCATCAGAGCCAGCCACCTAACTACTGGTGTCTGGATTTGGTACTACTACAATGGATGTTTCAGATGACGAACAGGAAGATGATGATCCAGAAGTTCATGCCAAAGCCCTATCTGCTGTTCTGAACAATGTTGAGAAACAATGTTGGTCCAACATTGACAAAAGAAGTCTTTTTCGACTATGATGATTCTCAAAACTGTAAAACACTTTTCTGGACTAACCCTGAGGAATCAGTTTCTACTAATGTTTTGTGTCTACATGGTTCAGTTGATCTATCTGCAGATTATCACTAGGAAGAGCTGAAACTAATGAATGAAAACAATGTCGAGTCAACATTGACATCAACATTGTCTATTTTCGAAACTGTCTCTTCTGATGTCTCTGTCCAGAAAGGCACTATAACCAAGAATAAACAGGTTGTTGCATGTACTGAACAGGTTACAGACACTACTCCTGAGAAAACTGATACTGAACCTGAAAAGGTGTCTAAACCAAGAACTCCAACTGGGGTACAAGGAGAAATTGTCAATGCTGACAGCAATGATGACACAACTTTGAGCTCAACATCACAGATAGAAATTCCATCTGACGGTACCCATGAGATGAGCATGATAGGCGAACCCAGCACTCCTATGGGTAATGGTCTTATGCTCAGTAGAATCAATGTTGGAGATGATGTTGACCCAACATTGTACAGAACAATGACTCACAACCTTCTATATCTATCAACCAGCATACCTGACATCATGTTTTATGTGTGTGTTTGTGCTAGGTATCAGTCTAACCCTAAAATCCCACACCTGATTGTTCTTAAAAGATTTTTCGTATATATATCAAGAACTGTTAATCTTAGATTATGGTATGCATGTGATACAAACACTAATCTAGTGGGATTTAGTGATTTTGATTGGGCTGGTGATCTAGATGATAGAAAATACACTAGTGGAGGTTGCTTTTATCTTGATTCTAAGTTAATGTCATGGTATTGCAAGAAACAGAACAATGTGTCACTCTCATATGTTGAATCTGAACATGTAACATCTGGGAGTTGTGTTACTCAATTGATATGGGTGAAAAATATGCTGCATGACTTTGGTCTTCAATGTGATACCTTGTTAATGCTCTGTGATGACCTTAGTGCCATAAATTATTTTAAGAAGCCTGGTTTGCACTCACGCACGAAACACATAGACATTAGGCATCATTTTCTTAAGGATATGGTCAATCTGCAAGTAATAGTCATACAACACTTAGATACAACCAATCAACTTGCAGATATTTTTACCAAGCCTTTAGATTGTGAGAGATTCTTCAGTCTTAGGAGATCTCTTGATTTGTGCTCTTTGTGATCTTCGATGTTGAAACCAGTGTTGACTCAACATCACAGTCAACACTGGCTGCAGAAAAGTGATGTGTTTTTTGTTGCCTTTTGATTTTTTTTTTTTTTTTTTTGTGTGTCTATGTGCTTTCTGTGCTTCTGTACTGGTCTATGGTTGTTCCTGCTTTGTAGCTTACAGTGGTGATGCTTAGGGTTTGAAAGGCTATTTGAAACCAAAGTTGAAAGGGATCGAGTCTCCTGTGTGTTTGCTTTATGTAAAACCCACTTTTGCTGCTTTTTGGCTATTTTTACTCGTACCTTGACTCGCACTTGATGTTGCCTCATGTCCTTTATGCTTAATAAATCTAATGAATTATGATAAAAAGGGCTCGAAGTGTTTCCGTCGAGGATCGTGTTGGGCAGGTTTCAAATACTATCCAGATATCGACGTGGCCAATGTGTCATATGTCGTGAGGGTTGATGGCCTGTACTGGAAACCGACACGCACAAAAGTGCCGATTCTCGTAATACCGCTGGTTCACTTTCTGAGTACCAGCTTACCCAATGTGCTCAAATGAGTGATTTTATGCCATGAGACGTGTGTTTGCCTAACTCCGCATAAGCTTCGGCTTTGGAGCGAATTCATACGTGTTCCAATTATTTGACATGGTTCACGATCTCATGGTCACCCCCACTCAAACTTATGCTAATTGTTCAATTTATTTTTTGAGGCAATGTTGAGTGTGTTTCTTTGGTATTCCTTTCTCTCTCTGTCTTTGCCTGCAGCATCAGTGGTGTTAATCGAATCTGCACATTTTGAGACTTGGTTTCCTGGCTGACTTTCATTAAGAGTGGTCTGATTTCCCGATGTTGTCATCAATGTTGAGTTAACATGCTGGTCAACATTGGCTGTCCTTGGAGTACTTTGTGACTTATATTTGCTCTCTTTTATATGTGCTTCTCTATCTGACCTTTCTGTGTGTTTTAGGGTTTGAGGGGGAGTAGGTCTGAGGTGTTTCAGGTCTAAGGTGTTTCATTGGGGTTTGGGGTTTTTGCTTTCCTGTTCTTGCATTTCAAGTCATTATTTAAGATCAAGATTTTTGGTCAACCTCCCTAGGGTTTATCTGTTTATCTGATCTATGACTTGACGGATAATTGTTTTACTTGCAACTTTAATCTTTTATTAACAGTTATGCAAAGTTTCTGTAGCATACATATATATATTTGCAGGATCTTTTAAGGCGAACCCAACAACACCCATCATGACCATCCACTCTTATCCTAACACTGCTCTCCAGCTAATCCAACCTCTATTCCTGATTACTGCCCTCCAGCCGATCCAAACTCTTTTCCTGCTTTTGCTATCACCTTGGCTGCCAGTGTTGAACTCAATGTTTTCAACATCATTCTCCAACATTGCACAGCTCATATTGCGGGTCCTATAGTCCACAACTCAGTATTGCACTCATTGGATGTCTTCTTGTCTCCTTCTGTGAACTTGGTTGAATAATCTAAGAGATATCTTTCTTCTCAAAAAAGGGGGAGAAGAGAAGAGATTGAACAAAAAGCTAACATACTTTATTTTGTTATATTTCTCTCGTCTAATGTTGAGGGGGAAATCTGTAGTTTCGTGCCTGTTATATTTGTTTGTTTCTAACAAGTTTGTTCAGGTGTGTTTTTGTGAAGAAAGACAAAGGGGGAGATTGAAAGACAATGTTGCCAACCATGTTGTTCAACAATGTCTTCAACACAGTAAACAAAACGCAGCGGATGAATATGAATGAAACTTCTATTACCAAGCCAACATATATAAATATGTTGGCCACGCCTTTAGGCAAAATAATCAACTAGGTTTAATACAATCACAAGTGATTGATTAGACAACCAAAACTAGCCCTAGAAGAACTAACAGTAAAAGCTATTCTAGGTCGATGTTTGAAAGAGTTATTCCAACAATGAATACTCTTATACAAACTCTAAAGCTAGCAGAAAACAAGAAGCCTAAACTCTTTAATAAAATCTTGATTGAGCATCAAAAAAAGTCCTGCTCATTGCTCGGCTGAATCCTTGTATATATACTTGAGATATCGACAGCTTCCATCCAAGTCGAAAGGCAATAGGATCTCAGCAAAGGCAATTTTCTTTGTCTTGTTTTCTTCAATAATCAGCTAGAAGGAAATTCCCATATTAGTGTCTTCAACAATATATTTCCTTCTTGCTTACTTCAACAATCTTCTTGAAAGATTCTCTCTTTAATCTTGTATTCTTCTTGCAACTATGTTCTTCCTATACATATGTGATGATCCGGGATCTCAGCAGGAAGAAACTAACGTTGTTTCTCTGTATCTGGCTGGCTGGAAAATCTTTCCAAGATTATCTCTAGAGAATCTTTTATTTCCTTCTTTATTTCAAGGTGCCCATAACTTGTCAAACTCTTTCCTTCTTTTTATATTGCATTCCTCGTGTCCAAAGCAACTCAAACTCTTTCCTTATTCCTGCAGAAATTCGAATTGATTGCTTCCAGTCCAAGTCATCAGTCCAATTGGCCTGCTTGTTTCTATGTTGTCTGTTGTTGTCTGTAATGTTGTTCCAACATTGTATCGGCACTATTTCGCAATGTTGCACAACATTGAAATCCTGCAGTTCACAAACAACAACAACAAACACAAACATTGAACTGAATCATGAAAGATAAGATTATCTAATCAAGTGCAACTTGCACTTTTAAGTAATGCCTTCAGCCTCCAAGTCGCAGTCACTCGGGATCCATCCCCTGTGTCGGAGCTGCCCCATGGCTGTATCGAAGCCATCCTACCGAGCCTCATCATACTTGGACTCAAGCAACTTGGACAGCTTGTGTCCGGACCTTCAACATCTCCTTAAGCATCATATCCTTAAAGGTCCGGGAAACATTGACGTACTCGTCCACGCTATCCTGGTGCACTTTGAGATCCTTCTCCAGGGACAGGATGGCACTTTTCAGCTTCGCCACCTCTGCTTCGGACTCCCTCTTCGCTGCAAGAGCCTTCTTCAACCTTTCGGACAGGGAGACCTCCTTGGACGTCTCCGTCTCCCGAGCAGTCTCAGCCTTGGCCAGGTCTTCCACCATTGTGGCCCTCCGACCCGCCACCATGGAACACGCTTGAATAGCGGAAGTGAGCTATGATATCCAATATTATAAAGTTAGTACAAGTTCCAAGTGAAAAGAAGGTGAATTGCGGACAACTCCGCAATCCGGTCCAGCTTCGGAGCAGCGGCCATCCGAGCCACCTCCGCATCTAAGTCCGACTCGCTACTCATTTTCCCTTTGCCTTTTTTTGGAAGGAAGGACTGGACCTTCGGAAGGGCACTTCTGTCCGGCTGCAGCACTCGAGCCACTGGCAGGAGGGTCCCGGGACATAGACCTCGGAGGTTTCTTCACCCCCTTCGAGCCCGCCACCTTGCCCTTATCCGGCATGGGCATGGCCTGAGCCTCCTCGCCCGCCGTAGCCCTCCGAGTCTCCTCCACTCGGAAGGTGGCCGCATTCCTTGGCTCGTTCATCGGAAGCACAGTGGACATCTTGATGATCTGGGTCCGAGTGCCCTCCTCCACCTCCTTCCTTTGGGCGGCATTTTGTTTCCGCTTCAGCTCACGCATGGTCGACATCACGTACTCGAACCAGAAATCTATGCATCCGAAGAATGAAAAGTTAATACACATCAAATCTTTGTGCGAAACAAAAACAAAGTGCAATAAAGCAACAACCGACTCTGATAGGACAACTACATGATCGGATGAGGAGTACTTACTCAAATCCTTCTTCCCATCACAAAAGTAGGGAAGAGGCTGACAGATTAGGTCCCGAAAGAACTACTTCTCCGGGTCTTGATTCTGGTGGCGAGCTTGCATCCACAGTGGAATGTTCCGAGTCCGGCAATCTACCTCGGAAGAACTTTCTCTCGAAGCGCCACTGAACCCGCTCCGCCTCGGACTGGCCTTGTTTTAAAGCGGGCTGGACGAAGATATACCTCTTCCACCAACTGATCCCCAAAGAAGAGAGAGGATCCACAAAAAAAGTATACGCTTGGCGACATACCAGCGTATAAAAAGTCCGTTCCTATTACTCAAATTTACACTAAACAATTTCTGAAAATTGTCAAAAGTGCCCTTGTATTTACACATCACCCCGAAGCACAGCAAGTTCCCGAGGGAGTTGGGGATGATTTGGTGCGGACTCAACCCCATCTCATTTAGAATGTCCATCAACTCGGGTGCCACAGGCAAACGCCATCCATAGTGCAAACTTATCTCATGCATGCACATGTATCCGGGAGGCGGATTGTAGAAGGCGTGCTACTCATTCGGAATGAGAATCTCCACGGACTCCGGAATCTCATACCTCCTCCGAAGCTCCCCCACCTCCTCGGACGTCACAGTAGATGGGCACATTGGCAACGAACAATCCTCGTTCAGCTCGCCATCCGGGTCAGGATGAGTTACATCATCCCTTGACCGAGGAAACATCACTCGGAATACATCTTCACCTTTCTTACTGCCCTCAGGCGGCTCATTTTCACTCATACGGCGACTCGGAACCGGATGTCCGAATGACTCCCTCCGGAATACATGAGGGGAAATCATTTCCTCCTCCTCATCCTCCTCCGAACAGGCACTGTCATACCGACCCTCTACCTCTTCGACATTCTCCGCTCCAACTTATTCATCCTCGGACGACGAACTTAATTCCACTATCGTCCGAAGGGGGGCAGCAGTCTGAACCCGATCTTCAACACCCTCTTCAAACATGCCCAGCTTGGAGGTGTCATGCACCTCCTCGATGTTCGGCTTCTGTGGATCCGGAATGAATGGCACTCGGTTAGGGTTAGTCATAAAACTATAACCTAAGTTGCGTACGAGGGATTGAATCTCTACCGGGAGTTCGGGCCTCCTTCCCAGCACGGCGCAGACAGAGACCACCTATGGTCCGAGAGGTCGTCTCTTGGACAACACCAACACCCTGCACATTAGAGACTTCCGGGTAATCCTGACGCTTCGAAGACCGTGAATCCGGAACAACTAACCGAAGCAAAGAGCTTACCTCAGGCTCTTCCCGGCTCGGATGAGGAGAACGACCCAGCTCTTCCAGATCCTCCGCACCACCGATGTCAATCTCCTCGGAGCTCTCTAGTAAGGACAACGCTTCGGAAGCATATCCTTCAGCTTCGGATCGGTTTTGACTATCACTCTCGGACATCCTAGGGAAAGAAAAGGCAGTTTTATGAGTCTTAAGATTGCAGTCCGAGAGGCCATTTACGTAGATTAAAATTAGACAATCTATAAGCGGACGAGCAGAAACGACTCAGACGGATTCGGTTACCTCATAGTTAGTATAAAGTCAGTACGGTGTTAAACCTAATTACTCAAGACATCCGAAGCAAACCACGTTACAACTACTTATAGCCAACTACGGAGTTAAGCAAACGCACGAACATCCGAACATACAACATTGACAATGAACATAGAATGCACAGAAAACTTGGAAGCAAAGAGAGAAAACAAGCAACTTACTTGCACTCGGATGATTGGATCGAAGGCAGCTAACTTTGCTCGGAAACTCACTACGGACTTCTTTTCATTCGCTTCGGATTGCTTACACTTGCTTCGGATGTACTGAAAGGTCGAAAATCTTCTCTCTAGAAATGTAAAAGTGACATCGGTGAAACCCCTATTTATAGAGGGTTAAATCAGGAAGCCCAACCGTCGCCATTTTTCGGGATTAAACCTCAACCGTAGATCAAAATTCATCCAACAGCGTAGTACAACAACACCAGGCAAAATGACGTATTGGTACAAAAAAATTACCTTACGATGACAAAAACACATACAACAAACTCCACCATTCTCGGGAGAAGGACACCACTACACCTTCGGATGGCCAATTCCATCTTTTGTCTCGGATCCATACCCTCTTTCACAAGGCAGGCTGATTTAACTCACCATCACATGGACCCTCGTCCATTCGGACGTCCCTCTTCGGACCATCCCAATCAGGTTGATCAAAACCCTATCCTTTTCAACAAGGGAGGACGATTCAACACACCATCACACGGACCCTCGTCCGTTCGGATGTACCTCGTCGGACCATCCCAATCAGGTTGATTGAAACCCTATACTTTTCAACAAGGGAGGATGACTCAACTCACCATCAGACGGGCACTCGTCCGTTTGGATATCCGTCTTCGGATCCTCCATTAACCCACCAAAGGTACGACTCCGAAGTTCTCTGTGCCTACACTTGATCTCGCTTACAAATACCCCTTTTTTCCCACTTTTGCTTCATTCCGAGTCTCCATCCTCGTGCTGCAACAAAAGAACGAAAGGGGGGGGGGGGGAGAGAGATTAAGTTAAGGACTGCAAGAAGCACGGATTACACCTTTTTTCTGCTTCCGAGGGACGGATTGAACCAAGGAACAAATTGTCTTCTCCACTCTTAACAATAGTTCCACAACTATCTTATACTAAGATAATTGGAAACTAGGGGGACATATGTTGATACGGAAATATGTCCAATCCGTCATAGACGCCTTTGGAATGAATCCTAAGGCGTCCCAAGTTGTCTGAGTCCGGGACCTTATAGTCCGACCCGGAGGTCCGACCCTAAGCTCCCGGCGAGTTCGACCCGTCCAGGTTTAAAGGGACGGGAGGGCCCAAAAGGTAGTAGTTCCGACCCTGCCAATGGTCCCTAACCATGTGGTCCGACCCGGACACCCGTCCGGACTCAACACAGCAACCTTACAAGCAACCAAGTGAACTGGCACTAGAGAGTAAGGAGGTCCGAGGCACATGGTCCGAATGAAACGTACTTAAGCTTGACCTACTTTGAAGAGTATCTTATGGGCAACCCAACACTGTCCGGACCAAACGTCCGGACCTGCCTCATCGGACCTCAACTTGCAGCAGACTGTATCAAAGCCTCTAATACTCTCACATTAATGACTAAACTACACCTGAAAGCCCAAAGTGGATTGGGACAAGTGTCGTTACTGGGCCATGGGCCTATTGAAGCCTTGGTGGCTCGATCTAGGCCTGACACTTGGCACGATCTGGTGGAACCCTCCCATTTTGGGAGAAATCTATATATATGGCACACACTCCTATAATAATGGTAAGCCATAATCACTTCTCATTCCCGATAGTTATACCAAGTTGATTCTCAGTCTCTCGCAAGTAAAGTCTCCTCCCAGTTTGACACTTAGCAAACCGGGTATCAGGTTCTAACCCCCCCCCCCCCTCCAAGTTACTTGTGCAGGTCCTCACACGTCGCCTCTTATCAGTACGACGGTTCTTACAGGCTTCTACTCTTTGATCCTTACGAGCTAGGTGGTCTAGGTACTCAGGAGGAAGGAGAACAAGGGAAATTCATTTAAGTATTCGGGGAACTTTGCCCTCAACAACTTTATCCATTTCCATTAACCAGATTCAGCCTGTATTGAAATTATACATCAGTACCTTAAACAGATATGGAAAATCTTTTATACAAAATTTGTGAGATACATGTTACATTAACAGGTTGAGGAATACTTACATCATATCACATGATGGAGCTTCCATCCTTTCAGAGACATCAGTTGCTTGTCCCAGCTTAGGAATAACTGGCAACTGTCTAGGCCGATCTCCATGTTCATCACTGTGAAATAAAATGTTAATACTCTCTTCGTCCTGGAGAACTTCATACATTAGGGTTAGCGCGAAGTTTTTTGTGAAAAGTTAAAGTAATGACAGAATGTGGAAAATGTGGGAAAAAAATGTTTTTTCAGTGGAAAAATGTATGATTTGAGTGCAAAGTTGAGATTGTTTATTATTTGTTGGGTGTAAGGTAGCTTCCTTTTGTGGTAATGTATGAAGTTCTCTAAGACGGCTAAAAATGGCAAATGTATGAAGTTCTGCAGGCGGGAGGGAGTATGGTTTTAGCAATTATCCAGTTTATTAAATATCCATATACTAGAAACAAAGTCAAAACCTCATCCATGGTGAAAGGGTCATTGTCACATCTGACAAATAGGTATCTGCAGACCTTTTTTCCCTAATGATGGAAACAAATTCAATTATCCTAAAGCAGCCAAATAAATCCTAATAAGGAATTAAAAAAAAAGCTTTTTTGGTGATCAAGTAAAAGTACTGTTTAGTACTAATAAAGAAGAATAAGTGTCAACTACTACTACTTCTAAATCAGGAATTTGTTTCTTGTCTATTTGACTAATTTAATAAGTGAATAGAGAATGCTCACAGCTATTTAATTGGTTTATTCGACAATACCGGCTAGCTACTTGTTTTGTAATCTAATGGATACTGTGATCGTAGTGGAAGGAAGAAAAACAATGAATTCTCAAACTCAACAACAATATAGAAGAAGCTTGAAAGAGGGAAAAAATGATTGATTGATAGATTAATGTTACGCATGTATGCATGCAAAATAACATATAATACAGTATCTTCTCCTTCCTGTAACTCAGAGAAAATTGACACAATGTATAACACAATCACAAATAGCCTAAAATGTGAGACACTGAACCCATGACCACATACTGACTAGTTATGACTGATGAGGCCTCAATTTCGCTAATCAAACAATATGGTAACATCATATTGTAAGATATTTTGAAAAGTGTTGCACAATAGTATCATACTTTGCCTGAACCTAGTGCAAGAATTGTGCATCTGAAACGTACCCTGATGACGCTAATCTCACATTCATTTCACGATGCTAAGTGAAATGCATCTAATACAGGGACTGTTGGGTGTTTTAAGCGTTTAAGGATCTCAAGGTGCCCAGGAACGATTTAATTTTATGGAACGGGAAAACTCGATTTTATTCAATACAAACTAGTACAATATATATTTATACAAATTCAACTCACTAGCTAGAGCTTCTGCTCGTTTCTTTGCTCATTCTTGTTTTTTTTCTTCACACTCACTTACTTTGCTTCAGCACTCATACATAATTGTCCACTAACTTAATCAAGTCCAGCCCTCATATATATAGATGTATAGGTCGGTTGATGAAGTAACTAGAATAATCATGCTTTGCTCCTTTTTCTCTACCAATTTCTAGAGTCTTCTTCTTGCTGCCTTTGACATGTCCAGATTTTTCATTCACCTTCAATTCATTTTCTTGTGCATCTTGGTCCTTCTAGAATTTTCTCCAAAGTCCATTACTTGTGTCTATTTAATTCTAGGTCTCTCTAGATTATTCCATTTATAAATTGAACTTAATATTTTTCAACATCCTCCCTTAAGCTCAATTTCCGAAAATCCGTGCCGCCTAGTCATCGTACAACTTGCTTACCTCGTATGGTATGCATCGACTCCACTTATTTGCTTTTGGTCTCATTCGTCGCAAATCATAATTTATATGCCGAAACTTTCTCGATGACATATTTTTGTGTACGGACACACTTCTTGCGCCAATTTTCCTCCAGCCTTCGGGCTCTTTCCTTGAACGACTCGTATTGCTTATAGCGTCCTTTCTCAATTCTATTCGACCATTGTTTCTTTTGCACAACGTCTTCGGATGTTCTATTATCATAATGTGCGTGCAGACAAATTAGATTCACACTTCCTTCTTGTGCTTCAGTTGCTTCATAGATATCTCTCAAGCTTCGTGTCCTTCTCGGTGGCGACTCAGCTTCATCAACTGGTATATGAGCTACTTCTTCAATTTCTTCTCCTTCAACAACTATAGATTTTCCTTTATCTTGTGGATCTTCCCAATTCCACATTTGATCTTCTTCAAACACGACATCCCGACTTATAATATTCTTCTTTGTTAGTGGATTATATAACTTGTAACCCATCGTTCTATCTCCATATCCAACAAAAATGCATTTCTCATCTTTGTCGTCAAGCTTGGTCCTTTTGGCCTCCGGGATTTTTGCGTACGCAATACATCCAAACACTCTCAAGTGTGAAACTCCTGGCTTGAACGAACTCCATGCTTCTTCAGGAGTCTTGAACCGTACACTTTTCGTAGGACAACGATTCAACAAGTACACGCTTGTTGCTACGGCTTCTGCCCAAAATTCTCGAGGCAAGTTCTTTCCTTTCACCATGCTTCTTGCCATGTCCAATATAGTGCGATTCTTTCTTTCTGCAACTCCATTCAACTGTGGCGTGTAGGCTGGCGTTAAGTGATGTCGAATTCCATGGTCTCTGCAAAATTTCTCGAACATATCTGACGTGTATTCTCCACCTTGATCGGATCTTAGGACTTTTATACGACAACCACTTTGATTCTCCACCAAGTTCTTAAATTCTTTGAACACTTCAAATACTTCCGATTTTCTTTTCAAGAAATAAACCCACGTCTTTCTAGAAAAATCATCAATGAAAGTAAGGAAGTAATTGTTACCTCCAAGAGATGTGGGCTTTAGTGGACCACAAACATCCGTGTGCACTATCTCCAATGGACGTGATGCTCTCCATCTCTTTTCCTTCGAAAAACTCGGCCTATGATGCTTTCCGAGAATGCATCCTTCACATACTTCATTCGGGTGATCGATATGAGGCAGACCTTTCACCATATTCTTAGCAGACAACAACTTCAGGCCTCCAAAGTTTAAATGTCCAAACCGCAAATGCCACAACCATGACTCATCTTTTATGACACTTTTCATGCACTTAAGTGTATCATGCCTTAATGTTAACCGGAATAACCTATTCTTTGTCATCTCCACACGCGCAATCAAATTTCCACGTGCATCTTTAAGTGTCATATATGGATCCTTCATATTGATGATAAATCCTTTCTTCAATAGTTGACCAAGGCTTAAAATATTGCTTTTCATGGCAGGAATGTAATAAACGTCTGATATATCACCATGACTACCATTCTTAGATTTGTAGAGAATCGTACCTTTGCCTTGGACCAAGACTTTGGAGTAATCTCCGAACGTCACATCCTCTTGCGGAGTTTTTTCAAGCTTCATGAACATCTCCTTCTTGCCACACATGTGATTGCTTGCTCCGCTATCAAGATACCATGTGGAATATTCATCCCCGTCAACTCCTTTATGAATGAACAATGATGTCACTCCTGCTTGTTCTTCTACGACATCGGCATCTGCGTAGTTTACCTGTTGTCGTCCTTCCATATTTTTTGCGCCTCGACACTCATAATTGTAGTGTCCATATTTATGGCAATTAGAGCATTCAACATTTCTTTTATCATAAGTCTGCTGACTTACAGTTTGATTTCGGCCTCCTCGTCCAAATCCTCTACCGCGTCCTTGACCTCGGCCTCGAGGTGCATACGTATCTTGACCACCGTATCCTCCCAGTCTTCGATAATCTCCACGGCCTCCTCTACCACTATAGTATCCACGTCCACGATTTCCTCTTCCACGAGCTGCTACAAATTCCAACTTATCATCTTCTTTTAGCTTCATTTTCGCTTCTAGCGCTTGCTCCAACGACCCAGGGCTCTTTCTCTTCATTCGTTGCTCGTGCACTTCTAGGCTACTTTGCAACTGGTCCACCGTCATCGTATTCAAGTCTTTTGACTCCTCAATCGCCGCAACGACGTGCTCAAACTTCCCCGTTAACGATCTCAAGATCTTTTCTACAACTCGAACATCTTCGACTTCCTCACCAAGCTTTTTCATTTGATTTATGAGGACTAGTGTTCTCGTACAATAATCAGAAATAGACTCGAACTCACTCATATTTAATGCTTCAAATTCGGCACGAAGAATTTGGAGTCGAACATGTACCGCTTTATCGACGCCAGTATGGGAATTCTTCAGAATCTCCCATGCCTCCTTCGACTTTGCCGCAGTGCTAATTTTCTTAAACGTCGTTTCATCAACTCCTTGATAAATAATGTACAACGCCTTCTTGTCGCGTTTTCTATCTTCTTGTAATGCGTTCTTCTGATTATTCGTCAAGGCATTTTCGGCCTCCACGGAACCAGGCTCATCATATCCTGCTTCAACAATTTCCCACAAGTCTTGTGATTGCAACAAGACTCGCATCTGGATGCTCCAATTTCCATAGTTATGCTTCTCAAGCTTCGGAACCTGCTGCTGCATGGTATTTGCCACGAACGCCATATATACCTTCGGGTATTCTTCCTCCAAATGACGTGGCTCTGATACCAAATTTGTTGGGTGTTTTAAGCGTTTAAGGATCTCAAGGTGCCCAGGAACGATTTAATTTTATGCAACGGGAAAACTCGATTTTATTCAATACAAACTAGTACAATATATATTTATACAAATTCAACTCACTAGCTAGAGCTTCTGCTCGTTTCTTTGCTCACTCTTGTTTTTTTTCTTCACACTCACTTACTTTGCTTCAGCACTCATACATAATTGTCCACTAACTTAATCAAGTCCAGCCGTCATATATATAGATGTATAGGTCAGTTGATGAAGTAACTAGAATAATCATGCTTTGCTCCTTTTTCTCTACCAATTTCTAGAGTCTTCTTCTTGCTGCCTTTGACATGTCCAGATTTTTCATTCACCTTCAATTCATTTTCTTGTGCATCTTGGTCCTTCTAGAATTTTCTCCAAAGTCCATTACTTGTGTCTATTTAATTCTAGGTCTCTCTAGATTATTCCATTTATAAATTGAACTTAATATTTTTCAACAGGGACAAATGTATATATAAGCGAATTGTACAATACATATCAGGAAACCCCAAAACATTTCCATACATAACTGCAAAAACATTTTTAACCCAACCATTCCCAATATATCTTTGTATTAACCAAAAATTCTGTTCTAGAAATTTTACTGTAAAAGTTAGCATGCAATGGAGTATATTATAAAACTGATGCCGGAGTAACAGAGTGAAGTTGCAGAGGGCTTGAAGGTGAAGAAGCATTCTCATTCTCCACTACTTGAACCCCATCACTATCAGCATTTGCCTCTCCACCATCAGTTCTATATTTCTTCTCCGTCTCCTCGTTCACAAGCTCAGATGAACTTTTTCTCTTCAAACCACTTTCATGGTGGCCTTCGGTCTGTTCATCTATGTTGTCCCCGTTGCTCTCAGCCTCGTCTTTCTTGCGTGCGTCTTTCAGGTCCGCTTGCAGTCTCTCTATCACCTCCTCAACATCACTGTTTACGTACATCATAAGAAAAAAGTATAGATTCATTTGGAGTGAAATACAACTATTAAATCTAAAGAAAAAGTCAAACAACTTATAGATACTAATGGCACAGCGCAAATTACTAGTCTATCGCATAGCCAATGCATTGTTATATAGCATAGTGCAATAAGCGCAACTTCTGAGCAGCATGTAATAACTGATGCGCATCGATTGAGCCAACAAATTTTAATGATATTTAGCAAATTTAGTGCAAGAATAACTAAAAATGACAAAAACCTAATTTTTACACTAACTTGCAGGCAAATTCACCTATTGCTAAAAACTCATACTTTCTGATAAACAAAGAAAGTATTTATGAAAGAAAAAATTGTAACATTAACAAAAACAAATTTAATAATGATTATCATCTTCAAGGACAGATAGCCTAGCTATGTTTCCTGACACAGGCTGTAACGCACAATAGCCTAGCAAGCACATCAACTGAGTTGATTCACAAACAATTGTGCCTTGTTATGCTATAAACATGCAACTACATCATGCGCTATTAATAACTGAAGAACCAGCTTATGCAAAACTTGTACACAAGTATAAATAATTCACTTATATATAGATTGAAGTACCTGAGGTAAATGCTGAGATATCAGTTGGGCAGGAAGGGCATTTCAAGAATTCTTCTGTGCATAGTTTGCGCCCAGTTTTGACACTTCCTCTCTGTTTCAAAAGCTTTTCCAGCAAAAGCGCATTTTCCAGGCAGGCCTGACAGTACTTGTGAGCGCAAGGAGTGGTGAGAGGAAGGTTCATCAGATTCTCACGGATGAGGCAACTGAACTATGTAGGAGTAGACTAAATGACTACTCGACATAGTTATGTTGGGTGTTTTAAGTGTTTAAGGATATCAAGGTGCCCAGGAACGATTTAATTTTGTGCAACGGAAAAACTCGACTTTTATTAGACACAAAGTAGTACAATATTTTGGTACAAAAACTCAACACACTCAAGCTATTTCAATAGCTAATCACTCAAACACACTCACGAGCTACTGCTCTCTCTTTTTATCTCTTCTTTTGTTTCTTGATTCACTCTTACTTATTTTCTTTTGCTTCGGCACTCGTTGTTCAAACAACACAAGACTCCTAGTATATATAGAAGTAATAGGTCGGTGGATCTTGAAGCTAATGTCTATCTCATTTTTAACCGCCATTCTTGAACCTTCCAGTAGTTAGTAGCTGCCACCTCTTATGGATTATCCAGTAGCTAGCTTAGTTCATTTCTTTTATTCACTTCTGCATCTTGACCTTTCTAGATATTTCTCCAAAGTCCCTTGCTTTTGTAAATTTAATTCTAGGCCCCTCTAGATTCTTCTATTCATAAATTGAGCTTAATATTTTCAACATCCTCCCTTAAGCTCAATTCTTTAACGACCTCATGCCGAGCGCCATCTTCAGTCTTCCAAATATGTCATGCTTCAAAGGCTTTGTAAAAATGTCCGCAACTTGATCGTCTGATCTACAATATACCAACTCTACTTCATGATTTCCCACGTGCTCCCGGATAAAATGGTAGCGTGTGTCAATATGCTTACTCCTCTCATGAAAAACTGGATTTTTTGCCAATGAAATTGCTGACCTGTTGTCGACATTTATGCCTGTCGGTCCATCTTGTGTGAATCCAAGGAACTTCAGCAAATTTCTTAGCCATATTGCTTGACACACAGTCGAACTTGCTGCAACGTACTCTGCCTCACATGTCGATAAAGTCACAATGGCTTGTTTCTTTGATGACCATGTAAATGCGGCATCTCCAACATAGAAACAATATCCGGTGGTGCTTTTCCTTTCATCTAAATCTCTACCCCAGTCGCTATCCGAATAACTGACAAGTCTAACTTCTTGATTGGAAGAATAAAATAAACCATCTTTCATCGTACCTTTAATATAGCGTAGGATCCTTTTTGCGGCATTTAGATGCGATTGATACGGAGTCTCCATGTACCTGCTAATTAGTCCAACTGCATAAAGAATGTCAGGTCTAGTGCAAGTAAGGTACCTGAGACTGCCCACAAGACTTTTGAAATATGTCGGATCCACGCGATTCTCATCAAAAGATCTTCTAAATTCTTGTCCACATTCGATTGGAGTATTTACTGGATTGCATGACTCCATCCTGAATTTCTCCAGTATTTGTTTAGCATAGGCGCTCTGGGAGATAAAAATTCCTTCTTTGCTTTGCCCCACCTCAATTCCGAGAAAATGTGCCATCAAGCCAATATCGGTCATCTCAAACTCCTTAACCATACTTTTCTTAAACTTCTCGAACATCGCCTCATTGTTTCCTGTAAAGATCAAATCATCGACATAGAGGCAAACATATAAAACGTTACATGCAACGTCTTTCTTCATGTATAGTGCATGCTCGTACGGGCACTTCGTAAACCCATCTTTCAGAAAATACTCATCGATCCTTGTATTCCATGCTCGAGGAGCTTGCTTAAGCCCATATAATGCTTTCTTGAGCCTGTAGACTTTATTCTCCTGTCCTCCCTTGATGTATCCTTCGGGTTGTTCCACATATATTTCTTCTTGAAGAAATCCATTCAAGAAAGCAGACTTTACATCCAATTGATAAATTTTCCAGTTGTGTTGTGCAGCAAGTGAAATAAAGAGTCTGATAGTCTCCAAACGTGCTACGGGAGAAAATACCTCACTGTAGTCGATTCCTTCCTTCTGACGATATCCTTGTTAGGAAATTTGTTAGATATTTTGTTAGAAATATCTGTTTAGATTTTGATCAGCAACATGATGACTTATCTTAGTCTCAGAAAGGTGATTAGTACTCTTGGTTCACTTGAACATTGTAAAAGAGGAAACCTACTAAGTATGATAGTCTAGCTAATCTTGTATAGGATGTTAGGTCTCAAAATGTAATTTTTATTTTATGAAGAGAAGACCAAGAAGAAGACATCCAAGCAGAACAAGCTCAACGTCATTGAAGACTTGAAGAAACTGCACAAGATTATCAAATGCAGATTTTTAGCTGAGATATCTTGAAGACACAAATAGTTTTAAACAAACTGTGTCACAAGAGATATCTGAGAAATGAAAGGTCTATCTGAAAACAAGGAAAGTGTCCATAGATATCTATTCTCAGATACCTTGAGCTTTAACCACATTTCTGAAACAGAAATATATATATTGCAACCAAAGTTGTTTCAATAAAAGTGGTATCTGAAGATTAAAGATAAGGACGTGCAAAGAATCAGATAATACTAGTCTCTGATACAAAGCATAGTTCCGTTGGCACTAAAGGACAAAAAGTATAGTACAATGCATTTAATGCACGGACAGAAATGTCTGAACAAAAGCAACTACGAAGAAGAAGACAAAACCTGCTACAGTACTATACACAGATATCTATAGTTTGAATTTGAGCCTAACGGATACTATTCAAACGGCACTCAAATTCATCTATAAATATCAACACTCAGACAGCTTGAGAAGATACGATGCTGAAACACAGAACTTACTGAACATCTTACTCTCTCAAAGCAAATTACTTATCCTCAAAGCTTTCTGTTGCGACCAAAGCTCTTGATCTTAAGTAGCACTAAAGTTCTAAGTGTCCTGATCCTAAACAAGCACAGCTATCTGTGAAAGAGTTGAAACGAAAGATCAAGTATCTGAGATTCATTCTCTTGAACACTTATCTAAGACTTGGGTCAGTAAAAAGAACAAGATACCATACATTGCAAAGTGTATTAAGTATACTTGATTCAAAAAGCTATCTGATTAACTGAAAAGTTATTAAAGAAGCTCATCTGACAACTCAAACCGAAACCAACACCATCACTGGTGGAGATGTGAAGTACTTAGTTTGAAAAATCAGGGAACAACTCCAAGGTTACCGGAGTATAGGAAGTACTTGATTTGGGAAACTAAGGAATAACTCCAAGGTTATTGAGTATAGGAAGTACTTAGCTTGGGAAGCTAGGGAATAACTCAAAAAGGTTTCTGAGTACAGGAAGTACTTGGCTGTGAAAGCCGGGGAACAACTCAGGGGGAACATTTGGTTGGGAACCATTTGTTTAAAGGAATTTTAGAATAGGATTTTTGTAAGGAGAACTCAATTATCTATTCTAGTGAATTCTAGGTCTCTGAAAGACCGAAGTGGATTAGTTGGAGGATTACGCCACCTCCAGATACCACTATACTTGCTGTGTTATTTACTTTTCTATACTTACATTTCAGCAACACACACACACACTTTAACTGTTTCTGCACTTATCTATCTTAAGTCTTCCGCGCTCTGATTCTAAGTATCAGATATCTGAGAAATAGTTTTTATCGACAAAAGTTTTAAAAGACTATTCACCCCCCCCCCCCTCTAGTCTTTTACTTTGCCGTTATCTGGACCAACAAGTGGTATCAAAGCAGGAGGTTCACAAGCCTTCTGCACTGAACCTAGATCCCCAGATAGGTGAAGGAACTTTGTCCATTTTCAAGGACTATTTAATTTTTGTGTTAAGTGTGCAGGAATGTCTCTGAGTGATGCACCCGTTCTCAAACCAGAGAATTACGAGAAATGGAAAAATAACATGATGCTCAACCTTGAAGCCATAAGTAACGAAATGATCGAAGTGATAAAGAATGGCCCAATAGTCATTCAACAACTCAAACAAGTCATGGAGGTTTCTAATGGTAGAGACAGAGATCAAAGCGAAGGATCTTCACAAACCGATGCGTCAACAAGTGGGAGATCTACTAGTCAAGTTATTTACGAACCAAAGCCCAGAGAACTCTGGACATCGAAAGATGCCAAGAGGAATCGTCTGGATGGTCAAGCTCGTAATATCATCATCAGATCGACACCTAAGCACATACAGTGTAAACTGTGGGGTGCTAAAACGGCGAAGTCAGTTCGCAACCGATTGAAGAAATCAGCGTTTAATCGAGAAAACCAAAGAAAACAAGTTCGAAGTTCTCAAGTTGAAATTTCAAAATTTCAAACAAGGACCCATCAAACTATGGAAGAACTTGATTTCATTTACCACTCTCATGAGTGATATGGCAAGACTTGGGGAAAGCACAGATACTCCCCGGTAAAAGATTAAGACTATTGTCGAAGTCTTAACCACAACCGGAGCATACCAAATTCTTTTATTTTAACCAAGGAATGCCAAATATCACTCCAGTGGAACTCTTCTCACATCTTGCTACGGTAGATTATGAGACAACACAAAGAGAACAAACAACTGAAAAGTTGCAGAATGTTGCTCTAGTTGCTCAAGGAACTTCTGAAAAGAAGAAAAGCAAGGAAGAGACTGAGGATGCTCTTGCTGCAAAGCAAATGAGCAAATATGTCAGTCGAGAAATTGAGAGAAGAAAATCCAAAGAGAAGCTGAAAAAGCATCTAGGCTCAAACTATCACCAGTACAAAAATATGCAAAGCTCGCTGAACAAGCCAGCTCATAAAGCATCATGTACTGAGGAAGCAGAAATTGGAAATGATATCTATTTCTATTGTCAGAAACCTGGCCACTTCAAGAAGGATTGTCCTGCCTTCAACAAACTAAGGACAGGTGACAAGAAAGATAGAAGAATCTTCAGAAGAAGCCAGAAAGCTTTGTTAACTGAAGAAAGAGAGAAAATCCAAATTCAACTGGATGCTCTAGACGTTGAGACAGATTCTGAAGATGACAATTCAGATGACTCAACCTTACCATCACCAGAATTATGTGGAGTTACTCATGATATAATCAACTTCGGCCTCAAGAAGAATGAAATGTGTGGAGTTGCTGAAATTGACGGTCCAGACATCTCTAACATAGAAATCTGTCTTATGGCTGATGAGGTAACACATACTTCTTGTTATACTTATGAAAGTGATGAAGAAGAAATAAAAGATCTAGAAAATCTCAGGAAAGAACTTGACATCTATGAAAGAGAATTTCTAATGATCCGAGCTAGAGCCGAAAATCTTGAAGAAGAAAAGAATTCTCTTGCAAAGGAAAATTCTCAATTAGTTAAGGTATCTGAGAAAAAGGATGGTGAAAATGCATTTCTCAAAGCTCAGATATCTGAGACTGAAAAGTCACATAAAGAAGCAATGGTTGAATTACGAAAGAAATATGAAGATCTTCTTTCTGAGAACAAGGAACTCAAGAAGAAAGAATTATCTTTTCAATCTTATGCCAAAGCTAGTGACACTCTCATCAAGTACAATCTTACCTAAGAGATCCTTGAAAAAGAAAGGACTTGGGCTGAATACGCATGCATTGTTCTATCACTCTGAATAAGAGTAAGGAAAGAAGAACATTTGTAAGTACTCAGCAGAATGGTTCCCATGCAATCTATAGTATCGGTGAGAAGACGAAGATTGTTGACAAAGGAAAGGCAGTTGCGACTAAACCTTTGTGGGAAAAACAAGTCAAAAACAAAATTGTTGGGCACGTCTCTGAAAAGAAACACAACACTGAAAAGTGTAAACACCCACAGTGCTATGTTTCTCAAAAGGGTAGAATTGCAGGAGCTGGCAAATTCTCCCATGTCACTTTTTCTGGAAAGAAATTGGACCAACCAGAGACTAGCAAAGCTGCTGAGAAAAGATCTCAGATAGCTTCAAGTGCTCGAAACGGTATTGGCTATAAAGGCATCGGGAAACGACTTGCTTATGAATACAAACAGGAGCAAGAACGATGGCTAAAGGCTAGAATTGCTCAAAGAAATTATCAGAAGTGGAAGTTAAATCAAGCCACTGAAAATCTGAATGCCAGGGCTAGAAGAAATCTGGCAAGGAAAGCTAAGTTTGCTGAAAAGCAAACTCAGAAACCTGACAGGTATCTGAAAGCACCAAATGGAGTACCTAGGAACACACCAAGGAAGAAAATAATTCTCAATAATGATAATCATTCAATTAGAATTCCTTCTTATGTTCCTATCAGACAAAAGAATGTTCCAAGGAAATTCATCCAAAAATGGATTCCTCTTTGGAAGATTGTTTAGTCTGATGGTTCCAATTGTAAATTGAGAACCTAATCTCCTGCTTCGTCAGGTGCGTAATTCTTCCCGGACTAAAGCACAATGGCTATTTGATAGTGGATGCGAAAGCACATGACAGAGACAAAGCAACCGTCGATTACAAAGCTTGCAACACGTGACCGGATATCGATTTGGAGGAGAATTAAATCCTCTCTCGGGATTTGCAACGTCAAATTGGGAACATTAACAATCACCGACGACATATGTTAAGGATTTGAAATATAATCTATTTAGCATGAGCCAGTTTGCAGACAAGGGTTTTACTATAAAATTCAAAGCTAAATACTGCAAACTAATTGACAATGAGTCAAAGCAGACAGTCTTGGTTGCTCAGCGGAAAGGTAGTCTTTATGTTGTCGATTGGGCATCTGCCACAACTGAAGAATGTCTCATGGTGAGTCAATCTGGTCACACAGAAGAGCAACCTTGGTTATGGCACAAAAGAATGAGTCACTTGAACTTCAAAACTACGACAGACTTGCCAAGAAAGAGTTAGTGGTTGGCCTTCCTGAACATCTTTTAGAAAGGATGGTATCATTGCTTTGTCGATGGGGAAACAATCTAATATCTCCTTCAAGTCCAAATTCAGACACTCTAGTGTTAGACCAATGCAACTGTTACAAATGGATCTTGTTGAATCATCAGTAACTAGTTATGCAGAAAGAAGTATGGTCCGTTGTTGTAGATGACTTCTCAAGATTCACTTGGGTTGTCTTTACGAAACACAAATCGATGCGGTGGAGATACCAAACTTGTTGAAAAAGCTTGAAGTCATGAAAATGACAAGGTATCGCAATCGAGCAGACCATGGTAATCGAGTTTGTCAACCAAAGACATAAAAGTGTTTTGTAACTGCAAAGGTATACAACACCAACTTTCCTCTGTAAGTACACCTCAAACAATTGGTGTTGCTGAAAGGAAAAATAGAACCCTTAAAGAAGCCTGCAAGGACGATGCTAGGCGACCTTTGAAATAAGTGAAATTTATTGGGTTGAAGTCAGAAACACGACTTGCTACACTCGTAATGATGCTTGATAAACAAACACCATGACAAGACCCCTTATGAAATCTTGGTTGGTAGACCCCCTAATATCAAACATCTGAGAGTATTTGGTTGTAAATGTTTTGTTCTAAACAATGGGAAAGATTATCTGAGAACATTTCAACCAAAGGCAGATGAAGGTGTATTTCTTGGTTATTCCACGAATAGCAAAGCCTACAGAATTTACAACAAAAGAACAAAGAAAATTGAAGAATCAGTTCATGTTGTATTCTATGAAGGAAGTAAGAAAACACCTCCTAATGATGAACTCTCAGAAAGGTTCAAAGAACTATTGCTGAGGGATTCTGAAGAAGAATCCTCAGAAAGGAGAAACATCATTATGGAGAGTGAGGATGACTCTGACGTAGAAAAGCATGAAGTGCCTAGTAACAACAAGATGACTCACAAACATGATGAAGAATTTCCTATGAAACTTCCAGAAATGGAAACTGAAGATGTTCATCATGAAGCTATCTCTGGAAACAATCTCTCTGAAAGACGTTCCAAATAGCTCAAACATTGAGCAAGTGTCAAACATTAATTGCCCTTCTGAGGAGCAAAATGTCTTAGATACTGAAATAGTATCAAATCAAAATCCTAGTGATTCACATTCAAATCATTTGGATATTGATCCTACTAGCACTAAACCTATGATGAGATGAATCAAGGATCATCATGAAAAAGATGTGATTGGACCAATTAATCAAGGTGTTAGGACTAGGAGAGCAATAGCTGAAAATGCTAATTCTCTCTTTGGATGTTTCATCTCAAATATTGAACCTAAAAATATAGAAGAAGCATTAGGAGACCAAGACTGGATCTCTGCAATGCAAGAAGAGTTGGATCAATTTGAGAGAAACAAAGTCTGGAAACTAGTTCCATTTGTAGAAGGAATATTTGTGATTGGAACTAAATGGGTTTTCAGAAACAAAATGAATGAATCTGGTGAAATAACTAGAAACAAAGCAAGATTGGTTGCCAAGGGATTTACCCAGACTGAAGGCTTAGATTTTGATGAGTCATATGCACCAGTTGCCAGATTGGATGCAATAAGACTCTTTCTAGCCTTTGCAGCTCATAAAGATTTTAAAGTTTATCAGATGGATGTCAAAAGTGCATTTTTGAACGGTGAACTTGCAGAAGAAGTTTATGTTGAGCAACCACCGGGCTTTGAAGTTTCCTCAGAAAGCAGAATGGTCTATAAACTACAGAAAGCTCTGTATGGACTGAAACAGGCTCCAAGAGCATGGTATGACACTTTGGCCAAATACCTTCTGGAAAGTGGTTTCAAGAAAGGTAAAGTTGATAAAACTTTATTTACCTTAAATCATGACGGGAAACTACTCTTAGTTCAAGTATATGTTGATGACATCATATTTGGATCTAAGGACAAGCAACTTTGTAATGACTTTGCAAATCTCATGAAAAGCAAGTTTGAGATGAGCATGATGGGAGAAATGAATTATTTTCTAGGATTGCAAGTCAAGCAACTCAATGATGGAATATTCATTAGTCAAACAAAGTATGCAAAAGATATGCTCACAAAATTCAATCTTAAGCCTTCTGAAAAGAATGCTAAGATACCTATGAGCATTGGAACCAAAATGACCTATACTGAATCAGATAAGAGTGTGGAAGAACATAAGTATAGGAAATTGATAGGTTCACTACTTTACCTCACTACAAGTAGACCTGATATTCAATACGCCGTTGGAGTGTGTGCTAGATTTCAGACAAATCCGATGCAAACACACTACAACGTTGCTATGAAAATATTAAGGTATGTAAAAGGTACAGTAGATGTAGGATTGTGGTATCCTAAAGAAAGCGGATTGAGTTTAGCTGGGTACTCAGACGCTGATTATGCTGGATCACTGCTTGATAGGAAAAGCACCTCAGGAACTTGTCAGTTTCTGGGTACTAGACTTATCTCGTGGTTTAGCAAGAAGCAAAACTCAATTGTAACTTCTACCACAGAGGCTGAATATATTGATGCTGGTTGTTGTGCAACATAAATCATGTGGATACAACAACAACTTAAAGACTATGGACTCGATGAGAATAAAACTCCCATTTTCTGTGACAACACAAGTGCTATTGCGATTACACAGAATCCTAAATTTCATGCCAGAACAAAGCATGTTGATGTTAGACATCACTTCATCAGAGACGATGTTGAAAAAGGCAATATAGAGATACTCAAGATTGGCACTGAAGACCAACTTGCAGATATCTTCACTAAGCCACTACAAGAAAGTAGATTCTTAGCCTTAAGACATAGTCTTGGACTAATGGAACTACCAATGAACTGAAAGAGTTCAGGAATCTGGAACGGGCATCCAGAGAAGAGGTATCTGGAACGGGCATCCAGAGAAGAGGTATCTGGAACGGGTATCCAGAGAAGAGAAAAGAGAAATCTGGAACGGGTATCCAGAAGTCAAAAAGACTAAAGAGCAAAAGAGCCTTAAGATCTACGAGGCGGAACTCAGATATCTGAATCACTCTATAAACGGGGAACACAAAAGAGAATAGTACAACTATCTGCAGTCAACTACTCTCTTGAAATTCGCATTATTTCTATCTTGATGAAAAACTTGGAAAAATCCTAAGACAGATTCAGATGCAAACAGTGTTCTTGGTCATACAAAAACGTGATTCAAATAGCTATTAGCCAAAATTCATTAAATGGGCACAATTACACTTGTTGATTGTGATCATTGCTGAAGAAGCAATGGTGACCCTTGATGAAATTAAGCGTTTGATCTTAACGGACGAAATTAATTCTCTGTAAATAGTGGACTGTTGAAATTCAGACGTGGCCCACTATGCATTTAATGTCGAACAAACTTTTACCCACGCCTCACTGCAATTCACAGATACATACATACAAAACCAATTTGTGTGTATATGTTTGTTAGAATTACGTTGCTATATATATAGGATTTTGGCAAAAGAGATCACTTTCGCCTAATCCAACATTCAGACTTGCACAAAAAATAGCAAAACCTTCTCTTGATTCTCTGCAAACCTTCTACAATCTCTGCAAATCAAGATTAAGTTTTTCTGCAAAGAATTACTAAATCAAATCTCTTTCAAACACCAATTTCAAATCCCTACACTATATAAAGAGATGGCCCCTAAAAATTCAACCACACTGAAATCTCAATCCTCCACTGGTACTGCTGAAAAGCAAGCACCATAATTGGTTATTGTGAACAACCGACTGGTAGGAGATTTTAATCCTGACCACTGGACTTCAAATCACAGAATGTTTTGGGGTTGTGCCATGGTTGAGGAATACCTCACGGCTGCAATAGAGAACCAAGCCGACAGAAAGCTGATTCTTGACATGCTTGAAAAGGCTCAAATCAAGGGTTTTCTATCTGCTCGCCCTAGTGGAATTTCATCACTCGATGTGTTGGAATTCTACAACAACTCCAGGATAATTTCCTGTGTTTCTGAAGGCACTGAAATAGTGTCTGTTAAAACCTCAGTCCAAGGAAAGGAAATCCTTCTGGACTTAACAACTTTCTGTAAGTTGTTTGAGTTTCAAAATCTTGGAAAGGATTTTGAAATAAACACCAAGGATGATGATCTCCTTGAAGGTGTTAACAAATTGTACAGTGATGTGTGTGATCTTGAAAAATCAGATACACCCACTGAGTTCATGCTTGCTGACATCCGAACCAGACATCTGATGGTTCACTGGGATGTATTGGCTTGCATTCTTCACAGATGCTTTGATGGTCTACAAGGAGGTGCTGACCAGATAAGCCAAGAACGATGGATCATGATGTTCTTGCTGAATCAATAAGACAAAAGGCTGGAAAACCCTTTTAACTGGGGAAAGTACGCCTTCATGAAGTTTGTGAAGAAGATTCAAGGCTTCGAGCCTAAGATTGCCAAAGGACTAGCTGCGCCAAAGGCCACAGTAGGCTATGGTCTGAAGATATGCAACTTGCTGGAGAAGCTTGGCATTAAGCTCAGAGAGACGGCTGAAATAGCCAACAGTAACCTACTCTACAAATATGAGTATACAAACTTGATGAAAAAGGTTACTGGGTCTCAGAAAGGTTCTAAGAAGCGAAAGTCTGAAAAGGTATCCGAAGAAAAGGTTGCGACCAAGAAGCCCAGAACTTCAAGAAAGAAGTCTGCTGGCAAATCAGAAGACACACCCAAAGAGGTTGTCGATTCTCAGATATCTGCAGGCATTGCCGATGAACTGATAAAGGCAGATGAACTCATCAATGCTGAAAAAGAGTTATCAACTACTGAACAAGTAGACTCAGCAAGAGAAAGTGCGTTTAGAAATGTTGCGACTAATGCAGAATGCCTTGCTGATGAACTTGCTAATGCTGCCAAAAGTGGTGAAAAACACCAAGCCCTATCTGCAGAAACCGCAGGAGTAATGGACCAATCAGTTCCCAATGCTAATGAGAGCTCTGACGATGAAGATGATGAGCTAGTCATCTCTCAAGTCCTAGAAAGAGCAAAGAGGGCTAAGGTTACTGAAATAGTAACTGGTGAAAAAGTATCTGAAAAAGAACCTACACCACAGGTTGCTGAACAAGCACCTATAGCAAAGGTTGTTGGTACAAATACTTCATCAGGGAACGTTTCTTATGCACAACTTCAAGAAGCCCTGATGAGTGGTAATTTAG
This sequence comes from Plantago major, assembly GCA_026545765.1. Lineage (NCBI taxonomy): Eukaryota > Viridiplantae > Streptophyta > Magnoliopsida > Lamiales > Plantaginaceae > Plantago > Plantago major. The sequence goes on from CM048841.1 coordinate 59,839,844, forward strand.
TGCTGGCAGATGCTGATGAAAATGCCACATCTAAAAATCTGGAAGAACATTCTACTGACCAATCCTCTGCTTCCAGACAACCACAACAACCACAACAGCCACAAGTGGTTGATGAAATGGTAAATGAACTCCATTTTGAATTACCAGCAATGCAGTATGCTGAAGAAAATCCTGCAAAAGAGCAGGTTCCCCAACTCAATGAGAGGGATCAAACTGAGACATCTACTCAGAATGATCAACCAGGGGAGGCAACTGAGTTTCATACTCAGGAAAGGTGTGAAGTACCTGAAACTTCAAACAAAGAAGAAATACTGGAATAAGAAGACCAATGTAGAAAGGTCACAAGTTTCAGAGACCAATCAGCCTGACATGGATCAGGTAGTTGAATGGTTTAACTCTTATCTTGTGCAAATTTTATGCTTGTACATCTTGTTATTTATCGAAATTCTTTGTTACAGGCTGAGTTAGAAACACAAGGACAAGAGGAAGCTGGAAAGCTTGCCTCAGAAACTGAGAAAGAGGTCTCATCAACCTCACCTCTTAAGAAATCTGAGCCTGTCCTACAGGTGATAAAATGTTTCTTAAGTTGTCATTTTTCAGTTATACAATAATTTACTTAACCAATTAAGTGAATGTTTCTAACAGGCTCCAACTGAGAAAGAGGAAGATAAGGCAGAAATGCCAGAAGAAAACCCAGAAACCAACAAGGTTTCTGAAGAACAGATCATTGAGCCTTCCAGTATGAAGGTATATGAAAATCAATGATAAATATTCTTCACCTTGGGTTAACTAAAACTTCTTCTCTAAAGTACTCAATACTTTCTACTCACAGGCTCACTCAGAAGTAGAAGTGCAAGGGGACAGAGTTGCGACATCCCCTGCACCCATGGAAACAGATGAGGCATCAAGGCCTTCATCACAAGAAAAGATTCCAGAGACTGCACAAGTCTCTGAGAGACAAATATCTGAGCCTCCCATGGAGGTAATTGACCTCTCAGATATCTGTTTTGTCATCTAAAGTTTTCTTGATAAAATTTCCTAAGTATTGTGATAATTTTGATTCTCAGGTTCAAGAAAGAAAGGTTGATGAGGACCAGACTTCCAAGTCTCCGCCTCACAACAAGATATCTGAGACACCAATTGTCTCAGTAGCACAAGTCTCTGAGCCTGAAGTACTTACTCAGGTAACTCAGAAACTAAACTACACTTCTACTCAGATATCTATAAAAGTTTTGAAGCTCACTCAAAACTCTTTCTTTCAGGCTCAAACAAGTGCAAAGAAGGTTCCCAATGATGAGAAAAGAGACCTACTTCCCTTCTTCAAAGCTCACACCCTGCCAAAGCATATTCAATGCTTCAAGAAATGGCAAAGGTTAAGGTGCTCTGATCTCTCTGAAATATTGAGAATCACATATCAACCAAACAGACGAGCACGAGCTCTTGACTTGGAGACATATATCCATGCAATGTTCCCTACGAGCGATTACACGATTCGACTCTATTGCATAAGGATTTCTCCAGAGAAGTGGTGCACAGTTTGATACAAGCCTTTGAACAGGCAGATGGTCAGACAAGATTACAGATGGCATTCAAGCCAGTTCTGCCCCAAACTCTGCAATTTATACCTTCTTAACAAGAAGAGGTTAATGGGCAGAAGATCACTATTCCTGAAGTGATCAATCTTGTATCTGAAGATGATGAGGAGGAAGAGATAAACGAAAATGACTTCGATGAACCTCCCACTGACCATCACCAAAAGGATGACACAGACAAAAAGGATGATGATGATGCCCCTGCACCAGGGACCGGAGGAATTTCTCTAAGGAATAATGCCTCAGCTGCTGAAAATCACACTGAGAAGACTTCACAGAAATCTCCGTCTCCATCTCCTCAGAAATCTACTCATCCATCTTCCCAACACCCAGTTACTACTGAACAAGTAGTTGAGCTCAAGAAACAAATCGAAAATATTAAACACTCAAACCAGGCGCTCAACTCGGATAACCGTTGGAAGAAGAACAACGGCTCCATCTTCAACTGGAAGATCAAATAGCTAGATCCGAGAGACAAGCTTGATCAACTACAAGATCAATACTTACAAGAAATGATTGCTTACTCGAGGTTAAAGAGCTACGAGATTCGTGAATGCTATCACCAAAGAACTCGATCATGAAGAAGTATTCAAGTCAAGCATGATGCTAAGGCATCATCTTCAAAAGAAGTACCATCCTCCTCCCAGAAAGGAAAGAAACCAATCTCTGAGATGGTTGCTGGACTCGATACAATCGATGAGAATGTCCAAGAGGATGAAGATCACTGGGCTGATTACTCAGATGATGAAGAAGACAAGACTTTGGCGAGCACCGCAATGAACATCTAGCGGTCTCTCACTTGAAAAGGAAGGCGATTGCTCTCGCAATATTCAAAGAACCGCCAAATGTCCACTCCATGAATACATGAGCAGATGCAATCTTGGCTCATCCGAAAAGGAAATGTCTTCACAAAACAAGGAAGTAATTGCCTCGTCCCCTCTGAAATAAAAAAGTTCACTGAGCTCATCACTCAGAGAACAACTAGCATAGTCATTGCTCAGAAAGATCTGGGAATGATAAGGGACGATGATGCGTCTTTAGCTGAAAAAGCTTTCCAAGAGGCAAGTTACACTGCTGGAAAAGCAGATGCCATCCTAGGCCCATTGGCAGAGCTCACTGATAAGGATAATGGACTTATCAAGCAAAATCAGGAGCTCAAAGCCGAACTTCAGAAGTTGGTCACTGCCTATAATTATTTACAAGGGCATTTTAACTCTCTCTCTCAGATTCTTTTATGAGACTGAGTCAGCCAACAATGACTAAGGGGGAAAGAGTGTACAAATCTGGACCTCAAAGTCAGGGGGAATGGGAAGAAGGAGAAGAAAACAAGAAGAAATCTAGAGCTGGTGCGGCTCAGAGAGGAAGAAGAAACATGAAAACTTCCCAGCCATCACTCAGAATCAATGAACCCTCCTCAAGCCAAGCTGCTTTGCAAATAGTAGCTGCTTCCCAGAAACCTACTGAAGGAACTACAATGATAACAAGGGCCATGGCACACAAACCTCCAAGGAGTACCAAGGCTCCAAGGAGAAGACAAGTTAAAGGGATTGATGAATCTTCTGAAGAAGAAGAAGGCCAAATCAAGTCCCTGGGCAATGAAGAAGGCTGTAAAACTCTCACAAGATTTAATCTTGATGATGATGAGGAAACTGATGAAGATGAAGCTCCTCTTCACAAGAAAAGGAAAATTGAAAGCCTAACTGAGCCCATAGCTGCAAAGCCCCTAGCAGCTAAAACACCCTCTGGAAATACCAAGTCTATCCAGGGTGGTTCTTCAAGCAACAACCCCAAAGAGAATTCAAGACAAAGAAGGAACAGACTGAGAGCTGAGCAAAGACAAAGTCAACTTCCACTCAGGCCAGAAGAAGCCAAAATAGAGTATGTGAAGAATGACAATGATTCCTCTGTCTCTGTGCATCAATCGAGAAAAATGGCTATTGGATTACGGAACTTAAGCATCTATTGGTAAATTCAAGATTTCGAACCAATCCATAAACAACTTATGGCATGGAGAAAAGATAAGCCAACCTTGATCAACACCAATCACATTAAAGCCTAGTTGGATTTTGAAGTTGTCAAGAGAACTGAAGCCATGAGAAAGGACCTCTCTGATGAATGTCCATATGGAAAGCCAGATGATGTGCACAGAATTCTGAATATCACAGGAACAGGCACAAGAGCAAGACTCGCTGTGGAACCCTATGAGTCGTTCTATCTAATCAAGATCAATACAGGGTGACATCGATATCCGAGGATTATCTACGAATACTTCAAGCTTTCAGATATCAGAATAGAGCATGCCTGGAAGTGGGGAAAGTATCTGTGGGTCAAACATTTTGTCAAGAAAAATCCTACCAAAACCTACAAAGAGGTCTGTGGATTTGCCAGAGACACTGAGATGCTCGTCAGAACACTTCTCTATGATTATTCTGATGACATCAAAAGGTTTGGAGATAGGAAATTGCAGATCGATCCATAGAACTACCGTTGAAGACTTGAAGAGTTGAAGACTTGAAGACTAGTCTATTAGGATGTTTACTTGGAGCTTGGTTACTCTGTTGTCCTAATTTACTATCTATTTTGTATTTTCTTGATCGAGCTAAACTTGGTTTATGTATTGAAGTTATCTCAGAATCTCTTTGTAACTTATCTGAAGAACTTACTCTCAGATAGTATTCTATAAAAGATAACTTGTCAGCAAAGATCACACCTTGTGATTTGGTTGATGTTTACTTTCTGCACTTAATTGAATGAATTGAAAAAATCTTAAGAAATGATTAAGTGTTGGATTGTTCACTCATCCAGATTTGTAATAGGTCAGATAGTCATCGTTGACTGATCAAAAAGGGGGAAATTTGTTAGGAAATTTGTTAGATATTTTGTTAGAAATATCTGTTTAGATTTTGATCAGCAACATGATGACTTATCTTAGTCTCAGAAAGGTGATTAGTACTCTTGGTTCACTTGAACATTGTAAAAGAGGAAACCCACTAAGTATGATAGTCTAGCTAATCTTGTATAGGATGTTAGGTCTCAAAATGTAATTTTTATTTTATGAAGAGAAGACCAAGAAGAAGACATCCAAGCAGAACAAGCTCAACGTCATTGAAGACTTGAAGAAACTGCACAAGATTACTGAAACAGTTTTTCAGATACCTTAGCCGATATCTTGAAGACACAAATAGTTTTAAACAAACTGTGTCACAAGAGATATCTAAGAAATGAAAGGTCTATCTGAAAACAAGGAAAGTGTCCACAGATATCTATTCTCAGATACCTTGAGCTTTAACCACATTTCTGAAACAGAAATATATATATTGCAACCAAAGTTGTTTCAATAAAAGTGGTATCTGAAGATTAAAGATAAGGACGTGCAAAGAATCAGATAATACTAGTCTCTGATACAAAGCATAGTTCCGTTGGCACTAAAGGACAAAAAGTATAGTACAATGCATTTAATGCACGGACAGAAATGTCTGAACAAAAGCAACTACGAAGAAGAAGACAAAACTCACATAAGATTATACACAGATATCTATAGTTTGAATTTGAGCCTAACGGATACTATTCAAACGGCACTCAAATTCATCTATAAATATCAACACTTAGACAGCTTGAGAAGATAATTATCAAACACATAACTTCATCAACATCTTACTCTCTCACAGCAAATTACTTATCCTCAAAGCTTTCTGTTGCGACCAAAGCTCTTGATCTTAAGTAGCACTAAAGTTCTAAGTGTCCTGATCCTAAACAAGCACAGCTATCTGTGAAAGAGTTGAAACGAAAGATCAAGTATCTGAGATTCATTCTCTTGAACACTTATCTAAGACTTGGGTCAGTAAAAAGAACAAGATACCATACATTGCAAAGTGTATTAAGTATACTTGATTCACAAAGCTATCTGATTAACTGAAAAGTTATTAAAGAAGCTCATCTGACAACTCAAACCGAAACCAACACCATCATCAAGTGGAGTAGTGAAGTACTTAGTTTCAAAATCGGGAACAACTCCAAGGTTACGAGTAGGAAGTACTTGATTTGGGAAACTAAGGAATAACTCCAAGGTTATTGAGTATAGGAAGTACTTAGCTTGGGAAGCTAGGGAATAACTCAAAAAGGTTTCTGAGTATAGGAAGTACTTGGCTGTGAAAGCCGGGGAACAACTCAGGGGGAACATTTGGTTGGGAACCATTTGTTTAAAGGAATTTTAGAATAGGATTTTTGTAAGGAGAACTCAATTATCTATTCTAGTGAATTCTAGGTCTCTGCAAGACCGAAGTGGATTAGTTGGAGGATTACGCCACCTCCAGATACAACTATACTTGCTGTGTTATTTACTTTTTCAGACTTACATTTCAAAGAACACACACACACACACTTTAACTGTTTCTGCACTTATCTATCTTAAGTCTTCCGCGCTCTGATTCTAAGTATCAGATATCTACTCAGATATCTGAGAAATAGTTTTTATCGACAAAAGTTTTAAAAGACTATTCCCCCCCCCCCCCCCCCCGCTTGTAAAGAATCGTACCTTAGCCTTGGACCGTAACTTTGGAATAATCTCCGAACGTCACATCTTCTTCCGGAGTTTTTTCAAACTTCATGAACATCTCCTTCTTGCCACACATGTGATTGCTTGCTCCGCTATCAAGATACCATGTGGAATATTCATCCCCGTCATCTCCTTTATGAATGAACAATGATGTCAATCCTGCTTGTTCTTCTGCGACATCGGCATCTGCGTAGTTTACCTGTTGTCGTCCTCACATATTTTTTGCGCCTCGACACTCATAACTGTAGTGTCCATATTTATGGCAATTATAGCATTCAACATTTCTTTTATCATAAGTCTGCTGACTTACAGTTTGATTTCGGCCTCCTCGTCCACATCCTCTACCGCGTCCTTGACCTTGGCCTCGAGGTGCATACGTATCTTGACCACCGTATCCTCCCAGTCTTCGATAATCTCCACGGCCTCCTCTACCACGATAGTATCCACGTCCACAATTTCCTCTTCCACGAGCTGCTACAAATTCCAACTTATCATCTTCTTTTAGCTTCATTTTCGCTTCTAGCGCTTGCTCCAATGACCCAGGGCTCTTTCTCTTCATTCGTTGCTCGTGCACTTCTAGACTACTTTGCAACTGGTCCACCGTCATCGTATTCAAGTCTTTTGACTCCTCAATCGCCGCAACGACGTGCTCAAACTTCCCCGTTAACGATCTCAAGATGTTTTCTACAACTCGAACATCTTCGACTTCCTCACCGAGCCTTTTCATTTGATTTACGAGGACTAGTGTTCTCGTACAATAATCAGAAATAGACTCGGACTCACTCATATTTAATGCTTCAAATTCAGCACGAAGAATTTGGAGTCGAACACGTACCGCTTTATCGACGCCAGTATGGGAATTCTTCAGAATCTCCCATGCCTCCTTCGACTTTGCCGCAGCGCTAATTTTCTCAAACGTCGTTTCATCAACCCCTTGATAAATAATGTACAACGCCTTCTTGTCGCGCTTTCTAGCTTCTCGTAATGCGTTCCGATTATTCACATGCTGGCCTCCACGGAACCAGGCTCATCATATCCTGCTTCAACAATTTCCCACAAGTCTTGCGATTGCAACAAGACTCGCATCTGGATGCTCCAATTTACATAGTTATGCTTCTCAAGCTTCGGAACCTGCTGCTGTATGGTATTTGCCACGAACGCCATATATACCTTCGGGTATTCTTCCTCCAAATGACGTGGCTCTGATGCCAAATTTGTTGGGTGTTTTAAGTGTTTAAGGATATCAAGGTGCCCAGGAACGATTTAATTTTGTGCAACGGAAAAACTCGACTTTTATTATACACAAAGTAGTACAATATTTTGGTACAAAAACTCAACACACTCAAGCTATTTCAATAGCTAATCACTCAAACACACTCACGAGCTACTGCTCTCTCTTTTTATCTCTTCTTTTGTTTCTTGATTCACTCTTACTTATTTTCTTTTGCTTCGGCACTCGTTGTTCAAACAACACAAGACTCCTAGTATATATAGAAGTAATAGGTCGGTGGATCTTGAAGCTAATGTCTATCTCATTTTTAACCGCCATTCTTGAACCTTCCAGTAGTTAGTAGCTGTCACCTCTTATGGATTATCCAGTAGCTAGCTTAGTTCATTTCTTTTATTCACTTCTACATCTTGACCTTTCTAGATATTTCTCCAAAGTCCCTTGCTTTTGTAAATTTAATTCTAGGCCCCTCTAGATTCTTCTATTCATAAATTGAGCTTAATATTTTCAACAAGTTAATGGAATCTAAAGGAATTTGACAAACAATTTACTGAATCAATGGAGGGGAGATGTGAGTACAATGAAAAAGTTCACTAGTTGTCTATGCTCTTCAAGATATAGGATAGCTCAGTATTCAAATTTCATACCTTTCAATAGATTCTCAATCATTTAAATATTCTTCGCTTTCTTTATGACCTTTCCTTGAAACCTCTCTCTCCTCAAGGTTGTCGTTCACAACCTTTTCTTCACTGGGGGGCGGTGGCTTTATCCATTTCCATTCACCAGATTCAGCCTATATTGAAATTAAACATCAGTACCTTAAACAGATATGGAAAATCCTTTATACAAAATTTGTGAGATACATGTTACATTAAAAGGTTGAGGAATACTTGCATCATATCCCATGATGGAGCTTCCGTCCATTCAGAGACATCAGTTGCTTGTCTCAGCTTAGGAATAACTGGCAACTGTCTAGGCCGATCTCCATGTTCATCACTGTGAAATAAAATGTTAATACTCTCTTCGTCCCGGAGAACTTCATACATTAGGGCTACCGCGCAGTTTTTTGTGAAAAATTAAAGTAATGACAGAATGTGGAAAAGGTGGGAAAAAATGTATTTTCCGTGGAAAAATGTATGATTTGAGTGCAAAGTTGAGATTATTTATTATTTGTTGGGTGTAAGCCTCAAGCAGGTAATGTCACGTTCTCCAGGGCATTTAAAAGTGACAAATGTATGAAGTTCTGTAGGCGGGAGGGAGTACGGTTTTAGCAATTATCTAGTTTATTAATTATTCATATACCAGAAAGGCAGAAACAAAGTCAAAACCTCATCCATGGTGAAAGGGTCATTGTCACATCTGACAAATAGGTATCTGCAGACCTTTTTTCCCTGATGATGGAAACAAATTCAATTATCCTAAAGCGGCCAAATAAATCCTACTTTTCCTCTGTTCCGTCCGATGTTTCCCACTTTCACTTTTTAGAATAAGCTTTTTCAATTGGTATGATTATTTTAAATCATAATCGTAAAATGTTCAATTTTTTATATAATAAAACTTTAGGGACTAAATTTTCATTATATAATTTAATCAACATTTTACATTCATGGCTTAAGATTAATTCAGAATAAAAAGCTGATCAGAAAAACAAAGTTTTAAACTTTGATTTTACGAGAATAAGGAATAAAAAAAAAAAAAAAGCTTTTTTGGTGACGAATTCATAACAATAGCTGGGCTTTTTGTCACGAGAGCTTATGACTAATATCTTCACAATCCATTGTCGCCCAAATCGCATCGCCATAGGTGGCTAGTGACAAAATCAATAATTCGTCCCAGTAAGTAGCAACTTGTGGTCGTAAAATTCTTTCGTCCCAATAAATTCATGTTGTTGTGACATATTTTGGTCTCAATAAAGCTTAAATTCGTCACTGCAAGGCACTTTCGTCACAACAAACCCAAGTCTTTTACTACTTCAACAGACAAAAACGGTTTCGTCACTAGATTTAAAGGTTGTTTACAACCTAAAGAGACAAAAGAAAATCGTGGCAGGAGCATCCCCAACTCATTACAACCATCATCCCTAATCCTAAACAGTATTAAATAGAAAAAATGATCTATTTTTTACTAAATAAACCATTGCAACAATTAACAAAATAGTGAAATACAATCTAAATGCTCAATTCCTTGAAAACTTAAAATTCCATCAATAAAGTAAATACATCAAGTTTCAAGGAACATATAACAAGTCAACAATAATACTTACAATGCATTATTTATGTAACAACGCACCATCAAATAGAAATATGTTTCAAAGTTGGTGAATCCACAAAACACGTATCACTCATCTTCTTGACTGAAGCGGCCCTAGTCGATGGTAACATGTATGTACCCAGGCTTCGTCTTGGTCGGTTAGTTCCATTCTTGATCAAGGACCGCAGAACGCTGATCAGGAAAAGGGTTTGTCTACTAGATGTATCCTGATGAAAGAAAAAAGACTTCTTATGCCGCTCTGCCCATAGTTCACTGCTTGCTAAATCACAATTAAATGAAGTGAACGTGCGGCAAAACATGTCCAAAAAACAGGAATCCTTAATAATGGAATAACACCGAGATAATAAGAGAAGAGAGGATAGAGAGACATTACTTTCTACATTAGAAGAAATCCAGCAAAACCACTAAGGTCGCCTTCCAGTTCTCACATTTCAACCAGGATATTCACATATGTTTCACATCGAGAAGAGCTTTCAGGGAAATGAGAGTATACCTTTTCAATAGCAGTTAGAAGATGGCTGCACATTCCTCGACGGCGACACTTGTATCGAGGTCCAATGGAAGGCACCTTTGCTAGGTTATACATGGATCCTATTTTTCATGAAGATTAGAAAAGCTGCAGGCAAAAATACAAGACTATTAGCATATCCATTTCTTCCATAGATTCTGTAATTTAACACGTAAAAATATTTAGGCCAAATGCTCACAACATGAATGAAGCATGTTTGCGTAACTAAAATTCAGAAACTATCACACTCAGGTGCCTTATAGATGCTTCCTGTTACAGATTAAGTTAACTTACATATATCAGACTAATTATGCAGAAGCTTACTCGAAAATGAAATTAAAATACACATAATGTGGGATTCAAAGTTCAATAATCAGGAGGAGCTAGCTATATATGAGCAATAGATTGTAACATGTAAATCACTTACTTAGAATTGAGGCCATATATAAGACCGGTGATTGAACACGGATGGGGAAAGGGTACAGTCGGAACCACGACTTAAGGCCGCTGTTCATTTCTTGGAGCATTTTCTAGGTTGTTAAAAGCAATGGTACAGAATGTGTTGCTGCTGCTACATGAAGGTAGAATCTGTTCACCACACACACAAATGCCTTAATTAGAATCTATAATTATCTTAGAAACCAAACTATATATACAATATTAATTAGAGCTAGATTGTTATTACTATAACAAGATCCAACTGAAACAGAGTAAAATATGGTTCTTTGTATTAGAGCTTAAAACAATAGGTGAAATACTCTATATTGACAAAACGCAAAACATATGTGATTCTCATTTTGTAAATTAAGACACTTGCTACACTTAGGTGAGGCTCAGTAACAAATACGAGATGATTACCAATACAAGTTTAGAAAATATGAAAATGAAAGTCTGGATCAGGAAGTAAGGGAATCTTCGAGTTTAAAGGGTAACAAAGATCGTCAAACACTAGTGTTGGATTGGAGAGGTGAGCAAACAATATTGTCCATCATGCAATTTCTAAAATTCAATAAGTGTTGGATGGGAGAGGTGAGAAAAAAAAAAACTGAAACATAGGACCATGACATGCTATATATCAAGGCATTATGCACTGTGGAATAACTTTTCACAATTGCATATTCCAGACTAGTTGAGGTATTCAAACTGTGGAAAAAATAGGTTCTATACGGCCTACGGATATGTATCATGCTCACACCTATAAAGATGTGAACTTTGCATTCCTTTAGAATAAAGAAAGCTCAAGGAAACTATAGATAATGAGTCGAGCCAAGTACTAACTAATTAGCACTAGGCATAAGTTATGCTCACCAATGGAAAGAGGAATATAAATACTTCTCGTATCAGAGTCCTAAGGATGGATTATAAAAACCGTAAGAAGCTAGAAAGAAGTTTGTATTGCTTTAATGACAGTAGCATTCTTGGACATTAAAATAAGACTTAATTAATTAAATAAGTAGAAGTTTCAAAATACAGTAAGCTGTACTGATGTACCATTATCAATATCAAACACCCAATATCTATAGCGGCCGCTCCAGGCTCTATTAACTACTCTGTCCTCCAGGGGCGAACGCAGAAAAACTAATCAGGAATAGATGATTGATAGATAGATTATGTTATGCATGTATAACCCACTCACAAATAGTCTGAATTGTGGGAGTCAGAACCCATAACCACATACTGACTAGTTATATACCTGATGAGGCCTCAATTTTGCTAATCAGACACTATGGTAAGATCATATTGTAAGACATGTTGAAAAGTGTTTCACAATAGCAAGCATACTTTGCCTGGAACCTAGTGCAAGACAAAAACATTGTGCAGTTGAAACGCACCCTGATGACGCTAACTGCACATTCATTTCATGCTGCTGAGTGAAATGCAGCTATACATGGCCAAATGTATATATAAGCCAATTGTACAATACATATCAGGAAACCCCAAAACATTTCCATACTTAACCAGAAAACCCAAAAACATTTCTATACCCAACCATTCCCAATATACCTTTGTATTTACAAAAATTTTGTTCTAGAAATTTTAATGTAAAAGTTAGCATGCAATGGAGTATATTATAAAACTGATGCCGGAGTAACAGAGTGAAGTTGCAGAGGGCTTGAAGGTGAAGAAGCATTCTCATTCTCCACTACTTGAACACCATCACTATCAGCATTTGCCTCTCCACCGTCAGTTCTACATTTCTTCTCCTCCTCGTTCACAAGCTCAGATGAACTTTTTCTCTTCAAACCACTTTCATGGTGGCCTTCGGTCTGTTCATCTGTGTTGTCCCCATTGCTCTCAGCCTCCTCTTTCTTGCGTGCGGCTTTCAGGTCCGCTTGCAGTCTCTCTATCACCGCCTCAACATCTCTGTTTACCTACATCAAAAGAAAAAAGTATATATTCATTTGGAGTGAAATACAACTATTAAATCTAAAGAAAAAGTCAAAACAACTTATAGATACTAATGGCACAGCGCAAATTACTAGTGCTATCGCATAGCCAAAGCATTGTGATATTGCATAGTGCAATAAGCGCAACTTCTGAGGTTTAAGTAGAGCAGCATGTAATAATTGATGCGCATGATTGAGCCAACAAATTTCAATGATATTTAGCAAAATTAGTGCAAGAATGACTAAAAATGACAAAAATAATTTTTACACCAACTTGCAGGAAAATTCACCTTTTGTTAAAAACTCATACTTTCTGATTAACAAAGAAAGATATTTATGAAAGAAAAAATTGTAACATAAACTTAAACAAATTTAGTAATGATTATCATCATCAAGGATAGACAGCCTAGCTATGTTTCCTGACACAGACTGTAACGCACAATAGCCTAGCAAGCACATCAACTGAGCTGATTCACAAACAGTTGTGCCTTGTTATGCTATAAACATGCAACTACATCATGCGCTATTAATAACTTAAGAACCAGCTTAGAACTTGTGCACAAGGATAAATAATTCACGTATATATGAATTGAAGTACCTGAGGATTTTGAAGAAATGCTGAAATATCAGTTGGGCAGGAAGGGCATTTCAAGACATTCTTCTGTGCGCGTAGTTTGCGCCCATTTTGACACTTCCTCTCTGTTTCAAATGCTTTTCCAGCAAAAGCAGTTTCCAGACAGGCCTTACAGTAGTTGTGAGCGCAGGGAGTGGTGAGAGGAAGGTTCATCACTTTCTCGCAGATGAGGCAGCTGAACTCTGCAGGAAAAGACTAAATAATTAATCGACATAGTTAATGGAATCAAAACAAATTTGACAAGGAATTTGAATATTTTACTGAACCGATGAAGGGCGGACGTTAGTACAATGTATAAGTTCACAACTAGCCAGCCAGTGCTCCTTCAGATGTAGGATAGCTCAGGTATACAAATTTCATACCTTTCAACAGCTTCTCAATCATTGAAATATTCTGCGCTTTCCTTATGACCTTCCTTGCAACCTCTCTCTCCTCAGGATTGACGTTCACAACCTTTTCTTCACTGGGGGGCGGTGGCTTTATCCATTTCCAGCAACCAGCTTCAGCCTGAAATGAAATTAAACATCAGTACCTAAAACAGTTATGGAAAATCTTTTATACAAAATTTGTGAGATACATGTTACATTAAAAGGCTGAGGAATACTTACATCATAATCCCATGATGGACCTTCGGTCCTTTCAGAGACATCAGTTGCTTGTTTCAGCTCAGGAATAACTGGCAACTGTCTAGGCCGATCTCCATGTTCATCACTGTGAAATAAAATGTTGATACTGTTTGAGCAATTATCCAGTTAATTAAATATTCACATAACAGAAACAAAGTCAAAACCTCGTCCATGGTGCAGGCTCATTGTCACATCTAACGAATAGGTATCTGCAGACCTTTTTTCCCTGATGATGGAAACAAATTCAATAATTATCCTAAAGCAGCAAACTAAATCCTAATATAGAATCTAGATTAGCAGAAAAGTTTCACCTGTATTCCATCTTTCCTCCAACATTTCTCAATTCTATAGACCCCATCATAGCGGTACCCCTTCTCGGGGGCATAGGATGACCGCTTATCCTTCTCCGATCTGTTGAACAATAAATGAAGGCCTTTATTTTTCAATTAGCTGTAACTCCTAGATGCATTACCTAAGTGATCTTATTGGTACACCAGGATATTATGGTAGAAGTTAGACCCCAAAGGAACAGAAAGACCAAACCACATGACATGTGAAGCATAGCTGCAGCAATTGGCACATAGAGCACCGAAAGTTCAAAAATATGGCTCTGTACTTTTCATGTATAGACTATAGAGTGCAGAAATAACTTTTGGTTGGCCTGTATACACATGTTTGTTAACAACTTTTTAACAACCATAAAACATTAACATAAATAAAGAAGAAACTCTGCTCCAGTTGCACTCCTAGTGCACAGGCAAGTCTATGGAAAAGAAAATTGCATTCTTCGAAAAAGTAAAAGAAACTAGTAGGGAATTATAGCTTTTACTTAACAATTGGAAAGTTATTGCAAACAAAGATCTAACACTAAAAACAAACTTCATCATTCTCATTGTCAATATATAAATCCTACATATGGTAACTACGTTTTATAGGGCAATAACTGAAGAGTGGTGCCGCATCTTCTTGAAAACCTGCAGCACATAGCCTACAAGATGCAGAAACTATGCACTGGTCTGCAAGGCACAAATATTGCGAAAACTATGCACTGGTCTGCGAGGCACAAATATTGCTAAAACAATGTGCCTTGCTCTATAGACTGCACCAAGCATGCTGTTAAAAAACATGGTTTGAATTAAAATCATGATTAACTTGTATCTTGCTTGATTTTACGCTGATAATATTAACTAAGTAAAGAAAGTTCTATTTTCTGCAGAAATTATAAATTGGAGCTTAGGTTACGTATTAAATTTCCCACTGTTGTAGAAAGGTAAGATGATAAATGTTTAGTTTAAACATACAAGTCTTGTTCACCAACGATCCAAAGAAACACCAGGGCAAAACTATTACAGAAAAATTGGGATATTTAGAAATAAAAATTTACCAGGTAGGATATTCTGCAGTATACTGAGGAACCAAGAAGGACAATTACAGTGATACTGCGCAGAGGTAAAATATCCAACCCGATGATAATAAAGAAGAATTAGTATCTCTGTGTTTACCTGACTACACGAACCGGATAGCCATTGTTACAGCTAACCCGCAGAGCCTGATTTTGTTCCTTGAACTCTTGATCAAATGACTGCTCCTTGTTGGTGCGTTTGTTTCCACTTAGATCTCTTCCACCACTGCAACAGACACAGGATAAAACTTAAAACAACAGAAAATAGAACTAGCACTGTATGGTCAGATATCACTGAGGATGAGATACCTAAAATTGATAGAGAAATAATAATAAATATGTGATGCTGCATGCTGGAAATCCCAGTAATACAAAATACAATGGTGTAAGATAATGGCAGGCAGAAGTGCAGTGACAGACAGATCACAGATATAATAGTAGAACAGGAGCAAAACAGGCAGTTGCTAACCGCAGATGATAACATAGAGGCCAGATGCACAGAACAAGCTGCGAGAGAAATGCGCTGAGACTCAATGTCTTTATACGGACCATTTATAAGGACAAAACTTTATCTAGGAGAATAGTTTACCTAAGTTTGAACAGAATGAATTTGAACTAAATAGCTAAACATTACTTAATTTACAGAGATGGAATTATGGCATAAGAATTACAAACTCTGTATCCTGTTTCATTACTGTATAAATTGCTATATAATTAATATTCAAGTCCATTACTTAAAAGTTCCAAGCACATGTTACTAACCTTCCAGTGTAGATAAACCATTCACCGTTGTCCTCGTCATCCTCATAACCCCCAGAAATTACAACAGACTGGGCACCTAAATGTGCCCTTCCAGCTATTCCAGCTACAGGAGGATAATGCACACCCCACTGCCTAACATCCATACGCATAGCCCAGGTTTCTCCAACCAAGACGCCCTGATTCCTCTCTGGATCATTTTCTGCAGGGATAGGTCCAAAGTGATCTTTAGGTAGAGTGACCATAATTCTACCACTAGCAGCATTGGCCATTCCAGGCTTCTGGGCCCGTTCTGTAGTATATGCCTTATCAGGACGGTCTTGATCATGCAAAAACCGGTACACATTTTGCGGACCTCCTGATACGATTGATCTCGACAATTTGGCCAGTCGAATGGCAGTTACAATTTTGGAGTTGATCCGAGGCTGAATGGCCATTGCGCGGGGAATACTACTGCGACATTTTGCACAAGTCTGTTTTCCTTGTTTCATCCACTTCGCAAAGCAATTTAAGCAAAAATTGTGTCCACATGGTGTCTGAAACATCAGAAAAGAATGTTAGGGGCAAATAAGATAACATAAAACAGTGTAATCTCTTAGTTTATATAATGAGATATGTAAACTTAATGTCAAACTTGCTACCAAGACAGCGGCAGAAGTATGTGCTTTTGGCAGCATTGACTCATTTAAGAATCAAAAATTTGATACTTGTAAAAAGAATCCATTTATCTGATCAATTAATGTTCTTTCTACAAACAAAGACCAATTGGTTTTTTCAATAAACACCAATGTACTACTCTCCGGGCACTACAATAAGATGTATGGTAACTGATAAGTATCAGAGAATAGTACTCAGTAAGAGTATCCTACTTTTTTGGTGAAGCAATTAATTAAAGCTCTCTGAAATGGAAACAAAAGCCGCTGTTTTATACTCTAAACAGGAAATCGCATACCATGGTTCAAAATGACAAGAAGAGCATTATAAATAAATGACAGGAAAAGGGTCTCACACACTGGAAGTGGTACTATATTAATGCTCATGTTATATTGTATGGCATTACATGAAATCAACAAGTAATTTGATGAATCAAATGAGGTAAAAACTTTGTAGTTGATCCATATACAAAATATAATATATATGTATCTCGTGTTTTCTCACACATGGTTGAAATATATCAGAATACGGAAGAGTAAATCCCTTTTCAACATATATAACCTAGTATGAGAAAATGTGCATATTTGAAAACCATATCACAAAAGAGCTACTTCTATAAAATCGTCAACGCATATCTAAAAACAAACAATTAAGTACTCAACAAATAAGTTGTCAAGTAAATTATTTATACTATTTGATCATTTATACCCAGTATCAGACATGTAATTTAACAGCCTTCACTGACAAGTTTACGCATACATTTAGAAAAAAGAACAGCACAGAACCTCAGAAATAACTACGGACTGAATAAACGTCTTACAACATTAAACAAAAACAATCACACATTAAAACTCCTTACAAGTTCAGTTAGCAAAGACAACAAACAATGTGAAATTCCAAAATTTTCAACCATTACAGCCTTTATGAGAACTCTATAAATCTATTTGCACACATTAAGAATAGAAACACTAAAAAAAAACCTCAGAGAAAGCCTTCTCACCCAATAAAAATCAGGGTAGGCTACACGAACCAACAAAGAATCACTTGGGGTCACATACAGCTATTAATATTCTCCACGTGTATACGCTCCTTCATTACGTATTGTGTTTATTCACTTCATTTCCACACCGTTTATTAGAGAACGATATACAAAAACAGAAGCTATACTAACATAGACACACAATCAATAGATTCAATACACAAAGAAGTACACACAAATTCATTAAGCAAATACAGTAACAAGCTAAATTGTTCAATCAACAAGATTTCGCACAACATATACACACAATCCATTACACAGACATACAGGTCCAGTTTGCAAAGCCAATAAACAAAGCAGGCATCATCAATTTCGCAAAACATGCACAATCAATTACACAAACAAGTAGGGTACTAAATTAACATAAGGTTTCGATGTTATACCGTCACAGGCCTCTCAGGAAGCTCCATACAATAAGAACACTTAAAAATCTCCTTGAGCACCCCCAAAACATCTATCCCCTTCTCTTCTCCATCCTCTTTCCCCTCTTCCTCATCGGCATTGCTCTCCGCGCGGCCGTTCAACAACCGCTGCCTCTTCCTTGCCTTCTCCTTCTCCGTAAGCGAATAATCCGCCTCGATCTCTCTAATCCTCGCCAACAAATCCTTCTTCTCAGCATTTTCCGGCGCCGGATCTCCTGTCAGACCGTCTCCGGTACAATCGGGGCATTCGAATTTCAACGCCAACGCCATGTTCTCAGGCGGAGAGGAGAGGCAATCGACGTGCCAAGGGGTGGCGCACGTGACACACGTGAGGGTGGATTCCTCCGTCGGCTTTGATTTACAGAGCATGCAGTTGCCATCGGAGTCGAGAGGGAGCTGAGGAGCACGGATTTGATCGGCCATTGGAGGAATGTGAGTGGTTTTGAGAAATGTGAGTGGTTTTGAGAAATTGGGAGTGGTTTCGAGAGAATGAGAGTGGTTTTGAAGAGAAGAAGGGTTTCTTTCGGTGAGTTTTGTTGTGTGAGAGAGAGAGCGTGTCAAAAGGTGGCTACAAATAGGTGCTTAAAGTAGCGGGAATTAATGAGGTTTGAATGTGAAAACATATGATATATGATGACACTCACTCTATCCAACCATACTATATTAATGTATACTCCATACTTACTCTCATTGTCTCATAAACTAATACTAGTAACTAATTAAATTTTAGTTTCCATAGACAAAATAGCAAGGATTCAACTTTGGGAAGAAAATTAAACTACTAGTACTACTTTTTCTTTTTCTGTCGATTTTCTTTTATAACAAAATGACAGAGAGAACGAAGTGTAAAATACAGTGTCCGATGTCGGTACAGTTGGCATGCTCTGTTGATGTAACTATATGTGTATGCTAAGAGAGTGACTGTCGATGTGGTTCAATAACGTTGCTCGCTTAACATTTTGATTCTTGCTCTGTTTTATAGCACATTTGTCTTTTCCCGCTCGTTTACTTTGGTTTGAAAAGAAGAAAATTGCATGCGCTTTGAAGAAGTATCGGTGGTAGATAGCAGATTTACCGAGAGAATTCTAGTAGGGTCCACACGTAATATAAAACGTATTTTGTTTTTTGTAGCACATTGGTCTTTTCCCGCTTGTTTACTTTGGTTTGAAAAGAACAAAATTATATGCGCTTTGAAGAAGTATCGGTGGTAGGTTGCAGATTAACCGAGGAATTCTAGTAAGGTCCACACGTAATATAAAACGTATTTAGAAGAAGTAAGTGTTAAGTATAAAATTGATTTTACGCGCCAAATATGATTTCAAAACAAATTGAAGGAATGAAGCTTTACCGGTGCATTCAACTCAACAGTAATGATACGAACAACTTGTGGGTACATGATAAAATACGGAAAAGTTGCTAAAATATCATCAAAGGTGAGTATGGTGTTCAAAAATCAACTTCCAACGAGACTTATCCTTTGTGTACATGGAGTTACCATATCCATATCGTAGGTAAACATGTAACCAAAGACTTGAACAAACTCGTTTATGCATAAAATTCCTGCTTCCTGCTTCCAGATGTAGATCATCGATTTGCCTCCTCGAATGAGTGATTTCTTTCCTTCTTTTGAAGATTTAACCTCACATTTTATCGAGCATCCTCCTGCTTCTCTCTTCTCCTCTAGTTTCTTATTGTGTTCCAAGATTTTGTTTTCAAACTATTGGGATTTGCTTCCAATGAGAGTTTAGATCCTTTGATTTGCAGATCCTTTCTTTTAATTATTAATTATGGTTTTTGGGTTTATGTCGCATCTTTTCTTTTTTTTATCCCAAGTTTACTCGCATATATACATCTTCAGTGATTAATCTTCTTCATCCTCCCATCCTAACTACTTTTACTCTCTGTTCTCTCTTTTTTATGGCTTGCAGGGGCTCTGGTTCTTTTCTCACTCACCTTTTATACCATTTTCGGCTATCCATTCTCAACATGGCTGATGAACTTGTTTAAAAAATGTCGAAATTTCTTCACTTGACAGACGAAGAAGCTGATGGTGTGCAAGTACCAGTGGAAGCATGGACTATAACAAATGAGAATCTCGCCTTGTTTCTGGTCGGACGAACCCTGTCAAAAAGGGAAATCCATCTTGATTCTTGTAAGCAGCTACTGACTAATAGTTGGAGTTTGATCCACGGTATGGAGATTCGTAAACTCAATGATGAACGACTCCTCTTTCAATTCAACCATGAACAGGACAAGAAGAGAGTTCTTGCTAATGGACCTTGGTACTTTGAAAAGAACTTGATCATACTGGCTCTGTTAGAGGATGGTGACGATCCATCATTGGTGAATCTCAACTCAGCTACTTTCCATGTTCTGGTCTCGGGTTTACCTTTCAGTATGATGCATAGGGTTATGGCGACGGTTATTGGTAACGGGATTGGTTCATCGATCTACCTATTGAAAATCAAACAAACGACGGGGGCATGTTCTTGTGTATCAAGGTCAGTTTGGATATCACTAAGCCACTCAAGAGGGCTCTACGTGTCAAATGTGTCAATGGCAAACCAATCATGGTTACTTTCACGTATGAGCGTCTTCCTAATTTTTGTTATCGATGTGGCATAATTGGTCATTTACTCAAGGATTGTAAGATTCAGTTCGAGATTGAAGCAGCTTGTGGCGATGTGTCTGAAGATACTATGGAATGGGGTCCTTGGCAACGTGCTCCTACAAACTCACAAAGGAATCGCTTATTGGGGGGAACGAAGCAGTCTTCAGCAACAAGATTAATTTTCGTTGATCGAAAACCTTCGCCGGTAAACCCCTGTGCTGAATCTAGCACCACATTTGGTAAGTTTGGGATTGTTAATGAATCCCCCCAATCTCAGGCCATTATTGTGGCTCCTACAGAGAAAGTTGACCAACAAGCCTCGAAAATGGAAGGAATTTTACATTCAATTCCTTTGTCTCCTCAATCACTCCAGCATACCTTTTTTAACACTCATCATCGTAATCTTGTATCGTGGACTTCGTTCCACTCACAAGCGTCAAATTCTTCCTCGGCAGATTCTTTTTTGTAGGCTTTTTCATCAATTTTGTTTCAATCGACTTTCAATTAATCGAATTCACGTGAAATTGGAGTTAGGTTAATTGTAACTTGGTACTGATTTGCACACCCGCTATCTAATTTACATTTAGTACCTTAATCATAAATAGTTATTGATAAATAGTACCTAAATTGGACGCGACTACTCTGGAGTACCAAAATCGGAAATGTCTCACTGTGGAGTACCAAAAATGAATTTTACCCCTCGCGTACACGCATAGTTAATGACTTTTATAATAAAAAATATTATATATATATATATATAGGGTTGAAACTTGTTTTTGCCCTTCGCCTCTAAGACGAGCTGCATTGCAGCTCGTCAGCCTGCTCTCCTGTCACATAGTGACGGGAGATCAGTTTAAAGTGTCCCATATTTTTTTATTTTTTTTAAATTTCAAATTCCGTTTAATTTTTAAACGGCTATTACTTTTAAAATAAAATTGCAAAAAATAAATAAAAATCACTAACGGCTTTATTTTTCCGAGATGAAGATCTATAAAATGAGACCAGTATTGACTATGCTTGGATCATCCCATCTCCAACTCCTCTTTCTCTCTTAATTAAACTTAAAACACTCTCTTCACTAAAAAACACCATATCCACTTCGATTTTCCGACGACATGGACAAAAACTTGTTTACTCCGGAGACTCTCAAGTGGATGCAAGAAAACACACCCGAATCCTACCAAGAGTTGATGCAAAAGCTCAACGAAAACACTTCTCAACAACCCCAACCGAGCTTCGTTCGCCCTTTGTTCCAAAGCTCCTACCAAGACCCCTACACTCAAAATTACCATTCTCCAACCTCCCAAACACCAATATTTCCGCAAGCACCGGAAGTTGTTCCTGAAACGCAGCCGGAAATTCAACCAAACCGAAGGCGTGGGAAAGGGAAAGCCAAAGACACGGAAGCAGGGACGGCCAATAAAGGGGAAGGACGGAGCTCACTCTACAACACGAATGAGGACTTGGTTCTCATCTCTTGTTACATGGTTGTTAGCGCAAATCCGATCATTGGCACGAATCATAGGTACGCAAGTTTGTTCAAGAAAGTCGAGGAGAAGTTCAAGGATGTGCGGAGGGATGGGAAGATGTCCGGTATGGAAAAAAAGCGGAGTCATGATTCACTTCGTCTCAGATTTAAGCGGATGAGAGATGACATTAATTGGTGGTTGATTTGTGTGGATCGTGTTACTAGGGTTGTCGACGATCGGAGTGGCTACAATGAAGCCAATGTAACTGAAACAGCCCAGGAATTCTACAAAGAGAAGTCAGGTTGTAACGTCGGATTCATCTTGTTCAAGCTGTGGGATGCCATGAAACAGTACCCAGAGTGGGAAACGAGGATGAACTTGGAGGAACAATACAAGAAGGCCGCAACAACTCCAAGGGTTGAGGTTCCGGATGATGATGATCAACCAATGGAATCAGCAGATCCTAGTAGTGGGAGCAAGGGCCATAGTGAGGACAGTGTCACGACTAACAAACGACCTATGGGTCGTGACAAGGCAAAGAAGATGGCTAGAGGTGGTAGTTCTGGAAACTCCTCAATGGATGCAATGAGCGAGGGATGGGTTAACTTTAATGAAAGTTATCCCCAATACCTTGAGTTGGTAAGACATAAGATGGAGTTTGCCCGCCAAAAGGAGGAACTTAGTATGAAGGAGAAGAAGATGGACATGTGGATGAGACTTATGGGGAACTATGCCAACTTGACCCCAGAACATAAGGGAGTTTGTGATGCACTGCAGAAGGAATTGTTTCCGTCCGAGTAATGGCTGAAGTTGGGAGCTTGTTTTAGTTTGCTTGTTTTTCAAATTATGCGAGGTGTGACTTGTTTGTTTTTTACTTTTCGAAGTGTGGATGGTTTTTTACTTCCCGAAGTGTGGCTTTTTTGTGTTTTACTCTTCCAAGTGTCCGTTGTAACAAAATCAGTGTGCTTTGAATTTGAATTTGAATTATTTGAATTATTTGAATTAGGGAAAGTAAGTCTTGTGATTTATCCTTACTTTGTCAGGCATCTTATCTTTACTTTGTCAGGCATCTTGTCTTCAATTTCTCAGACATCTTATCTTCAATTGATGAGGCATCCAATGCATTGTGACTCAGCTATGACTAAGAAATGAGTCACACATCTCCCACAACTTGTCTATATAATGCAACCATAGAACACATTTTCAGATACAACAAACTACTTGCATTCATCCATTCTTCCATTATCTTAACTAAATAGAAAACACTCTATCTACTTCAATTTTCCAAAGATAATCATGTCCAATTCATCATCTGATGATGAAAGCTTGCTTGGTTCTTCTTCATCCAATCCTTTCGCACAAATCCAAAGCATGATAATACAAAACGTACCAAATATGATCCAACAATTCCAACAACAACAACAACCGGACGAGCCACGACGGCCTAAGAAGAAGCGTGCTTACATTAACAGAAGTCGAGAAGAGCGTGGCAAACTATTGGAGAAAGACTACTTCGGGGTTAACCCACCATATGCAGATAAATTTCGACGGAGATTCCGAATGGAGAGGCCGTTGTTCGAACGGGTGATTGCTGGTGTGATGCGTCAAGATGATTACTTTGTGTGCAAGCCAGATGCTCTTGGCCGACTGGGGTTAACCACACTACAAAAATGTACTGCAGCCATTCGCATGCTAGCTTATGGGGCTTGTGCTGACTCGGTTGACGAGTACTGCCGGCTTAGTGAAAGCACGGCTCTCATGTGTCTTTCACGTTTTTGTGACGCTGTGGTGGCTTAGTTTGGTCAAACATACATGCGGAGGGCCAATGAAGCCGATGTTCGAAAGATTCTGGCAATCAACGCTGCAATAGGATTTGTGGGCATGCTTGGGAGTATCGACTGTATGCACTGGACATGGAAGAACTGTCCCAAGGCGTGGCACGGTCAATTTCAAGGCAGAAGCAAAAAGTCTACCCTTGTTTTAGAAACAGTAGCATCCCAAGATACTTGGATATGGCATTTATTCTTCGGGATTTCCGAAAAATACAATGACTTGTCGATCGTGCAACGTTCACCAGTGTTCGACGATCTCCTGAACGGCACGACACCTCAGGTCAACTTTGAGTTCAATGGCCATCAGTACAACATGCCTTACTACCTAACCGATGGCATCTACCTAGCTTAGGCTACATTTGTTCTTGCCATCCCGAATCCGGTAACGCACAAAGAAGCCAAGTTCTCTGAGCGTCAGGAGTCTTGTCAGAAAGATGTGGAACATGCTTTCGGAGTACTGCAAGCACGATTTACAATTATACGAAATCCAGCCCTTGCACACGATAGGGCCACACTCAAAAAGATTATGGATTGCTGCATCACACTCCATAACATGATAGTTGAGGATGAGCGCCACAAATACCTAAACTATGACAAGGAAATCGAAGAGTTCGAACAAGATACCCGTGAGAATGTACGCCATGTGATTGACGGAGTTTGTATCCGACGAGTGCAATCTATAATAAATTCTATCCTGGAATACATGAACTTTTCACGGCAAATGCACAGTAGGTGCACGCATGAAGAACTCCAAGCAGACTTGATGGAACATATTTGGAGGATGCTTTGACTGTGGAGCTTGCCTAATTGTGTAGTGTGTGTTTGTTAGTTTAATGCATTTGTGTGTTGTGTGTTTGTTGCATTTCCATTTGATTTTTAAATTCTCTACAGTTTGTTGTAATATATTCTTGCTCAATAAATTATAAAACGAGTTCTAAAAATGCAATTTTATTAATTTCAACTTCTAAACAATCTTATAATATGTTAAATATGTTTAAAAAATAAAAATTGAAATTTCATGACGGCACGATGACGCGTCACCAATGCAGCAAAATCTCATCACGGATCCCGTCACCCGCCAGTGGTTCTTGGTCTCTCGCGATTCAGAATCATGGCCGATGGTATCCTTTTTCCATTTAGCTAAAAAAATTTCTTTCTTTCTTTTAATATGTTGAATTTCGGTTAAGAACTTTCACCAGGCTGTTGTATTGTATGTGTTTGGATCGATCTCAGGTTTCCTGTTTGTAACCCTGTTCGTGGGTTCTTCTTCTTCTTTTAATATATAGTAAGTATATTATAGTGATAGATCTGGTTCTTTATTCAATGAATCATGATATTTTGCTGCTGATATAAACCAACTTTTTAAAAATTAAATTAAGGTTTCAAGATTGGGTTTTTGTTTCTAAGTTATTCTCCTTTGGTTTTGTTAGATCGAATTTGTTGTATTCCTTTACTCTGTGCTATAGACTCTGCAGGTTTGGTATCCGGCACTGAGGAGGAAGAGGAGACTGTGGAAGTGTCATTGGATTCATTACCTACCACAATTACAATGACACTACTGGTTCTTTGCTCAGAATTCTTTTTTTCCCCTCATGTTTATGTTTACTGAAGCCACCCATGTCTCTCTTGCAGGAATGGAAGAAAATTTTGGATGTACTCGAGTTGTATCCCAATGGTTTCCCTAATGGCCTCAAGTTTCCTTCAAGCAAGTCAACTAGTTTCCATTTTTCTAGTGTTAATTCTTTACATCAATGAAAACTAACCTGTGCTTTCATATATTTTTTCTTCTTTTCTACTTTTTTTTATTACTACTTTATTATTATTATGAGCCCGCCAAACACTCATACAAAAAATCAAAAAGTTGAATGTAGAAATTCATTGGGACTGCGTTTAGTAGCATGATCCAAATCTTAATAGCAAGATATATAAAACCTATATTGATATTATATAAACCCATATAAAAACATGTTTAGTAGATATTATTACAAATCTAATCTATTTTTAATATAATGAACTATGTTAATACCATTTAACTACTTTAACAAAAGATGACGTATGACTTTTCAAAATTCAATCACGTCATACTTGAGAAGTAGCACAGCTAAATTCTCTCCACCATTAGATCAAATCAATCTCCACCATCCATAATGGAGGTGGTTGTGTATATAAAGAGGTAGTAAAGAGAAACAACAGTTAAAGATTAGAAACAAACTAAAAATTGCAGTTGATCCTTATTCATCAAAATCAATTCTAAAACATAAATGTACTTGTAGGTACTTGAAGGCCTGGTTCCCTAGACATGGCATCACGTAACACTCTACTATCTGCAGCTGATCCTTCCCATCCAGATAAAACATAAATGAAGTTCATATTCTTGTCGCACACGGCTAACACATTTGTGGAGATTTCACCTTTTCGAGATCTGTACCTATTTTGAACTGTAAGTGGCACACGCACCTTCACATGTGTTCCGTCTAATGCACCCAAACATCCCTACAAAACATAGGTATTACTGTTGAGGGATAAAACCTCAAACACCAACACTACTACTATAAGTAACCTAATCTAAGATCCACCTCCAACTTGAAGTCCGAGAGAAGGCTTGTCCGAGCAAGAGTACCTGAAAGGACTAAGTGGGGGGGGGGGGGGTTAGAATGGATTACCCGGATTGCCTAAGTCAATCCGGAAGGAGGCTTTACTCAAAGGAGAGATGAAAGCTCTCAATGCAATAGTAGCGGGAAAGGTTAAGATATCAAGAGATACTTGTTATTATGGAATTATCACTTGCCTTAAGGTCTTGGACCTTGTGCTATATTTATAGTTATCATATACTTATGAAGTAGCTCATAAGATGATGCCAAGTGTATGCCTCAGATTTGGACACCAATGCTACCTTTGGCCCATGGCCCATTAGTGAATAGTAATCCAATACTAATTAATGGGCCGGGAGGGTAGTTTGGTCCTTTCCCTCTGAGAGTACTGTTCCGCACGTTGGGTCCGTGTTAGTCCCTCGGACAGACCTGTCTGCTTGGTTGATCTGCCCTTGGGTGACTCTGGATGTCCGAGCCTAGAGTCTTACGGAAGTATCTCAGTGGTTCTGTTATATACGTTTGGGCTTATCGTGATGGTGGCGTCCAAGATTTCCTCGCGTCCGGTCCGTTTGGCATCTCTGTACTGGCGTGGCCAGGTTTGTAAGTCCTTCTCCCAGCTAGCTCGGACTAGCTTTAAGGTTGTAGTGACCTTTAGCGTACTGGTCGATTCACTTTGGGCGGACCATGTGAGGTCGGACCAGTACTGAATTGGATAATTAAGTCGTGATGCGCTTTAGGACACGCTCTATGGCGCCCTTAACGGATTGGACACATGTCCGTAACAACATATGTCCCCCTAGTTTCCAAGTATCTTAGTAGAAGATAGTTGGTAACTATGAAAAGAACAAGTGTGTTGTGGAGCGTGTCCGAATCGTTAACTGAAGAAAGGTAAAAGATCCCTTCTGTTTGAGATCCGTCATCCGTGTTCCGTGTTCAGGAATTGAATATATCTCTCTCCCCCCCCCCCCCCCTTTTCCTTCTACAGTCCGGATTAACGGAAGTGTTCGGACTGTAGATGGAAAAGGTATTTGTAATCGAGATATATAGTTCCGAGTACGGTTAGGATGTAGTGTAGCCCTCTGGAGACTGTCCGTTAGACAGCTTTGTCAAACTGATCCGTCTGGGTCGCTGATCCGTAAGCCCAAGAGGCCCAATAGGTTGTGTGTTCGGCTCGTGGAAAGATCCCAGTAAAGCGACACGATCGCTGGATCAGTGACGACATCGACGGTTAGAGGCCCGATTGATGTGACACGTCTGTCACGCGTTAGGTGCGACGTACTGACAGCAACCCTTTCGTGGAACGGTGTAACCCTTGGGTCAAAAAGATCTGACGGTTGGGATTCATATTGGAGGCCTTCGAGCAGAAAATCCTTGGAATCCAGAAAAGCCTTCATCGACTTGTCGACAAAGTTCTCCTGCCAGTCGAGGTCCGCCTTAATCTCTTCCCAGCTAGTCTTCAGCTTATGGAACTTCACTTCGTGCTCTTTCAGTCGCATCTCCAATTGCTTCACCTTCTCCGCCTCATCCGCGGAATTGGCCACAGCCTTGTGGAGGTCCTCCTCAATGGTAGCGCGTTCAGCGGCCTTCCATTGCATGGCCCTGACGAAACAGCCGAGCTACAAGAAGTCCGTAAGAATATAAGTTGCACTTCTATCATACTAAGAACAAACTAAGAAGAGCATCCAAAGATTACTTACCCGTTGGTATAGCCCATCCAACCCTTCGACCCGCTCAACCTCAGGGAGTCCGCAAGCCAGCTCGTACTCCTTGTCAAGAGCAACTTGGTCAACAGGAAGGACAGCGGACAATTGTTGTCTCTTTGCTGCGGGAGGAGCCTCCGAAGTTGCTCCTCTCTTGCGTCCCGAGGTAATGGCATCCTGCATCAACACCTCCCGTTGTGGTGCGCAGAAGTGAAGCTCGGGACTTCAAGCGGTGGCGCCCGAAACGGGGTTTTGCCCTTGTCGCACCGCCAAGGCCTGAGAATCCTCTCCAGCCTTGTTCCGCCTTTCTTCCTCCGTGGCAAAAACTGCGGCATTCTTCGAATCTGACATGGGAAGACCCGCGGAAGTGTTGATGATTTTGGTCCTCGACCGTGGCGACCTCCGTGGCTTTGCCGCTCTCTGCAACTTTTTCTTTTCGCGGAGTGTCGACATGATGTAGTCGAACCAATGAGCTGCACAATAAACCAAAGGCGTTAGATACAGACGGGTTAAAGAAGAATTATCAGAATTGTGGAAATACGTAATCAAAATAGAGTATATCGAAGAAGAAAGAACGCCAAGTTTCAAGTCAACGAATCCTTACTAAAGTCCGTCTTCCCTCCTACATCCATCGCACCGTTAGTCCGCATGTAGGGAAGTGGTCGATTAATCCGTGAAACGGATAAGTAGGTGGGTCATGCTTTTGTGGATTGCCGCCACCCACGGAGCCACGTTCTTCGGAAGGGGCCAATCCGGATACTCCCTTAGGAATTTTGTTGGCCCCATCGTTTCGCCGCCTCTCGGACTTCACGGTTTCAGAGCCATCCATAAAAATGAACTTATCCCACCACTTGATCCCAAATGAAAATGGAGTCCGAGATAAAATTGTAGGGTTTCCTATTCATGAAAGTATAGAATAGTGGATTCCCCGGACTGAACGAGACGTGGAAGAGCTGCCTAAAGTTCTCAAAATTTACGGGCTGCCCTTTCTTCTTACAAAAAACTACAAAGCAAATAAGGTTACCCAGGGACTTGGGGATAACCTGACTCGGACATATACCAATATGGTTCAGAATGTTTTTCAGTTTTGTGGCAATGGGGATCTTCCATCCGCAGGAGAAGGCCACCTCATGCACGCACATATATCCAGCGGGAGGGTTATAGAATGCATGCCCGGGCTCGGGAACCATGATTTCTACGGAGTCAGGGATCTCCCACTTTCGCCTCCACTCGGGGATGTCCTCCGCCCTAACCCTGGATGGACACGTAGGAAGAAGTCCGTCCGTGTTTAGTTCGGGCAGCTTTCTGATCTGCCCGTCTTTGATTCGGGAAGCTTTCGCACCACGACCTTCAATTAATGGAAGACTGGACTGAACGGGCGCAGCAGGGTGTAGTGCAATCCGCCGACTGGATCGTCTAGGGGGACGAGCGACAGGAGATCCTTCTCCTTCTTCCTCGCCCTCATATTCCTCTTCCTCACCATCTTCTTCCTCCTCGATGACACCTTGGTCTCCGGATGTGCTTGGACGGACCTGTCTCTACCAGAACACGGTCCTCCACTCCAGCCTCGAACATCTCCACGTCATCAGCCTCATGCCCGCTGTCGCCTGCCCATTCAAGTTGAAGCTCATTCGGATCTATAGGCCCTCCCACACCGCCTATAGTCCGAGATTGGACCAACGTTCTCGCCTCATTAACACCTTCTTCGACCACTGGCCCGTCCGTCGGAGGATTGACTGTTTCATGGGTTCCGTGCCTAGCGTCGGAATCTCTGGAAGAAAAGACATCCACGAGATAGTCTTCTACGGACACGTTCACATCCACGGATTCACCGCCCGAATCTACTCCATCCTGGTAATCCCGCACCTCGTGAACGTTTTGACTATCGCTCCCGGACATCCTAGGGCAGAAGGAAACGGATCAGAAACGATGATTGTTATTGTCCGAGAGTTCATTTATATGTCTTATTAAGTCCAGAGGTCCGGGAAAAAGTTTAAACCCTAAGATTTTCTATACACAGAAGGACAGGGACCCCAAGACCCTGGCACACGAAGCTGTGCCACTGGCACCACGATCTGCCCCTTATGGCACGGCAATAAAAGGAACAATTTACGGGCGAACACCACAACCAATACCGATTTACAAGTAAGCATGCATTGTCAAGACGGGTTGTGTCGGACGGGACTTACCAAATAAGAGTACAAGACATCAATGAGGAAAATTGGCATATTATAAGCATGCAACAGAAACACATCAACTACCATCTAAACCAAAGGTATCGCAAGAGCCAATTACTAAATACAAGCACAATTACGGAAGCAGCAAGGGAATCTACACTAGACATGCAATGGGCGTATAGTGAATACAGGCAACTTTAAAAAAGCCAAAGAATGAGGGGTACTTACTTGCTAATATTAAAACAGGGAAGTTCCACGGACGATCGAACTTGGATAATGTCCCGAGGTTACAGATCTCAGCTTGATAGCCCAAAGTCTTACAAGTCCCAGTTGCTCGGATCGATCTTGCGTTGTTTGAATTGCTTAAAGATTGCTCAGCGTTTCAATTTAGCTAAAGTATGAAAGTGACCAATCGCCTAACTATTTATAAGGGCAAAGTGGGAAGGCCAAGCATCACATCACTTAGGATTAAACCATGACCGTTGATCTCTTCAAATCCAACGGTCATGACGATTCACGAATAGATGCCCAACAGCGCATTACGTTTGGTGCCTAACCGAGGAGTCGCATCACCTGGATTTGAATCCCAACCGTCAGATCTTTTTGACCCAAGGGTTACACCGTTCCACGAAAGGGTTGCTGTCAGTACGTCGCACCTAACGCGTGACAGACGTGTCACATCAATCGGGCCTCTAACCCCAACCGTCGATGTCGTCCTGATCCAACAGTCGTATCGCTTTACTCAGGATCTTTCCCGCGAGAGCCGAACACACAACCTATTGGGCCTCTTGGGCTTACGGATCAGCGACCCAGACGGATCAGTTTGACAAAGTCATCTAACGACGATCTCAGAGGGCTACACTACATCCTAACCGCATCAAACTATATATCTCGATTAAATATTTTTCCATCTACAGTCCGAACACTTCCGTTAATCCGGACTGTAGAAGGAAAAGGGGGGGGGGGGAGAGAGATATATTCAATTCCTGAACACGGAACACGGATGACGGATCTCAAACAGAAGGGATCTTTTACCTTTCTTCAGTTAACGATTCGGACACGCTCCACAACACACTTGTTCTTTTCATAGTTACCAACTATCTTCTACTAAGATACTTAGAAACTAGGGGGACATATGTTGTTACGGACATGTGTCCAATCCGTTAAGGGCGCCATAGAGCGTGTCCTAAAGCGCATCACGGCTTAATTAGCCAATTCAGTACTGGTCCGACCTCACATGGTCCGCCCAAAGTGAATCGACCAGTACGCTAAAGGTCACTACAACCTTACAGCTAGTCCGAGCTAGCTGGGAGAAGGACTTACAAACCTGGCCACGCCAGTACAGAGGAGCCAAACGGACCGGACGCGAGGAAATCTCGGACGCCACCATCACGATAAGCCCAAACGTATATAACAGAACCACTGAGATACTTCCGTGAGACTCTAGGCTCGGACATCCAGAGTCACCCAAGGGCAGATCAACCAAGCAGACAGGTCTGTCCGAGGGACTAACACGGACCCAACGTGCGGAACAGTACTCTCAGAGGGAAAGGACCAAACTACCCTCCCGGCCCATTAATTAGTATTGGATTACTATTCACTAATGGGCCATGGGCCAAAGGTAGCATTGGTGTCCAAATCTGAGGCATACACTTGGCATCATCTTATGAGCTACTTCATAAGTATATGATAACTATAAATATAGCACAAGGTCCAAGACCTTAAGGCAAGTGATAATTCCATAGTAACAAGTATCTCTTGATATCTTAACCTTTCCCGCTACTATTGCATTGAGAGCTTTCATCTCTCCTTTGAGTAAAGCCTCCTTCCGGATTGACTTAGGCAATCCGGGTAATCCATTCTAACCCCCCCCCCCACTTAGTCCTTTCAGGTACTCTTGCTCGGACAAGCCTTCTCTCGGACTTCAAGTTGGAGGTGGATCTTAGATTAGGTTACTTATAGTAGTAGTGTTGGTGTTTGAGGTTTTATCCCTCAACAATTACAATCAAACGTTAACGTATAAAGATTAGTGATTTATAGGGAAACAATGTTATAACATTATTACTCAGAGGAAATATTAGAGCCGTAGAAATGCATCCAGTGTACTCTTAAAATATAGACTAATTGTAGCCTTGACCTCTTATAATACAATTTTATGGATACGTTCTTTTTATGATGAGCAAGAACATGTAGTAAGAGCGCCACTTGCTCAGTTACACTTGCATACTTTTCATCTTCAAGACCACCCGCATTATGGAAAATTTGACAAAGCCTACCAAATGCGTTCCTATCCATTCTCAGTTGTTCGATGCAAACAATGTCATTTTCTCGAACAAGGTTACTAAGGTGTTCAATTTGTTTGGTAATCTTTTTAATCATACTATATCGCTTACTTCTTTTATGCATTCACGATTCTCGATGACTCATAGTACAGTACCACAATACCATGACCTTCATTCTTAATCTTAAATAGTCATGTACAATCGAACAATTAAAATCACCTTGGCTTTCCAATGGGTAAAATCCATTCTTGGTATTCTACAATGTGACTACGCCAAGTACTCAACAATCACAACATGTCCATTTAAGGTACTCCGGCACAAAAATCCGATGACCTGTCTACGTGGCTACCGGAGCTTTGACTTTGGCTCTAACTGTTTGTTTGACTCAGCAAAAAAAAATAAATAAAATTGACACGTGTCGCTCTCATAATAAAAGTGCGAATTTAATTTTAAAAAAAATTGAATAGTTGAAAATAAAATTAGAAAAAATTCTGAAATTTCAAATATTGATTTCTAAAAATTAATTTATTTTTAAAAATATAAGAATGGTTATCATTCTGAAAAAAATTATTTAAAAATATGGTGACTCGTGGTAAAAATCCAAACAAATTAAAAAAAAAATTGTATACATAAGTTTAAAAAACTAGAAATCACTTTAAAAATTGGGTTACATGTCATGTTTTCATTGGTCCATATAATGTTTTTTTTGGTCCACATAATGTTTATCTAAATTCCAAAATAAAATAAAAAATTACTACTTAATAAAAATCAAAAATTCCGTTCAATACTAACTAAGCATCTCTGTCATTTAAACAAGAGTTGCATTCCTTGAACCTATTCAAAAGATGGTATATCAGTAAATCTATTACATCCAATGTTTCCACATTCATAAATGGTTCCCCTAGCAGTAGGATTTACACGAGTACCATGTCACAAGTTAAACCAGCTACATTAGCTAGACAAAAAGAGAGTAGCCAGACAAAACCTATGCTAGCTGGACAAAACAAAAATCATCAAAATTGACTAAGTCGTCTTCTGCTTCTTCTTGTTTTCTCTAACTGCATCCAATTGCTTCCTGGAAATGGTGTTGGTTGGTTTCTGCCATCTATGTTAAAATTCTTGGTATAGTTCTTGGTTTCACCTTTAGCTTGCATCTGCTCCCACATTGTTGGAGCTGACTTAGGTTCACTTGAACATCCCTGATCACCAACTGAATTAGATATAGTATACCTCTTAATGATATCAGCAACACCTAGCCTTGTCTTAGAAACCTATATAAACCATATAAAAAGTTCCAATGAATATCCTCAACATCCAGTATTAGACAAAAAACAAACTACAGTAGTAATATCTAATTCAGGTTGCATAAATTCAGCCGAATTTTTTTTAGAAAAAGATTCATGACGGATAAATCATCAAACCTGACAACAACATTACCTGAGTACTTGTTTCCTCCGCAACAGTAGCACCTTGTTGTTTGCTACTTTTCTTAACCACCTAAAATTTTGAAAATGTAAAAATGTTAATGAAATTTGAAGAAAACAAGAAACTAATGAGAACACATGAAATGCACCTTTGATATTCCCACCGGCTTTTGATTTTTCCCTTCCATTTTATTAGACCCCTGCAACTAAAAATAACTAATTACGACACATAATATCTTATTAATGCTAAGGATGTGCTTCGATGTTGTTTGGACATCAACAGTGCTCAAGGATGCTGATGATAAGGATGTCCTTCTAGAGTCATGTTCTTGTAGTGCCTTGTTTTATGTGGGCAGCGACATCTTCTGGATGGCTTTTTGGTCCCGAACTCATCGTCCCCCCATAAAAACCTTTTTCTATTTGCTCAAGTTCACTGCCACCCGCGAGGAGGACAAGATTACTTGCACTCCCCTTAATCTCCAGTGCCATCAACTCAAGTCCGGCCCCGGCCCCTTTATTCATGGTTTTCTCATGTTCCATCCGGAGTAGTGAGGTATATATATACATACGGCCAATTTTTAAAATCCCAAAACTACTCTTCGTGCTGATTTGATTGTTTCTCCTTCCTTTTGTCTATAGACTGAAGTGACTGACTGATCAGTTTGGTTGATCTAAGATTCTTCTTGTACTGTATTGTGATGTGATGTCATGAATGAATTTCGTATGGAAACCCTCCCTAATTAATGGTCTTGTATGCTTATTTATCGAAATACGGTTACATGTGATGGTGATTTTCACAAGTAGTGTACTCTCGCTGACTACTGGAGTGCAAAACCACTCCCAATTTGAACGTAAAACATGTCATGAAGATCGAATTTAAACTCTTGTTGCAGAAACTTGTGGAT
The DNA here is from genome assembly GCA_026545765.1 of Plantago major. Classification (NCBI taxonomy): domain Eukaryota; kingdom Viridiplantae; phylum Streptophyta; class Magnoliopsida; order Lamiales; family Plantaginaceae; genus Plantago; species Plantago major. Next base: position 59,874,912 of record CM048841.1, read on the forward strand.
ATTTGTTATGTTGTGACTAATTTCACTTGCTTTTCATGCTACTGTACCAACTAAGTACATGAAGAATTGGTTCATGTGCCTAGCTAGATCAGAAATGACTAAAACATGCTTGCTTTCCCTGTAATTACTGGTGCATTTACTCTTGCCTAAGTTTGAAGTAGTAATTAATTTCGTGTTTGCTGGAAGAGCATTTGATGAATGATTATAGCTAGAAGGGAAGGTGGTTTTTCTTCTATTTATTTTATTTTTGTTGTTAATGAGACTACTTCAATTGTGAAAGACAGTTAAGTAAAGCTGGAATGTAGTTAAACCAGAGCCTGTCAGTGCAGCTACTTTATTATCATTATTTTTTTTAAAAGAAAAAATTGATTACTCCTTGCTTTATTGATAAACTGGGATGATATATATATATACACACACACACAAAGTCTTAGGAAAGACCAACTTATTAGACAGACAAAAAAGACGGACTAATTTGCAATTTATCACAATTCCAATTAATTTTGCGGGTTATTGGGCTGGGTTATATAATTTTCGCGGGTTATTTGCGAATGACGGTTCCTTTCAAACTGGCGATAACATAACTCAAATAGATAAGAACATAACTCAAATAGGCGAGAATATTACTCAAATTTGTGAGAACATTACCCAAATAATAATAAAACATTTTACTCAAATACTCCCTCCATTTTGTACAAGTGTTCCACTTTGATTTTGACTGGTCAACCGTAATGAATTTTAACGACGAATTATTCTTTAAATATTATGATAAAAATTTTAACAAAATTATATAATGAAAATTTAAACTACTAATATTCATAATATAATTTTATTAAGTATTAAATTATAATATTTTAAGAGTAATTCGTAGTCAAAATTAGTTATGGTTAACCGCAGAATAGTAAAGTGGAACACTTGTAAAAAAATGGAGGGAGTAGTTAAGAAAATCACTCAAATAGTTGATAACATTATTAACATAGTTAAGAACATTATACTCTAGAACATCACTCATATATCTAAGAACATTACTTTAATAATTGAGAACATTACTTAAATAGTTGATAATATCATTAACACAGTTAAGAACATTATTCTCCAGAATACCACTCATATAAATAAGAACATTACTCAAATACTTAAGAACATTACACAAATAGAGAAAAACATTTCTCAAAACCGTAATATATGGAATGTCACACATATGAATATGTAAGAGCATTGCTTGGATATAAAATAGACAACAGTAGCTAATATATGGACTTTTCTTTTTTCACATTTATAGTTTCCTCATGTTCTTCATTTGCCACGTCAACTATGTTGTTGGTTGCATTGTTATCTCCATCATTTTATGTTGGTCTTCTGTCTACAATGTCCTTCTTCTTCTTCTTCTTCTTCTTCTTCTTCTTCTTCTTCTTCTTCTTCGACATTCCAAGCCTATAATTTCAGCACGCAAAACACGCCTCTTTAACACAAAAAACATAGCCACATCCATATATATTATAAAGATAGGTTGCTATTCTCATTCTTACATATGCTAGAGCCTCCAAAATCCTATGTGGAATTTCCCATCTATTTTTTTTTATTTTTTAAATACACAAAAAATGAAACCCTCAATTAATGATTTGAGATTGTGTACCACAATTACAATAAAAACGTCAGTTACTCATAGTCTAAGAAAAGAATGTTAATTAATAGTGTATAACTGCAGCTTTGATTTGACTTTGTACCACATCAAATCTTGATTGAATACTAATTCGGTTTCTATTAATTGTAGTAAAATGGTGGCAAAGTTCAAACCCAAGTATTTCAGATCATATTTCTATTCCAAACCTCACACATATAACATTTGAAAGCAAAGGAGGAATTTATTCATATTTTATTTGTATTTTCAGATCCTATTTAATTATGTTGTGATATATGGTCAAAGGCAATATTGATGTACGTATTAGTGCTAAAAGAAACGTCATTCGCTTCAAGGATCCCCCAAAAATCAGCCAATTAGTAATTATTTCCAACAATTCAGGACCATGATCTTTTCAAATTGAGAGAAATCCACCCACTATCTCTATAAATAGGCTTGCACACAAAATGTTTTGCAGCATCAACAATATCAATCCCACCGTGCCCATTGAACGGTTTTGTTGACAGCAGTGCCTTGAGGCGTTTGAAATTACGTCGATTCTACAAGATTGTCGAACTCCCAATGGTGTTTAAGATTCCTGGCCATAGTTGTCATGGAAAGATCTGGACCATAGTTTGTTTTCGTTAGATATGTATTTGAATCTTATGTTATACTCCCTCCATTTCAGAAAAAAGTGTTACATTTTACTATTTTGCAGTCAACTGTCTCCACGTTTGACCACAATTTACTCTTAAACGATATTAATAAATAAATTATTAAAATTATATAATGAAAATTTAGTAATTAAATTTTTATTATATGATTTTATTAAATTATTTACTATTATCGTTTATGAGTAATTTGTGGTCAAACTCGAAGACAGTTGACCGGTCAAAGTCAAAATGTAACACTTTCTCTGAAATGGAGGGAGTATTTTACAATACCAACTTAGAGACATTCCAGAAGCTAGCTGCCCTACGGATTTTCATTCAACGTTATCATTAAAAGTCTAACCATAACACACAACATACTGCTGACCAATGCTGAGTTTTTTTATCGGTGCATGGCTCATGGTACGTATTTATATTTTAACGAGCTAGCAGGTATAGTCCTATACCATACATCCAGTTTTGTTCTATAATTTTTGTAACATGGAAAATATGTCTTTGTGTAACCACAGGTTGATGCGCTAGCTAATCGAAACTATACGAAGTTAAACAAAGGGACCTCCAGGTTGTTTATATATGTTAGGCCACACTGAGGCCGCATGCACATGAATGCTATTCAACAGTGACAAACATTTTAGAATTCAAGGACAAAAAATGTCAGTTGATGAGTTTTATATATATATATATATATGTATATATATATATATATATATATATATGTATATATATATATATATATATATATGTATATATATATATATGTATATATATATGGTAGACCAGGTGGTTTACAGAAAGTAGAGAATTGAAGGTTACGCTATGCTCGAAGCACAAGTCCGTCCATGCGGCATGGAATCCAAAAGATAATACCAAGCAAATGAAAATATTTTGCCCGTCCATCATCTCCCTTATCCTTATGCGAGTTATATTGAATGTAACGGACGTTGCTTGGTTGATTTCGAGACCCTATGTTATGTTAACGTATTGTTGTATCATTGAATGAATATATAGATTGATAATGATGATATGATGATGATCGTTCTTAATTTACGAGATTACATTTTCTAGATTAGATTATAATTAAATGCCTGCACATCGACACTTTCAAGTTCGGAAAAGAATTGCCGAAAATAAATTCATATTGACTTTAATATTCAGCATAATAATGGATACTTTAGTAGATTAAGGGTTGAAAAAAAATCAAACTTAATACCATAATACTCATGAATACGTATTATGTTAACCCAATAGTACTTATCATTTTTCTTTAAACAACAATTTTTTTATTAATAACGTTGATTTATGATATAGCGAGCATAAAGAATGCTTTTCAAATGACCACCATTACAAGAGATAGGACAACACTCGGTGTGTGATCTCCATACAAATTTCTAACTCAAGGGATTTAGATTCTAGATTATTTAGATGTGTAGATGTAAAGTAACACAATTCAGCACAAAAAAAAAAAAATAGAAAATGAATTGATTGAAGTAGCTACGTGATAGATTCACAATGAATCACTTGATACCCTGCTAAATATTCTAATTATGTGTGTGTAACCATAATTTGAACAATTACATGTAAGTTCGAATAAATTATGCTTCCTCTATCCCACTAAACATGTCTCACTTATTTTCAGCATTGTTTTTAAGAAAGTCAATAGTTTATAGTTTGTTGTATGAGAGAAAATTGATAAGGAATAGAGAAGGTATGAGAGATAGAAGAGATAATAAAGTAAAGATGATAGTGATTAGTGAATTTATTTTTTGCTATTTTAAAAATGAGACTATATTAACGGGACAACCATAAAAAGAGAGTGAGACATGTTTAACGGGATGGAGGGAGTATTTTCTGAAAACAATATATCAAACGTGTATGGGGGGCCGCTCATATCGATGTAATTGATAAAATCACATAGACTCATATGAGAAATATGCATTTATTGGGGAATTATATGTAATAAAATGAAAAATCACAAAAATGAAAAAAGGAATTTAATTTTTTAATTTTTTTTATAGAATTTCCAACTTAATTTCTTCAAATAAGTTAGATCTCAATTACATAAATTGGATCAAAACAAATTAACATAGTAATTCATCACCATATTCTCAAAATACTAATATTAAACACATTTATTTTCGAAAAAATTGATAGTTTTGTTTATTCATATTTTCTTATAAGCGTTGATAACTTTTTTCCTGTATTTTCTATATGAGACAATACTATGATCATTAAAATATACTTCTAAGTTGGGAAGTAAATTCGAAGCGTAAACTAAATTCTAGCAATGAGGTTATTCTACATTGGGAACTCAATTCGGATGTCTGATCATAGGTACTAAATTGAATGACACATTAAACCTTAAGAATATGGAATTATGTTCGAATGGTAAACTTACTCTAAGAAGGAGATACTTCCCACTCGGAAACTCAATTTGAATGTCAAACGAACTCTAAGAATGAGACCATTCCAAGTTGGAAACTCAGTTCGAACAGTAATTAGATATTTTCAACTTGGAAACTCAATTGAAGGCAAACCAACTTTAACAATGGCACAATTGCAACTTGAAAGCTGAATTCGAAAGTCTAACCAACTCTAAAATTTGTATAAATCCAACTTGGGAACTTTGTTTGAATAGAAACTACACTATATGTGAAAAAATCGTAAGAATGGAATAATCAAACTCAGGAAATCAATCCAATCATCAATTCAAACTTGGGAATTCATTTCAAAAGTAAATTCAAGTCTGAAATGAGATAATTCTCATAAGAAAACTCAATTGAAGGTCAAACCAACTGTACGAATTGGATAATTCAAAATTGGGAATCTATGTTTCGAAGAATAACCATACTAAATGGGAAAATACTCTTAAAATTAAGGGAACAATTCTAATATAGGAACTAGATTCGAATGGCAATCTCAACTTTAAGAATGTGATAATTCTAACTTGGAAACTCTGCTCGAATGGCAAACCAACTCTACGGATGATATAACCCCCACTTGAAAACTCAATTTTAATGTCAAACCAACTCTAATAAGAATGATATTATTTCAAATTGGAAATTTTGTCCGAACGATAAACTCAATTCTGGGTATGGAACAATTCCAACTTGGGAACTCAGTTTGAAGGCAAACCGACTCTAAGAATGGTATAATTACAACTCGAAAACTCAATTTGAATGTCAAACCAACTTTAAAAATAGGATGGAGCCAACTTAAAGAACTTTAAATTAAGTGATAAAGTTATTCGAAAATGGAAAAGGCTTTTGTTAGATATATACTAGCAACAACATAACACACTACATTTATCAAAGAAAAAAAATTATATAATAAAATTTTGTAATTGGAGAAAGGGAAAAAAATCAAACATGACAAATAATAGAGGAAAAATTGCGTTAGCGGGATCCATACCTTGCATCTTTTACTTAAAGAGTGATACATGTAAGCTCCATATTGAAATTTGATAAGTAATTAAGATTGACGAATGAGATTTAAATTGAATTTAAAATTTAATGACAACTTGTGGCTTATTATACTAAAAATAATATATATTATGCGTTAATACTACTACCTCTACCCGTCCCAAGTTTACATTAATTAGGATAACAAAATTAGGAAAATTGAGGTATTAAATTTTTTAATGGAAAATATATTTAAAAAATTAACAAAAAATTGATAGTAGGTTGATGTGGAAGTTGAGTATTATTTAAAAGAATAATGAATAAAAAAAGATAATGAGTTGGTAAAAGTTGTAAATATGAGTATGTTGTGAGGGTATTAGTAAAGTGAGGTATAGAGTTCAATTGCTAAAATTTAAAATGGAAGCTTTTTGTGGGAAGACATAAATGAAAAAATGGAAAACTTGGGATGGGACGAAAGAACTACTTATTAAATAATTTATTTTCATTTTAAATTTTATTTTAATTAATATACATAAATTAATTTGAATTTTAATTGCAGTTACATTACATATACTATATATTTAATGGAAAGACTAGAAATGGGTTGACTTCGATGCTGGGATGTTTAACCGCATGCTATATGTTTTTTTTTCCATAAAAAAGTAGATATGGATTGATTTCGATGAAGTGACTCCCAACCTAAATTTGTAAAATTGGAGAAGATGAACATAATTCAATGAGACACTCTTAGCATAGCATTAGAAAATCAAACCCCTGGGAAGCGAATAGCTGCAATAGCAATCTTTTATTGGTGGGCAAGGTTTTTTTTTTCTTTATTTCCTTAATATTTCGGATCAAATTGGATTAATCTGAAATCCAAAGATTTATTCGATCTGATCCAAAATCTGAAAAATTATAATTCGAAATCCGATCCTAACACAGCGGATCGTACTGTTCAGACCGGTTTTGGATTTGGACCATATGTACACCAATATTAAAATTAGAAATGATCATATGACTGTAGAGTATTAAAAATGAATTTCACCTGCTGGGAACGAAACACGCCTTAACATACACAACTTTTTACCACCCTGTGTAAAATCAACTCTGAGCGTGAGATATTTTAATGGCACACCAACTCAGTGAATTGGATAATTACAATTTGAGAATTCTAATCCAAAAGTAAACAACAATATATGTGAAAACATTATCACGGGTAACCCCAACTTGAGAACGCAATGCGAAAGGCAAACCGACTTTAAAAATAAGATAATTACAAATTGGGACTTGATTTGAAGGGTAACACACTACATGAGAAAAATACTCTAAGATATAATAGTTTCAATTTGAGAACTTAATTCGAAGGGTAAACGGACTCTAATTATAAGATAATGACAATATGAGAACTTTATTTGAATAGTAAACTACGCTATATGGGAAATACTCTAGGAGATATAGGTAAAGTGAATAGTAAAATGAAATTTAAATAAAAGGAAAAATTCTTATGGTAGCCATTAAATTGGGGCTAATAACATATTCAACCCTTCTATTGAAACAATAACAATCACATCCAAAAAATGAACCGAGTAATTTATGATATTACAAATAGGTCCAAAAGTCAAACTATGGAATTGCATTTTGCTTATGTGGCGGTAAAAGTTAGGCTATTCATGAAAATGCCATTGAATATTTGATTTTGAGTTTCTTTAATTATTTCTCTTTATTTTCTTTTATTTCTATTTTTCTTTTTATTTGCTAGGTTTAACCAATTGCAACTCAAGTCCTTCAAAAAGATCTAATTTTATACTGTCCACCCATGGGTTTCCTAAAAACCTCAAACAAGTCCCTTAATTTTTAAATCAAAGTGAAACATCAATCAAATACCAAAATCGACTTCAAACATGAAAAATCATCATGGTTCAAAGGTTTTAACTATCAAAACATCTCTAAATTGAAGTTGTATAAACAACTTTGATTGGAGCTTTAAATATAACTCTGATCGGATCGCTGTATTTTGAAGGTTTGAATAAAAAAATAAAAGAAGAGAAGAGGAATATGGAAAGGGAAGAAAGTGGGTTTGTGAGTTTTTATTTTACCTTTTCTATAATGAATAAAATATTTTAATTTCTATTTTGCTTTTTCTTTAATTTTTCATCCAACAAACAGAGAGAGAGAGAGAGAGAGAGAGAGAGAGAGAGAGATTTGGTCAACTGTAGGGGCTTTTTCTTTTTGGAAGAATTAAAAGTTTTATTAGCCGCACAAATTGGCAGAGGGAACAAGGAATGCCACTAAGCCAAGTTCAGAGTCAATATACAACCTTTACATCAACAAAAACCAGATACTTAAAACCCAAACCACAACACGCTTTTCCCAGCAAAAAACAACTCCTATCAAAATCGATTTTGACCCAAAAAAAAAAAAAATTAGTTCACACCACTCAGCCCTCAACCGAAGCCCTTTTACATGTTGATATTCTGAAATACTCCTATAGGACAGATCTCCCAGTCTAAGAAGACATAGGTCGAGTGTATTGCCATTTTGCTTTTTACCCAAGTCCAGGTGTTGAATTTGATTTGCTCCAATATTTCCGCCCACGATTTGATTTCTCCTCAGGAGCATAAACGAACTTTACGCATTGTATAATTCAAACTTGGGAACTCAATTCGAAGAGTAAACTCAACTGTAATTACAACTTGGGAGCTCAGTTTTACGAGATGATTCTAACGTGTGAAATCAATTCGAATGTCAAACCAACTCTAATAATGAGATATTATAACTTGACAACTCAATTCGAGGAATAAACCGCACTACATGGGGATAAACTATAATAAAGGAATGATTCAAGCTTAGGAACTCAATTAGAAGGTAAATAAAAATGAGATCATTGGAATTTGAAAACTCAATTCGAATGGCAAATCGACTATAATAATGAGATAAATCTATTTGAAAACTTAATTTGAATGTCAAACCAACTATAAGAATGAGATAATTCAAACTTGAAACCTTAGTTCGAATGGTAAACTCATCCTTGAGAATTGATCCAACTTGGGAACTCAACTTCAAGGCAAAATGCAAACAAATATTGGAAGAACAGTATAATTCCAACTTAGTAACTCAATATGAAGAGTAGGCTATTAGCAATGAGATTATTTCAACTAGGAAATTGAATTCAAAGGTTAAACTCAACTTTAAGAATGAAATAATTCTTAATCAAAAACTCCATTTGAAGGGCAAAACAACTCTAAAAGTGATATAATTTTAACTTGGGAACTCTAATGAAAGGATAAACCATGCTATCTAGAAAATAAAATAAAAATGAGATAATTCTATTTGAGAACTCAATTTGGAGGGAAAACAAACTCTAAGATTGTGATAATTACAAATTGGGAATTATTTATAAATACTGAACCATATACTATATGTAGAAAGTACTTTAATGAAATGGTATTTCCAACTCATGGATTCAATTCAAATGTAAACCAAGGATAATAATAAGATCATTTCCCTTTAAGAACTAAATTGGTAGGATAAACTCAACTCTAAGACCGTGATAAGTCTAACTTGGAAGCCACTGGTGATGTGGTTTACAAGAAGTCAAGGAGATGTTTAACAATGTTTGGGGGTAGTATTATATTTGCATTATTAAATTATACTCTTATTATTATATTTCATTTGCTTGATTAATTTAAAAAAAATTATACCGTGGCATCGCCACTGGTTAGTGAAAATTACAATTGCCCACAAGGGGAGGGGGTGGGGGCAAATACTCTCCAGGCGGGGAAACTTTTTTCGATATTCTCTCTACTTTCCTGATTTCTATAACGGGGTTGGGGGGGGGGGTGTTGGCCGGAAAAAAACCATAACATGTGAAATTATGTTTGTCGAATAATAATCTTTGTGTGTGTGGTGAGGTGACAATATACCACCGTGGGGTTGTTGGAAACCAACCCTATTGATTGAGTTGTACACTTTTGTATTTTATTTTGATTCGGATTTAAGTGACACAGTTTTTTTAAAAAAAGAAGATGTATTCATTACTAATTAACATGTCAGGTACGATATGACCCGATATAAAATATATGCTATCAACCCTTTGGATCCCGAACCAGGTAAGGTTGGATCCTACCCCAATCGAAGCATATCATTCATGATGAGTCGTATTTTTATTTTCGATAGTTAGCATAAAAAAAGACTCGATGATATAATATTGGATGAAGAAGGACTACTCACTGACACCACTACCAACGTTGTTTACAAGTAAGTCTGACTATCTTATTTTCTCGATTAATTTATTTTGTCACCCCCTTTCTATTTATTATTAAAAATAAACTATACTGTGGCATCGCCACGGGTTAGTACTAGTTTGTATCAAAACACAAAACCTCGAAAAAGATGACAAAGAGCATTACTCAAATAAAAAGAAACATTACAGAAATATAATAAAGATAACAATGATCATTACTCAGATAACATTTGCAATACATTACTAAGATTTTCATAAACATTGAAGGCATTACTGAGAACATTATATATATAATCTAGGACAATAATGACATGATTCTGAACATTTGGGTCATAAAATTTCATGTACTTTTAGAAACATTAACGTAAGACAGTATAACAATAATGGCATGATTTTTATCATTTGAGTTTTAAATTTTCATGAACTTCTAGAAACATTACAAACATTTCCAGAAACATTTGGGGTATGTCTGAGAACATTACATACAAAATCTAGGATAGTAACGACATGATTCTGAACATTATAGTTATAAAATTGCATATATACTTCTACAAACATTACAAACATTCCAAAAAACATTGAAAGAATGAGTGAGAACACTACATACATAACCTAAGACAATAATGATTCTGTACATTTGGATTTTAAATTTTCATGTACTTCTATAAACATTAGAGACATTTACATAAACATTGGAAGTATGACTGAGAACATTACATACATAACCTAAGACAATAATAATTCTGAACATTTGGATTTTAAATTTTCATGTACTTCTAGAAACATTAGATACATTTACAGAAACATTAGAAGCATGACTGAGAACATTACATACCAGATTATCATCAAAACATTAAATATATCAACAAAAACATCAAATGTATGAATAAGAACATTAAGAGGCTTGTTAAACGCAGAACACTTTTTACTAAACGTAGAACACTTTTTTATATATTGCAAAAGGTCCTTCAACTGATAAAAATATAGAATTAGTCCCATTTTTCGGAAAATTTCTCAAATTATCACATTTTCAAAAATATATAAACGTATATACACTACGGTATCATAACGCAACAAAAATCAATGTCGTACAATTATTAGCCATATTATGCCGATAATGAAGAAGTATATTTTTTTAATTTGATATTTATATTGTTTATAATTATTTTATTGCATTTTTGTATTTAAATTAACTAATATTTCACCAAAATTTCAAAAAAATAAATAAAAAAAGGACCAAAAACACGTTTGGTAGCCCTCAAGGCTGCCGGAATAGCCGTCCGGCAGCCTTGGGGGCTGCCAGCCAGCCCGTCTGGCAGCCTTGAGGGCTGCCAGATTAGCGCCTGGCGGGCTGGTCTGGCAGCCTTGAGGTCTACCAGATTAAATTTTGTCCGTTTCGTGAGTTTTTTTCGGTTTTTTTTAAGTAATTAAAAATATTGTTTTACTGTGTATGATTTGATTAAATTTTTTTTATTTATAACATTGCTCTTAAATTTTAATTATGTTTGTTTGAAGATCATAATCACCTTCGTGTTCTTCAATTATGTTTGTTTGAAGATTCGAAGACAAAGATGTATGTTAGAGAGTTGAAATGCATAAATAAAAGTGTTTTTGGATAAAATCACCTTCGTGTTCTTCGTGTTTTTCTTTTTAAGTTTTTACGATTTATTCATTCGGATGATAAAATTAATTCGAATAAACTTGTTTGATGTTTTTTTAGGTAAAATAGTATTTTTTTCAAATTATTGAACCATTTTGTAAATTATAATAATAGTGGTATTATATGTAATATGTAAAAATTTATTCTGCATTCAGTAAAAAGTGTTCTGCGTTTAACATTCCTGAACATTAATCATGTATAAGTTGAATATCATCCATATAGTATAGAACATTACAGACATAAGCCAAAACATTACACAAATCATCTATAACATTTGAACAATTCAGTATGCGATTTTTCAAATCCGTTTTTTAAATTTTGAAGAACAACAATTGATGAAAATACCAAATCTTAATATAAACATCATCATAATAAACATTGATTACATATACGAGCATATTTTGAGAAAATCGATGGATAAACAACCAAATCGCAGTAGAAACATCAATTTTCGAGCATATTTTCATGTGTACTCTGTTTTGTCAAATATCACATATATAACTAAGAACATTATAGACATATGCCAAAACATTACACATATTAGGTAGAACATTTTTTCAGATCTGATTCGAAATTTCAACTACAATTGTCAAAAAAACCATTTATCAATTAAGTTTTCATGTAAATCAGATCGAATAAACATCAATAACATATATACTAGGTCAGATAAGCCAGATCAGATGTTTTGCTAACCTTTGTGGTGATGTTTATATCGATTTTGAGCTAGAAAAGCAAATTTCGAGATGAACTACATCAAAATAATCATCGATTCCATAGAAACTCCAAGCTCGGATGTTGTTTCTGACGAGATCGAGCAGATTTCGAGCTTCTCCGATCGATTTTTGAGTGACAAATTCGTTTTGCCTTTTTAGAGAGAGAAATATTGGTTGTTTCTATTTTTGAGGTTTGAGTGGATTATGATTTGTTTGGCTTAGATTTGAGTATATATACTGACCCGGTTTGACCCATTTTAATGACCCACTTTTTTGCCCTTGGTTGGGTTGGGGTAGTTTTAGTAACTAGCTTTTGGTTTGGGGTAATTGTATAATTAATGAAAGTTAGTCTCTTAGGTATTTCTCTAAGGGTGGTCTCCCATGAGACTCACACACACACACACACACACACACATAGTTTTTGGGAAAATTACGTATAGACCCCCTAGGTATATGCTAAATTACACATAAACCCAGGCACCGTTAAAAGTTAACTATTAGAACCCTGTCGTCAGTATTTTATTACATTGAGTCCCAACCCTGTTAAGTTTTCCAATAATTATGATACCAACGACGTCAATAAATGACAATTTAATAAAATAAAATTTAAAGAGAAAAGGAAATTAAATTAAAATAAACAAAAACATTTAAAAAAAAAATATAGCCGACCATGGGTGGGAGAATGCCGCGGGGCGGGGGGGGGGGGGGGGGGGGGGGGGGGGGGGTATGAGGGGTTCATAGTTTTATCTTGATGACCTTATTGATCCATCTCATTTGTATCAAATTTGGTACTTTTGGTATCATATTCCAGGTAAAAAAATACCAAAACACAGGTAAAAAAAAAACCAGCGTTTTGACAAATGCGGGAATTCCGCCATTGAAAGCTATGTCATTAAAAGCTCAATCGCGTTTTTTACTGAGCGACGGTATAGACCGTTTGTTTTACCTGCGTTTTATTAAACGCAACTAATGTGATTTAAAATGCAGGTATGGAGTTAGGGCAAGGGCTAGGGTTTCCAATGGATTTGCCTGCGTTTACATAAAGAGCAGCGAAAGTTCCTTTTACCTGCGTTTGGTGTGGAAATGCAGCTAATAGTCACATTATTGAGGTCAGGTGTAACTTGCCCCCTTTACCTGCTCTTTTGTTTAAACGCAGGTGTAGCTTGCCCCTTTACCTGCTGTTTCGGTAAAAACGCAGGTGAAACAAAATTTGTACCTGGATTTTTGCATATACACGCAGGTAATGCACTTAAATCACATATGCTATTGCTGAGAGCTACAATGCAGGCCATCAATTTTACAATGAACAAAGGTTACAGCAGCAAAGTCATATTTAACAAGGCAAAAGACTAATTAAGAACCCATGACTGGAAATCTAGCTTCCTCTAAGAAATTACATGTCGTCACTTCAATATGTTTCAAACAAGCACACACTCAAAATTTAAAACACCATAAATGAACGTGCAAGAGCTCTATCGTCATCCTCCTGCTCAGAATGTTAATACATACCAAGGATCTTTTACATCCAAATGCAGACGTTTACAAGAAAAATAATTCATCAAAATTAGGACTCAAGCATGCTGTATTGTAAATGCAGAATTAGTGATCCAAAAAAGTGCTTCATATACTGTAAATATGCAATTATCAATAGATTCATTATAACTTGTAGTTAAAAGGTTGTTGTCTTCCACCCTCTTTTTTATAACACAATCAGAATCTTGTGATCAACTGTCAATCATAACATAAGTGAAGGTCTAAATGCAGGGGCCCTAAATGCAGTGTCTGGAGAAAGAACAATATAAAAAACATGTTGCATTCATATCACAAGTGTTTTTAACCCTAGGAGCCAAACAAAGGCAATTCACATAGAAACTTTTATGTACATAGAAGCAATGGCGGTGTTGCGAGAATTGAACTCGCGACCTCTCACAAAAAGTGAGAATCATGCCACTAAACACCCTGACAAAACTCGCCACTGAAATTACCAACCAGGAATTCTGACAAGTTTACAACGTAATCTACATAGAACAAAACATGCACAAACCTTTAGTTCAGCCATATTGCATTTTCTTAGGCAGCCATCAGCGGAAACCACTAGAGTATTGCATGATCACTGGAGTGCTTATTTGTTCAACATTATCCCTGAACAGTAAACAAAAGATGTAGGAAAAACAAATGAGATGAGCCAACTCATAGCAAAATATTCTGATTACTTGAAGTAGAAGATGTGATGTACGCATTCATGCTGTAAAAGTAGTTACAAATCTAGCAGCAAAAGTTATATATGAAACAGGGCATAAATTGAAACTAGGATTAACAAAACAAAGCAAGTTGAGTTCGGAGTATACAACTACATTCAAACTTCAGACTGTCAGGCAGAGATGTAATAGTGAAACATAATTTACAATTTATATGGCTTAGATGGAGAGATTGTTAGAAGAATATGCCACCTTGATCTGTTTTCCATGTCAGTACTGAGGTTGAGAGCCTCTAACGAATTTTTTCCTGTAACAAAATAAAGCAAGTTGGTAAAGTTTGCAATTTACTTGCCAGTCAAGCATCAATATCCGCACCTCATTATGATCAACTTCCAAATCTAGTCCTCCCAGGCTGTTCAGCTGAAGACACCAAATTAGAACCATAAAAGAAAATATCAAGATTAAAGAATGTGAGACAGAACAACAAATAATATAAAACAAGCTAGTAATTTGCAGCAGACAAAAAAATGAGTTTACAAGAACGTTCAATGTTCCACCTTGAAATTTTGAGACTGAGAAGGTCTTTTCTCGCTTGCTACATAAACAAGAAGCAACATCTTTTCTGGCTTCGAATCCTTAGAACTGAGACCATTTATCACCTGGCAAAAGCATGAACAAATAACTACTCTTCATGAGAAACGAAAAGGCTTGTCAAATTACACTTCAAATCGCCTGAAAGTGACATAAGACCCTCGATCATCCAGCAGATAAACAACAATCTTGTTAGTCGGGGTAGTCCAACGACGACGTTATAGTACTTAACCTGCAATCTTGCATCATCTTGAAAACATGCTATCATCCTGAAAACGTAATCCAGTTGAGGCATCTACTAAATATGTGCAGCATCATTACAAATGATGGTTATTAACCTACAGTTTCAAGTTAAAAAACATCAGAACTACCATATCACCAAACATGGGAGCAACATGTTACTTACCTTCTTAAGTTTGTGAATGTTTTCTACTCTTGTATCAGATATCTAGTGACTGTTAAAAAAATGTAAAATAAGTCTATTCTATCACCTATAGAAAGTGCATATGATAGAATTGCTTTGCCATCTTTAAATACTTCAACTTCTTTCTCTGAATAGCAGTCAAAGTAATATTTCTACGAATTTAGAGACAATTCCAAATCAGAAACATGACCAGTCAATTTCAGAATATAACTCAGATCAGAGGCGAACCAGTTAGTTCTGACATCACATTCGTATATTCATGTCCAGTTTTCAGTATGGAACCTTCCTTCACAAGCCTGACAATAATTTTTGGATGATCGAGAAGATTCACTATATGCAACATCAAAATAATACATATATTAATTCGACCTTTTAAAGATAAGCTCCATAGAGAAGGATTAAAATTCAGATATACCTAACAGACATACCAATATAGATCTGTGCGAAAGTTGAAAAGAAGCTGCCAACAATCGAAATTAGCCGCAAATTTCAGCAACCTAACAAACAAAAACACACAACACAGATTGCCCAATCATGATTACTTTCTAGCTTACATATCAACAGAAATTAAAGGTCTGAAATAAAGAGAATTAACCTCACACAATAGAGAACTACTAAGTTGAAGGAGCTATGTACTACTGCTGCAAGATTATGTAAATTTCTAATTACAAAGACCAATGAATTAATTACCTGAGAAACATGAACATGATTCCCTGCAAGAAAAGAATACTTCAGAACATTCTTCGTTTTCTCATTGGTGAGGGAGAAGATACTCTTCCATATATGTATCTCCTTGAACAATTTGTCAATACATCAAAGACAAAAAAGAATGATAAGTTGTCGCACCATGCGTGAAAGAATAAAAGAAAGTCTGCCTATGAATATTACTGGGCAGACATGGAAATACAACCATGAGGAAATAACCATCTATGAGAAAACATATGATTTATGTCCTGTGCTACCTAGAATTGAGAGGGTCCTTTAATTTATTTACATATTTCTGAGCTTTGCATCTAGCTACAAGGTACATTTACTTTCTTTCCATCATCCTTCCACTTAACGACCTATTGATAGAGCTTCCCTGTAATATTATGGTTCTTTTTACAACCATAATATACCTTTATCTTATTACACATGTTTTACTATGCTATTTTATATACCCAACCCAAGTTTAAACTACGTAGAGTGAGTCGTATACTTACAAGTCTCAATTGTTTGCATCTTCTGTACATAGGTACAAATTATACCTCTCACGGTTTATAAAATTACTCTGCTTCACCATAAACAACCACTACACCGAACTGCACCTGAAGTACAGAAGTAAGGCAGTGTCTAATCCAGGGATCACGACATTCTATACGAACGCAAAATTCTTTTTACAACCATAATATACCTTTCTCTTATTACACACGTTTTACAATGCTATTTTATATACCCAACCCATGTTTAAACTACGTAGAATGAGTCGTATACTTACAAGTCTCATCTGCATGCATAAATGTAGATAGGTAGAAATTATACTTATGTGCAGCAAAGGCTGATTTATGCTGGCAAACCAAATATATAAATACAGAAACCAGTCACTGTTACTGTAATATCAATCCTTCAGTGATAGTGATTGGCATAGACCTGGTCTATGAAGTATGGACTGGTTAGTGGTGTAAATCATTCATATCACTTGAAAGACTAGTGAATATATTTTTAGCAACTTTTTTCATGTGATGTAGTCACACTCACATCACATGGTCAATATAAGCAATCCATTTGACTTGAATTGATATGCCCTTGAAAATTTGGTTCTTGTTTTAGCTTGATTTTAAGTGATCTGCTGATTACATGCTGTGATGAATTCTTTATGCACTTGTGGTTCTCTGATGTTGCTATCATGAATTATTTATGCAACTAAACTAATGTGAAAATTACCACTCCCAGGACAAATAAGGGATTATTCCCCCAGATCAGCAGAGGCTCCTATTTGCTGGTAAGGGCACAGTTGGAAGGACATTGGCGGATTACAATATCCAGAAAGAATCAACCATGCACCTTGTTCTGAGGTTGAGGGGAGGAACCATGATCAGAGTGACAGGAAAAGAAATTGAAATTGATATTGAGCCAACTGATACCATTGACCGGATCAAGGAAAGGGTCGAGGAGAAAGAAGGTATCCCGCCCGCCTGTGCAGCAAAGGCTGATTAATGCTGGCAAGCAGCTTGGTGATGATAAAACTGCCAAAGACTACAACATCGAGTGAGGGAGGCTCTGTTCTTCACCTTGTCCTTGCTCTCAGGGGTGGTCTCTAAATATAGCTGCTACTTGCTGCTTTCGATTCTGCAATGACTAATTTAATTAGATGTGCTCCTGAAGGAGGAAGAAGCATGCATATTAATGTCAGAAGACGGTTTAAGTTGTCATTCTATGCTTTGCCAAGCTTGTCTGGAGTTGAAGAGGCGGCATATTGTTACTGAAGATGCATGTGTGGTCTGTAAAGGTAGTGCTGAAAGTTATCTCCATTTATTCCGTGCGAGATTTTATTGGGCTCTGTCGAATTTACCATCAAATTGCATTTACTTTGCTACGAATACACCGTGGGAATGGATAACAGGTGCTCGACTTAGGATTAAATATGCAGAGTTTTGAGTTTTTAGTCGTTTCCTGCTAGAGTATATGATGGTATAGCAAGAGCAAAACATTGCATGAAGGTAAAGGTTTTACATCATTGCTGTCAAAGATCAATATTTTCTGGGTTATTGCTTTTACCAAGGCAGTAGTAACTTGCAAGATTTTTGTCTCCGAATTGCTCTCTGATAGTAAAAAGATAGAACACATATGATATGTCCAAAGAAACTAGGAACGAGATTATTTATACTACACAATAAATATCAATGATAAATGTTTCAGTGAAGAGTAAATGGAATTTGCTAAAATGACCACCCACCAAAGCAATTGTAATGAACAGAAAAAGCCACAAGTTCTTAATACTATCTTTAGAAAGAATAATCATACTGTACTCCAATGTGGAAAAGAGTTTAAAATCTGTGATGTGGTCATCAACTCATCAGCAGCTTATCTTACAAGGACATGTCAAGATCCAAACACAGACAATGGTATCATAGAGAGAGCCACATCTTGACTAACAATAGTGTCCTGTCCTATTTGATCAAATGATCCGAAACATTTGGGTATTGAGTGATACTATAAATTTCTCATCTATGTAGATAAGATAGCCTTTGTTATTTTTTGACAGCTGACACTGAGAAATATAGACTCCACTATCCGTATCTCAGTGCTCTTGTTCTCCTTTTTGCAGGGATTTTCTTCCCATTTTCCAACAGCAAATGTCCAAGTCCTCATTGCTTATTAACTTGAAAATATAAACAGGTAGTAGTACTAAATGGACTACTCGTATTGAGTCACCTTATTGACATTCACCAAACAAACTTATTATGGTTAAACACTCAAATAAGGTGAAATCACCTTATAAGGTGACTGATAAGGTGATGCCAAACACACACTACATCTAGCTCACGTGGAGGTGCTACAACTAGCCTAAATTTTATTGGGGGCTTATTACATATATCCCCTGGTACAAGCCCACTTTACATCGCAATTCATGGTAATCCAACAATTACATTTCGGTCCAAATTTCATTAAAGAAAGTTGACCAGCTTATAAGCCTCTTTTTCAAATAGGGAGTTACCTATTACAAGTTAAAAATCAGTGATGAGACGATAATTTAGAGCCTCATTTGGTCCTTTTTAGCGGTCTTTGTGAGTCTCTGTCTTTAGTTTTTTAGTGTTTTTTGTTCGTTTTTATGCTTTGGTGTTTTGTTCCCTTTTTGTAATTATTCATTTTGAGCAGAAAAGAGGAAGAGCCAATTAGCCAGGCTCGCCGCGGCGAGGGATTTTGCTTGCCGCGGCGAGATTTTACGAGAGGAAGATTAATTCGACAACAGAAGGCTCGCCGCGGCGAGCTATTTCTTCCGTTGCGGCGAGAAGCGCAGAACAAATTTTTATTTTCCTTATTAGCTTAGAATTGGGACCTCTTCTGATACTTTTCTTTTAACCTAGTTCTTAGAAAAAAGCAACATATTCATACTTGGACATTGAGACATTATTGGAGCTTGGTTTTCATCATTGTTGAAGGATCGATATCGAATTCCTAGTAATATTTGATAATTCTTCATCGTTTATCTCTTCGATTCGTGTTGTTATTGTTTATCGAATTGTTTGAGCTTGCGTGCGATTATCAACATGTCGGTGTTTATCATATGCAATACTTTGAAGTCTTTGATCTTTGCTTCTACTATGAGTAGCTAAACCAATCCGAACACGGTATTTATGTGACGGTTTTGCGTATTCGCTTCTAGGGTTAGGATTCGTTCATATAGGTTCGTCTAGTTCAAAATTTTCGTAAAACCTATCAATCCAATTCGCTAGTTCAAGATTTTCTAAATCATTTTTGGTTAAGGATCGTGGATTGACGACCCACGATTAGTCTAGTTCAAAACATTCAAATGACGATTGGTTGAGGTTGGATTGATCGATTTATGTACACCGACCGTGTGACAAGTATGAACGATTTCCCTAGAGTGAATTAGTATTACTCGATCATAACTGCTGTGTTCCCTCTATCTCATTGATTTTAATCTTTACATTGCTTTATCTGTTTTCTAGTTATTAGAAGTAATCAAAACCAAACAATCAAACTATTTACACAAGTATCTGTTTGCTCTCAACTCATTGTGGTAGCTTAATTGGTTCCTTAGCGAACGACTCTGTGGTTAGCATTGTCTGTTTACAACAACTGCATTCTACTTGTTTTCTAAGTAGTAATTTGAGCACATCAAATTTGGCGCCGCTGCCGGGGAGCCAATTCCTATTGTAGCGGTTGATTGCGAATTTTTATTTGTTTGTTTTTCAACATGTTGTTTATCGCACTAACGGAAACTAAGATTCTTCGAGGTTTTTGATTGTGTAGATTTCACTACAGGTTTATGCTTGGAAGGAGATCACAAGAAACACCTTTGCAAACTCCAGTGAACGAGATCGATAGACACGTTCATCGGCTTAGAAGACAGAACTTAGCATCAATCGCAATGGTAGGAAATGGAGAGATTAACCAACCGATTGCTGAGGTGCTAGAGATCACCTATGGAACCTACATGCAGCCTGGTGAGATTAAGGCCGAGAAGTCGGCAGTTGTGCTTTCTAATGAGGCCAGGAACATGGAGATCAAGGCTTATCACTTCCATGACCTCCCCAAGTACTATGGGATGGCTAATGAAGACGTGATCAGGTTCCTAAAGGAGTTCGAAGCACTGATTGCTAGGATTCCGCTTACTGTAGGGGAGATCACTATTTCTGATGAGGAAGTGAGGAAGAAGGTTTTCCCTATGTGCATGTAGGATAGGGCTAAGAGCTGGCTTCTGAACCAGCAGGAAGGGTCTTTTCAGACCTGGGATGAGCTTCATTTATGAACAAGTTCTACCCTACAGAGAAGACTAGGCAGCTTCGGACCCAGATAGAGAATTTCATGCAGATGAGCGATGAGAGCTTCTATGAGGCTAGGGAACGGTTCCTGAACCTGCTTTCTCAGTGCCCTCACCACAGGATGAGTGAGATGGACTTGTGCTGCAAGTTTTATGAGGGATTGGACTGGGAGGCGCAGAATATGGTGGATATGACAGTTAATGGGACCATAGTTAGCATCTCCAGCAGCTTTGAATGAGGCCTTCAAGAAACTGTCCGCTATCTCTCAGCTTAAGGGAACACGTGGAAGATCCAGGAGAGCCGAGGTGAAGTCGGTGGAAGAGGCGCCGGGACCTAGTAGCTGCGACCTGGCCGAACATATTAAGGAGATGAGGATGCTTGGCAATGTCTCCACCCCGGTATCACAGGTAAGTGAGAGGTGCAATCTATGCGACAATTTTAGGCATGGTGCCAGCATGTGTTGGCTTCCCGAGATTATGAATGAGAACCCGACTCCGGAAGTAGTCAACTGGGTACAGACTAGACAGCAAGGGAACTATAGGGGGAACCAAGGTGGTAGCACATGAGGGCCTAGGATTCAAACCTTTAACCCAAACCGTGCCAACTTGAGCTATGGCAATAACTTCTATGAGAATGCATCACAAGAGCAACAGGTTCCAATACAGCAAGTTCCAGTTCAGCAGACTCAGGTTCATCCTATGAGAATACAAGGTAGCACTGATCAGGAGATCCGTAATCACATGGAGAGGTCATAAAGGTTCTGGGCAGAGGCGCAAAAGAATCAGAGCAAGAACAACCAGAGGTTTGACAGTATTGAGGGAAAGGGGTAAGTTTCCAGCTACTATAGAAACCAACAGGGTTCTTGTTGTGGAGGTATCTTTCGACAAGCTAGGAAGAGTGAAGACAGTTCTGACTACTTGTACCTGTAATCAGAACAAAGCGGTAGCCCAGGTTGTGGCACCACAGGTGACTAGGCCACAGGAAATAGTTGAGGCACATGAGGTAGTTGAGGTAGCCACACCCAGTATTGCGACTCCAATGGAGGAGGCGAGTGCAAAATTGGCTGTCCTTGAGGTAAGTCCCACCACTAGGGTGATCCAGAAAGCGGATAAGAGCATCAGTGATGCCAACAGTTTCGATTTGGTGGTTGGGATAGGTAATTCTTCCGAGGTGACTGGCATCGTAGACACAGGAGCAGCAGTTAATCTGATGACTTTTGCGACCTATGAGGAGCTGAATTTGAAGGGTTTGGAGCCCGGTAAATGCTTCGTCACGTTGGCCAATGGAATGAGGAGTAGGTGCATGGGGGTTATTGAGGATGTCCCGGTTACATTGGATGGGGACACTCTTATGGCTGATTTCGTGGTTGTGGAGTCGACATGGATTAAAGGCAAGGAGATGGAGAAGGATATGTTACTGCTTGGGCGACCGTTCATCAAAACCACTCGCATGATTGTCAACCTCCACGCTCGTACCTGCACCATAGAGGTACATGGCAAGCAACGTGAGTTGCAAGCCACCACTACACTATACTCACCCCTGCAGGTTGAAACCAGGAACTATATAGGTGCACACACCGGTCCCCTCTACACCTACTCTAATTCACAGGGAAGGAAAGGAGCTGAGAAGACCGGGAAGATCAAATACCCTTGATTTTCACCTGGGAAAGTCGAGCTAACGACTTAAAACAAATGCACTTTTATTTCCTTGCACATTAGACAATTTCATTTTCTTGCACAATATACTATTGCGTTGTTTTTCTTACTGTTGAGACTATTTATTTGATAATTTGGACAACTTGTGTTATTCTTGCATTTATTTTACTGTTTATGTGTGTTTAGGGAGCAGGACCTTCGTACTCACACGAGGAAACTTGTGAAATTCTACGCCGAGGCATGGAATTTCAATCTCGTGAGGCGAGATTGCATTAGAGACGAAGAAAAGAAAATTTCGTTTTTTGCCCTCACCGCGGCGAGCTTTTTGCTTCGCCACGGAGAGATAAGACGAGAGCAAAGAATTTCGTCTCGCTTAATCTCGCCGCGGCGAGATCCTCCCGCAGTGAAAATTTCTGCTTCGTGAAAACTTGCAGCGGCGAGACTGTCTGCCAAGACTAGTTGTTTGTCTCGTAAAAACTCGCCGCGGCGAGCTAGTTTTTTTTAAAACCCTTTTATCTTCTTCTTCTTCTTCTTCTTCTTCCCTGCCCCACTCTCCTCCATTCTTCTTCCCGTTTTTCTTCTTCTCTTCTCTCAAATTTCTCTTTCTCACTCAATTCTCCACCAAACCACTAGTCCGGCCCGAAGCTCCCTACAAACTTAAGGTCCCTCTAGGCTACGTGGTCCGACCCGAATGTCCGACCCAGAGGTCCGCCCGAGGTTAATAACCCAGATACAGTCAAAGAGGACCTTGATCTCAGTAGCTGGGTGGTCCGACCCAAAAGGTCTGAAGTACCGTGGAGGTCCGATCCTAAGACGTCGATTCGGACATGAGATTCTAACCTCATAAGCAACCAAGTAAACTGGCACCAAGAGAGTAAGTAGGTCTGAGGCACGAGGTCCGAACAAGAGTACTATAGCGGATTGTTCAAGTTATCTTACAGTCGAGCTAGTACGACTTGGACTACAGGTCCGGACCTACCACTTCGGACGTTAGACCGAGACAGACTGCAGAAAGGTCTCTAAAACTCTCACATTAATGATTAAACTACCCCTAAAAGCCCAAAGTGGAATGGGTTAAGCATCATTAATGGGCCTATTGAAGCCTTGGTGGCTCAACCCGAGCCTTATACTTGGCACGATCTGGTGAGGCCCTTCCTTTTTGGGAGACATCTATACATACGGCACATACTCCGATGATAACGGTAAGTCACGTCAAGTGATAATGATCACTATCCATTCCCGATCACTAGGCCTGTAAACGAGTCGAGCTTTTTTCGAGCAGCTCGAGCTCGACTCGAAAAAAGCTCGACTCGATACTCGAATAATCGAACTCGAGCTCGAATTCGAGTATGTATTATAGATTGATACATTAATCGAGTCGAGTTCGAATATATATATACTCGGCTCGAAAGCTCGACGAGCTGCTCGATATTATAATTTTTATAACTTTTACAAGTAAGCCCAACCCTACCCAATTCACTATCTACAGACTCAGCCGTTTGTTTCTCTTCCGTCTGGTCGATTACTTCTTCTTCGTCTCTTTCAAGTTTCAATCGCTTCTTCTTTCAGTCCCCTTCTTCTCTTCCAGTCGCCTTCATCTTCTTCGTCCCTACCATCTTCTTCTCTTTCCCCCTCTCTTCTTCTCTATCACAACAAATTCTTCTCTTCTTCAGAAATAAAAAAGGGTTCAATTCCATCACCCCCAAAATCTCCAACCGACCAGTCGACCACCACCTCCCCTGTCATCACCGACCAGTCGACCACCACCTCCCCACCACCAACCGCCGACCAATTTTGGGTTCTGTAAATCCCCCAATTCACATCCTAGGTAAAAAATTTCTTAGTTTTTAAGGATTCTGTAAATCCCCCAATTTCGAGTGTCATGGTTTCTTTTCCAATTTGAATTGACAGTGTGTTGGATGACTTTTACATTGTGTTGTGTAACTTGTGTATGAAATTGGTGAAATTCAAGCTGGAACTCGAGTTTTCAAGAATTGTAAACCGTATTTCCATAGCAGTTTTCGAGCTAACGAGCCAAGTTAAATTCGAGTTGGTCATTTTCGAGCTCACGAGCCGAGCTAGATTCGAGCACGAGTTTCAGTCAATTTTTAAAAAAATTGAAGCTCGCGAACCGAGCTCGAATTGGAAAAATATATATCGAGCTCGAGTCCAATAAGTGAAGTTCGGTCGAGCTCGAGCTCGATTTCGAGCCCATGTGTTTTAATGCTAAACGAACCGAGCCTTATAAAAGCACGACTCGGCTCGACTCGTTTACAGGCCTACCGATCACTATATCGAGTAGATCTTCAGTCTCTCGCTAGTAAAGTCTTTGTCCGGTTTGACATCTTGTAAACCGGATATAAGGTCCTAACCCCCCCCCCCCCAAAGGCTACTTGTGCAGGTTCTTACCCGTCGGTCCTTTGGAGTGCGTTGGTTCTTACCTCGAAGGCTTCCTAGTCGTCGGGACTTGGGCAGTTGAAGGAAAAATCACTAAGCGTTTGGGGGACTTCACCCTCAACAGATGTGTTTCTTACGAAAATTTATGAAAGAGAGATCCGAATAATTATTATTGGAAAGAAAAATTTATTTCAGGATTACCAAAGTTATTTGTAGAAGAAGTAAGGGAAAGAATTAAAAGCATCAACGAAAATATAGAAACGATGCCTTATGGAGAAATTATAAATCAAATAAACCTAACAGGACTACAAATTGGTAATGATTTAAAGTTAAAATCCCAATTAAAGATACAAAATATTGTAAGTAGAAAAGAATTGGGTAGCTGGTGTGAACTGATGAGACAATATTCTAACGTCTCATTTGGTCCTTTTTAGCGGTCTTTTGTTAGTCTTTGACCTTAGTTTTATAGTGTTTTTGTACGTTTTTATGCTTTGGTACTTTGTTTGTGTTTTGTAGGATTTTTTGTGTTATTTGGTCCCGAAGGTGAAAATCGGAGTGAAGAAATTGGTTATAGATCTCTGAATGAAGAGTAATTGGGCGAAGACGGAAGTGGATTCGGAGTTCAGACGAAGAATTGAGAGGCGTTTTAGCGTGACTTGCAAAAGTGATGATTTACGGAGCAGTCTAGCCATTTTGGACATAACTCTCTCATATGAAGTCCAATTTACCTGATCTCGGTGGCCATGGAAATATAATTCAAAGATCTACAACTTTCGTGCCAAAACCGTAGCCAAATTCATCCTGAAGAAAAGGATACAGACATCGCAAGTTGACTGTCAGAAAGCATCTTCGCCGCAGCGAGACATTTAGGCGCGGCGCGGCGCGAGTTCCCGAGAGCTTATTTGCTGGGCAATTTTCTGGTCGAATTCTGCTAGGATTCTACTCGTTTTTTCTCCTTTAAATAGATTTCTTTCACCATAACTTCAGACATATACTTCTTTTAACCTAGTTTTGAAAAAAAAGCTCTTAGAGAGACACACATTAACATAGAGACATCTTTGGAGCTTGGATTATTCATTGATTTTTATCATCAAGATTATTGGTATTGATTTCTCCATTGCTTTGTTCTTTACAATTCGTTCTTTATCTTATCGATTGAATTGTATGTTATTGCATGCGAGTTTATCATCTATGTTTCATATGATTTTTACCATGAATCTCTGTATGCAATCATCAATTATGAGTAGCTAAACACCTTTGAATACAGTAGTATGTGAAGATTATGCATATTCGTTCTAGGGTTTATCGATTCACTCATATAGGTTAGTCTCGTATAAAATCTTTGTAAAAACCTTCAATTCGATAAGTCCGTATTAAATCCTCTAAAATTGTTCATGTTTAAGGATCGTGAATTGACGACTCACGATTTCTCCAGTATAATATTTTCTAAGAACAATTGGTTGAATCGAATTGACTGATTTGCTGTACAATAACCGTGTGACAAATATGAGTGTTATCCCTAGTTCGAATTAGCATAATTGGATCTTGCTACTGTATTCATCTTTCTCTCATTGTTAATCGTAATCTTTGCTTTAGTTAAACTAGTTAGAAGTACAACCAAACCATCAATCAAACTGTTACTCGCAAGTATCTGTTTACTCTCACTGCTACGTAGCTTAATTAATTCCTTAGCGAACGATTCTGTGGTTTAGCTTTGTCTGTCTACAACAACTGCTTACTACTTGGTTTTCTAAGTATTAATTTGAGCACATCAAATTTGGCGCCGCTGTCGGGGAACTTAATTCCTATTGTAGCGCTGAGAGCCGGTGGTTACTTGTCGTGATTTCATTTTACTTGGACTAACATAAACTAAGCATTTGTTGAGTTACTGTTGTTGAGATCCAGGAATGGAGTCCTTTTCCAGCTACTACACACCCTCTGCAAGGGAAATGGTGAATAGTGCAAATATTTTACCGGAGAGCAGCTCATTTAGCGAAAGCACATTGATGGCCTTAATTGCCCATGATGAAAAATTATGCAAGTTGTTATGGAAGGGCAAGAGAGAACAGGACAACAGATTGAAAGGATGATGCGCAGAATAGAGGACTTAGCAGATAGTTTTGCTAACTTCATAGCTGGTCTAGAATTTGGGAATGAAGATGAATTGGAAGAGGAGATTAAAGCAACTACAGTATTGCGTAGTGGTAAGGTTGTTGAGAAGTCAGATATGATGACAAAACCGGAAACTCCACCTACACCAGCTATCGACGTTACTGAGGAGGAAGCTGAGGAGATTATTGAGGACCCAAGAAGCAGCACTGAGGTTCTACATAAATGTAATAACCCCTTCCGCCCCCCAGGACCACCAGTGCCCAAGCTATTACCATACCCTGGGAGAGTTAAGAAGCCAAAAGACGACAGTAAGTTCAAATCTATTCTGGCAATGCTTTCGAAAGTTAACGTGAACATGCCATTGCTGGAGCTTATCGATAATGTCCCCTCCTATGCTAAGTTCTTCAAGGACCTAAATGCTAATAAGAAGAAGCTTTCGTCTACTGAAAAGTTGATTCTTCCAGAAACAACGAATTCTGTGATCAGATTACCAGTGAAACAACAAGACCCAGGGAGTTTCGTGATTGATATACAAATGGAGAATGGGAAGGTAGCAAAAGGTATGCTCGACTTGGGAGCAAGCATTAATCTTATTACCCATGACCTTTATCAGGAGCTCGGTTTGGGGAAGTTGGAACCTGTGAATATGACTTTGCAGATGGCTGATTGTAGTATCCAGCGACCACTTGGTATTATACGGGATGCTTTGGTCAAGGTTGACACATACTTGGTACCAGGAGATTTTGTAGTTCTACCTCCTAGCAATGCAGCAACCAGCAGCAGAAACCATGTGATTTTGCTGGGAAGGCCGTTCATGAAAACTGTCAAACTTCAAGTCGATGTTGCAGAAGTGAAGATAGCGATGGATATTGGAGGCAATCGAATCAGCAAGGACGCAGTCCGACCTGCAGGTAACTCTAATGCCTATTCTATTACAGATTGTGAAACTAAACATGAGATTGCCAAAGAATTTCATTGCATCATTGATGACTGTGTATATATTGCTTTGCTTGATGATATTGCTAGCGATAAGTTAGAGTCCGCTTTGACACTAGATCCTGATAAGGGAATTGTGAGGGAGGAAAGTCATGAGCTAATCTGTACTTTAGATTCAGCTGAAACTGAACCGGCAGGCGAACTTGATCCCCCTAGTGAACCATTAGGTGAATTCGACTCCCTCAGTAGCAATACTGGGGAAATCGAACCCCCTAGGCCTGACCTTAAGGAACTCCCATCCCACCTTGAGTATGCTTTCCTTGGTGAAAATCGGTCCAAACCTGTGATAATCTCTTCGAAATTACAAAAGGAATAAGAGAACCAATTTGTTGAGCTTCTTAAGGAGAATTCTGCGACCATAGGATGGGGAATTGGGGACATTAAGGGCATTAGCGCAACCCGTTGCACACACAGGATAAGTTTAGAAGATGATGCTAAACCTGTTAGGCAAAAACCCCAGCGCAGGCTTAATCCTGTCATGCAAGATGTAGTGAAAACTGAGATCCTTAAGATGCTTGAGCACGACATAATTTACCCCATAGCTGATAGTAGATGGGTGAGTCCTGTGCATGTAATTCCTAAGAAGTCAGGGGTTACTGTCGAAACAAATGAGAAGGGCATAGAGGTCCCGGTAAGAAAAACCTCTGGGTGGCGTGTGTGCATTGACTACAGGAAACTAAACGCAGCCACTAAGAAAGACCACTTCCCTCTGCCATTCATTGATGAGATGCTTAACCGCCTTGTTGGGCGAGAGTTCTATTGTTTTTTGGATGGTCTTTCAGGTTTCTACCAAATACCCATTGCTCAGGAGGATCAGGAGAAGACAACATTTACTTGTACCTATGGGACTTTTGCCTATCGCCGAATGCCTTTCGGACTGTGCAACGCTCCTGCTACTTTTCAAAGATGCATGCTTTCTATATTTTCTGACATGGTGCAGGATTTTATAGAGGTCTTCATGGATGACTTCTCTCTTTTTGGAGATTCTTTTGCTGACTGCTTACATAAACTTGATAAAGTGCTTAAACGCTGCATTAAGTGTAACTTAACTCTTAGCTGGGAAAAAAGTCACTTTATGGTTAGAGAAGGAATTGTCTTAGGGCATGTAGTCTCAAAACGTGGGATAGAAGTTGATAGAGAAAAGCTTGATGTGATTGTTGAACTTCCCCCTCCCACTTGTGTGAAAGAGCTGCAATCTTTTCTTGGGCATGTTGGTTTTCATAGGAGATTCATTAAGGATTTTTCGAAAATTGCTAAGTGTTTGAGCAACTTGCTTATGAAAGATGTGCCTTTTTTTTTCAATGATGAATGCATGCAGGCCTTTAACATCTTGAAAGAGCAGCTTGCTTCCGCTCCCATTGTTGTTGCCCCTAACTGGTCCTTACCCTTTGAGATTATGTGCGATGCTTCTGATTTCGCTTTAGGTGCTGTTTTAGGACAAAGGATAAATGGACATTTTCATGTGATTTACTATGCCAGCAAGACACTTAACCCTGCGTAGGTTAACTACACCACAACTGAGAAAGAATTCCTAGCTGTTCTTTTCGCGTTGGATAAATTCCGTTCGTATCTGAAAGGGTTCAAAGTGATCATCCACACGGATCACGCTGCGATCCGCCACCTCATGGCCAAGAGTGATTCTAAGTCGCGCCTCATTCGATGGGTTTTGATGTTACAGGAGTTCGATTGCGAAATAGTTGATAAGTGTGGTAAAGATAATCTTGTTGCTGAGCATTTATCTAGGCTTGGTCCTAAGAAAATCTCCCCTTCTCCACCTATTCCCGATGACCTACCTGACGAGCATCTATTCTCTGTTAGCTTAGAGCCTTGGTTTGCAGATATTGTGAATTTTCTTGTTGCAGGTGTTTTCCCCGCTAACATGTCTTCGCAGGAAAGAAGGAACTTTGCGCTCCGAACCAATGGCTACTTTTGGGATGACCCCCACCTTTTCAAGGAGGGCAGTGTTCTCACCTTTTGTCATACCATGCACTGTGGAGGGCACTACAGCGGGAAGAAAACCGCTTTGAAGGTTCTTCAATCAGGTTTCTTTTGGCCCTCTCTGTTTAAAGATACTCATAAGTTTTGTGCTAGTTGTGATGCATCTCAGCGTAGTGGTAACATTAGCAAGCGTAATGAGATGCCTTTGACTAGCAATCTTGTGGTCGAACCCTTTGATGTGTGGGGTATTGACTTTATGGGACCCTTTCCCAAAAGCAATGGTAATGAATATATTATTGTTGCTGTGGACTATGTGACTAAGTGGGTGGAGGCTATTGCCACTAGAACTAACGATTCCAAAGTTGTGCTCTCTTTCTTGTCAAGAATATTTTCAGCAGGTTTGGTACACCCAGAGCAATCATTAGCGATGGCGGATCTCATTTTATTAACCGTTCATTTGCGAACCTGCTTGTGAAGTATGGAGTGCAACACCATGTCGCAACTGCATACCACCCACAAACTTCTGGTCAAGTGGAAGTCAGCAATAGGCAAATCAAGAGCATTCTCACAAGGGTCGTAAAACCAAATCGTAAGGATTGGTCAACCAAGCTAGATGATGCACTGTGGGCTTACAGAACCTGTTATTGGTACAACACCCTACCGGTTGGTTTATGTCAAAGCTTGTCATCTTCCCGTGGAGTTGGAGCACAAAGAGGCATGGGCCACCAAGGAGCTAAATCGCGATATGCAGGCAGCTGGGGAAGAACGATTGCTGCAGATCTCCGAGCTAGAAGAACTCCGCCACCTTGCCTTTGAGAATGCAAAGATTTACAAGCAGAAGACAAAAGAGTATCATGACAAGGGGATAATCCGCAAGGACTTGCACCCAGGTATGAAAGTTTTGGTTTTTAACTCTCGTCTTAAACTGTTTCCAGGAAAGTTGCGTTCGCGTTGGGATGGACCGTACACGATAATTCATATGGCACCGCATGGTGCTGTTGAACTCTTGAATTCCGCTGACGGTTCCACCTTCAAGGTCAATGGGCAGCGAGTTAAACCATACTTTCAAGGGTACACTGAGAGACCGGAAGAAGTGGTCGAACTCTCCGAGTCCAGTACATGACTCTAAACTGTACATCATAGGCAAGTCACTGTTGATCACATTCTTTTTCTTCCTTACTCTGCGCTTGAGGACATGCTTGAGTTTAGGTTTGGGGAGGGGGAATGTGCTCTCTAGTGTCTTGTCTGCGTTTTCTCTATTTTTCTGAGTCTCTAGAGTCTTTCGTCCTTTACTTTCTGTTTGTTTTGGTCATTTTTTTCTTTTCTTCTCTAGAGTCTTTCGTGAGTCATTCTTCCAAGTTACGAAAACTTCTATTGTGATTGTTAAATCTGCTTGTTGCTTACGTTTTGCACGATTCTCAGCCTAGATAGTGTAGTGAACTTAAGATCTCGAAGGTTTGTTTTTCCTGTAAATAGCAAGTTTGTTTAACTCTTTAGTCCAAAAATCCGGTGAGAAACTTTAAGCCGATGAAAAAAATATTGTACCGACGCTTGTGTGATCCTTTCGGGAAGTGCGAACCCTCTTGTTTGCGCCTTTTCATTCTCATGTGTACTCAGTTAAGTTAAGTATGACGAATGGCATGCTCTTCATGTTTCATTTTGTCGAAAGCCAGTGCATTGCGAAGAACCGGTTTGGGGAGAAGAAATCCGCTGCGTTATGATGTTATTGTTCAAATTTTGTAATATGTATTCCCCCTAACTAGTTGAATTGTCTCGGAGTGTATCTATGGTGCTTGTCATCACCGTAGTCGTGTTGGGCGTGTTTCAAATACTACCTATATACCAGCGTGGTCCTAAAAAGCCATATGTCCGTGAGGGTTGATGGCACGACACCAAACTAACACGCACAAAAGTGCGGACTTCGGTAAAACAGACACTACCAAAAAAGTGAGACTAAAAGAGTCCATAGTGGCCAAATTGATTAGAATTTAATTCATTTGATGAAAATATTTGGTTTATGGAAGTTGGTTGTATGTCTTGGCAAGCTGCTATACGCAAGGAAAAAGTCCCTTCTGACTTAACTAATTGAGTACATTGCATGAGGTATTTGAGGCACCTTTGTGACGAGAGTCACCTTCCTTTTCTCTTATTGTTCTTGAGTGTTTAACCCACTGGACACTTCCAGAGTGTGAGAGAGAATAGTGTAGGATTTCCTTGCGAGGGATTGGAGAGTTAGACTTAAGTGTTATTTATTTGAAAAACTCTCTTGAAGGATTTTTTGTGCACTATTTATGTCAATGCCAGTTGAGTGCAAACCTTTTGCATCTTGTGAATTTAACGCTTAGAATGGTAGAGTTCGGTCACTTGGAAGATTGACTCGTTTGTGTGTTATTATCTGTCGTAGTCTAAGTCTAGTTATTTTTGATTTGTTTGTTTGATCGGGGATGAGCAAAGGTTCGGTTTGGGGATTTTGATGAGGCAATATTCTAACGTCTCATTTGTTCCTTTTTAGCGGTCTTTGTGAGTCTTTGTCTTAGTTTTGTAGTCTTTTTAGTCCATTTTTACGCTTTGGTGTTTTGTTTATATTTTGTAGAAATTGATGTCTTTTGAGCCGAATGAGAACAAACTGCTTAGCATGGCTCGCTGCGGCGAGGGATTCAGTCCGCCACGGCGAGATTTAGCGAGTGATCATCTTCTGTGATTAAAGAAGACTCGCCGCTGCGAAGGAATTGGTCCGCCGCGGCGAGATTTTGCGAATGGAGCCTCTGATTTGAAGATTGAAGCGCCGCGGCGAGATTATGCGAATGCTATATATATTGCGATAAAGAAGGCTCGCCGCGGCGAGGCAATTGGGCTGCCGCGGTGAGATTTTGCGATTGGCTCCCCTGTTTCGAAGGAAGACGCTCGCCACGGCGAGAATTTGCGAGCTGGATATATATATCGACAAAAGGAAGCTCGCCGCGACGAAGCAAGTGGCCCGCCGCGGCGAGACGCGCAAGTCCAGAATTCGTTTTCCTTAATTAGATTAGATTTTTTGATTTTTTCTTTCATACTTCTTTTAACCTAGTTTTGAGAAAAAGCTCCTAGATACACACATTGACATTGAGACATCTTGGGAGCTTGGTTATTCATTGATTTTATTCATCAAGATTATTGGTATTGATTTCTCCATTGCTTTGTTCTTTACAATTCGTTCTTTATCTTATCGATTGAATTGTATGTTATTGCATGCGAGTTTATCATCTATGTTTCATATGATTTTTACCATGAATCTATGTATGCAATCATCAATTATAAGTAGCTAAACACCTTTGAATACAGTAGTATGTGAAGATTATGCATATTCGTTCTAGGGTTTATCGATTCACTCATATAGGTTAGTCTCGTATAAAATCTTCGTAAAAACCTTCAATTCGATAAGTCCGTATTAAATCCTCTAAATTTTTCATATTTAAGGATCGTGAATTGACGACTCACGAATTCTCCAGTATAATATTCTCTAAGAATAATTGGTTGAATCGAATTGACTGATTTGCTGTACAACAACCGTGTGACAAATATGAGTGTTATCCCTAGTTCGAATTAGCATAATTGGATCTTTCTATTGTATTCATCTTTCTCTCATTGTTAATCGTAATCTTTGCTTTAGTTAAACTAGTTAGAAGTACAACCAAACCATCAATCAAACTGTTACTCGCAAGTATCTGTTTACTCTCACTGCTACGTAGCTTAATTAATTCCACCCTTCCTTTTTGGCATCTATAAATATGGCAAATATTCTGATGATAACGGTAAGAGATAATTACGTTTCATTCCCGAACATTATACCGAGTAGATCTTCAGTCTCTTGCTAGTAAAGTCTTTGTCCAGTTTGACATCACGCAAACCGGATATATGGTCCTAACCCCCCCAGAGCTACTTGTGCAGGTTCTTACCCATTGGTTCTTTCGAGTGAGTGGGTTCTTACCTAGAAGACTTCCTAGTCATTGGGACTTCAGTAATTTAAGGAAAAATCACTAAGTGTTTGGGGGACTTCACCCACAACAAAAAACTTAAACACTAAAGTCATTTTGGGAAACCCATTCTTACAAATGTTGTATCCTTTACAAGCATATAACAGAGGTGTAGTAACTACAGCCTTAGGAAAGAAAATACTTTTCCAGTTCCAACACCCAGTAACAAATAGAGACATAAATCTTTTACAAGAAACCAGAATCTTTCAAAAGACAAAAAATAAGGAAAAATAAATTATGTATCTCAAAGAAGAACTTAGCTATAAAAGAATTGAAGAAAAGATAAAAAAAAGTCCAGTTCTTCAAGAACAAATATTACTTTTCCAGAAGAAAATAGAAAATGAAGTATG
The DNA here is from genome assembly GCA_026545765.1 of Plantago major. Classification (NCBI taxonomy): domain Eukaryota; kingdom Viridiplantae; phylum Streptophyta; class Magnoliopsida; order Lamiales; family Plantaginaceae; genus Plantago; species Plantago major. The sequence continues at coordinate 59,909,381 of CM048841.1, forward strand.
TTCAGAAATTCCTACAGCCTTTTGGGATAGGAAGAAGCATATTGTAACTCTACCATATGAAAATGAATTTGAGGAAAGCAAAATACCTACTAAAGCAAGGCCTATACAAATGAACCAAGAATTGTTAGAACATTGTAAGAAAGATGAAAATCATAAGGCCTAGCAAATCACCATGGTCATGTTCTGCATTTATGTACAAAAGAATGCTGAACTTGAAAGAGGAACTCCTAGATTGGTTATAAATTACAATCCCTTGAACAAAGTCCTAAAATGGATTAGATATCCAATTCCAAATAAAAGCGATTTGCTTAAAAGACTTTATAATGCTAAAATATTCTCTAAGTTTGATATGAAATCGGGATTCTGGCAGATACAAATTTCAGAGAAAGATAAGTACAAACAACATTTACTGTTCCGTTCGGATAGTTTGAATGGAATGTTATGCCTTTTGGATTGAAAAATGCTCCGTCAGAATTTCAAAAAGTCATGAATGATATATTCACTCCTTACACCACTTTTACAATTGTTTACATCGATGATGTTTTAGTTTTTAGCCAAGATATAGAACAACATTGGAAACACTTAAATATTTTCTTAAAAGTAATAAAAGAAAATGGTTTAGTTGTCTCTGCAAGAAAAATAAAACTATTCCAAGTAAGTATAAGATTTCTAGGACATCAAATTCATGAAAATACTATCATACCTATCCAACGGTCCTTAGAATTTGGAGACAAATTCCCATGAGATAAAAGACAAAACCCAATTACAAAGATTCCTAGGAGCTTTGAATTATGTAGGGGATTTTTATCCTAATTTACGTCAAGTTTGCAAACCCTTATTCGAAAGATTAAAAAAGAACCCTCCAATGTGGACAAGCAAACATACTGAGATAGTCAAAGAAATAAAAACAAAAGTCAAAACTCTTCCATGTCTAACCATATGTCACCCTAATACTCTTAAGATTGTACAAACACATGCATCAGAATTAGGATATGGAGGCATTCTTAAGCAAATTATTGGAAATAAAGAAACAATTATTAGATATAATTCTGGTACTTGGAAATCAGGTGCACAACAAAATTATTCAATTATTAAGAAATAAATACTCTCAATAGTTTTGTGCATTACTAAGTTCCAAGATGATTTGTTAAATCAAAAGTTTTTACTTAAGATTGATTGTAAAGCAGCAAAAGAAGTCTAAACAAAAGATGTACAAAATTTGGCGTCAAAACAGATATTTGTTAGATGGCAAGCAATATTATCTATTTTTTATTTTGATATAGAATTCATAAAGGGTATCGACAATTGTATTCCAGATTATTTGACAAGAGAATTTCTCCAAGGATGGAATAAAGAAGACCAGTACCACTGTGAGCTACAACAAGCACAAAGTCTGGAAAGAAACATATTGTAGACTTAAGACAATATTTACAAAATAATCCTGAAAAATCTTTGTCGCCAAAACCCTTACAAACCATCTCACCAGCAAAACAACAAACACCTTTGCAAATTGCCAATAAATTCCAACCACTTAGCAGTCAAAAGATAGCATTAACACCATTTCCAACTCCAGAACAATTTCCAGCTCTGCACTCAAAATTGGCCAAATTACCTACCTACAAACAAACTCTGACACAAACTTCATCTCAAAGTCTAAACAAAGGAGACCTACCAGATTGTCCCTACATGAACACGGGATACTTTTTAAAAGATTGTGTTATTGAAGATGAGTGGATTCCAGAAAACTTACCAATACAACTCGAAGAACAAGGTGTTATTGTCTCACAATTCATTTTAGATAGCAAATTTTGCAGGATCTATGAGAACTACCAAAAACCCAACAATATTATGAAGATATCTTGATTCATACAAACTCTCTCCACATTCAAAACAAGGTTCCAAAAAACCACCCAAACACCTCAACAGCCATCAGATATCGAAAAGTTTTCAACAACCATGTGATCAGTTTAGCTTAATGGGGAAATCCATATATCTTAAAAGAGATAAAACCCCATCTCACTTGTAGCTACTTTGATTACATACAAGCTTGGACAAAATTTCTTTTCAAACAAAATGCAGTTAACTCCTATATATATATATATATCACGCCCCAAAACCAAAATAATTTGGCGCGACCGGCCGTCTATCGTGAGATGGGATCACGCCAAGACGAAGCCTCAATTTTAGTTATAGAACATTTTGAAAAGAGTGGTACAACAACAGAGCAAATACAACTCAAATACAATAGATACAATTTTAGAAATCTCGACTTATTACAGTTTCAGAAATTACAAGACTCTTCTCTAAACACTACTACTTGTTATAATTCGACCTTGTCTCCACTAGCAACCTCCTCCAAACCACAGTCAATTACTCAACTGAAAGAAAAAATAGGTGTAAGGGTGAGCTCCTGGCACTTTTAACCGGATCAAGTACAGTAGTAAAACATACATATATATACACTCGCCAATATATAATATAGTCAAAATCGTTTGCATGGAACATTATCAAAACAATAACAATTTACTTTTAGCTCAATCAAACAATACACTATGGACACACGAACCGTGGTGGCACACAAGTCGGCTTTTACATAACAATAACAATTCCCTACCAAAGGGATAACATAACAATGGGAGATCTCCAAAAGCACGACATTCCCTCGAAAGGGACCAAACAATTCATAGGCATATCGATGAGCATAAAACATATTTTCAATCCATGCTTTTGAACAAAACAAATTTTCACAATTCACAAACACGATAAAACATTTATGGGTACACATACTTGATCCTTTTCGAATAGATTATTATACCAAGTCCCATTCCTTGATATAATAACCATAAGTAGTTTGTCAATCATAAAACATACATCTATATACGATAACAATAAAATAGAAGCAAAAGTGTCAAGAGTTCCCCTTACCTCGAAGACGACTCAAAATCAAGCTTACCCTAGCTAAACCGCAAAAGCTCCACTAAGTTCACCTAGAACTCTCCCAAAATACCTCTACAATCTACAATGTAAGAACCCAAATACATAAAATATCTTTAGGGCTAAATCGCAATATAATCAAATAAGTAGGCTGAAAAGTGAGGAGCACAAGGTATTAGGCTTGTCATAAATTTAAGGTTATAAATTAGGAACTTAAAAGTGCAATTAGCACAAATTCAATAACACACGATAACAAGAAAGGGAGTAACACGGTCGTACATTGGCGAGGAGCCGATGATAGGGGTGATCGCACGGCTTGGTCTTGCATCCAATTTTCGTGAAACAAGCTCCGATGTGGTCGTCACAACAAGAGTAATAGGTCTTTCGTTGCGAAACGAGGTTTGTGCTATGTCGCTGTGTGTGTATGTATAGTGGTGAAGGCTAAGGTTATGGTGACTAGGTGAGATGATCAGGATGACTTTATGGTCTATGGAAATGGAGTGATCGTGAGATGATGATGAATATAGGACAACACTGTTGATGGTGATAAGGTACGAGATATAGCTAGGGAAGAAACAAGAATGTGGGATACGGCTGATCAAACAAGAATAAGGGTTAGACTTTTTGTATTTAGATAGTATCGTGGGCTCGGGTCAAATAATCTAAAAATCGGTTTGAAAATATTACTAGGTTCAGTCCACTATAAAAATGAAATTAAACTATAAAATCGAATTAAATTAAAAGTACGGGTTCTTACAATATAACAGGGGCATCAGTGGATATTATCATGGTACTCCTCTACATGATAGCATTAAATATTCAGAGTCTCAGACCAATTAACTTAGAGAACTCTAACTCAATGACCATTACAGCTCAAATATAGCTTCCATTAAGATTCACCAATCTAATATTTATACAAACATACATGGTTGACAGGATTCATTATATTTGCATCAGCGAGCAAAATCAGGTAAAGGTAAAAAGTAATCCTGGATGTCTAAATATTATGGACAAGGAAACGCAACTACAGTCACATCGTCAGTCTTGTAGGTACTTGTAGAGTTGCATTTGGCCTAAAATACTCATGACTAATTTCATTCCCCAAAATATGGAAATAACCACATTACTACAAGAAACGACTCTTTATTCCCAAAACTATTCGCCAAATCCATAGACTTTTACAACTAATTAACAATAAGCATCAAATTTCTGATTACCATGCCCGATTGTCCAGTAAATGCTAGATAACCAACACACTGGATCATTCACAATCAAAACCATCTGAATTGCATCGAAATAACATTTTGTATTGAAACAACAGCAACAATAGCAGAATTAGAAAACTCACCTGCAATCCAGTGGGCTGATTGATATTGCACGAGCACGAAGAAGCACTCATTAGTCTTGAGATCAGGCAAATAGGCCGAATTACAGTAGCAACACCACCCTACACAGCTTGCCACTGTCAACAGGGGCGAGCCCACTCATGCGCACCTGAAATTTTCGTGCGAAATTACTATAATACCCCCGACATAAATATGTTTAATAAAATACCATTTTTCTTGCCCTTTGCGTTTTACCAGTCGTAGAGTCGTAGAGAATAGAGATTATAAACGATAAACCATAACAAATCAGAAAGACGGATCTATATTTACGGAGTGTGCAACTACTAAACTAATTCAATACAAAACTATAAAACGCAAAGGGCAAGAAAAAAAATCTCAGAGAGACTCGGTTGTTGAATTTGATCTCCGAACCTTGAAGCAAATTCAAATATTCTTCGTCTTCAATCAACAAGAACTCACGAAGCATGCTCATAGTTGGTAAGAAATCCCTAAATTTTAATTTTCTGCACCTTTGAAAAATACATAAACCCTAAAAACCGAATTGACATTATACTTACTCTATTGGACCGATTCGAATCAATGTTAATCTGCTCTTGTTAGAGATAGATTGAGGGAGAGGGAGGTCCGTTCGTCCGTCGGCTATAGGAATTTCAGATGACTCTGTCACATTGAATAATGGCTGAGGAGAATAGAGATGAGAGAAAGTGAGAAGAGAGCCGAGAGTTTGTTTACTTGAATTGATGTTGCATAGGAAACTAAGTCTTGAAGAATGAACTACACAATAAAATAATCGATCATGTGTAATGAGTTGTGACCATGTGTTGGAGTGGGAAAGTTTTATCTATAGATTATTAGAGTTGTTTACTTGTTTTGTTTTAATACTTTTCTTCTAGCTAGCACATACTAGTATTTGTTAGCATGGTGGCTAAGAGCATATTATAATCTTGTATAAAACATTTGTTACGTTTGGATAATAGTTTTAATAAAGCTCCGCACTTAAAATTTTAGTTGGCCAAAGTTAAAGATTAAAATCGATACCTTCTGTCTAGGCTTCTTCTCTTTCTCCAACTAAACTAAACAAACTTAAATCAATCAAAGAAAATTAAAACCAATCTAATAATCTTAAAAACTTTTAAACACATTACTGCTCTCTTATAAACCCTATATAACAAATTTATAAAACCTATAAAATTTTACCTTTATATCAACAAATTTTCACAACCCAAGTATAATTCAATTACTATCCAGAGTTAAAATCCAATTAAAACCCCATCAATTTAAGTTACATGCCAAACAATCACTCAGTCTCCAGTATCTTAAAATAGTGATCATAAATCTTGTCAAAAACTTTTAAATCTCGCTACCCCTGACCAAATTTCCTGCGTTCGCCCCTGACTGTCAACCTGCAAAGGTTGCTAAACCCTGGATAACTTAGAGAAATCAAACTAGATTCATTAACAACATGGGCCATACCCACTGTGGTCTGTATATGGATAACACATTAAGGAGGGTAAGCGGACTAGCAACTCCAAAACCAAATTCCTGTCTACTTCCATTTTGTCGTAAGATGCACAGATAGAAACACGTCACCAAATTATAGATTATTATGATATCATAGCGGCCATGTACTACAGCATGAAAAGATGTATAACAGTACAATACAACAAAACATATATAACAGCAGCGATGACTATTTAAATCTTGTTCCAACGATAAGAGACAGTAACACATATAGTTTTAAAAACCACACTGAATTACCTAACCCAGATGCTTTTTTACATGCTATGGAAAGTTGTCACACTGCAGTCAAACCAAACCTTACAAAATATGACATAGTACATAAACTGGCTGATGTATGAATAAGACTGTCTTCAAACAGCTTCCAGCAGGATGGCAAGCTCATTAGACGCAGCTTCACTCCTGATTCTATGCATCTTCATCTTCAAGGGTGTTGACACGCTCACACTCGTCGATCCATTCAATATATATCTATCGCCTCGGTCAAAGCTGTCACATTTGGCATTCCACGCTACTACCATGGTTACAGAAGGGGCAGGTAAAGACGGTGTCAAGTTTGTCCATACGCTTCTTTGGTGCTGGCTTCGCTCTGGACTTTCTCTTACCCATACTGCTGCAGCTGACTTATATCCCTTCATTAAGGGAAAAAAAATGTTAACTTCAACAGACATCATCAAGAGAGACATTGATAGATGTAAACATACTGTATAGCATTGATTATACACATTCTGAAAAACTTCCAGTTAGCATAATACAAGTAGAAACTACGAAAAGCAATAAAATACAATGACTTCCAATTGCAGTGATACATCTCTAATTTGCCTTAGACCGTGATTTGTGTACTTCAATTAGATTAGGACATATAGTAATTACACCAAACAAATTTTCCACAAATTAAAACTATAAAGAACTTTCGACCACTGGACAAAAGATGAAACATAATCACCGACGAAACTAAACCGTAACCATGAGTGGGAAAGCCACAATTGGTACTTGTTAGGAAATTTGTTAGATATTTTGTTAGGAATATCTGTTTAGGTTTTGATCAGCAACATGATGACTTATCTTAGTCTTAGAAAGGTGATTAGTACTCTTGGTTCACTTGAACATTGTAAAAGAGGAAACCCACTAAGTATGATAGTCTAGCTAATCTTGTATAGGATGTTAGGTCTCAAAATGTAATTTTTATTTTATGAAGAGAAGACCAAGAAGAAGACATCCAAGCAGAACAAGTTCAACGACATTGAAGATTTGAAGAAACTGCACAAGATTACTGAAATAGTTTTACAGATACCTTGGCCAGATATCTTGAAGACACGAATAGTTTTAAACAAGCTATGTCACAAGAGATATCTGAGAACTGGAAGGTTTCTGAAAACCAGGAAAGTGCCCACAGATATCTACTCTCAGATACCTTGAGCTTTAACCACATTTCTGAAAAAGAAATATATTGCAACAAAGTTGTTTCAATAAAGTGGTATCTGAAGATTGAAGATAAGGACGTGCAAAGAATCAGATAATACTAGTCTCGACATCGAGCATAGTTCCGTTGGCACTACATGACAAAAAGTACAGTACAAAGCATTTAATGCACGGACAGAGATGTCTGAATAAAAGCAACGGTACCTTCTGAAGAAGAGGACAAACCTGCTACAGTACTATACACAGATATCAATAGTTTGAATTTGATTTAAGCCTAACGGATACTATTCAAACGGCATTCAAATTCATCTATAAATATCAACACTTAGACAGCTTGAGAAGACACGCTGAATACACAAAACTTACTGAAAACTATTCTCTCAAGCAAACTACTTATTCTCAAAGCTTTCTGTTGCGACCAAAGCTCCTGATCTTAAGTAGCACTAAAGTTCTAAGTGTCCTGATCCTAAACAAGCACTGCTATCTGTGAAAGAGTTGAATTGAAAGATCAAGTATCTGAGATTCATTCTCTTGAACATTTATCTAAGACTTGGGTCAGTAAAAAGAACAAGATACCATACATTGAAAAGTGTATTAAGTATACTTGATTCACAGAGCTATCTGATTAACTGGAAAGTTAATTAAAGAAGCTCATCTGACAACTCAAACCAAAACCAACACCATCACTGGCGTGGAGTACAGGAAGTACTTAGTTTGAGAAACTAAGGAATAACTCCAAGGTTACTGAGCACAGGAAGTACTTAGCTTGGGAAGCTAGGGAATAGCTCAAAGAGGTTTCTGAGTACAGGAAGTACTTGGCTGTGAAAGCCGGGGAACAACTCAGGGGGAACATTTGGTTGGGAACCATCTGTTTAAGGAATCTTAGAATAGGATTTTTGTAAGGTGACCTCAATTATCTATTCTAGTGAATTCTAGGTCTTTGGAAGACCGAAGTGGATTAGTTGGAGGATTACGCCACCTCCAGATACCACTATACTTGCTGTGTCATCTACTTTTCTGTACTTATATTTCAGCAACACACACACACTTTAACTGTTTCTGTTGATACAGAAATGTGTCCAATCCGTTAAGGGCGCCATAGAGTGTGTCCTAGAGCGCATCAAGGCTAAGATATCCATTCAAAGCTAGTCCGACCTTCGAGTGGTCCGTCCTAAAGGAAACCACCTCAGGTCAACTAGTACTCACAAGTCAGCACGCCATTTCAGCTAGGTCCGACCAAGCTAGATGGATGACTTCCGAGCTTGACAAAAGGTTACCTGGTCCTCCCAAGTACCGCAAACTGTCAGTCCTAAGATGCTAAACGGACCGGACGAGAGAATCTCGGACGCCACCAGTACAGTAAGACCAAACGTATTTGACAGAACCACTGAGATGCTTCTGTAGAAATCTAAGGTCCGGACACCTTGAGTTACCCGAGGCAGAGTCATCCAATCATGCGGATCTGTTCGAGGGACTTACACGGACCCAACGTGCGGAACAGTACTATCAGAGGGAAAGGACCAAACTACCCTCCTAGCCCATTAATTAGTATTGGATTACTATTCATTAATGGGCCATGGGCCAAAGGTAGCATTGATGTCCAAATCTGAGGCATACACTTGGCATCATCTTATGAGCTACTTCATAAGTATATGATAACTATAAATATAACACAAGGTCCAAGACCTGGAGGTAAGCGAAATCCCCTAGGAAATTGTGTTGCCTCCTAAGCCCTAAACATCCTTGATTTCATTACCTTTCCCACTACTATTGCATTGAGAGCTTTCATCTCTCCTTTGAGTAAAGCCTCCTTCCGGATTGACTTAGGCAATCCGGGTAACCCATTCTAACCCCCCCACTTAGTCTTTTCAGGTACTCTTGCTCGGACAAGCCTTCTCTCGGACTTCAAGTTGGAGGTGGATCTTAGATTAGGTTACTTGTAGTAGTAGTGTTGGTGTTTGAGGTTTTGTCCCTCAACATTTTGGCGCCGTCTGTGGGAATCTTTACAAAAAGATCTGTGTTTGTGTTGTGCTGATGGCTAGAACGAGACGAACAGCTCGGACTAGTGCTGCAGGCGTGGGAACACCACCACCACGCCCACGAGGACGTCCGCCCACCCGGGGACGAAGGGCCGCTGTGGCTGGAAAGAACGCTGGGAGGAGATATCCGAGCGACGGGCGGACCGCCAGCCCTTCCTCGGATGAGGGAAGAGACGCCCCGCTTAGAGGAGGCCAAAGCATCCCGGTGAATATCATGCCTACGGACCATGGAGAAGGGGTAGCACAAGCTTCTCCGGCAGAAGCTCAAGGCCCTACCACAGGTCAACAGTTTACAATGCCCGATGGTCGCGTTGTCCGCACAAGCGACCTCGGACTAAGCGAAACTCAGTTTGATAGGTTGCTCACGATTATCCAAGGATGCCTAGGGTCTAACCATGCCCACCCTCAGCAAGCCACTCCGCCAGTGGTTACTCCGGTTCAAGCGGAGCCCGCCTTGTCAAGAAACAGACAGCGTCCGATCCAACAGAGGTTGGGAGATCAGCTGCCCCATGAGGACTTGCGAAACCTTCTAGACCGACGGGCCTCTGCTTCGCAAGTTCGGGGTGAGGGAAGCCCGAATGGGAGGAGAGAGTACCAAGAAGGAGGTAGCAGGCATCCAGGAGGTCCGTGACAAGCCCCCATGAGGGATAGAGATCATGTAGCAGAGACCATTCCAGTTGTCCGGCTAGACGAACTCCCCGCGGATGTCGTAGTCCATCCACGGACAGGAGAGGTCATGACAGCGGACGAAATCTACGCCCAACAAAAAGCTTTAGAAACCCAAATTCTGAACCTCAGACGCCTGGTAAAAGACCACGAGCAGATCACTACAAGTGCACCAAACCCTCTGTGCGATGAGATCATGAGGGAAAAGGAAAGAAATAGAAACTCGGACCAAGTGATTCCGAACTTGGAATACTACTACGGGGATACTTGTCCCGTGGGTCACCTGACAAGGTACAACAGCAAGATGGATTCCAAGGGGCTGAGTGACAATAGTAAAGCCCTTACGTTCTCATCCACCCTCTTCGGCACGGCTATGGATTGGTACACCGCTTTGCCAAACAAGTCAATAAGGTCGTATGCAGATCTATCTTCTAAGTTCTTAGCACGGTTCGGAAAATCAAAAAGAAGAAAACGTACTGTAGAGCACCTGGCCGAAGTCATCCAAAGGGAACAGGAAGATCTTCGAACCTTCCTAGATCGCTTCAATACGGAAGTACTCCAAGTTGAGCCCCATAGTATTAAAGAACGGGTCCGTCACCTGTACGCTAATACTTACAACTCCGAACTGCGGAGGAAGCTCTCTAGTCAGGAAGTGAGGAGCGAAAAGCACTTGGATGACATCTGTGAGGAGGTGATGTATGGAGAAGAATACCGAAGGATCGAAGAAGGGAAAGGAACCGCAAAGACAAGAGCAACGCCAGGGGAAGTTTGACCCGAAGAAAGATCACAGAGACAAGGGCATTTACAGGGAGAAGAGTCCGCCCAGGAGATTCGCGGACTACACGCGCCTCAATAAGCCGAGATCCGACATCTTGGCCACTATTGTTGATAAAAAGTTGGACATCCAATGGCCAAAGCCATCCCATAATCGGAGAAAGAACGAAGGATACCAAATTTCACAAGAGCAGAGGTCATGAGATCGACGTATCGATCCGCTAAAAAGAGGTCGAACACCGGTGAGAGAAGGCAAGTTGAAGGAGCACATATATGCGAGCCCTCCAGCACGCGATAGAACGGAGCGGAGGAGGGAGGATAACGCTGCTGACCCACCACCTCGCCCACTATCTTTGCCACCTCCGCCAGTAGGCTATCCGCCACGCAGGGAAGGACATCCGTACAGATACGGCGATGAGATGGAGATGGAGAACCCTCCGTACAGCGGAGTGATCAACACTATCGCAGGCGGACCCTCTGGAGGTGATAGCAGGAATGCAAGAGAGCGGACCGCCCAAAACCTTCGGAACAATGATAGGGCGTACGGTGCCCCCGCGATTCGAGGAACAAATGCAATATCTTTCGACGATAGCGAAATCCCCCCTCCTACGGCAGGAGGCGAGGAGATTGACGACCCGGACGTTCCTCTTGTAGTTTCATTGACCATCGCGACTTATCGAGTGAACAAAATTCTGGTGGATACCGGGAGTTCTTCGAATATCATCTCTAAGAGGACACTAGATCAGATGGAGTTGGGAAGAATCCGCTACGACAGAGTTCACACCTCTATACTAGGGTTTGGAGGAGGAACTGTTCGACCACTAGGAAGTGTTATGTTACACGTTTCACTCGGAACCTTCCCGGCCAGGGTAACACAGTTGGTCCGATTTGTCGTGGTTGATCGGACCTTCCACTATAACGCCATCTTTGGGCGCCCAGGACTCAATCAATTCCGGGCTATTTCATCCACCTTACACAGCAGAATGAAATTTCCAACTCCCTTCGGAGTAGGAGAAGAGGTAGGAAACATCCGAGAAGCTTGGGAGTGTTACATTATGTCCACGAGAAAGGCATCTGCCCTCGTTTTGGCAGTCACGGTGACCTCCGATCCGAAAGTTGTTCTCCCGCCCAAACAGGAGAATCCGCAGATAGGGGTAGGAAGCCAGAAGGAGAAGTTCCCTAGAACTGCACGGATCGAGCCTCACGAAACTCTCAAAGAAATCGAGATTGTTGTTAGAAGCCCGGATAAGAAGACTAGAATCGGAACAGAGATGAGCGCAAAAGTGGAGATGAAACTTATTGCTTGTCTCCGAGACAACAGGGATGTATTTTCTTGGAGCACTGATGATTTGAAGGGAATAGATCCGAGAATCACTGTTCACCGTCTGAACATAGATCCCTCGATCAAATATATCCGACAGAAGAGGAAAGACTTTGGCCCAGTCAAGGACGCAATCATATCTACGGAAGTTGACCGGCTATTGATAGTCGGGCACAGTGAAGAAGTTAGATACTCGGACTGGGTCTGTAATGTGGTACTCGTCGAGAAGGCCCCAGGAAAGTGGAGTATGTGCAATGACTTCACAAGGCTCAACAAGTTTTGTCCGAAGGATCCTTATCCCCTACCTCGCATAGACCAGTTGGTAGATTCTATTGCGGGATGTGCGCTCCTAAGCTTCATGGACGCATATCAGGTTTCTATCAAATCCGGATGGCCAAGGACGACATCAAGAAAACAGCCTTCTTCGCGGCAGGAGGAGTATACTGCTTCAAGGTGATGCCGTTCGGATTGAAAAACGCGGGAGCTACATACCAGCGGTTGGTGAATAAAATGTTCAAGGAGGAGTTGGGCAAGACTATGGAAGTCTACGTAGATGATATGCTTGTTAAAAGTAAGACTGAAGAAGAACATATTGAGCATCTCAACAATTGCTTTTCCATTCTTCGGAAGTATGGAATGAAGTTGAACCCCGAAAAGTGTACATTCGGGGTGAAAGGAGGAAAGTTTCTGGGATACATGGTCATGGAAAGAGGGATAAGTGCAAACCCTGAGAAGATCAAGGCAATCCTAGATTTGCCCCATCCGAAGAACCTCAACGAGGTCCTAGGAAAGCCCGACCAATCAGGACGACTCTCTAAGTGGGCGATCGAGCTAAGCGAATACGACATTTGCTACCAGGCTCCGTCAGCCAAAAAGGCTCAAGTCCTCGCCGACTTCTTAGCGGAATATCCAGAGAAGGATTCAGAGAAAGTCCCTGACAAGCAGGTGCTCGAGTGCTTAATCACCAAGCATATTGTCCGAAAGCCAGTTCCGCCAAAGTTCAACCCGGAAAACCTCGAGGAAGCCCAGTTCATCAATCGGCCCTTTCCTTTGTCAGATGGGGAAACTCGGGTCAACCAAATGTTTCTACTTGATGATGTTCCCAGAAACTCCACTGCTGACAACATTAGAACGGAAATCACGGAAGGGGATGAACCAAGAACGGAACCTCAGCAACTCGCAGGAGATCTCCAAACCCAAAAACATCCTTCCGATATCTGGACATTGGAAGTGGATGGTTCTTCCACTGGAAGAGTGGGAGGAATCGAAATCTACCTTAAGAGCCCGGATGGCGCGGAACTCGACTATGCGATTTCCTTGGAGTTCAAAGTTACCAATAATGAGGCTGAGTATGAGGCACTTTTAGTGGGGCTGCGTCTAGCCAAGTCACTCCAAGCCCGGAAGGTCAAAGCTTACACGGACTCACAGCTCGTCGAGGCCCAATTTTCAGGAACTTTTGCCACAAAAGGTCCTTCGATGATCAAGTATCTTGAGCTACTCAAGAATGAGGCCAGCCACTTCGAGGAATTCACCTTGGAAAAGTTTGATAGAGCTTGGAACGAAAGAGCTGATGCCTTGGCAAAATACGCATCTGCTACAGCGGCTCTAGACACAAGGAGAGTAATCCTACTCACCATTACTGACTCATCCGTCATGAGTCCCAGTCGTGATCATGATACTTGACACGGAAGAAACCGATGATCGACATTTTAACTATCTCAAGGACGGATCTTTGCGGTCGATCCGAAAGAATCAAGGAGTGTGCAATGCCGAGCAAATAGATACTTTATAATGGGTGACGATTTGTACAAGAGATCTTTTTCCGGACTCACCGAGATGTTTGAACCACAAGAAGCACAAACCGTCTGGAAGAGATACAACGAAAGTGGAAGTCATTCCGGGAGGACTCGCCGTAAAATCATCTGAAAAGGCTACTATTGCCTACCATCGATAAAGATTCCGACCACGCCCGGAGATGTCGGATTGCCAATATTACGCAAATCCCACATCGTCCGAAACCCTATGATTCCGTCAATCATAGCGTGTCCGTCGATCGGTGGGTATCGACATTGTCGGACCATTTCAGGGTACCCAATGTAAAAATTTCTCATTGTGGCGGTGGAATATTTTACCAAGTGGGTAGAAGGAGGTCAGAGCGACTATCACGGAAAGTCGAAAGCGGACCTTCATTTGGAAGAACATCATTTGCCGCTTGCCTACCAAGAGTTCTAGTCTCGGATAACGGCGCCGGTTCTCGGAAGAAGCTCAAGGAATGGCTTGCCTTCAAAATCGAACAACGTTTCACATCCGTCGGATACCCACAAGCCAATGGTCGTTTGAATCCACAAACAAGACAATAGTCAAAATCGGAGAAGCGTTTGAGAACTTCGAGAAAGTCAAGCGACACGAAGGCGTGCTATGGGCTCATCGCACCACTCCACGGACTGCGACCAAAGAAACTCCATTCTCCTTGGTATATGGTTCGGAGGCAGTCATACCGTCTGAGATTGTCGTTGAGACTTTGAGGATCTAAGAGTTCGAAGGCAATGCAAACCGAGAAGCTCGGATATTCGACCTAGATATACTCGAACAGAAAAGGTCTGAGGCACTGGCGAATATCCATAGGTATCAGGCAACTGCTGCCCGAACCTACAACAGGAATGTTCGAGCGGCTAACTTTCAAATCGGAGACCTGGTGCTTCGACGAGCCGACATTTTGAACAATATTGGAAAACTCAAGCCCAAGTGGGAAGGACCCTACAAGATTATCAGTGCAAGAGTGAATGGCAGTTATGAATTAGAAGATGAGAACAGATATCCCCTCAAGCGTCCGTGGAATGCTAGGAACCTTCAGAAGTTCTATGCATAGAGATAACTGTGCGGATCTCCTTCAGATCTATTGGTCATATCAGTTTCAACAATTTATTACACGGAACTCCGCTAGTTCTGTTTTTCGATCCTTTTGTCATTGGCCTTAGAGCCCGCAAGTTGTAATTGAATTTCCGGCAAATCAATACAACCTCTATCTTTCGATTTGTGGTTTTTATGCATATGTGATTTGACGTTCGTTTAATGACAAGGAAGGCAAGAGATTTCATTCATACAAAGACGAATTATACATAATCTTGTCTGTACAATTTACAATCTCGGATCGATATCCGGACTTACGGACGCAATATGAAAAAGGCAGAAAACGTCTCTGGAGATACGTCATCTCCCAGCAAAGATCGTTCCCCCGTCGGAAAAAGCTTCTTCCATGACGAACGGCAAGTCTGGTTTCCGCGTAGACCAGGAACTTGATCTACCTTCACACAGGAAAATGGTTAAACGTGGTGGAATCCCTCATGATACCACCAAAACGTGGCATTTTAAATCCTGTGCCCGGGGAAAACAAAGTACGGACAGGAAGAGATTTCCGCCTCACCGGCTTTAGAGACTCAAACTCTCTCGAAATTCGGAAACCATTTCCAATATAAGAGAGATTTGAACCACTAAAGTGGGGTTGGAAGAAAGCAGAGGAGACGGACAGATATACATTCAAACCGAGATCTATGCTTTTCTATGACTGATCTTCAACAATCTTCCCCTCTAGACCCACGCCACTCTCTAGCTCAGGATGAACGCCGACTTGAGAGTGGACGGGAGTCAAGAGGGGGAAACTATTCAAGAAATCATCTTCTTGCTTTTGAGTAGATATGGAAATTGAAATTTGGATTTGCACGACCAAGGCCAAGAGGGATCCGGAGTATTTATAGAAGTAACGAACCAACAGGCGTCCGACACGTCAGAACTTCGACGTTGACAATGGGCTTAAACTACTCATTTGGGTTGAACAGTGTTGGGCCAGACGGGTTTATCCAATCAAGCCTAAACAAGCCCATCAACCACGTCCGAGTTTCTTGTTCATTTTACAAAGATATGTGTGTCAATATAATCCGACGAAGCCTACACAAGAAAAAGACAGCGATCTCATCCGAGGAAAAATAGTTCGAATTTTATAGACAAAATTATCCGAACATTTACATAACAGAAGTACAATCTGAAAAGGTCCAAGGATAAGTACATACTTCCACGGGGCATACCCCGCCTTGTTCCTTTACCAGATTCCGGAAGTCGAGCCTTGGGACTCCGAGCCACCACCTCGGCCCTGACGAGCCTGCTGCTGCATTCGGATCCTCGTACGGATCAACTTCAGCGTCCGCTCCCTCTCTTCCTTGGCTCGCCTTCTAGCTATTCCCGGACATTGAGGAGGATCTCCCTCAAAATCAAGGATGATTGGGTCATCCGCGGTCCCCGTACCTGGGTAAATTGGAGGATGCATGTGCCCACAAGCACAGTTTACCCAATGCTGATATTCCTCGTCGTCAGATTCCGACATCCTGGAAGACTCCGGCTTTTGCAGAAGGTTCTCGATGAAACAAAGGACAGAATGGAGAAGGGTACAGCGGTGAAAAAAGGAAGAATTACCACACCCTTATTTATAGTCACAACAGGTCCGTAAGATCTCGCCACTTGTCGATCATCTGACGAAAGAGGAGATGAAAAGACGTAGTCATAATGACTATTTCACTGTTTCACCTTCCTCCTTCTAGAAGAATTACACATCCCAAGGGGCGAACAGTCCGAGGATCGGAAAGATGATGGTTCAGACTTCTACGTCGGATGCCATCTACTGCGATCCGTGTCCTTTACAGTTGTGTGTTTTATGATAGTTAAGCATACGAACGATGGACGGAAGCAAATAAAGCAGAAAGCAGGCAATAATTCGAAATTACAGGAAACATTATTTTACAGACAATTAATACGGAGCAGCATTGTTCAAGGCAACGTTCCGTGCCACAAAGAGATGCAGATCCAAGACATTACATAAGTTTCACGGGGCATACCCCAGATTCTTCACTGAGGATTGGGTTGGCTCGGACCCAATTCTCCACTGCGAGGCGGATCGGCAGCAGACGCGTTGGCAGCAGCTTGGGCAGCAAGGGCTTCCGCGAGCTCGAACAGGTTGAAATCCTCAGCAAGACCAACTACCCGGGAAGGCATATAATACCAGTCCTTGAGGAAGGCCCGGTAATTCTCGAACGGGACGAAGCACACCTTTTGTAAGGCATCCGGCACACACTTCGGGAGGAAGGGTCCACCGTTCTTGATCTCCAGTTCACCTTCCTCAGTGACAAGATCCGCAAACTCACAAGCGGCCAATCGATCGTCCGAGACAACATCCACGGGAACTTCCACGCCGTTAGCATCCGCAGAAGGGTTTAACCCTTCCGCCTTCCAATTGAAATCTTGAGGAAGTAACCCCTTGGACTGTAGCTGACCGATGGCAGCGGAGAACCCATTCAGTCGAGATTCGTCGGACTTGTCCGCTATGAAGAACTTGAAAGAATCTGATTTCATGAAATCTCGGCCCGCCTCAAGACGAGAGTATTGGAGGTCTTCCAGCAGGTAATCCTTCATTTCTCGGAAGGCTCTCATTGATTTCTGAGTGAAACCCTCCTGCCAATCCAAGTCCGCCTTGATTGCCTCCCAGCTGGTCTTCAGCTTATGGAACTTCACCTCGTGCTCCTTCAGCTGCATCTCCAACTGCTTCACTTTTTCGGCCTCATCCGCGGAACTGGCCATGGCCTTGAACAACTCGTGCTCAATGGTAGCCCGCTCACTAGCTTTCCACTGCATGGCTCGGACGAAGCATCCAAGCTGCAAAGAATCCATATAAACATAAGTTGTATGCTTGTCATAAGGACATAATGAAAAAAAAAACCATTAGAAGATCACGAACCTGCTGATATAGTACATTGAGGCCACCGACCCGCTCAACCTCGGGAAGTCCGCAGGCACGCTCATACTCCTTGTCGAGAGCGGCCTGGTCAGTCGGTAGAACGGCGGCCAACTGCTGCCTCTTGTTTGCTTGGGACGTCTCCGTGGGAGCTCTCCTCTTCCGCCCAGACGTTATGGCATCCAGCATAAACAATTCCTGCTGAGGCGTGGACCCAGCAGCGGTTGGTGGCCTGGAGGCGTGGCCCCGATGTGTGCTTTTCCCTTGTCACGCACCCCCATGACTTGCGGGTCTTCTCCCGCCTTGTTCCGCCTCTCCTCCTCTGCGGCGAACACTGCCGCATTCTTGGGATCTCCTATAGGAAGACCAGCGGACGTATTGATAATCTTGGTCCTCTGACCAGCGGCGACCTCCAGAGATTGTTGCTCTCTCTGCTTTTTCGGGCGGCCGACAGATATAGTCGAACCAGTAAGCTACATAGCAATGCAAACATTTCAGAACACGGACGAATAACAGAGAAACAACTGGAATATCGGAGATGAGAAAATTCACAACGAGACATTCAAAACACGGAGTCGCACAAATCATAAGTTAGACTCCTTACTGAAATCTGTCTTTCCTCCGACTTCCACGGCATCGGTCAGTCCGCATAGATATGGCAGCGGCTGACAAATTAGTCTGTGGAACGGGTAGGTAAGCGGATCATTCTTCTTGTGGATCTCCGCCACCCAGGGAACAACGTTCTTCGAAAGCGGACGCCAATCAGGGATACTCTCTCTAAGGAATTTTGTGGGCAGCCCCCATTGTTCCCTCTGTCTCTCGGACATCCCTGGCTACAAAGCCATCCGTACAAAAATGTACCTATCCCACCATTTCGACCCCAACGACGAGATGGAGTCTGAGATGAAGTTATAGGGTTTCCTATTCATAAAAGTGTAAAAAAGGGGATTCCCGATCAAATGTACATGGAAAAGCTGCCTGAAGTTTTCAAAATTCACTGTTTTCCCCTTCTTCTTACAAAAGATTACAAAACAAATAAGGTTACCCAGGGACTTGGGGATAACCTGACTCGGACCTATGCAAATATGGTTGAGGATGTTCTTCAGTTCCGTGGCAATGGGGATCTTCCATCCACAGGAGAAGGCAACCTCATGCACGCACATATACCCAGCAGGTGGGTTATAGAATGCATGCCCGGGATCAGGGATCATTATTTCTACAGACTCAGGGATCTCCCATTTTTGCCTCATTTCCGGAATCTCCTTAGGCCGGACCCTCGATGGACATGTAGGAAGAAGCCCGTCCGCGTTTAGCTCTCCGAACTCGTCTGCTATCACTACTGCGGATGCGGGACGAGGAAAT
This sequence comes from Plantago major, assembly GCA_026545765.1. NCBI lineage: Eukaryota > Viridiplantae > Streptophyta > Magnoliopsida > Lamiales > Plantaginaceae > Plantago > Plantago major. Next base: position 59,928,542 of record CM048841.1, read on the forward strand.
TTGATCCTTGCCGCCTTGGCACCACGGCCTTCAACCAACGGAAGGCTGGATTGAGCGGCAGCTACGGAGTGCAATACAACCCGACGACCAGCACCTCTCCGAGGACGGACATCGGGAGAACCTTCCTCTTCTTCCTCCCCGTCTCCACCTTCTTCCTCTCCGCCTTCTTCCTCCTGGCCACCATCAGGTCTCCCAGATGTACCAGGGTTGGACGGACCTGTCTCTACCACAACACGGTCCTCCACTCCGGCCTCAAACATCTCCATGTCATCAGCCTCATGCCCGCTGTCGCCTGCCCGTTCAAGTTGAAGCTCATTCGGATCTATAGGCTCTCCCACACCGCCTATAGTCCGAGATTGGACCAACGTTCTCGCCTCATTAACACCTTCTTCGACCACTGGCCCGTTCGTCGGAGGATTGACTGTTTCATGGGTTCCGTGCCTAGCGTCGGAACCTCTGGAAGATAAGACATCCACGAGATAGTCTTCTACGGACACGCTCACGTTCGCGGATTCACCGCCCGAATCTACTCCATCCTGGTAATCCCGCACCTCGTGAACGTTTTGACTATCGCTCCCAGACATCCTAGGGCAGAAGGAAACGGATCAGAAACGATGATTGTTATTGTCCGAGAGTTCATTTATATGTCTTATTAAGTCCAGAGGTCCGGGAAAAAGTTTAAACCCTAAGATTTTCTATACATCGAAGGACAGGGGCCCCAAGACCCTGGCACACGAAGCTGTGCCAGTGGCACCGCGATCTGCCCCTTATGGCACGAGAATAAAAGAAACAATTTACAGGCAAACACCACAACCAATACCAATTTATCATCAAGTAAGCATGCATTGTCAAGACGGGTTGTGTCGGACGGGACGTACCAAATAAAAGTACAAGGCATCAGTGAGGAAAATTGGCATATTATAAGCATGCAGCAGAAACACATCAACTAGAATCTCAACCAAAGGTATCGCAAGAGCCAATTACTAAAGACAAGAACAATTACGAAAGCAGCAAGGGAAGCTACACTAGACATGCAATGGGCGTATAGCGAATACAGGCAACTGTAACAAAGCCAAAAAATGAGGGGTACTTACTTGCTAATATTCAAACAGGAAAGTTCCACGGACGATCGAGTTTGGATAATGTTCCGAGGTTACAGATCTCAGCTGGATAGCCCAAATCTTACAAGTCCCAGTTGCTCGGATCGATCTTGCGTTGTTTGAATTGCTTAAAGATTGCTCAGAGTTTCAATTTAGCTAAAGTGTGAAAGTGACCGATCGCCTAACTATTTATAGGGGCATAGTGGGAAGGCCAAGCGTCACATCACTTAGGTTTAAACCGCGACCGTTGATCTGTTCAAATCCAACGGTCATGACGATTCACGAATAGATGGCTAACAGTACACGTTTAGTGCACGATGAGGAGTCGCGTCACTTGATCTCAACCGTTGAGGCCCTCCAATCCAACCGTCGCATCGTTCCCCTCGGGATCTTACCCCATGGGCCGGACAAGCAACTCGTTGGACCCCGTTGATTTACTGTTCGGAGGTCCATCAGGACCATTTCACAAATTTGGCCCAACGGATAACCTCCTACTTGATCTTCCTCGAAAGACTTCGTCAGATCCTAACCGTACTCGGACCCATATATCTCGGATACAAATACCTTTTCCATCTACAGTCCCAGTTATGTGATAACTCGGACTGTAGACGGAAAAGGGGGGAAAGAGATATATTGAATCCTTGAGGACACGGACGATGGATCCCGACAAAAAGGATTTTTTCCTTTTTCTTTTAAACTAACGATTCGGACACGCTCCACAGACACGACTGATCCCTCATAGTTACCAACTATCTTCTACTAAGATACTTGGAAACTGGGGGGACATATGTTGATACGGAAATGTGTCCAATCCGTTAAGGGCGCCATAGAGCGTGTCCTAGAGCGCATCAAGGCTAAGATAGCCATTCAAAGCTAGTCCGACCTTCGAGTGGTCCGTCCTAAAGGAAACCACCTCAGGTCAACTAGTACTCACAAGTCAGCACGCCATTTCAGCTAGGTCCGACCAAGCTAGATGGATGACTTCCGAGCTTGACAAAAGGTTACCTGGTCCTCCCAAGTACATAAACCGTCCCCTAAGATGCTAAACGGACCAGGCGAGAGAATCTCGGACGCCACCAGTACAGTAAGACCAAACGTATTTGACAGAACCACTGAGATGCTTCCGTAGAACTCTAAGGTTCGGACACCTTGAGTTACCCGAGGCAGAGTCATCCAATCATGCGGATCTGTCCGAGGGACTTACACGGACCCAACGTATGAACAAGATTATCGGAGGGAAAGGACCAAACTACCCTCCCAGCCCATTAATTAGTATTGGATTACTATTCATTAATGGGCCATGGGCTAAAGGTAGCATTGATGTCCAAATCTGAGGCATACACTTGGCATCATCTTATGAGCTACTTCATAAGTATATGATAACTATAAATATAACACAAGGTCCAAGACCTGGAGGTAAGCGAAATCCCCTAGGAAATTGTGTTGTCTCCTAAGCCCTAAACATCCTTGATTTCATTACCTTTCCCACTACTATTGCATTGAGAGCTTTCATCTCTCCTTTGAGTAAAGCCTCCTTCCGGATTGACTTAGGCAATCCGGGTAACCCATTCTAACCCCCCCACTTAGTCCTTTCAGGTACTCTTGCTCGGACAAGCCTTCTCTCGGACTTCAAGTTGGAGGTGGATCTTAGATTAGGTTGCTTGTAGTAGTAGTGTTGGTGTTTGAGGTTTTGTCCCTCAACAGTTTCTACACTTATCTATCTTAAGTCTTCCGCGCTCTGAATCTAAGTATCAGATATCTACACAGATATCTGAGAAATAGTTTTTATCGACAAAAGTTTTAAAAGACTATTCACCCCCCCCCCCCTCTAGTCTTTTACTTTGCCGTTATCTGGACCAACAAGTGGTATCAGAGCAGGAGGTTCACAAGCCTTCTGCACTGAACCTAGATCCCCAGATAGGTGAAGGAACTTTGTCCATTTACGAGGACTATTTAATTTGTGTGTTAAGTGTGCAGGAATGTCTCTGAGTGATGCACCCGTTCTCAAACCAGAGAACTACGAGAAATGGAAAAATAACATGATGCTCCACCTTGAAGCCATAAGTGACGAAATGATCGAAGTAATAAGAAATGGCCCAATAGTCATCCAACAACTTAAACAAGTCATGGAGGTTTCTAATGGTAGAGACAGAGATCAAAGCGAAGGATCTTCACAGCGATCGTCGACAACAAGTGGGAGATCTGCCAGTCAAGTTATTTACGAACCAAAGCCTAGAGAACTCTGGACATCGGAAGATGCCAAGAGAAATCGTCTGGATGGTCAAGCTCGTAATATCATCATCAAATCTACACCTGAGCACATACAGTGTAAACTGTGGGGTGCCAAAACGGCGAAAGTTACCTGGCAACTGATTGAAGAAATGCGTTGAACCGAAAACCAAAGAAAACAAGTTCGAAGTTCTCAAGTTGAAATTTCAAAATTTCAAACAAGGACCCACTGAAACTCTGGAAGAACTTGATTTCAGATTTACCACTCTCATGAGTGATATGGCAGCACTTGGGGAAAGCAACAGATACTCTCAGTCAGAAAAGATTAAGACTATTGTCAGAAGTCTTAACCACAACTGGGAGCATACTAAATTCTTTTATTTTAATCAAGGCATGCCAAATATCACTCAAGTGGAACTCTTCTCACATCTTGCTACGGTTGATTATGAGACAACACAAAGAGAACAAACAACTGAAAAGTTGCAGAATATTGCTCTAGTTGCTCAAGGAACTTCTGAAAAGAAGAAAAGCAAGGAAGAGACTGAGGATGCTCTTGCTGCAAAGCAAATGAGCAAATATGTCAGTCGAGAAATTGAGAGAAGAAAAGCCAAAGAGAAGCTGAAAAAGCATCTAGGATCAAACTACCACCAGTACAAAAATATGCAAAGCTCGCTGAACAAGCCAGCTCAGAAAGCATCATGTATTGAGGAAGTAGAAATTGGAAACGATATCTGCTTCTATTGTCAGAAACCTGGTCACTTCAAGAAGGATTGTCCTGCCTTCAACAAACTAAGGACAGGTGACAAGAAAGATAGAAGAATCTTCAGAAGAAGCCAGAAAGCTTTATTAACTGAAGAAAGAAAGAAAATCCAAACTCAACTGGATGCTGTAGACTATGAGACAGATTCTGAAGATGACAATTCAGATGACTCAATCTTACCATCACCAGAATTATGTGGAGTTACTCATGATATAATCGACTTCGGCCTCAAGAAGAATGAAATGTGTGGAGTTGCTGAAATTGACGGTCCAGACATCTCTAACATAGAAATCTGTCTTATGGCTGATGAGGTAACACATACTTCTTGTTATACTTATGAAAGTGATGAAGAAGAAATAAAATATCTCGAAAATCTCAGGAAAGATCTTGACATCTATGAATGAGAATTTCTAATGATCCGAGCTAGAGCCGAAAATCTTGAAGAAGAAAAGAATTCTCTTGCAAAGGAAAATTCTCAATTAGTTAAGATATCTGAGAAAAAGGGTGCTGAAAATGCATTTCTCAAAGCTCAGATATCTGAGACTGAAAAGTCACATAAAGAAGCAATGGCTGAATTACGAAAGAAATATGAAGATCTTCTTTCTGAGAACAAGGAACTCAAAAAGAAAGAATTATCTTTTCAATCTTATGCCAAAGCTAGTGACACTCTTACTGAAGTACAATCTTAATTAAGAGATCCTTCAGAAAAGAAAGGACTTGGGCTGAATACACAGACAGATTGTTCTATCACTCTGAATAAGAGTGAGGAATGAAGAACATTTGTAAGTACTCAGCAAGATGGTTCCCATGTAATCTATAGTATCGGTCAGAAGACGAAGATTGTTGACAAAGGAAAGGCAGTTGCGACAAAACCTTTGTGGGAAAAAAAAGTCAAAAATAAAACTGATGGGCACGTCTCTGAAAAGAAACACAACACTGAAAAGTGTAAACACCAAAGATGCTATATACAAAAGGGTAGAATTCCAGGAGCTGGCAAATTCTCTCATGTCACTTTTTCTGGAAAGAAATTGGATCAACCAGAGACTAGCAAAGCTGCTGAGAAAAGATCTCAGATAGCTTCAAGTGCTCGAAACGGTATTGGCTATAAAGGCATCGAGAAACAACTTGCTCATGAATACAAACAAGAGCAAGAACGATGGCTAAAGGCTAGAATTGCTCAAGCAATTATCAGAAGTGGAAGTTGAATCAAGCCACTGAAAATCTGAATGCCAGGGCTAGAAGAAATCTGGCAAGGAAAGCTAAGTTTGCTGAAAAGCAAACTCAGAAACCTGACAGGTATCTGAAAACACCAAATGGAGCACCTAGGAACACACCAAGGAAGAAAATAATTCTTAATAATGATAATCATTCAATCTGAATTCCTCCTTATGTTCCTATCAGACAAAAGAATGTTCCAAGGAAATTCATTCAAAAATGGATTCCTACTGGAAGATTGTTTAGTCCTGATGGTTCCAACTGTAAATTGAGAACCTAATCTCCTGTTTCCATTATGCAGAATGCTTCCTGGACTAAAGCACAATGGTTGTTTGATAGTGGATGCGGAAAGCACATGACAGGAGACAAAGCAAATCTGGTCGATTACAAAGCTTGCAACACAGGACCAGATATCAGATTTGCTGGAGGATAATTAAATCCCTCTCTGGGATTTGGCAACGTCAAATTGGGAACTTTAACAATCACTGGCGTATTACATGTTAAGGATTTGAAATATAATCTATTCAGCATGAGCCAGTTTGCAGACAAAGGTTTTACTATAAAATTTAAAGCAAAATACTGCAAACTAATTGACAATGAGTCAAAGCAGACAGTCTTGGTTGCTCGGCGGAAAGGAAGTCTTTATGTTGCCGATTGGGCATCTGCCACAACTGAAGAATGTCTCATGGTGAGTCAATCTGGTCACACAGAAGAGCACTGGTTATGGCACAAAAGAATGGGTCACTTGAACTTCAAAACTCTGAACAAACTTGCCAAGAAAGAGTTAGTGGTTGGCCTTCCCAAAACGTCTTTCAGAAAGGATGATATCATTACGCATGTCAGATGGGGAAACAATCCAAAATCTTTTTCAAGTCCAAAACTAGACACTCTAGTGTTAGACCACTGCAACTACTACATATGGATCTTTTTGAATCATCTGTAACTAGTTATGCAGGAAAGAAGTATGGTCTGGTTGTTGTAGATGACTTCTCAAGATTCACTTAGGTTGTCTTTCTGAAACACAAATCTGACGCCAGGGTGGAGATACCAAACTTACTGAAAAAGCTTGAAGTCATGAAAAATGACAAGGTATCGGCAATCAGAACAGACCATGGTACTGAGTTTGCCAACCAGTACATAAAGGAGTTTTGTACCTGCAAAGGTATACAACACCAACTTTCCTCTGTAAGAACACCTCAACAAAATGGTGTTGCAGAAAGGAAAAACCGAACCCTTAAAGAAGCTGCAAGGACGATGCTAGCTGACACTGAAATAAGTGAAATTTATTGGGTTGAAGCTGTAAACACAGCCTGCTACACTCAGAACAGATGTTTGATAAACAAACACCATGACAAGACCCCTTATGAAATCTTGGTTGGTAGACCCCCTAATATCAAACATCTGAGAGTATTTGGTTGTAGATGTTTTGTTCTAAACAATGAAAAAGATTATCTGAGAACATTTCAACCAAAGGTAGATGAAAGTGTATTTCTTGGCTATTCCAAGAATAGCAAAGCCTACAGAATTTACAACAAAAGAACAAAGAAAATTGAAGAATCAGTTCATGTTGTATTCTATGAAGGAAGCAAGAAAACACCTCCTAATGATGAACTCTCAGAAAGGTTTAAAGAACTAATGTTGAGGGATTCTGAAGAAGAATCCTCAGAAAGGAGAAACATCATTACGGAAAGTGAGGATGACTCTAACGTAGAAAAGCATGAAGTGCCTAGTAACAACAAGATGACTCACAAACATGATGAAGAATTTCCTATGAAACTTCCAGAAATGGAAACTAAAGTTGTTCATCATGAAGCTATCACTGGAAATAATCTCTCTGAAAGACATGTTCCAGATAGCTCAAACACTGAACAAGTGTCAGACATTAATTGCCCTTCCGAGGAGCAAAATGTCTTAGATACTGAAAAAGTATCAAGTCATAATCATAGTGATTCACATTCAGATCACATAAATGTTGACCCTACTAGCCCCAAACCCATGATGAGATGGATCAAGGATCATCCTGCAAAGAATGTGATTGGACCAATCAATCAAGGTGTTAGGACTAGGAGAGCAATAGCTGAAAATGCTAATTCTCTCTTTGAATGTTTCATCTCAAACATAGAACCTAAAACTATTGAAGAAGCATTAAGAGACCAAGACTGGATCTCTGCAATGCAAGAAGAGTTGGATCAGTTTGAAAGAAACAAAGTCTGGAAACTAGTTCCATTTGTAGAAGGAATATCTGTAATTGGAACCAAGTGGGTTTTTAGAAATAAGATGAATGAATCTAGTGAAATAACCAGAAACAAAGCAAGATTGGTTGCCAAGGGATTTACCCAGACTGGAGGTTTAGATTTTGATGAGTCATATGCACCAGTTGCCAGATTGGATGCAATAAGACTCTTTCTAGCCTTTGCAGCTCATAAAGATTTTAGAGTTTATCAGATGGATGTCAAAAGTGCATTCTTGAACGGTGAACTTGCAGAAGAAGTTTATGTTGAGCAACCACCTGGCTTTGAAGTTTCCTCAGAAAGAAGAATGGTCTATAAACTACAGAAAGCTCTGTACGGACTGAAACAGGTTCCAAGAGCATGGTATGACACTTTGGCCAAATACCTTTTGGAAAGTGGTTTCAAGAAAGGTGAAGTTGATAAAACTTTATTTACCTTAAATCATGATGGGAAACTACTCTTAGTTCAAGTATATGTTGATGACATCATATTTGGATCTAAGGACAAGCAACTTTGTAATGACTTTGCAAATCTCATGAAAAGTAAGTTTGAGATGAGCATGATGGGAGAAATGAATTATTTTCTAGGATTGCAAGTCAAGCAACTCAATGATGGAATATTCATTAGTCAAACAAAGTATGCGAAAGGTATGCTCACAAAATTCAATCTTAAGCCTTCTGAAAAGAATGCTAAGATACCTATGAGCATTGGAACCAAAATGACCTATACTGAATCAGACAAGAGTGTTGAAGAACATAAGTATAGGAAATTGATAGGTTCACTACTATACCTCACTGCAAGTAGACCTGATATTCAATACGCCGTTGGAGTGTGTGCTAGATTTCAGACAAATCCGATGCAAACACACTACAACATTTCTATGAAAATATTAAGGTATGTAAAAGGTACAGTAGATGTAGGATTGTGGTATCCTAAAGAAAGCGGATTGAGTTTAGCTGGGTACTCGAATGATTATCTTGGATCAACTTGATAGGAAAAGCACCTCGTGTACTTATGGGTTTACGGTACTAGACTTATCTCGTGGTTTAACAAGAAGAAAAACTCAATTGCAACTTCTACCACAGAGGCTGAATATATTGCTGCTGGTTGTTGTGCAACACAAATTCTGTGGATACAACAACAACTTAAAGACTATGGACTCAATGAAGAAAAAACTCCCATTTTATGTGACAACATAAGTGCTATTGCAATTACACAGAATCCTAAATTTCATGCCAGAACAAAGCACATTGATGTTAGACATCACTTCATCAGAGACCATGTTGAAAAAGGCAATATAGAGATACTCAAGATTGGCACTGAAGACCAACTTGCAGATATCTTCACTAAGCCACTACAAGAAAGTAGATTCTTAGCCTTAAGACATAGTCTTGGACTAATGAAATTATCAATGAACTGAAAAAGTTCAGGAATCTGGAAAGGGCATCCAGAGAAGAGGTTTCTGGAACGAGCATCCAGAGAAGAGAAAAGAGAAATCTGGAACGGGTATCCAAAAGTCAAAAAGGCTAAAGAGCAAAAAGACAGCTTAAGATCTCTGAGACGGGAACTCAGATATCTGAATCACTCTACAAACAGGGAACACAAAGGAGAATAGTACAACTATCTGCAGTCAACTACTCTCTTGAAATTCGCATTATTTCTATCTTAATGAAAAACTTGGAAAAATCCTAAGTATAAGACAGATTCAGATGCAAACAGTGTTCTTGGTCATACAAAAACGTGATTCAGATAGCTAATAGCCAAAATTCATTAAATGGGCACAATTACACTTGTTGATTGTGATCATTCTTTGAAAAACAATGGTGACCCTTGATGAAATTAAGCGTTAGATCTATCGGTGGAAATTAATTCACGATAAATAGTGGATCAAAAATTCTGACAAAGCCCACTTTGCATTTAATGCCGAACTAGCTTTTTCTCACGCCTGCTTGCAAATCACAGATACGTACACACAAAATCAATTTGTATGTATTTGTCTGTTGAGATTCTATTGCTATATATATAGGATTTTGGCAAAAGAAAACACTTTATGTATTTGTCTGTTGAGATTCTATTGCTATATATATAGGATTTTGGCAAAAGAAAACACTTTCGCCTAATCCAAAATTCCGACTTGCACAAAAATAGCAAAACCTTCTCTTGATTCTCTGCAAACCTTCTACAATCTCTGCAAATCAAGATTAAGTTTTTCTGCAAAGAATTACTGAATCAAATCTCTTTCAAACACCAATCCAAATTCCCTACACTATATAAAGAGATGGCCCCAAAGAATACTTCCACACTGAAATCTCAATCCTCCACTGGTACTGCTGAAAAGCAAGCACCAGAGTTGGTTATTGTGAACAACCGACTGGTAGGATATTTTAATCCTGACCATTGGACTTCAAATCACAGAATGATTTGGGGTGGTGCCATGGTTGAGGAATACCTCACGGCTGCAATAGAAAACCAAGCCGACAGAAAGCTAATTCTTGACATGCTTGATGTGTTGGAATTCTACAACAACTCCAGGATAATTTCCTGTGTTTCTGAAGGCACTGCAATAGTGTTTGTCAAAACCTCAGTCCAAGGAAAGGAAATCCTTCTGGACTTAACAACTTTATGTAAGTTGTTTGAGCTTCAAAATCTTGGAAAGGATTTTGAAATAAACACCAAGGATGATGATCTCCTTGAAGGTGTTAAAGAACTATACAGTGACGTGTGTGATCTTGAAATATCAGATACACCCACTGAGTTCAAGCTTGCTGACATCCGAACCAGACATCTGATGGTTCACTGGGATGCATTGGTTTGCATTCTTCACAGATGCTTTGATGGTCTACAAGGAGGTGCTGACCAGATAAGCCAAGAACGATGGATCATGATGTTCTTACTGAATCAACAAGACAAAAGGCTGGAAAACCCTTTTAACTGGGGAAAGTACGCCTTCATGAAGTTTGTGAAGAAGATTCAAGGCTTCGAGCCTAAGATCGCCAAAGGACTAGCTGAGCCAAAGGCCACAGTAGGCTATGGTCTGAAGATATGCTACTTGCTGGAAAAGCTTGGCATTGAGCTCGGAGAGGCAATTTGAAATAGCCAACAGTAACCTACTCTACAAATATGAGTATACAAACTTGATGAAAAAGGTTACTGGGTCTCAGAAAGGTTCTAAGAAGCGAAAGTCTGAAAAGGTATCTGAAGAAAAGGTTGCGACCAAGAAGCCCAGAACTTCAAGAAAGAAGTCTGCTGGCAAAACAGAAGACACACCTATTGAGGTTGTCGATTCTCAGATATCTGCAGGCATAGCCGATGAACTCATAAATGCAGATGAACTCATCAATGCTGCAAAAGAGTTATCAACTACTGAACTAGTAGACTCAGCAAGAGAAAGTGCGTTCAGAAATGTGAAAAATACTACAGAATGCCTTGCTGATGAACTCATAAATGATGCCAAAAGTGGTGAAAAACACCAAGCCCTATCTGCAGAAATCGCAGGAGTAATGGACCAATCAGTTCCTAATGCTGATGAGAGCTCTGACGATGAAGATGATAAACTAGTCATCTCTCAAGTCCTAGAAAGAACAAAAAGGGCTAAGGTTACTGAAATAGTAACTGGTGAAAAGGTATCTGAAGAAGAACCTACACCTCAGGTTGCTGAACAAGCACCTATAGCAAAGGTTGTTGGTGCAAACATATCATCAGGAAACGTTTCTTACGCACAACTTCAAGAAGCCCTGATGAGTGGTAATTTAGTACTGGCAGATGCTGATGAAAATGTCGCATCTAAAAATCTGGAAGAACACTCAACTGACCGATCTTCTGCTTCCAGACAACCACAACAACCACAAACACAACAACCACAACAGCCACAAGTGGTTGATGAAATGGTAAATGAACTCCATTTTGAATTACCGGACATTCTGTTGAAGGAAATCCTGCAAAGCAGGTTCCCCAACTCGACAAGAGGGATCAAACTGAGACATCTACTCAGAATGATCAACCAGGGGAGGCAACTGAGTTGCATACTCAGGAAAGGTGTGAAGTACCTGAAACTTCAAACAAAGAAGTGTTACTGGAACAAGAAGACCAAAGTATAGAAGGGTCACAAGTTTCAGAGACCAATCAGCCTGACATGGATCAGGTAGCTGAATGGTTTAACTCTCATCTTGTGAAACCTTATGCTTATATATATCTTGTTACTTATAAAATTTCTTTGTTACAGGCTGAGTTAGAAACACAGAAAGAAGAGGAAGCTGAGAAGCTTGCCTCAGAAACTGAGAAGGAGGTTCCCTCAACCTCACCTCTTAAGAACTCTGAGCCTGTGCCACAGGTGATAAATTGATTCTTAAGATAACACTTTTCATTCATATGTTCATGTGCTTAATCTTTTAAAGTAAATGTTTCTAACAGGCTCCAACTGAGAAAGAAATGCCAGAAAAGAACCCAGAAACCAACACGGTTTCTGAAGAACACATCATTGAACCTTCCCATATGAAGGTGTATATATATATATATATATATATATATATATATATATGAAAATCAGTGATAAACATTCTTCACCTTGGGTTATCTTAAACATCTTCTAAATTACTCAATACTTTCTACTCACAGGCTCACTTAGAAGTAGAAGTGCAAGGGGACAGAGTTGCGACATCCACTGGACCTATGGAAATTGATGAGGCACCAAGGTCTTCATCACAAGAAAAGATTCCAGAGACTGCACAAGTCTCTGAGAGACAAGTATCTGAGCCTCCCTTGGAGGTAATTGACCTCTCAGATATCTGATTTGTCACTTAAAGTTTTCTTGATAAAATTTCCTACGTATTGTGATAATTTTAACTCTCAGGTTCAAGAAAGAAAGGTTGATGAGGACCAGACTTCCAAGTCTCCACCTCACAACAAGATATTTGAGACACCAATTATCTCAGTAGTACAAGTCTCTGAGCCTGATGTCCATACTCAGGTAACTCAGAAACTAAACTACACTTCTATTCAGATATCTACAAAAGTTTTGAAACTCACTCAAAACTCTTTCTTTCAGGCTCAAACAAGTGCAAGCAGGCTCCCAATGATGAGAAAAGGGACCTACTTCCCTTCTTCAAAGCTCAAACCCTGCCAAAGCATATTCAATGCTTCAAGAAATGGCAAAGGTTAAGGTGCTCTGATCTCTCTGAAATATTGAGAATCACAGATCAACCAACCAGACGAGCACGAGCTCTTGACTTGGAGACGTATATCCATGCAATGTTCCCTACCGAACAATACACAGTTGCGACTCTATTGCATAAGGATTTCTCCAGAGAAGTGGTGCACAGTTTGATACAAGCCTTTGAACAGGCAGATGGTCAGACAAGATTACAAATGTCATTCAAGCCAGTTCTGCCCCAGAATCTGCAATTTATACCTTCTGAACAAGAAGAGGATAATGGGCAGAAGATCACTATTCCTGAAGTGATCAATCTTGTATCTGAAGATGATGAGGAGGAAGAGACAAACGAAAATGACTTCGATGAACCTCCCACTGATCATCACCAAAAGGATGACACAGACAAAAAGGATGATGATGATGCCCCTGCACCAGGGACCGGAGGAATTTCACAAAGAAATCATGCCTCAACTGCTAAAAAGCAAACTGAGAAGAAAGCACAGAAATCTCCGTCTCCATCTCCTCAAAAGTCAACTCATCCATCTTCCCAACACAAGGTTAATACTGAACAAGTAGTTGAGGATTCTGAGGAAATCACTCAGAAATTGTTGAATACTCAATCGAGCGCCAACTCGGACAATTGTTGGAAGAAGAACAACTCCATCTTCAACTGGAAGACGGATAGCTAAATCCGAGACAAGCTTGACCAACTACAAGATCAATATCTGCAAGAGATGATTGCTTACTCACGAGGTTAAAGAGCTACGAGGATCAGTAAATGCTATCACCAAAGAACTCGATCTTGAAGAAGTATCGAAATTAAGCATGATGCTAAGGTGCATCATCTTCAAAAGAAGTACCATCCTCCTCCCAAAAGGAAGAAACCAATCTACGAGATGGTTCTTTGGACTCGACAATCGATGAAAATGTCCAAGAGGATGAAGATCCTTTGATTACTCGGATGATGAAGAATACAAGACTTTGGCGAAACACGCAATAAACATCAAGCGGTTTCACACTTGAAAAGGAAGCGGATTGCTCTGAAACTTTCAAAGCGCCAAATGTCCACTCCCATGAATACATGAACCGATACCAAGTACTGGCTCATCTGAAAAAGGAGATGTCTTCACAGAACAAGGAAGTAATTGCCTCCGTCCCCTCTGAAATGAAAAAGTTCACTGAGCTCGTTACTCAGAGAACAACAAGCATAGTCATTGCTCAGAAAGATCTGGGAATGATAAGGGACGATGATGCATCTTTAGCCGAAAAAGCTTTCCAAGAGGCAAGTTACACTGCTGGAAAAGCAGATGCCATCCTAGGCCCATTGGCAGAGCTCACTGATAAGGACAATGGACTTATCAAGCAAAATCAGGAGCTCAAAGCCGAACTTCAGAAGTTGGTCACTGCCTACAATTATTTGCAAGGGCATTTTAACTCTCTCTCAGATTCGTTTATGAGACTGAGTCAGCCAACAATGACTAAGGGGGAAAGAGTGTACAAATCTGGACCTCAAAGTCAGGGGGAATGGGAAGAAGGAGAAGAAAACAAGAAGAAATCTGGAGCTGGTGCGGCTCAGAGAGGAAGAAGAAACATGAAAACTTCCCAGCCACCACTCAGTGAACCCTCCTCAAGCCAAGCTGCTTTGCAAATAGTAGCTGCTTCCCAGAAACCTACTGAAGGAACTACAATGATAACAAGGGCCATGGCACAGAAACCTCCAAGGAGTACCAAGGCTCCAAGGAGAAGACAAGTTAAAGGGATTGATGAATCTTCTGAAGAAGAAGAAGAAGGTCAAATCAAGTCCCTGGCAATGAAGAAGGCTGTAAAACTCTCACAAGATCTAATCTTGATGATGATGAGGAAACTGATGAAGATGAAGCTCCTCTTCACAGAAAAAGGAAAATTGAAAGCCTAACTGAGCCCATAGCTGCAAAGCCCCTAGCAGCTAAAACACCCTCTGGAAAAACCAAGTCTATCCAGGGTGGTTCTTCAAGCAACAAACCCAAAGAGAATTCAAGACAGAGAAGAGCATGATCGAAAGCAAAGACAAAGTCAACTTCCACTCGAGCGGAAGAAGCCAAAATAGAGTATGTGAAGTATGACAATGATTCCTCTCTCTGGTGCATCAATCGAAAAATGGCTATTGGATTACGGAACTTAAGCATCTCTGGTAAATTCAAGATTTCAGAACCAATCCATAAACAACTTATGGCATGGAGAAAAGATAAGCCAACCTTGATCAACACCAATCACATTAAAGCTGGTTGGATTTTGAAGTTGTCAAGCTGAAGCCATGAGAAAGGACCTCTCGATGAATGTCCATATGGAAAGCCGGATGATGTGCGTAATTGAATGTCACAGGAACAGGCACAAGAGCAAGACTCGCTGTGGAACCCTATGAGTCGTTCTATCTAACTGAAGATCAGTACAAGGGTGACATCAGATATCTAAGGATTATCTACGAATACTTCAAGCTTTCAGATATCAGAATAGAGCATGCCTGGAAGTGGGGAAAGTATCTGTGGGTCAAACATTTTGTCAAGAAAAATCCTACCAAAACCTACAAAGAGGTCTGTGGATTCGCCAGAGACACTGAGATGCTCGTTAGAACTCTTCTCTATGATTATTCTGATGACATCAAAAGGTTTGGAGATAGGAAATTTGCAGACTGATCCATAGAACAACTATTGAAGACTTGAAGACTTGAAGACTTGAAGACTAGTCTATTAGGATGTTTACTTGGAGCTTGGTTACTCCTGTTGTCCTAATTTACTATGTAGTTTTTGTTGTATTTTTGCTGACTGAGCTAAACTTGTTTCATGTATTTAAGTTATCTGTAATCTTTCATTGTAACTTATCTGATGAACTTACTCTCAGATAGTATTCTATAAAAGACAACTTGTCAGCAAAGATCACACCTTGTGATTTGGTTGATGTTTACTTTCTGCACTTAATGGAATGAATTGAAAAATCTTAAGAAATGATTAAGTGTTGGATTGTTCACTCATCCAGATTTGTAATAGGTCAGATAGTCATCGTTGACTGATCAAAAAGGGGGAAATTTGTTAGGAAATTTGTTAGATATTTTGTTAGGAATATCTGTTTAGGTTTTGATCAGCAACATGATGACTTATCTTAGTCTTAGAAAGGTGATTAGTACTCTTGGTTCACTTGAACATTGTAAAAGAGGAAACCCACTAAGTATGATAGTCTAGCTAATCTTGTATAGGATGTTAGGTCTCAAAATGTAATTTTTATTTTATGAAGAGAAGACCAATAAGAAGACATCCAAGCAGAACAAGTTCAACGACATTGAAGATTTGAAGAAACTGCACAAGATTACTGAAATAGTTTTACAGATACCTTGGCCAGATATCTTGAAGACACGAATAGTTTTAAACAAGCTATGTCACAAGAGATATCTGAGAACTGGAAGGTTTCTGAAAACCAGGAAAGTGCCCACAGATATCTACTCTCAGATACCTTGAGCTTTAACCACATTTCTGAAAAAGAAATATATTGCAACAAAGTTGTTTCAATAAAGTGGTATCTGAAGATTGAAGATAAGGACGTGCAAAGAATCAGATACTACTAGTCTACGACATCGAGCATAGTTCCGATTAACTCTGAGGACAAAAAGTACTGATCTGATGCATTTAATGCACGGACAGAGATGTCTGAATAAAAGCAACGGTACCTTCTGAAGAAGAGGACAAACCTTCTACAGTACTATACACATATATCAATAGTTTGAATTTGATTTAAGCCTAACGGATACTATTCAAACGGCATTCAAATTCATCTATGAAAGTGCAATTTATATTGCACTTGTTTTGTTAATTCGGCCTTTCTTCGTTTATTAACCGGTTCAACGTTTGTAGTTGTTTTTCTATGATTATTTTGTAGGATATATCAAGTTGGGCCTCAACATGCTTAATGGATCACGATTGGTTACTGTAGCAGTTACTGTAGCAAAACGTCACTGTAGCAAAACGGGCTTGTAGCAAAAAGGAAAATAAGAAGCATAATGCAAGAAGGAAGCTTCCATAATGATTCAAGGAAGAATTTGATGCTATAAGGAAAGTGAGATTTGAAAGAGATTGATATCTAGAAGACTCCTTATACCATTAATACATCAAGGGCAGTTTCCTTATGAAAGAAACCCAACAGGTTTCGACTTGGGCTTGAGCCTTCTCCATGAGATCGATCCTGGCATCTATATATATGAGAAGATCAAGCCAATGCAAGGCTGCCGATTTGCCTTTGAAGAACGAAGATTATATGTTTTAGGCGTCTTGCTTTACTAGACCTTTACCTCGGTGTTTACTTGTGAGTGTTCTCTAAAGATTGAGAATTACTCTAGTATCATTGAACTAGAATAGGTTTGTCTTATCTGTTCTAGGTCTAGTTTTTTGTAAGTTTAATCAATCGTTTGTGATTGAATTAAACTTCTTTTTGTAATTCTACTTTTCAATTTTAGTAGAAGTTTTGCTTCGCAAATCGGTATCTTTTTATACCGGCTTGAGAAATCTCGTGTTCAGTTTTATTCCGCTGCACTTTATAGAGTTCTGTCAATTACAGTTCACTGTTGTCGTAGTCTTGTCAATCACTGTTCACTGTTGAGAAACGGTGTTGACTCAACATCAATAGTCAACACCGTTTGAAACTGTCCAGAAGTACCAATCCCGGTCCTACAGTTCTAACAAGTGGCATCAGAGCCAGCCACCTAATTAATTGGTGTCTGGATTTGGTACTACTACGATGGACGCTATCAATTCAAGTGTCAACAGACTACCTGTGCTAGATGGGTCGAACTACCACTACTGGAAGATAAGGGTTAGAACCTACATCAAATCAATTGAAGGGCGTGCATGGAAATCTGTTCTTGAAGGCTACACGTGGCCTACCATAGGACCAGATGCTGATGGAGATGTCGTTCCAAAACCTGAAGCTCATTGGTCAGGTGATGATTTTCTTGCTAGCTCTTACAATGAAAAATCCTTGAATGCAATTTTCTCTCATGTTGATCCTCATATGTTTAAACTCATACAAAATTGCACTACTGCTAAACAAGCTTGGGATTTACTCCAAAATCATTGTGAAGGTGATAATAGTATCAAACAAACTAAATTTCAACTTCTTTGGTCTAAATTTGAAAACTTGAGAATGAAGGAAGAAGAAACAATTGATTCTTACTTTGACAAGCTTCTCACTATTTCTAATGATATTCAACTTCTTGGAGATGCCATGTCAAATAAACAATTGATTTCTAAAGTCGCTTCGATCTCTTTCTTCAAAGTTTGATATAAAAAGAACGATTTTGGAGGATACTCAAAATCTGGCAGCTATGGATTTTCATACCTTGATGAACAATTTAAAGAATTTTGAAATTCAACAAGATGAACGAAAAGGTACGAAAAAGCATAGTATGTCTCTGCACTTAAAATCGAAAGTCCCTGAGTCTGAAAGCAGTAGTGACGATTCTGATGAGATAACTGAAGAAGCCTATAATGCTTTAGTTAGAAAGTTTAATAAGCTTAGGTTTAGTAAAAATTCTAACAAAGGATCTTCAAGTAACTCAAAAGGCACTAACAAGTTCAATAAAAGTGTAAGCTCTCCTGGTTCGAGTCCTGTTTTGAGTCCTGCTCAACTTAGAAAAGTTAGATGTTTTGAATGTCAAGGATGGGGACATTATCAGAATGAATGTGCTAACACTCTTCGAAAGGAGAAAAAGACCTTGCTTGCTTGTCTCAGTGATGTGTCAGGTGATGAACAGGAAACAGATGATTCAGAAGAGAATGTTGCGACTCATCCTGCTTACGGGCGATGTTGGAAATCAATGTTTAGTCAACACTGAAGACTCAACATCATCGTAGATTCTTTTCTTTGATTATGATGATTCACAGACTTGTGAAGAGATATTCAGTGGAAACTTTACTGACTCTGGGAACTCAATATCCACTAACATCCTCTGTTTGCATGGCTCAGTTGATTTGTCTGCAGATCTTTCTCTTGAAGAAGAGTTCACTGACGAACAAATAGTGGAAGAACTGAAACAGATGTATGAAGATGTCCTTAAGGAATGGAAGAAGCTTAAAAGGCTCAACAAGAGACTTACAAAGGAGAATGAAAGTCTAAAGGAAACCACTGTGAAACTGGAAGTGGCATTGTGTAAAGCGAAGCGGAAAAAGTAACATCTGAACTTAATAGAGAAAAGAAAGTCATTGCCAAGTGGAACTCTTCTACATCAAAGCTTGACTACATGCTTGATCAAGATAACGAAGGTACTGTCGGTCTAGGTTATACAGGTAACTTTGACTCCTCTTTTGATAATAAGATAGGGTGCAACATGCATTGCAATTCTGACTTGAATGATTCAACTAAAATGCAAAACATTAAGTCTCTGTCTGAACTTGTCAATGCTCCCATTTTTGTCAAAGAAAAAGGTAATGTCACAGAAGAGACCAAAAAGACCTTTGTGTGTCAATATTGTCTTAAGATTGGTCACTTAAAACCTTACTGCTTTACTTTTCTGAGAGATCTAAAAAGAGGCAAGATAGAGAAATATGTGCAGAATTCCAGCTTGAATGTTTCAGCTCTAAAAACAGAAAAATCAAAAGTGTCGATTCCAAAATCTGGTCATGTAGTTGCCTCTGTTAAGCTGAATGAAAAGTCCAATGTTGAGTCAGATGTTGAGTCAACATCGACTTCAACAGCATCTGATTCCAGGATCTCTGTGTCAAATTTTCACCATTCTGTCTCTAGTCAGAAACAAAAAGGGTCTGGAACTGTAAGAAATACGAGAGAAAAGGTGAAAAGAGTTTGGACTCCTAGGGAGAATATAATCTGTAATGTTGCTTTCTCTGTTGCTACCTCTCCTAACAATGCAGGAAAATGGTACTTTGACAGTGGATGCTCACGACACATAACTGGCACCTTAAGTAATCTGTCTAACTTTGTCTCTCAAAAAACTGGGAAGGTTACTTATGGAGGAGGTTACAAGAGTCAAATTCTTGGAAAGGGTATGTTAACCCTTGAAGGTGTTCCCAACTTGCAAAATGTCCTTTTGGTTGAGGGACTTACTGCTAACCTTCTCAGTGTCAGTCAATTGTGTGATGATGATTTAAAAGTCAAATTTAACAAGCATTCTTGCAAGGTGTACACTTGTAGGGAGAAAGTTGTTGTGATGACAGGTACTAGATCTGCTGATAACTGCTATGTGGTGGCTGATCCCCACAAATGCAATGTGGCAAAGGATGATGAAGCTGTGACATGGCATAAGAAACTTGGCCATGTGAACTATAGGAACATGGAAAGGCTCATCAAACTGGATGCGGTTAGAGGATTACCGAAGCTGAACAATGCCGGGAAGCAAGTGTGCGGTGACTGCCTAAAAGGTAAACAAACCAGAGCTGTGCATACATCCTTGCAATCTGAAGGGCAGAAAACAGGTACATCCAGTTGCTTTGAACTCTTACATATGGACTTAATGGGACCAATTGAGGTTGAAAGTCTAGGTGGTAAGAGGTACATCTATGTCATAGTTGATGATTTTTCTCGATTTACTTGGGTAAACTTTTTAAAAGAAAAATCTGAAACTTTTGATTCCTTCAAGAAATTGTATGCTAGGTTTAACAATCAATATGCTCTTGTTCAACGCATTAGGTCGGACCATGGTAGAATTTGAGAATCAAACATTTCTTGAGTTTTGTGACAAGAAAGGAATTTTTCATGAGTTTTCTGCACCCAAAACTCCACAGCAGAATGGAGTTGCTGAGAGAAAGAATCGGACCCTACAAGAAATGGCAAGGGTTATGTTAAGTTCCATGAACCTCTCAAAAGATTGTGAAATGAAGTCGTAAATCTGACGTGCCACATAATAAATAGAGTCTACCTTAGACCAGGAACTTCAACAACTCCCTATGAGATTCTTAATGGCAAGAAACCTAATCTTAGGTACTTTCATGTGTTTGGGTGTGTTTGCTATATTCTCAATGATAGAGAACCTTTAGGCAAGTTTGATGCTAAGAGTGATAAAGGGATTTTTGTAGGTTATTCTCTTAATAGCCATGCATATAGAATATACAATTCAAGGACACAAACAGTTCAAGAATCTGTTAATGTTACCTTTGATGACTCTATGTCTTGTGAAAAACAGCAAAATGAGACAGGTACTGTACTAGAAAAACATATTCTTGAATCGAAGTGTACTAAATCGGATGCAGTTCGACGATTCCCCAGATATTGGAACTATCAGAGAAGATGGAGGCAATGTTGATCACAATGTTGACTCAACATTGCACCCAACATTGCAGGGGGAGAGCTCATCAGATGAATCTATCTCAGAACATGAAGATGAACCTGTTCTGGAATCAAATGTGCCACTGGATTCCATAAGACATGATCCACCTCCAAGGATTCGCAAAGATCACCCAAGCACTCAAGTCATTGGTGATCCAAGGGTAAGAATGACTCTTAGGGGAAACACCAGAAAGAACTACAAGGAAACGCTACGCAATGCAACCTTGTGCCAAACGGTAAGTTCTTCTTGCTTTGTTTCGCTTATTGAACCCAAGAATGTGAAAGAAGCCTTAAAAGATGAGTATTGGATAGAGGCCATGCAAAACGAACTGCACCAATTTAAAACCAATGAAGTTTGGTCTTTAGTGCCTCGTCCTCTAGAAGTGAATGTCATAGGAACAAAATGGATATTCAAAAACAAAAGTGATGAAAATGGGGTAGTTATTAAGAATAAAGCTCGTCTTGTTGCTCAAGGTTACACTCAAGTTGAAGGAATAGATTTTGATGAAACCTTTGCTCCTGTGGCTAGATTAGAATCCATTAGACTTCTGCTTGCTATTGCGTGTGCTTTAAACATTAAACTGAAGAAAATGGATGTTAAGGGAGCCTTTTTGAATGGATATATCGATAAAGAAGTGTATGTGGAACAACATAAGGGATTTGAAGATCCTAGTCACCCCGACTATGTGTATAAACTAAAAAAGGCCCTGTATGGTTTGAAGCAAGCTCCCCGTGCTTGGTATGCTCGATTAACTGATTTTCTAGTTGATTTTGGTTTCAAAAAGGGGGAGGGAGATCAAACACTGTTTATCCTTAGAAAAGGACATGATCTGTGCATTGCTCAAATATATGTTGATGATATTGTGTTTGGCTCAACTAATCCCTCTATGGTAGATCAGTTTGTGAGAGCTATGACAGGTACCTTTGAGATGAGTATGATAGGAGAACTCAGCTATTTTCTTGGACTTCAAATCCAACAGAAGGAAGATGGTCTATTCTTGTCCCAGGAAAAGTATGCACGAAATCTGATCAAAAAATTTGGGCTCGAAAGTGCCAAACCGTGCAGTACTCCGATGGCTACATCGTTGAAGCTAAGCAGAATCGATGTTGGGGAGGATTTTGACCCAACATTGTACAGATCAATGATCGGAAGTCTCTTGTATCTATCTGCCAGTAGACCAGATATCATGTTCTCAGTTTGCGTGTGTGCCCGGTATCAATCTAACCCAAAAATCCCCCATTTAACTGCTGTTAAGAGAATCCTTAGATATATATCAGGAACTGTTAATCTAGGATTATGGTTTGCCTGTGATACAAACACTAATCTGGTGGGATTTAGTGATTCTGATTGGGCTGGTGATCTAGATGATAGAAAATCAACTAATGGAGGTTTCTTTTATCTTGGTCTAAATTTGGTGTCTTGGTATAGCAAGAAACAAAACTGTGTGTCACTTTCGACTGCTGAATCTGAATATGTAGCAGCCGGAAGTTGTGTGTCCCAACTAGTTTGGTTGAAAAATATGCTACATGACTATGGTCTACAAAGTGCTACCCTCTTGATGTTTTGTGACAACCTTAGTGCCATACATATTTCTAGAAACCCTGTTCAGCATTCTCGCACTAAGCACATAGATATTAGGCATCATTTCCTTAGGGACTTGGTCAATAAGCAAGTGATTGACATAGAACACATCGACACAACAAACCAACTTGCAGATATTTTTACCAAACCCTTAGACAGTGAGAGATTCTTCAGTCTCAGGAGATCTCTCGGTATGTGCGCTCTGTGACCGTCAGTGTTGAGTACCAATGTTGACTCAACATCACGGTCAACATTGGAAAATTAGAATAAGTGATGCTGTTTTCTTTTTGCTTTTTAGTTCTACTGTGTGTTTCTGTGCTCCTGTGCTTCTGTACAAGTCTGTGGCTGTTCTTGTTTTGTAGCTTACAGTGGTGATGCTTAAGGTCTGAAAGGCTGTTTGAAACCAAGGTTGAAAGGGATCGAGTCTCCTGTGTGTTTGCTTTATGTAAAACCCACTTTTGCTGCTTTTTGGCTATTTTTACTCGTACCTTGACTTGCACTTGATGTTGCCTCCTGCTCTTTATGCTTAATAAATCTAATGAATTATGATAAAAAGGGCTCGAAGTGTTTCCGTCGAGGATCGTGTTGGGCAGGTTTCAAATACTATCCAGATATCGACGTGGCCAATGTGTCATATGTCGTGAGGGTTGATGGCCTGTACTGGAAACCGACACGCACAAAAGTGCCGATTCTCGTAATGCTGCTGGTTCACTTTCTGAGTACCAAATTACCCAATATAGTCAAATGAGTGATCTTTATGCCATGAGACGTGTGTTTGCCTAACTCCGCATAGGCTTCGGCTTTGGAGCGGATTCATACGTGTTCCAATTATTTGACATGGTTCACGGTCTCATGGTCACCCCCACTCAAACTTATGCTAATTGTTCAATTTACTTTTTGAGGCAATGTTGGGTGTGTTTCTTTGGTATTCCTTTCTCTTCTGTTTTACTGCGGCATCGGTGGTTAATCGAATCTGCACATTTTGAGACTTGGTTTCCTGGCTGACTTACATTAAGAGTGGTCTGATTTTCCGATGTTGTCATCAATGTTGAGTCAACATTCAAGTCAACATTGACTGTGCATGAAGTACTGTTTGCTTAACTACTGTGTTTTTTTCTTTTATTTATGTGTTTCTTTTTTGTGTGTTTTTGGGTTTGAGGGGGAGTAGGTCTAAGGTATTTCCTTGGGGTTTTGGGTTTTGCATTCTTGTTCTTGCATTTCAAGTCATTTTCTTTAAAATCAAGATTTTTGGTCAACCTCCCTAGGGTTTATCTGTTTATCTGATTACGTTGGCTTGACGGATAACTGTTTTACTTGCAACTTTAATCTTTAATTAACAGTTGTGCACAGTTTCTCGTTGCTTTGATATATATTTGCAGGAATCTACCTTGAAGCAAACCCAACAACACCCATCATGACTTATTTTGTAAGCTGTGTACTTGACCATCCGCTCTCTTCACATCACTGCCCTCCAGCTGACCATCCACTCTATTCCTGATTACTGCCCTTCAGCTGATCTGTCCTATAGTCCTGCTTTTGCTACTTTCTTTGCCAGTGTTGACTACAATGTTGAGTCAACATCGTTTCGACAACATTAGTACTTTGTCTGTAAGTCCTCAACAGATTACCAAGATGGTGAAGTTTCTGTAAAAGAACTTTGTTTACTTTCTTTCCTCACAAAAAAGGGGGAGAATGTTTGTACTCTTGGTTTTTTGTATTAAGGGGGAGTTCTTGGAGCAAGGGGGAGTTGCTTGATATTACCTTGTGTTTTCCTACTAACTACATTTCAGGTTTTTGTGAAGAAAGGCAAGAATTAAGGGAGAGATTGAAAGTGCAATTTATATTGCACTTGTTTTGTTAATTCGGCCTTTCTTCGTTTATTAACCGGTTCAACGTTTGTAGTTGTTTTTCTATGATTATTTTGTAGGATATATCAAGTTGGGCCTCAACATGCTTAATGGATCACGAGTGGTTACTGTAGCAAATTCTTTGTAAAAGCAGACCTTGTAGCAAAAAGGAAAATAAGAAGCATAATGCAAGAAGGAAGCTGCCATAATGATTCAAGGAAGAGTTTGATGCTATAAGGAAAGTGAGATTTGAAAGAGATTGATATCTAGAAGACTCCTTATACCATTAATACATCTAAGGCAGTTTCCTTATGAAAGAAACCCAACAGGTTTCGACTTGGGCTTGAGCCTTCTCCATGAGATCGATCCTGGCATCTATATATATGAGAAGATCAAGCCAATGCAAGGCTGCCGATTTGCCTTTGAAGAACGAAGATTATATGTTTTAGGCGTCTTGCTTTACTAGACCTTTACCTTGGTGTTTACTTGTGAGTGTTCTCTAAAGATTGAGAATTACTCTAGTATCATTGAACTAGAATAGGTTTTTCTTATCTGTTCTAGGTCTAGTTTTTTGTAAGTTTAATCAATCGTTTGTGATTGAATTAAACTTCTTTTTGTAATTCTACTTTTCAATTTTAGTAGAAGTTTTGCTTCGGCACCGTCGGTATCTTTTTATACCGGCTTGAGAAATCTCATGTTCAATTTTATTTCGCTGCACTTTATAGAGTTCTGTCAATTACAGTTCACTGTTGTCGTAGTCTTGTCAATCACTGTTCACTGTTGAGAAACGGTGTTGACTCAACATCAATAGTCAACATCGTTCGAAACTGTCCAGAAGTACCAATCCCGGTCCTACAGTTCTAACAATCTATAAATATCTACACTTAGACAGCTTGAGAAGACACGCTGAATACACAGAACTTACTGAAAACTATTCTCTCAAGCAAACTACTTATCCTCAAAGCTTTCTGTTGCGACCAAATCTCCTGATCTTAAGTAGCACTAAAGTTCTAAGTGTCCTGATCCTAAACAAGCACTGCTATCTGTGAAAGAGTTGAATTGAAAGATCAAGTATCTGAGATTCATTCTCTTGAACATTTATCTAAGACTTGGTCGTAAAAGAACAAGATACCATACATTGAAAAGTGTATTAAGTATACTTGATTCACAGAGCTATCTGATTAACTGAAAAGTTAATTAAAGAAGCTCATCTGACAACTCAAACCAAAACCAACACCATCACTGGCGTGGAGTACAGGAAGTACTTAGTTTGAGAAACTAAGGAATAACTCCAAGGTTACTGAGCACAGGAAGTACTTAGCTCAAAGAGGTTTCTGAGTACAGGAAGTACTTGGCTGTGAAAGCCGGGGAACAACTCAGGGGGAACATTTGGTTGGGAACCATCTGTTTAAGGAATCTTAGAATAGGATTTTTGTAAGGTGACCTCAATTATCTATTCTAGTGAATTCTAGGTCTTTGGAAGACTGAAGTGGATTAGTTGGAGGATTACGCCACCTCCAGATACCACTATACTTGCTGTGTCATCTACTTTTCTGTACTTATATTTCAGCAACACACACACACTTTAACTGTTTCTACACTTATCTATCTTAAGTCTTCCGTGCTCTGAATCTAAGTATCAGATATCTACACAGATATCTGAGAAATAGTTTTTATCGACAAAAGTTTTAAAAGACTATTCACCCCCCCCCCCCCCTAGTCTTTTACTTTGCCGTTATCTGGACCAACAGTACTCCTATTAAAAGTAAAGTAAAATTGAACATATAAACTGAAGTTTAATTAATTGATCAACTGAGACGAGAAAGTTATTTTTAACAGTCTTAGTATCTTCATATTTGCAACTAGACGGCTGCCTACAGATACATAAGCAAGAACCAAGCATATTCAACAGACACTAATTATGAAGAAGATATTTGTAAAAGTTTAGTACTTTAGTTACATATATTGCAATCTAGTGTGTTAAGCTTTATGCAAGTAATATACATAGTCTAGAGCTTGGCATATTCCTAGGGTTGTGCAAGTGTTAGGACTTATTTTGTACTACCTCTGTCCCGCCCGAAGATTCCCATTTGCTTTTGGAGAGAGAAAAATAAGGATAGATTACTTTTTGATTAAAATAATAGTGTGGGGTTGAAATTTTGTGTTAACTTTACTTTTTGTGTTGAATTCTGTGAAAAGTTGAATATATTAAATATTATAGTTGGATTAAGAGTGGACAAAAATGAAAATGAGAAGCTTTAAATGGGATACCTAATATGGCAAAATGGGAAGTTTCGGGCGGGACGTAGGAAGTAGTATTTAGATGATCACACTTGTAGTTAGTTTAGAATCAACTAACATGTTGAGCCTTATAGATTTGATAGGACAAACATTGTAAAAGGCTTCTGGTACATGACTGATTCACATAGATTGTAATAGGTTAGGTTTCAACTTTCAAGTGTAATTTTATTTTTACTTTTGGAGGACTTGAAGACCGAGCCACTTCGGAAGGAAATGCTGAAGACATGAAGAACACTATACGCCTTCTGAAGGATTTTTACAAGACTCGTTCCGTTATTAAGAACTGAGTCATGCTTATTCTGAAAAATAAGAAGAATATAGCTTAGTAAATAAAAAGGGTTTAGTAAAGTTGGACAGCCAATACTTAAGTTAAACCGAAAATCAGTGAGCTCATAGAGTACGTCAATATAAGCAAGCAACCTGTGTTGATGATGTTTTATTGGAGCTATGGTATTGGCTGACAATATATCCGTTGGAAGTCGAACTTGATCAAAGCGTTTAAAGGAACGAACTAGGAAAGAGAGACAGAGCGCATTTAATGTGATTGTACAAGAGAAAGCGACGGGGCATAAATCTTATCCTTAACTTTTGAACGGCTATGTTGTCCAGTTCAAAATATCTCTGACCAACCGACATTTGTGAATGGACCAAACTAACCTTGAATCTATCTAAAGGATATTTTTCAACGTTCGCATTCTCCATCTATAAATAGATGACTTGTTCATTTCTGAAAACAACTTTTAACTTTGTAGAAAATTTTGTAGAAACTTTGTAGTGACTTTACAAAAACTATAAAGTTGATCTAAGCTCGAGAATAAGAATACCTTGGAATAACTATCCGCTTGTGAAAGCTAGTAGTATAGGCTTGAGAAAACTTCTGACCTAAGAAACTTTTCGAAAACATATTCTAAGCGTAGACTCCCAATCTCAATCTACAAAAAGTTCAGTGTTTGGTTCTAAGAGATTTATCTCAAAGAAAATTTGATACTTCACTGTATTAAAGGCCTGCACTTAAAGCTGAAGAGAGGTTGTAAAAAGCCTATCTTGGATTCGAAGCAGATTGCCAACTGAATCTGGTTGAGCTCGAGTGCGCGAAACAGAGCAACAGACTAACTGGGTTGTTGGCTTCTAGAGATTGCAAACTGATAGGTCTTGGAGGGATTGAGTCAAGTCTGGGTCAAGCAGCTAAAGAGTGTCAAGCCGAGATGAGGAAGGGATTTGTGGAGGATCGTCATGCCTGAAGGAAAAGTGCAAGGTGCGCACTATCTTTGTCTGGGTGGATCAGCACGGGAAGTGTTGAGGCCAACATCAAAAGACACTTTGTCTGAGCAATCAGCAAAGGGATACTTTGTCTGGGTGACTGTGCCGGGTGGTGTAGGTCAACAGCAAAGGGATACTTTGTCTGGGTGACAGCACGGGGAGTGTTGGTCAACAACAAAAGGTTTAAGGGAATTTATCTAGTGCCTTCGAAGCTACAGTTGATTCACCACCGGTTTGTCCGAGGCAAACCAGTTAAAAATGGTCTTAACCCTCCATTCTCTTATTCTCAGGTACTAATAGCACACTAGAGGCAAGCCGCCTCAAGGAGACATACACATCCAAGGTTATCAGTAGATTAGAGGAACAACACTTGGTACTTAGTACTAGGTTACAACAGTGATAGTTTTCTATCCTCTCCAAGATAATGCTAGTTAGTTGTAAAGATCTTACAAAGAGAATAGCTTCATGTCCTACATATGATTCAGCCGCCACTGGATCCAATTTGTTTCTAAAATTTTAACGCTTCCAAGCCATGAACTGCCCGTCCACGTCGTGCACAACAATGCCCACAGCTGTTCCAAATAGTTTACCATCCATAGCGGCAACAATGCTCACTTTATAAACACTGGCTGGAGGTTTAGTGTCCATTATCCTCACTCACATGTATCATTTACTGAAGTTGCAGAGCTGTGTAGAAGTTAAACTACAAACTCACCAATGCCACGGTAAGTTACATCCTGGCAAATCATGTGAGTGCTCATGTGGTATGTCCCTGTGCCCAATAACAAATGCAATACAATTAGCACAACATATTTATTTTTTAAATGATAAAACAAGCTAGGAAAAAAACCATGTGCAATATGGGCAACCATTCAAAGGAATAGATATATGACAATTGGGAGAACATATTTGAGGACAAACTGTAGACATAAAATAAGGATGATGGAAACTTGAGGTATTGTTGGTTATTACCAGCTGATCAAAGAGCAGGTCACTAGACACCCCCATTGAAAAGATAGACTTTGTCAACAAGGGCATATAACATATACTCCCTCTGTTTCACTAAAAGTGCAACAATTTTCCGTTTTGGGCGTTTCACTAAAATTGCAACATTTCCATTTTTGGAAAACCACATCTACTTTACCACTCATTTTTAACCACACACTTCTTGGCCCACATGTACTTTGTCACTCAATTAATATTTTATACTCATTTTTAACCACATATTTTTGGGGCACATGTACTTTTATGTTTTTTCCTTAAAAATTGTGTTCAACACAACAGATGAGTAATTTGTTATACTTGAACAGAAAGCATTATGGGAGTGAGTCAAGAATTTCTTGTTGCTGCAGCCCTTCTGAGTCAGTCTGTACCTTAGGCTGAAATGAGCTACCATCTGATCTTCCACTCGAGGAGGCAGACGGCTTCTTTTGGAAAAGCCAGAAGCAGCTTGAATAGTTTCTCTCTGTCAAACCATAAGTGAACGCATAAAGGAGAAGGTGTAGCTAGTGGATCTAAAAAATAGTGACCTGAACAATGCATGCAAACTTTCAATCAGATAAACTATAATCATAATCAAGGTGGAATTCGAATATCTTTTGTGATGACTTACACATGTGATCTTTTAAAAGTCGAACCACAGGATGATTATTGTTCTCATCTTTCTACGATATGTTGAAAAATACAAACAACCATTGATTATTACCCATTTCACAGCATAAACTAATAGTGTGATAACTATTATCAAAACGCACAGAGCGAAACCACTTACTGGACATTGGACAGTAACAATCGATCAAAAAACTATTCCTAAACGTTAACATCACAACGGTTAATTACCAGAAGGCTTTGGCTGGTGACAACGAAAATCAGTAAAAGAACTATCACAAATTGTAAAAGAGATCAAGAATCTTACTGGCCATATATCAGCATAATGGCATAGAGGGAAGCAAATTGCCAGTACACGAAGTCCAAGTGTCAATGACAAATTTTGCAAGTAGATCACTGAACCTGAACCCTGCAGGGGACTATTGTGAGATTCTAAGCATGCAGCAAAAACTGGAAAAAAAAATATTTCTTTGGGTCTTACAGGAAACAAAGAACCATCCAGTAGAACATTGCGCATTATAACGTTCAAGCCATTTCCAATCATCCGTAAATTGTTGACAATCTATACTTGTCAAACCACCAACTATTTCATAATGAAGAAATAAGATATCCTACAGACTACATGGTCAAATAATAATCAGGCGTGATGTTCTTCCCATATAAAATTAAGCACTTTAAGGTGAAAGAGAGTAGAATTAGGCAGGGGATAATAAAAGAAGAATCACAGACCTTATGAATAACCAGTATAGCAATCAAACACAAGCATGACAAGCTACTGTTTATGTGATATTTTTCTTTACTTAATCTAATAATGATGATGTTGTTTGCAACACTACATAACCAACTGTAAGAAGAAATTGCATCTACTTGAGTTGAATTTTCAACAGTGTATCCTGATGTTAAGTTCATATCACTCACAACCAAGAGTCCTTGCGCTATATCCAGCATGACAAAGCAATTTGGATTCTCAAGCTACAGAAGATAGTGTGCTAAGACTATAACATGTCCAGGCTCAATATCTACTTAGGTAACAACACATAACTCAGTAATGGTAGTACTACATAGTTTCAGAGACGCGCCTTGATAATTTTTCATTGCCCTTCCAATCTCAACTCGCTCAACCTGCGTCGACACCTTGAATGTCAAATTATGTTCACCCTCCATATGGAAAGATAAACGCTCAACACTCGGGTCACGATAATGGATGTCATAACCAAGAATGCGCCACATGGCCTCACATGCAGATACGTATCTACAATTGACGTAGTCTTTGACCTCATTATCAACAGTTGTCTTTGCACCAATCCTAACAACTCAACTCCCTTGTTAACATATTTGAACAGATACTTTATCAAGTTTGTCTTGTTTCACCACTCGACATTGATATGCGCATTGTACTTCATCAAGAGGAAAGGATTGAAAGGGACGATGTACCTGAAAGGTATATATATATATATATATATATATATATATATATATATATATATATATATATATATATATATATATATATATATATATATATATAGTATGAAACTCGCACACTACATAAGGTACTTATTAACGGATTGTAAAATTCAAAATCCGTCACATACCTATTATCGACAGTAACGCCATTCTTGTCTATCGTGCGCCCATCATCACGCCTCCTATACACAGGATATCCATTGCCATCGAATGTGGTGCGTTCATTGAAGCTCCTTGGGAATTTCTTCGAGCATTTCTTCCCTCCTTGCGTGCAAGGTGATTTGGGGTTCAACGCACCACACGGGCCATGCACCATGGAATCTGATACAGCCTGAAACAACTCTGGATTGACATCCTTGTCAGGGATCTCGGCACTTATGACCTTATCAATATCATCTACGGTCATATTCTTGTCGTCACGGTCTATCCATAATAGGATATGGGCATGTGGAAGTCCATTTTGAAACTCAATGGTATACACAACTGTAGAATAGAAAACAAATTAGCAAATTCGAGGAGATATGTATTGAAAAAAAATATTGGACATGAAATTATTGAATTGTGAAAATTACCTCCAATGCACTTCCCAAAAATGTTGTTTGTCTTCAAATCGTTGACCAGCTGATCCAACTTCATCTTAAATACACGACAAAGTATATCAGGCCTATCCTCAGGACGTAATCCTTTACTTTCATAAAAGCGTGTGATCTCGGGTCATTTAGGGTTACAGGTAAATGTGATGAACAACTCTAGATAATGAATGACCCTACATATTGCCATCACGTCTTGAAAGTTTTGAACCATGCACCTTGGCCCACCAACAAATGAAGATGGCAAAAACAATCCTCCTACCGACACTATCGGTAGGGTTGTCAACATCAATTGTACCTCTACGTATTGCATCATCAAGCCTCTTATAAAATTCGGATCTGAGTTTCGGTTGGTTGTGTATAATGAATGCAAGCCTTTGTGTCTCCATCATCATATAGTAATCCACTAAGAATTGCTGGAACAACTTTGTACTGCGCAATATGGTGGAGGCTGCGCCTTCGCGGTCAAATATCCTGAACGATATAAACTCCTTGATTGTAAGCTTATGCCTGACACCAACTGACTTATCCGAATGTTGGATATCGGTGTGGTAACCATCCTCTCAAGTATAATATCTCCCGGGTCCATATCGTATTCGTTGTTACCTATTGCAATAAGAAAAATGGTTAATATTCGGAAGAATCAAATACATAGAAAATTATACTTGAGTGTAATTTCAAATATGATTTATTTCACGTACCCACTATAAGTGCAGCGACTTCAGAGCAGGTTGGGAGATTGTACATTCGACCATCACGTGACCTCCTTCCCATTAGACATAGTTTAACATCTTAATCAACACTTTCTTTCAATCTCTCAGTAGCCATTCTGAAGTTTCTGGCTATCGGGTTATGCTGATCTATCATCTCTCGGAGTGAAGTAACGACTACAGGTAGCATCACAACAGGATTTTTTGACCTAAAAGAAATGATGAGAACATAAGTTAAACAAAGTTAAATGATAAAATACGTCACTAACTTGTTTAAAAAACACTGTCCATACCTTACGACATCAATCCTCTCTTGTGTCTCATCTTCCCCACAATGCATATAAATTTGCGAGAATTTCGGGGATTGTCCTTGATTTGGTAGCAAACTACCAACACGATGATAATTTTGTCCACCAAGTTTATAAGTATATGGACCATGACCATTGTTGACAGAGTTGTCTTGTATACCTCCCATAGAGGTAAATGCATACATCATGTTATACGAACGTATATTTTCAACAATGTTCTTGCTGTGAGCGTCTCGGTTACTAAGTAGATCTCTCAGGACAATGGGAGGTTGTTGCAACTTAGGCAACTGTATCTTGGACGTCTAACAGATGTTCCTACGGTCTATTTTTTTCTTACATATGCCAAAACTTTACATATTACAGGTATGCCAATTGTTGATACGGACATGTGTCCAATCCGTTAAGGGCGCCATAGAGCGTGTCCTAGAGCGCATCAAGGCTGAAATACCAATTCAGTACTAGTCCGACCTTCAAATGGTCCGACCTAAGGGAAACCATTCCAGGTCAACTAGTACTTACAAGTCAACACACCTTCTCAGCTAAGTCCGACCAAGCTAGGTGTACGACTTCTGAACCTGACAAAAGGTCACATGGTCCTTCCAAGTACCACAAACTGTCAGTCCTAGGATGCCAAACGGACCGGACGAGAGAATCTCGGATGCCACCACCACATTAAGACCAAACGTATATAACAGAACCACTGAGATACTTCCGTGAAACTTCTGGTTCGGACACCCGGAGTTACCTAAGGGCAGATCAACCAAACAGACAGATCTGTCCGAGGGACTGACACGGACCAAACAGGCGAGACAGTACTCTCAGAGGGAAAAGGTCCAAACTACCCTCCCAGGCCCATTAATCGGATGTGGGCTACTGTTCACTATTGGGCTGTGGGCCAAAGGTAGCATTGGTGTCCAAATCTGAAGCATACAATTGGCACCATATTATGAGTCATCTCATAAGATATGGTCTCTATAAATATAGCACAAGGTCCAAGACCTTAAGGTAAGACACAATTCCTAAGTCACAAGTCATAAGTGATTCTTCCAAGTCATATTGATATCATAACCTTCCTCATAACTATTACATTGAGAGTTCCCAACTCTCTCTTGACTAAAGTCTCTTACCGGATTGACATACGCAATCCGGGTAACCCTTTCTACCCCCCCCCCCCCCCCACTTAGTCCTTTTAGGTACTCTAGCTCGGACAGGTACTGCTTCGGACTTCAAGTAGGAGGCGGATCTTAGACTAGGTAGCTTGTAATAGTTTAGTTAGTTAGTGTTCGAGGTTAAACCCCTCAACATTTTGGCGCCGTCTGTGGGAAACTTTACAAAAAGTCCCATGCTTAAGTCAGGCTAATGGCAAGAACAGGACGGACAACACGAACCAGTGCTGCAGGCGTCGGGACTCCACCCCCATGCGAACGTCCGCCCAACAGAGGACAAAGAGCCACTGTGGCTGAAAGGAACGCTGGAGGGAGATATCCGAGCGATGGTCACACAGCAAGCCCATCCTCCGATGAGGGAAGAGACGTTCCGCCCAGAGGAATCCGTAATACTCCTGAGAACATTGTACCTGAGAACCATGGAGAAGGGGTCATACGAGTTTCTCCGGCAGAAGCTCAAGGCCCCACTACGGGTCAACAGTTTACTATGCCCGATGGTCACATCGTCTGCACTAGTGACCTCGGATTAAGTGAGATTCAGTTCGATAGATTGCTCACGATAATCCAAGGTTGCCTCGGGTCTAACAATGCCCATCCTCAGCAAGCCACTCCGCCAATGGCTACTCTGGTTCAAGCAGAGCCCGCCCTATTAAGGAACAGGCAACGTCCGATCCAGCAGAGGTTGGGGAATCAGCTACCCCCGAGAGGATCTACGGAACCTTCTAGATCGGAGAGCAGCTGCCTCACAAGTTAGGGATGAAGGAATTTCGAACGATAGGAGAGAGTATCAGGAGGAGGATAACAGGAAGCATAGAGCTCCGCAACAAGCACCTTCGAGAGCCATAGATCATATAGCGGAAACCATTCCAGTGGTCCGCCTAGACGAACTCCCTGCGGATGTAGCAGTTCATCCTAGGACGGGGGAGATTATGAATGCAGAAGAAATCTATGCTCAACAAAAAGCTTTGGAGGCCCAGATTCTAAATCTCGGACGCCTAGTAAAGGATCATGAGCAGATAGCTACTAGTACACCAAACCCTTTGTGTGATGAAATCATGAGAGAAAAGGAAAGGAACAGGAACTTGGATCAAGTGATTCCGAACTTGGAATACTATTACGGGGATACTTGTCCCGTTGGACACTTGACAAGGTACAATAGTAAGATGGATTCCAAGGGGATGAGCGACAACACGAAAGCTCTCACGTTCTCATCTACTCTCTTCGGAACGGCCATGGATTGGTACACTACGTTGCCAAACAAGTCGATTAGGTCTTATGCGGACCTCTCCTCCAAGTTTCTGGTACGATTTGGAAAATCGAAAGAAGAAAGCGCACTGTCGAGGATCTGGCAGAAGTTATCCAAAGGGAGCAAGAGGATCTCAGGACCTTCCTAGATCGCTTTAACGTGGAAGTTCTTCGAGTTGAGCCACACAGTATTAAGGAACGGGTCCGTCAGCTGTATGCTAATACTTTCAACTCAGAGCTCCGCAGAAATCTTTCTAGTCAAGAAGTGAGGAGTGAAAAGCATTTGGATGACATCTGTGAAGAAGTAATGTATGGAGAGGAGTACCGAAGGACTGTTCCAGTGAGAGCAGGATCCAAGAAGGGAAAGGAGCCAGTAAAACAAGAGCACCGCCCTAATAAGTTTGATCCGAGGAAGGATCACATAGATAAGGGCTTCCATAAAGAAAGGAGTCCGCCTAGGAGATATGCGGATTATACCCGTCACAATAGACCAAGATCCTACATCTTGGCAACTATTATTGAGAAGAAGCTGGATGTCCAATGGCCAAAGCCCTCTCACAACAACCGGAAGAACAAGAATGCAAAGGGGTACTGCAAGTTTCACAAGAGCCGTGGTCATGAGACGGACAATTGCATTCAACTGAAAACGGAGGTTGAACATTTGATAAGAGAGGGAAAGTTGGAAGAGCACGTCTAATGAGCCTTCTAGACATGATAAGACGGAACGAAAAAGGGATGTTAGAGCTACGGAGCCACCGCCCCACCCTCTATCCTTGCCACCTCCGCCAGCCCACCATCCGCCTTGCACGGACCGACACCCATATAGGTACGAGGATGACGTTGAAATGGAGAACCCTCCATACAACGGAGTGATCAACACCATAGCAGGCGGATCAACTGGGGGCGATAGTAGGAACGTGAGAGAGCGGACAGCTCAGAATCTCCGGAACAATGACAGATCATATGCTGCTCCAGCAATTCGAGGGACAAATGATATATACTTTGATGATAGTGAGATCCCTCCTCCTACGGCAGGAGGCGAAGACATAGATGATCCGGATGTTCCGCTGGTGGTTTCTTTAACCATTGCAACTTATCGAGTAAACAAGATCCTGGTAGATACAGGGAGTTCCTCGAACATAATCTCCAAATCGACAATAGATCAGATGAATCTGGGAGGAATCCGATATGAGAGAGTCAATACCTCCATATTAGGGTTCGGAGGAGGTACTGTCCGTCCTCTAGGAAGTGTCATGCTTTATGTTTCACTTGGGACACATCCCGCAAGAGTGACACAGCTAGTCCGTTTTGTAGTGGTGGATCGAACTTTTGATTACAATGCCATATTTGGTCGTCCGGGACTCAATCAGTTCCGAGCTATATCCTCCACCCTCCATAATAGTATGAAGTTCCCGACCCCGTGCAGAGTTGGAGAGGAAGTGGAGAACATCCGAGAAGTTTGGGAGTGTTATATTATGTCCACAAGGAGAGCATCCGCACCAGTATTGGCAGTCACTGTGACTTCTGATCCGCACGCTGTTCTTCCACCAAAGAAAGAGAATCCTAACATTGGGGTGGGGAGCCAGAAGGACAAGTTTCCTAAAACTGCACGGATCGAGCCTCATGAAACTCTCAGGGAAGTTGAGCTGGTTGTTGGGAGCCCGGATAAGAAGACTAGAATCGGGACAGAGATGAATGCGGAAGTGGAAATGAAGCTCATTGCTTGTCTCCGAGATAACAGTGACGTCTTTGCTTGGAGTAATGACGACCTAAAGGGCATAGATCCGAGGATCGATGTTCACCGTCTGAACATGGATCCCTCGATTAAATACATCCGCCATAAGAGAAAGGACTTCGGTCCTATGAAGGATGCCATCATATCCGCCGAAGTTGAACGACTCATGAAAGCAGGACATATTGAAGAGGTTCGTTACTCTGATTGGGTTTGCAACGATTATGCAAAAAAAAAAAAAAAAACCTAAGTTACGGATTCTTACAGAAGTCAGTCTTCCCTCCGACCTCGACCACATTAGTCAATCCGCACAAGTATGGCAGCGGTTGACATATTAATCCGTGGAACGGATAAGTTGGTGGGTTGTTTTTCTTATGGATCTCCGCCACCCACGGAGCCATGTTCTTGGGGAGGGGGCGCCAGTCCGGGATACTCTCCCTTAGAAACTTCTTGGGTAGCCCCCATTGTTCTCGTCGCCTCGCGGACTCCCCATGCCTCAAAGCCATCCGCACAAAAATATACTTTTCCCACCATTTCGATCCTAGCGAGGAAATGGGATCGGAAATGAAATTGTATGGTTTCCTATTTACAAAAGTATAAAAAAGGGGATTCCCCAGACTGAAAGTGACATTGAAGAGCTGCCTGAAGTTCTCAAAATTCACAGACTGCCCCTTCTTCGCACAAAAAACCGCGAAGCAAATTAAGTTTCCCAAGGACTTGGGAATAACCTGGCTCGGACCTATACCAATGTGGTTCAAGATGTGTTTCAGCTTGGACACGATGGGAACCTTCCATCCACAGGAAAAGGCCGCCTCGTGCACACACATGTATCCAGCAGGCGGATTGTAAAAGGCATGCCCAGGAACCATGATTTCGACGGACTCAGGAATTTCCCATTTCCGTCTCCACTCCAGAATATCTTCAGGTTTTACTTTGGACGGACACGTGGGGAGCAGCCCGTCTGTGTTGAGCTCTCCATATTCGTCCGCTATCACGACGGCAGACACAGGACGAGGGAATTTAGTTCGTGCCGCCTTAGCCCCACGACCCTCAATCAACGGAGAATTGGGTTGAGCGGACACCCCAGGATGCAACACAATTCGACGCCCGGCCAATGAGCGGCTTGAGAGGCTTCCTCCTCTTCCTCCTCATCATCATCCTCTTCTTCTGCACCATCTTCCTCCTCCTCTTCTACGCCTTTGGGTCTCCCAGATGTACTCGGGTTGGATGGACCTGTCTCCGTCACAACACGGTCCTCCTCACCAGCCTCAAACATCTCTACATCATCTGCCTCACGACCAGAGTCGCCTTCCTGCTCTGTCCGAGGCACACTTCCACTAGTCGATATGCCACCACTACCGATGGTCCGAGATCGAACTCGCACCCTCGTTCTCACAACGTCCCCTTGGCCACTCACCCCATCATTCTGAGCAGCAACAGTACCACGAGTCCCTTGCCCAGCATCTGAATCACCGGATGAAACAACCTCCACAACATCCACCCTTTGTACCTCCGCAGGAAGGATGTTTTTCGGGAACTCAAACCCCGGATCGCCTGACTCACATGAGGTTGCTGCACTAGATTCGGAACCTTGGGATATCCTGTCATCGTAGTCAAGGACTTCGTGCTGATTCTGACTATCACTCCCGGACATCCTAGGGCACAAGGAAACGGATCAGTAACGAGGGTTGTGATTGTCCAAGAGTTAACTTAAATGTCTTATTAAGTCCAATGGTCCGAGGATGCACTACTTTATCAAATCTTCTATATGGAACACAGTCTCATAACACTATGGGCACGCAAAGATGTGCCATAGGCACTATTATCTACCCTACATGGCACACTAACAGGAACAGCTTACGAAAGTCTATGTGCCAATCGGCACCAAAATATCACCAAACAGGCATGCATTATCGATTTTTGGTCACATTGGACATGATATACAAGACAGTTCAACAAGTTGCCATTGAAGGAAATTAGTACAATACAGCATACAGGAGGAGTATTCCGACTAAATATACTGCAGGGGTCTACCACATGCAGCTTTTGCAATCACGGAATCAACAAGCAGATGACCGAACAAGGGAGAAGCATACAAGCATTAAGCGAGCATATCATAAAAAAGAAAAATTCATGAAGAATCGAGGCATACTTACTTGATAAAGTTGATTTGGTAGGTTTGGACGGACGTCAAGGCCTTGCTAGCTCTCCGAGAATACAGATCTCAGTTGGAAAGTGAAAGATTTTGCGAATTTCGGTTGCTCGGATTGCTTAAGAATCGCTCTGAGTTTCGGGTTGGCTAAAGTATGAAAGCGACAGATTAGGCAACTACTTATAGGGGCAATTGGGCAAGGCCAAGCGTCACATCACTTGGATTCAAACCCCAACCCTTGATCTTTTCAATCCAACGGGTGCGCCGGTTTATAAGTGGGGAATTGACATTACACCCCATTTAATTCTTCTCAGAAACGTCACATCACTTGGGTCTAAATCCCAATCGTTGATCTTTTCAATCCAAGGGTCGCATCGCCTCACCCGGGATCTTTTCCCATGGGCCGGACAGACGACTTATAGGGCCTTTTGGATCACTGTTCATCAGCCCAGGTGGGTCATTCCACATATTTGACCCAGCGGATTGCTTCCTATGCACTCTTCCACAGAAAACTTCTCCAGATCCTAACCGTACTTGGATCTATATATCTCGGATACAAATACCTTTTCCTTCTACAGTCCGAGCTATTACATAACTCGGACTGTAGAGCGAAAGGGGGGGGGGGGAGAGATATATTGAATTCCTAAGAACACAGACAACGGATCTCACAAAAAGGAAAGGAATTTTTTCGTTCTCAATTAACGATTCGGACACGCTCCACAACACACTTGTTCTTTTCATAGTTACCAACTATCTTCTACTAAGATACTTGGAAACTAGGGGGACATATGTTGATACGGACATGTGTCCAATCCGTTAAGGGCGCCATAGAGCGTGTCCTAGAGCGCATCAAGGCTGAAATAGCCAATTCAGTACTAGTCCGACCTTCAAATGATCCGACCTAAGGGAAACCATTCCAGGTCAACTAGTACTTACAAGTCAACACACCTTCTCAGCTAAGTCCGACCAAGCTAGGTGTACGACTTCCGAACCTGAAAAAAGGTCACATGGTCCTTCCAAGTACCACAAACTGTCAGTCCTAGGATGCCAAACGGACCGGACGAGAGAATCTCGGATGCCACCACCACATTAAGACCAAACATATATAACAGAACCATTGAGATACTTCCGTGAAACTTCTGGTTCAGACACCCAGAGTTACCTAAGGGCAGATCAACCAAACAGACAGATCTGTTCAAGGGACTGACACGGACCAAACAGGCGAGACAGTACTCTCAGAGGGAAAAGGTCCAAACTACCCTCCCAGGCCCATTAATCGGATGTGGGCTACTGTTCACTATTGAAACGTGGGCGAAGGTAGCATTGGTGTCCAAATCTGAAGCATAGACTTGGCACCATCTTATGAGTCATCTCATAAGATATGGTCTCTATAAATACAGCACAAGGTCCAAGACCTTAAGGTAAGACACAATTCCTAAGTCACAAGTCATAAGTGATTCTTCCAAGTCATATTGATATCATAACCTTCCTCATAACTATTACATTGAGAGTTCCCAACTCTCTCTTGACTAAAGTCTCTTACCGGATTGACATACGCAATCCGGGTAACCCTTTCTAACCCCCCCCCCCCCCCCTGCCGCTTAGCCCTTTCAGGTACTCTAGCTCGGACAGGTACTGCTTCGGACTTCAAGTAGGAGGCGGATCTTAGACTAGGTTGCTTGTAATAGTTTAGTTAGTTAGTGTTCGAGATTAAACCCCTCAACACCAATCATTAAAAACAATGAATAGCTTAAGTAATAATAAAATTTACCTCATGTTTAAATCTTGGAATAGAGGAATATCTCCATTAATGAGCATCTTCGCTGCGCGAGACGTGGTTCCAACACGGATCTCACCTGAAAACATTGAGGATGTTTCATAATTCATACTTTTCCTACTCAAATATATCAAAAAATTGTTGTTTACTATGAGTGAATTTGATATATTTGAGTGTATCTCATAATTTGATATATTTCTCAAAAGAATCAGATACATAGCAAATTATAATTGAGTGTAATTTCTTAAAACCATTCTCACTTTAATACAATTTAATCAGTTACATTACAACGGAACCATGCACAACGTAACAACACACAGAAGGTGCAGTCGATAATT
This sequence comes from Plantago major, assembly GCA_026545765.1. Classification (NCBI taxonomy): domain Eukaryota; kingdom Viridiplantae; phylum Streptophyta; class Magnoliopsida; order Lamiales; family Plantaginaceae; genus Plantago; species Plantago major. Next base: position 59,969,610 of record CM048841.1, read on the forward strand.
CAATTACTGACTTGGTTACATGTTTTTTCAGTCTCACTATAATACCATCGCATAGTTGTCAACACTATTAAAATTAAAATTAGTCTCATTGGCATACTACCAATCACGTTTATTTATACATTTAGAAAAAAAAAATACAACTTAATCAATGTACTTTTTCTTAGTGTTGGCAATTTGGTTAAAATCTTACTAAATTTGTTTACTGATTCCGTAATAATTTTAAAATTGATAAAAAGTAAATTAAATACAATAGTTTAACCTATTTGATTTTTTATTGATTCTGTGCATATTGTGTTTGTCTTAGTGTTTTTCATTCAAAATTTCCATGTTGAGACCAACCAATGATTTGGACGTGATTTTATGCCTACCGTTGGGAATGAATAGAATATCAATATTAATATGAGTGAATTTGATTGATGATAACTACCATCCAGAATGAACAGGATAGGGTGATGATTGCTTGAAACATGCACCTTCCTTAATTGTAATTTGTGCTAATTAATTTAATTACGATAGGAAGCTGAAAATTACCTCATTCATTTGAGGCCAAAGTGTTGTTGTTGGTTTGAGGAATAGAAACTGTGCTTTTAATAATATATAGATTATGATGTTGAATAATTTATATTTTATTTATTGATTTTCTATAAATACAAAATCTTAGTAGATACGTGTATTAATGAGAGACCCAAGAGGCGGATTAATGTTCTTAAGTATATGTATAATGTTCTAAACAATATTAGTAATGTTTTATGAGTGGATATTTTATATCATTTTTATGTATATGTATATGTATACCACCGATGTTATTAGTAAAACCTGTAATGTTTTTTAATATAACTATAATGTATGTTCGTCTTTTTTAGTCACTCTATAAAACCGTCTCTCAGGAGACTTACTCTAAATTATGATTATCTATGTTTATATATAGCCACTAATTACGAATGCGTATGATATTATCTATGCTACTATCGCCAAGGAACACATTAAACGATACATGTATTATAGAATGGTTGAGTAAGCTATCAGCTGTCAACATGTCCGAGCATTTAATTAGTGATATGAATCACTTAATCAATAGCTAAGCATTAATGGCACCTAATTTATAATCGTTTGTAGGCTTAGCATTTTGGTTGTCTTCATTATTTGAAGCAAGAATTTATGACTGTCAGTCTCGTCTTCGAAATTTTGGAGGTTCTATGTCATGTCAAATTTATACACTGGGCTTAACTTAATATAATATACACTGGGCTTAACTTAATATAATATAATAAAAAATTATGTGTGTAAATATTTATTATCATTACGTACGAATATTATGATTTTCCTAATTAATCCAAATAAATACACAAATACCAGATGAATTATTTAGAGTGGTTTTCATGTTCAATAGGTTTTGATATCAAACGCCACGCAATTTTTTTTTTTATGTTTTTCAGAATATTTAAACCTCAAATCAAGTCCAGTTTTAACCAACACATTGCTACTGCTAGCGCACACAACATCTATGGCCTTTATTTTCAAATCTCATGCCAGATGATAGACATACGAAACCGAGTAACAATTACTCCCTCCGTTTCACTAAAAGTGTTACTACAATTTTCTGTTTTTAGCGTTTCATTAAAAGTGTTACATTTATTTTTATGAAAATTACTTTCATAATAAAATTCATTTTTAATCACGCATTTTTGGGCTCACGTGTACTTCTCCACTCTATTATAAAGAGTTTATACTTATTCTTAACCACATACTTTTGGACCACATATATTTTTATACCTTTTCTTTAAAGATTGTGTTATTAAAATTGTTACAATTATAATGAAATGGAGGGAGCGTGATTTATTTGCTACTAAATCTCTACGTTAATGAGGACAACTTCAATCTCAATAGTTTTATCACAATTATTATAGACATACATTAGTCTATGCAATTCAATAGTTTTATCCAAGATCTTTGTCGTTTGAAAATTTTTATCATGTACAAATTTGATCTGAAGATGTCAATTATCCTTTTTTATTTCCACTGCAAATTTACGAACTTTATGATATTGATAAAAATTGACGAACTGATGATGCATTCTATAATGAGGCTTGACAAAAGTTTAATAGTCTATGTGTAAATAACAAAACACTAATGACTCTCTTGTGCTATCTTGTAAATAACGAAAATTAAACCTCAAGAGCTATCTTATTAGATTCAACTACCATTTATCAAAGACATTTCTAGATATAACTTCAAGCACTCGGATATGCGTTAAATCCGAATAAATAGAATAGAAAGATAATTCAGGTATTTGACTAAAGGTTATATACACTGTAGCTTACTGGACTCATCTATGCCATGTCATTACTGCATCAAATGCATCAAAGCGTTAGAATCTGATAAGAAATATCAATTTCCCTCGAGCCAAAGTATCATAAGAATCTTTCTTGGACTGTCTTCTTCATCTCGTCATCTATGCCATGCGAATGAATCATTTCTTCTCATGATATCATAAACAAAAAACAAAAATAACAATTGAAAATGAAGATGTATATGAGTATATGAATTATTATACTTGAATGAGAAAAATAAGCTTCATAGTGCATTTATTCCAAATTTATGTCTTTTAGCTTGAATAGACAAAAAATGCGTAATAAGAATATATTATGACTGATTACCAGGAACTTGAATAGAATAATATATACATATAAATGAATAAGAACCAAGATGAGTATGGTCATGTGTGTCTTCTTTGTACAATTGATGCCTCAACCGACGTTTGAAAATGATGACTCGTGTGAGTTGTGCCATTGTTACTACTACTTCAGTATGTTTCCATCTGCTTGCGATTTGCGTATTTTCTTCCAAATTTCATCTACCTTTTGACCCAATCCAGCGCAATCCAATCAATGTTGGCAATCAAATCACTTGCTAGCGCACTAATTAAATGAAGATAAAATTCCATATGGAATCGATTCGAGACCATATTCAATCCAATACACATTTGTGAAAGAAGGAAAAAAACACCAAGCATACATCATTACAAAACGTCAACTGAGAGGAAAAGAAAAATCACTTGCTTTGGGCCTAATTTTATTCGAATCGACGAAGGAACGAAGAGTGATTGAGTCAATGATCAAAGGGCTAGCCACCAAATTCACAAACTGCAATCTTGCAACCGAACTTGCCACCTCCACCACAATAGCTTATCTCCTATATATTTAAGATGCAACGGATGGATTAGGTATATAAATATATGGAACACAATCTATATAAATTTATGCAATCAATCACGAAAACTGAAATGTAAATATGATGTGCATCTGAATCATCCGACATGCTACAAAAACTTGATTTGGAATTTAGAATAGGAGTACACACTGAAATGTTGTGTGCAAATGCATGGCAAAGTCGATGGAACCTTTTTAGAGTATAAAAAGGTTTAAATAGGTGATTTAGCAAACAAACTATCTATAATCAGTAACATAAAATAAAATGGATTTACGCATTTTATTCTATATATAGATATTTGAGGGATTGTTACATAGAAAATTCAAATAAACTGTGTGTTAGTATTCTTAAAAATAGGATAAGTAGCATGATCATAGGAAATTTGTTAGGATATTTTCTCAATTAGAATCAATTACGGTATTAGATAATTTAAACTTCCATTAACTCACTAAAAATAGAGAATCAACTAATACTGTTGCATTTTAGTGTGTTGACTTTCTCAACACAACAAAAAAAAAATTGAATTTAAAAATCTGTTGGCTTCATCTATATTTAAATGATGATGGAGTTATATCTAACCTTCCAGTTGAGTTCAAATTTGCTGACTATGTATAAGAGATTAGATAAGTTTGTTAAGATTTGATTAAATTGTTTTTATTAATTGCTTCAAATAAACACTAAATATGGTGATGAAAGTTGTATATTTTCTAGTGAATTAAAATTCATTTATTTCTTGCTTCAATTTGCCACGTCAGCTTTTGGCATATGTGGCACATCTCTTTTTTCATTTTCATCATCACTTTTATCATATATATATAGATTAATAGTAAATGATAGATTTGTTATATATGGTTAACTTCTCATAGTTAATCAGGTAGAGTTTTGTAACTAATTAAATAAGAATCAGACTTCTTTTTAATTGATTTTGTTTTCATTGTTTCAAAATAACACATAATATTTTATTCTATGTGGCATATTTAATTTACAATTTTCATCATCAATTTATATGTGTATAGATATGAACTGTTAGTTAGGTGTGGGCGAAAATAATGATGATTTATTCAACAAATTTAAAGCATCTGCGACAGTGTAAATTGAAGAGTTTGAACATTGTATAATTGCTTTAATTACAGTGTTGCTAAAAGTCAATAGCAATATTCTCACTATGTTACAATGTGTAACCGTATCTATAATTAGCTTATATTTTTCCACATAATTAGGGCAGTTTAACAACAAATTAATCACTCGGATTATGAGGCGTAATTGAGAAAGAAAGAATTCAAATTTAACTTGAGAGAATACATCAAATATAGGTGAATTAAAACTCATTTATTTTTTGCTTGAATTTGCCACCTCAGCTTTTTGCCTATGTGGCACCTCTCTTCTTTCATTTTCATCATCACAGGCAACTCAGGTACGTCTCTAATAATTTTTCATCTCAATTAAGTTCGTTCAGCTTATAGCATTTAGTTGGTGAATTTATTATACATATAATTTAGTCGATCCGTACTAACATATGTAGCATACAATATTAGGTTGGGGCAGTCTCAAGTAAAAAATTATAATTAGACTAATCAATTATAGTGTAAAATCTGACAGTGGAGGACGTATGAATTAATAGGAATAACAAAGTATTTATGAATAATTAGAATTGAGAAGAAAGGTTCAATAACATTACTAACTTATTGGAAGCTACCTAATGCAGACTGTGAAAACTACTGGAATGGTAAAGAAACTAAGGGAATAGAACGTTAAAACTGTCTGTAATGATAAAATTGTAAACTTGGACTCTCATGCATTCTTCTCCTTCTTTATCACCACTTTAGTCGAGGACTGGTGAACTCCGACTGGGCAATCTTCATCATCCTCCACATCAATAGTTTTGTCACGCTTTGAAGGAGTGATTGTATTCTCAGAGCCATTACTTGAACCATGATCTGTAGAGTCTTCCGTAACTTTCTCCTTACCCTTTTCCACAATTGCATCTTGGTCAATTCCCTGCCTCTTCTTTGGTGCAGATACTACCTCCTAGAATTCTTGGCGGCTGAGATAGCCAATCTGATTATGATCAGCATACTTCCATATCTGCAGTTGCAATAAAGACAATTCAGTGACCAAATGGGACAAAGCTTCCCTGTCAGAATCAGGTCTATAATAGAGAAAGCTAAAGTGCATTATGAAAGAATAAGGAACTGAAACCATTTGCAGGTAGATGTTTTTTCCTGGATGACTGAAATAATTAATTGCATCCTCACTGAGCGAGGGGACATAATGCTTGCTGTGAATTGTGATTGTCTTAAGCAAATATTATGTCACTGTTATCTCAGAAGATCAGTCTCTATTTCGTCAGAGAAGAATACCTGAAGCTCAATGATAACTCTTTAAGGATAAATCCACAACTATCATCTCAGGAGCTCAGTGACTATTTTATTGAATAAGAGAGATTGAAGGTCAATCACTATCTAAAGGGGAATTCCTCAATGTCCTGTTTCCTTTCGTTCTTTCTAGTTTCCACATTACCATTTACATTAGGCCAGGCTAGGCATAGGAAAGGGAAATAACTAAAACATAACGTTGCATATCACAAATCATGGTGTAGCTACGATATAAAACCTCTCCTGTTCACCAAATATTTTACTCGTCTGTACTATTGTCTATTCATTGCAGTGTGAATAGATATACTAACTCCTTATAAACCAAAGTTCTAATCACCACGAAAACCCTCACCCATGCTATCCAGGCCAAACACACCCAGCCACTCGGAATTCAAATAAGCTGATTCGACAAAATGCCGACTAATTTGAAGCTAACATCAAAGTCCCTTCCCATCAAGCATTAATCGACTAATTCAAATAAGCTGATTCGACAAGTTTTCGACTAAGTTGAAGCTAAAATCCCAATCCCATCCAGAATTAATCAAACAGGTAAACTAACAACAAACAACTCAACTACAGAAAAACAAACGGTAATATAATAGAAATAGAAAGGAATTAGCCAATTAGACCTGAGCAAGCACTGGTTTGGCCAAATTCGATCCTTGAAAGAAACCGACAGCTTCAGCTCCACTGATTCTCCCATCACGATCCAAATCCGCTCTCTGGAAGAAAAAAAGCCTCGAATTGCTCCGATCCTGCACCCGCCATTTTTCAACATCTCGATCACATCATCAAATGACGTCAAAATGCTCAGGCAACAGGTAGGATCAACGGACGGCGATAAATTGGGTATAACACCAAGCAGCAGATCTGTATTTTCCTGTACAAATTTCACCTCTGCTTGAAATTCGATGCGATTGAGTTTGAATTCCTACTAGTAGAACGTTGGGAATACTCAATCGATCAATCTAATCGAGCTACTCTGATGATGGGAAATAGGAACAGGATGAAATCTTCCTTGGAGTGGACTATATAAATTATTATTTGAAGCTGGATGAAATTATCGTGATAGTAGAGGGTAATGGAGGTTGAAGGAAACCAGATTTGGGGGTAGCTCGATCTTTTTCTTCATACGTCGACTGGTTTCTTGTGGTGGTGGTGGCGGTGCTCGGTGGGTCGATCTCTCGATGAGATCGACGCCTCCTTCCTCTTCCGATCGGATACGGGCTAGCTCGATCGGTTGAGTTTCTTCCTCCGTTCTCACTGATTTTGATTGATTTGGGGGTTTCTGAGGTGGGCGGAGGGAGGCCGAAGAGGTGGATGTGGGCGGAGGTGGACGGGGAGGATGTTGTGGATGATCCTGAAAATTTGATATATCAGAGAAATTGAAACGCATAGAGATTTGATTGGAATTGTGGGCTCCTTGTTGATGATACTTACCGGGTCTTGAAGCAGTGGTTTGGTGTGATCTTTGGCGGGTCTGAAGAAGGGCTAAATTATTATTTGAAGTTATTTAAAATTCCAAAAATATAGGTAGTGGTTAGATATGTTACCAAAATCCGCTGGAATAGAGGAGTAGCTTTAATTTCTATCTCCTATTTCTTTGGTTTAGTTATCTATATTTAGCAATTTCAGAATCCCAGGAGATGAAAAATTCAAATATAACTAGAGGGTTGTTTAAACTAATATCTATATTTTCGGTGAAACATGAGTGCAGGAGAAGAAAAATTCAAATATATCTAGGTTTTGATGCATGAATTATTAGTGATTTATAAATGAATTGTTTTTTGCTTCGTTTTGCCACCTAGGATTTTTGCATACGTGGTATATCTCTTCTTCCATTTAGATCATCACTTTTATCATATATATATATATATATATGAGGGTTGGAGATGAAGAGTATGGTTAGGAATACTGACGTGGTGGGAGAGAGGTATGAAAGGGTATGAAGGAGTGTGAGGTTGGAGATAGCCTAATGAAACGTACTAATAGACCATAGAAAACATCTCATTATGGCCTTAAGCCACTCCCTATGGAGTCATATGTCCAACCACTTACTTTTTTTTAAAAAAAAATTTATTTAAAAAATTAATAAAAAATTAAATATATAATAATAAAATATAAAAATTATACCAATGTTCATATTTTCTCGATATCTATAAATTGACACTAATTTTCACACATTTCACCACACCTCAATGTTGTCTCTTCTTTCATTCTTAAATATTTTTAAGTGCGATTTCATTAATTTCAACTTTTAAACACTCTTATAATATGTTTAAGAATGTAAATATATAAAAATAAAATAAAAAAATTTGATGGCCTAATTTAGTTGACAACCCACAGTGGGCCCGCAGCCGTCCCCCACGGTCCCGATTTTCTCCACGGCCCATTGGTAGTGGCATTATACCACTTGAAGTTAAGGTTAACATGTACAGTCGTTCAGAAAATATTAAAAACAAAACACCACTGATGTTGACAACTGTGTCCCATGAGTCTGGCGATTCAACAAGGGAACTAAAAGAAATCTCAAATAACAGTAATATACAACAAAACTAATTAGACATAGGACAAAACATGACAAACCCGTAAGTTTCTAAGTCAAATCGAGTATTGAGACTGTTTACCTGCTCAACATAGCTCGAAGGACTTTGTCACACTGGTGACCAATTGAGAGTATGGACTCGAACCGATTCCTCCCTGCATCGGCCTGGGCATTGTGGATCTGAAATCCAAAGAAGACGAGACAGTGACATCTCAGAATATCGAAGTTTGAAAGAGGAAAGAAGGACAAAGGAAAGTAGAAGCACACAAAAAAAAATCCGGCTTTAGCGACGGATTTATCCGTCGCAAAAGCCCACCCGATTCGTCGCTAATCCCTTAGCGACGGATCGGGTGACGGATGAGACGCCCGTCTTAAAAACGGGCGTCTCAAACGAATCCCTAATTCGCGACGGATAAATCCGTAGACCTTCCGTCGCGATTCCCTAACTCGCGATGGGGATTTAGCGACGGATATGTATTCCGTCGCTAAATTTGGGTGGGTTTTAGCGACGGATACTCTATCTGTCGCTAATGTTGCTGCATTTAATTTTTTTTTTATTCCTGTTTCACATTTCACCTATTTCATCGAATATAAACTACGATAATATACCTGAAATAATTAAACTATACTAATTAACAAAAAGCATTCAACAAATACAAATTATCCATAACGAAATTAAATATCCGTACAGAAGCTAAAATAAGAAGATTAATGGCAGAAAAACACAAGTTTAAAACGAAATATCTTGGAGAAGCATAACATAAATGTATCAAGGCTAAGAAGGTGTGTTTTTTCTTCTTGAATTGACAGCTCCTCGAATGTCGATTTGCCTCACCACATCAGCCTGAAATCATAAAGTGCATACCATGAGTTATGGTCTTATGGATGAAAATTAAATGTGGGGACTACACAAATGGTGACTTACATATCACCGACATATAGTAGCTAACATACAACTCATATTGTCCTAAAATTTTCTAACACAATAGTGACTAACATATCACACACGTTCAGTCTCACATATAGTGCATACCATGAGTTATGGATGAAAAATTACGCATACTACACAAATGGTGACTAACATATCACCCACATATAGTTGCTAACATACCACTCATATTGTCCTAAAAGCAGCTAAGACAATGGTGACTAACATATCACCCAAGTTCAGTCTCACATATAGTGGCTAACATACCACTCACAAATAAAGCACAAACAAATAAAGAAGAATGATCATATTATCACAAATAAGATACGAATATATACACTAACCTAGAGATGATTCCGTCTATATTCAAGCATGTGATATGAACTTTCAAATAATCGAAAGTTCATCATCCTCTCAATGGTCATGTCAAAATCCTCATCATCTTCATCATCCAATTCTTTCCCAGCATCGGTTTTAGCCATCTTTGCATCTTCGTCGGCCTTCATTTCTGCCTCCAATGCTCTATCGAAAGCAGAAAAACCTGTCCACATGTCTGCATATGAGAGTGTACCGCAATTTCTACATACATAAATGTTGATACGGACATGTGTCCAATCCGTTAAGGGCGCCATAGAGCGTGTCCTAAAGCGCATCAAGGCTGAGATAACCTATTCATTACTAGTCCGACCTTCGAATGGTCCGACATAAATGAAACCATCTCAGGTCAACTAGTATTTACAAGTCAGCACGCCATTTCAGCTAGGTCCGACCAAGCTAGATGGATGACTTCCGAACCTGACAAAAGGTCACATGGTCCTTCCAAGTACCACAAACTGTCAGTCCTAAGATGCTAAACGGACCGGGCGAGAGAATCTCGGAAGCCATCATCACAGTAAGACCAAACGTATATAACAGAACCAATGAGATACTTCCGTGGAACTCTAGGTCCAGACACCTTGAGTTGCCTAAGGCCAGATCAACCAAGCATACAGATCTGTCCGAGGAACTTACACGGACCCAACATGCGAATAAAGATCTTAGAGGGAAAGGTCCAAACTACCCTCCCAGGCACATTAATTACTATGGGATTACTATCCACTAATGGGCCATGGGCCAAAGGTAGCATTGGTGTCCAAATCTGAAGCATACACTTGGCATCATCTTGTGAGCAATCTCATAAGATATGATAACTATAAGTATAGCACAAGGTCCAAGACCTTAAGGTAAGTCACAATTCTCAAGTGATAAGCAATATCAAAGTGAGGATCCCTAAGTGATAAACACTCTTGATTTCATAACCTTCCTCATACCTATTACATTGAGAGCTTCCAACTCTCTCTTGAGTAAAGTCTCATACCGGATTGACATATGCAATCCGGGTAACCCATTCTAACCCCCCCCCCCCCCCCACTTAGTCCTTTAAGGTACTCTAGCTCGGACCAGTCTTTCTTCGGACTTCAAGTAGGAGGCGGATCCTGGATTAGGTTACTTGTAATAGTTTAGTTAGTGTTCGAGGTTTTACCCCTCAACAATAAAAAAAACGTGGTTAAAAATCAATTATGTTAATTCAACTACAAAATACAGTTTACATGTTAGAAATGGAATCACTACTATGAAAGACGAAGCATACTTACTCGGCAGAACTATGATACGACCACTCCGATGGATCTGGTGGAGGAGGCAATGGTGGAGGAGGTGACGAAGGTGGAGAAGTCATCCTTGAAGTGTTGAGATTGATGATGTTTTGTTGAAAAAAATAAGAGCTATCATTACAATTACAATTCCAAGTGTATAATTACATTCTTAATTATGATACGTTGAGAATTTTATGTTAATACGAAAAAATTACAATTGCTCCATAGTGGTAATTATTTTTATGTTAATACAAAAAAATTATATTAAAATCACCAAACTGTCTCCAAACACACAATTAAATCTTCCTAATCCTAGTACATATACGAAAATATCAAATTAAAATACCCTACATACTTACAATCATCCTAACATTATACTAACAATCCAATTTCACAATAAATATATCAATTGCACATCTCAAAGTTAACACAATAAGTAATATAAGCTAAACTAGCTACTACATACTTCCTATAAACATACAATTGCTCAAACTAATCGAAATTAACAAAATTCCCAAATTTTAAAAACTAAGGGTTTTAGCCAAAATACCTTCGATTACGGAGAAATTAGCCAAAGAAGATGTAATTGATGGACCACCCGAGTTCCTTGTCCCACGAGCTTCGAAAAGAGTTCAAGATTGGCCGGAATGGTTGAGTTTTGGTCGGACTTTGAATTTGGACGAAAATGGAGAAGAGCAGGAGAAAGATGAAGCAAAATAGAAATGGGGAAGAAGAACCCGTATGTTCTCTTTATTCGGGTTTAGCGACGGATTTGCTTATCCGTCGCTATTTGCGACTAGGCCTGCAAGCGAATCGAGCTTTTATCGAGCAGCTCGAGCTCGTGCTCGATAAAAGCTCGGTTGCTTGAGCTTGAGCTTGAGCTTTTTTTGTAGATCGATTGAGTTTTCGAGCCGAGCTCGAACTTTGTAAAGCTCGGCTCGAAAGCTCGAAGCATTTCTTTAGAAGTTATTATTAATTATATAATATATAATATATATTTAAAAATAAAAAAAACAAAACCTACTTCATTTTTGGGAATTTTCGAGCTTTCGAGCCGAGCTTATTTCGAGCTTTGTAAGTTTTCGAGCTCACGAGCCGAGCTAAATCGAGCTTTAAAGGTTCGATTTGAAAAAAAAATTGAGCTCACGAGCCGAGCTCGAGTCGAACAAATTATTTCGAGCTCGAGCTCGTGCTCAAATTTTGCAACTCGATCGAGCTCGAGCACAAAAATGATAAACGAGCCGAGCTCGAGCATAGCTCGGCTCGGCTCGTTTGCAGGCCTATTTGCGACGGATATTCGAATCCGTCGTAAAATCGATTTTTTTATTTTTTTTATTTTTCTTTTTCACTTTAATTTTTAGTCAATCCTAATTCGCGACGTATTAGTCTATCCGTCCCTAATCCGTCGCGAATTAGGGACGGTTATTTAATCCATCTCGAATTAGAGACGGATTAATAATCCGTCTCTAATTCGAGACGGATTGGCGACGGATTGAGCAAATTGCTCAATCCGTCGCGAATCCGTCGTTAAACTATAGCGATTCGTCACTATTTGGCGACGGCTAATATCCGTCGCCAAACCCGTCTCTAAAACCGAACATTCTTGTAGTGAAGATGAAAACGGAGTAATGAAGATTTTGACTAAGCGGTGCCTTGTTTGTGAGGGAAAGACAAGGAATCAAAACACTACAAACAAGTTTTTCTCAGTCACGCGCATATACTCACTCGCGTACACGGGTAAAATCCATTTTTGATACTTCAGTGTGAGACATTCCCAATTTTGCTACTCTACAGTGGTCGCGTCCAATTTAGATACTAATTATCAATAACTATGTATAATTCAGGTACTAATTGGATTTATGATGTGCACGGTCGCATTCACGTGCGAGCGAATGTCAAATGCCGAAAGATAAACATAGAAAATTGACCGTTCGCAAGATATCGTGGACTTCGTCCCACTCACAAGCGTCAAATTCTTCCTCGGCAGATTCTTTTTTGTAGGCTTTTTCATCAATTTTGTTTCAATCGACTTTCAATTAATCGAATTCACGTGAAATTGGAGTTAGTTAGGTTAATTGTAACTTGGTACTGAGTTGCACTCCCACTATCTAATTTACATTTAGTACCTTAATCGTAAATAGTTATTGATAAATACTCCCTCCATTCCACCAATTTCTTTCCATTTTGTTTTTGCAAAAATTTTAAGAAATTTGAGTAAAAAATGGGTTTATATAGATAAAGTAGTAAATGTATAGTAAAAAGTAAGAAAGAGAATTGAAAAAGTATGAAAGAGAGAGATTAAAATATTAATAATGGAGATAGTGGATTTAAAATGGAAATTTTAAAAGTTTTTTAAATGAAACGAAAAAGAAATCTAACATGGAGAAGACCTAAATTGGACGCTACCATTCCTGAAAGATTAAAATCGGAAATGTCTCACTATGGAGTACCAAAAATGAATTTTACCCCTCGCGTACACGCATACTTAATGACTTTTGTAATAAAAAAATATTATATATAAATATATAGAAGATACATATTTATAGGGTTGAAACCTATGTTTTAAAAGCCGGCTTGGGCCGCCCGGACGGACCGGACAGACTGGAAAACCGGTACAGAGAGGCTGGAAACATGATATAAAGCCGGCAAAAAACCGGACACCATAAAGCCGTGTGAGCCGGCAAAAAACCGATGGGAACCGGTAGACCGGAAACCGGCGAACCGCCGGTTTCCACGGTTTTTAGCAAAAAATAAAAAATAAAAAATAAAAATTAAAAACTGAATTGAAGGGGGATATTTCACTAAATCAGTGAATCGGCTGCGACTTTCAATTTCCATCTTCTTCTTCTTCATTATCCTTGTTTTCTTCTTCTCCCTTTTGAAAAAATTGAACAAATAATTTGCATCCGAGAAGGTCCACCATGAACAAAAGATCTTGATCCTATGAAAAATTAAAAATAGTAGATAAGGAGGTTCATTTTTACTTGTATGAAGTGAGGATGTTGTGAGAGAAAGAAAGTAGAGGAAAGAAGGCGGCTAGGTCATGAAACGAGAGTGGAGAAAAATGAGGAAGAAAGAGTTGAATATGTTAGGCTGATTGTTTTCTCCCTGGTCCCACAACTTGTTTGTTTTCTTATTCTTTCTCTCATAGCTAGAAATGACTAATGATTTTTAAAGTTAGTGTATTATTGTTAACGCTCTTTCTGTATCTAATTACTTAAAATATGTGAATTTTTACCTAAATATAAATTGTATATTTGAACACTAACTTGAACTAAATTAATTTTATGAAATTTATAACAAGTTAAATATAAATTAATCCTATGAGAATTGAGCTATTTATAAAATATATATGTAAATATAATTATGTATATTAATATTATTATGATGTCATATCGGTTCAAAACGGTTTCAAACGGTCCAACCGATCCGACCTCGGTCTAACCTTTTTTTGGGTGTCCGGCTTAACTGTCCGGACCGGGTTTTAAAACATAGGTTGAAACTTTGTGTTTGCCCTACGCCTCTAATTAACCTAAACCCAGACTTTGTCCGGGCGTCATCATCAGTACTGACACAAAGAAAGCACTAGGTCTCAGTCTTGTTGGTTCTTGGTCTCTCGCGATTCAGAATCATGGCCGATGGTATCCTTTTTCGATTTAGCTAAATTTTTTTCTTTCTTTCTTTTAATATCTTGAATTTCGGTTAAGAACTTTCACCAGGCTGTTGTATTGTATGTGTTTGGATCGATCTCAGGTTTCCTGTTTGTAACCCTGTTCGTGGGTTCTTCTTCTTCTTCTTTTAATATATAGTAAGTATATTATAGTGATAGATCTGGTTCTTTATTCAATGAATCATGATATTTTGCTGCTGATATAAACCAACTTTTTAAAAATTAAATTAAGGTTTCAAGATTGGGTTTTTGTTTCTAAGTTATTCTCCTTTGGTTTTGTTAGATCGAATTTGTTGTATTCCTTTACTCTGTGCTATAGACTCTGCAGGTTTGGTATCCGGCACTGAGGAGGAAGAGGAGACTGTGGAAGTGTCATTGGATTCATTACCTACCACAATTACAATGACACTACTGGTTCTTTGCTCAGAATTCTTTTTTTCCCCTCATGTTTATGTTTACTGAAGCCACCCATGTCTCTCTTGCAGGAATGGAAGAAAATTTTGGATGTACTCGAGTTGTATCCCAATGGTTTCCCTAATGGCCTCAAGTTTCCTTCAGGCAAGTCAACTAGTTTCCATTTTTCTAGTGTTAATTCTTTACATCAATGAAAACTAACCTGTGCTTTCATATATTTTTTCTTCTTTTCTACTTTTTTTTATTACTACTTTATTATTATTATGAGCCCGCCAAACACTCATACAAAAAATCAAAAAGTTGAATGTAGAAATTCATTGGGACTGCGTTTAGTAGCATGATCCAAATCTTAATAGCAAGATATATAAAACCCATATTGATATTATATAAACCCATATAAAAACATGTTTAGTAGATATTATTACAAATCTAATCTATTTTTAATATAATGAACTATGTTAATACCATTTAACTACTTTAACAAAAGATGACGCATGACTTTTCAAAATTCAATCACGTCATACTTGAGAAGTAGCACAGCTAAATTCTCTCCACCATTAGATCAAATCAATCTCCACCATCCAAATCTTAATAGCAAGATATATAAAACCCATATTGATATTATATAAACCCATATAAAAACATGTTTAGTAGATATTATTACAAATTTAATCTATTTTTAATATAATGAAGGGCAAATTACATATGGACCCCCTGTTAGATTTCGTAATTACAGATAGGTACCCGTTAGTGGAACAATAACATTCAAATCCAGTTAGATAAAAATCAATTACATATAAGTCCACGAATTTGACTTTTGGCGATTTAAAAGCTGAAAAGTCCATTTTGCCTGCTCAATTATCGACTTTTAGAAATTGCCAAATTTTAACTTATCGCCACGCATGGCACATGTGGACTTCTACGTAATTAAACCTGAACTTCTATATGCTTACATGTAATTGAATTATGACCGTTATTTAAAAAAAAAAAACTGATCGTTTGGAAGTTAATTGGAGGCTATTTATACACCAAAACTTGCCATTTTATCATTTTATTTCAAAATTTTTTACTAAAAGTATATACATATTAATATGTATTACGTTGGCAGAGTGTCGAGCACTATGTAGTACATTTTATATATAAGTATTGTTTCTAAAAATTATTTTGTACAATAGCTTTTTCATGTATTTTGTTAAACAAATGTACCTATTAGCATTTGAAAATCCTATTAGTATAGTATGTACTTAATTAAATAACAATAATAAAATAAATATTCTTTTATTGATCGGAGCTTTCGCCATGGAGCTCGCCACGCCATCACGGAGCTCGGTGGAAGCTTGATGGTTTTTTTTTTTTTTTATTGAGCTTCCGCCATGGAAGCTCCGGATCGGAGCTTCCACCATGGAAGCTCTGATCCGGAGCTCCAATAAATTTAAAAAAAAAAAAAAAAAACCATAGTTCGGAGCTTCCACCGGAGCTCCGACAGTGATTTTGGTGGTGGTGGGGATTGGGGAAGAAGAGTTAAAATTTTAATAATTAAATTGTTTTGAAGAAGTTAATAGTTTAATAGTTTAAAATAACTAAGGCATGTTTGGTTTGTTTATAATCTTAAGTTGGTCAACCAAAAAATAACTTTTTGGACCTATATGTAATTGTTCCACTAATGGGGATTAATTTTCCCTATAATGAACTATGTTAATACTTAATACCATTTAACTAGTTTACCAAAAGATGACGTATGACTTTTCAAAATTCAATCACGTCATACTTGAGAAGTAGCACAGCTAAATTCTCTCCACCATTAGATCAAATCAATCTCCACCATCCATTAAGGAGGTGGTTGTGTATATAAAGAGGTAGTAAAGAGAAACAAAAGTTAAAGATTAGAAACAAACTAAAAATTGCCGTTGATCCTTATTCATCAAAATCAATTCTAAAAATAAAGCTAAAAGTATTTAATGTAAACAAAACACCTAGAGTTTGAATTTGAATTTGTAAAACGTTAAGATAAAGGAATTTCATTAAATTCTACCAACTAACATGCCTTCAACATAGGCCTACTACATAGGCTAACTGATCCTCCGCATCCATTGCAACAAAAAGCTGCAAAAGCATTGGCTTGTCCATGAGCTTTTGAGCAATATCAATCCTGACAGGGAAGGCATGTTCTTTAAACCAGCCATAGCACGTGTAACATTCGGGTTCCCGTTACACAATTTTTCAATGGATTTATTCAGATCAAGCAAGGCCTCTTTTGTGTCGTTCATGAATGAATTCATCATCACAGTCATTGCGGCACCATCAGCAATGGGAGTAACGGGATCCAACTTTTTCTGCGTTGAACCACCTCTAGCAGTTGACATGATCAGAATCTCCATCTTCATCTTGAACCTAGTAACAAGTGAATTAGGTGCCATATCCAGAATTCTTGTCCTTATCCTTACTATCCTTATCTGCGACTTATTTTCTCAGATTCCATATTTTTTGCGCTTCTTTTCTCTGAATCTCTTCTCTCTTCTCATGCGTGTCAAAATCACAAGCTTTCTCCCCCGTTGCCCTATCTTTTCCAAAAAGTTCACACCAATCTTCATAATACGGAAAGGCATTTCCCCGAATCTTATCAACCTCAGTTCCTTTCTACATTCACAATATGCAAAAACCAAAAGTCATAAAACTATACGTTAGACCATAAAAATCGAATTATAAATTAGGTAAGTTACCTTTCTCAAAGCATCCCAAAGTTCTTCAGATTCAACTGTAACCATATTATTTGGATGATCCCAATTAAATCCACTTAAATTTGCAACATCAAACACCATAATCCATTCCCTTTTCCAAACGGTCAGCTTGGACTTGACAGTGAGCTCATTAAGAGTGCATTCGTGCATACCTTTTTTAATTTCATCCCTTACAACATTATAGAAGCTACTCCAAATACACACGAAACAACACACATGAATGTTTCTAATAACCAACCAATTCCATAGACCATTTTGGCTAGCTTATAAACACATTGAAGACAGCCTACATAATAACAATATTTCCTATCACAACTGATGTGGTGTTAATACATTCAAACAATTACATGTCCATTGCTAAGTTAGCTCTCCAATCCGACCACTCATCAGATGGCTCAACAGTGTCAATATACTCGGTGTCATCCATATTTTCTGTACGTCATTGAACTGGTCCTCGATTGGATCAACTGCCATCTCAAACCTTATAAAATTATGGAGTAAGCAACAAACCATAATAATCTTGTTTTGAACGGCTATATGATAGTAAGTAATGCTCCGAAGGCATGCCCATCGTCCTTTGAGTTTTTCAAAGGACCTCTCAATGATATATCGTGCTTTTACGTGAGGCATATTGTAATATTCTTTATAGTTTCGAGGTCTCGCGTCTCCTTCACTCCATTCAGAGAGATGATACCTTATTCCTCTATATGGTGTTACGAATCCACAGTTTACGTAACCACCATCACCTAAATAATAGCAACCTGAATGATATAGATAATATTTCTTAGTATTATTGGATGAAAGTATACTTCAAATTAGAGAAACACCAAGTAGTACTCCCTCCATTTCAGAGAAAGTGTTACAACTTTCCGTTTTCGGCGTTTCACTAAAAGTGTTACAATTTCCTTTATGGAAATTAGTTAAATAATAAAACTCCCTACTTTTCACTTTTATTACAGTATGCCACTCAATTAATCTCTAATAATCAGGGGACCACTTGTACTTTCTACTTTTTCTTAAAATTGGTGCAAATTCAAATTATAACACTTTCTCTGAATTGGAGGGAGTATATAACTGGTTGTAACCTGTAGGTACTTGAAGGCCTAGTTCCCTAGACATGGCATCACGTAACACTCTACTATCTGCAACTGATCCCTCCCATCCAGATAAAACATAAATGAAGTTCATATTCTTATCGCACACGGCTAACACATTTGTGAAGATTTCACCTTTTCCAGATCTGTACCTATTTTTAACTGTAAGTGGCACACGCACCTTCACATGTGTTCCGTCTAATGCTCCCAAACATCCCTAAAATACATAGGTATTACGATCAAACGTTAACATATAAAGATTAGTGATTTATAGGGAAAAAATGTTATAACATTAGTTACTCACAGGAAATATTAGAGTCGTAGAAATGCATCGAGTGTACTGTTAAAATATAGACTAACGGTAGCCCTGAACTCTTATAATACAATTTTATGGATACGTTCTTTTTATGATGAGCAAGAACATGTAGTGAGAGCGCCACTTGCTCAGTTACACTTGCATACTTTTCATCTTCAAGACCATCCGCATTATGCAAAATTTGACAAAGCCTACCAAATGCGTTCCTATCCATTCTCGGTTGTTCGATGCAGACAATGTCATTTTCTCGAACAAGGTTACTAAGGTGTTCAATTTGTTTGGTAATCTTTTTAATCATACTATATCGCTTACTTCTTTTACGCATTCGCGATTCTCGATGACTCATAGTACAGTACCACAATACCATGACCTTCATTCTTAATCTTAAAATAGTCATGTACAATCGAACAATTAAAATCACCTTGGCTTTCCAATGGGTAAAATCCATTCTTGGTATTCTACAATGTGACTACGCCAAGTACTCAACAATCACATGTCCATTTAAGGTACTTCGGCACAAAAATCCGATGACCTGTCTACGTGGCTACCGGAGCTTTGACTTTGACTCTGACCGGATGTTTAACTCAGCAAAAAAAAAAAATTCAAATTGACACGTGTCGCTCTCATAATAAAAGTGCGAATTTAATTTTAAAAAAAAATTGAAAATAAAATTAGGAAAAATTCTGAAAATACAAATATTAATTTCTAAAAAATTAACTTATTTTTAAAAAATAAAAAAATGGTTATCATTCTGAAAAAAATTATTTAAAAAATATGGTGACACGTGGTAAAAATGAAAACAAATTAAAAAAAAATTGTATACATAATTTTAAAAAACTAGAAATTACTTTAAAAATTGGGTGACATGTCATGTTTGCATTGGTCCATATAATGTTTTTCTTGGTCCACATAATGTTATCTAAATTCCAAAATAAAATAAAAAATTACTTAATAAAAATCGAAAATTCTGTTCAATACTAACTAAGCATCTCTGTCATTTAAACAAGAGTTGCATTCCTTGAACCTATTCAAAAGATGGTTCCCCTAGCAGTAGGATTTACACGAGTACCATGCCACAAGTTAAACAAGCTACATTAGCTAGACAAAAAGAGAGTAGCCAGACAAAACCTATGCTAGCTGGACAAAACAAAAATCATCAAAATTGACTATTTCGTCGTCTTCTTCTTCTTCTCCTTCTTCTTCTTCTTCTTCTTCTTCTTCTTGTTTTCTCTAACTGAATCCAATTGCTTCCTGGAAATGGTGTTGGTTGGTTCTTGCATCTGCTCCCACATTGTTGGAGCTGACTTAGGTTCACTTGAACATCCCTGATCACCAACTGAATTAGATATAGTATACCTCTTCATGATATCAGCAACACCTAGCCTTGTCTTAGAAATATATATAAACCATATAAAAAGTTCCAATGAATATCCTCAACATCCAGTATTAGACAAAAAACAAACTACAGTAGTAATATCTAATTCAGGTTGCATAAATTCAGCCGATTTGTTTTAAAAAAAAGATTCATGACGGATAAATTCATCAAACCTGACATCAACATTACCTGAGTACTTGTTTCCTCCGCAGCAGTAGCACCTTGTTGTTGCTGCTTTTCTTAACCACCTAAATTTTTGAAAATGTAAAAATGTTGATGAAATTCGAAGAAAACAAGAAACTAATGAGAACACATGAAATGCACCTTTGATTTTCCCACCGGCTTTCGATTTTTCCCTTCCATTTTATTAGACCCCTGCAACTAAAAATAACTAATTACAACACATAATATCTTATTAATGCTAGCAGATATTAGGATGTTGACTGATACCCTTCTCTAAGTCATCCCTTTGCTTCAGTTCACATGACTTGATGTTGTGAAACCCCTCTCTACAATAGCTGCACTTAACAGTAAGTTGATTCTTCTTCAACTTGTATTTGTTGTAAATAGACACCTTAGGATTTCCACCACCTCTGCACTTGGCTTTTCTCTTCCTTTTCAAAGCAGGCTCATCTGGGTCTGTTCTTCTCAATGTCTGAGGTCTACCCTTAGATCTTGGCTCACAAGGTGGTAAAGGAGCTTGGATACCGGTTCTGATCCACTCACTTCTTCCATTAATAGGTACAACCACGGGATCAAAGATTCCGTTGTAGGTTGAGACATAGTATGCTTCATGAACATACTTAGCTACCTCCCATCCATTCTCAGTAATGCAAGCTATGGCATGCTTGCAAGGGATTCCACTAATGTCCCATTTCCTGCAGCCGCATGTCCTTTTCTTAAGGTCAACTGAATATCTTTCACCCTGTGAACCAATTACCTTGAACAACCAAGACTCAGATTCCAATGGGACAATACCATTAGCATTTTCCTCACTAATGTCCCATTTCCACATTCGTAGTGATTGGCCTATGCGTCACATCTTTCACACTCATAGAAGCTTGGCTACCCTTTCTAATATCCTCCATAACCTGATCTTCATCAATGGAAAGAACATCATCAGGAATGTCAGCATCATAGTTTACTGTCATGTCAAAAATATCATCATCTAACACTCTATTACTGCCATCTTGGTTCTCATCACTACCAGCCTCATTTTCTTCAACACTATCACCATCATCACTATCATTGTCAGCCTCTTCACTACTGCCATCCTCACTCCTTTCAGTACTATCATCCTCATCCTCTACACCCTCTTCCTCAACATGAACTTCATCCACCTGACTTTTTGTCCGAGTCCCCATATCAGGTTGTGTTCCCTTCACATTTTGAGCTTCACTTTGAGTTCCATTAACCACTTGAGAAGAGGGAAGCATTTCATAATCTTCAGCATTCATAAGATCAGGAATTCTAAGAATTCTAAGCACTCAGCATACAAATCTAATTTATGCTTTCTATGCATTGCATCAACCCACAAGGCCGCAAAGTGATTCTTGCCTTGAACCAACAGAAGCCCACCATCTCGTAAGTCATAAAACCACGTAATACGTCCAAATCCTTCTTTACAAAGAGACACCACTTCTTCAATATCTTTTCAAGTGCACCTCCACCTATGTACTTTGCAGTTGGAAAGTGTACAAACTTTCCACAAAACCTTATTGTCAAGTCAAACTGTGTCTCAACATCACCTGTACATGAGTATAAAATATACTTAAAAGATAAGCTAAACACATCATTCTAAACTAATGCTATTAGTTTATATAAGTGTTCTGCACTATAACATAAAATATTCAATTGACAAGCACCAATTATAAACTAATCTATGCAAAGCATTTTCATCGTTCCAACTTCCAAGAGACACAAACACCTTTTATTAAATAAATCAACTCTGTTTTTGGAATTATGCAAGCACACATCTATATAAGTATAGATCTGAACATATACAAGCAGTATAGGCTTCCAAAAAACCATCAGCAACACAGTGCAGAATAAATAGAGTCGACTCCAAATATCAGAACGAAACCAGCCAAACATAGTGAACAAAATTCTTTCCTCCAAATAATTTCCTCTAATTAATTCACTTTAATTTGAAGAACTCAACAAAAAACTATAATTAACGTGTGGTAACAAGAAATCTTACCTGTTCAAATTCTTCTCTCCGAAATGAGAATCACTCTGGTTGATAACAAGAGTAGCTAGGCTTTTTCCTGGGCAACGGAATTGGATATATATATATATATATATATATATATATATATATATACATATATATATATATATATATATATATATGACGATCTCAAGATTTAGCGGGACTCAGAAATTAATCGCGCCAAAGCTGGAAGATTTTGATAAAATTGCGCCAGTGATAGATGAGACCGATGATTTAGGCGTCTTGAAGAAAAGCTGGAAGAGTTTGCTAAAAATTGCGCCAGTGATAGATGAGACCGACGACGATTTAGGCGTATTGAAGAGAGCCAGATACACAATATGGGTTTATATGTGGGCTGGGCATATAAGGATAATAAGGTTTACTAAACATAGATTAAACATTATTCATTATCTAGCTTTATTTGGCCTAATATAGCCTAGCAAACTAATAATAGGAACAAGGTTCCCATAACTTAATTTACAAATATATTTACAAATTCAACAAGAATTTTATTGTGATGATTTCTATGATGGCTGATTAGAACCATTATATGGCCTCTGGCCTAGCCGAATAAATCAATTTCTTTTAATAAAAAAAGAAAGGGCACAAGTGATGCTCCCACAAAAAGAAAATTTTACAACCGAGACCAATTTACAAACCCTCACCGATCTAGCTCCTTGAGACTTTGGCAAGAAATTTAAGAGATGGACACGACCGCCCCCTACACCAAGTGGAAAAACCCCAAGATGTTTAAAATTGGATTTATTTTAATTGATGCATACTATTAATTTGTAATGTCATCTCATCTTTATTCATTCTCAGGCCACACACGGAGGCCACCCACAGGAGAAGTAGGATGGATCTGCAATGGTGACCCGACGATACTGGTACTTGGACTTGATGCTAGAAATTGCTGCGATAGAGGTGCTCCTCGGTTGTTAGAATTCCACAAGGTTGATCTGAAACAATGCAAGTTAGAGGAAAATTGCTACCCATCTTTGTTTACTCGTGTGGAAGTGTGTCGAATGTTTGGCGGTTCTTCAAAGATTTGCATGATTGGTAACCCACCATGTGAGCTAAGTGAAGAAAATTACGGCACCCCCCGTAAGGATGTTCACTGGTACAGAGGTGCCTCGGTTTTGGATACTAGTACGAAAACCTGGAAACGGATTGCGCTTCCGGTGAAGAATTGTTTTGGATTTTGTTCATGTGTTTCATTGGATAATGGAAACAAGTTGTATCATTTTGGTGGCTTGCCGTTCGTTTACCCTTCGGCTTATAATCCTACTTCCAACTTCTGGGAGGATTTAACACCCTTGTTTAAAGAATTTGCTAAATGCCGCATGAATGGAGCAGTTATATCTGACCCAATCAACAAACGGATTCTCTTCAACATCTTTGGTGGTAATCTTTTTACCTGGGGTCAACTCTATGCCTACTACCCTGATTGCGAAAAAAAAATCCAACTCGTCTCTGTCTGTGTCCCTTGGTCCTATATTGTGGTGGTAGCAAAGGATGTAGCTTACGTTCGTCAGTCTTGCAGACCAGCTGAACGTGTATGTGATATACTTCATGCCTATGATCTTTCCACATGGATATCGAAGC
Organism: Plantago major; assembly: GCA_026545765.1. Lineage (NCBI taxonomy): Eukaryota > Viridiplantae > Streptophyta > Magnoliopsida > Lamiales > Plantaginaceae > Plantago > Plantago major. The sequence continues at coordinate 59,993,726 of CM048841.1, forward strand.
CCTTGGATGTTGTTTGGACATCAACAGTGCTCAAGGATGCTGATGATAAGGATGTCCCTCTAGAGTGGTGTTTTTGTATTTCCTTGTTTTATGTGGGCAGCGACATCTTCTGGATGGCTTTTTGGTCCCGAACTTATCATCCCCCCCTAAAAACCTTTCTCTATTTCCTCAAGTTCACTGCCACCCGCGAGGAGGACAAGATTACTTGCACTCCCCTTAATCTCCAGTGCCATCAACTCAAGTCTGGCCCCTCTATTCATGGTTTTCTCATGTTCCATCCGGAGTACTGAGGTATATATATACATACAGCCAATTTTTAAAATCCCAAAACTACTCTTTGTGCTGATTTGATTGTTTCTCCTTCCTTTTGTCTATAGACTGAAGTGACTGACTGATCAGTTTGGTTGATCTAAGATTCTTGTATTGTATTGTGATGTGATGTCATGAATGAATTTCGTATGGAAACCCTCCCTAATTAATGGTCTTGTATGCTTATTTATTGAAATACGGTTACGTGTGATGGTGATTTTCACAAGTAGTGTACTCTCACTGACTACTGGAGTGCAAAACCACTCCCAATTTGAACGTAAAACATGTCATGAAGATCGAATTTAAACTCTTGTTGCAGAAACTTGTGGATATCTGTTATGTTGTGACTAATTTCACTTGCTTTTCATGCTACTGTACCAAGTACATGAAGAATTGGTTCATGTGCCTAGCTAGATCAGAAATGACTAAAACATGCTTGCTTTCCCTGTAGTTACAACTGGTGCATTTACTCTTGGATAAGTTTGAAGTAGTAATTAATTTCGTGTTTGCTGGAAGAGCAATTGATGAATGATTATAGCTAGAAGCGAAGCTGTTTTTTTTTCTATTTATTTTATTTTTGTTGTTAATGAGACTATTTCAATTGTGAAAGACAGTTAAGTAAAGCTGGAATATGGTTAAACCAAAGCCTGCCAGTGCAGCTACTTTATTATCATTATTTTTTTAAAGTTCCCGGGCAAATTACATCTAGCCCCCTAATAAATTCCGTAATAATATTGCGGTTCCTAACTTTTGAACAATAACACATTAGTCCATTTTCTATTTTTCAAGTTGACCATCATCTTTTTTTCAATTTCCACATGGACATTATTTTGCTAAATTGCAAATCAACCCCTTTAAATTTTGTGTAACTTCATGACCAAAAAACAATACAAATTCAACATTTCATCATTTTTATACACAAAACCTGTTTTTAATGAAATGTATTTTATCTTCTTCACGATTAACATTCAATCTACTCACATTGCCTCAATCTTATTTGTTTGGAGTCAAATCGGACTCAAATCGAACCTAAAATTCTAATGAGGGAGCTCTTAATCGAGCTGAACAGCAGCTCCATTAACGGAGCTTACAGCTCCACTAATTAATGGAGCTTTACAGCTCCACTCATGGAGCTTCACTCCATTAAATTAATGGAGTTTTCACTCCATTTTAGGGAGCTTGCAGCTCCACTAATCTCCATTAATTTAATGGAGTTAATCTCCATTAACAGGAGCTCCACTAATTAGTGGAGCCGTAAGCTCCTGTTGTTTCCCATGGATCTGCTGTAAAAGAGATCCATGGAGCTACTGTAAAGCTCCATTTCAATGGAGTTTTACATTAACTCAATTAATGGGACAAATTCGAACTCTATTGGAGTACTCGTGAAAATGGTAAAATAAAATGTATCGGTTTGTGAAGGAAGAATATTAAAAGGGTTCGATTGCAATTTATATTTTTACTCAAGTTGTATGATATAAATAAAATATGGGTTAAATTGAAATTATAATAAACTTTAAAGATATTTATTGAGTATTAAATAGTTATGAGGGGTTGATTGCAATTTATTCTCTAAAAATATGAATATCCACATCATTATGGGCTGTCACATTGGAAATTATCGTTAACTGTTGGACTGCAATGTTATTGATTCATAAAATATGTCTTGATGTGTTATTATTCAAATATTAGGGACTTGGATGATTCTGAGGTGTTAATTAGGGGGGACAGATGTAAATTTCCCATTCCCTAATTTTGGAGTAGTTTGAGTGATGGGTTGCTGAAGGCATATATGGTACAGTCCATTTAAGTGATTGGGGTGGGCTAAATGGAGTGTTGGTCAGTCCTTAAGCTGGTGGGCCATATATTCGGAGCTGCACAATTGGACTTATTTTTTGTCAGAGAAGGATCAAAATTAACAAGAAAAACTGAATGAAGCTTGTGTGTAGCAGAAGTAGGCCCGGTAAAAGAAACAATAATTTACAAACTCAGGAAAATCAGGGACCAATCGATACTCATAATTATAAGTATAATTTTTTCAATAGTATCAATGTTAGATCAAGTTTAAATTTTGGTGAGCAAACAAATGACATTTTTAGTCTCAACAAGTAAGTAGTACTCTTAGTTCTTTAGATATTTTAGAATGGACAATGTGTATAAAAGGAACTTTATTGATTGATTGATAGATTTGTATGAGTGTTAAGTTTTCAAAAGCATGTAATATTAATTTTGTTCACCTGCTGAAGACTTACTACTTTGAAGTTGCGACCAAAGACGTTGTGAAGACAAGACACTGAAGACTCAGTATAACTGAATAAGTTATCTAAGAAAGATAACATTACCTGCAAGACATGGCTCAGCAAGCACTTGGTTAAGTGAAAATCTAAATGACATAGTAGGTTGATGAAACTAACTGCTGAGAACATCAACTACTGAGGAATATTCTCATAAGTGAAGCACCTACTTAGTCTCAAGATAACTAAGTAATGCGTCTGTTGAAAAGGAGTTCTGGAGAAGTACACTTGACAGTACTAGAAGACAAAAGTACACCTGTGATAAAGCATACCTGCTGGAGTTAGAAGAGACAAACCAAAGTACACTCTCATAGTGACATCTCAGTCCCAAGTTTGAATTCGTGTCCAACAGATACAACTTGTAACAAAACTAATTTGCACTATAAACAGGAACACTTAGAAGCTGAGAAAAACACTGAACACACTTGAATCAAACTAGCTATTGCAATCAAACACTCTCAAGCTTACTAAGTTCTTGAACTCCCAGAGACTTAAACTTTGCGAAGCTACCTGTGGAGAAGTAGAACAAGTTTTAAGTTGCGACTTTAAAAGTGTTCTTTCTTATAAGCAAGAACAAGTCTTGTCTTTCATAAACAACATACTTAGTCCTTGAATTATAGGAATTTTAAGTTAAGTCTCTTGATCAGATAATAACTGAAATATAGTTATTTAAGTGTTCTTAATCTTGACAAATTCACACTTACCAACAACCACTGAACATGCGTGTCAAGAAGAAGGGAGGAACTACTTGTTGGTAGAGTTATGCCCGTACATCAATAATCAATTGTAATAAACCGTATTTCGGTATCTGAAATAAAACGAATTGTATTATGCAAATTCCTGCCAACATATCCCGGCTACACCATATTTAAGAGAGTATGTATGCTTTGTATGAGTTAATATCAGTAGTATTTTTTGTGTTATCTGCACACCCAGCTCTTCTCAACACCATTGACAGTTTTCTTCTTCGTTTGTAGTTCTTTTTATTTTTCTTTTTTTTGCATGCTGTGTGTGTGTGCACTTGGAGTGGTTCAAGTCATCAAGAGGAATGTGGTCGTTTTGCTTTTCACACAACAAAGGGGGAGAAGATTGAAGAATTGATGGCGTTTGATTAGTTTTCTTTTTATTTTTGAACTCTTATTTTGGGAGTATGTTCCCTTTTGGATTCTTGGTCTGTACTCTATTCTGAATTCTACTGTTTTGCTTATATTTAACTTTGCTTTGCTTTCTATCTTCATTCTGAAATTAAGGGGAATAATTTCTCTTGGGTTTAGAGGGAGTTTGAATTACTAGTATATATGCATTTTTTTGTTTGTGTTTACATATTTATGTGTTGTGAAGAAAGATAAAAAGGGGAAGAAGGTAAGTGTAGGTATTCTTGGTGTGTTCGGTATACACAAGATACATATTGGATAGTGTTGGTCTTGGTGTGTTAGCCACACATGAGATATACACTGTTATGCAAATTAGTTCTCTCATTCTCTGTGTTTTGACTTGGTGTTCTTAGAACACCAGATGACTATACATAAATTATATTTATGTGTTTGTTAGGCTTTGTCTTTATTCACTTAAATATATGTTTCCACGATTTTAGTTGTATACTTGTGCATATATGTTTAGGTTGGACGAATTTGGATATGACTAGAAGATCTTGGAAGATCTTGACGATGTCCAAGAAAGTAGAACACGCTTAGATATCCAAGAAAACATAACACGCTTAGAATAAGGAGAATAAGTCGACTAGGACTGTAAGAACAAGCTGCGAAGATCATCACAAATCAATGTGTATTAATCTGGACTCTAAAGACGGTTTGAACAACTATACATACATGGGAATACATCGAAGACAGTTACGTGAAGCAAGCAAGAAAACCCTGAGTTTATATTTCGTAGATTCATGTAGGTTGTCGACCGTTGTTCTGAGTTTTACTGTGTGATCCAGTATACATAGGTTAGAATTGGTAGAGGTAGTTGTCAACGCAACTCAGTTGATTTGCTTCTAGAGATATTCGTAGAATAGATCTAGATTAGTTCTATTTATTCATTATCAACATACGTATAATGAATATATTTGACTTGAGGCTCGATGGATTATATAAATATAATTTGCTAGAAACTTATTCTTGTGTCTTTGTTGGTGCTTAGAATTAGTTTTTGCTACATAAAGTTGTGTCTGATGAGTTTAGTGTCTTGAGCACACTCAAAACTGTTTAAGTCAGATTTTGGTGTTCTCAATACACATAACTTTCTGTCTTACGTGGTTTAGTATTAAATCCCGGTCTGTATACTTTTTTATTTACACTTAGTGCTCGTTTTGTTATCGAGTTTAGCTTAACTCGTTCATACTCTATTACATTCAGTTAAATAAATTTTTTCAATATTTATGTGTACTTTTCCGTAACGAGATTGAGATCGGCTCGAGTTCAATTCGACTTTCGAATCAAATGAACCGAGCTCAAGTTTAATAATTAAGTTAGCTTGTTTTGTAATGAGTCGAGGCGAACTAGATTATAACATAATTCAAGCTTGATAATGATATACGGCTCGAGTCGGCTCGCTAAAAACCACTAATTCACCTAAGTTAACACGGTTCCATCTAGAGTATGGAGCAATACTAGACAACCGTTATTATCACGAGTTACACAAATACTGGCGTTATGGAGACAAACAAAGAGTGATGTTACTCGGAAAACCCCCACACTTGGTCCTATATGTTTACTCCTTTGCACATTTCGTCCAGTAAGTTTTACTCTGCTACTTTTGGTCCTATAAGTCATAAAAAATTCAAATTTTGGCACTTTAGTGATAATTCTAACTAATTTAAATTATATTAGGTCATATTCAGCCCCCAATTCATCCAATCACGTGAATTAATGATAATTCACCACCTAGTTCCCAAAAATAAAATATGAACATACAAACGGAATATTGGAACCATTAATGTGTCCGAATTATGTCTGGATAGATGGTGTTTGGCATTTGATTGGGGTTTTACGGGGAAGAAAAACCATTATTGATGTATTTTAATCGTTACTTTTCTTCATTTTCTACTTATTTAGGAGGTCAATTGTTACTGATTTGCATGTTCAAAATAAATTTGGAGCGAAATTTCCGTAATTTAAATTTATTTAGCCGAAATTGTTGCCGGAGTATCAAAATTAGAATCTAAGATAACTTATAGGACTAAATGGGCAGAGTAGTAAACATACATGACTCAATGAAATATTTTTCCGATGTTTCTCCATGTTTCTTTAGTTAGTCCTATCTCGATTTTTTCTATGCTGCTCCCGCCCCAATGCACCTACCGCTCACATATGAGATCCGTATGAAATTACATGTGGAACCCACACAATTTGTAAGTAGTAGATGCATTGGGGACAAGACAAGCATAGTATAAACCCCTATTCGACATTTTATGTCAATGTCGAGGAGTAAGTAACTAGAGTGATGTCTCTCCACGTTTTTATAAAGGTACTTGATGTGGGGTAAAACTTGAATTCATGAAGTTGCAGTGATAGTTAATTAGGACGTCCTAATCCGTGCCCTTCAAGTCTTCTCAGTCCAAGTCTCCCAAGATTCATAGCTTAGGATCTGTAAGAAACTTGGGGGGGGGGGGGGGGGGTAGTAACATATAACCAGTTTGCTAAGTGTCAAACCGGTCTAAGACTTTACTAGGAGGTTGAGAGCCTTCCCTGTGTAGTAGAAGTGAGATTAGTGTGTAATAAAGACTTAGATTACTTACCTTTTACATGGAGAAATGTGCCATATATATAGTAGTGCACCAAAATGGGAGTGTTCCCTAAGATCATGCCAAGTGTACGGCTGTGATTGAGCCACCAGTGCTCCATGGGCCTAAACTCAATCAAACTTGGCCCATGGCCGCTTATGGGCCTCTAAAAGGGTAGTTTGGACATTACAAGGTTGCTAGGAGGCTTTCTAGAGGTTTACCGGACCCAGGTCCGAAACAGACATATGTTGCCTTATGTATGTACCTTGCCAAGTATGTGTTGCCCTCATTTGTGGAGGTTTGATTGAGCTTGTTAGACTTATACAGTCCGGACCCCTTGTAACTCCCAGTTTGTATCTTGTTTAGCAGAAGGCTCTGTGCCTCAAGTCCTAGTGGTTGATCTGAACCTTATGTCTGTTCGGGTCATAGGCTTATGTTGAATAGTTTGGGCCAGCTTTGTATCTTCTCTGTAAAGAAGAGTCGGACCTTCGGATCATGCTTCAAGGTGTCGGACCCTTACTATTGTGCATAGGTCCGGACCTTTGTATTGATCCTGGTCCGTAACTTGCCCAAATGCTTATTTCCAACATGTTAAGGGAGATGGTCCATGTAACACGTGGGTTCGGACCCACATGGTCCGGATCTCCCAAGAACCATGGCCCAAGGACCTTAGTTTGCCTTAGTGCGTGCCTTTGGAGCGCACTTAACGGATTGGACATATTTCCGTATCATCAGTACTAAAATGAACTGACAAACATTATATGTATAGTTAGAAACATTATCAAACTATATAGGGCTTTTCTATTCTCAGGTCGGCTTCGTACCGACCTGAACACGGGTCTCCGCTAGATTTTTTGCATGTGGCATGTTATTCAATCAGATCCGTCCGTTTCAGTTCGAAGTCAAATTTTCAATTATTTTAAGTACGAAGGTTTATGATTTATTTTTTAATATTTAAAAATTCCCAAAAATATACAAATTGAGTATAATAACCTTAATGATATAATTATTTATTAAAATATGTATATATAATAAATTATTTCAATATTGTAAAATTACATAAATAACCTATATATATGAAAAATTAAATACATAATATTTACATTAAATAAAACGTTTAAAACGCTAGCTAGAAACGTTTATCTGTTAATTCATTGCAGATACTTTATGAAGAACACGAAAAACCCTAATTGTCCAGTGAAGAACCCTAATTCTCCATTGAAGAACCCTGCTTGAATTGATGGAGGAGTTTAAAGGTTTGTAAATATTCTCCAAGCAATCCGTTGTTACTACAGTTTGTCTCTTGAAATTGACTCCGAAAGTTTATCAGAATCGATGTTTTCTGATATTTGTTCAATTCAACTCGAACACAAATCGATGCTATGATGTTGTTCTCACTTGAATTAGATGTTGTGATGTTGGATATTGATATGTGAAATAATCATAATCATCTCCATCTGTGTTGGCTTTTTCTCTGTTCTCACGTCGTTCTTTCATCTGAGTGATGTCTATTCCATAAGCTAACTACGTTCGGTTTCCATGCGGCAATAGAATACAGTCGGCACAGCAACAGACCTTTGAATTTTTTCTGTTCAGTTGTTGCTGCACGGTTTCTGATTTATTGCCGCGACATTATCGCGCAAAATATTGTTCTGTCCTAGAACGGTATGCTGAGTTGCTTGTGTTTTGTATTGAAAAAGGGAGTTGGGACATAAAGGTGGATCTTCCTTGAGAAGATGTGATACATGTGGGTATGTACCTTTATATTTTTCATATTTGTATATGATGTTGCTATTGATCTAGAACATGTAGTTACATATAATTGTTCAAACAATGTTTATTGGTTATGATGAGTCGATTACTTTTCGTGTTGATCTAGCGAGTTTGGACATAAAGATGGATCTTGCTTGAGAAGAGGCAAGAATGGTGCTAAAAAGTTGAATAAAAAGTCAAAAGATGGGGTGGATAATGATCCTCATGACATGAACGAGCCCGGTATTGATGACATCGAAAATGAACTATAGTGGGGAAGATGATGAGATTGAAGATGAAGGCCCAATTGAATAAGTATGATTTGACTACATGGAACAACAAATTTTGAACTTTACAATATTTTTCGGCGAACGATTTATATATCCAATATAAATTGGACTTGGTATGCTTGGATACAGCTTTTAATAATATACTATTTTTTCGGTTGATGTAAGATTTATTTTCATTGTTACCTCTGTGATGGATGTTTCATATTGATGTGTGTAAGTGTACCAATCTGATAACGTTGCCACAACAACCATGGTTGGACAACGCGGCAATTGATTACAATATCCACTGCTAATCTGTTGCCGTGCGACGTAACCATAGTTGCTGCGGTAACATTATCAGTAAATAACCAAACGTAAAATATGATATGGACTTGCTATAGATTGGATCAACAATATAAATTGGGCTTGAATAGGCCCATAAAATGTAATGCATGCAAATGAGTAACCCAATAGCTACTAATTTTGAAAATGAACATGACCATAAAATTTTATCAAGATAAAACGTTAAATCAAAATTTATAATATTAAAATACACTCTAACGTATTTTCGTGACGTGTCTTTTTCTTTAGACTTAGCGTTACGGTAAGGACCGGGACTATTCGGGCTTTCAGTGGCCCGGTTCGGGTCCCACCAATTTTCGAAGATCCAGGCCCGGCCCATGGTCCATTCCCGGGATTGAAAATTTAGGTCCGGGCACGAGCTGATGATGGTCGAATCCGGCCTAATAGTGAAAAACCAATTTATGTACATTCTTCTTTATTATGCATATCCTACCAACGTAATTTTTTTTCTAGTTTCAATTTGTATTTTGCGTAAGTACTTAAGGTAAATTAATGGAATATAGTTTGAAAATCTAAAATTATCCTACGTATTAACAAAATAAAACGTTGAAGTAAATTTATAATATCAAAAGGCAAGGTAAGAGATTTACATGACGTGTCGATCTTTCGAGACTTAGCGTTACTATAAGGACGAGTCATGCTTCCGATAAAGTGACAATGAACGCAACCAACGTAACTTTTTTTTCTAGTTTCAATTTGTATTTTGCGTAAGTACTTAAGGTAAATTAATGGAATATAGTTTGAAAATCTAAAATTGTGCTACGTATTAACAAAATAAAACGTTCAAGTAAATTTATAATATCATATGACAAGATAAGAGATTTACATGACGTGTCGATCTTTCGAGACTTAGCGTTACTATAAGGACTAGTCATGCTTCCGATAAAGTGACAATGAACGTAACCAACGTAATTTCTTTTTCTAGTTTCAATTTGTATTTTGCGTAAGTACTTAAGGTAAATTAATGGAATATAGTTTGAAAATCTAAAATTGTCCTACGTATTAACAAAATAAAACGTTGAAGTAAATTTACAATATCATAAGGCAAGGTAAGAGATTTACATGACGTGTCGATCTTTCGATACTTAGCGTTACTATAAGGACGAGTCATGCTTCCGATAAAGTGACAATGAACGTAACCAACGTAATTTCTTTTTCTAGTTTCAATTTGTATTTTGTGTAAGTACTTAAGGTAAATTAATGGAATATTGTTTGAAAATCTAAAATTGTCCTACGTATTAACAAAATAAAACGTTGAAGTAAATTTATAATATCAAAAGGCAAGGTAAGAGATTTACATGACGTGTCGATCTTTCGAGACTTAGCGTTACTATAAGGGACGAGTCATGCTTCCGATAAAGTGACAATGAACGTAACCAACGTAATTTCTTTTTCTAGTTTCAATTTGTATTTTGCGTAAGTACTTAAGGTAAATTAATGGAATATAGTTTGAAAATCTAAAATATTCCTACGTATTAACAAAATAAAACGTTCAAGTAAATTTATAATATCATATGACAAGGTAAGAGATTTACATGACGTGTCGATCTTTCGAGACTTGGCGTTACGATAAGGGACGAGTCATGCTTCCGATAAAGTGACAATGAACGTAACCAACGTAATTTCTTTTTCTAGTTTCAATTTGTATTTTGTGTAAGTACTTAAGGTAAATTATTGGAATATTGTTTGAAAATCTTGAGGGGAAAAACCTGTAACACTAACTAACTAACTAAACTATTACAAATAACCTAGTGTAAGGCCCGCCTCCGACTTGAGGTCCGACGTAGTACTGGTCCGAGCTTGCGTACCTGAAAGGACTAAGTGGGGGGGGGGGGGGGGTTAGAATGGGTTATCCGGATTGCCTATGTCAATCCGGTAAGAGACTTTACTCAAGAGAGAATTGGAAGCTCTCAATGTAATAGTTATGAGGGATTAAGATGATACTTGGGGATTCTTCCCTTGATATCGCTTACCTTAAGGTCTTGGACCTTGCACTATCTTTATAGTTATCATATGATTATGAGGTGGCTCACAAGATGATGCCAAGTGTACGTTTCAGATTTGGACACCAATGCTACCTTTGTCCCATGGCCCATTAGTGAACAGTAATCCAATACTAATCAATGGGCCTGGGAGGGTAGTTTGGACCTTTTCCCTACTTGAGTACTGTTCCGCCTGTTGGGTCCGTGTTGGTCCCTCGGACAGATCTGTCTGCTTGGTTGATCTGCCCTTGGGTAACTCTGGATGTCCGAGCCAAGAGTCTCACGGAAGTATCTCAGTAGTTCTGTTATACGTTTGGTCTTGATGTGATGGTGGCGTCCGAGATTATCTCGTCCGGTCCGTTTGGCATCTCTCAGATCGACGTAGCTGTGTTTAGAAGTCCTTTTCCCAGCTAGCTCGGACTAGCTATGAGGGTGTAGTGACTTTAGCGTACTGGTTGATTCACTTTGGCCGGACCATGTGAGGTCGGACCAGTACTGAATTGGCTAATTAAGCCGTGATGCGCTTTAGGACACGCTCTATGGCGCCCTTAACGGATTGGACACATGTCCGTAACAACATATGTCCCCCTAGTTTCCAAGTATCTTAGTAGAAGATAGTTGGTAACTATGAAAAGAACAAGTGTGTTGTGGAGCGTGTCCGAATCATTAATTGAAAAAAGGAAAAAATCCTTTTTGTTGAGATCCGTCATCCGTGTTCTTAGGAATTCAATATATCTCTCTCTCCCCCCCCCCCTTTCCTTCTACAATCCGAGTTATATAATAGCTCGGACTGTAGATGGAAAAGGTATTTGTATCCGAGATATATAGATCCGAGTACGGTTAGGATCTGACGTAGCCCTCTGGAAGCTATCCGTTGGACCGATTGTTGAATTGGTCCTCCCGGGTCGCTGGTCCGTAAGCCAAAGAGGCCCAATAGGTTGTCTGTCCGGCCCACGGGGGAAAGATCCCGAGTAAAGTGACGTGACCGTTGGATCGAGACGACATCAACGGTTGGGGTTCTAATTAAGCCCGATTGATGTGACGCGTCTGTCAAGCATTAAATGCGACGTACTGACAGCCATCCACTCGCTAAGCGGCACAACCCTTGGATTGGAGAGGACCAACGGCTGGGATTCAAATCCAAGTGATGTGACTCTTGGCTTTCCCCAAATTGCCCTTATAAATAGTCATCTCATCAATCACTTTCACACTTTTAGCAATATAGAAACTTAGAGCAATCACAAAGCAATCCGAGCAATTGAAGACGCATCCGAAAAAGTAAGACTCGCAGAATTTTGAATTTTCTCCTTCGAATCCGTACCCTCGGAGAAGAAGCAAGGGTTAGTCGTCCGTTCAAACTTATCAAGTCAACTTTGTCAAGTAAGTACGTCTTCACTCCTCCTAAGTTCTCTCCTTTTCGTGATATGCTTACTACCTGCTCGTATATGAAATTGTCGAGTCCGTATTTGCCGATGTTGCGAGTGATAGGCTTTAGCAGCGTTCTTAGTTGAAACAATTCTCCTTTGTACTGTTGCATGCCAATTTTATTGCCAATATCATGTTGATTCATCTCGTGTGTCATGCCCATTGTAAGCAAAATTTGATTATGCATGCTTATCTGGTAATGTGTTGGTGCCAATTGGCACACAGTCTTTCGTAAATTGGCCCCGCTTAGCATGCCGGGTAGGGTAGACGATAGTGCCAATGGCGCGTTTCGGTGTGCCAAGGTTAGTACCACTAGTGCCGAGACTAGGCTTCATGCAGAAAAATCTAGTTAAGTAGAACTCCGTAGTCTTTCTTTGACTTAAAAAGTTACCTAAACGAACTCTCGGACAATCACCACTATCATTTCTGACTCGTTTCCTTCTGCCCTAGGATGTCTGGGAGCGATAGTCAGAACCAGCACGATGCCCCAGGTTACAATGATGCAGTAGACTTAGGGAATGGGTCCGTGGATTTGACCTTATCCGTGAGAGATTTCCTAGTTGTGGACCTTGGGTCGTCCAGGGACTCTGATGCTGGGCAAAGAGTCCGTGGTGCGGCGGAAGCACAGGTCGACGTTACAGTGGGCCAGGGTGATCTCGCTAGGACTAGGTCGTTAGTTCAATCTCGGACTATAGGTGGCGTTGGGACGTCTGGGGATCCGAACGAACTGCATGTGGAGCGGGAAGGCGACAGCGGTCGGGAGGCTGATGAAGTCGAGATGTTCGAGGCCGAGGTGGAAGATCGTGTTGTAGCGGAAACAGGTCCGTCCAACCCAAGCACGTCTGGGAGACCCGAAGGTGTCGAGGAGGAGGATGAAGATGGTGAGGAAGAGGAAGACGAGGAGGAGGAGGAAGGAGAAGAAGGATCTCCTGTTGCTCGTCCCCCTAGACGCTCCGGTCGGCGGATTGCATTACATTCTGCTGCGCCCGTTCAGTCCAGTCTTCCATTAATTGAAGGTCATGGCGCAAAAGCTGCCCGAATTAAGTTCCCCCGTCCTGCGTCCGCTGTTACGATAGCGGACGAATTTGGAGAACTAAATACAGACGGACTTCTTCCTACATGTCCATCAAGGGTTAAAGCGGAGGACATCCCAGAATGGAGACGGAAGTGGGAGATCCCCGACTCCGTAGAAATCATGGTTCCCGAGCCCGGACACGCATTTTACAACCCGCCCGCCGGGTATATGTGTGTGCACGAGGTAGCTTTTGCTTGTGGGTGGAAGATCCCCATTGCTACGGAATTGAAGCATATTCTGAATCACATTGGAATTGGTCCGAGTCAGGATATCCCAAAGTCCTTGGGCAATCTTATCTGCTTCGTTGTTTTTTGTAAGAAGAAAGGGAAGCCAGTAAATTTTGAGAACTTCAGGCAGCTCTTTCATGTTTCATTCAGTCCGGGGTATCCCCTCTTCTATAATTTTGTGAATAGGAAACCCTATAACTTCATTTCGGACTCCATTTTGTCGCTGGGATCGAAGTGGTGGGATAAGTACATTTTCGTACGGATGGCTCTGAAATCTGGGGCGTCCGAGAGACAGCGAGAACAATGGGGACTGCCAACAAAGTTCCTAATGGAGAGTATCCCGGATTGGCGCCCCCTTCCAAAGAACGTGGCTCCGTGGGTGGCGGCAATCCACAAAAAGCATAACCCACCTACTTATCCGTTCCACGGATTAATCTGTCAGCCACTTCCCCACCTGTGTGGACTAACAGGCGCAGTGGAGGTTGGAGGGAAGACGGACTTTAGTAAGGATTTGTGGACTTGAAAGTTTGTGCTCTTTCTTCTTCGGGATACCCTGTTTTGATTACGTATTTCCGCAATTCTGGTAATTCTTCTTTAACATATCTGTATCTGACGCCTTTGGTTTATTGTGCAGCTCACTGGTTCGACTACATCATGTCGACGCTCCGTGAAAAGAAAAGGTTGTAGAGGGAGCAACAAGCCTTGGAGGTCGCCGCTGGTCAGAGGACCAAAATCATCAACACTTCCGCGGGTCTTCCTATGTCGGATCCGAAGAATTCCGCAGTGTTTTCCGCGGAGGAAGAGAGGCGGAACAAGGCTGGAGAGGATTCTCAGGCCTTGGCGGTGCCCGACAAGGGCAAAGCCCCTGCCACTCGGAGCGCCACTGCTCCGAAGTCCCAGGCCTCCGCTGCTGCAGCACCACAACGGGAGGTGTTGATGCAGGACGCTATTACCTCGGGACGCAAGAGAGGAGCAACCTCGGAGGCTCCCCCTGCAGCAAAGAGACAGCAATTTTCCGCTGTCTTGCCTGTTGACCAAGCTGCTCTTGATAAGGAGTACGAGCTGGCTTGCAGACTCCCTGAGGTTGAGCGGGTCGGAGGGCTGGATGGGCTATACCAGCGGGTAAGTAATCTTTCGCTGATCTCCTTGGCTTGTTCTTAGTATGATAGAAATGTAACTTACATTCTTGCGGACTTCTTGCAGCTCGGATGCTTCGTCAGGGCCATGCAATGGAAGGCTGGCGAATGCGCTACTATTGAGGAGGACCTCCACAAGGCTGTGGCCACATCCACGGATGAGGCGGAGAAGGTGAAGTAGTTGGAGATGCAACTGAAAGAGCAAGAAGTGAAGTTCCATAAGCTGAAGGCCAGCTGGGAAGAAATCAAGGCGGACCTCGACTGGCAGGAGAACTTTGTCGACAAGTCGATGAAGGCTTTTCTGGATTCCAAGGATATACTGCTCGGAGGCCTCAAATATGCCCTTCTTCAGGATGGTCATGACTTCATGGAGTCCGACTCCTTCAAGTTCTTGACGGCGGACAAATCCGATGCCTCCCGCCTGGATGGGTTCGTGTCCGCTATCGGGCAGCTGCAGTCCAAGGGACTACTTCCACCGGACTTCGACTGGAAGGCGGAAGGGTTAATCCCTTCCGCGGATGCTAATGGTGTGGAGGTCCCGTCGACAGTGTCTCGGATGAACAGTTGGCCGCGTGTGAGTTTGCGGAACTAGTCACCGAGGAGGGTGAGATAGAGATTCGAAACGGCGGGCCCTTCCTCCCAATGTGGGTCCCGGAAGCCCTTCGAAAGGTATGCTTTGTACCTTTCAATAATTACCGGGCTTTCCTAAAGAAGTGGTTCTTCCTGCCTTGCCGGGTCGTTGGCCTTCCCGCGGATTTCAACTTGTTCAATCTTGTTGAATCCCTTGCTGTGCAAGCCGTCTCCAACACGCCCCCTGTCGATCCGCCTCAAGCTGGTGAAGCTGGTCCGAGCCAAGCCGGGCCTCAGTGAGAAGTCCGGGGTATGCCCCGTTGAAATTCTGTACCTGCTGAATTTTTCTGTTGGATTTGTATCTTTTGATAACGCGGAATGTCATTATGTACTATTGCTTTGATTCGTATTTAATCCGAGGAGTTAAACCTCATATGCTTCCGAATTATTACTTGCTCTCCTCCTTGTTTCCTTTTATCTGTCATTCATATGATGAGTTATCATAAATTACACATCTCTTAGGAGCACGGATCGCTGTAGATGGCGTCCGATGTAGAAATTAAACCATCATCTTTCTGATCCTCGAACCATTCACTCCTTGGGATGCGTAATTCTTCTAGAAGGAGGAAGGTGAAACAATGAAATAGTCATTATGACTGCGTCTTTTCATCTTCCCAGTCGTCGGATGATCGACAAGTGGTGAGATCTTAAGGACCCGTCGCGACTATAAATAAGGGTGTGATAATTCCTCCTTTTTTCACTGCTGTACCCTTCTCCAATCTGTCCTTGGTTTATCCACTCTAGCCTTCCACAAAAGCCGGCGTTCTCCAGGATGTCGGAATCTGATGACGAGGAATATCAGCATTTGGTACACTGTGCTTGTGGGCACATGCATCCACCGATTTACCCGGGTACAGGGACCGCGGATGACCCGATCATCCTTGATTTTGAAGGCGATCCCCCTCGATGTCCGGGAATAGCTAGGAGGTTAGCCAAGGAAGAGAGGGATCGGACGCTGAAGTTGATCCGTAGGAGGATCCGAATGCAGCAGCAAGCTCGTCAGGGCCGAGGTGGTGGCTCGGAGTCCCAAGGCTCGACTTCCGGAATCTGGTGAAGGAACAAGGCGGGGTATGCCCTGTGGAAGTATGTACTTATCCTTGGACCTTTTCAGATTGTACTTCTCGTATGTAAATGTTCGGATAATTTTGTCTATAAAATTCGAACTATTTTTCATCGGATGAGATCGCCACCTTTTTCTCACTCGTGCATCGTCGGGTTATATTGACGCGCATATCTTTGTAGGATGACCAATAAACTCGGGCGTGGTTGATGGGCTTGTTTAGGCTTGATTGGATAAACCCGTCTGGCCCAACACTGTTCAACCCAAATGAATAGTGTAAGCCCATTGTCGACGTCGAAGTTCTGACGTGTCGGACGCCTATTAGTTCGTTACTTCTATAAATACTCCGGATCCCTCTTGGCCTTGGTCGTGCAAATCCAACTTCCAATTTCCATATCTACTCAATAGCAAGAAGATGATTTCTTGAATAGTTTTCCCCTCTTGACTCCCGTCCACTCTCAAGTCGGCGTTCATCCTGGGCTTGAGAGTGGCGTGGGTCTAGAGGGGAAGATTGTTGAAGATCAGTCATCGAAAAGCATAGATCCTGGTATACGTACATACCTGTAGGTTAGCAAACGGACTATCTTATTGGATGTACGGGTGATCCACCCTTTAGGAGCTTTTTCTTCTCGAGGAGTT
The DNA here is from genome assembly GCA_026545765.1 of Plantago major. NCBI lineage: Eukaryota > Viridiplantae > Streptophyta > Magnoliopsida > Lamiales > Plantaginaceae > Plantago > Plantago major. The sequence continues at coordinate 60,010,611 of CM048841.1, forward strand.
GCTGACGGGTGGATCACCGTAAGACCAATGCGTCAGATCCGTGTATAGATCCGAGTTTTGACGTCGGACACGATAGATGTGTCCGGGCAATTTGCTTATAAGCATGAGGTTCCCAGTGTTTATCACTTACTCACGATTCTGATGTTTCCAGGCACATTGTGCGCGGGATCCATAGAGAATGTCGTAGAATTTCTGACTTATTAAAACATCTTGTGTTGTGCAGGGATATCAGATCTACGGTTTTCCCAGAAGTAGTGAGTGGGTGAAGAAGTGTCCTGTCGGACGAATAGTCTCGACAGAAGATGACGTATCTCCGGAAACTCTCTCTATAGATTATGTATTGCGTCTGTTGATCTTGATAAAGATCCGAGATTGTAAGTTTCACAGACAAGATTATGTATAATTCATCTTTGTATGAATAAAAATCCTTTGCTTTCCTTCTTGTCGTTAAACGAACGTTAAATCTCAGATGCATAAATCGAAAAATCACAAATCGAAAGATAGAGGTTGTATTGATTTGCCGGAAATTCAATTACAACTTGCGGGCTCTATGGCCAATGACAAAAGGATCAAAAAACAGAACTGGCGGAGTTCCGTGTAATAAATAGTTGGAATCTGAGATGACCAATCGACCTGACGGAGATCCGCACAGTCATCTCTATGCGTAGAACTTCTGAAGGTTTCTAGCATTCGACGGACGCTTGAGGGGATGTCCGTTCCCATCTTCTAATTCATAACTCCCATTCACTCTTGCTCCGACAATCTTGTAGGGTCCTTCCCAATTGGGCTTGAGTTTTCCAATATTGTTCAAAATGTTGGCTCGTCGAAGCACTAGGTCTCCGATTTGCAAGTTAGTCGCTCGAACGTTCCTGTTGTAGGTTCGGGCAGCAGTTGCCTGATACCTATGGATATTCGCCAGTGCCTCAGACCTTTTCTGTTCGAGCATGTCTAGGTCGAATATCCGAGCTTCGCGATTTGCAATGCCTTCAAACTCTTGAATCCTCAATGTCTCAACGGAAATCTCAGACGGTATGACTGCCTCCGAGCCATATACCAAGGCGAATGGAGTTTCTTTGGTCGCAGTCCGTGCAGTGGTGCGAGGAGCCCATAGCACGCCTTCCAGGTCGTCCGCCCAGCTTTCTTGTGAAATTCTTAACCACTTCTCGAGGATCTTGACTATTGTTTTGTTTGTGGACTCAGCCTGTCCATTGGCTTGCGGGTATCCAACAGATGCAAAACGTTGCTCGATTTTGAAGGACGTCAGCCACTCCTTGAGCCTATGTCCTGAGAACTGGGCACCATTGTCCGAGACCAGAATCCTGGGCAGGCCAAAGCGGCAGATGATATTCTTCCAGATAAAGGTCCGCACTCGACTCTCTGTAATGGTTGCAACAGCCTCAGCTTCTACCCATTTGGTAAAATATTCAACAACCACAATCAGGAACCTCCGCTGCTGGGTGCCTCGTGGGAACGGTACGACTATGTCAATGCCCCATTGGTCGAATGGACACGCTATGATTGACGGAATCATAGGATGCGTCGGACGATGTGAAATGTTCGCATAGTATTGGCAATCAGGGCACTTCCGAGCGTAGTCGGCGGAATCTTTATTAATACTAGGCCAGTAATAGCCTTGCCGTATAATTTTCGGCGAGTCCTTCCCAAATGACTTCCAGCTCCTGTGTATCTCCTCTATACGCTTCTTTGATTCTTGCGGGCTCAAGCACCGCAAATGGGTCCCTGCAAATGATCTCTTGTACAAATCTTCCCCCAGTATAAAGTACCTGTTTGCTCTACATTGGACGCTCCTTGATTCCTTCGGATCAACTGGAAGAGATCCGTCCTTGAGGTAATTCCAGATATCAGTCATCCAATTTCCGCCCGTGTCAGTTATCATGACGGCGGAATTGAGACTCTTGACGGATGAGTCAGTAACAGTGAGTAAAATCACTCTCCTTGTGTCCAAAGCTGCCGTTGCGGACGCGTATTTTGCCAGGGCATCCGCTCTTTCGTTCGTGCTCACAAACTTTTCTAGGGTGAATTCCTCAAAGTGCTTGGCTTCCTGTTTGAGTAGCTCGAGATACTTGATCATCGAAGGACCTTTCGTGGCAAAAGTTCCCGAAAATTGAGCTTCCACGAGCTGAGAATCCGTGAAAGCTTTGAGCTTCCGAACTTGCAGGGATTTTGCCAGTCGCAGTCCAACTACCAATGCTTCATATTCAGCCTCATTGTTTGTAACTTTGAACTCCAGGGATATTGCGTAGTCAAGTTCCGCGCCATCGGGGCTCTTAAAGAAGATTCCAATCCCTCCGACTCTTCCAGTGGAGGAACCGTCCACTTCCAATATCCAGGTATCAAAAGGATGTTTTTCGGCTTGGAGATCTTCTGCTGGCTCCCGAGGTTCCCACCTCGTTTTGCTTTCGCTTTTGGGTCCGGAGTCGTTAGGCACGGACTCGCTTGCCATACCGTCAAGAAGGAACATCTGGTTGACTCGAGTTTCCTCATGAGATACAGATAGAGAATGATTGATAAACTGTGCATCTTCGAGGTTTCTTGGGTTGAACTGCGGCGGAACTGGCTTCCGGCCAACCTGCTTGGTGAGTAAACATTCGAATGCCTGTGTGTCAGGGCCCTTCTCTGAATCCGCCTCAGGATATTCCGCTAAGAAATCGGCGAGGACTTGAGCTTTCTTGACTGACGGAGCCTGATAGCAAATGTCGTATTCACTCAGCTCGATCGCCCACTTAGAGAGTCGTCCAGACTGGTCGGGCTTTCCCAGGACCTGTTTCAAAGGTTCCGCAGTCAGTACCACAACTTTATGGGACTTGAAATATGGTTTTAACCGTCTTGCGGTGTAAACCAAAGCATATGCAAGCTTCTCAATCTTCACGTATCTCGTCTCCGCCCCAGCGAGGGCTTTGCTAAGATAGTAGATTGGAAGGTGATCGTTAGCCTGAATTCGTACTAACACTGAACTCATTGCCTCTTCCGTGATAGCTAGGTAGAGGTAGAGTGGTTCTCCCTCGACGGGTTTGGAGAGCAGTGGAGGGGAATGGAGGTACGTTTTCAATATCTCGAAAGCTTCAGAACATTCCGCAGTCCACTCAAAGCCCTCTCCTTTCCGGAGGATTTTGAAGAACGGGAGATTTTTCTCTGCGGATCGTGAAATGAAACGACTTAAGGACATCAGACGTCCTATGAGTTGTTGTACCTCATTGAGGGTTTTTGGTTGCGGCAGATCTAGGATTGCCTTGATCTTTTTTGGGTTCGCGCTTATCCCTCTCTCGGTAACCATGTACCCGAGGAACTTCCCTCCTTTTACTCTGAACGTACATTTCTCGGGATTCAATTTCATTCCGTACTTCCTAAGGATAGCGAAGCACTTGTTCAAATGGTGCACATGTTGCTCTTCATTTTTGCTCTTGACGAGCATGTCGTCCACATACACTTCCATGGTTTTCCCAATCTCTTCCTTGAACATTTGATTCACAAGGCGCTGGTAAGTGGCTCCCGCATTTTTCAATCCGAAGGGAATTACCTTGAAGCAATATACACCCCCGGCAGCGAAGAAAGCTGTTTTCTTGATGTCTTCTTTGGCCATCCGAATTTGGTAAAAACCTTGGTATGCGTCCATGAAACTCAACAATGCACATCCGGACGTGGATTCAACCAACTGATCTATCCGCGGCAAAGGGTACGGATCCTTTGGGCAGAACTTGTTCAACCTAGTGAAGTCGTTGCACATCTGCCATTTGCCTGGTGACTTCTCTACCAGGACTACGTTGCACACCCAGTCATAATAACGGACTTCTTCAATGTGCCCTGCTTTCAGGAGTCGCTCCACTTCAGCGGATATGATGGCATCCTTGACCGGACCGAAATCTTTCCTTTTCTGTCGGATGTACTTGATCGAGGGATCCATGTTCAGACGGTGAACAGTGATCCTCGGGTCAATCCCCTTCAAGTAATCGGTACTCCAGGCAAACACATCGCTGTTTTCACGGAGACAAGCGATGAGCTTCATTTCTACCTCTGCAGTCATCTCGGTCCCAATTCTTGTTTTCTTATCCGGGTTTCCAACAACAATCTCGATTTCCTTGAGAGTCTCGTGAGGCTCAATTCGCAATGTTCTAGGAAACTTCTCCTTCTGGCTCCCCACTCCGATCTGCGGGTTCTCCTTTTTAGCTGGAAGAACCACTGACATACCAGGGGTCAGGGTGGTCGCCAGCACGTGGGCGGATGCTCTTCTTGTGGACATTATGTAACATTCCCAGGCTTCGCGGACGTTTCCCACCTCTTCTCCGACTCCGAAGGGAGTTGGAAACTTCATTCTGTTATGGAGAGTGGAGGGGATAGCTCGGAATTGATTAAGCCCCGGGCGCCCAAAGATGGCGTTGTAGTCGAAAGTACGATCCACCACTACAAATCGGACCAACTGAGTAACTCTTTCCGGGAAAGTACCAAGCGAAACATGCAACATAACACTTCCCAGGGGTCGAACTGTTCCCCCTCCAAATCCCAGTATAGAGGTGTGGACCCTTTCATATTGGATTCTCCCTAGGGCCATCTGGTCCAGTGTTCTTTTGGAAATTATATTCGAGGAACTCCCGGTGTCTACCAAAATCTTGTTCACTCGATAAGTTGCGATGGTCAAGGAAACCACTAGCGGAACATCTGGATCATCAATGTCCTCTCCTCTTGCCGTAGGAAGAGGAATCTCACTATCATCGAAAAACATAGCGTTTGTACCCTGAATTGCTGGGGCAGCGTACGCTCTATCGTTGTTCCGAAGATTTTGTGCTGTCCGCTCTCTTGCGTTCCTACTGTCACCTCCTGATGGCCCGCCCGCAATGGTGTTGATTACTCCGCTGTAGGGAGGGTTCTCCATATCCATACCATCGCAGTGTCTATACGGATGTCTATCCGTGCGAGGCGGACAGTGAGCTGGCGGAGGTGGCAAAGATAGCGGACGGGGAGGTAGTTCTGTAGCATTATCCTCCCTTCTTCGTTCCGCTCTATCGTGCCTAGAGGGTTCATCCGTGTGGATGTGCTCCTTGAGCTTGCCTTCTCGTACCAAGTGTTCAACCTCTATTTTTAGTTGGATACAGTCATCAGTCTCGTGACCACGGCACTTGTGGAACTTGCAATACCCCTTTGCATCCCTATTCTTCCGGTTGTTGTGAGAGGGCTTGGGCCATTGAACGTCCAGCTTTTTCTCGATGATAGTCGCCAAGATGTCGGATCTTGGTCTGTTGAGACGGGTATAACCCGCATATCTTCTCGGCGGACTTCTCTCCCTGTGGAAGCCTCTATCCCTGTGATCCTTTTTCGAGTCAAACTTCCCCGGGCGTTGCTCTTGCTTCACCGGATCCTTTCCTTTCTTGGAACCAGCTCTTACTGGAACATTCCTCCGATACTCCTCTCCGTACATCACTTCTTCACAGATGTCATCTAAATGCTTCTCACTCCTCACCTGTTGACTAGATAGTTTTCTGCGGAGCTCTGAGTTGAAAGTATTAGCGTACAGGTGACGGACCCGTTCCTTAATACTGTGCGGCTCAACTCGAAGAACTTCCGCGTGAAAGCGATCTAAGAAGGTCCTAAGATCCTCTTGCTCCCGCTGTATAACTTCTGCCAGGTGCTCTACGGTTCGCTTTCTCCTCTTTGCCTTTCCAAATCGCGCCAAGAAATTTGAAGAAAGGTCTGCATATGACTTTATCGACTTGTTCGGTAGAGCAGTGTACCAATCCATTGCCGTTCTGAAGAGAGTAGATGAGAACGTGAGAGCCTTTGTATTGTCGCTCATTCCCTTGGAATCCATCTTGCTGTTGTACCTTGTCAGGTGTCCAACAGGACAAGCATCCCCGTAGTAGTACTCCAAGCTCGGGATTGCTTGATCCGAGTTTCTGTTCCTTTCCTTTTCTCTCATGATTTCATCACACAAGGGATTTGGTGCACTAGTGGTTATCTGTTCGTGGTCTTTTACCAGGCGTCCGAGATTCAGAATCTGGGCCTCCAAAGCCTTTTGTTGAGCATAGATTTCGTCAGCGGTCATGATTTCTCCTGTCCTCGGATGCACAGCTACATCTGCAGGGGTTCTTCCACCCAGACCGCTGGAACAGTTTTTGCCACCTGATCTCTGTTTCTAGGAGGTGCTTGTCGCGGAGCTCCTGAGTGTCTATTATCTCCTTCTTGATACTCTCTCCTTCCGTTTGGGCTTCCTTCACCTCGAGAGTGAGAGGCTGACGCCCGCCGGTCGAGAAGGTTCCGCAAATCCTCTTGAGGTGGCTGGTTCCCCAACCTCTCTTGGATCGGACGTTGCCTGTTCCTCGATAATGCAGGCTCTGCCTGAGGAGGCGTGACCACTGGCGGAGTGGCATGTTGAGGAGGAGCATTGTTAGACCCCAGGCAGCCTTGAATGATTGTGAGCAACCTATCGAGATCACTAGTGCGGACAGTGCGCCATCGGGCATAGTGAACTGTTGGCCTGCTGCAGAGCCTTGAGCTTCAGCAGGTGAAGCTCGTACGACCCCTTCATCGGAGGATGGACTGGCCGTGCGTCCCTCACTCGGATATCTCCTTCCAGTTACAGCGGCTCTGCGTCCCCGGGTGGGCGGACGTCCTCGTGGGCACGGTGGTGGAGTCCCTACTCCAGCAGCACCAGCCCGCGCTGTTTGTCTTGTTCTGGCCATCAGCTTAATTTTAAACACGAAAACTTCTTGTAAAGTTTCCCACAGACGGCGCCAAAATGTTGAGGGGAAAAACCTCTGACACTAACTAACTAAACTATTACAAATAACCTAGTCTAAGGCCCGCCTCCGACTTGAGGTCCGACGTAGTACTGGTCCGAGCTTGCGTACCTGAAAGGACTAAGTGGGGGGGGGGGGGGGTTAGAATGGGTTATTCGGATTACCTATGTCAATCCGGTAAGAGACTTTACTCAAGAGAGAGTTGGAAGCTCTCAATGTAATAGTTATGAGGGATTATGATGATACTTGGGGATTCTTCCCTTGATATCGCTTACCTTAAGGTCTTGGACCTTGCACTATCTTTATAGTTATCATATGCTTATGAGGTGGCTCACAAGATGATGCCAAGTGTACGTTTCAGATTTGGACACCAATGCTACCTTTGTCCCATGGCCCATTAGTGAACAGTAATCCAATACTAATCAATAGGCCTGGGAGGGTAGTTTGGACCTTTTCCCTACTTGAGTACTGTTCCGCCTGTTGGGTCCGTGTTGGTCCCTCGGACAGATCTGTCTGCTTGGTTGATCTGCCCTTGGGTAACTCTGGATATCCGAGCCAAGAGTCTCACGGAAGTATCTCGATGAGTTCATATACGTTTGGTCTTGATGTGATGGTGGCGTCCAAGATTATCTCGTCCGGTCCGTTTGGCATCTCTGTACTGACGTAGCCAGGTTTAGAAGTCCTTTTCCTAGCTAGCTCGGACTACCTATGAGGGTGTAGTGACTTTAGCGTACTGGTTGATTCACTTTGGCCGGACCATGTGAGGTCGGACCAGTACTGAATTGGCTAATTAAGCCGTGATGCGCTTTAGGACACGCTCTATGGCGCCCTTAACGGATTGGACACATGTCCGTAACAACACGTATTAACAAAATAAAACGTTGAAGTAAATTTATAATATGATAAAGCAAGGTAAGAGATTTACATGACGTGTCGATCTTTCGAGACTTAGCGTTACTATAAGGACGAGTCATGCTTCCGATAAAGTGACAATGAACGTAACCAACGTATTTTTTTTTCTAGTTTCAATTTGTATTTTGCGTAAGTACTCAAGGTAAATTAATGGAATATAGTTTGAAAATCTAAAATTGTCCTACGTATTAACAAAATAAAACGTTGAAGTAAATTTATAATATCATAAGGCAAGGTAAGAGATTTACATGACGTGTCGATCTTTCGAGACTTAGCGTTACTATAAGGACGAGTCATGCTTCCGATAAAGTGACAATGAACGTAACCAACGTAATTTCTTTTTCTAGTTTCAATTTGTATTTTGCGTAAGTACTCAAGGTAAATTAATGGAATATAGTTTGAAAATCTAAAATTGTCCTACGTATTAACAAAATAAAACGTTGAAGTAAATTTATAATATCATAAGGCAAGGTAAGAGATTTACATGACGTGTTGATCTTTCGAGACTTAGCGTTACTATAAGGACGAGTCATGCTTCCGATAAAGTGACAATGAACGTAACCAACGTAATTTTTTTTCTAGTTTCAATTTGTATTTTGCGTAAGTACTTAAGGTAAATTAATTGAATATCGTTTGAAAATCTAAAATTGTCCTACGTATTAACAAAATAAAAAGTTGAAGTAATCTAAACCTTAAACCCTAAACTTTGCGTAACAATGACTAATTGGACTATCAATAGAAATAGGGCCTGGACAGGCCCAAAGATGTTAATACTTGGAAATAACATGCCCAATTGGTACTAACTAGAAGACTGTTATATAACATAACTCCATTAAAAACACCGTACATATACAGATGATGCAGATATGTTGGTCCAGATAACGGCAAAGTAAAAGACTAGAGGGAGGGGGGGGGGGGTGAATAGTCTTTTAAAACTTTTGTCGATAAAAACTATTTCTCAGATATCTGAATAGATATCTGATACTTAGAATCAGAGCGCGGAAGACTTAATAAAGATAAGTGCAGAAACAGTTAAAGTGTGTGTGTGTGTGTTGCTGAAATGTAAATAGAGAAAGGTAAATAACACAGCAAGTATAGTGGTATCTGGAGGTGGCGTAATCCTCCAACTAATCCACTTCGGTCTACCAGAGACCTAGAATTCACTAGAACAGATAATTGAGTTCACCTTACAATAATCCTATTCTAAGATTCTTAACAATTGGTTCCCAACCAAATGTTCCCCCTGAGTTGTTCCCGGCTTTGACCAAGTACTTCTGACTCGAAACCTTTGAGTTATTCCCTAGCTTCCCAAGCTAAGTACTTCCTATACTCAATAACCTTGGAGTTATTCCTTAGTTTCCCAAATCAAGTACTTCCTATACTCCGGTAACCTTGGAGTTATTCCCTGATTTTTCAAACTAAGTACTTCCTGTACTCCACGCCAGTTATGGTGTTGGTTTTGGTTTGAGTTGTCAGATGAGCTTCTTTAATAACTTATTCAGTTATTCAGATAGCTCTGTGAATCAAATTACTTAATACACTTTACAGCGTATGGTATCTTGTTCGATTTTACTGACCCAAGTCTTATGATATCTGTTCAAGAGAATGAATCTCAGATAGTTGATCTTTCGATTCAACTCTTTCACAGATAGCTTTGCTTGTTTAGGATCGGGACACTTAGAACTTCAGTGTTACTCAAGATCAAAAGCTTTGGTCGCAACAGAAAGCTTTGAGGATAAGTAAGTTGCTTTGAGAGAGTAAGATGTTTAGCTTTTTTATGCAGTTCAAGGTGTGTGTTCTCAAGCAGTCTAAGTGTTGATATTTATAGATGAATTTGAGTACCGTTTGAATAGTATCCGTTAGGCTCAAATTCAAACTATTGATATCTGTGTATAATCTTTATGTGAGTTTTGTCTTCTTCTTCGTCGCCGTTGCTTTTATTCAGACATCTCTGTCCGTGCATTAAATGCATTGTACTATACTTTTTGTCCTGTAGTGCCAACGGAACTATGCTTGGTATCAGAGACTAGTGTTATCTGATTCTTTGCACGTCCTTATCTTCAATCTTCAGATACCACTTATTTATTGAAGCAACTTTGTTTGCAATATATATTTCTTTTTCAGAAATGTGGTTAATGCTCAAGGTATCTGAGAATAGATATCTGTGGACACTTTCCTTGTTTTCAGATAGGTCTTTTATTTCTCAGATATCTCTTGTGACACAGTTTGTTTGAAACTATTCGTGTCTTCAAGATATCTGGCTAAGGTATCTGAACAACAGTTTTAGTAATCTTGTGCAGTTTCTTCAAGTCTTCAATGTCGTTGAGCTTGTTCTGCTTGGATGTCTTCTTCTTGGTCTTCTCTTCATAAAATAAAAATTACATTTTGAGACCTAACATCCTATACAAGATTAGCTAGACTATCATACTTAGTGGGTTTCCTCTTTTACAATGTTCAAGTGAACCAAGAGTACTAATCACCTTTCTGAGACTAAGATAAGTCATCATGTTGCTGATCAAAACTAAACAGATATTCTTTGCAAAATATCTAACAAAATTTTCCTAACAAATTTCTCAAGAAATTTCCCAACAAATTTCCCCCTTTTTGATCAGTCAACGATGACTATCTAACCTATTACAAATCTGGATGAGTGAACAATCCAACACTTAATCTTTTCTTAAGATCTTCAGATTATTTAATTAAGTGCAGAAAGTAGACATCAACCAAATCACAAGGTGTGATCTTTGCTGACAAGTTATCTTTTATAAAATACTATCTGAGAGTAAGTTCTTCAGATAAGTTACAAATAAAGATTACAGATAACTTTAATACATAATACAGTTAAGCTCAGTCAGCAAAAATACGACAAAAACTACATAGTAAATTAGGACAACAGGAGTAACCAAGCTCCAAGTAAACATCCTAATAAACTAGTCTTCAAGTCTTCAATCTCTTCAGGTCTTCAACAGTATTTCTGTGGATCAGTCTGCAAATTTCCTATCTCCAAACCTTTTGATGTCATCAGAATAGTCATAGAGAAGAGTTCTGACGAGCATCTCTGTGTCTCTGGCAAATCCACAGACCTCTTTGTAGGTTTTGGTAGGATTTTTCTTGACAAAATGCTTGACCCACAGATACTTTCCCCACTTCCAGGCATGCTCTATTCTGATATCTGAAAGCTTGAAGTATTCATAGATAATCTTCAGATATCTGATGTCACCCTTGTATTGATCTTCAGTTAGATAGAACGACTCATAGGGTTCCACAGCGAGTCTTGCTCTTGTGCCTGTTCCTGTGATATTCAGAATTCTGTGCACATCATCTGGCTTTCCATATGGACATTCATCAGAGAGGTCCTTTCTCATGGCTTCAGTTCTCTTGACAACTTCAAAATCCAACCAGGCTTTAATGTGATTGGTGTTGATCAAGGTTGGCTTATCTTTTCTCCATGCCATAAGTTGTTTATGGATTGGTTCTGGAAATCTTGAATTTACCAGTAGATGCTTAAGTTCCAGAATCCAATAGCCATTTTTCTGATTGATGCACCTGTAGACAGAGGAATCATTGTCATACTTCACATACTCTATTTTGGCTTCTTCTGGCCTGAGTGGAAGTTGACTTTGTCTTTGCTCAGCTCTCAGTCTGTTCCTTCTCTGTCTTGAATTCTCTTTGGGGTTGTTGCTTGAAGAACTACCACCCTGGATAGACTTGGTATTTCCAGAGGGTGTTTTAGTTGCTAGGGGCTTTGCAGCTATGGGCTCAGTTAGGCTTTCAATTTTCCTTTTTCTGTGAAGAGGAGCTTCATCTTCATCAGTTTCCTCATCATCATCAAGATTGAATCTTGTGTGAGTTTTACAGCCTTCTTCATTGCCCAGGGACTTGATTTGACCTTCTTCTTCTTCTTCAGAAGATTCATCAATCCCTTTAACTTGTCTTCTCCTTGGAGACTTGGTACTCCTTGGAGGTTTCTGTGCCATGGACCTTGTTATCATTTTAGTTCCTTCAGTAGGTTTCTGGGAAGCAGCTACTATTTGCAAAGCAGCTTGGCTTGAGGAGGGTTCATTGATTCTGAGTGGTGGCTGGGAAGTTTTTCTTCTTCCTTTCTGAGCCGCACCAGCTCCAGATCTCTTTTTGTTTTCTTCTCCTTCTTCCCATTCCCCCTGACTTTGAGGTCCAGATTTGTACATTCTTTCCCCCTTAGTCATTGTTGGCTGACTCAGTCTCACAAAGGAATCTGAGAGAGAGTTAAAATGCCCTTGTAAATAATTATAGGCAGTGACCAACTTCTGAAGTTCGGCTTTGAGCTCCTGATTTTGCTTGATAAGTCCATTGTCCTTATCAGTGAGCGCTGTCAATGGGCATAGGATGGCATCTGCTTTTCCAGCAGTGTAACTTGCCTCTTGTAAAGCTTTTTCAGCTAAAGACGCATCATCGTCCCTTATCATTCCCAGATCTTTCTGAGCAATGACTATGCTAGTTGTTCTCTGAGTGATGAGCTTAGTGAATTTTCTCATTTCAGAGGGGACGGACGCAATTACTTCCTTGTTCTGTGAAGACATCTCCTTGTTCAGAGTAGCCAGATTGCAATTGTTCATGTATTCATTGGAGTGAACATTTGGCAGTTTACTGAAAATTGTAGGAGCAATCAGCTTCCTTTTCAAGTGAGAAACCGCTAGATGTTCATGGCGGTGCTCTACCAAAGTCTTGTCTTCTTCATCATCTGAGCAGTCAGCCCAGTGATCTTCATCCTCTTGGACATTTTCATCGATTGTATCGAGTCCAGCAACCATCTCAGAGATTGGTGTCTTTCCTTTCTGGGAGGAGGATGGTACTTCTTTTGAAGATGATGCAGCCTTAGCATCATGCTTGACTTCAGATACTTCTTCAGTATCGAGTTCTTTGGTGATATCATGCACAGCATCCCTTAGCTCTTTAACCTCAGAGTAAGCAATCATTTCTTCTAAGTATTGATCTTGTAGTTGATCAAGCTTGTCTCTGGATTTAGCTATTTGATCTTCCAGTTGTAGATGGAGCTGTTGTTCTTCTTCCAACAGTTGTCTGAGTTGAGCAGATCTGGTTTGAGAGTTTAATATTTTCTGATCGGTTTCTTCAGAAAGCTCAACTACTTTTCAGTAGTAACTGGGTGTTGGTTAGAAGATGGATGAGTAGATTTCTGAGGAGATGGAGACGGAGATTTCTGGGAAGTCTTCTTAGTGTGCTTTTCAGCAGCTGAGGCATCATTTCTTAGTGAAATTCCTCCCGTCCCTGGTGCAGGGGCATCATCATCATCCTTTTTATCTGTGTCATCCTTTTGGTGATGGTCAGTAGGAGGTGCATCGAAGTCATTTTCGTTTATTTCTTCCTCCTCATCATCTTCAGATACAAGATTGATCACTTCAGGAATAGTGATCTTCTGCCCATTAACCTCTTCTTGTTCAGAAGGTATAAATTGCAGAGTTTGGGGCAGGACTGGCTTAAATGCCATTTGTAATCTTGTCTGACCATCTGCCTGTTCAAAGGCTTGTATCAACCTGTGCGCTACTTCTCTGGAGAAATCCTTATGCAATAGAGTCGAATCGTATGTCTGTAGGTAGGGAACATTGCATGGATGTATGTCTCCAAGTCAAGAGCTCGTGCTCGTCTGGTAGGTTGATCTGTGATTCTCAATATTTCAGAGAGATCAGAGCAATTTAACCTTTGCCATTTCTTGAAGCATTTAATGTGCTTTGGCAAGGTGTGAGCTTTGAAGAAGGGAAGTAGGTCCCTTGTCTCAACATTGGGAACCTGCTCGGCACTTGTTTGAGCCTGAAAGAAAGAGTTTTGAGTGAGTTTCAAAACTTTTGTAGATATCTGAGTTGAAGTGTAGTTTAGTTTCTGAGTTACCTGAGTAAGTACTTCAGGCTCAGAGACTTGTTCTACTGAGACAATTGGTGTCTCAGATATCTTGTTGTGAGGTGGAGACTTGGAAGTCTGGTCCTCATCAACCTTTCTTTCTTGAACCTGAGAATTAAAAAGTATCACAATACTTAGGAAATTTTATCAAGAAAAACTTTAAGTGATGTCGATATCCGAGTGGTCAATTACCTCCGTGGGAGGCTCAGATATTTGTCTCTCAGAGACTTGTGCAGTCTCTGGAATCTTTTCTTGTGATGAAGGCCTTGATGCCTCATCAATTTCCATAGGTGCAGGGGATGTCTCAACTTTGTCCCCTTGCACTTCTACTTCTGATTGAGCCTGTGAGTAGAAAGTATTGAATATTTTTAGAAGAGATATAAGATAACCCAAGATGAAGAATACTTATCACTAGATTTGTCATATACCTTCATGCTAGAAGGCTCAGTGATGTGTTCTTCAGAAACCTTGTTGGTCTCTGGGTTTGTCTCTGGCATTTCTGCCTTATCTTCTTCCATCTCAGTTGGAGCCTGTTAGAAACATTTATTTCAATGATTAAGCACATAAACTTATAACTGAAGAAGTGTTATCTTAAGAATCCATTATTACCTGTGACACAGGCTCAGATGTCTTAAGAGGCGAGGTTGAGGAAACCTCCTTCTCAGTTTCTGAGGTAAGCTTTTCAGCTTCCTCTTGTTTTTGTGTTTCTAACTCAGCCTGTAACAAAGAAATATTATGAGAAACAAGATGTATAAGCATAAAAATTTTCACAAGATAAGAGTTAAACCAGTCAGCTACCTGAGCAGTTTCAGGCTGATTGGTCTCTGGAACTTGTGACCTTTCTATACATTGGTCGTCTTGTCCCAGTGCAGTTTCTTTGTTTGAAGTTTCTGGTACTTCACACCTTTCCTGAGTATGCAACTCAGTTGCCTCCCCAGTTGATCATTACGAGTAGATGTCTCGGTGATCCCTCTCGATGAGTTGGGAACCCGCTTTTGCAGGATTTTCTTCAAGACATCTTGTATTCTTTGGTAATTCGAAATGGAGTTCATTTACCATTTCATCAACCACTTGTGGCTGTTGTGGTTGTTGTGATTGTGGTTGTTGTGGTTGTGCAAGCAGGATTGATCAAGAGAATGTTCTTCCAGATTTTTAGTTGTATGCTTTCCATCAAGATCCGCCAAGATTAAAATACCACTCATCGTGGCTTTTTGAAGTTGTGCAAGAGAAATATTCCCTGATGATGTGTTTGCACCAACAACCTTTGCTATAGGTTCAGCAACCTGTGGTGTAGGTTCTTCTTCAGATACCTTATCACCGCCATTCTTTTTGAGAACCTTAGCCCTCTTTGTTCTTTCTAGGACTTGAGAGATGACTAGTTCATCATCTTCATCGTCAGAGCTCTCATCAGCATTGGGAACTGATTGTTCCATTATTCCTGCGGTTTCTGCAGATAGGGCTTGGTGTTTTTCACCACTTTTGGCAGCATTTATGAGTTCATCAGCAAGGCTTTCTGCATTGGTCGCAACATTTCTGAAAGCACTTTCTCTTGCTGAGTCTACTTGTTCAGTAGTTGATAACTCTTTTTCAGCATTGATGATTTCATCTGCCTTTAACATTTCATCGACAATGCCTGCAGATATCTGAGAATCGACAACCTCTTTGGGTGTGTCTTCTGATTTGCCAGCAGACTTCTTTCTTGAAGTTCTGGGCTTCTTGGTCGCAACCTTTTCTTCAGATACCTTTTCAGACTTTCGCTTCTTAGAACCTTCTGAGACCCAGTAACCTTTTTCATCAAGTTTGTATACTCATATTTGTAGAGTAGGTTACTGTTGGCTATTTCAGCCGTCTCTCTGAGCTCAATGCCAAGCTTTTCCAGCAAGTAGCATATTTTCAGACCATATCCTACAGTGGCCTTTGGCTTAGCTAGTCCTTTGGTAAGCTTAGGCTCGAAGCCTTGAATCTTCTTCACAAACTTCAGAAAGGCGTACTTTCCCCAGTTAAAAGGGTTTTCCAGCCTTTTGTCTTGTTGATTCAGCAAGAACATCATCATCCACCGTTCTTGGCTTATCTGGTCAGCACCTCCTTGTAGACCATCAAAGCATCTGTGAAGAATGCAAGCCAGTACATCCCAGTGAACCATCAAATGTCTGGTTAGGATGTCAGCAAGCTTGAACTCAGTGGGTGTATCTGATTTTTCAAGATCACACACGTCACTGTAAAGTTCTTTAACACCTTCAAGGAGTTCATCATCCTTGGTGTTTATTTCAAAATCCTTTCCAAGATTTTGAAACTCAAACAACTTACAGAAAGTTGTTAAGTCCAGAAGGATTTCCTTTCCTTGGACTGAGGTTTTAACAGACACTATTTCAGTGCCTTCAGAAACACAGGAAATAATCCTGGAGTTGTTGTAGAATTCCAACACATCGAGTGATGAAATTCTACTAGGGCGAGCAGATAGAAAGCCCTTGATTTGTGCCTTTTCAAGCATGTCAAGAATTAGCTTTTTGTCGGCTTGGTTCTCTATTCCAGCCGTGAGGTATTCCTCAACCATGGCACCACTCCAAATCATTCTGTGATTTGAAGTCCAATGGTCAAGATTAAAAACTCCTACCAGTCGGTTGTTCACAATAACCAACTCTGGTGCTTGCTTTTCAGCAGTACCAGTGGAGGATTGAGATTTCAGTGTGGTTGCACTTTTAGAAGCCATCTCTTTATATAGTGTTTTGAAATTGGTGTTTGAAAGAGATTTGATTTAGTAATTCTTTGCAGAAAAACTTAATCTTGATTTGCAGAGTTTGTAGAAGGTTTTGCAGAGAATCAAGAGAAGGATTTGCTATTCTTGTGCAAGATGAGTTTTCGGATTAGGCAAAAGTGATTTCCTATGCCAAAATCCTATATATATAGCAGTTGAATCCCAACAGACAAATACATACAAATTGATTTTGTGTGTACGTATCCGTGATTTGCAAGCAGGCGTGAGCAAAAGCTAGTTCGGCATTAAATGCTTAGTGGGCCATGTCTGAATTTCAACAGTCCACTATTTACTGTGAATTAATTTCCACCGTATAGATCAATCGCTTAATTTCATCAAGGGTCACCATTGCTTCTTCATCAATGATCACAATCAACAAGTGTAATTGTGCCCATTTAATGAATTTTGGCGACTTGCTATCTGAAACACAATTCTGTATGACCAAGGACACTGTTCGCATCTGAATCTGTCTTATACTTAGGATTTTTCCAAGTTTTTCATCAAGATAGAAATAATGCGAGTTTCAAGAGAGTAGTTGACTGCAGATAGTTATACTATTCTCTCTTGTGTTTCCCGTTTATAGAGTGATTCAGATATCTGAGTTCCTGTCTCAGAGATCTTAAGCTATCTTTTTGCTCTTTAGCCTTTTTGACTTCTGGATACCCGTTCCAGATTTCTCTTTTCTCTTCTCTGGATACCCGTTCCAGATACCTCTTCTCTGGATGCCCGTTCCAGATACCTGAACTCTTTTCAGTTCATTGGTAGTTCCATTAGTCCAAGACTATGTCTTAAGGCTAAGAATCTACTTTCTTGTAGTGGCTTAGTGAAGATATCTGCAAGTTGGTCTTCAATGCCAATCTTGAGTATCTCTATATTGCCCTATTCAACATGGTCTCTGATGAAGTGATGTCTAACATCAATGTGCTTTGTTCTGGCATGAAATTTAGGATTCTGTGTAATCGCAATAGCACTTGTGTTGTCACAGAAAATGGGAGTTTTCTTCTCATCGAGTCCATAGTCTTTAAGTTGTTGTTGTATCCACAGAATTTGTGTTGCACAACAACCAGCAGCAATTTCAGCCTTTGTGGTAGAAGTTGCAATTGAGTTTTGCTTCTTGCTAAACCATGAGATAAGTCTAGTACCCAGAAACTGACAAGTTCCTGAGGTGCTTTTCCTATCAAGCAGTGATCCAAAGATAATCGTCTGAGTACCCAGCTAAACTCAATCCACTTTCTTTAGGATACCACAATCCTACATCTACTGTACCCTTTACATACCTTAATATTTTCATAGCAATGTTGTAGTGTGTTTGCATAGGATTTGTCTGAAATCTAGCACATACTCCAACGGCATATTGAATATCAGGTCTACTTGCAGTGAGGTAAAGTAGTGAACCTATTAATTTCCTATACTTATGTTCTTCAACACTCTTATCTGATTCAGTATAGGTCATTTTGGTTCCAATGCTCATAGGTATCTTAGCATTCTTTTCAGAAGGCTTAAGATTGAATTTTGTGAGCATATCTTTTGCATACTTTGTTTGACTAATGAATATTCCATCATTGAGTTGCTTGACTTGCAATCCTAGGAAATAATTCATTTCTCCCATCATGCTCATCTCAAACTTGTTTTTCATGAGATTTGCAAAGTCATTACAAAGTTGCTTGTCCTTAGATCCAAACATGATGTCATCAACATATACTTGAACTAAGAGTAGTTTCCCGTCATGATTTAAAGTAAATAAAGTTTTATCAACTTCACCTTTCTTGAAACCACTTTCCAGAAGGTACTTGGCCAAAGTGTCATACCATGCTCTTGGAGCCTGTTTCAATCCATCTGAGCTTCAGTAGTTTATAGACCATTTTACTTTCTGAGGAAACTTCAAAGCCAGGTGGTTGCTCAACATAAACTTCTTCTGCAAGTTCACCGTTTAAGAATGCACTTTTGACATCCATCTGATAAACTTTGAAATCTTTATGAGCTGCAAAGGCTAGAAAGAGTCTTATTGCATCCAATCTGGCAACTGGTGCATATGACTCGTCAAAATCTAAGCCTTCAGTCTGGGTAAATCCCTTGGCAACCAGTCTTGCTTTGTTTCTGGTTATTTCACCAGATTCATTCATCTTGTTTCTGAAAATCCATTTAGTTCCAATCACAGATATTTCTTCTATAAATGGAACTAGTTTCCAGACTTTGTTTCTCTCAAATTGATCCAACTCTTCTTGCATTGCAGAGATCCAGTCTTGGTCTCCTAATGCTTCTTCTATATTTTTAGGTTCAATATTCGAGATGAAACATCCAAAGAGAGAGTTAGCATTTTCAGCTATTGCTCTCCTAGTCCTAACACCTTGATTAATTTGTCCAATTATATCCTTTGCAGGATGATCTTTGATCCATCTCATCATAGGTTTAGTGCTAGTAGGATCAATATCCAAGTGATCTGAATGTGAATCACTAAGATTTTGATTTGATACTTTTTCAGAATCTGAGATATCTGACATATGGGAAATGTCATGGATATCTGACACTTTTTCAGTGTTAGAGATATCTGGAACATGCATTTCAGCATTTTTATTTTCAGATACCTCTTCATGATGAAGGTTCTCAAGAACTGTTCCATTTCTCGAAAACTCATGGAATTCCTCATCATGTCTCGTGAGTCATCTTGTTGTTACTAGGCATTTCAAGCTTTTCTACGTCGAGTCATCCTCACTTTCCATAATGATGTTTCTCCTTCCGAGGATTCTTCTTTAGAATCCTCAAGAATAGTTCTTGAACCTTTACGAGAGTTCATCATTAGGAGGTGTTTTCTTATTTCCTTCATAGAATACAACATGAATTGATTCTTCAATTTTCTTTGTTCTTTTGTTGTAAACTCGTAGGCTTTGCTATTTGTGGAATAGCCAAGAAAACACCTTCATCCGCCTTTGGTTGAAATGTTCTCAGATAATCTTTCCCATTGTTTAGAACAAAACATCTACAACCAAATACTCTCAGATGTTTGATATTAGGGGGTCTACCAACCAAGATTTCATAGGGGGTCTTGTCATGGTGTTTGTTTATCAAACATCTATTCTGAGTGTAGCAAGCTGTGTTTACAGCTTCAACCCAATAAATTTCACTTATTTCAAAGGTCGCCTAGCATTGTCCTTGCAGCTTCTTTAAGGTTCTGTTTTCCTCGCAACACCATTTTGTTGAGGTGTTCTTACAGAGGAAAGTTGGTGTTGTATACCTTTACAGGTACAAAACTCCTTTATGTACTGGTTGACAAACTCAGTACCATGGTCTGTTCTGATTGCAGATACCTTGTCACTTTTCATGACTTCAAGCTTTTTCAGCAAGTTTGGTATCTCCACCCTGGCATCAGATTTGTGTTTCAGAAAGACAACCCAAGTGAATCTTGAGAAGTCATCTACAACAACCAGACCGTACTTCTTTCCTGCATAACTAGTTACAGATGATTCAAAAAGATCCATGTGTAAAAGTTGCAGTGGTCTAACACTAGAGTGTCTGATTTTGGACTTGAAAGAGATCTTGGATTGTTTCCCCATCTGATAGGCAGAACAGATACCATCCTTTCTGAAAGATGTTCTGAGAAGACCAACCACTAACTCTTTCTTGGCAAGTCTATTCAGAGTTTTGAAGTTCAAGTGACTCATTCTTTTGTGCCATAACTAGTGCTCTTCTGTGTGACCAGATTGACTCACCATGAGACATTCTTCAGTTGTGGCAGATGCCCAATCGGCAACATAAAGACTGCCTTTCCGCCGACCAACTAAGACTGTCTGCTTTGACTCATTGTCAATTAGTTTGCAGTATTTAGCTTTGAATTTTAAAGTAACCCTTGTCTGCAAACTGGCTCATGCTAAATAGATTATATTTCAAATCCTTAAGATGTAATACGTCAGTGATTGTTAAAGTCCCCAATTTGACGCGTTGCAAATCGAGAGAGGATTTAATTCTCCTCCAAAGAACTGATATCCGGTCTGTTGCAAGCTTTGTAATCAACCAGATTTGCTTTGTCTCCTGTCATGTGCTTTCCGCATCCACTATCAAATAGCCATTGTGCTTTAGTCCAGGAAGCATTCTGCACACAACAGGAAACAGGAGATTAGGTTCTCATATCTTTGATGGAACCGTCAGAATTAAAAGATCTTCCAGTAGGAATCCATTTTTGAATGAATTTCTTTGAAATAATCTTTTGTCTGACAGGAACGTAAGGAGGAATTCTATTTGAATGAATGTTATTATTAGTAAGAATTATTTTCTTCCTTGGTGTGTTCCTAGGTGCTCCATATGAAGCTTTCAGATACCTGTCAGGTTTCTGAGTTTGCTTTTCAGCAAACTTAGCTTTCCTTGCCAGATTTCTTGTAGCCCTGGCATTCAGATTTTCGGCTTGATTTAACTTCCACCGATAATTGCTTTGAGCAATTCTAGCTTCGACCATCGTTCTTGCTCGCTTGTACTCATGAGCAAGTTGTTTTCCGATGACTTTGTAGCCAATACTGCTTTGAGCACTTGAAGCTATCGAGATCTTTTCTCAGCACTTTGCTAGTCTGGTTGGTCCAATTTCTTTCCAGAAAAAGTGACATGGGAGAATTTGCCAGCTCCTGCAATTCTACCTTTTTGAGAGACATAGCACTGTGGGTGTTTACACTTTTCAGTGTTGTGTTTCTTTTCAGAGACGTGCCCAACAATTTTGTTTTTGACTTGTTTTTCCCACAAAGGTTTAGTCGAATCGCTTTCCTTTGTCAACAATCTTTGTCTTCTCACCGATACTATAGATTGCATGGGAACCGTCTTTGAGTACTTACAAATGTTCTTCTCTCCTTACTCTTATTCGAGTGATAGAACAACTGCCTTTTGTATTCATTCAAGTCCTTTCTTTTCTCAAGGATCTCTTAAGTAAGATTGTACTTGATGAAGAGTGTCACTAGCTTTGGCATAAGATTGAAATGATAATTCTTTCTTCTTGAGTTCCTTGTTCTCGTAAAGAAGATCTTCATATTTCTTTAGAATTCAGCCATTGCTTCTTTATGTGACTTTTCAGGTCTCGGATATCTCGAGCTTTGAGAGATGCATTTTCAGCATCCTTTCTCTCGAATACTTTAACTAATTGAGAATTTTCCTTTTCAAGAGAATTCTTTTTCTTCAAGGTTTTCGCTCTAGCTCGGATCATTAGAAATTCTCTTTCATAGATGTCAAGTTCTTTCTGAGATTTTCTAGATTTTTTATTTCCTCTTCATCACTTTCATAAGTATAACAGGAATTATGTGTTACCTCATTAGCCATGAGACAGTTTTCTATGTTGGAGATGTCTGGACCGTCAATTTCAGCAACTCCACACATTTCATTCTTCTTGAGGCCGAAGTCGATTATATCATGAGTAACTCCACATAATTCTGGTGATGGTAAGGTTGAGTCATCTGAATTGTCATCTTCAGAATCTGTCTCAACGTCTAGAGCATCTAGTTGAATTTGGATTTTCTTTCTTTCTTCAGTTAACAACGCTTTCTGGCTTCTTCTGAAGATTTTCCTATCTTTCTTGTCACCTGTCCTTAGTTTGTTGAGGGCAGGACAATCCTTCTTGAAGTGGCCAGGTTTCTGACAATAGAAATAGATATCGTTTCCAATTTCTGCTTCCTCAGTACATGATGCTTTCTGAGCTGGCTTGTTCAGCGAGCTTTGCATATTTTTGTACTGGTGATAGTTTGAGCCTAGATGCTTCTTCAGCTTCTCTTTGGCTTTCCTTCTTTCAATTTCTCGACTGATATATTTGCTCATTTGCTTTGCAGCAAGAGCATCCTCGCTTTCTTCCTTGCTTTTCTTGTTTGAAGTTCCTTGAGTAACTAGAGCAACATTCTGCAACTTTTCAGTTGTTTGTTCTCTTTGAGTTGTCTCATAATCAACAGTAGCAAGATGAGAGAAAAGTTCCACTGGAGTGATATTTGGCATTCCTTGGTTAAAATAAAAAAATTTGGTATGCTCCCAGTTGTGGTTAAGACTTCTGACAATAGTCTTAATCTTTTCTGACTGGGAGTATCTGTTGCTTTCCCCAAGAGCTGCCATATCACTCATGAGAGTGGTAAATCTGAAATCAAGTTCTTCCAGTTTCATGGGTCCTTGTTTGAAATTTTGAAATTTCAACTTGAGAACTTCGAACTTGTTTTCTTTGGTTTTCGCCCGCACAGATTTCTTCAATCGGTTGCCAGCAACTTTCGCTTTTAAGCTCTACGCTTAATCTTGTATGTGCTCCGGTGTCGATCTGATGATGATATTACGAGCTTGACCATCCAGACGATTTCTCTTGGCATCTTCCGATGTCCAGAGTTCTCTGGGCTTTGGTTCGTAAATAACTTGACTAGTAGATCTCCCACTTGTTGACGCATCGGTTTGTGAAGATCCTTCGCTTTGATCTCTGTCTCTACCATTAGAAACCTCCATGACTTGTTTGAGTTGTTGAATGACTATTGGGCCATTCTTTATCACTTCGATCATTTCGTCACTTATGGCTTCAAGGTAGAGCATCATGTTATTTTTCCATTTCTCGTAATTCTCTGGTTTGAGAATGGGTGCATCACTCAAAGACATACCTGCACACTTAACACACAAATTAAATAGTCCTCGAAAATGGACAAAGTTCCTTCACCTATCTGGGGATCTAGGTTCAGTGCAGAAGGCTTGTGAACCTCCTGCTCTGATACCACTTGTTGGTCCAAATAACGAAAAGTAAAAGACTAGAGGGGGGTGAATAGTCTTTTAAAACTTTTGTTGATAAAAACTATTTCTCAGATATCTGAATAGATATCTGATACTTAGAATCAGAGCGCGGAAGACTTAATAAAGATAAGTGCAGAAACAGTTAAAGTGTGTGTGTGTGTTGCTGAAATGTAAATACAGAAAGGTAAATAACACAGCAAGTATAGTGGTATCTGGAGGTGGCGTAATCCTCCAACTAATCCATTTCGGTCTACCAGAGACCTAGAATTCACTAGAACAGATAATTGAGTTCACCTTACAATAATCCTATTATAAGATTCTTAACAATTGGTTCCCAACCAAATGTTCCCCCTGAGTTGTTCCCCGGCTTTCACAGCCAAGTACTTCCTGTACTCAGAAACCTTTGAGTTATTCCCTAGCTTCCCAAGCTAAGTACTTCCTATACTCAATAACCTTGGAGTTATTCCTTAGTTTCCCAAATCAAGTACTTCCTATACTCAAGAACCTTGGAGTTATTCCCGATTTTTCAAACTAAGTACTTCCTGACTACGCCAGTTATGGTGTTGGTTTTGGTTTGAGTTGTCAGATGAGCTTCTTTAATAACTTATTCAGTTATTCAGATAGCTCTGTGAATCAAGTTACTTAATACACTTTACAGCGTATGGTATCTTGTTCGATTTTACTGACCCAAGTCTTATGATATCTGTTCAAGGGAATGAATCTCAGATAGTTGATCTTTCGATTCAACTCTTTCACCGATAGCTTTGCTTGTTTAGGATCAGGACACTTAGAACTTCAGTGTTACTCAAGATCAAAAGCTTTGGTCGCAACAGAAAGCTTTGAGGATAAGTAAGTTGCTTTGAGAGAGTAAGATGTTTAGCTTTTTTATGCAGTTCAAGGTGTGTGTTCTCAAGCAGTCTAAGTGTTGATATTTATAGATGAATTTGAGTACCGTTTGAATAGTATCCGTTAGGCTCAAATTCAAACTATTGATATCTGTGTATAATCTTTATGAGTTTTGTCTTCTTCTTGAAGTCGCTGCTTTTATTCAGACATCTCTGTCCGTGCATTAAATGCATTGTACTATACTTTTTGTCCTGTAGTGCCAACGGAACTATGCTTTGTATCAGATACTAGTGTTATCTAATTCTTTGCACGTTCTTATCTTCAATCTTCAGATACCACTTATTTATTGAAACAACTTTGTTTGCAATATATATTTCTTTTTCAGAAATGTGGTTAATGCTCAAGGTATCTGAGAATAGATATCTGTGGACACTTTCCTTGTTTTCAGATAGGTCTTTTATTTCTCAGATATCTCTTGTGACACAGTTTGTTTGAAACTATTCGTGTCTTCAAGATATCTGGCTAAGGTATCTGAACAACAGTTTCAGTAATCTTGTGCAGTTTCTTCAAGTCTTCAATGTCGTTGAGCTTGTTCTGCTTGGATGTCTTCTTCTTGGTCTTCTCTTCATAAAATAAAAATTACATTTTGAGACCTAACATCCTATACAAGATTAGCTAGACTATCATACTTAGTGGGTTTCCTCTTTTACAATGTTCAAGTGAACCAAGAGTACTAATCACCTTTCTGAGACTAAGATAAGTCATCATGTTGCTGATCAAAACTAAACAGATATTCTTTGCAAAATATCTAACAAAATTTTCCTAACAAATTTCTCAAGAAATTTCCCAACAAGATATAACATATGATATCTTGATGAGGGAGATCAGTGCAAAAAGGTCAACATTTCTCGATGAGGAGGTTTTTGTTCCGAAGTTGAAAGGCCAACCAGTTTCTGGAGGTGAGATCATATTGCTTGACGATATCGTTACCGTTCGATCTTTCGTGCAGGAATACGTTAACGACGGGAGAGATACAATTCCTATTGATCTTGTCATGGAGCCTTTGGAAGAAATTTAGAATCATGAAAAGAACCAAGTACATTCAAGATTACAATTTCAATTAGACTATAGACTTATCTACTTTAATCTGTTTTTAATAGATTTTTTACACAAAGGCCATGGATCCTTTTGCACTTTGAAATTTGTTTGATGTTCATATCATTTACATTTTGGACACACATAATTTTTTCAATCTTTCCTGCTAATAATGAAATGTGTTGGGCAAGTGTTTTAAGACTTGTTTGACATTGATGATGAACTGTTTGTGAATTTGTTGTTGTGACAATAAATGAGATGTTGTGCGGAAAATCAAATACTAAGATACTTGTTATTCTAATGCTTTTGCAATAACCCATATAACATGCAGAAAACTGGTTGGCAATGGACATGTCCCTCTACCGATGCGGCAATAGATCAGGCGCCGTGTGGCAACTCAAATGCCAATATACTCCAATGATTTGGCAATAAACTGATTGCTGCACGGCATCTAGTATCCAGTGAGTCTATTAATGCCTACTGCTGCGGCAATCAATGAGATACCGTGCGGCAACATGAACAGAAAAGGTGCTGAATTCCAACCTATGCAATATATTTCATTCTAATGCCTTGCAATAAATCATATGTCGTGCTAGAAAATAAGACAGCATAAATTCCAACTACAAATAGCCGACAAAACTCAAGAATGGATAACCAAAGTTGCATTACAATTCCATCTTATCATCGAATTCACCAAAATAAGACGGCATAAATTCCAACTACAAATAGCCGACAAAAATCAAGAATGGATAACCAAAGTTGCATTACAATTCCATCCTATCATCGAATTCACCAAAATAAGACAGCATAAATTCCAACTACAAATAGCCGATAAGTGCGTTCAATCCGAATCAATCACTTTCCTATCAATGCTATGAAATTCATCAACATCGGAAGCATCATCGGAATCATCAGAAGTTTTAAGCCTAAAACTGGGCAATCCGACTTCACTAAATTTGACTCGAGACCCTCCTACTCTAACTATGTCGGCATCTGAGATATCCGAGAGTGCAACGTAGAAGTCTATCACGGTCTTCCGATGGTACTCCTTTGGAGTAGCAAAGAGTTTACCCCAATTGTGCATCTTACAAGCTTCATCCAGAAAGGGGTAGCTGTTTGGTTCTATAGTGACGCCCCTTTCAAGCCATACGGTCCTGTTACCCAGCAGGTGTCTTCGTTTCGCGGACACCAACGTCAACTCATTGGTTGTTGGGTGTTTCTTTGTATTGGTTGCTTGCTTAGTTGATGCATGAGCATGCTTTCGTTTAGGTGCCATCGACACAAATGACCTGAAATAAAAAAAAAAAAAACAAGTTAACTGATTAGTGTCGATAGTTGAATACAACAATAGCTTAAAGAAGCAACAACTCCTAGAAAGAAATAATATTAAAGAGACCCCTGCTGCTTTGAATCATAGTCATGGAAAAGTCCATCCATAAATTCAGAAATGGAATTTATGTGCACACTATCATTTAGTAATAGTCAGAAACAAAAACCCATGCCAAAAGCCAAAATAGTCATGGACCAGAGACTTTGGAACCCGTCATTACCACTAAACCCATCTCAATCAGGACTGATGCAGCAGTAGCATCATCTGGAGCATAATAAATTCAACAACATTGATTCCAGAAAACTGAGCTACCTATTCTTTACTATTCTCCCTAAGCTAATTACCGAGTAGAATACAAAGACCAAGTGTGAAACTAGGTACCTTTTTTAGCTCAACCATGCCAACAACCAGAGCAGTCACGCCTGGAAAACCACAAGCCTGTACTAGGTACCTTTTCCCTAAGCTTTTCATTTATAATTATCTACTTGATTAGACTGAATGAGGTATCATGGTTGGGAGGCCTATGTCTAATTCAAGATGGAGATTTCTTTCCAAAAACTTGTTTTCATGATCCACCAAATTCAAATTTATATGCACACCATCATTAATTGGGGAAAATTTTTAAGGTTCTTGGATGTTAAAATTGGAGGAAAAAATTTCCAATACTTGCGGAGCCTAAAGACGGAATCGATTCAATTAAGAGCAAGACATATTTCAGGGACATCAATTCTGCTCGAGAAATAAATTTTGGGATACTCTAAATTTTTCAAAGAGCTGGAAACTAAAACGAAATTAAAATTTGAAAAAGAGACGAGTGAAATCTCTTACCTTTGAGAACGCGACGTGCCGAGGAACACGAAGTAGAGAAGCGGCGCCGATAGAGACGTCGGAGAACAGGCGGAGAACGAAGTCGGGGAGAAAGAAGAAGAAGACGCAGACGGAGGAAGAAGAAGAAGACGCAGACGGAGGAAGAAGAAGCGATGATGATGAAAGGGTTTACTAAAAGGGTATATTTGGAAGTTTAAATATAAATGAAAATTTATTTATTAGTAATAGTTAAATTTGAATAGGGGTATAATTGTACATTCATATTTAACAATTAAAATATAATTATGATAATATAATTTGTGAGATCGTACATATTGATCATCTAACGGTGACCTGTATTCAGGTCGGTACGAAGCCGACCTGAGAATAGAATAGCCCAACTATTTAACATACAACTTTAATGTAAAGTTTTTAATAGACCTTTAGCAGAGTTTTATTTTTGATACAAATCGGAGTTCAATAGAGTTTTTAATTGATGGCAAACATGATCCGGACTTCAACAAACCTTTAGTTGTATGCTAAACAGCCTCGTACTAAGAATATTAGTGTTAGACATACACATACAAAATGTCATAAAATGTTCACTTATAATATTTTTTAAAACATTACTTACATATGTAAAAACGTTAGTCCGTCCCTCAAACTAATACAAATCCCTTTCAAAACTTCATGTTGATTTCAGAGAAAATATAAAAAAAAATTAAGAATTTTCAAAAAATTGTTTTAGGGAAAATAAAGTTTACTTTAATTTGCGTACAAATTGTTGTGGGAGACTGTTGCCATTTACTTGCTACTAGACCGTAAGACCGAGGACATATTAGAAAAAAAAACATGTTGATGATATTAATCAAATGATACATTTCTTAATTTAGGGAAAATTATAAAGTTGTCAATAATATCTATAACGATAGGCGCCTTTTTTTCTATTTTCTATTTTTCAACTGGATGGTATATCGTGTTGGGCGTGTCCAGATACTATCCAATATCGGCCTTTGAGTCGTGAGGGTTGATGGATGCGTATACCAAACCAACACACACAAAAGTGCGGACTTCGGTAAAACAGACACTATCGGTGTATTTTTATGAATTGACGGTGGTTCTCATATAAGCTATTGGGGTTTAGGATGGATGGGCGGTATTGATACATGAAGAAGAGTGTTGACTCTTTTGAATTCTTGTTGGAGGTGTTTTGGTTAAGAATGTTTGATGTAAACCTTTGGAGGTTATCTAGTTGTATTGGTTTGGACTTTGGTTGTGATTTCGGTCAATTGACCATGTAATTACGTTTCTTGAGCATCTCTTATGCTCTTCATGACTCTCTTAATTAATATAATCTTTTTTGCTGCTTCAAAAAAAAAAAAAAATGGACAGTATATCAGAGGGAGACTTGGCTCTATTTCAGTGAGGAGAAATATATTATAAAAGAATTTGGAAGATTTTTTCAATATTACCTAACTAGAAGTATCGATCAAATAGTGGAAAAATGTCCAGTATTTTATTGTATTTTTGTCCTCCTAGAAATTTCCGTAAATGGAAAATAATATTAGGGGTTGATGATAATCCATCCAAGTGGACTGGAGCTTGAGGTGAAAAAGAAGGAAAGTGCAAGTTTTGAGCTTATATTTAACTATTATTATTATATTATATTATTTATTTATGAGTAAATTTTATTTACTGATAAACCTTTTGTGAAGTTACAACCTTTTTTTTTTTACTTATTTAATTTTTTGATAATACTGTAAATAAATTATATACAACATTGATGATAAAAAAAACAAAAGAAAATTTATGAAATAGATTGCTTGTATAAGAAGAAACATGTAATTACATTATTTTGATGAGAACAAGTATGAATTTGCAACTATGGCCACGTACAATTATGTCTCTCTTTCAATATTATATACGATTAATTTTTCTGATTATATTTGTTCTCATCAAAATAATGTAATTACATGTTTCTTCTTATACAAGCAATCTATTTTATACTTTTTCTTTTGTTTTTTTTATCATCAAGGACGTTGTACATAATTTATTTCTGGTGAACTGAAAAGGTTTTGGTAGTTGGTGTAATTTATCATCAATGTTTTGGTGTTGATTGGAAAAAAAACTTAACCTTTGTGTAGACTCAAAGTGTTGACTAACGTTTTAGTGTCGAGTGAGAAAAAAAAAAGGTTGTGGTGTAACTTCAAAGTGACCAAAAAGGTTCTAGCGTAAAATAAAATTTATTCTTTATTTATTTATATATTTCTTGTCATTTTTGGTTCCCTCTTCTTTATCGTCACGTAAATTCCCACCGGTCAGCTTGCTTAATATCGATGTGGCGCCTGGATAACTGTTAGCCACGTAAGGCTCTACCTTTTCATACCTTCTTTTCTTTCTTTTCTTCTTGGTTAATTAATTTATCTCCAAAATACTAACAATAATCTCATCATTTTTGCATTAATCATCATAAGTTATTATTAAGGACTCTACTCTAAATCCTTGTACGTAATCTATGCAGAGAAGATACTGTATGTGGATATCGTACTTATCTTAAGTAACTAAACCACCTAGTTAGCAGGTAAGATGCTTTACATGTGTAACACGACTTGAGTCGATGGTGGACAAGAATTAATACTTCATGGGACCAAATTGTACAATGTGATATTATTTTGGAAGTTTGGAGTTTCTAAATTGTTTATTAAATATTACATATAAATTGTTTTTTAAATTTTAGGGGTGAACGCACTACTGTGCACCGATGAATACAAGCCATAGATTATCCCAACTCATCAATTTTTTATTGTGGAAAAGACGTGGGATGTGAAGTTGAGTTAGAGCAGAATATCACATAGCATTCTACTACAAGTAGCTAGCCTTGCTTTCAAGAATTTTGTTAATGTCCTGTAGCCCATGCAACCAGTTATAGTTCTAGTTGTACCTCTTGAAGTAAATAAATCTAATTAAGCTGATTTTCATAACATTCATTTAATTAGTCTAAGGGAACGAGAGAAGAAATCAAATAGCAAAAAATATTGTTTTCCACCATTCATTATTATCCTTTAGAAAATTATGGATTTTGTTTTGAAAATCTTTTATCATATATCTCTCCTCAGAATGAGGAAATTTATTTTCAAGTTAACAAACCAAGTTTATTTTCCATTAAAATTATGTAGTTAAATTAGAGAAAATAAAGCAAGCAAAATTTGGGCATTGTATTTTGACAATGACAAGTGAGAAGTTGTAGGAGGCACATCGCATACTGAGGGAGGATGGGAGATTGAGTTTGAGAAAATGTGTGTGGCCCTATAAATGACAACAAACCAAGTAACCAACCAAGCAAACACAAAACACAAGACGTCACAGAGTGACAGACATTAGCACGTTTCGTTAGGATACACACATACAGGTAGTGCTAATCACTCAATGCCATCAACAAGAAGAATGGAGAAAGGTGATTGTGAGGAAATGGAGCTGCCTGTAAATATCACGGATGCAAAGCTTGTTGATGGAGAATATTGGGAGTAGTAGCAGCAGCGTGATTTCGCTTGGGATTGGTGACCCCACTGCTTATTCATGCTTCTCTGCAACAAGTGCTTCTGAACAAGCTGTTGTTCATGCTCATAGCGGATCGGATAATGGATAAATTCGTCCGGATATGAATAACTTCGCGGATATTCATTATCCGTGAATTTAAAAAAAAAAAAAAAAAACATGTGTTTCAACATTAATTGGACAAAAAAATGACCAAAACCAAAATGATAGAAAATCAGCAACGAACAACGTAGATTCAAATATTCAAAATACACATCAAAAATTCAAAAACCAGACGTCCAAATTTAAATGCATACTTCATAGTTCATACTCCAAGACTCCAAGTCAAATATCCATAGACCATAGTCCATAATACATTACGCATCAATCAAACGTCCAAATTTAAATACAAATATACGAAAAGTAAATAAAACTCCAAGTCTCTAGCAATTCCACTTTGCAAATATTGTATTCTGTCTATATATATTTATTATATAAAATATATTTAAAAAAACTAAGCGGATATTCGTGGATATCCAACGGATTTATCCAATCCGATCCGCTCGTAACGGATGAGGGAAAGTTGTATCCGTTGGCCAACGGATCGGATCGATCCGATCCGTATGAGCAGCCCTACTAAACAGTGTGCTATTTCTGGATTTCAATCCAAACTGCTCTCTTTATTACTAGTGTTTATCTACGACCTTATCAAATTTAGATTTCATATACATGTGATATATTAATTTCACCTCTTTATATTCATTCATTTATATAAATTATTCAATACTCTCGACAGCGGTTTTAACCTACTGGAGTAGAGTGTAAATTTATATAGGTTGTAATTTGTCTTCGTAGAAACTCAAATCAAATTCATGTCCGGACGTCGTGAGTTAGAAATATGTGAAATATAGTAATTTATATCACTCCATATGTACTAGATCAAATATCACATTTTGACTTTTTACTGTGAATACATTTCAATTTTGACTATGATTTAATTTCAAACCGTAAATATAAAATGTTCAATTAATTATATAATAAAATTTTTGAAAGTAAAGTTTCATTATATAATTTAATTGAACATTTTAAATTTAATATATAAGATTAAATCTTAGTTAAAGTTGAAATTTATTGACTTCGAAAAGTCAAAATGGACCTTTTGATTTGGGGAGGGAGTAATTTGCAAGTCCGAGCCCTACTATGTGCTGCCTTTAGAAATCTCGAAACAAGATATTTCGATCTTCTTCCAGATATAGGCTGGGAGGTCGACCTCACTGCGGTGGAAAAGTTGGCTGATCATAACACTGTTGCAATGGTAATCATAAACCCCGGGAATCCTTGTGGAAATATGTATTCATACCAGCATCTACGAAGATTGCTGAAACAGCAAAGAGGCTTGGAATCGTTGTAATTGCTGATGATGTTTATGGACATCTTGCTTTTGGTACTAATCCCTTTGTTCCTATGGGAGTTTTTGGATCAATGGCATTCATGGTAAGTGTGTTAAGAGTTTTGCAAGTCTAACATGAAAGCTAATTGCGCTAATTGGTTGTGTCTGTCATATGTTTGCCAATGTAGGTTAAACTGGATGTCTCCCTGCTAAAAGCAACAATGTTAAACGCAACACGTTTTCGACTAAACGCAACACAAATATTTTGTAACTTGACGGAAATGCCCTTAGCTAAAAAACAAATTTATGAAATACGAAAAAATTAAAAAAACTCGTATATGCAAACACGAAAACATTATGCGAACATGTACGGATACTAAATAACAACAGTAAACACAAATCGGAAAAAATTTCGAAATTTTTTTTTCTCCGAAAAATATTTCGGTTATAAAAATATTTACAAAAATCTTGAAGTAATTTCGAAAAAAAAAATTTAAAAAAAATGAAATTTATGAAATGGCCGGTTTTAAAACCGGCCAGTTCATTAATCTGGGTTTTTTTTAATTTTATTATTTTATTTTTTTTACAAATTGGAAATATTTTGGAAAATTAAAAAAATAATAGAAAATCGGATTTGGCCGGTTTTAAAACCGGCCACTTCACGGTTTTAATTGGTTTTTTTATTTTTTTAATTTTGGAAATTGATTCTGTTTTTTTTTTATTTTCCTTTGTGCAAATTGATTTATATAATTATTTATTTGTTTTTGCTAATTTAAATTTGCAATCGGGTTTGAAATTTGAACAAGGATACAAACTTGAATAGAAAAATATTACATCGATAACTTCATCAAAAGTAATACAATACGACTAGAATATCAAATAACATACTAATATGATGTGACCGGAAAGACTAGATACTTAATTTGAAATTAAATCTTGCAAGTGTTCGCAAACTTGATCAACAACCGTTAATATGTCTTGCATCTGCATATATTGCTTGTTTAGTGGAGTGATGCGTCCGAGCATTGCAGCAACCAATCGTAGCCTCTACAAATAAAAATGAAATAGAAATAAGGATTTTGATAATACGAGCAAACATCGTGTATGTATATATATATTGAATGTATATGAAACATACCACGCTTGGATCCATACTGGCCGGTTGGAATTGTTGAGTTGGATTAAATGATTGGGGCGGGGTCACTTGGATATGCGTACGTTGTCGAAACAAGTTTAGGTACGCCGGAATTGTTTTGTGACCAAATTGCACTCGAAGAGCTTGTTGATCGAAATTACATCGATAGTTCATGAAGTCTTCGAATGAGTCCCGAACTGAATGAGAACATCGGTAGAGTGATGGTTGTGGTGTCCTCTGTACAAGCAATGGTTTTATCAGTTCCTTAGGAATGTACTGGGGGTATCCGAACTGCCGCATAACATGGTTTGGCATGTAAGCCTCCGTAACCTTCAGACGATGAATAATTCCCCTATATTGTGATATGGGGACTGCCTCATCTGCCATTGTTCCGAATGGTGTCACTTGGATATGCGTACGTTGTCGAAACCAGTTTAGGTACGCCGGAATTGTTTTGTGACCAAATTGCACTCGAAGAGCTTGTTGATCGAAATTACATCGATAGTTCATGAAGTCTTCGAATGAGTCCCGAACTGAATGAGAACATCGGTAGAGTGATGGTTGTGGTGTCCTCTGTACAAGCAATGGTTTTATCAGTTCCTTAGGAATGTACTGGGGGTATCCGAACTGCCGCATAACATGGTTTGGCATGTAAGCCTCCGTAACCTTCAGACGATGAATAATTCCCCTATATTGTGATATGGGGACTGCCTCATCTGCCATTGTTCCGAATGGTGTCACTTGGATATCGTCGTTGTCGAAACCGGTTTAGATGCCGAATTGTTTTGTGACCAAATTGCACTCGAAGAGCTTGTTGATCGAAATTACATCGATAGTTCATGAAGTCTTCGAATGAGTCCCGAACTGAATGAGAACATCGGTAGAGTGATGGTTGTGGTGTCCTCTGTACAAGAAATGGTTTTATCAGTTCCTTAGGAATGTACTGGGGGTATCCGAACTGCCGCATAACATGGTTTGGCATGTAAGCCTCCGTAACCTTCAGACGATGAATAATTCCCCTATATTGTGATATGGGGACTGCCTCATCTGCCATTGTTCCGAATGGTGTCCAATTCACCTATTACATGAGAGGCAAGTAACATAAGTGTATAATTAAAAAAAATTTGAAAGAAGAGTAAAACTTAATATAGACCCCTCTATGTGTTTTATTGAATGTCATACTTCATTTGGTTTAACATTGTCCAATGGAGTTCTGTACATAAGATGTATAGAAGCTTCATCGTCGGTTCCCAAGTTCCATCTCTGAAGATGTGGAAAATACTGGTATATCCACGCCTGAAATAATTTAAGACTTGATTGAAATGATCTTTTCTAAAGTTATGTAAAAATTGTATATATATAATATAGAGGGGGCGAACCTGCAGAAGTGAAAGACAGCCATCTATCAGTTTGCAATTGATACGTGTTGCAATTCTCAACCTGCATCTTGATTTGCAAGTGCGTGCAGCCCCATG
Source organism: Plantago major (assembly GCA_026545765.1). NCBI lineage: Eukaryota > Viridiplantae > Streptophyta > Magnoliopsida > Lamiales > Plantaginaceae > Plantago > Plantago major. Next base: position 60,045,251 of record CM048841.1, read on the forward strand.
CGTACGAGTCAACCTCATTCAGGTTAACGAGGAACTGTAGAAACCCGACAGGCACTCGATGACCAGATTTGTCGACAAATAGAGATGTGCCTAACAACCACAACAAGTACATGATAGTGTGTGATTCCGATGATAGAGTTTGTGCTTTTAAAGTTGCCTCAATGGTGCTACGCTTGAAACCAGCACTTTTAAAGTTGGATTTCACTGCGACTTCAGTCATTTGCATATGAGTTGCTAATGCCACCTTAAGTGCTTCTGGTGCGGCTGTTGGTCCAGATAACGACAAAGTAAAAGACTAGGGGGGGGGGGTGAATAGTCTTTTAAAACTTTTGTCGATAAAAACTATTTCTCAGATATCTGATACTTAGATTCAGAGCGCGGAAGACTTAAGATAGATAAGTGCAGAAACAGTTAAAGTGTGTGTGTGTGTTACTGAAATGTAAGTACAAAAAAGTAAATAACACAGCAAGTATAGTGGTATCTGGAGGTGGCGTAATCCTCCAACTAATCCACTTCGGTCTTCCAAAGACCTAGAATTCACTAGAATAGATAATTGAGGTCACCTTACAAAAATCCTATTCTAAGATTCCTTAAACAAATGGTTCCCAACCAAATGTTCCCCCTGAGTTGTTCCCCGGCTTTCACAGCCAAGTACTTCCTGTACTCATAAACCTTTTTGAGCTATTCCCTAGCTTCCCAAGCTAAGTACTTCCTGTGCTCAATAACCTTGGAGTTATTCCTTAGTTTCTCAAACTAAGTACTTCCTGTACTCCACGCCAGTGATGGTGTTGGTTTTGGTTTGAGTTGTCAGATGAGCTTCTTTAATAACTTTTCAGTTAATCAGATAGCTCTGTGAATCAAGTATACTTAATACACTTTTCAATGTATGGTATCTTGTTCTTTTCTCGACCAAGTCTTAGATAAATGCTCTAGAGAATGAATCTCAGATACTTGATCTTTCAATTCAACTCTTTCACAGATAGCAGTGCTTGTTTAGGATCAGGACACTTAGAACTTTAGTGCTACTTAAGATCAGGAGCTTTGGTCGCAACAGAAAGCTTTGAGGATAAGTAGTTTGCTTGAGAGAATGGTGTTCAGTAAGTTCTTCAGGTTGTGTGTGTTCTCAAGCTGTCTAAGTGTTGATATTTATAGATGAATTTGAGTGCTGTTTGAATAGTATCCGTTAGGCTTAAATCAAATTCAAACTATTGATATCTGTGTATAGTACTGTAGCAGGTTTGTCTTCTTCTTCAGAAGCTACCGTTGCTTTTGTTCAGACATCTCTGTCCGTGCATTTAATGCACTGTACTATACTTTTGTCCTGTAGTGCCAACGGAACCATGCTTTGTATCAGAGACTAGTATTATCTGATTCTTTGCACGTCCTTATCTTCAATCTTCAGATACCACTTTATTGAAACAACTTTGTTGCAATATATTTCTTTTTCAGAAATGTGGTTAAAGCTCAAGGTATCTGAGAGTAGATATCTGTGGGCACTTTCCTGGTTTTCAGAAACCTTCCAGTTCTCAGATATCTCTTGTGACATAGCTTGTTTAAAACTATTCGTGTCTTCAAGATATCTGGCCAAGGTATCTGTAAAACTGTTTCAGTAATCTTGTGCAGTCTTCAAATCTTCAATGTCGTTGAACTTGTTCTGCTTGGATGTCTTCTTCTTGGTCTTCTCTTCATAAAATAAAAATTACATTTTGAGACCTAACATCCTATACAAGATTAGCTAGACTATCATACTTAGTGGGTTTCCACTTTTACAATGTTCAAGTGAACCAAGAGTACTAATCACCTTTCTGAGACTAAGATAAGTCATCATGTTGCTGATCAAAACCTAAACAGATATTCCTAACAAATTTCCCCCTTTTTGATCAGTCAATGATGACTATCTGTCTATTACAAATCTGGATGAGTGAACAATCCAACACTTAATCATTTCTTAAGATTTTTCAATTCATTCAATTAAGTGAAGAAAGTAAACATCAACCAAATCACAAGGTGTGATATTTGCTGACAAGTTATCTTTTATAGAATACTATCTGAGAGTAAGTTCTTCAGATAAGTTACAAAGAAAGATTACAGATAACTTCAATACATAAAACAAGTTTAGCTCAGTCAGCAAAAATACAACAAAAATACATAGTAAATTAGCACAACAGGAGTAGCCAAGCTCCAAGTAAACATCCTAATAGACTAGTCTTCAAGTCTTCAACTCTTCAAGTCTTCAACAGTAGTTCTATGGATCAGTCTGCAAATTTCCTATCTCCAAACCTTTTGATGTCATCAGAATAATCATAAAGAAGTGTTCTGACGAGCATCTCAGTGTCTCTGGCAAATCCACAGACCTCTTTGTAGGTTTTGGTAGGATTTTTCTTGACAAAATGTTTGACCCACAGATACTTTCACTACAAGAATCCATCCGTCGCCCCTGTAGCGACGGATCGCTACTTGGGGCGACGGATTCTATCCGTCGCCCCGTTTGGCGACGGATCGCTACTTGGGGCGACGGATTCTATCCGTCGCCCCGTTTGGCGACGGATAAAGGTTATCCGTCGCTCTGTAGCGACGGATAAAATTATCCGTCGCTACAGAGCGTTGACCAAAATAAAAAAAAAAAAATTTAGCGACGGATAGATTTATCCGTCGCTACAAGGCCGGAAAATTAAAAAAAAAAAAATTAGCGACGGATAGATCTAGATCTCCGTCGCTAAAAACCTAAAAAAAATATAATATATCTCCTCCACCACCTCCTTTTCTCCACTACTTCTCCTCTCCTCCTCCTCCCACCACCACCTTTCTCCTCCCACCACCACCATCCTCCACCACCACCATCTCCTCCCACCACCACCATCCTCCACCACCACCATCTCCTCCACCACCTTTCTCCTCCCACCACCACCATCCTCCACCACCACCATCCTCCTCCCACCACCACCATCCTCCACCACCACCATCTCCTCCACCACCACCACCACCACCTCTCTCCTCCCACCACCACCACCCTGCCACCACCACCATCTCCTCCACCACCTCCTTTCCTCCACCATCCTCCTCCACCACCATCTCCACCACCACCACCTCTCTACTCCCACCACCACCGCACCACCACCCTGCCACCACCACCATCTCCTCCACCACCATCTCCTCCACCACCACCCTGCCACCACCACCATCTCCTCCACCACCACCACCCTGCCACCACCACCATCTCCTCCACCACCACCACCACCCTTCCACCACCACCCCCCCCCACCACCACCACCACCACCCCCACCGCACCACCCCGGCCACCACCGCACCACCACTGCCGGAATTAATCCGTATACGAATATAAAAATTCGTATACGGATTTTATTTTTTTTTTTAAAAATGGGGCTGATAGATCTATCCGTCGCCCATAATCATTTTTTTTTTTAAAAGGTCAATCCGTCCAATCCGCGAATTGACGACGATTTTATCCGTCGCCACGGCTCCGGCGGATTTTCTATCCGTCGCCAGAGGCGGATAGGCTGCACCGACGGATCTATCCGTCGCCATGATTTTTTGTAGTGTTCCCACTTCCGTGCATGCTCTATTACGATATCCGAAAGCTTGAAGTATTCGTAGATAATCCTCGGATATCGATGTCACCTGTATTGATCTTGATTAGATAGAACGACTCATAGGGTTCCACAATGAGTCTTGCTCTTGTGCTGTTCTGTGATATTGATTCATGCACATCATCTGGCTTTCCATATGGACATTCATCAGAGAGGTCCTTTCTCATGGCTTCAGTTCTCTTGACAACTTCAAAATCCAACTAGGCTTTAATGTGATTGGTGTTGATCAAGGTTGTCTTATCTTTTCTCCATGCCATAAGTTGTTTATGGATTGGTTCTGGAAATCTTGAATTTACCAGTAGATGCTTAAGTTCCAGAATCCAATAGCCATTTTTATGATTGATGCACCAGTAGACAGAGGAATCATTGTCATTTTTCAAATATCTATTTTGGCTTCTTCTGGCCTGAGTGGAAGTTGACTTTTTCTTTGCTCAGCTCTCAGTCTGTTCCTTCTCTGTCTTGAATTCTCTTTGGGGTTGTTGCTTGAAGAACCACCCTGGATAGACTTGGTATTTCCAGAGGGTGTTTTAGCTGCTAGGGGCTTTGCAGCTATGGGCTCAGTTAGGCTTTCAATTTTTCTTTTTCTGTGAAGAGGAGCTTCATCTTCATCAGTTTCCTCATCATCATCAAGATTAGATATTGTGAGAGTTTTACAGCCTTCTTCATTGCCCATGGACTTGATTTGACCTTCTTCTTCTTCAGAAGATTCATCAATCTCTTTAACTTGTCTTCTCCTTGGAGCCTTGGTACTCCTTGGAGGTTTTTGTGCCATGGCCCTTGTTATCATTTTAGTTCCTTGATGGGTTTAAGGAAGCTACTATTTGCAAAGCGACTTGGCTTGAGGAGGGTTCATTGATTACGAGTGGTGGTGGGAAGTTTTCATGTTTCTTCTTCCTCTCGAAATGCACGACTCAGATTTCTTCTTGTTTTCTTCTCCTTCTTCCCATTCCCCCTGACTTTGAGGTCCAGATTTGTACACTCTTTCCCCCTTAGTCATTGTTGGCTGACTCAGTCTCATAAAAGAATCTGAGAGAGAGTTAAAATGCCCTTGTAAATAATTGTAGGCAGTGACCAACTTCTGAAGTTCGGCTTTGAGCTCCTGATTTTGCTTGATAAGTCCATTGTCCTTATCAGTGAGCTCTGCCAATGGGCCTAGGATGGAATCTGCTTTTCCAGCAGTGTAACTTACCTCTTGGAAAGCTTTTTCAGCTAAAGATGCATCATCATCCCTTATCATTCCCAGATCTTTCTGAGCAATGACTATGCTAGTTGTTCTCTGAGTGATGAGCTCAGTGAACTTTTTCATTTCAGAGGGGAAGGAGGCAATTACTTCCTTGTTCTGTGAAGACATCTCCTTTTTCAGATGAGCCAGTACTTGGTATCTGTTCATGTATTCATGGGAGTGGACATTTGGCAGTTTGCTGAAAGTTTCAGGAGCAATCAGTTTCCTTTTCAAGTGTGAAACAACTAGATGTTCATTGCGATGCTCTGCCAAAGTCTTGTCTTCTTCATCATCTGAGTAATCAGCCCAGTGATCTTCATCCTCGTGGACATTCTCATCGATTGTGTCGAGTCCAGCAACCATCTCAGAGATTGGTTTCTTCCCTTTTTGGGAGGAGGATGGTACTTCTTTTGAAGATGATGCAGCCTTAGCATCATGCTTAATTTCAGATACTTCTTCAGTATCGAGTTCTTTGGTGATGGCATTTACAGCATCCTGTAGCTCTTTAACCTCAGAGTAAGCAATCATCTCTTGCAGATATTGATCTTGTAGTTGGTCAAGCTTGTCTCTGGAAATAACTATCTGGTCTTCCAGTTGAAGGTGGAGCTGTTGTTCTTCTTCCAACAGGTGTCTGAGTTGAGCAGTTCTGGATTGAGTATTCAACAATTTCTGAGTGATTTCCTCAGAAGCCTCAACTACTTGTTCAGTAATAACCTTTTGTTGGGAAGATGGATGAGTTGACTTTTGAGGAGATGGAGATTTTTGTGCTTGCCTCTCAGTTTGCTTTTCAGCAGTTGAGGCATGATTTCTTTGTGAAATTCCTCCGGTCCCTGGTGCAGGGGCATCATCATCATCCTTTTTGTCTGTATCATCCTTTTGGTGATGGTCAGTGGGAGGTTCATCGAAGTCGTTTTCGTTTATCTCTTCCTCCTCATCATCTTCAGATACAAGATTGATCACTTCAGGAATAGTGATCTTCTGCCCATTAACCTCTTCTTGTTCAGAAGGTATAAATTGATGCAGTCCGGGGCTTGAATGCCATCTGTAATCTTGTCTGACCATCTGCCTGTTCAAAGGCTTGTATCAAACTGTGCGCCACTTCTCTAGAGAAATCCTTATGCAATAGAGTCGCAACTGTGTATTGTTCGGTAGGGAACATTGCATGGATATACGTCTCCAAGTCAAGAGCTCGTGCTCGTCTGGTTGGTTGATCTGTGATTCTCAATATTTCAGAGAGATCAGAGCACCTTAACCTTTGCCATTTCTTGAAGCATTGAATATGCTTTGGCAGGGTTTGAGCTTTGAAGAAGGGAAGTAGGTCCCTTTTCTCATCATTGGGAGCCTGCTTTGCACTTGTTTGAGCCTGAAAGAAAGAATTTTGAGTGAGCTTCAAAACTTTTGTAGATATCTGAGTAGAAGTGTAGTTTAGTTTCTGAGTTACCTGAGTATGGACATCAGGCTCAGAGACTTGTACTACTGAGACAAGTGGTGTCTCAGATATCTTGTTGTGAGGTGGAGACTTGGAAGTCTGGACCTCATCAACCTTTCTTTCTTGAACCTGAGAATTAAAATTATCACAATACTTAGGAAATTTTATCAAGAAAACTTTAAGTGACAAATCAGATATCTGAGAGGTCAATTACCTCCATGGGAGGCTCAGATACTTGTCTCTCAGAGACTTGTGCAGTCTCTGGAATCTTTTCTTGTGATGAAGGCCTTGATGCCTCATCAATTTCCATAGGTGCAGGGGATGTCGCAACTCATGTCCCTTGCACTTCTACTCGAGTGAGCCTGAGTAGAAAGTATTGAGTAATTTAGAATAAGTTTAAGATAACCAGGTGAAGAATGTTTATCTTGATTTTCATATATATATATATATATATATATATATATATATATATATATATATATATATATATATATATATGTATATATATATATATATATATGTATATATATATATATATATATACATATATATATATATATATATATATATATATATCTGTGTGTGTGTGTGTGTGTGTGTGTGTGTATGTGTATATGTGTATATACATATATATATATGTATATGTGTATATACATATATATATATATACATATACACATATATGTGTGTATATACATATATATATATATATGTGTGTACATATATATATACATATATATATATACATATATATATATATATATATATATATATATATATATACCTTCACATGAGAAGGCTCAATGATGTGTTCTTCAGAAACCTTGTCGGTTTCTGGGTTCTTTTCTGGCATTTCTGCCTTTTCTTCCTCTTTCTCAGTTGGAGCCTGTTAGAAACATTTACTTTAAATGATTAAGCACATAAACATATGACTGAAAAGTGTTATCTTAAGAATCAATTTATCACCTGTGGCACAGGCTCAGATTTCTTAAGAGGTGAGGTTGAGGGAACCTCCTTCTCAGTTTCTGAGGCAAGCTTTCCAGCTTCCTCTTGTTTCTGTGTTTCTAACTCAGCCTGTAACAAAGAAATTTTATAAGTAACAAGATACATATAAGCATAAAGTTTCACAAGATGAGAGTTAAACCATTCAGCTACCTGAGCATTATCAGGCTGATTGGTCTCTGGAACTTGTGACCTTTTTATACTTTGGTCTTCTTGTTCCAGTACAGCTTCTTTGTTTGAAGTTTTAGGTACTTCACACCTTTCCTGAGTGTGCAACTCAGTTGCCTCCCCTGGTTGATCATTCTGAGTAGATGTCTCAGTTTGATCCCTCTCATTGAGTTGGGGAACCTGCTCTTTTGCAGGATTTTCTTCAGCGTATTGTAATGCTGGTAATTCGAAATGGAGTTCATTTACCATTTCATCAACCACTTGTGGCTGTTGTGGTTGTGGTTGTTGTGGTTGTCTGGAAGCGGAAGATCGGTCAGTTGAGTGTTCTTCCAGATTTTTAGATGTGGCATTTTCATCAGCATCTGCCAGCACTAAATTACCACTCATCAGGGCTTCTTGAAGTTGTGCATAAGAGACTTTCCCTGATGAAGTATTTGCACCAACAACCTTCGCTATAGGTGCTTGTTCAGCAACCTGAGGTGTAGGTTCTTCTTCATATACCTTTTCACCAGTTACTATTTCAGTAACCTTAGCCCTCTTTGTTCTTTCTAGGACTTGAGAGATGACTAGTTTATCATCTTCATCGTCAGAGCTCTTATCAGCATTAGGAACTGATTGGTCCATTACTCCTGCGGTTTCTGTAGATAGGGCTTGGTGTTTTTCACCACTTTTGGCAGCATTTATGAGTTCATCAGCAAGGCTTTCTGTAATAGTCTTCACATTTCCGAAAGCACTTTCTCTTGCTAAGTCTACTTGTTCAGTAGTTGATAACTCTTTTCCAGCATTGCTGAGTTCATCTGCCTTTATCAGTTCATCGGAAATGGCTGCAGGTATTTGGGAATCGACAACCTCTTTGGGTGTGTCTTCTGTTTTGCCAGCAGACTTCTTTCTTGAAGTTCTGGGCTTCTTGGTCGCAGCTTTTTCTTCAGATACCTGTTCAGTCTTTCGCTTCTTAGAACCTTTCTGAGATCCAGCAACCTTTTTCATCATGTTCGTATACTCATATTTGTAGAGTAGGTTACTGTTGGTGATTTCAGCCGTCTATCTGAGCTCAATGCCAAGCTTTTCCAGCAAGTAGCATATCTTCAGACCATATCCTACTGTGGCCTTTGGCTCAGCTAGTCCTTTGGCGATCTTAGGCTCGAAGCATTGAATCTTCTTCACAAACTTCATGAAGGCGTATTTTCCCCAGTTAAAAGGGTTTTCCAGCCTTTTGTCTTGTTTATTCAGCAAGAACATCATGATCCATCGTTCTTGGCTTATCTAGTCAGCACCTCCTTGTAGAACATCAAAGCATCTGTGAAGAATGCAAGCCAATACATCCCAGTGAACCATCAGATGTCTGGTTCGGATGTCAGCAAGCTTGAACTCAGTGGGTGTATCTGATTTTTCAATATCACACACGTCACAGTACAATTGTTTAACACCTTCAAGGAGATCATCATCCTTGGTGTTTATTTCAAAATCCTTTCCAAGATTTTGAAACTCAAACAACTTACAGAAAGTTGTTAAGTCCAGAAGGATTTCCTTTCCTTGGACTGAGGTTTTGACAGAAACTATTGCAGTGCCTTCAGAAACACAGGAAATTATCCTGGAGTTGTTGTAGAATTCCAACACATCGAGTGATGAAATTCCACTTGGGTGAGCAGATAGAAAACCCTTGATTTGTGCCTTTTCAAGCATGTCAAGAATTAGCTTTCTGTCGGCTTGGTTCTCTATTGCAGCCGTGAGGTATTCCTCAACCATGGCACCAGCCCAAATCATTCTGTGATTTGAAGTCCAATGGTCAGGATTAAAATCTCCTACCAGTCGGTTGTTCACAATAACCAACTCTGGTGCTTGCTTTTCAGCAGTACCAGTGGAGGATTGAGATTTCTGTGTGGAAGAATTCTTTGGGGCCATCTCTTTATATAGTGTATGGGTGTTTGAAAGAGATTTGATTCAGTAATTCTTTGCAGAAAAACTTAATCTTGATTTGCAGAGATTGTAGAAGGTTTGCAGAGAATCAAGAGAGGGTTTTGCTATTTTTGTGCAAGTCGGAATTTTGGATTAGGCGAAAGTGATTTCGTTTGCCAAAATCCTATATATATAGCAATAGAATCTCAATAGACAAATACATACAAATTGATTTTGTGTGTACGTATCTGTGATTTGCAAGCAGGCGTGAGCAAAAGCTAGTTCGGCATTAAATGCAAAGTGGGCTTTGTCAGAATTTTTACAGTCCACTATTTACTGTGAATTAATTTCCACCATATAGATCAAACGCTTAATTTCATCAAGGGTCACCATTGCTTCTTCAGCAATGGTCACAATCAACAAGTGTAATTGTGCCCATTTAATGAATTTTGGCTATTAGCTATCTGAATCACGTTTTTGTATGACCAAGAACACTGTTTGCATCTGAATCTATCTTATGCTTAGGATTTTTCCAAGTTTTTCATCAAGATAGAAATAATGCGAATTTCAAGAGAGTAGTTGACTGGAGATAGTTGTACTATTCTCCTTTGTGTTCCCTGTTTATAGAGTGATTCAGATATCTGAGTTCTCGTCTCAGAGATCTTAAGCTGTCTTTTTGCTCTTTAGCCTTTTTGACTTCTGGATATTCGTTCCAGATTTCTCTTTTCTCTTCTCTGGATGCCCGTTCCAGATACCTCTTCTCTGGATGCCCGTTCCAGATTCCTGAACTTTTTCAGTTCATTGGTAGTTCCATTAGTCCAAGACTGTGTCTTAAGGCTAAGAATCTACTTTCTTGTAGTGGCTTAGTGAAGATATCTGCAAGTTGGTCTTCAGTGCCAATCTTGAGTATCTCTATATTGCCTTTTTCAACATTGTCTCTGATGAAGTGATGTCTAACATCAATATGCTTTGTTCTGGCATGAAATTTAGGATTCTGTGTAATTGCAATAGCACTTGTGTTGTCACAGAAAATGGGAGTTTTCTCTTCATCGAGTCCATAGTCTTTAAGTTGTTGTTGTATCCACAAAATTTGTGTTGCACAACAACCAGCAGCAATATATTCAGCCTCTGTGGTAGAAGTTGCAATTGAGTTTTGCTTCTTGCTAAACCACGAGATAAGTCTAGTACCCAGAAACTGACAAGTTCCTGAGGTGCTTTTCCTATCAAGCAGTGATCCAGCATAATCAGCGTCTGAGTACCCAGCTAAACTCAATCCGCTTTCTTTAGGATACCACAATCCTACATCTACTGTACCTTTTACATACCTTAATATTTTCATAGCAATGTTGTAGTGTGTTTGCATCGGATTTGTCTGAAATCTAGCACATACTCTAATGGCGTATTGAATATCAGGTCTACTTGCAGTGAGGTAAAGTAGTGAACCTATCAATTTCCTATACTTATGTTCTTCAACACTCTTGTCTGATTCAGTATAGGTCATTTTGGTTCCAATGCTCATTCTTTTCAGAAGGCTTAAGATTGAATTTTGTGAGCATATCTGTTGCATACTTTGTTTGACTAATGAATATTCCATCATTGAGTTGCTTGACTTGCAATCCTAGAAAATAATTCATTTCTCCCATCATGCTCATCTCAAACTTACTTTTCATGAGATTTGCAAAGTCATTACAAAGTTGCTTGTCCTTAGATCCAAATATGATGTCATCAACATATACTTGAACTAAGAGTAGTTTCCCATCATGATTTAAGGTAAATAAAGTTTTATCAACTTCACCTTTCTTGAAACCACTTTCCAGAAGGTATTTGGCCAAAGTGTCATACCATGCTCTTGGAGCCTGTTTCAGTCCATATAGAGCTTTCTGTAGTTTATAGACCATTCTACTTTCTGAGGAAACTTCAAAACCAGGTGGTTGTTCAACATAGACTTCCTCAGCAAGTTCACCATTCAAGAATGCACTTTTGGCATCCATCTGATAAACTTTAAAGTCTTTATGAGCTGCAAAGGCCAGAAAGAGTCTTATTGCATCCAATTTGGCAACTGGTGCATATGACTCATCAAAATCTAAACCTTCAGTCTGGGTGAATCCCTTGGCAACCAACCTTGCTTTGTTTCTGGTTATTTCACCAGATTCATTCATTTTGTTTCTGAAAACCCACTTGGTTCCAATTACAGATATTCCTTCTACAAATGGAACTAGTTTCCAGACTTTGTTTCTTTCAAACTGATCCAACTCTTCTTGCATTGCAGAGATCCAGTCTTGGTCTCTTAATGCTTCTTCAATAGTTTTAGGTTCAATGTTTGAGATGAAACATCCAAAGAGAGAATTAGCATTTTCGGCTATTGCTCTCCTAGTCCTAACACCTTGATTAATCGGTCCAATCACATCTTTTGCAGGATGATCCTTGATCCATCTCATCATAAGTTTAGTGCTAGTAGGATCAATATCCAAATGATCTGAATGTGAATCACTGGGATTTTGATTTGATACTTTTTCAGTATCTAAGATATTTTGCTCCTCAGAAGGGAAATTAATGTCTGACACTTGTTCAGTGTTTGAGCTATCTGGAACATGTCTTTCAGAGAGAATATTTCCAGAGATAGCTTCATGATGAATATCTTCAGTTTCCATTTCTGGAAGTTTCATAGGAAATTCTTCATCATGTTTGTGAGTCATCTTGTTGTTACTAGGCATATCAAGCTTTTCTACGTCAAAGTCATCCTCACTTTCCATAATGGTGTTTTTCCTTTCTGAGGGTTCTTCTTCAGAATCCTTTAACATTAGTTCCTTGAACCTTTATGAGAGTTCATCATTAGGAGGTGTTTTCTTACTTCCTTCATAGAATACAACATGAACTGATTCTTCAATCTTCTTTGTTCTTTTGTTGTAAACTCTGTAAGCTTTGCTATTCATAGAATAACCAAGAAACACTCCTTCATCTGCCTTTGGTTGAAATGTTCTTAGATACCCTTTTCCATTCTTAAGAACAAAACATCTACAACCAAACACTTTCAGATGTTTAATATTAGGGGGTCTACCAGCCAAGATTTCATAAGGGGTCTTGTCATGGTGTTTGTTTATCAAACATACATTACGAGTGTAGCAGTGTTTACGACTTCAACCCAATAAACTTCACTTATTTCAAAGGTCACTAGCATCGCCTTGCAGCTTCTTTAAGGGTTCTGTTTTCCTTTCGCAACACCATTTTGTTGAGGTGTTCTTACAGAGGAAAGTTGGTGTTGTATACCTTGCAGTACAAAACTCCTTTATGTCTTGGTTGACAAACTCAAGACCATGGTCTGCTCGATTCAGATACCTTGTCATTTTTCATGACTTCAAGCTTTTTCAAAGAAGTTTGGTATCTCCACCGCATCGATTTGTGTTTGTAAATACAACCCAAGTGAATCTTGAGAAGTCATCTACAACAACCAGACCATATTTCTTTCCTGCATAACTAGTTACAGATGATTCAAAAAGATCCATATGTAGTAGTTGCAGTGGTCTAACACTAGAGTGTCTAGTTTTGGACTTGAAAGAGATTTTGGATTGTTTCCCCATCGACATGCGTAATGATACCATCCTTTCTGAAAGATGTTTTGGGAAGGCCAACTACTAATTCTTTCTTGGCAAGTTTGTTCAGAGTTTTGAAATTCAAGTGACTCATTCTCTTGTGCCATAACCAGTGCTCTTCTGTGTGACCTGATTGACTCACCATGAGACATTCTTCAGTTGTGGCAGAGGCCCAATCGGCAACATAAAGACTACCTTTTCGCCGAGCAACTAAGACTGTCTGCTTTGACTCATTGTCAATTAGTTTGCAGTATTTTGCTTTGAATTTTACAAGAAACCTTTGTCGCAAAACTGCTCATGCTAAATAGATTATATTTCAAATCCTTAACATGTAATACGTCAGTGATTGTTAAAGTTCCCAATTTGACGTTGCCAAATCCCAGAGAGGGATTTAATTCTCCTCCAGCAAATCTGATATCTGGTCCTGTGTTGCAAGCTTTGTAATCGACCATATTTGCTTTGTTTCTTGTCATGTGCTTTCCGCATCCACTATCAAATAGTCATTGTGCTTTAGTCCAGGAAGCATTCGCACCTGACAGGAATGTGAGATTAGGTTCTCAATTTACAGTTGGAACCATCAGGACTAAACAATCTTCCAGTAGGAATCCATTTTTGAATGAATTTCCTTGGAACATTCTTTTCTCTGATAGGAACATAAGGAGGAATTCTAATTGAATGATTAACATTGTTAAGAATTATTTTCTTCCTTGGTGTGTTCCTAGGTGCTCCATTTGGTGCTTTCAGATACCTGTCAGGTTTCTGAATTTGCTTTTCAGCAAACTTAGCTTTCCTTGCCAGATTTCTTCTAGCCCTGGCATTCAGATTTTCAGTGGCTTGATTCAACTTCCACTTCTGATAATTGCTTTGAGCAATTCTAGCCTTTAGCCATCGTTCTTACTCCTGTTTGTATTCATGAGCAAGTTGTTTCCCGATGCCTTTATAGCCAATACCGTTTCGAGCACTTGAAGCTATCTGAGATCTTTTCTCAGCAGCTTTGCTAGTCTCTGGTTGGTCCAATTTCTTTCCAGAAAAAGTGACATGGGAGAATTTGCCAGCTCCTGCAATTCTACCCTTTTGAGAGACATAGCACTGTGGGTGTTTACACTTTTCAGTGTTGTGTTTCTTTTCAGAGACGTGCCCAACAGTTTTGTTTTTGACTTGTTTTTCCCACAAAGGTTTAGTCGCAACTGCCTTTCCTTTGTCAACAATCTTCGTCTTCTGACCGATACTATAGATTGCATGGGAACCATCTTGCTGAGTACTTACAAATGTTCTTCTTTCCTCACTCTTATTCAGAGTGATAGAACAATCTGTCTGTGTATTCAGCCCAAGTCCTTTCTTTTCTGAAGGATCTCTTAAGTAAGATTGTACTTCAGTAAGAGTGTCACTAGCTTTGGCATAAGATTGAAAAGATAATTCTTTCTTTTCGAGTTCCTTGTTCTCAGAAAGAAGATCTTCATATTTCTTTCGTAATTCAGCCATTGCTTCTTTATGTGACTTTTAGCCTCGATATCTCGAGCTTTGAGAAATGCATTTTCAGCATCCTTTTTCTCAGATATCTTAACTAATTGAGAATTTTCCTTTGCAAGAGAATTCTTTTCTTCTTCAAGATTTTCGGCTCTAGCTCGGATCATTAGAAATTCTCTTTCATAGATGTCAAGATCTTTCCTGAGATTTTCTAGATCTTTTATTTCTTCTTCATCACTTTCATAAGTATAACAAAAATTATGTGTTACCTCATCAGCCATAAGACAGATTTCTATGTTAGAGATGTCTGGACCGTCAATCTCAGCAACTCCACACATTTCATTCTTCTTGAGGCCGAAAGCGATTATATCATGAGTAACTCCACATAATTCTGGTGATGGTAAGGTTGAGTCATCTGAATTGTCATCTTCAGAATCTGTCTCAAAGTCTAGAGCATCCAGTTGAGTTTGGATTTTCTTTCTTTCTTCAGTTAATAAAGCTTTCTGGCTTCTTCTGAAGATTCTTCTACCTTTCTTGTCACCTGTCCTTAGTTTGTTGAAGGCAGGACAATCCTTCTTGAAGTGACCGGATTTCTGACAATAGAAACAGATATCGTTTCCAATTTTTACTTCCTCAGTACATGATGCTTTCTGAGCTGGCTTGTTCAGCGAGCTTTGCATATTTTGGTACTGGTGATAGTTTGAGCCTAGATGCTTTTTCAGCTTCTCTTTGGCTTTTCTTCTCTCAATTTCTCGACTGACATATTTGCTCATTTCCTTTGCAGCAAGAGCATCCTCAGTCTCTTCCTTGCTTTTCTTATTTTCAGAAGTTCCTTGAGCAACTAGAGCAATATTCTGCAACTTTTCAGTTGTTTGTTCTCTTTGTGTTGTCTCATAATCAACCGTAGCAAGATGTGAGAAGAGTTCCACTGGAGTGATATTTGGCATACCTTGGTTAAAATAAAAGAATTTAGTATGCTCCCAGTTGTGGTTAAGACTTCTGACAATAGTCTTAATCTTTTCTGACTAGGAGTATCTGTTGCTTTCCCCAAGTGTTGCCATATCACTCATGAGAGTGGTAAATCTGAAATCAAGTTCTTCCAGAGTTTCAGTGGGTCCTTGTTTGAAATTTTGAAATTTCAACTTGAGAACTTCGAACTTGTTTTCTTTGGTTTTCTCAGTTCCGGCACAAATTTCTTCAATCAGTTGCGAACTTTCGCTGCTTTAGCACCCTACGCTTAATTGTGTGCTCAGGTGTCGATATGATGATGATTACGAGCTTGACCATCCAGACGATTTCTCTTGGCATCTTCCGATGTCCAGAGTTCTCTGGGCTTTGGTTCGTAAATAACTTGACTAGTAGATCTCCCACTTGTTGACGCATCAGTTTGTGAAGATCCTTCGCTTTGATCTCTGTCTCTACCATTAGAAACCTCCATGACTTGTTTAAGTTGTTGAATGACTATTGGGCCATTCTTTATTACTTCGATCATTTCGTCACTTATGGCTTCAAGGTGGAGCATCATGTTATTTTTCCATTTCTCGTAGTTCTCTGGTTTGAGAACGGGTGCATCACTCAGAGACATTCCTGCACACTTAACACATAAATTAAATTGTCCTCGAAAATGGACAAAGTTCCTTCACCTATCTGGGGATCTAGGTTCAGTGCAGAAGGCTTGTAAACCTCCTGCTCTGATACCACTTGTTGGTCTAGATAACGGCAAAGTAAAAGACTAGGGGGGGGGGGTGAATAGTCTTTTAAAACTTTTGTCGATAAAAACTATTTCTCAGATATCTGTGTAGATATCTGATACTTAGATTCAGAGCGCGGAAGACTTAAGATAGATAAGTGCAGAAACAGTTAAAGTGTGTGTGTGTTGCTGAAATGTAAGTACAAAAAAGTAAATAACACAGCAAGTATAGTGGTATCTGGAGGTGGCGTAATCCTCCAACTAATCCACTTCGGTCATCCAAAGACCTAGAATTCACTAGAATAGATAATTGAGGTCACCTTACAAAAATCCTATTCTAAGATTCCGTAAACAAATGGTTCCCAACCAAATGTTCCCCCTGAGTTGTTCCCCGGCTTTCACATCCAAGTACTTCCTGTACTCAGAAACCTTTTTTTGAGCTATTCCCCAGCTTCCCAAGCTAAGTACTTCCTGTGCTCAATAACCTTGGAGTTATTCCTTAGTTTCTCAAACTAAGTACTTCCTGTACTCCACGCCAGTGATGGTGTTGGTTTTGGTTTGAGTTGTCAGATGAGCTTCTTTAATAACTTTTCAGTTAATCAGATAGCTCTGTGAATCAAGTATACTTAATACACTTTTCAATGTATGGTATCTTGTTCTTTTTACTGACCCAAGTCTTAGATAAATGTTCTAGAGAATGAATCTCAGATACTTGATCTTTCAATTCAACTCTTTCGCAGATAGCAGTGCTTGTTTAGGATCAGGACACTTAAAACTTTAGTGCTACTTAAGATCAGGAGCTTTGGTCGCAACAGAAAGCTTTGAGGATAAGTAGTTTGCTTGAGAGAATGGTGTTCAGTAAGTTCTTCAGGTTGTGTGTGTTCTCAAGCTGTCTAAGTGTTGATATTTATAGATGAATTTGAGTGCCGTTTGAATAGTATCCGTTAGGCTTAAATCAAATTCAAACTATTGATATTTGTGTATAGTACTGTAGCAGGTTTGTCTTCTTCTTTAGAAGCTACCGTTGCTTTTGTTCAGACATCTCTGTCCGTGCATTTAATGCACTGTACTATACTTTTGTCCTGTAGTGCCAACGGAACCATGCTTTGTATCAGAGACTAGTATTATCTGATTCTTTGCACGTCCTTATCTTCAATCTTCAGATACCACTTTATTGAAACAACTTTGTTGCAATATATTTCTTTTTCAGAAATGTGGTTAAAGCTCAAGGTATCTGAGAGTAGATATATGTGGGCACTTTCCTGGTTTTCAGAAACCTTCCAGTTCTCAGATATCTCTTGTGACATAGCTTGTTTAAAACTATTCGTGTCTTCAAGATATCTGGCCAAGGTATCTGTAAAACTGTTTCAGTAATCTTGTGCAGTCTTCAAATCTTCAATGTCATTGAACTTGTTCTGCTTGGATGTCTTCTTCTTGGTCTTCTCTTCATAAAATAAAAATTACATTTTGAGACCTAACATCCTATACAAGATTAGCTAGACTATCATACTTAGTGGGTTTCCTCTTTTACAATGTTCAAGTGAACCAAGAGTACTAATCACCTTTCTGAGACTAAGATAAGTTATCATGTTGCTGATCAAAACCTAAACAGATATTCCTAACAGCGGCTTTTGTCTTAACAGCACAACCATGAATAGGGACTCCGGGCAAATAGTGGACATCATGTAGTGTAATTGTCATCTCACCAAATGGCATGTGAAAGGTATTAGTTTCAGGATGCCACCGTTCAACAAATGCACTAATCAAAGGCATGTTGATCTTCAGATGCATATAGTTGGGCAAGCGTGCCAGACATGTGTTGTTGACAATATGAATGACACCATCGTTCAGATAGTCTCTGAAACGGCCTAAAGACCGGGGCAGTGAACAGTGACAGTTGACTAGTCAACTGTGAACAGTAACCGACATGTCAGTCCGTCCGTCAGTGTTCATGAACAGTGACGGACGGACTGACAACCGTCACTGTTCATGAACAGTGACAGCACCGCTGGCGTGATTGGTGCCGATATGGCACCATGGCGCGCGCCAAGCGTGCCGATCGCGGGCTTTTGGCACTTCCGTTTGTTTTCTACCTTCCCATTTCAATTCTAGTATTATTTCAAGACATTGGCACTCCATATTCATATTCGTTCGAGGCATTAGTAAAAATATTCATCTTACGGGCCCCACAATACTCCTCCATACTTCTATATAAGGAGGGAGGGACTAATCTTCTTCCAACACACTCTATACCATAACACTTCAACTACCCAAACACTCTATACCCTAACACTTAAAATAGACACTCCATACCCTACCACTTGAAATACCCAAACACTCCATTCCCGACCACTTAAAATACCCAAACACTCAAAATCTCATACGTATAATATGAGCCAATCAAGCGATTCGTCTGATTATGCGTCTAATGAATTTCCAGACTGCACGAACATTTTCATCAACAATCAGATTTTCGATACTCGAGAAAGGGCAATAGCATGGACATGTGTTACTGGCCGAGAAGAAAATATGTTTTTTGCGATCTCACATTCTCGACTGAAACACGTGTACATGGCATGTGAGCGTGCTGGTGCACATAGGGTCATGACGACAACAAACTCGGAGGCAAATTCCAGAAACTCAACCGGTACTAAAAGTTTTCTTGCCCATTTCAGGTGAAGATCGTGGAGAAGTTACCGGGCGAGTGGAGAGATGTTGTGCAGAAGAATCACGAAAGACACAGCCACCCCCTCGAGAAATACCTCCATTGGCACACTTCCACAGCGAAGTTGATTGATGAAGAGCGCGTGCGAGTAGTGCAGATGTTGCGTTCCGGAATGACACCTAAAGAAACGCTTGTTCAACTCGTAGATGAATTCCCACTCAACTGCAGTGGGTTACGACACATATACAATGCTGACCAGAAAGCTCAACGATAGGAGATGGGTGAAATGGAGCCAATGGAATATTTTATCCATTTGTTGCAACAACATAGCTACATATATTCTGCAGTCAAACATCCAAGAACTGACGTAATTGCTGGATTTTTCTTAGCTCATCCTAACACGAAGTCAATGCTGCGTTTGTTCCCTCAAGTTGTCCTCATGGATGCCACGTACAAGACAAATATGTACGACATGCCATTGGTGGAAGTGATTGGCGTTTTACCGACTGGGCAAAACTACCACGTAGCTTTTATTTTCATCTCGGACAAGAAGACGTCAAGTTATCACTGGGGGCTTACACGGTTGCGGGCATTGTTTACAGAATGTGGTGTTTTACCGGGGGTATTTGTTACGGACAGAGAGCTAACTACAATGTGTGCCATAGAGGAAGTATTTCCAGAATCAGCACACATACTGTGCCGGAGGCATATATGTAAGGATGTCACGCGGTATATAAGTTGGCTAATGGGTACCAAAAAGTATGAACGTGTGACGAAGGCAAGATGGGAACGTATCGTTTATGCAAGTACTCCGGAACAATATGAGCAGGCTGTTGCCGAAATGGTAGAGGCCTGGGTTCGTCAACCTAAGTTCATCGCTTACTTGCGTAAAACATGGTTGGACCCATACCACGTTCGATTTGTACACGCTTGGACGAAAGACATCCTGCACTTTGGTTCTGACACGACCAACAGGTAATTGAATTTTGGTACTACATTTATTTCGTAATGTACTACTATTGACTGATCACTAACATTCAACAATGTAATTGCAGGGTCGAAGGTACGCATGCCAGGTACAAGACATGGTTGGGGGCTTCAAACCAGAAGTTTCACCGGGGGTTCCCCAAGCTGCATAACCTACTTCAAATGCACTATGATTCTATGCGCTCTGAGTTTGAGAAATCGCACACGAAGCATCCACATCTCCCGGCCCGTGGAATATACCGCAGGCTTGGAGGTGCAGTTTCACATCTTGTTATAAAGTTAATGGTCCATGAAAGATCCACCGTTGATGCCGGTGAATGCGATCACGCATTGCATACCAGTTGGGGACTAGCATGCGCATGTGAACAACAACAAAAGAGTGTGAGCAGGAGGAGCATAAATCCCATCACAGATATTCACGAGTTCTGGAGTACACTTCATATGGGAGAACCGTACCAGACAAGGCAACAAATAGTACGGGACCAGTTCGATGATTGGGCAAGGGACCGTAGGGAGTCTGCCACTGAGGAGGAACTCAGGTCATACTACAAAAATGAGAGCACGTCATACACGTACCTGGAGGAGCCACCAATCAGATACAAGAAGAAAGCTGGAAGAAATCCTAGAGCAACTGGGAGGAGGATCCCGTCGAGTTGGGAAGATCAACCTGCTGGTCAATCTCAACAAACTCCCTCCAACAATATAGGCATGTATACAAGTACTAGTAATTCATTCTTATATCAAAATCAAATGCCAGCACAAGGTCTACGCAACATTCGAGGTTGGAATGACGTTCGTCCGGATGGAAACTGCGGATTTAGATGTATCGCACAGCTCCAATACAATGCACAAGAAGAGTGGCCACGCGTCAGGCAAGATCTTCTTCAGGAGTTGACGGACAACGCATATCTGTACATCGCGGAAATGGGGGCACGCCGGGTCCTAGAAATATTGAATGCACTAAACTGGTTTGCAGGATCATGCGTAGACGAAGACGTTTATTGGTTTACACTACCAGATATGGAGCTGCTAACAGCTACGACGTATCAACGGGTATTCTCCTCATATGTAAGACATGGGTCTTACACATACTTGCCCTTGGAATGTCGTACGAACATGGATTCAGCTTCTCCGGACCCCCCACCGGTAGATCAAGAGTGGACAATCGCGTTTGTCAACGGCAACCATTACATCAGATTGCGCGTTGGCGAGAAAGTCCACTTCCACCACTCTGGCCAACCTGGGCGCATCAAACTGAGGCAAGAACAACGCATTGGCAGCAACATTATGCCGTTCAGCTACGTCAGTGGTTTATGTTGTAGTGAATTAACCAAAAAAATTTGTTAGCTTTTCGACTTATGTTCTGTTGCGTATTTTTATAATGTAAGGACTCAAATTTCATGTTCTAATAAAAAGTTATTCGTCTGGCGATTAATTTATGAAAGATCCGTTCAATACATTATTTAATTTTACTTTTATTTTCCAATAAATCAATGAGAAAAGTGATTTTCAATTTCCAAAATTAAAAAAATAAGAAAACCAATTAAAAAAGGCACAAAAACCAATTAAAAAACACGTAATAAAAAATGCAACACTAAAAAAAACAGAAAAAAATTTTAAACAAAAACGGAACATGAACTGGCCGGTTTTAAAACCGGCCACTTCATGAAATGGCCGGTTATAAAACCGGCCACATTATGATTTGGCCGGTTTTAAAACCGGCCAGTTCATGTTCCGGTTTTTTTTTTATATTTTATTTTTTTCAAAATACTTTCCAATTTGTAAAAAAAAAAATTAAAAAAAGGCCAGATTAATGAACTGGCCGGTCAAATTTCCTTTTTTTAAATTTTTCGAAATTACTTCAAGATTTTTTTAAATATTTTTATAACCGAAATATTTTTCGAAAAAAAAAAATTTCGAAATTTTTTCCGTTTTGTGTTTACTGTTGTTATTTAGTGTCCGTACATGTTCGCATAATGTTTTCGTGTTTGCATATACGAGTTTTTTTAATTTTTTCGTATTTCATAAGTTTGTTTTTTTAGCTAAGGGCATTTCCGTCAAGTTACAAAATATTTGTGTTGCGTTTAGCCGAAAATGTGTTGCGTTTAACAACGCCTGCTAAAAGATATTAGGGATGATATCGACTTCTGTTTCAAGTTGGCCAAGGAGGAATCTGTGATTATTTTTCCAGGTAACATAAAACCGAAAGTAATCCTCTTATTAAAATGATTGACAAAATGACTTACAGTTGAGAACCATGTACTAACTGGTAGTCTGCAAAGCATCCCAATCGATTGATCCTCCATTTCTATATAATGTTTTGGCCTGTGAAGGTTTACTCAACTTGTCCAGAAAGAGTAGTATAAATATATCAATCAATTGAAAATAAAACTAAAAGGTGCAACTTGTATATGGTTTGCAGGACTTGCTGTTGGTATAAAAAATTGGCTCAGAATCACATTTGCAGTCGAACCATCTGCCCTGGACGAAGCGTTGGAGAGAGTGAAGTCTTTCTGTCAAAGGCATTCCTGTTGTGAATGGATCATTTTGGATGAAAGAAAGACACAGATGATCAAATAAATCGGTTGGGATCTTCCCATTATAGTAATTTTAAAATGGATGATTCATTAGGAATATAAGTATATTATAAATTCTAGAATGACATTCTTTTAATGTACACATAAATAAGTTTTATTTCGAAGAACAACGACCATAAAATCGGTCAGGATCTTCCTATTATAAAGAAGTACACAAGCAAAGTTTTGGGGGTTCGTCTTTACAATAAGTGTTTAGCTAATCATAGTCAAAGTATACTAACACAGGACAATGACAGTAATCGAAAATAACAACATAGAAAAGAAAAGCTCAGTATTTGATGTCTTTGTGCTGCTCATATGGTTTCCTCCTTGTTGCTGCTGACGGCCAGGGTTTTGCGATTTTGGGGTTTCACTTTCCTGAGGACTGGTTTTCTCTCAAGAGAGCTGATTTGATTGCGGTGTGTGATTATGAGACCCCAAGCGTCTTATTTATACTGTAAAATTCGTGCATCTGCCGCCCATCATGTATAAGGAAGGTTAGAAAGGCGGGCTCTAGCCTGGCAGGCTAGGAAAAGGCCTTTTTTTCTAGAAACTTCCCTCCACTGCGGTCACCAGGTGACCGCAGAGAGGCTTATGTAGCCACTAGGTCGATCTTTCCAGATTCGAGTCTGTTTCCTTCATTTTTCAATCTCAGGCTTCGTAAGTTTGTTTCCTCGAAAAGTGGTATTTTACAAAGTTGTGGAATTTTCAATTATCTTCGCATCGGTTTGTCACATGTCATGTTTCAACATCTCGAACTCCGTGTATGGCAAATCAGTGTATTTCTTTATTCTTTTCAATTTCGCACAAATATGACGTTTTGGAACAAAAAAATCGTGTAATTCCTCGAAAACGCGATCACGCCCTATAAAATACACAAGAAGTTGGTAATTGGCCATAATATGATATAAATATTGAATCTTGGGCCAAAACGAGGGTCTAAAAGTAGGTAAAATCACACATTTCGTTGTCACATCAGAAGTACTTAGCTGAGAAAGCCAAGGAAGAACCCTTGGGAAGGAGACCGAAGCACTTGACTTGGGAAGTTAAGAAAAAAGTTCAAGGATACGAAGTTGGGAACTTTGAAAGGTAAAGGAGTTTAACTAGTGATAGGATATTGTAACGGAACAAGGTTTCTTCATCAGTGAATTCAAGTCCTCAGTGAGGGAGAAGTGGATTAGTTGAAAGATTACGCCACCTTTAGATACCACTATAAACCTTGAGTAATTCACTTTTTACAGTTTACGTTTAAGCACATACTATTTATCTATCTTCTTTAACTACTTATTGAAAGTTACGCTTCAGCACTTAAAACAAAGTTTTTCGTACTCTGATTGAATTAAGTATCAGCAACCTAAACACTTGCTGAGAAAATCACTATTTAGAAATGAAAAGTTGTAGTGTATTCACCCCCCCCCCCCCCCAACAAAACACTTAAACCATGTTGTCTAAGGACATTGTGAAAGAATGGTAGATACATTCGTAATACTCTCTTCTCTAGAGTATTATTCTATTCTCTATTTCTCTTGAGAATAAACTTTCACCTTGAAACCCTAGCCTTCTTTCTTACTTCAAATGTCGTTTGTTAGCCCACACAATAACTAGTTTGTGGTAAACAATTGGCAGCTAAAGAAAGACGAAGGTGTTGATAACTATACACGAAAGAATGAGACGAATTCCCGAAGGAACCCATCACCTCCAAGTCGACATACGACAGTAGTGAAGGAGTCAAAGTAGTCGACTTCGACTTCTTCTTCTTTGGCTCGTGTTTGGTTCGTGGTTCGTGATTCGTTCGTGTGTTTGTTGATTGGATTGGAGAAGTTCAACTAGCCAGTCAATACGAGCAAAAAGGTGATTCTAGAACCGTAGTATGCATGCTACGTTCTTGATATTTATAGATACGTAATATGTTTGATTATTATGTGATATATAATCCCGATGTGCAAGGTGTTTGATTCAATGTTTGCGAGTAACCGCAAATAAAACACCCCATGTAGTTATTTGATTCGAAGCTTGCGAGTAGTTAAGATTAACGAATGTTAGTATATTATCGTTTCATTGTGCTTATGAGTAGCCTTGGATGGGATAATATACTTGAAGTACATAATCGATTCTTGTTCATGTGAGTTGTCTTGAATGTGTAAAATCCCGTAATTTATTTCGGACCGTCTATTTGAATTCAATTTGAAAACGAGAAATTATTCTGACTTGAGTTGAGGTGCGAGATTTTATGAGTTATTATATTGTTTATCGATAAGTTGAGACGGTAGTCAGATGACGGTTATGTGAAGGCTGTTTAGGAGGTGCTGCGACTCTGAGATTTCTATTGTATTGTATAAGATATTTGTACTGTTGGGATTGTTATTCTGTATTGAGCACTTGTAATATTATTGTATATGAGATTTTTAGATGCTCTGTTGTACCACTCTGAGATATTTATGTATTTTGAGGATTAAAGTTAGGCTTCGTCTTGGCGTGAGCCCATCTCACGATAGACGGCCGGTCGCTCCAAAGCATTTTGGTTTTGGGGCGTGACAAAGGTGGTATCAGAGCCTAGGTTCCGGTTTGTTGGGTGTAGGTCCCATGTCTGAATATGTGAAGTGTCGATTTGGATGAAGGGAAAACTCGAGGAGTTATGATAGAATCTTTGAGGAACCTAGGTTAGTATTTTCGATGTTCTTAGTTTAGTCTTTTCGAGGTTTGGTGTGGTTTTATCGAAAGTGGTGTTTTTGGATCGATGGAAAAGTATAAGGAAGGAAGTAGCTGTTTCGAGGATTTGGAAGTTTATAAAAGTGGCGCAGTGGAAGCGTAGTGGATTTAAGTTTTGAGGACAAAACTTCTTTTAAAGAGGGGAGGATGTAAAATCCCGGAATTTTTTTTTTTTTTATCTTCAATTTGAATTTAAATTGGAGACGAAATCCTTTTCTTTTTGATCTTAAATTGGGTCCGAGAAGGATTACGGCTTTTAAATCGGGGTAAAGAACCATGTTAGTACCATTCGTACCGGATTTTCTTATTCCGTCTTCTGTTCTTCTTGTCCTCGTTCCCTTCTTCTCCTCATCCGTCCGTTATTGTTCGACCTTGACCTTCCCGAGAACCATGTTAGTACCATTCGTACCGGATTATGGACTGAATTCGATTGAGAACTGTGGGTTATGAATCTCGAAACCGAAGCAAGAAACAAGAGACAGATTTCGCTACTTACTGGAACAATTTGTGATGCTTTTGGACCGTTAGTTGTGGTTTTAGATGGAGGAGGTGATGGGTAATCGATTCCTGTAGCCCTTTCTTGGATTTGGAGGTGTTTGGTTCGATTTCATGGAGTTTGGAAAGTTTCAGAATGCGCAGGGACCGAATTGATAATTTGCAGAGACTTGAAGGACATGTGTTTGAGAATTTGATTAGGGGCAGGGGGCTGTTTGTAATTTAATATGGATGAACAGAGTGACAGGCTGTTAAATATGTTGACTGAGTAAAACTATTAACACGAAAGGCTGTGGTCGAGTGGCAGAAGATGTGGACTGTTAAGCATGAGTTCTGTGGTTCAAAACATTTTGGAGCCATATTTTGCATCTTTTTATTCCAGCCTATTTTTCGACCCGTTTAAATTATCGTTTTGCCCCTGAACGTTATGGAACCATAATTATGCCCTTCTATATTTTTATCCTATTTTTCCTAGCTCCAGAAATTACCGTTTTGCCCTTGTTACCATATTTCCCCAATTTCGACCTATAAAACCGTAGTAGAGACTAAGCGGGGTTTACAAGTGGTGCTTTGGATGAATTATGGTTTAAAGTGACTTTGGAGGATTCGATGTGTATATCGGAGGATTGCTTGCGGTTGTCTATGCTTAATTGGGATTCGTATCGCCTTCGAGGTAAGGGGAACACTTGACACTTTTGCTTCTATTTTCCGTATATAAAATCTATATGTATAGTTTTCGATTGACAAATAAGTTATGGTTATTATATCATGTTATGGGACTTGATATAATAGTCTATTCAAAAAAAGGATCAAGTATGTATATCCCATAAAATATATTTGTTGTGTGTGCGATTTGCGAAAGCTATTTTGTGAAAGAATGGATTATGTGTACGTACGTTTATGCTCATCGATATGCCTATGAAGTGTGTGCACCCTTTCGAGGGATTGTCGTGCTTTGGAGTACTCCCAGTGTTATGTGTGTGGACCCATATTGTGTTAGGGGATATGTTATTGTAAGATAATAATCTTGTGTATTGATTCAATGATGAGTACATGTATTTATACAATGTGATTGCTTGATAGCCAAGTATTCTAATCTAATTAGGAATCTACTTTAACTCTCATCTAACTATGATTACAATTCTAGATATATACATATTCTAACATGCCCCCGCAGTCAAAACGGGAGGCTGGCGAATGTTTAGACTGTCACAAAAATCATCAAAGAGAATCTTCGGAAGGCCCTTAGTGAAAATGTCAGCAATCTGATAACGAGTGGGTACATGTAAGACTCGAACTTCATCCCTTGCAACCTTTTCATGGACGAAGTGTATATCCATCTCTATGTGCTTCGTGCGTTGATGCTGGACTGGATTACCGGACAAGTAAATGGCACTAACATTGTCACAGTAAACTAGCGTTGCTTTATGAACCGGAAAGTGCAGTTCGAGTAGCAAATTGCGAAGCCAACAAGATTCGGAAACAACATTAGCAACACCGCGATATTCAGCTTCGGCACTGGAGCGAGAAAGAGTGGGTTGTCGCTTAGACGACCAAGAGATGAGATTATCATCGAGAAAAACACAATAACCAGAAGTAGATCGTCGTGTATCAAGACAACCACCCCAGTCAGCATCGGTGTAGGAAGTCAATTTGTCCACGCGCGAGTTATACAGTTGCAAGCCAAGGTCCTTGGTTCCTTGAATGTAGCGTATAATACGCTTGAGAGCATTCATATGATCAACCCGAGGATCGTGCATGTGAAGACACACCTGTTGAACCGCATAAGAGATATCCGGACGAGTGAATGTGAGATACTGAAGAGCACCAGCAAGTTGACTGTAGGCAGTGGGATCCGCAAAAGGAGCAGAAGTCGAGGCTCCCAATTTCTGTTTGGTATCGACCGGCGTTTGGGAAGGAGAGCAGGATGACATGTTGGCTCGTTCGATAATCTCCTCTGCATATTGTCTCTGTGTGAGAAATAAACCGTCTTTGTTCCTAGTTACTGCGATGCCCAAGAAGTAGCTGAGAGGACCAAGATCTTTCATAGCAAATTCGGCACTTAAGAAGGCCATAATGGATTTGCGAAGAGTGTCGGTAGATGGAGTGAGAATAATATCGTCAACATAGAGAAGAATATAAGCAATGTCAGAACCACGGTGGTAGATAAACAGAGAGTGATCAACTGTGCTGTGAGAGAAACCAACTGGCGCAAGATGGTCAGCAAATCGCTGATACCAGGCCCTCGGTGCCTGTTTCAATCCGTAGAGGGATTTCTTCAGTAAACAGACATGGTCAGGATGTTGAGAGTCTCTGAACCCCAATGGCTGATGCATGTATACGGTTTCACTAAGGTTACCGTAAAGGAATGCATTCTTGACATCAAGTTGGTGAATTGGCCAGGAACGAGAGACTGCAATACTGAGCACAGTGCGAATAGTAGCCGGTTTGACAATAGGACTGAATGTTTCATCACAATCAACACCTTTTTGCTGGGATCGACCATCACCTACAAGACGAGCCTTATTTCGCTCAAAAGAACCGTCAGATTTCTTTTTGTGACGAAAAATCCACATAGATCGAATAATATTTGCATTGGATGGCTTAGGAACTAACTCCCAAGTCTTATTATCAATAAGAGCATTATATTCATCGAGCATGGCGGATTTCCAATTGGGGTCGGCTAAAGCATGTATTGGATTTCGAGGAAGAGGAGAGATGGCAACGGATGTAGCAAGATTGACATAATCCGGACCATAGTATTTAGGGTTCCGCATACGCGACCGGGTGATAGGTGCGGTTGGAGCAAAACCGGGAGGGAAAGTGGGCCGATTAGCGGTTGGCCCAGTGGGGGCGGAACCGGGTTGTGAAGCGGTTTGCCCAGTGGGGGCAGAACCAGACTGGATATCGGTTGGCCCAGTTGAGGCAGAACCGGGCCTAGAGGTGGGCTGCTCAGATGGGCCAGAGATGGAGTTGGGCCGAGTGAGCAAGTGATGAAGAAAAGATGGATCAATATCCGAATCCAAGTACTCATAGGTGGTGGGGTCGGGTGTGTGGTGCTTGGAGAAAGGAAAACTCGATTCGTCGAAAACCACATGTCTAGAGACAATGATTTTACGACTAGAGATTTCATAGCATTTGTACCCCCGATGATCAGACGGATACACAAGAAAAACACAAGGGACGGAACGAGCTTGGAGTTTGTTTATAGTAGAAGAAGGAAAGAGGGGAAAACAAAGACAACCAAAAATACGAAGATGGTCATATCGTGGAAGTCGATGGTATAGATATTGAGTGGGGGAGGAAAACTCAAGTACCTTTGAGGGAAGGATGTTGAGTAGATAAGTTGCTGTTGCTAGTGCATGATGCCAAAAGGATGGCGGGATCAATGCATGAGCAAGAAGAGTCCGAACAATATTATTTAGGGAACGAATATGCCTTTCGGCTTTGCCCTTTTGGGAAGAAGTGTGAGGGCAAGAAAAACGGAAGTGAATACCGTTGGTTTGTGCAAAGGAGTGAAATAGACTATTGTCGAATTCCTTGCCATTGTCGCATTGGATGTTTTTAATAGAAGTATTGAAGTGTGTGCGAACAAATGCATGAAACATAACTAATATAGAAAATACTTGAGATTTCTTTGAGATAGGGAAGGTCCATAAGAACTTGAAAAAATCGTCAAGAAACAGCACATAATAGCGGTGACCGCTAGAGCTAGCTATAGGGGAAGTACAGAGATCACTATCCACAATGTCAAAGGGAGAAGTAGTAGTGGATAATGAATTGTGAAAAGGCAATTTTATTTGTTTCCCTAAAGAACAAGAGGGACAAAAAGAATGTTTTAGAGCATTACAACGAATAAAATTCTTGCTAGAGAGAGAGCTAAGTATAGCTTCTCCCGGATGCCCTAAACGACTATGCCATAAAGTAGAAGGAAAAACTGAAAAAGCTGCTTGAAGGGAGGTGGCCGGTTTTGTGGAGTGGACTGGATATAGGTCTCCGATTGTTGGTCCAGATAACGGCAAAGTAAAAGACTAAGGGGGGGGGGGGGTGAATAGTCTTTTAAAACTTTTGTCGATAAACACAGTTTCTCAGAAACATGGGGGTTTCTAATACTTAAATTCAGAGCGCGGAAGACTTTAAGATAGGTTAGTGTAGAAACAATAAATATGTGTGTGCGCTTTGCTGAAATGTAAATACAGAAAGGTAAATGACACAACAAGTATTGTGGTATCTGGAGGTGGCGTAATCCTCCAACTAATCCACTTCGGTCTTTCTGAGACCTAGAATTCACTAGAACAGATAATTAAGTTCACCTTACAATAATCCTATTCTAAGATTCTTAAACAAATGGTTCCCAACCAAATATTCCCCCTGAGTTATTCCCCAGCTCCTAGAGCTAAGTACTTCCTCTACTCAGATAACCTTGGAGTTATTCCCTGATTTCCCAAATCAAGTACTTCCTCTACTCCACGCCTTGATGGTGTTGGTTATAAGGTTTTGTCAGAGAGGCTTCTCGTATAACTTTTCAGTTATGTTTTCAGAGAGCCTAATAGAACAAGACTACTTAATACACTTGTTCAGTGGATGGCGATCGCTCTTCTTGACCCAAGTAATTGGTGTCCGTTCTGGAGAATGAGCTTCAGAAAGGGTATCTGATAGTTCAACTCTTTCACGAATAACAATCTCTTGTTAAGGTTCAGGACAACTTAGAACTACTAGTGATTCTTCAAGCAACAGAAATCTTTCAGAAAGGGTAGTAGAGTGCTTGAGAGAATACTTTGCTTGATGGTAAGTTTGCAAGATAGAGCGTTCTAAGGTATGTATTTTCAAGCATCTAAGTGTGTGATATATATAGATAAATTTGAGAGGCGTTTGAATTGTATACGTTGTGCTCTCTATCAAATTATATCCGTTTATATCTTGAGCTATGTACTCAGAAGTCACTATCTCATTCTTCAGAGAGGACTTGCTTTTTGCAGCATTTCTGCCGATGCATTTAATGCATAGTACTGTTCATTGTCCTTTAGTCTCAACGGATACATGAGCCTTTCTGATAGCTTGCATGCTCCATACTCATGATGTCATATGTCCAGAATTATATTTCAAAAGTAAGTTAATATACTCAAGAAAGGATTGAGGACATAGTCTTTCTGAGTTAGACTAAACCTTTGTGTCTTCATAAACCTTGTGCAATCTTCAGTCTTCTAATCTTCAGAAAAGCTCCATTGCTAGGATTGATCTTCATGGTCTTCTTGAAATAAAAGTTACACTCAGAGACCTATAATCCTGTTACAAGATTTACTAGACTAATCATACTCAGTGATTTCCTCTTTTACAATGTTCAAGTGAACCAAGAGTACTTAATCACCTTTATGGCTAAGATAAGAACATGTGATGAGTGATCAAAATACTAACAGATATTCCTAACAAATTCCCCCCTTTTTGATCAGTCATCCATGACTATCTTTTAAGTCCTACTACAAATTTGTAATCCTGGAAGAGAAAATAATCCACCACTTAATCATTTCAAATGATATTCAATTTTAGTTGAATTAAGTGCAGAAAGTAAACATCAACCAAATCACAAGAAGTGATCTTTGCTGATAAGTTGTCATCTATTAAAATGTATCTGAGAGTATGATCTTCAGATAGGTACAGTTTACAGAACGAGATGCAACTTTTACATATAGAGAAGTTTAGAAACAATCAGCAAGATTACAAAAAGTAATAAAACATACTAAGTAAATTAGAACAAAGGAGAGTCCAAGCTCCAAGAGAGTATTCTAATGTTACTAGTCTTCAAGTCTTCAGAAATGCAACTTGGGTTTAGATACCTCGAGTTATTCAGCACCCTTTCTGGATCAGTTGTCATGATCATCCACTTTTCTGCATTCTTGGACATATTCATAAAGAATCCTTCTGACAGAGAGCTCTGTATTTCTGGATAAGTCATATATTTCATGGTAACTCTTGCCAAGCTTGTGATTCTTCCGCAGAAAATGTTTGACACATAAGTACTTTCCCCAGACCCATGCATGGTCTACTTGCAGCTGAGACAGGTTGAAATACTTGTATATTTCTTCCAGATAGTGTATATCATCTAGGTATTCATCCAATGTCATATAGAATGACTCATAGGTTGAAACACCTAGTTTGTTCTTCCTGCTGTAGCTACCATCCAGCTTTCTTACCTTGTGTACATCTTCAGGCTTTGGGTAAGGACAGGCAAAAGAAAGATCCATCTTTCTGGCTTCATTTCTCTTTTCTACTTCAAAGTTTAGCCAGGCATGAAGGTGCTCAGGTTTTAGCAATTCTGGCTTGCCTTCTCTCCATTTCAGGATCTGGTTGAGGATGGGAGTTGGAAATTTATCATTGACAAGTAGATGTTATAGTTCCAGAATCCAATACCCTCTCTTGTTCAGAATGCACCTATATGAAGATTCTTCATTACTGGTCTTCATATACTCAATGTGGGCATCAGTTGGCCTTTCTTGATGTGTTTCATTGTTTACTCTGCCAAACTGGAAATCCCTTCTTGCTTTTCTGTTTGGTGGCCTTCTGTCAGGAGATCCTCTAACCCTTTCTTCCTGCCTTGGGGCTGTGCTGGTGGATGTTCCTTGTATAGACTTGGTGTTGCCAGAAGGAGTTACAGGCGCTAAGAACTTCTTTGCGAGAGGAGGTTGTGAAGTAGTTGCTTGTCTCCTTTTCTTGTGAAGTGGATGTTCATCAGAATCATCCTCATCATCATTGAAGTCCAAAACTGGAGACTTGCAGCTTTCTTGGCCTCTCACTTCTCCTTCTCTTCTTCTTCAGAAGTCTTCTTCTCTTCTGAGATTCTAAGGGACTTGGCTCCCCTAGTTATCATACTTCTCAGCCTTCTGGCTGGTTGATCTGGAACAACTTCTTCAGCAAGGGTGTCTCCAGTGGTGTCCTTAATGACAAGTTGACTTGAGGAGGGAGGATTTGATTGTTTTCTTTTTCTTCCTCTGCCTTTCTGAGGCATCTCTTCTTCCCCCTTAGTCATGAATGACTGACTCATGATAGCATAAGCTTCAGAGAGAGTTTCAAAGTTTTTCTGAACAATTTTTCAGTCCTTAGGCAACTCCATTAATCCAAGATTATGTCTTAAGGTCAAGAACCGGCTTTCTTGTAAGGGCATAGTGAAGATATCTGCAAGTTGGTCTTCTGTGCCAATCTTGAGTATCTCTATATTGCCTTTCTCAACATGGTCTCTGATGAAGTGGTGTCTAACATCAATGTGCTTTGTTCTGGCATGGAATTTGGGGTTCTGTGTGATTGCAATAGCACTTGTGTTATCACAGAAAATGGGAGTTTTCTCTTCATTGAGTCCATAATCTCTGAGTTGTTGTTGAATCCACAAAATTTGTGTTGCACAACCCGTGACAATATATATTCAGCCTCTGTGGTAGAAGTTGCAATTGAGTTTTGTTTCTTGCTAAACCACGAGATAAGTCTAGTTCCCAGAAACTGACAAGTTCACGATGTACTTTTCCTATCAAGCATTGATCCAGCATAATCAGCATCTGAGTAACCAGCCAAACTCAATCCACTTTCTTTAGGATACCACAAACCTACATCTACTGTACCTTTCACATACCTTAATATTTTCATAGCAATGTTGTAGTGTGATTGCATTGGATTTGTTTGAAATCTAGCACACACTCCAACTACATATTGAATATCAGGTCTGCTTGCAGTAAAGTAAAGTAGTGAACCTATCAATTTCCTATACTTGTGTTCATCAACACTCTTATCTGATTCAGTATAGGTCATCTTGGTTCCTATGCTCATAGGTATCTTAGCATTCTTTTCAGAAGGCTTAAGTTTGAACTTTGTGAGCATGTCTTTTGCATACTTTGTCTGACTAATGAATATTCCATCATTGAGTTGCTTGACTTGCAATCCTAGGAAATAGTTCAATTCTCCCATCATGCTCATCTCAAACTTACTTTTCATGAGATTTGCAAAGTCATCACAAAGTTACTTGTCCTTAGATCCAAATATGATGTCATCACATATACTTGAACTAAGAGTAGTTTCCCATCATGGTTTAAAGTAAATAAAGTTTTATCAATTTCACCTTTATTGAAACCACTTTCCAGAAGGTATTTGGCCAAAGTGTCATACCATGCTCTTAGAGCCTGTTTCAGTCCATAAAGAGCTTTCTGTGGCTTATAGACCATTCTACTTTCTGAGGAAACTTGAAAGCCAGGTGGTTGTTCAACATAGACTTCCTCAGCAAGTTCATCATTCAAGAATGCACTCTTGACATCCATCTGATAAACTTTAAAGTCTTTATGAGCTGCAAAGGCCAGAAAGAGTCTTATTGCATGCAATTTGGCAACTGGTGCATATGACTCATCAAAATCTAAACCTTCAGTCTGGGTGAATCCCTTGGCAACCAACCTTGCTTTGTTTCTGGTTATTTCACCAGATTCATTCATCTTGTTTCTGAAAACCCACTTAGTTCCAATCACAGATATTCCTTCTACAAATGGAACTAGTTTCCAGACTTTGTTTCTTTCAAACTGATCCAACTCTTCTTGCATTGCTGAGATCCAGTCTTGGCTCTTAATGCTTCTTCTATAGTTTTTGGTTCAATGTTTGAGATAAAACATCCAAAGAGAGAATTAGCATTTTCAGCTATTGCTCTCCTAGTCCTAACACCTTGATTGATTGGTCCAATCACGTCTTTTGCAGGATGATCGTTGATCCATCTCATCATGGGTTTAGGGCTAGTAGGGTCAACATCTATGTGATCTGAATGTGAATCACTACGATTATGACTTGATACTTCTTCAGTATCTGTGACATTTTGCACCTCAGAATGGCGGTGAATGTCTGACACTTGCTCAGTGTGAGAGCTTTCTCGGACATGCCTGTCAGAGAGGTCATTTCCAGAGTTAGCTCTCTGATGAACATCTTCAGTTTCCATTTCTGGAATTCTCATAGGAAATTCTTCATCATGTCTGAGAATCATCTGGTTGTTACTAGGCATTTCATGCTTTTCTTCGTCAGAGTCATCCTCTCTTTCCACAATGATATTTTTCCTTTTCGAGGGTTCTTCTTCAGAATCCTTTATCATTAGTTCCTTGAACCTTTCTGAGAGTTCATCAGCAAGGGGTGTTTTCTTGCTTTCTTCATAGAATACAACATGAACTGATTCTTCAATTTTCTTCGTTCTTTTGTTGTAAACTCTGTATGCTTTGCTATTCATAGAATAACCAAGAAACACACCTTCGTCTGCCTTTGGTTGAAATGTTCTTAGATACTCTTTTCCATTGTTAAGAACAAAACATCTACAACCAAACACTTTTAGATGTTTGATATTAGGGGGTCTACCAACCAAGAGTTCATAAGGGGTCTTGTCATGGTGTTTGTTTATCAAACATCTGTTTTGTGTGTAGCATGCTGTGTTTACAGCTTCAACCCAGTAAACTTCACTTATCTCAGTGTTAGCTAGCATTGTCCTTGCTGCTTCTTTAAGTGTTCTATTTTTGCTTTCTGCAACACCATTTTGTTGTGGTGTTCTTACAGAGGAAAGTTGGTGTTGTATACCTTTGCTGGTATAAAACTCCTTAATGTACTAGTTGACAAACTCAGTACCATAGTCTGTTCTGATTGCAGATACCTTGTCATTTTTGATGACTTCAAGCTTATTCAGCAAGTTTGGTATCTCCACCCTTGCATCAGATTTGTGCTTCAGAAAGACAACCCAAGTGAATCTTGAGAAGTCATCTACAACAACAAGACCATACTTCTTTCCTACATAACTAGTTACAGATGATTCAAAAAGATCCATGTGTAATAGTTGCAGTGGTCTAACACTAGAGTGTCTGGTTTTGGACTTGAAAGAGATTTTAGATTGTTTCCCCATCTGACAGGCAGAACAGATACCATCCTTTCTGAAAGATGTTTTGGGAAGGCCAACTACTAACTCTTTCTTGGCAAGTTTGTTCAGAGTTTTGAAATTCAAGTGACTCATTCTTTTGTGCCATAACCAGTGCTCTTCTGTGTGACCTGATAGACTCATCATGAGACATTCTTCAGTTGTGGCAGATGCCCAGTCGGCAACATAAAGACTGCCTTTCCGCCGAGCAACCAAGACTGTCTGCTTTGACTCATTCTCTATAAGTTTGCAATACTTTTGCTTTGAATTTCACAGTAAATCCCTTGTCTGCAAACTGGCTCATGCTAAATAGATTATATTTCAAACCCTTAACATGTAATACGTCAGTGATTGTTAATGATCCCAATTTAACGTTGCCATATCCCAGAGAGGGATTTAATTCTCCTCCAGCAAATCTGATGTCTGGTCCATTGTTGCAAGCTTTGTAGTTGACCAGATTTACTTTGTCTCCTGTCATGTACTTTCCGCATCCACTATCAAATAGCCATTGAGCCTCAGTCCAAGAGGCGTTCTGCACAAAACAGGAAACAGGAGTTAGGTTCTTGCTTCAAAGATAGAACCATTTAGACTAAGCATTCTTCCAGTAGGAATCCACATTTTAGTGAATTTCTTGGGAGTTTGGTTTTGTCTAACTTGATCAGAAGGAGATGCAATAGAATCAGTAATTTTGATCTCAATTTTCCTTCTTGGGGTGTTTCTAGGTGTTCCTTTTGGTGCTTTCGGACCACAGGTTTACGGGTTGCTTTTCAGCAAACTTGGCCTTTCTGGCCAGGTTCCTTCTAGCTCTGGCATTCAGTTTTTCAGTGGCTTGAGATTTCTTCCACTTCTGTCTATTGCTACATACAATATCATCCTTGCGCCATTGTTCTTGTCCTTCCTTGTATTGTTGCAGAAGAACTTTTCCAATAGCACGATAGCCAATGCCATTTCGAACACCTTTGGCTTTCTGAATGCGCTATTCAGAAGCCTTACTAGTTTCTGCACCATCTTTATTTTCATAAAATGGTACAGTTGAGAATTTGCCTATTCCAGCAATTCTTCCCTTCCTAGTAATATAGCAATGTGGATGGTTGCATGTCTGAGGGTTGTGTTTCTTTTCAGAAACCTTATCCACATGTTTCTTGTGAACTTGTTGTTCTTTCAAAGGCTGAATTGCTACTCCTTTTCCTTTGTCAACTACCCTAGCTTTCTGACCAATGCTATAGGTGGTTGAAGAACCATTCTGTTGACTTTTTACAAAGGTCAACCTTTCATCACTCTTCTTCAGAGGAGATGAATTACTCGATTGTTCATCAAGTCCAAGTCCACATTTCTCAGAGGGGTCTCTCAGATAGGATCGAACCTCAGTAAGAGTGTCACTAGCTTTTGCATAAGATTGGAAGGATAGCTCTTTCTTTCTGAGTTCTTCATTCTCAGAAAGCAGCTTCATCATTTTTCTTATTAAGTTCAGCCAAGGCTAGTTTGTGAGAATTTTCATTCTCAGATATCTGAGCTTTCAGAAAGGCTATTTCAGCGTTCTTGTTCTCAGATACTTTGGTTAGCTCAGAAACCTCTTTTCCAAGAGTTTCTTTGCTTTCCTCTAGAATTCTGGCTTTGGATTGTGCTTCCAGAAATTCTTTCTCATATCGATCCAATTCACTCTTGACCAACTCCAGATCCTCAATTCCATCATCACTCTCATAGTACAGAAATTGTGAATTGTTAGTTACCTCATCAGCCATAAGACACATTTCAATGTTGGAGATGTCTGGACCAGCAATCTATGCAACTCCACACATTTCATTCTTCTTATGACCGAAGTCGATTACATCGTGGGTGATTCCACACAATTCTGGTGATGGTAGGTTTGAGTCATCTAAATCTCCATCTTCAGAATCTGTCTCAATGTCTAGAGCATCAAGTTGAATTTGAATCTTCTTCCTTTCTTCAGTCAGTAAGGCCCTTTGATTTCTTTTGAAATTTCTTCTGTCCTTCTTGTCACCTGTCTTGAGCTTGTTTAAAGCAGGACAATCTCTCTTGAAGTGACCTGGCTTTTGAAAATAGAAACATATATCATTTCCTATTTCTGCAGCTTCAGTACTAACACCTTTCTGAATGGGGGTGTTCAGAGAGTTGTTCATTTGTATGTTCTTGTACTGATGATAGTTTGGGCCAAGATGCTTTTTCAGCTTTTCTTTAGCTTTTCTTCTATCAATCTCTTGACTCACAAATTTCTTCATGTGTCTTACTGCAAGAGCATTTTCTTCAGATGCATCTTTGGTATCCTTCTTTTCAGAAGAACCTTGAGAAACTAGAGCAACACTTTGCAACTTTTCAGCTGTTTGTTCTCTCTGAGTTATCTCATAGTCTACAGTAGCCAGATGAGAGAAGAGCTCTACTGGAGTAATATTTGGCATCCTTGATTGAAATAAAAGAACTTAGTGTGTTCCCAGTTGTGATTGAGACTTCTGACAATAGTCTTAATTTTTTCTGACTGGGAGTATCTATTGCTTTCACCAAGTGCAGCCATATCACTCATAAGAGTAGTAAATCTGAAATCAAGTTCTTCCAGAGTTTCAGTGGGACCTTGTTTGAAGTTTTGGAACTTCAATTTAAGAACTTCGAACTTGTTTTCTTTGGTTTTCTCAGTTCCGGCACAAATTTCTTCAATTAGTTGCCAGGCAACTTTCGCCGTTTTAGCACCCCACAGTTTACACTGTATGTGCTCAGGTGTCGATCTGATGATGATATTACGAGCTTGACCATCTAATCTGTGTCTCTTGGCATCTTCAGATGTCCAGAGCTCTCTTGGCTTGTCTTCATACATAATGCTTCCACAAGCAACACGACCACTATCACTAGCAGCCGCATCCTCGCTTCCATCTTCCTTGTCTGAGGCTTTTCTTCCATCAGACACCTCAGTAACTTGTTTGAGTTGTCTGATTTTCATAGGCCCTTCATTGATGACATAGATCATCTCATCACTAATGGCCTCCAGATGGAGCATCATATTGTTCTTCCATTTCTCATAGTTTTCTGGCTTCAGAACGGGTGCATCACTCAGAGACATACCTGCACACTTACAACACAAATTATATAGTCCTCAGAAAGGGACAAAGTTCCTTCACCTATCTGGGGATCTAGGTTCAGTGCAGAAGGCTTGTGAACATCCTGCTCTGATACCACTTGTTGGTCCAGATAACGGCAAAGTAAAAGACTAGAGGGGGGGGGGTGAATAGTATTTTAAAACTTTTGTCGATAAACACAGTTTCTCAGAAACATGGGGGTTTCTGATATTTAAATTCAGAGCGTGGAAGACTTTAAGATAGGTTAGTGTAGAAACAATAAATATGTGTGTGTGCTTTGCTGAAATGTAAATACAGAAAGGTAAATGACACAACAAGTATCGTGGTATCTGGAGGTGGTGTAATCCTCCAACTAATCCACTTCAGTCTTTCTGAGACCTAGAATTCACTAGAACAGATAATTAAGTTCACCTTACAATAATCCTATTCTAAGATTCTTAAACAAATGGTTCCCAACCAAATGTTCCCCCTGAGTTATTCCCTAGCTCCTAGAGCTAAGTACTTCCTCTACTCAGATAACCTTGGAGTTATTCCCTGATTTTCCAAATCAAGTACTTCCTCTACTCCACGCCTTGATGGTGTTGGTTATAAGGTTTTGTCAGAGAGGCTTCTCGTATAACTTTTCAGTTATGTTTTCAGAGAGCCTAATAGAACAAGACTACTTAATACACTTGTTCAGTGGATGGCGATCGCTCTTCTTGACCCAAGTAATTGGTGTCCGTTCTGGAGAATGAGCTTCAGAAAGGGTATCTGATAGTTCAACTCTTTCACGTATAACAATCTCTTGTTAAGGTTCAGGACAACTTAGAACTACTAGTGATTCTTCAAGCAACATAAAGCTCTCAGAAAGGGTAGTAGAGTGCTTGAGAGAATACTTTGCTTGATGGTAAGTTTGCAAGATAGAGCGTTCTAAGGTATGTATTTTCAAGCATCTAAGTGTGTGATATATATATAGATAAATTTGAGAGGCGTTTGAATTGTATACGTTGTGCTCTCTATCAAATTATATCCGTTTATATCTTGAACTATGTACTCAGAAATCACTATCTCATTCTTCAGAGAGGACTTGCTTTTTGCAGCATTTATGCCGATGCATTTAATGCATAGTACTGTTCATTGTCCTTTAGTCTCAACGGATACATGAGCCTTTCTGATGGCTTGCATGCTCCATACTCATGATGTCATATGTCCAGAATTATATTTCAAAAGTAAGTTAATATACTCAAGAAAGGATTAAGGACATAGTCTTTCTGAGTTAGACTAAACCTTTGTGTCTTCATAAACCTTGTGCAATCTTCAGTCTTCTAATCTTCAGAAAAGCTCCATTGCTAGGATTGATCTTCATGGTCTTCTTGAAATAAAAGTTACACTCAGAGACCTATAATCCTATTACAAGATTTACTAGACTAATCATACTCAGTGATTTCCTCTTTTACAATGTTCAAGTGAACCAAGAGTACTTAATCACCTTTCTGGCTAAGATAAGAACATGTGATGAGTGATCAAAATACTAACAGATATTCCTAACACCGATGCTATCACATCTCATGATTCATTTCCCGGTCTGGAAATCCTTAACAGAAAAACCAAAAGGATCAAATTCAATGGAAACAGAGTTATCTGTGGTAAACTTGCAAACAGAGACAAGATTTTTGACAAGGTTAGGAGTATGTAACACGTTTTTCAGGAGAAGAGGAGGATGGGGAGGAGATAGGGAAGTGTTACCATAACCTTTTATCGGAAGCATATGACCATTGCCAACAATAACTCGATGATTATAAGTACTCGAATTGAAATAAGGGGAGACAGTACCTTTGTCGGGTGTCATATGAGACGAAGCACCCGTGTCCATGTACCATCCGGTGGAGTGAGTCCCAAGGTATGCATAGCTGCCTCGACATCGGTGGGTGAAGCACCGGAGTAGAATGCCCGCTGATTAGGCGGACGAGGGCCAAGGAGACCCTGCTTAGTTGGTGGACGAGGCGCGGGCTGCCATGGGGCCGTGGGGAAGGGGCACGGTGGGGCCCATTGCTGCCAGGGCCAGCCGTACGGCTGCTATTGAGGAGTAGGCTGCCGTGGCTGCCACGGTTGAGGAGGAGCTCCAGGAGTTTGCTCGTATGTGGTGTTACCTTTGCGGTTTGGACCGCCTCTGTTGTTGTTCTTCTTCTTGTTCTTGGTGTTGGTGTTGTTGTACTTGCCAGAAGAAACGGAAGAAGAGGATGGGATGACAGAGTTAGAGGTATCTCCAGAGTTATTGCCACCAGAAGAAGCTAAGAGGGCCGAACCACTGGCCTCTTTGTTTGCACGATGCTTGAGTGTTCGCTCCGCGAGCTTTATACGAGAGCGAACACTCTCAAAAGAAGGTAGAGGATCCTGATTTTGAACATAGACAACAGTTCCGGAATAAGCTTCAATTAAACCACTGAGAAGACGTAGAACTAGACGGCTTTCAGAAACCTCAATACCAACGTCGGCAAGTTGATCGGCAAGTGACTTGACGTGATTGCAATAGGCCTCGGCAGAAGAGAAGTTGTCAAGGCGGACGTCCGCGAGCTCTTCCTCTAGATGAGTAGCTTGAGAACCTTTGTTATCCATGAAGATTTGTTCAACACGGGACCAAGCAGCAGCAGCCGTGTCATTCTTGACAAGAATGGCATGAAGGAGGTCGGAAGTTACTGTCGCATAGATCCACTGTAAAACGACGGCATCAAGTCGATTATAGAGATCAACATCGGCTTCCTTGAGAGCCTTGATTTTGGCGATGTCGGCCTCTGCCGTCGGTGGGAGGATGTGATGCATAAGATTATGCACCCGTGCTTGAACCTGGAATAACGTCACCCAAGAATGATAGAGGCCTGTCTCAGTAACCAACGTGATAGGGATTAGTGATCGAACGTTGGTGATAGAGAGAGCCGGATGAAACTTGGATGATTCAGACATGGTGGAAAAAAAAAACGAAGAGCTGTTCGGGAAAGAAGGAAGGCTTAATCGATTTATACAGAAGAAGAAGATAGGCAGTGGTGGCGTGAGGCCGGATGAACAGAGGTAAGGGAGTCATTTCAGCGTGAAATTTAAACAGGAGGGGAGAGTAAAAGAAGAGGGTCGCCGCGATTTTGTGAAGAAAATCGTGGAGAACGTGAACAACTAGGAGCAGCGGAGGGGACCGAATTTAGGTCTTGATACCATGTAAGATAATAATCTTGTGTATTGATTCAATAATGAGTACATGTATTTATACAATGTGATTGCTTGATAGACAAGTATTCTAATCTAATTAGGAATCTACTTTAACTCTCATCTAACTATTATTACAATTCTAGATATATACATATTCTAACAGTTATGTGAAAACTGGCCTGTGTGCTACCACGGTTTGTGTGGCCGTAGTGTATATTTGATTCGAGCTAAATGTGAATTTTGAAAGG
This sequence comes from Plantago major, assembly GCA_026545765.1. NCBI lineage: Eukaryota > Viridiplantae > Streptophyta > Magnoliopsida > Lamiales > Plantaginaceae > Plantago > Plantago major. The sequence goes on from CM048841.1 coordinate 60,087,176, forward strand.
TGTGACATGTGTTCCATGCAAAATGATTTTCGACTATGTTTGATATAAAACGGAGTGTATATATATGTAAACTTTTCATATGTACTTGATCCGGGTAAAAGTGCCAGGAGCTCACCCTTACACATTTTTTTTTAGATATTTAGTAAGTGATTGGACGAGAATACTTTGGAGTTGAGACGGTAGTCAAATGACGGTTATGTGAAGGCTGTTTAGGAGGTGCTGCGACTCTGAGATTTCTATTGTATTGTATAAGATATTTGTACTGTTGGGATTGTTATTCTGTATTGAGGACTTGTAATATTATTGTATATGAGATTTTTAGATGCTTTGTTGTACCACTCTGAGATATTTATGTATTTTGAGGATTAAAGTTAGGCTTCGTCTTGGCGTGAGCCCATCTCACGATAGACGGCCGGTCGCGCCAAAGCATTTTGGTTTTGGGGCGTGATAGAATGATTATGTATAATCGTTATCAATACGTGGTGGTGGTTATGATGCGAGTTCATAATCACCTAGTCGATGTATGTGATAAACGATGTTTGTGTAACTTAATTAATGTATTTAATAATGCTACCATGGTGACTTGTTTATCTTGCAATTTGATAAACGTATTCACAGATTATGCGAGTTAATCTGCAAATGCGTGTTTTATGGGAAACAAATGTGCTAAAATTTAAGAAGGACACCATGCACATGTTCCGCGATGCGATTTCGCCCTGTAAGAGAGTATTATACATAACATGATAGGTTTCCACCCAAACACTCGGGCAACAAAATTTAGCATATTATCTAAAACCCTTTTGGTTATAAAATGCTTAATTCTCATTCTCTTAACTTCAAGTTGGTGAGAAGTATTTGATCACTCATATATTTCTATCAACTTGAGGTTGATGAGTTCTATTTTATGCTTGTTTCTGATGAAGTTTTGATACATGTATAACGAGAAAAATGTTCACATTCACTTTAGGGAATGAGAAGAATCAATGTTTAGAAATTGATTATGATCTTGCATTTACAGTTTCAAAACTTTTATTATTTTTCCAATCGCCTATTTCGGTGTGATCATTGATGCACTTGAGTAGAGATAAAATAATAGTGGTTCTTTGCCAATATACCAACTTGTCATGCAACCCTCTTATTTTTTCAAGTATCTCCAATCACTTCGAGGAAAGGAGAAATATAATTTGTATTTGTTATTCATTATACAAGATGACAACTTTTACAAATAAATTGAACTTCTAGTTCATCATCAAGTAAAATATGTATAAATAACAATATTTTTATCACTCATATTAGTACTATTGTCTACGAGACCAAATATTGTTCTTTTGAGTTAGGGGTATATCTTTTCCATATACATATAAGTTTATAGTGGCCTTCAAGATCCATACAGTTAGTATGCACATGATTGCTACTTCGGGAGTAATAATGAAAAAATTTACTTTTTTGAGAATGACTCAATAATATATATGTTGTACAAAACGTCACTTGCACACATATGATCCAATGTAACTTCAGGTTGGATAAGTTATAAAAGACACTAACACTACCAACTTCGGGTTGGAAGTTATCACTTTGTAATTTTATGATTTTCATTCATCATTTACTTACCACTTATGGTGCTTTGCAATTCTTCAAATTTGGGATCAAATATCCGTGTCAATGGTAATTTTGCCATTCATTCCTTCTCAATAACAACAATTTTCAAGGTTTTGTATCTCATATTTACTTCAAGGAATATGGTAAACTATATTGTATTTTATCACCGCTTGAAAGGTTCATCCAAATTATGAGTTTGAATATGATTCCCCACTAACAAGAAATTTAAAGTGGTTAGATAATACTCCTCCGTTCTTTTTAAAGGTTTACTTTTTGCCATTTCGAAAGTTTTTTTAAAGGTTAACGTTTCCTTTTTCGGAAACCCACTATCTCCACTTATTAATTTTTTTTATCACTATCTTTCCTACTTTATGTAATCTTTCTCTCATTTTTATATTCTCTCTCTTACTTTTTACCATCCACTTACCATTTTATTCACAATTCCTTAAAATTCACCCAAAATCAAATGAAATGTATTGAACCATGAATATATGAATAGACATAGTCACCTCCACTAACTATTGTACATTCATAGCCCTTCATCCACTAACAAATACTTTCACCGTACTTTGACAAGGTTTACTTTTTAGTTTTGTGTAAATTTAAGAAAATGGAATAAAATATTAAGGCTCTGTTTACTTCATCTGAAAACTCATTAATTTCAGTTCAAATCTATTCAGTTCAGTTCAGTTCTGCATAGTTGTTTTTATAATACACTTCACTTCACTTTAGTTCAATTTCATTCAGTTCAGTTCATCAATTCAGATCAGTTCAGTTCTGTTCTGTTCAGACAGACAGATAGAACATAGCCTAAGTGGTGAAAAATAAGATGAAGAGTAGAAAATGTAATTGAGATAATAGATCAAATATAAAATAGAGTGTTTAAAAGATTAATAAGTAGAGATACTGAATTTTAAAAAAGGGAAATGTTAAACTTAAGAAAAAAAAATTTTGAAATGATAAAAAGTAAACATTTAAAAAGAACGGAGGAAGTATGCATCCATCACTTCATCCACTCTGGGTACAACTGATGTACATTTGTTAAGTAAGTTTTTCAAATTTTTTTGTGTGGGCAGATTTTTAATAATTTTTAATCTGATGAAGACGACATAATGGAGTTGTGAGCCAGCCAAGTGTTGACTTAACCTTTGTGAAACAAAAAATTGATTAGATGACCAAGTCAATGTCAAAATGTGGGCTGAAATAATTTTCAATGTCCAAGTCATTTAGAAATTCTAAGTCTGGTTAGTAATCTCTCCGTCCCGAAAAACTTCATATATTAAGATTGATACACAGTTTTATGCAAAAAATTAAAGTAATAATAAAATATGAAAAAATTGGATAAAAGTGTACTTTGAGTGGGAAAATATGTAATTTGTGTGTAAAGTTGAAATTGTTTATTATTTGTTGGGTGTGGGATAGCTTTCTTTTTTAGTAATGTATAAATGTATGAAGTTCTACGGGACAGAATGAGTAAAAAATAAATTTATAGTCAATCGTTTTTTGTTGAACTTCAAATTTATATTGATTTCATCTCTAAACTCCCTATTGCACTCAAGAGTTGTGACATTGTCTTCTCGTACTGTAATAAAAAGTTTTGAACATATGTCAGATTTTCAATTGTGTACTAAGATTAGTTCAATGTGAATTAGTAATGTAATTAGCATATCCCAACAATCATATTCTGTGTACTACTCCTGGATATATATGGTTGCTTGTACTCTTATGGTCATGCAGAATTAAAGTAATTCCAATAGAATACCTAGCTAGCCTGGTATTATTCTAAGTTTTATACCTTACATAAAATCTTTGAATCTAAATATATAATAAAAGTGGTGACTTATCTCAATAAAGAGGCATGCCACATGTGCAAAATCCTATGTGGCATGTCTCTTTGAATTTTATGGAGTTTTATTCATAAAGTTAAATAAAAAAGAAAATAGTAATTTAGAAGTGTACTATATATTTTTAGTATGTTAACTGTGTTGAGGGATAAAACCTCAAACACCAACACTACTACTGCAAGTAACCTAATCTAAGATCCACCTCCAACTTGAAGTCCGAGAGAAGGCTCGTCCGAGCAAGAGTACCTGAAAGGACTAGGGGGGGGGGGGGGTTAGAATGGGTTACCCGGATTGCCAAAGTCAATCCGGATGGAGGCTTTACTCAAAGGAGAGATGACAACTCTCAATGCAATAGTAATGGGAAAGGTATTATGTCCCAGAAGACTTAGGGATTGTTGCTTACCTTAAGGTCTTGGACCTTGTGCTATATTTATAGTTATCATGTACTTATGAAGAGGTTCATAAGATGATTCCAAGAGTATGATTCAGATTTGGACACCAATGCTCCATTTGGCCCATAGCCCAATAGTGAACAGTAGTCCAATACCGATTAGTGGGCTTGGGAGGGTAGTTTGGACCTTTTCCCTCTGAGAATACTGTTCCGCCTGTTGGGTCCGTGTTAGTCCCTCGGACAGATCTGTCTGCTTGGTTGATCTGCCCTTGGGTAACTCTGGATGTCCGAGCCAAGAGTCTCACGGAAGTATCTCAGTGGTTACATTATATGCGTTTGGGCTTATCGCGATGGTGGCGTCCGAGATTCTCTTGTCCGGTCCGTTAGGCATCTCTGTACTGTCATGGTCAGGTTTGGAAGTCCTTTCCTTAGCCAGCTCGGACTGGCTGTGGAGATGTAGTGACTTCAGCGTACTGGTCGATTCACTTTGGTCGGACCATGTGAGGTCGGACCAGTACTGAATTGGGTAGTTAAGCCGTGATGCGCTTTAGGACACGCTCTATGGCGCCCTTAACGGATTGGACACATTTCCGTATCAACATATGTCCCCCCAGTTTCCAAGTATCTTAGTAGAAGATAGTTGGTAACTATGAGGGATCAGTCGTGTCTGCGGAGCGTGTCCGAATCGTTAGTTAAAAGAAAAAGGAAAAAATCCTTTTTGTCGGGATCCGTCGTCCGTGTCCTCAAGGATTCAATATATCTCTTTCCCCCCCTTTTCCGTCTGATCAGTTGTCACATAACCGGACCGTAGAGAAAAAGGTATTTGTATCCGAGATATATGTGTCCGAGTACGGTTAGGATCTGACGTAGCCCTCCGGAAGCTGTCCGTTGGACCGATTGTTGAATTGGTCCTCCCGTAAGCCCAAGAGGCCCAATAGGTTGTCCGTTCGGCCCACGGGGGAAAGATCCCGAGTCAAGGGACGTGACCGTTGGATCAGGACGACATCAACGGTTGGGGTTCCAAGTCCGATTGATGTGACGCGTCTGTCAAGCATTAAATGCGACGTCTTGTGACCATCCACTCGCGAAGCGGCACAACCCTTGGATTGGAGAGGATCAACGGCTGGGATTCAAATCCAAGCGATGTGACTCTTGGCTTTTCCCAAATTGCCCTTATAAATAGTCAGCCCATCAGTCACTTTCACACTTTTAGCAATCTCGAAATTCAGAGCAATCGCAAAGCAATTCGAGCGTTTGAAGACACATTCGAGCAAGCAAGAGTCGCAAAATTTGAAAGTTTCTTCTTCGAATCCGTACCCTCGGAGAAGCAGCAAGGCTTAGTCGTCCGTTCAAACTTATCAAATCAACTTTATCAAGTACGTACATCTTCACTTTTGCTGAGTTGTCTTCTTTTCACGATATGCTTATTTCGTGCTCATATGTTTTTGCCCTGCTTGGATATGAAATTGTCAAGTCTGTTCTTGCCGATGTTGCGTGTGATAGGCTTTAGCAACGTTCTTAGTTGAAACAATTTCTCCTCTGTACGGTTGTATGCCAATTTATTGCCAGTATCTTGCTGATGTATTTCATGTGTATGCCGACTGTAACCAAAATTTGATTATGCATGCTTATTTGGTAATGTGTTGGTGCCAATTGGCACATCTTCAGAATTTGCCTTTCAGTGTCGGGTAATGTAGGTGATAGTGCTAGCTGCGTTAAGTAGAAATCCGTGCTTTCTTTGACTTAAGAAATTACCTAAACGAACTCTCGGACAATCAACACCATCATTCGACTTGTTTCTTCGCCTAGGATGTCCGGGCGATAGTCGAACCAAAGACGAGGCCGGGTTATAATGGCCGATAGATTTAGGGATCGAGTCCGTGGATCTGACCTTGTTCGCGAGAGATTTTGTAGTCGTGGAGCTTGGGTCGTCCAGAGATTCTGATGCTGGGCACGGAGTTCGCGGTGCGACAGAAGCGCAGGCCGACGTTTCAGTGGACCGGGGTGACCTTGCTAGGACTAGGTCGTTAGTCCAATCTCGGACTATAGGTGGCATTGGGACATCCGGGGATCCGAGCGAACTGCGTGCGGAGCGGGAAGACGACAGTGGTCGGGAGGCTGATGAAGTCGAGATGTTCGAGGCTGGAGGACCGTGTTGTAGCGGAAGCAGTCCGTCCATCGAGCACATCCGGAGACCAAGGTGTCATCGAGGAGGAAGAAGATGGTGAGGAAGAGGAAGATGAGGCGAGGAGGAAGAAGGAGAAGGATCTCCTGCGCTCGTCCCCTAGGCGATCCGATCTGGATTGCACTACACCTGCTGCGCCTGATCCGATCTTCCATTAATTGAAGGTCGTAGTGCGATTTGCCGAATCAAGTTCCCGATCTGCGTCATTGTTACAATAGCGGACGAATTTGGAGAACTAAACACGGACGGACTTCTTCCTACGTGTCCATCCAGGGTTAGGGCGGAGGACATCCCCGAGTGGAGGCGAAAGTGGGAGATCCTCGAGTCCGTAGAAATAATGATCCCTGAACCCGGGCATGCATTCTATAACCCTCCCGCTGGATATATGTGCGTGCATGAGGTGGCCTTCTCCTGCAGATGGAAGATCCCCATTGCCACAGAACTGAAAAACATTCTGAACCATACTGGTATAGGTCCGAGTCAGGTTATCCCCAAGTCCCTGGGTAACCTTATTTGCTTTGTAGTTTTTTGTAAGAAGAAAGGGCAGCCCGTAAATTTTGAGAACTTTAAGCAGCTATTCCATGTCTCGTTCAGTCCGGGGAATCCACTATTCTATACTTTCATGAATAGGAACCTTACAATTTTATCTCGGACTCCATTTCGTCATTTGGGATCAAAGTGGTGGGATAGAATGCGTTTTATACGGATGGCTTTGAAGCCAGGGATGTCCGAGAGACAGAGGGAACAATGGGGGCTGCCCACAAAATTCCTTAGAGAGAGTATCCCGGATTGGCGCCCCCTTCCGAAGAACGTGGCTCCGTGGGTGGCGGCAATCCACAAAAAGCATGACCCCCCTACTTATCCGTTTCACAGATTAATCATCACCACTTCCCTACATGCGGACTAACGGTAGCGTGGATGTAGGAGGAAGACGGACTTTAGTAAGGATTCGTTGACTTGAAACTTGGCGTTCTTTCTTCTTGATATACTCTATTTTGATTACGTATTTCCATGATTCGATAATTCTTCTTTAACCCATACGTATCTAACGCCTTTGGTTTATTGTGCAGCTCATTGGTTTGACTACATCATGTCGACACTCATGAAAAAGTTGCGAGAGAAGCGGCTCGGAGGTCGCCACCGTCGAGGACCAAAATCATCAACACTTCATGGTCTTCCCATGTCAGATCCGAAGAATGCCGCAGTTTTTGCCGCGGAGGAAGAAAGGCGGAACAAGGCTGGAGAGGATTCTCAGGCCTTGGCGGTGCCCGACAAGGGCAAAACCCCCGTCACTCGGAGCGCCACCGCTTCGAAGTCCCAGGCTTCCGCTGCTGCTGCACCACAACGGGAGGTGTTGATGCAGGATGCCATTACCTCGGGATGCAAGAGAGGAGCAACTTCGGAGGCTCCTCCCGCAGCAAAGAGACAGCAATTGTCCGCTGTCCTTCCTGTTGACCAAGTTGCTCTTGACAAGGAGTACGAGCTGGCTTGCGGACTCCGGTTCATCCTTCAGAACCCTATCACACCCCGGGTCGGATGAAATAGGATTAATTGAGCGGGTCGGAGGGCTGGATGGGCTGTACCAACGGGTAAGTAATCTTTTGATGCTCTTCTTGGTTTGTTCTTAGTATGACAGAAGTGCAACTTATATTCTTACGGACTTCTTGCAGCTCATTTGTCGAGAACCATGCAATGGAAGGTCATGAGCGCTACCATTGAGGAGGACCTCCACAAGGCTGTGGCCACTTCCGCGGATGAAGCGGAGAAGGTGAAGCAATTGGAGATGCGGCTGAAAGGGCATGAAGTGAAGTTCCATAAGCTGAAGACTAGCTGGGAAGAGATTAAGGCGGACCTCGACTGGCAGGAGAACTTTGTCGACAAGTCGATGAAGGATTTTCTGGATTCCAAGGATTTTCTGCTCGAAGGCCTCCAATATGCCCGTCTTCAGGCTGGTCGTGACTTCATGGAGTCCGACTCCTTCAAGTACTTGACGGCGGACAAATCTGATGCTTCCCGCCTGGATGGGTTCGTGTCCGCTATCGGACAACTGGAGTCCAAGGGACTACTTCCACCGGACTTTAACTGGAAGGCGGAAGGGTTAATCCCTTCTGCGGATGCTAACGGCGTGGAAGTCCCTGTAGACAGTGTCTCGGATGAACAGTTGGCCGCGTGCGAGTTTGCAGAACTTCAAATCGAGGAAGGTGAGATCGAGATCCGAAATGGCGGGCCCTTCCTCCCGAGATGGGTCCCGGGTGCTCTCCGAAAGGTATGCTTTGTACCTTTCGACAATTACCGGGCTTTCCTGAAGAAGTGGTTCTCCCTGCCTTGCCGGGTCGTTGGCCTTCCCGCGGATTTCAACTTGTTCAATATTGTTGAATCCCTTGCCGCGCAAGCCACCTCCAACGCGCCCCCTGTCGATCCGCCTCAAGCTGGTGAAGCTGGTCCGAGCCAAGCTGGGCCTCAGTGAGAAGTCCGGGGTATGCCCCGTTGAAATTCTGTATTTGCTGAATCTTTCTGTTGGATTTGCATCTTTTGATATCTCTGAATGTCATTACATAATATAGCAATGTTTCGTATTTAATCCGAGGAGTTGAACCTCCTATGCTTCCGAACTATTACTTGCTCTCTTCTTCGTTCCTTTTTATCTGTTGTTCATAAGCTGAGTTATTATAAATTACCCATCTCTTAAGAGCACGGACCGCTGTAGATGGCATCTGATGTAGAAATCAGACCATCATCTTTCCGATACTCGGACTGTTCGCCCCTTGGGATATCTAATTCTTCTAGAAGGAGGAAGGTGAAACAGTGAAATAGTCATTATGACTACGTCTTTTCATCTCCTCCGTCGTCGGATTATCGACATGTGGCGAGATCTTGAGGACCCGTAGCAACTGTAAATAAAGGTGTGGTAGTTCTTCCCTTTTTCATTGTTGTACCCTTCTTCGTTTTGTGTTTTGTTTTACTGATTCCAGCCATCCACAAAAGCCGGAGTTCTCCAGGATGTCGGAATCTGATGACGAGGAATATCAGCACTGGGTAAACTGTGCTTGTGGGCACATGCATCCACCGATTTACCCGGGTACGGGGACCGCAGATGACCCGATCATCCTTGACTTTGAAGGCGATCAACCTCTTTGTCCGGGAATAGCTAGGAGGCGAGCCGAAGAGGAGAGGGAGCGGACGCTGAAGCTGATCTGTAGGAGGATCCGCATGCAGCAGCAAGCTCGTCAGGGCCGAGGTGGAGGCTCGGAGTCCCAAGACTCGACTTCCGGAGTCCGGTGAAGGAACAAGGCGGGGTATGCCCCGTGGATGCATGTACTTATCCTTAGACTTTTTCATATTGTACCTCTGTTATGTAAATGCTCGGATAATTTTGTTTATAAAATTCGAACTATTTTTCCTCGGATGAGATCGCCATCTTTTCCTTGTGCACGCTTCGTCGGATTATATTGACGCACATATTTTTGTAAAATGACTAAGAAACTCGGACGTGGTTGATGGGCTTGTTTAGGCTTGATTGGATAAACCTGTCTGGACCAACACTGTTCAACCCAAATGGATAGTTTAAGCCCATTGTCAACGTCGAAGTTCTGACGTGTCGGACGCCTATTGGTTCGTTACTTCTATAAATACTGCGGATCCCTCTTGGCCTTGGTCGCTCAAGTCCAACTTCCAATTTCCAAATCTACTCAATAGCAAGAAGACGGTCTCTTAAATAGTTTCCCCCTCGAGACTCCCGTCCACTCTCAAGTCGGCGTTCGTCCTGAGCGTGAGAGTGGCGTGGGTCTAGAGGGGAAGATTGTTGAAGATCAGTCACCGAAAAGCATAGATCTCGGTTTAAATGTATATCTGTCCGTCTCCTCTGCTTTCTTCCAACCCCACTTTAGTGGTTCAAATCTCTCTTATATTGGAAATGGTTTCCGAATTTCAAGAGAGTTTGAGTCTCTAAAGCCGGTGAAGCGGAAATCTCTTCTTGTCTGCACTTTGTTTTCCCCGGACACAGGACTTGCATTGCCATGTTTTGGTGGTATCCTAAAGGATTCCAGCACGTTTAACCATTCTCTTGTGTGCAGGTAGATCGAGTTCCTGGCCTCCGCGGAAACCAGACTTGCCGCTTGACACGGAAGAAGCTTTTCCCGACGGGGGAACGATCTTTGCTGGGAGATGACGTATCTCCAGAGATGTTTTTCTGCATTTTTCGTATTGCGTCCGTAAGTCCGGGTAATCGATCCGGGATTGTAAATTGTACAGACAAGATTATGTATAATTCGTCTTTGTATGAATGAAATCTCTTGCTTTCGTTGTTGTTAAACGAACGGTAAATCTCAGATGCGTAAATCGAAAAATCACAAATCGAAAGATAGAAGTTGTATTGATTTGCCGAAATTCAATTACAACTTGCGGGCTCTATGGCCAATGGCAAAAGGACCAAAAAGAAACAGAACTGACGGAGTTCCGTGTAACAAGTAGTTGAAACTGAGATGATCAATCGACATGATGGAGATCCGCACAGTTATCTCTATGCATAGAACTTCTGAAGGTTTCTAGCATTCCACAGACGCTTGAGGGGTGTCCATTTTCATCTTCTAATTCAACACTCCCATTTACTTTTGCCCCGACAATCTTGTAGGGTCCTTCCCACTTGGGCTTGAGTTTTCCAATATTGTTCAAAATGTTGGCTCGTCGAAGCACCAGGTCCCCGACTTGCAAGTTAGCCGCACGAATGTTCCTGTTGTAGGTTCGGGCAGCAGTTGCCTGATACCTAAGGATATTCGCCAGTGCTTCAGACCTTTTTTGTTCAAGCATGTCCAGGTCGAATATCCGAGCTTCTCGGTTTGCTTTGTCTTCGAACTCTCGGATTCTCAAAGTCTCTACGACAATATCGGATGGTATGACTGCCTCTGAACCATATACCAAGGAGAATGGAGTTTCTTTGGTCGCAGTCCGTGCAGTGGTGCGATGCACCCATAGCACGCCTTCCAGGTCGTCCGCCCAGCTTTCTTGCGAAGTTCTTAACCGCTTCTCGAGGATCTTGACTATTGTTTTGTTTGTGGACTCAGCCTGTCCATTGGCTTGCGGGTATCCAACAGATGTAAAACGTTGCTCGATTTTGAAGGACGCCAGCCATTCCTTGAGCCTATGTCCTGAGAACTGGGCACCATTATCCGAGACTAGAACTCTTGGTAGGCCGAAGTGGCAAATGATGTTCTTCCAGATGAAGGTCCGCACTCGACTTTCTGTAATAGTCGCTACAGCCTCCGCTTCTACCCACTTGGTAAAATATTCTACCGCCACAATGAGAAATTTTTTCTGTTGGGTACCCCTCGGAAATGGTCCGACAATATCGATACCCCACTGGTCGAACGGACACGCTATGATTGATGAAATCATAGGGTTCGTCGGACGATGTGGGATGTTTGCGTAATATTGGCAATCCTGACATCTCCGGGCGTGGTCGGCGGAATCTTTACCGATGGTAGGCCAATAGTAGCCTTGTCGTATGATTTTCTGGGCTAGAGTCCTCCCCCCGGAATGACTCCCGACTTAGTTGTGTATCTCTTCCAAAGATGCATGCTTCTTGTGGGTTCAAACATCTCAGGTGAGTCCCGGAAAAAGATCTCTTGTACAAATCATCACCCATTATAAAGTATCTATTTGCTCGGCTTTGCACACTCCTTGATTCTTTCAGGTCGACTGGCAAAGATCCGTCCTTGAGATAGTTAAAAATGTCAGTCATCCAGTTTCTTCCCGTGTCAAGTATCATGACCGCCGAACTGAGACTCATGACGGATGAATCAGTAATGGTGAGTAGAATTACTCTCCTTGTGTCTAGAGCCGCTGTAGCAGAAGCGTATTTTGCCAAGGCATCAGCTCTTTCGTTCCACGCTCTATCAAACTTTTCCAAGGTGAATTCCTCGAAGTGGCTGGCCTCATGCTTGAGTAGCTCAAGATACTTGATCATCGAAGGACCTTTTGTGGCGAAAGTTCCTGAAAATTGGGCCTCGACGAGCTGTGAGTCCGTGTAAGCTTTGACCTTCCGGGCTTGGAGTGACTTCGCTAGACGCAGCCCCACTAAAAGTGCCTCATACTCAGCCTCATTATTGGTAACTTTGAACTCCAAGGAAATCGCATAGTCGAGTTCCGCGCTATCTGGGCTCTTAAGGTAGATTCCAATTCCTCCCACTCTTCCAGTGGAAGAACCATCCACTTCCAATGTCCAGATATCGGAAGGATGTTTTTGGGTTTGGAGATCTCCTGCGAGCTTCTGAGGTTCCGCTCTCGGTTCATCCCCTCCCGTGATTTCCGTTCTGATGTTGTCAGCACTGGGGTTTCTGGGAACATCACCAAGTAGAAACATTTGGTTGACCCGAGTTTCCCCATCTGACAAAGGAAAGGGCCGATTGATGAACTGGGCTTCCTCGAGGTTTTCCGGGTTGAACTTTGACGGAACTGGCTTTCGGACAATATGCTTGGTGATTAAGCACTCGAGCAACTGCTTGTCAGGGACTTTCTCTTAATCCTTCTCTGGATAATCCGCTAAGAAGTCGGCGAGGACTTGAGCCTTTTTGGCTGACGGAGCCTGGTAGCAAATGTCGTATTCACTTAGCTCGATCGCCCACTTAGAGAGTCGTCCTGATTGGTCGGGCTTTCCTAGGACCTCGTTGAGGTTCTTCGGATGGGGCAAGTCTAGGATTGCCTTGATCTTCTCGGGGTTTGCACTTATCCCTCTTTCAGTGACCATGTATCCCAGAAACTTTCCTCCTTTCACCCCGAACGTACACTTTCCGGGGTTCAACTTCATTCCATACTTCCGAAGAATGGAAAAGCAATTGTTGAGATGCTCAATATGCTCTTCTTCAGTCTTACTTTTAACAAGCATATCATCTACGTAGACTTCCATAGTCTTGCCCAACTCCCCCTTGAACATTTTATTCACCAACCGCTGGTATGTAGCTCCCGCGTTCTTCAACCCGAATGGCATCACCTTGAAACAGTATACCCCTCCTGCCGCGAAGAAGGCTGTTTTCTTGATGTCGTCCTTGGCCATCCGGATTTGATAGAAGCCCTGATATGCGTCCATGAAGCTTAGGAGCGCATATCCCGCGGTAGAATCTACCAACTGGTCTATGCGAGGTAGGGGATAAGGATCCTTTGGACAAAACTTGTTGAGCCTTGTGAAGTCGTTGCACATCCTCCACTTTCCTGAGGCCTTCTCGACAAGTACCACGTTACAGACCCAGTCCGAGTATCTAACTTCTTCAATGTGCCCGGCTTTCAAGAGCCGGTCCACTTCCGTGGATATGATTGCGTCCTTGACTGGGCCAAAGTCTTTCCTCTTCTGTCGGATATATTTGATCGAGGGATCCATGTTCAGACGGTGAACAGTGATTCTCGGATCTATTCCCTTCAAATCATCAGTACTCTAAGCAAATACATCCCTGTTGTCTCAGAGACAAGCAATAAGTTTCATCTCCACTTACATGCTCATCTCATTCGATTCTAGTCTTCTTATCCGGGCTTCCAATAACAATCTCGATTTCCTTGAGAGTTTCGTGAGGCTCGATCCGTGCAGTTCTAGGAAACTTCTCCTTCGGGCTTCCTACCCCTATCTGCGGATTCTCCTGTTTGGGCGGGAGAACTACTCTCGGATCGGAGGTCGTGGATCGCCAAAAGCAAGGCAGATGCCCTTCTCGTGGACATAATGTAACACTCCCAAGCTTCTCGGATGTTTCCTACCTCTTCTCCTACTCCGAAGGGAGTTGGAAATTTCATTCTGTTGTGTAAGGTGGATGAAATAGCCCGGAATTGATTGAGTCCTGGGCGCCCAAAGATGGCGTTATAGTCGAAGGTCCGATCAACCACGACAAATCGGACCGACTGTGTTACCCTGGCCGGGAAGGTTCCGAGTGAAACGTGTAACGTAACACTTCCTAGTGGTCGAACAGTTCCTCCTCCAAACCCTAGTATAGAGGTGTGAACTCTGTCGTAGCGGATTCTTCCCAACTCCATCTGATCTAGTGTCCTCTTAGAGATGATATTCGAAGAACTCCCGGTATCCACCAGAATTTTGTTCACTCGATAAGTCGCGATGGTCAACGAAACTACAAGAGGAACGTCCGGGTCGTCAATCTCCTCGCCTCCTGCCGTAGGAGGGGGAATTTCGCTATCGTCGAAAGATATTGCATTTGTTCCTCGAATCGCGGGGGCACCGTACGCTCTGTCATTGTTCCGAAGGTTTTGGGTGGTTCGCTCTCTTGCATTCCTGCTATCACCTCCAGAGGGTCCGCCTGCGATAGCGTTGATCACCCCGCTGTACGGAGGGTTCTCCATTTCGGTCTCGTCGCCGTATCCGTACGGATGTCCTCCCATGCGTGGCGGATAGCCTACTGGCGGAGGTGGCAAAGATAGTGGGCGAGGTGGTGGGTCAGCAGCGTTATCCTCCCTCCTCCGCTCCGTTCTATCGTGCCTGGAGGGCTCATCCGCATATATGTGCTCCTTCAACTTGCCTTCTCTCACCAGGTGTTCGACCTCTGTTTTTAACTGGATACAGTCGTCAGTCTCATGGCCTCTGCTCTTGTGAAATTTGCAGTATCCCTTCGCATTTCTGTTTCTCCGATTGTGGGATGGCTTTGGCCATTGGACGTCCAACTTTTTCTCAACAATAGTGGCCAAGATGTCGGATCTCGGCTTATTGAGGCGCGTGTAGTCCGCGAATCTCCTGGGCGGACTCCTCTCCCTGTAAATGCCTTTGTCTCTGTGATCTTTCTTCGGGTCAAACTTCCCCTGGCGTTGCTCTTGTTTTTGCGGTTCCTTTCCCTTCTTCGATCCTGCTCGGACTGGTACGTTCCTTCGGTATTCTTCTCCGTACATCACCTCCTCACAGATGTCATCCAAGTGCTTTTCGCTCCTCACTTCCTGACTGGAGAGCTTCCTCCGCAGCTCGGAGTTGTAAGTATTAGCGTACAGGTGACGGACCCGTTCTTTAATACTATGGGGCTCAACTCGGAGTACTTCCGTATTGAAGTGATCTAGGAAAGTTCGAAGATCTTCCTGTTCCCTTTGGATGACTTCGGCCAGGTGCTCTACAGTACGTTTTCTTCTTTTTGATTTTCCGAACCGTGCTAAGAACTTTGAAGACAGATCTGCATACGACCTTATTGACTTGTTTGGCAAAGCGGTGTACCAATCCATAGCCGTGCCGAAGAGGGTGGATGAGAACGTAAGGGCTTTAGTATTGTCACTCAGCCCCTTGGAATCCATCTTGCTGTTGTACCTTGTCAGGTGACCCACGGGACAAGTATCCCCGTAGTAGTATTCCAAGTTCGGAATCACTTGGTCCGAGTTCCTATTTCTTTCCTTTTCCCTCATGATATCATCACACAGAGGGTTTGGTGCACTTGTAGTGATCTGCTCGTGGTCTTTTACCAGGCGTCCGAGGTTCAGGATTTGGGTTTCCAAAGCTTTTTGTTGGGCGTAAATTTCATCAGCTGTCATGACCTCTCCTGTCCGTGGATGGACTGCGACATCCGCGGGGAGTTCGTCTAGCCGGACAACTGGAATGGTTTCTGCTACATGATCCCTGTTCCTCATGGGAGCTTGTCGCGGACCTCCTGGCTGCCTGTTACCTCCTTCTTGGTACTCTCTCCTCCCATTCGGGCTTCCCTCACCCCGAACTTGCGAAGCAGAGGCCCGTCGGTCTAGAAGGTTTCGCAAATCCTCATGGGGCAGCTGATCTCCCAACCTCTGTTGGATCGGATGCTGTCTGTTTCTTGACAAGGCGGGCTCCGCTTGAACCGCAGTAACCACTGGCGGAGTGGCTTGCTGAGGGTGGGCATTGTTAGACCCTAGGCATCCTTGGATAATCGTGAGCAACCTATCAAACTGGGTTTCGCTTAGTCCGAGGTCGCTTGTGCGGACAACGCGACCATCGGGCATAAATATTGACTGTGGCCTTGAGCCTTGAGCCGAGAAGCTCGTGCTACCCCTTCTCCATGGTCCGTAGGCACGATATTCACAGGGACGCTTTGGCCTCCTCTAAGCGGGGCGTCTCTTCCCTCATCCGAGGATGGGCTGGCGGTCCGCCCGTCGCTCGGATATCTCCTTCCAGCGTTCCTTCCAGCCAATGACGCCGTCCCGGGTGGGCGGACGTCCTCGCGGGCGTGGTGGTGGTGTTCCCACGCCTGCAGCACTAGTCCGAGCTGTTCGTCTCGTTCTAGCCATCAGCACAACACAAACACAGATCTTTTTGTAAAGATTCTCACAGACGGAGCCAAAATGTTGAGGAATAAAACCTCAAACACCAACACTACTACTGCAAGTAACCTAATCTAAAATCCACCTCCAACTTGAAGTCTAAGAGAAGGCTCGTCCAAGCAAGAGTACCTGAAAGGACTAAGTGGGGGGGGGGGTTAGAATGGGTTACCCGGATTGCCAAAGTCAATCCGGATGGAGGCTTTACTCAAAGGAGAGATGACAGCTCTCAATGCAATAGTAATGGGAAAGGTATTATGTCCCAGAAGACTTAGGGATTGTTGCTTACCTTAAGGTCTTGGACCTTGTGCTATATTTATAGTTATCATGTACTTATGAAGAGGTTCATAAGATGATGCCAAGTGTATGATTCAGATTTGGACACCAATGCTCCCTTTGGCCCATAGCCCAATAGTGAACAGTAGTCCAATACCGATTAGTGGGCTTGGGAGGGTAGTTTGGACCTTTTCCCTCTGAGAGTACTGTTATTCGCTTTGTTGGGTCCGTGTTAGTCCCTCGGACAGATCTGTCTGCTTGGTTGATCTGCCCTTGGGTAACTCTGGATGTCCGAGCCAAGAGTCTCACGGAAGTATCTCAGTGGTTCTGTTATGTACGTTTGGGCTTATCGCGATGGTGGCGTCCGAGATTCTCTCGTCCGGTCCGTTAGGCATCTCTGTACTGTCATGGTCAGGTTTGGAAGTCCTTTCCTTAGCCAGCTCGGACTGGCTGTGGAGATGTAGTGACTTCAGCGTACTGGTCGATTCACTTTGGTCGGATCATGTGAGGTCGGACCAGTACTAAATTGGCTAGTTAAGCCGTGATGCGCTTTAGGACACGCTCTATGGCGCCATTAACGGATTGGACACATTTCCGTATCAACAAACTGTATAGATTGTTTTTATTAAATCACATATAACTTTATCTACAAAACTCGGAAAAATATTTTAAACATATATTTGGATTCACCGCGACAAGACGAATTCACAGACATCAATCTTATATATTATTATTAATTAAATAAATTATTTATATATTAAAATAAAAAATCAAATTGTTAAATGAGATCTATTGGTTGTGTAAATTCTAAATTTGGAAAATAAGTCATGGAACATTTTATTTTTGACAATGCAATGCACCTTATAACTTTCACTATTTATATTTTTAGTATGTTCACTACATATATAGTTTTTATTAAATCCCATATAACTCTATCAAAACTTCGAAAAATATTTTGAACATGTATTTTTATTCATCACGACGAAACGAATATATAGACACCAATTATAAAATTTAAATTGAAAAAAAAGTGTTGAATATTTGAATAGCATAAAATAGAAAAAAGTGTTGAATATTTGAAATTATAGGAGAAGACTAAAAGAAAAGTTAAAATAGAAAAAATCATTATAAAATTAGATAATCTTTGACTTTTTGGGTTTGTTGTAATTAGTTTCGAACTACATTATAAATTTGGAATCATTTGTAATTGTTTGAACTGTGAATACTAATCTAAACAAAAGACCATTTAGCAGGGGTCGATTTTGAAAAATCTGATATGGTTAAGTAAGAGATAATTTCAATTGAAGAACTCAGTTCGAGGCGTAAACGAACTTTATGCCAAACTTGGGAACTCAACTCGAAAAGTAAAATTCAACTTTATGAATGAGATAATTCGAACGTGGGAACTCAATTCCAAGGTCAAACAAACTATAAGAATGATAATTACAACTTGAAAACTCTATTCGGATAATAAACCACATTATATGGGAAAAATACTCTATGAAGGAATGATTCAAGCACAGGAACTTAATTCGAAAGTAAACTCAACTCAAAAAATGGGATAATTCTAACTAGGGAAATCAATTCGTATGACAAATCAACTATAACAATGAGATAAAAAAAAAAAAAAAAAAAGTTGAAAACTTAGTTCGAACGGTAAGCTCAACTTTTAGAATTAGATTGTTCCTACATGGGAGCTCAACGTGAAAGCAAACAAAATTCTAAGAATGAGATCATTACAATTTGAAAACTCAAGTTGAAGTTAAAAGCAACTCAAAAAAATGGATAAATCCAACTTGAGAACTCTATTTGAATAGTAAACCACACTATATGAAAAAATTATTGTAAGAAATACATAAATTCCTCAAGAACTCAATTCAAAGGGGTAAACACACTTTAACAATGAGATAATTTTAACTTGGAAATTCAATTCAAAGGTTAATCTCAACTTTAAGAATGAAGTAATTCTAAATGGAGAACTCCATTTGAAGGGCAAAACAACTGTAAGAATAATATAATTCAACTTGGGAACTCTAATGCAAGGATGATCCATGATATTTGAAAATAATCTAACAATGAGATCATTCCGAATTAGAAATTTTGTTCAAACGGTAGAAATATTCTACGATTGAAATCATTTAAACGTAAAACTTTATTAGAAACGTAAGCCACTTTATGTGGTAAAATACTCTAAGAATATGATAATTTCATTTGAAAACTCAAGTCGAGGGGTAAACAAACTCTAAGATTGTTATAATTATAATTTGGGGACTACATTTGAAGACCAAACCATGCTATATGAAGAACTTATTCAAAAAAATGGTACTTCCAACTTATATGTACTCAACCCAATTGGTATTCAACTTCGGAACTCTAATGCAAGGATGAACCATGCTATTTGAAAATAATCTAACAATGAGATAATTCCGAATTAGAATTTTTTTTTTCAAATGGTACAAATATTCTAGGATTGAAATCATTTAAACGTAAAATTATATTAGAAACGTAAGTCACTTTATGTGGTAAAATACTCTAAGAATATGATAATTTCATTTGAGAACTCAAGTCGGGGGTAAACAAACTCTAAGATTGTTATAATTGCAATTTGGGGACTACATTCGAAGACTAAACCATGCTATATGAAGAACTTATTCAAAGAAATGGTACTTCCAACTTATGGACTCGACTCAATTGGTAGTATAAACTCAACTATAAAAATGTGGTCAATCTAACCTGAAAACTCAAATTGACGAGCAAACCAACAAAAAAATGTGATAATTATAACTTGGAGACTATATTGAAAGGTAAAGCTCATTATTTGGAATAGTTAGTTGCACATTTGGAACTCAGACCAACTCTAATAATGAGGTAGTTACAACTTTAGGACTCTATTGAAAGGGTAAACCACAATGTATAAAAATATTCTCTAATTAAGAATGTGGTACGTAATTTGAACTTGACAACTAAATTCGATGTATAAACCAACTTTGAAAATGAGATAATTACAACTTGAAAACTTTAATTTGAATAGTAAATCACGTTTTGTGGTAAAATCCTCAAAAAAAGGATTCCAAATTCGGAACTCAAAATTTTTTTATAATTGCAACCTTGGAACTCAACTTTAAGAATAATACTAGAATTTTAACTCAAAGAATTTTATATTTGCAACATTGGAACTCAACTTTAAGAATAATACTATAATTTTAACTCATGAACTGAATTCACCGCTATTTTGGTTTACAAGTAGGTGTTTAACAAAATTTGGAGGTAGCGTTATGTTTGCGTTATTAAATTGTACTCCGTATTGCCTTCCATTTTTTTGATACTCAATGCAATTTATGTCGTTGCATTGCCACAGGATAAGGCCTCCATGAATAATATAATTTGTTTTTTAGGCCTTTTGACCGTAATGTTAGAGAGGTAATGAGAGGTGCAAATGGGAGTCAATGAGAAACCATTCAGTAGATTAGTTGTCGTATTTATTGGACACTTAAAACATATATAACCAGTTATACTGAAGGGTAGCAAACACGATATCATGCCCGCACCTCCTTGATCATTTAAAAGACATGAGTGAATTTCTCTAATATGTACTTATATTTGTTATTTTACAATTATGGTGGATCCAAGGTTAAGGTTGAAATCATCAGGAAACTTATGGTTATTGCGTGTTGGAGGGGGGCTAAAGTCAATGGAACAAATGACGATGAGGTCCATATGAAATTGTTCGAAGAGATCCTTATGCATAGGACCTAATCACTGCAATGGTTAAGATCACATATCCTTCGCCATTAGATCATGTTGGTGAAGGTTGATACTTCTTGAACATGGACAGTTTCAGCCCGGCAAAAAACTACATTATTATGTTTTATTAATTTATTTTAATTTTTCACCTAAAATTACGCGCCCACTCCAATGCATTAAGTTCTCAATCGGGGTGGATGGAGTACATAGATAGTTTCAACTAGATAAGAATATTGGGTATCAACCCATTGAGTCCTTAACGGGATTAGTTCGGGTTGTTTTCGGCCTGTTTAAAAGCTTATATAACAAACTCATGAACATAAATAAATTTGAAAATTAAAAATCTGAAAACGAGTTTATTTTGCCTTATTTTCAAACGGGTCAGACGAGTTGATTTTAGTAAACACCTATCCGATGATTTACCTGTTAATAATTATCGTGTTCAGGTCGTCGTAAACATGCAAATGACCATAACCAACATGAATCAACCCTTTAGTTTCAAACGAGTTCGATTAAGTTGGACCTTACCCATTTAAAAGCTAAACCTGGGAAAATATAGAGTAATTCAGGAAACAATAATTTTCAAAAAAAAAAAAGGGGGAAATTACACTGGTTCCCCTCAATAAAGTGCCGCTAATCATCGTAGTCCCTCACATTTCAACAATAACACATAAGGACATGTTTTTTAAATCAATAACGAGATGGTCCAAAAGTCAACCCAAATTTCTTATGTGGCAGGCTCAAAATGATGTGGAATAATATAAAAGATATTTTTCCTTATTTTAATATTCAGATCTTCAAAAAATAATTGCAATTAACCCCTCTTACTTATTTAATACCCAGTTTATATCCCTAAAGTTTATAACAAATTCAAATCAACCCTCAGTTCAACTTTTTTTATTCAACTTCAATCAAAATAAATTGCAATCAAACCCTATTAATTTTCTAACTTCATAAACTCATAAAAGTATTCAATTTTTTCTCATTCTTCCATTGGTTAAGGTTGAAATGATGCTTAAAGGTTCCATTCATCAATTCTTTCCCCATTTTTCCATCAAATCTTTCACATTCTTTCATAGCTAAATTTTGAATTCGGGCTCTAATCGAACCCAAATGCGGACTCTATTGATGGAGCTTGAATGGAGCTTCAAGCTCCATCAGTGAAGCTGTTTGTGCTCCATTAAATGGAGCACAACAGCTTCTTTTATGAAGTTGTTTATGCTCCATTTAATGGAGCTGTTAAGCTTCGATAAATGGAGCTCAAAAGCTCCATTAACGGAGCTCAATAGTTCCATAAATGGAGCTACACAGCTCCTGCACAGCTCCATCAATGGAGCTGCGGAATCTCAGTAAATGGAGCTTCAAGCTCCATTACTGGAGTCCGAATTGCGCTCTAATTGAGTCCGATTCGGGCTTTATCGATGGAGCTTAAAAGCTCCAAGCTCCATTGATGGAGTTTTAACCTCGATTGATGGAGTTTAAAGCTCCATCAATGGTGAAATTATTTTGAAAATGAAAAAGGATGAGAAAGATCCTTGGTTGATGATGTATAACATGGTTTGATGAATAAAAATGTTTGATAAAGATGAAGAATTGATAAAATTAAGGGTTGGTGAAGATGAATAATTGATAAAATTAAGGTTTGATGAAGGAGAAGATGAAAATGAATAAGTGAATTTTATTTGGGTCAATTGTGAAATTTGTATAAACTTGTAAGGGTTGATTTGCAATTTTCTATTTTAATCTCCACATGTGAATTCATTATTTCAGTCGGTCAACACGAAAATAAGTTTTTGGACCAATATGTTATTGTTGAAATGTCAAGGACTACGATGTTATTACAAAATTTATTAGGGAGTCCAAATGTAATTCACCCAAAAAAAAAGGAAATGATAAGATTATGGAATCCCATTGGTTGGGCTGGAGATGTGCTTCTGTTTGAAATCAATGTCAAAGAAGGAACACCATACACTCATTTAATTGACATTTTCACCGGATTACACGAACTTGCTACGGGCCATAACCAACATTGTTTACAAGTAAATTATCCTCTTTCTGGTATATTATTAAAAGTAAATTATTACGTGACATCGCCACTGGTTAGTACTAGTTGATTGAATAACCGATAGTGATCTATTAAGGATCCTAACCATCAGGAACCTCACAGTATATCCAAACTTGCTGGATTATATATGGAAAGTCTCACCCTGGTAAGAGTTTTCTTTGTATTTAATTTCACTGTTTATGTGGATGTTTTCTTGTGTTAATTATTTGCATTACTGACAGGATATAAAACACTAATTTGTAGGTCATCGATTTTGTCACACCCGGAATCAATATCCACATGACATAATCAAGTAATCAACTATTAAAATTAAAAACGTTTCACAAATATATATGGATGAATCTGGTTCGTTTGGGAGTGGTAAATCTACTGAATTGATACTGAAGAATCTTAATTATACTAGAGCACTAAAAAATGATCTTATGCATCAAATTCAGCATCACATTCTCCAGAATTTCATCCGGTACTTCTATTAGAGTTTCAAATTACACTTGAATACGAATTAATTCAACAATAACATATATGTCCATTTTTTCATTATTTGTTGACCAAATGATTGATACCAAACATGATCTTATATTGTAAACTTGAAAAAGTATCCCTCATTTCTTCCTAGTTCAATTTAAATCATTTATCTCCCAACATTTTTTGTTAAGTACCTAATTTATTGTTTGGTACCAACAATTAAAACTTATAGGGGCCTTGTATAATTTCAATAATATGATTACAATTTTCGAAAACGTTTATGGACTTAATAGCAAAATCAGAAACAAGTTTCGGGCCAAATTGAATGCAACAAAAAATTTGTTAGAAATAAAAAAATTTAAAAAAAAATATTAAAAGCTCCACCGGAGCTGCTCCGGTGGTCGGAGCAGTTAACAGCTCTGGTGGAGCTGTTTAGACAGCTCCAGTTTAGCCCAAATCAAAGCTGTTAACAGCTCTCATAGGAGCTGTTACACATATCCGATTTGAGCTGTTAACAGCTCCAAATTGGAGCTCTGAACAACTCCGATTTGAGCTGTATATAACTCCAAATCGGAGCTTTGAACAACTCCGATTTGAGCTGTATACAGCTCCGTACGCCGGAGCAGCTCCGACGGGGCTTTTTCTTCCCGTTAATTTGTTTTTTCTTTTTTTTTCTAAATTACTTTTTTTTTAAAGATTTTTTTTATTAGTTTGTTGAATATTTTAAGTTGTAAATAGAGTTTATTGTGACTAAATATTTAATTTGTTATAATGCAATTTGCAATAAAAACTAAGGAAGGGTTATGTTTGGCCAAATTAAAAATTGTTCGACTTTTGGACTTATATGTAATAGAAATATTCTAATTGTTCTATCTTTGTTTTTGTTGAACTAACTGGTGCTTGGATGAGCATGGCTATATAACAGGGGTCGTGTACGTAATTGTCCCTATTGATCTCCAGTTATAAATTAAATATAATGAAGAGATATACCCCAGATGTAAAATTGAGTTTTTACATACACTTCAAAAAAATTCTTTGACCAAATTAGATTTCAAGTAGCTAATTAAGAAGAGAACAGATCGTGTATTTTTGTGTTACCAGCAGAGCTGCATGTGCAAAAACTATATCGCACTGTGAAGGTGAATAGTATTCAACTTTAGTAGAGTGTTCTGCAGTACATACATTTATACAAGTTGTGCTAGAGTCCATCTCCTAACATTTAGCTAACAAACTAAAACAAACTTGGTAACAATCTGTTGAGATATGAGACTTAGTCTCGTCCTTATAACAATCTGTTGAGATATGAGACTTAGTCTCGTCCTTATACGTAACAACACCCCCCCCCCCCCCCCCCCCCTCTCCCGCAAGCAAAGCGTGGGATTGAGGACTACGCAAAGCTTGGAACGAAAGCTGTCAAATAAAGGTCGAGAAAGGGCTTTCGTAAAGATATCTGCAACTTGCAAATTGGAAGGAATGAACTTCGTAGTTAGTCGACCACTGGAGACAAGCTCACGAACGAAATGATAATCAATGTCAATATACAGAATAATACCGGGGCAGTTGTCGATGGAACATGGAAGTCACGAAGTAAATTCATAACCCAGAGAACCTCAGCCGATGTATTAGCCATCGCGCGGTATTCTGATTCACAACTGGACCGAGAAACTATTGGCTGTTTCTTGGCACTCCAGGAAATCAAATTGTTGCCAAGAAAAATAGAGTAACCATATGTTGAGCGGCGAGTATCTTTACATCGGGCCCAATCAGCATCGGAGTAGCTAGAGATGGTAAGGTCCGACGAACGAGTGAATCGAAGATCGAAGTTCACGGTTCCCTTAACATAGCGCAGAATGCGCTTGACAGCAGCAAAGTGCTCCTCCGTTGGACTTTGCAAAAATTGACTGACAGAGTTCACTGTATAAGCAATGTCAGGACGAGTAATAGTAAGATATTGCAAAGCACCAACCAAAGATCGATAGAGAGTACGATCAGAAAAAGGCTTTCCAGCAACAACGGGAGATTGGCCAGTAGCCATTGGCGTAGAGACAGGTTTAGCTTCCAGCATTAAAGCTCGAGATAATACATCACGAGCATATTTAGCTTGACCCAAAAACAGTCCATCAGTAGTCTGCGTAACTTCTAAACCCAAGAAATAGTTTAAAGAACCTAGGTCCTTAACCGCAAACTCATTATTTATACGAGTAATCAGTCGACGAATTTGTGCTATATTGTTACCCGTAAGAATTATATCGTCAACATACACCAGAAGATATAAAATATGCCCATTTTGACAGAATACAAACAGAGAAGTATCAACTTTACTGCAAGTAAATCCCAAGCTGAGGAGAAAATTACTAAACCTCTGAAACCAAGCCCTTGGCGCCTGCTTTAGCCCATAGAGTGCCTTCTTGAGCCTACAAACATGATTCGGGAAACCAGAGTCGACATAACCCGGTGGCTGCTCCATGTAGACTGTCTCGTTTAGAAGGCGATGTAAAAATGCATTCTTTACATCAAGCTGGTGCATAACCCAGTTTCGTCTGACAGTAATAGACAGAACAATACGAACTGTGGAAGCTTTTATAACCGGACTAAAAGTGTCAGTATAATTGAAACCTGGAAGCTGCGTGAATCCTTGAGCAACCAAGCGAGCCTTATAACGGTCGATCGAGCCATCATATCGAAATTTAGTGCGAAAGACCCATTTCGATCCAACCACATTGGCAGCAGTAGGGCGAGGTACCAAATCCCATGTATCATTGGTGCGAAGAGCTTCAATTTCGGAGTCCATAGCATCTACCCATTCCGGCTTCTTAGAGGCTGATTTGTAACCTTTTAGTTCTTTCACAGCTAGTAATGCCTTGAAGAGACAATTGGAGGAAAGATTCGCAAAATCGACTGGATACTTGATGTGGAAGCTTCCAGCTTGAGCCCGTGTAGTCATTGAATGGGACGGAGGCGGAGGGGGTGGCCGAGCTCACCGCTGGTGGATTGGAGCTGAAACGGGCGGAGAAGAGGCCACGGTAGGTGGTGGATCGGTGCTGGAGGATGGAGCAGGTGGTGGCTCCGTAATCGGAACAGGGGGTGGTGGAGCAGATTGATCGGTGGGAAGGGGGCGGAATCCGGCGTGGAAGACGCCAGTGGAGGCTGCTGATCGATTGGAAGAGGAGATGAAATTTGGGAATGAGGGATTTGGTTGGTTAATGGGCATAATTGACAAGGTGTTGGGCTTTGTAATGGGCTAGGCGAATTGGACTTAATTGGTTCATCAAAGTGACTAAAGTCTAATGTATGGCAGGCTTGTGGCACATTTGTGGATGCATACGGGAAAAGACCTATCATCAAACTAGGCATGGCGAGTAATATACACCCGCTGAGTAGATAAATCGAGACAACGGAATCCTTTGTGCAACGAGCTATAACCCATAAAAATGCATGGAGTACTGCGAGGGAAAAATTTGTCAGTCACATAGTCTCGAAGACAAGGATATACACAGCAACCGAACGGATGAAAGTTCTCGTAATTCGGAGATGCACCAAATGATAATTCAAAAGGAGACTTATTATCAAGAACTTTGGATGGCAATCGGTTAATGATGTATACTTCAGTGCTAATTAAAGCTTCAACCCAATGGGAAACTGGGACATGAGAATGAAAGAGCATAGCCAAACCAGTTTCAGTAATGTGGCGATGTTTGCATTCAGCTCTTCCATTTTGAGAAGGTGTATAGGGACTGGATATACGATGCGGAATTCTAGAATCCCGAAAAATGCTCTTTAACCGAGTATTAGTAAATTCCGTTCCTCCATCAGATTGAAAATTTTTTATTTTTCGTTCAAATTGATTTTCAACAAGAGCTTGAAACTGCCGAAAGATATCGGTAAATTCTGACTTGCGGTGCATGACGTAGATCCAAGTGAAACGGGAATAGTCATCCACAAAAATAACATAGTATAAAAAGCCATTAGTGGATGCAGTGGGAGCAGGACCCCATAAATCGCAATGAATGAGATCCAAAAAAACAAAAGAGGCACGTTTACTATTGGACTCAAAGGGAAGTCGTTTGCTTTTAGCCAATTGACACGAGGAGCAGAGTGTCGGATTGGGAAGCAATGACGTTACAGATAAATAACCCTTTTTATTTAAAAAAGAAATAACATCAAATGATATGTGCCCTAATCTAGAATGCCACAAATCAAAAGAACCCTTCAAATTGCGAGACTTCAATGCAGAAATTAAAGCAACATGTCCTTGCTCCAAAACGTAAAGGCCGTGCTCACGATGCCCTCTGGCTAGTGGTGCCCCTGTCACTCAATTCTGAATGGTAAAGAAAGTGTCAGAAAATAAGACATTAACCGGAAAATCGGACGTTAATTTGCTGATAGAGAACAAAGTTTTAGTTAATTGTGGAACCACTAAAACATCAAGCAAGCGCAAAGATTTATTTATTTTGTAAGATCCAGAGTAAGAGATAGGTAAAGATGCACCATTACCAACAGTAACACAATCATTTCCAGAATAGGGTTCTGTGATATCAAGCGTAGTAGCAGAAGGTGTCATGTGGGCACAAGCACCAGTATCGAGATACCAATCCGAAACAGATGACGAGGGCTGAGAAACAGAGCAAGAGGCATTAAAAGCTTCTGCTAAGTGCGCTGTAGGAGCAGGCTGTTTGTTCGGAGAGCAGCGATTAGGACAAGTATCCGCATAATGTCCTTCCTGGCGACAGATTTGGCATCGAGGAACACGGCGGCGACCATCACCGCGTCCATATGAACCACCACGACCGGTACCACCCCGGCCAGAACCATTAAAACCTCCACGTCCACGTCTGCGAAGGGATTGAGTTGCGTGAGTGGACTGAGAAACAAAAGCAGCTGGTTGAACGGGTGCGGCTTCCAAAGATTGTTGAAATAGATCGAAACTTTAAGCACTCGAGAGAAGAGTCTGAAATGGTGCCAATGGTACAGAGATCATCTGGGCAGCCGAGAAACTAGCAAAAGCAGCCCCTAGACCGCGAAGAAACCAATGAGATTTGTCCAGTTCATCAACCGGACTGCCAATAGCAGCAAGCTGGTCACATAGAGATCGAAATTGTCGTCCATACTCAGCAACAGATCTGGAACCCTTCTTGATAAGCTGCAACTCATCCTTCAATCGGAGCTCCCTTGCTTTAGAACTATGGCTGTAGGAATGAGCAAGAGTACGCCAAACATCCTTACACATAACACAACCAAGAACCTCAGACATTGCTTCTTCAGTAAAAGTCGCCTGAAGAAAGGTAAGAAGACGTTGGTCTTGTTCTTGCCATTCAAGGAAAAGCGGGTTTGGTTCAACTTTTCCATTCACATCGGTAATAGTAGTAGCTGGAGAGGGAATACGAGACTTAACATAGGAAGAAAGCTTATTGGCATGCAGAAGAGGAGAAATATGACGAAGCCATTGGAGGTAATTTGTGGAGTTGAGCTTGATAGTAATAAAATGGACAAGAGGAGCAAGATTAAGAGTTGGATCGGTAGTTGTAGAAGAGGAAGAAGACATGATGAAAAAGAAGAGGAAAATGATAGAATCAATTGTTTGGATATGGCGTGGGCCTACTGGTCTCTTGATACCATGTGAAGGTGAATAGTATTCAACTTTAATAAAGTGTTCTGCAGTACATACATTTATACAAGGTCTGCTAGAGTCTATCTCCTAACATTTAGCTAACAAACAAAACAAACTAGGTAACAACATGTGCTAGTCTAGTCCTTATCACAGTCTGTTGAGATATGAGACTTAGTCTCGTCCTTATCCGTAACACGCCCCATGCTAATAAACGTGCCCAAAAAAAAAAAAAAAGTATGTGAACAGGGGCGGAGCCAGGATTTGAAAGTAGGAGTGGCGAAGTATTATAATACGGGTACAATATGTAATTTAGTTAGGCCAGGTTAGGACGGGCCATACCGGGTCGGATCAATATTTTTACACCAAATTCATCATACATATTTAAATATGAATATCCAAGAAAAATGAAAGAACCACACCATGTTAAGACAAACCAAAAATGTATAAACGACCCACTTATGTGAAAATCGTACTCTACGTCTCTTCATCTTCTCAAAATCCCCAGTGATTGAATCAATGTCAAAGCCCTCGACAATTCCTTTTTTCAATATGCATTATCAAATTGATATACAAGAAGTCATCCTCCATCGAACTCCGCGGTCTTATCTATGCAATTTTCATTACTGAAAATGCACGCTTAGAACTTGCTCCAAAAGTAATAAAACTATCCGTATAACCCTCTTAAATTAGTTAATTAGTAAAATATCTCTTTAATCACAAAGTCTTGCAAGAGACGTGTATTAGTGAGAGACGGATTGATGTTCTTAAGTATATGTATAATGTTTTATGAGTACGTCTTCATTTTATATCATTTTTTTATGTATATGTATATTACCGATGTTTTTTAGTACAACCTCTAACGTTTCTGGATATCTTGTAATGTTTGTCCGTCTCTTTTAGTCTCTCCATAAGACCGTCTCACAGGAGACTTACGTTAAATTTATCAAATATTATAATTTTCTCAACTTATTTAATTATGAGTAAGTCTCCTAAGAGACGGTTTTACGGAGAGACTAAAAGAGACGGACAAACATAACAGGTATAATTAAAAACATTAGAGGTTTTAAAAAGAACATCGGTGATATATATACACATAAAATTAATATAAAATGTCCACTCATAAAACATTATTGATATTGTTTAAAATATTATACATATACTTAAGAAAATCGACCCGTCTTTCATGTCTCTCACTATTACACGTCCTTTCCAAGACTTTGTGTTTAATTATAAAGCTGACTATCTAAATGTACTAACTAAAAAATTTAGGGGTGGCGAAACATATAATTTTCTAAAATATGTCTATAGTAATAATGAAAATGAAAATTTTGGGGCCGCCACCCCATGTCCGCCCCTGTATGTGAATCGAAAATAATATATACTAAAAAAGAAAAATATCAATATCACGTATATTAAGCTTGGCTCCCTATATCTACATAACATGTATGTTTCAACTTGTTAGAACTTAGAACATAGAGCTCGGTTTTCTTATTCCTGCTTTGTGAGCCTTGAAATTAAATATATACTAGATTTTACATTTCTTGGATCTATCTTGAAATTAAATATATACTAGATGGTACATTTCTTGAATCTATCTTACAAGTTTAGTCTATGCGACAATACAAATAATTAACACTCAGTACAAGTGTGATCCAATATATTAACTTGAGCACACATGAGTTACAACATTGATGACATCGTGGTGCAGTACACTGGAAGTAGTACATGTATTAAACATAAAATAACTTTGAAAGGGAAAAATAAGGAAGCAAAACTATCTCAAATTCCAAAACCATCTACGGCGTGGTCTAGGATATGGATCAGTAATGGATTGAGCCGGAAATGTATTTCCTGTACTATTGATGCAGATGAGTGGTTGAGCAGAGTAGTATGTCTGAGGAGCAGGATTTTGCGATAATATTGAAACATGTAGAAAGTTGTTGACTTGATGGCATCTTTCACAGTAGGTATTGCCTTTGTTTCTAGACCATTGAATTGCACAATCATAGTGAATGAAACTACTAGTGTACGAACACTTGCACTCCGTCTTGAGTACTTGTTGATTCTCATCGTTTACCAAGAATCTTCTAAAGCAGAACCTGCAAACTGCTGATTCTCTAGGAACCATCTCTTCCTTAAAACTAGTACCAGCCGGAGGGGTTGTCTGAGGTCGAATAACAACCAGCTCAGTACCTTTGAGATTTATAGAAATAGAACTGTATCCATTATTACCACTCTGGCTATGTTTCAGCTTATAGGGGCTGGGGCTGGCCATGTTTACCGGTGGTCCTGGTCGCGATGAAGCATACATATATGCATTATACATGGGACGATGACTTAGATACTCCTCCTCCTCAGCTGGACTTGAATGATGAGCCATGTCGTTGTGGTTAGATGGCCAGCTGGGTGGCATGGATACAATTGGGAAGTGAGTTGGGTTTACAGGAGGTCTTTGAGAGTTCCCGCAGTACTCGTTCATATTGGGTATAGATGAGCAGCTAGGCCAGTATATAGGGTACTGTTTTATATAAGAATATATATGTGCGTTAATTTTTGTGGAAGGGCATGCCTATAACCAAGACTATATTTATAGGAAAAACTTTTAAGGAATCCATTACCTTTCATTTAAAAAATAAAATATCCATGGAAGAAAACAAGAATCGTGTTCCTTGAGTAGAGATTGCACTCCCTCTTCATAACTGTTGATAATAATATCACTGATTCTATATAATCATGTACACTACTCTACTCTTTTTATGAATATGTACAAGTGCGGAGGGTAAATTGCATTTTTGTCCTTTAAGTCGAAATCCTACTCAGTTGCGAACCATAGGAATGCAATACTTGCATTTTGGTCCTAAATCTGCAAATTCTAAAATTTCCATGCTGGCTTTTGGTCCTAGGTGGAATAGTAGTGTTTTGGGTGAAATTTCTCCAATTGTTCCACCAATCACACACCTCTATCTGGCAAAAATACTCTAAGAATGTGATAATTCTATCTAAGAATTCAATTTGAAGGGTACACAAATTCTATGATTTGAATAAATACAGTTATGAGGAACTATGTTCGAAAAGTGAACTGCACTAGACAGGAAAGATACTCTAAGAAAGTGATACTTCTAAATTAGGGATTGATCCACTAAAAAGGTAATTACCAACTATAACAATTCGATCATCCAATTTAGGAATTCAATACGAATGGTAAACTCAACTCTAAAATGTGATGATTTAAACATGGAAACTAAATTTGAAGAGCAAACCTATTATAAGTGTGTGATAACTACGACTTGGAACTCTATTGAAAGGGTGGATCATAATATTTGGAATTACCTAATTAAGAATGTAATAATTCCAAGTTGAGAGTTCAATTGAAAGGGTAAACAACTCTAGAAATAGGGTAAATCCAATTTGGGAACTAAACTAGAAGCGGAAACTCCACTATCGATATTTCACGATCAAGGGCGCAGTAATACTCTTTTTTGTAGTAGCAGTCCTTGTATATTGTAGTAACAATCGAAATTTGGTCGAAAGAAAAAATCTCTATTTGGGGGCTGGGGCTTCTTCCTATCCATTCCATTTTCTCTTTATTCGAACTTAGACACTATATTTAAAAGATAAAGCGATTATAAGAGTGTGAAAGTCCAAACATGGGAATCTAATTCGAATTCTAAACAAAGTCTAAGAATGTGATAAGTGCAACTTCAAAATACGATTCGAAAGATAAACCTAAGAATTCGATAATTTAATCTTGAGATCTATTTAATTTCAAAGTGCAAACTAGTTGGATGTAAGGATATGATAATTTTAACTTTGAGCACCCAACTCGACGAATTAACCTCACTCTATTATAACTTAGGAACTCCTCCAAGAGTACGATAATTCTAACTTAGGAACTAAATTAAAATGGTAAATGTACTCTAAGAATGAAATAATTCCAAGGGCACTCAATTCGAATGAGAAACTCAACTCTATGAATGAGATGGTTTCAACTAGGGAATCCAATGGGTAATCTAAACTCTAATAATGGAAAAGTCCAATCTTTGAAACTCAAACCAAATCTAATAATGACATAATAACAATTTGACTACCAGACTATATGAAAAAATATTTTATGATAATTTATGCTTGAGAACTCAATTCAAAGTAGAAACCAACTATCTAAAAAAGGTGTATAGTTACAACTTGAAATTTTTATGTGAATAGTTAACCTCACTTTGTAGGGAAATGTTCTAAGAAAAGTAAAATTCCAACTTTGAAATACAATTCGAAGGGTAAACAAATGTGATAATTGCAAAATTAGAATTCAATTAAGAGGGCAAAATCAACTTCATGAATGATATAATTCCAATTTGAGAAGTCAATTCAAAGGTACAAAGCATCGACATCATGACTAATGTGGTAGACAATGAGGTGCATACGAATGTTTAAGCTAGCGTTATTTTTCTTTATTATTTCTCTATTTGATGCCATCTCCTCAGACGAACCCTAGTCCAGCAGCCTGTAGTCGTCCATGTTTATTGGTAATTCCACGCTGCTGAGAAGGAGTAAGCGACTTCGAATCTATCATGGTCGTAGGCCTTGAGGTTGATGATATAGTTACCGGTATGAGTTTGGTATCTTGACCGCATTTTCCACACTTGGAGTAGCCATTCCTTCTAGTCCACTCCTCTGCACACTTACGGTGTGCGAGATTAGTGGTAAAATAAGGACAGATACACTATGTCTTGACCAATTTCGTATCATGCTCCTCCAACCTCTGGAAGCAGAAGATGCAAACTGCTGCGTGTTTCGCCATCACCACATCACCTAAAGTGGTATTTGTACTGTGAACTCTGACAGTATCACATTGTAATCTGGCTGAGATGTTTGGATATGGCATGGAACAACCATGCTGTTGTGGGTTTCCTGTGTGTTGATCAGTAATTGGAAGCTCAAACAGTATATCTGAACTCGCAAGATTATGGAA
This sequence comes from Plantago major, assembly GCA_026545765.1. NCBI lineage: Eukaryota > Viridiplantae > Streptophyta > Magnoliopsida > Lamiales > Plantaginaceae > Plantago > Plantago major. Next base: position 60,120,570 of record CM048841.1, read on the forward strand.
AGTCTCAGCCATGGTAAGAGTTTTCTTTCTATTTCCTTTGTTTGTGTGGATGTTTTGTGTGCTTCGGATTTACTGCTAATCCTACTACTAACTATACTGTTTGAACCAGTAAGAATTAGACATGTGGCATCATTTTTAATTTCACAGTCAAAAGTAAAGAAAAGTAAGAATATAAAGGAAAAAAGGTACAAACGAGACTCCCACCGGCCACCGCCTTCTTATCCAACACCGGCATACTCCAGCGGCCGGCCCTCCATAGCATCCTCCTCTTTTGAGCAACTCCATCATGAATTGATGAAAAAACACTGATTGCAATTTAAAAATACTTATCGCAATTAGTAGTTAATTAACTACTGAGTTTTGAGTAAATAGATCCTTGAGTAGTTAAAAATAGAGAGAATGGCATTTTTGGTCTCATGTTTTGGGTCAAATGGCACACGTGATCTCTTTACGTTTGAAGGCTGCGTATTAATAATTCCGATTTAGGTCGCTTCATTAGTGTCCATTTTCGTTGGCGTGGTTATCAACTCTAAATGCGATTTTTACATCATCGACATCATCACCTATTTACACTTAAATTTAAGTCCAAAATTGAATTTCTAAATAAAAAAAAGAAATAAAATGAAAAGAAAAATAAAATGAAAATAAAATGATTAGCCCGACCTCTGCATCACACAAGATCCCGAGCTCCTTGGCCTTCTTCAGCAGACCGTTTCTCCTCTTTGAGAAAGTCACCTGCCTGCTTGTTGAGTTGTCGATCCTCCGGATGGCAATCTTACCTCTCCCCATAGCTAATACCCACCTAATTGTTCATCATACACCAAACTTTCAGAAAATCTATCAGATCTATAACATTTAATGTGCCAACAATCCACACATGCACAACAGACAACCAATAGTGATAGCCTCTCCATACTGTGGAATAGATCAGAATAGAGTAGAGCAGAGGAGAGAAGAACTTACTCAATGAAGATCTATTATACAGTGATGAGACAAAAACTTTCCTGAAGTTGGAAGCAACTTGTTTGTAGAGACAGATATTTAATTTTGTAGGAATAAAGCAAGAGGCGTATTTAATTTCTTCTTTTCATTTTATTTATTTATTTTTTATTTAGAAATTCAATTTTGGACTTAAATTTAAGTGTAAATACGTTGGTGGTGATGTGTCAGATGATGTGGAAATCACTTGATAGAGTTGATATTAATGTCGTGAAAATGGACGTGACCAAGTTGACCTAAATTGGGATGACATCTTAGGAAATCAAATGTGAGGCTGCCCAAAACATAGGACCAAAAATGCCATTCTCTCTTAAAAATAAGATGAATGATTACCAGGTTCCTGTGTAATGATAAAATTAAGCAGGTTCAAGAAATGATGAGAAACTGATGAGTGATTGATGGAAGAGAAAGAGAAGTAAGAATAGATCCTTGAGTATTTTACAAAATTAATTATCGAGTTTTGAGTAATGACGAACCAGGAGGCCATTAAATTGGCTTCCAAGCTCCAATGATGTAGCTTCTTCTTCTTCTTCTTCCATTTTATCTGTTTCGTTGTTGATGGCAGCCATGCGCAGGTGTTGGGGAAGAAGGCGGTGGGAATGGAACTGTGGAGTCTTGTTAGAATAATAGAAGTAGCAAATACTAATTAATATTGTTGTTAAATTAAATAGATGACACGTGTTTAATTCGTAATGGTTCAAACAGTATAGTTAGTAGTAGGATTAGCAGTAAATCTGAAATGTAATTTGCATGACATGCATGATATAGACCAGTTATTTATAGGTGATCAATTTTGTTACCCCACACTACCCAAGTCCAGCAACCCAAGCCCACTTCCTATCCCTCCCAAATCCATCACCACTAACGAAAACAATATACACACTGATCCCCAAGCCCAATCCTACCTAGCCCATCAGAATTTCCCAAGCCCAGATCGCTACTTACCCTCACCCAAAACCCATCACCCAAGGAACCAATGGAACCGTGGTTATCATCAGGCCCAAAACCCGTCTCCAGCTCAACACTCACCTAATATCAACCCGCAACCTTCCCAACCCAAGAAACGGGGAAGGCCATCCACCCTAGACAAAGGAAAGCGCATTGTCACTGTGACAAAGGAAAAGGAATCCTTTGGTAACGATGAAACAGCAAGTGAGAGACCTTTCAAGCGCTCGAATAAGAGCATTGTCATCCATGATTCAACTCCAGAGGCGGAGGTTGCTTTGCAACCCCGCCTACCACAATGAGTTGCATTGCGCGGAACTGTCAAGGTGCGGGGGGCCTTTGGACTGTTCAAGAACTTGGTGATTTGATCAAAGAATCCCGTCCCCAACTTATCTTTCTCATGGAAACTCGTCTGGTCGTGGGATAGATAATATTAAAGCAAAGTTTAATGTTTTCGGTTTTTCAGTTAGTGCTCAAGGTAAGTCGGGGGGGACTAGCCCTACTTTGGTCCAAGGACACTATTGTTACTCTTCAAAGTTTTTCTAAGTATCACATTGATGTTTTGGTGCAACTTTGTCATAGTGATTTAATTTGGAGATTCACTGGTTTCTATGGCGAAACGGATTTAAATAAAAGGAAATATACTTGGGATCTTTTACATCGTTTAGGTACTTTATCAAGTCGAGCTTGGTTGTGTATGGCTGATTTTAATGTAATTCTTTCCAATTCTGAAAAGCTTGGTGGCTTAACCGTTGCTCCTTATCGGATTCGTAATTTCAGAAACTGCATTCAACAAATTGGGCTTTCGGACTTGGGCTACAACAGTTATGACTATACTTGGTTTAATAGAAGAACCCACCCCAATACCATAAGGATAAGATTGGATAGAGCACTGGCCAATTCTTTTTAGCATCAGCTCTTTCCGCTGGCAACAGTGCACCATCTCCGGTGCTTGAACTCTGACCACAACCCGGTTAAGCTGAATTTTGAGGGTAGTCGTGTTTCTCAACTCCATCGACGGAGCGGCTTCAAATTTGAGTCTATGTGGATCCGCCACAAGGATTGCGAGTAGATAATAGCAGGGAACTGGGATCCTTCGGGCGATTTGCTTTCCTCGATCGACAATTGCAGAATTGGGTTAGTCAAATGGGGGAAACACGAATTCGGAAGTGTCAAAGGTCAAATTCGGAAACTGAAGAAGCAAATAGCCGATTTGAGGGAAGGGGAAATTTCTGATAGCTCTAAATCGATTGAGGAAGAACTGAAAAGGAAGCTGGAAGAGATCCTAGAACGTGAAAACGCAATGTGGAGACAGCGAGCCAAAGTCCAATGGATCCAGGAAGGGGATCGAAACACCCACTTCTTCCACGCCAAGGCTACGCAGAGATCAGGAAAAAATGATATCAATTGTTTGAGAGATGGAAATGGCGACATTCGGTCTGATCAGGAAGGAATGGGCTCGATTGCAGTTGACTACTTCAAAGATATTTTCAGCTCCGTTAATCCTTCTTCTGAGAATATTGATGCGGCTTATGGTATCTAAGGTGAGCGATGAGGCAAACCAGGAGCTCTGTGCGGCTTACACTCCAGTTGAGGTAAAAACCTCCCTCTTTCAGATGTATCCTTTAAAATCCCCTGGGCCAGATGGTTTTTCAGTTTTGTTTTTCCAAAAGTACTAGCATGTTCTGTCACTTCTTGCTGCTTGAATTTGCTTAATAATGGTGTATTCGATGATAAGATCAATTACACCCATATTGTTCTTATTCCGAAGTGTAAGAATCCCAACCTTATAACCCAGTTTCGGCCGATAAGTCTGAGTAATGTTGTTTACAAAATTGCTTCCAAATGTATTACTAACAGACTTAAGCCTCATATGAATGCCATAATTAGTGAGAATCAGTCTGCTTTTATTCCTGAAAGATTAATCACCGATAATGTTCTCGTGTCTTATGAGATTAATCATTACCTGAAGAGTAAAACCAAGGGAAAGAAAAGTTTTTTTGCGCTCAAACTGGATCTCAGTAAAGCTTTTGATAGAGTCGAGTGGCTTTTTATTGAAAATGTCTTACTGAAACTCGGCTTCCTTCCCCGTTTTGTTGCTACTATCATGCTTTGTGTTCGATCTGTTTCTTATTCTGTGATTATTAATGGTAGTCAACATGGTTTTATAACCCCCAGTCGTGGCATTCGTCAAGGCGATCCCCTTTCCCCCTATTTGTTTCTTTTTTGTACTGAGACTCTTTGCTCTTTATTCGAGGGGGCAGCTGGTAGAGGTGATATTAAAGGGGTGAAAGTGAGTCCTAGTGCTCCTTCTATCTCACACCTTTTGTTTGCCGATGACACCATGATTTTCAGCCAAGCTACTGTTGATTCTACGAATTCTATTATGAATATTCTTCGCACTTATAGTTTGGGTTCTGGACAGGAGGTTAACTTGGACAAGTCTACTATTGTTTTTAGTAGAAATATTGCTGTCAACTTGAGAAATCAAATTCAAAATACTCTTAATGTCCAAGTTGTTGATAAGCATGAAAAGTACTTGGGTCTTCCTACCACCATGGGAAAAAATAAAAGAGAAGTCTTTGGGTGGTTGCGTGATAAAAGTGTGGAAAAAAGCTCAATCGTTTGATAGCAAATTTTTATCTAAAGCGGGCAAAGAAGTTCTTATTAAATCTGTTTTCCAAGCCATCCCCACTTATGTTATGGGTTGTTTCACGCTCCCGGATTATCTTATTCGAGACCTCCAGTCTTTAATTAATAATTTTTGGTGGAGTGATAATGGTAAAGATAAAATGCATTTTATTAGCTGGCAAACCATGACTAAGAGTAAGAGGGATGGTGGCCTCGGTTTTAGAAATCTTCGTGCTTTTAATTTGGCCTTGCATGGAAAACAGATTTGGAGAATTCTTGAACATCCTCACTCTCTTTTAAGTCGCGTGTTCAAAGCTAAATATTTTCCCACTACTGATGTTCTTCATACTATTCCTAAGGCTAACTCTTCTTATACTTGAAAAAAGCATTTTTGCAGCTTTCGAGTTAGTCAATGAAGGAGTTAGGTGGAGAGTTGGAAATGGTGAAAATATTGATATTTGGAGGGACAAGTGCATTCCGGGTCATAGCTCTTTCAAAATAAAAACCCCGAATTTACAGCCCGAAGGGCCTCTTAATGTATCTTTTCTGATTCACCCCTCCTCTGACGAGTGGGATTTTCCTATTCTTAACCATTTATTTTGGCAGGATGACATTGAAGAGATTTTAAAAATTCCCATTGATCACAGAAATGTTGAAGACACTTTGATTTGGCACTACTCGAGAAACGGGAAATATTCAGTCAGTTCGGCCTACCATTTGGCCATGAACATTCAAAGATAAGTCTTTGGTTTTACATCGTATGCCCTTCTATTGTTCTTTCCAGGAATTCGAATTTTATTTGGAGTCTTAAGCTTCCAGGAAAAATCAAACACTTTCTGTGGCGGTTTCTCCATAATTCCCTTCCTACTTCTTCTGAACTTAAGAGGCGACATGTCATTTTGGAGGAGCAGTGTCCGGTTTGAGGTGAGTATACTGAATCTCTCCTGCACCTTATGCGAGATTGCCACTTCTCTCGTATGTTTTGGGCCCTTGCAAATATCCCCGCAACCAGCATTTATTTTCATTGTGATTCAACATGGGATTGGGTCAATGGCGTACGTATTTGTTAGGAATATCTGTTTAGATTTTGATCAGCAACCTAATGACTTATCTTAGCTCAGGAAGGTGCTTAGTACTCTTAGTTCACTTGAACACTGTAAAAGAGGAAAATCATTGAATATGTTAGTCTAGCAAATCTTGTATAGGATGTTAGGTCTCTGAATGTAATTTTTATATCTTTGAAGAAGACCAAGAAGAAGGCATCCGACAGAAAAGTTCAACAAAATTGAGGATTTGAAGACTGCACGAGTTTGCTGAAGACGAAGGAAATTGGTTTCATCAGATACCTATGTCCAGATATCTTGAAGAAACAAGTGTTTTTCAATAAACAGGTTTCACAAAAGATATCTGAGAACACAAGGTTTCTGAATGAGGTAAAGTGCCCACAGACACCTACACTCAGATACCTTGGACAAAACTATGTTTTCAGGAAACAATGTTATGATAAAGTATCTGAAGATGTGAGAGTCTCTTGAAAAGGACGTGTAATGCTTCATAAAGCGTGCATAGGTCCGTTGGCACTGCATGACAAAAATAGTATAATGCATTTAATGCGCAGACAGAGACATCTGAACAAAAGAGGAAATCTCTGAAAAGAGACAACGTCTTCTGCAGTACTATTTACATATATCAATAGTTTGAATTTCATTGAGCCTAACGGATACTATTCAAATGGCATGGTTTTCAACTATAAATATCAACACTTAGAATGCTTGAAAGACACACTGAATACACTGAACTCAATGAAAATACCAAGCTTCTCTGATAATACAACTAGTGGTATCTTTCTCTCAAGCATACAAGCCTTCTGCCTACTTACTTTTTAGCTTACAGTTGTGACTAAGCTCTTGAATTCTAAGTAGCACGAAATTTCTAAGTGTCCTGATCCTTAACAAGCATTGCTATCTGTGAAGGAGTTAAATCAAAAGATCAAGTATCTTAGATTCATTATCTAGAACATTTACCATAGACTTGGGTCAGTAAAGAACATATCACCACACATTGTGAAGTGTGTTAAGTGACTCTTGTTCCAGAAGGTAGTATTACATAACTGTAGAAGTTATTAATCTACCAATCTGACAAACTCTTCTTAACCAACACCATACACGGCGTGGAGTACATGAAGTACTTAGTTTGGCAAACTAAGGAATAACTCCAAGGTTACTGAGCATAGGAAGTACTTAGTTTGGGAAACTAAGGAACAGCTCAAAGGTTTCTGAGTATAGGAAGTACTTGGCTGGGAGCCGTGGAATAACTCAGGGGGGACACTTGGTTGGGAACCTAGTGTATTTAGGAATCGAGAAAAGATATTTGTAAGGTAAACTTAATTACCTGTCTTAGTGGATTCTAGGTCTGAGAAAGGCCGAAGTGGATTAGTTGAAGGATTACGCCACCTTCAGATTCCACTATAAAAAGACGTGTTATTTACTTCCAGCAATTTACTTATCGTTCTCTTTATCCTGCTAAGTATTTAAACACATTATATCTTACTGAGCGCGTGCACTTATCACAGAAAAGTCTTCCGCTCTCTGATTATAAGTATCAGATATCTTCACACATATCTGAGAAACTGTTTTATAAACAAAAGTTTTAAAAGATTATTCATCCCCCCCCCCCTTTAGTCTTTTACTTTGTCGTTATCTGAACCAACAGTATTCAAATGGATGGCAGTGATTTTGAATTTTTTATTGTGTCTTGCTGGTGCATTTGGTACAATAGAAACAGGGTGTTTCATGAACAACAGAGGTTTACTCCTTTAGATTCGGTGAATTTGGCCCGTCGATATGTAACCTTCTTCAAGGCTAACATTTATCAGCCAGTTGGGCAGGAAACTGTTTGTCAATCATCTACAGCGCATGGGACTTGGTCTCCTCCTACACCAGGTTGGGTAAAGCTCAATTTTGACGCGTCGATTTCCATAAATGGACAAATGGGAGGGATCACTACAGTGGCAAGAGATCACACAGGTCTAGTCTTGGCCTGGACGAGAAAGAAACTCCAAGGAAACCCCGCTATTGAAGTTGCTGAAGCCTATGCGGCTCGACTTGCTCTTGTTTTGGCTAAAGAAATGGGTTACCAACAAGTAATATTGGAAGGGGATTGTCTACTGGTCGTCCAAGGTATCAATTCCACTCAAGAAACTTCCGGCGTAGTTGGACCTCTCTATTCGCAGGTTAGGAGGCTACTGGAAGAATTTTCAGCAACACAGGTTCGCCATGTTCGATGGGAAGCTAATGGGCTCGCTGACAAATTAAGTCGAGACATCGGGCTAAACTCTAATGGATTTGGCACATACCTTTTGATTACTCTGAAATTACTTGAAGGCTGTTAGTTCTTTAAACTTTTCTTGTCTATTGCGCTGTATCAGTTTAGTCTCTGGCACTGTTGAAGTTTTTCTCTTCAACTTGTACTCTCTTTTATTTTGAATTAAAAGTCATCCTTTCTCAAAAAAAATAAAAAAATAGCAATCTTGTTTGAGGCTTAGGATCTCCGTAGATAGCAATATTCACATGTCTTATTAATTCATGTTAGTCTATGTTCTAGTTCATTTTAGTCCTTCAAACAGTAAGCCACATGTATATACTCACTTATAATAATAATCCTATTAATTTACATGTCCAAAAGTAAAGTGGAGAGGTTCTAAAGTACGGAGGGGAGTATGCTTTTATTAATTAAATAAAGGGTGAATTACCTATCGTTCCCTTTAAATTTGGCCCAATTACATAATCATCCCCGGATTGACATCTATTACATCCGATTCCAATCATGATTTATGAGTTGACCAAATATAAATTAAAGGGCAAATAAAATTGATTGGACTCAATTGCAATTTACAAGTTTTACTTTATTACATATTTGACTCAAATAATTTATAACTTACGAAAACAACCCAAAATATTTTTAAATAACTCCCATAACTTTTAATTATTAATGTTCAATCTCTTCTTCTTCTCCACGACCATTAACACCCATCCACCACCAAAACCATCAATCCACAACCACAACACTTCATCCCCCCCCCCCCCCTCCCCCCCGCCGTTCCTATACGAGCTGCAATTGCAACTCCATGGGAGTTGTCAGCTCTGGTGAGCAGCAATTGCAGCTCCATTTACAGCTTCGGTGAGCTGTCATCGGAGTTGCAATTGCACCTCGTCGGATAGCTCCGATGAGCTACAATTGCAGCTCCGAAGGAGCATAGAAGAAGAAGAAGATAGAGGAGGGTATTTGAGGAGGAGGAAAATGAAGCGGGTTTGTCTATTTTCGGGGGTTGTGGTGGTGGTGGACTGGTGGTGGAGAACAAGGAGGGTTTAAGTATTATAACTAAATTTTTGGGGGTATGTTTATTAGAATTTAAAACTTAATGAGTTCATTTTGCAATAAAAATAAATTAATGAATTATTGAATTATAAAGAAAAGAAAAAATGGAAGTAAAAGTTGACTTTTGGGGGTAAATGTAATTTTAAAATTCATCATGTGTAAAAATTGGGTTGATTTGTAATTTAAGTCAATCCAGGGACATATCTGAAATGGAGGAATATTTAAGGGGTAGTACATGTAATTTTCCATTAAATAATCATTTTATTTATTAAAATAAAATATAAATTTATTAAACGAAATGAAATATTGAAATTTAAAAAATAGAGAATTTATTAAATTAATGCATTCCTATATAATGGATTTTTTTTTGAATTAGTTGCATTTTCAACTATATATTATATCTTTCAATATTTATTTTTGGTATGTTGGCTGCATATATTGTTTTTATTAAATTTCATATAAATTTATTTACAAAACTCTGAAAAATATTTTGAACATATATTTTAATTCACCGTGACAAGATGAATCCATAAACATTAATCTAGAATATAATTAGTAATTAAATAAATCATTTATTCACTAAAATAAAATATAAATTTACTAAATAATATAAAATAATAGAATTCTAAAAATAGAGAATTTATTAAATATTTAATACATCCCCATGTATTTAACAAGAAATTAATAGATATTTAGAGTTTCAATTATAAATTTTTATTCTTCGGTTGAGCAGAGTCCAAATAGGGGAAGAGAATTTTGTTCCATGAAGTTTTAAAAGGTTAAACGTGAGGCTAATGTTTTAGCGCTTAAATTGTCAGTTGGGTGTTCTTATATAATATAATTTATAAAGTTGATGGGCTAAACCCCACCAGATTCATTCAAATTCCATCTATCCTACGTGAAATTTTGATCTACGTTCTAGCAGAGTTCAAATAGGGGGAAGTATTAGTGTTGTTGCTAGAGATCATGAGGCAATATTATTGTTTGGTGACAAAATGTTATGTCTTTATGGTTGTTGAAAATGTGGAAGGTTTGCTAGCCAAATTAAGAACTAATTTTGCTCAAGATTTTGAGTGACAACATGTAATTGAAAGTGATTGTACGTTATTTGGTGATTAATTAAATCTCTTAATCGATAAATTTTATTATTAGTTAGGTGTTCTTATAATGATGTTGGTTTGGTAGATTTGTATTATCCATACCAAGATCGTTATGTGGAGGGGGGGGGGCACATATATACCACCCAGGGGTAGTCTCGATTAATTTATTTTGTCCTTCCAGTTCTATTTATTATTAAATGTACTATATTGTGGCATCGCCACAGGAATTTTGTGGAATTGGTTGTATATTCAGCCAGTATATCTTTCACTGTTTATTTTTTGTATATTAATTGCACAAATAGTTTTTATTAAATCCCATGTAAATTTATATAAAAAACTTCGAAAAATATTTTAAACATATGTTTAAATTCGCCGTGCCAAGAAGAATTCATTTAAAACTTTTCGACTTTATGACTCGCATGTTTTCATAAAGTCGGCTAGCAATAATATTTTCTACTATAATGGTGTACTTAAATACAACTGTACGTATATTCTTCTCGAGTTGTTATTTTTTTATTTGATATGGATCAAGATAAATTTGATGCTTCTATTTTTGAAAATAGGCTGCATCAGATGGGGTTGGAGTGGTTGTAAAATATTATTCGGGACATATTTGACTTGGATACCAGAGAAATATTCTTTGTTCTGATTCTTAAATGGCAGAGGTTGATGGGAAAAATGCGGAGTCAAAGTTTACACTGCACGACTGGGATAAGAAAGAATAACCTTGAGCACGTGTTCGTTCTCCACCATCACGTAAATTAGTTGAGTTATTGTTATTATTGACGAAATGTGGCTGAAGTACCTTGGGACTTAGTAGTAAATAAATTACAGGTTAGTAAGTTGATGATGTATATGAGTTTTAATTATAATTTAAATCTTTATAGAGATCTTTCACTATTAAAAATAAAATATGGCTGCACTATATACTACTTCCTCCGTCCTGTCCCGTGTTTCCCACTTTGACTTTTTACAATCAAACTTTTCCAACTTTAACTACGAATTAATCTTAAACCGCAAATGTAAAATGGTCAATTAATTTATATTATTAAACTTTAGTCTCTGAAGTATCATAATATAATTTAATTGAACATTTTACATTTACCGTTTAAGATTAATTTGTAGTCAAACTTGAAGACGGTTGACTGAAGAAAGTCAAAATGAGAAACATGGGACGGGACGGAGGAAGTACTACATTATTCCATAATGATTTTTTTATATATTAAAAAAAAGAAGGAAAACTAAAAAATCTTACTTGATTAATAAACCATACAATTAGCTAGGAACTTTGATTCAAACACTAGCTAGCCAAACGAATTTATAAAGTTTGATTGGCACAAATCTACTAAAATGTTTTTTACAATCAAATGTTTACGGCCTAAAAATGTAAATTTTGGATACTAATAAACATAACAACAACTTTTCATTTACAATATTAAACCTACCTATGTACAAATCATTTATCATTTATCTCCATCTCCATGCCTGATATTGATTATATGTTTGTATTAATAAAAAAATTCAGCTTGCTGTATTTTTTTCTAATTTATTTTTTTTTACGTTTCAATTGATGTTTCTCCAAATATGGAGGATGGTCCAAACATAAAAGATGTAGAAAAATACTAAATAATATACTTATTTAAGTCATAGTTTGGTATTTCTCCAAATATGTAGAAAGGTCAAAGCATAAAGAAGTAGAAAAATACTAAATAATATACTTATTTAAGTTATAGTTTGGTGTTAATTCAAATGTGGAGGATGGTCAAAGCATAAAAGAAGTAGAAAAATACTAAATAGTATACTTATTTATATCATAGTTATCGTGAGAATAAGTTTGAGTGTACATTTCCTACGAAATTAAAACATTTCGATATAATAGATAAATGTTGATAAAGTGGATTATATACTACTCTAATGGCAATACTAAGCTAATCCAAGTTTACACGAATAAAACTCATACAACCTTATATAGTCTTTAAAGTTGTGTTAATTTGTATTCCATGGGTGAAGTTTGACTTAAAGGATTTGCACTTTAATACATCTTTGTGTACCATCAAACATTAGTTAGAAAAATTATTAGACAATAAGATATTAAATTTCACACTATGGGCATAAATGATAAACAATATCCTATCATAAATTCCAGCGCATACATTTTTCTATACATATTTACTAAGTTATGATAATTAACAAGAGCGGGGAACACTTTAAACTAGTAGTCCGTCATTTTGCTTTTAAACGGGTCGGTTTCTATCCAACCTGAATTCAAATCTGTTTGAAATAATGATGTTCAAGTCCGGGTCTAGCATATACTCGAACCCATTCCAAACCTTTGTGACAATACCCGAACTGCAATATATTTATGGTTAAGTTAGTAAAAGGTCGTTTTGGGGAGGGGGGGGTGCCAAAAAAGCCACTGTAACATATGAAATTATATTTGTAAATGTAAACTAATAATTTTTGTGTATGTGGTGGGGGAGCACATACCACCCCAGGGGTTGTTGGGAACCAACCATGTTAACTCTGTTATAAACTTTTGTATTTTATTTTGGTTCGGATTAGAGTATAAGTTATTATTTAATGTGTTAGGTACGGGTAGAGAACCCGATATAAAATACTACTCCCTCCGTCCCATAAAACTTCAGACATTTGCCATTTTTAACAGTCCCACAAAACTTCATACATTACTAAAAAAAGAAACCACCCACACCAAACAAATAGTAAACAATATCAATTTACACATAAATAATACATTTTGCCACTAAAAATACACTTTTCCCCCATTTATATCTTTTATCATAACTTTAAATTTTCGCATAAAACTACGTGACAACCCTAATGTATGAAGTTCTTTGGGACGAAGGTAGTATATGCTATCAACCCGTCGGGCCCTGAACAGGTTCGGTTTGAGTCCTGCCCCTTTCAAAGCATATACGTCATGAAGAGTCGTATTTTAAATTTTCTATAGTTACCATAAACAAAGACACAGTGATATAGTATTGGACAAAGGACTACACACAGACACCACTGCCAACCTTGTTTAGAAATAATTTTGACTATTTTATTTTCTCAATTAATTCATTCTCACATTTCTATTTATTATTAAAAGTAAACTATACCGTGGCATATACACATGAAAGTAAAAAAAGTCATCTTGTTACAAACAATTCCTGCATATACAAATACATTTATCTTTAGGCCCCTGAAAGAATATAAGGACTGGGACTTTGACTTCTTGACAGTTATACTGTTAATACCAATGTTGATATAACAGTTGATGTAACCGTGAAACACACATCGGGCAGAATAATTTATGGGCCTGAATTTGTACTTTAACTTGTTGTAACCACACTGTTAATATTCATGTTGAGTCAACATTGGCGCAACAATGCTAACTCGCAAACAAATAGTATAATCAGTATGCAGTGAAAATTAGACTTGCAAGACAAAATTAATTTCTAGTAGGTATATTACTACATCCACTGAGCCATAGGCAAAATATACACTATTTGAAAGAGGATTTACAAAAACTAAATTAAAGACTTTCACAAGATGAAAGCTTGAATTGCCAAAACTAATCACCATAATAGTGTCACATATTCTATTGCTATTGATCTAGTCTAACCTAGACGAACGAGATCACACATCCTATCCAACAATAACAGCAAAGACTAGCAAATACGGTTTACAAGTAAAGCAAGAAAGATCAATATAATTGAACTATTGCTCTATACTTGCTTTGCCTCTGTTCTAGCCTTGATCTTGTATATATAGATGCATTAATGATCAGTAGATGAAGTCCAAAGATATCTTGTTTGTTTATCCTTATCTTCAAGAGTCCAAGTATATCTTTACTTCCAAGAGTCCAAGCATATATTTACTTCTAAGAGTCCAATCTTTCAAAGTCTCATCTATATCACCAACTCTAGTAGCTTTCCAAACTGTAACTTGTTATCAACTAAAAACTATAAATGTGGAACTAGGTCATACTATCAGGTAAGAATGCAATATTACAAAAATACCTTGCAAAGTGCACACAAATTTTTAACATAAACTGTTGATATAACAGTGTACAAAAAACATGCACTTTCAATATCTCTCTTATTACCTTTCTTCACAACACCTAGAAACACATGATAAATTTAAATAGTAGAAATTCTCCCTCTTAACGAGTCAGGGAAAAGAATACCACAATAAAACATATCACTAGCACAAATAAAACAAATTTCCTCCCTTATTGTGAGGGAATTTTTTTAAAAATATACCACAGAGTGAGATACGTCCATTTTATATACTTCACAATGGCTATGTATTTTTTGTATACTACACAATGGCTACTTGTCCAGAAGATTTACTCTGGTCATTTTTTTCTCGGGTTTGGTGATGGTATTACACGCGCCGAGAGTATCTCACGCGCTCGACACAAAGGCTATGTATTTTTTGAATTTCTTTTTTTTTTTTTTTTTGATTTTTCTTTCAAAATAATTTTCGAGATTGAACCATGAGTTGACACGTGTCGAGCGTGTGAGATACTCCCGGGGCCTGAGGTACTCCCGACGTGTGAGATACTCCCAACGCGTGTAATACAATCGTCAAATCCGAGCAAAAAAATGACCGGAGTATATCTTCTGGACAAGTAGCCATTGTATTGTACACAAAAAATACATAGTCATTCTGTAGTATATAAAATGGATGTGTTGTGACACTCTGTGGTATATTTTAAAAAATTTCTCCCTTATTGTGACGAAAGGAGAGACACAAGGTTCCTGCACAACAAACTGACTAAGCCAAAACTGATCGACTGATCGGAGAAGGGAAGTAGTCTCTGAAATTCTGGAAGAGTCCATGTTCCTTCAACAGTTGGCTCAACAACAACATGAAATATTGAACTGGCATGATGAGAGGACGGTAAGAAGTTCAGGTAGAGTAGAAGTATGGATGGCAATGGGCCGGGCTGGGCCGGGCTTCTAGAGGCCCGGTCCAGGCCCGGATATTTTTTTAGAGGCCTGTGCCAGCCAAGGTCTGCACTGGTCTGAATTGTGTGCCCGAGCCCAGTGAACACGGGCCGGAGGCCCGGCCGGGAGTTTCCTTTTTCAAAATAAAATGTATTGTATGATTGTTCTGGGAGCAATATGGACATATAAATATACTAAACAAAGACCTATATCTCATGTCTCAATAGTAATACATAATGCACAAGTTTAACAGCAAAAGTAGCAATTCTCATTACATGATACAGTGAAATGTTTTGTCACATCCATACAAATTGTGATAAAAAAGTTCAGAAACCATTGTTAAATCCAACTAATCCTCCAATACTTTGGAGTATATACAATAGTCCGGCATATGTTTAGCTTTCACGAGTATGTGAATACGAATTCATTTTCGTATTTTTACGTAACCAATCTTCTCATTTACAATCAACATCTTTTGGAGTTGTTCTTGAACGAATCTATTTATATGGCAAAATAGAATGTCTGGGGAGCATCCTTCTTAAGATTACAGATTGTCAGGCGAACCTTTGGTTGGTCCAACAACCTTACATGTCATGAAAATTTTACGATGTTTTACATTTCTCCATTAAGTACTTCATCATTATAGTGTCAATCTAATGGAAGACTGTCTAATAGAATGATCTAAAAAAACCGACAAATATTATATTTATAGCTGCAAACATTATGCATGTTCAGATGAAAACAACGTACTTTTAGTGTAAATAGTATACATTCTGTTATAACTGTAGGACCGGGACTGGTACTCTGGACAAGGTTCAGACGATGTTGACTATGATGTTGAGTCAACAGCGTCTTCAACAATGATTGACAGCAGTAAACAGATATGAACAGAATGCAACGGAAAATAAAAACTGACAACCACAATTACTTTCTAGCCGGTATATAAAAATACCGACCGTGCCTTAGGCTAAATTTCCACCATCAAGAAAAGTAGAATTACAAAAACTAGGTTTGATCAATTCACAAACGAATGATCAAACTGCAAAGACTAGACCTAGAACAGATAATCAAAAACCTATTCTAGTTCGAAGACACTAAAGTAAATCTCAATCCTTAGAGACTACTCACAAGTAAATTCAACAACAATGCCTAGTAAACACAAGAAGAACTATCTCTCAATAATTGTGACTCGATACTCTAGAGACGATTGGTCTTTTTGCAAGCAATCTTCTTGTATATATATCGGAGCAGCCAAGTCGAACTTCCCTAGGTAACCATCACCGAACAACACAAGAAGAACGCATATATTTTCATTCCTTTTAGCAAAACGAACAGAACTTGGAAAACGCATGTTCTATTTCTTCTTTCCCGTTTAGTTCAAGAAGGAATTCTTCCTTGTTTGGATATCTCAGAATCTTTATTTCCTTCTTGCTTCCAAAGTGCCCATGACTTCATAAACTCTTCCTTATTCAAGTTACCAGCGTCTTCTTCTTTCCAGATTGCATCTGGATTCTTTCCAGCTCTTCCAGATTATGTTTGAATTCTTCCTTGAGGCCCAAGCTAACCAATCTTGATCCATTAAGCAATGTTGAAGCCCAACTTGTTATTTTCTACAGAGCATTCACAGAAAACTACTACAAATGTTGAACCGATTATGTTACGAAGAAAGGTTGAATTACTAAACAAAGTGCAATAAATCGCACTTTCAATCTCTCCCTTAATTCTTGCCTTTCTTCACAAAACAAACCTGAAAGTAGTTGTTAGACACAACAGAATAATCAAGAAATACTAAGACAAAAAAAACTACTCCCCCTTAAATAGTACAAAGTCAAAATCTAGATAACTCCCCCTTAACCAGTACATAGCCAAAATATATATCCTACCACACAGTATCAAATGTAAGCATAAGAAATTCTCCTAGTCTATTCTCCCCCTTTATGTGAGGAAAGGAAAGAGACTAAGGTGCTTCGAAACTCCAGATTCTTGACAATTTGGGCTTGGAAAGATGCAGTCTGCTCATCCAGAGATTTGATCTGTGCTAGGATGATCCTGTCATGATCAGTTAGAGTACCTGCAGACAAAGAAGCAATGTTGGGAAGTGATGTTGACTCAACATGGTGGTCAACATTGACAGAATTTACAACAGCAGCAGCAACAGAAGATTCAGGCTCAGAAGGATCAGTAGAATGAAACATGTCTTCAGCAGTGGCTTCTGGATCAATCCAAGGCAAGTCACAGATTCTGTGAGTGGTTTCAAGGAGCTGCCTATTCACTCCAACCTTCTTAAAATCAGACTTGAGAATTTCCATCTCATATGGTTCAAACCCTTGCAGCTTGAACACACAAAAAATAGTAGCAGGCATAAGCAAGTGACCACAGTCACCCTTATTTATGAATTTCTCAAGATGTTGAACCATTCTTTCCCCAAGATTGACATCCAAGTTCATCTTGATTCTATACATTAGAATCCCAGCTTCTTCGCTCAAGATATTGCAGTTGGAAGAGGGCAACCAGTTATCAAGACTGAGTCGAAACAATGCAGAAATCAAGGACGAGCAGGTTTTAGCACGCAAGCCACTCTTCGGCCACTTTGTCACTTTGTTCAAGGTAAGTTCACTAGCAATGTCATCC
Source organism: Plantago major (assembly GCA_026545765.1). Taxonomy (NCBI): domain Eukaryota; kingdom Viridiplantae; phylum Streptophyta; class Magnoliopsida; order Lamiales; family Plantaginaceae; genus Plantago; species Plantago major. The sequence goes on from CM048841.1 coordinate 60,138,208, forward strand.
ATAGACACAGTCAGTGGTGTTTCCACCAAGTTAGGATCCCTATGCAGTAACTCATTCACAAGCCTGGCTTCTATGGAAAAGACTTTTCCGCGAGCATACACTTTATGAAATTTAGGAGATGCAGCTTCACCAAAATTCTTTGACATATTACAGAAAAATTCTCTGACAACAGCTCATCATCGTCCTGTGAGATATCCATAGTTGCAAAAACAAAATCAGATTCCTCCGCCTCGAAAGCCTCTGAATCATCAGAACCACTGACAGCATTTGCTTGAGGAGAAGAATGAACTTGAGAGTTGTTCAAGTGTGACCCAGAATCAGAAGATTGGTCGATATCCATCTCACAATCAGCTTGACCCATTTCTTCAGTAGAGACGGAATTATCGCTAATGTCTTCAGCATGAGACTGTGACCCAAGAGGCGAAGATGGCATAGAAGCGGCATGTCGGCCAACAGTCTCCGTCGACCCATCAGTAGGTTGTTGGGAATTATCATTCAAGTGAAAAGACCAAACGTAATTCTTCTCGGAGATGGGGATTTGGGAAAGATGTCGGCGGCTGATTGAAAGGAGGCAGCCGAACTGGTGTCGGAAAAGACGACAATGGGGGACGGTGGTGGATTCGAATCAGAGGAGTCAGAAGAATTGGGAATAACGAAGCTTGCTGGTTCGACTCTTAGGGGTTCAGGGTAAACCTTGGGCGCCATTGATGAAGAAGCTTGAGCAGAGTGATGTGGAGAGGAAGAAGAGAGATGGGCGGAAAGAAAAAACACAGCAGCACAAAGAATAAGGCACAAAAAGTCTCTGTTGAAACTGAATGTTGACTCATCATTGAGGATAACATCGAAAAATCAGACCACTCTTATTATAAGCTGTCCAGGAAACCAAGTAAGGAGAGTGCAGATCAGGTTAACACCACTTAATGCTGAAGGTAAAAAGAAATAGAGAGAAATACCAAAGAAACACACTCGACATCACCTCAAAATTTAAAGCAGGTAACCACACATCTCATGGCATAAAACACACTCATTGGCCACATTGGGCAAATTGGTACTCAATTTTGCAAGTGATCCAGCAGCATTACGAAGATCAGCATTTTTGTGCATGTCAGTTGAAAGTACACGCCATCAACCCTCACGGACATATGACACCATTGGCCACGCCAGTATGTGGATAGTATTTGGTCCTGCCCAACATGACCCTCGATGGAAACACTTCGAGACCTTTTTCTTTGATTTCATTTAATTGTTGGAATAAAAGCAAGAGGTGACATCAAGTGCGAAGCAAGGTACGAGAAGTGAAAGTAACCAAAATCAGCACAAATGGGTTTTATATGAAAACAAACACACTCCAAACTAGGGACCTTTAAACCTTGGTTTCAAGCAGTCTTTCAAAAATAATGAACCCCCTTTTTAGAGTTGGGCAACAGTAACAACTAGAGACAGGCACAGAAGCACATAAACCTAATATAAACAAAAACTACATCACTTTTCTGACTGCCACTGTTGACTGTGATGTTGATTCAACACTGGGTGCAACATTGAAGATCACAGAGAGCACAGACCAAGAGATCTTCTAAGACTGAAGAATCTCTCACTATCTAAAGGCTTGGTAAAAATATATGCAAGTTGATTGGTTGTATGTATGTGTTGTATGTCTATTACTTGCAGATTGACCAAATCCCTAAGAAAATGATGCCTAATGTCTATGTGTTTCGTGCGTGAGTGCTGAACAGGGTTCTTAGAAATATTTATGCACTAAGGTTATCACAGAACATCAACAGGGTATCACTTTGAAGACCGTAGACATGCAGCATATTTTTCAACCATACCAGTTGAGTCACACAACTCCCAGCTGCTACATATTCAGATGCAGCAGTTGAAAGTGACACACAATTCTGTTTCTTGCTATACCAAGACACCAAATTTGGACCCAGATAAAAGCAACCTCCACTAGTGGATTTTCTATCATCTAGATCACCAGCCCAATTAGAATCACTAAATCCCACTAGATTAGTCTTTGTATCACATGCATACCATAATTCTAGATTAACAGTTCCTGGTATATATCTAAGGATTCTCTTAACAGCAGTTAAATGGGGGATTTTTGGGTTGGATTGATACCTGACACACACACACACAAAACATGATGTCGAATTTGGTCGATGAATCTGAAGATCCGATCATTGATATGTACAATGTTGGGTCAACATCCTCTCCAACATCGATTTTGCACAGCTTCACAGAGGTAGACATAGGAGTACTGCACGGTTTAGAGTTCTCCAGTCCAAACTTTTTGATCAAATTCCTGGCATATTTCTCTTGAGACAAATAGAGACCATCCCTTCGCTGCTGAATCTGGAGCCCAAGAAAATAGTTGAGATCCCCTATCATACTCATCTCAAAGGTACCTGTCATAGCTTGGACAAATTAATCTACCATGGAAGGGTTAGTCGAGCCAAACACAATACCATCAACATAGATTTGTGCAATGCAAAGATCTTCTCCTTGTCTGAGAATAAACAAGGTTTGATCACCCTCCCCTCTTGTAAAACCAAAGCTGACAAGAAACTCAGTTAGTCTAGCATACCAAGCTCGAGGAGCTTGCTTTAGACCATACAAAGCCTTTTTTAGTTTAAAAACATGGTTAGGGTGGTTTGGATCTTCAAATCCTTTGGGTTGTTCAACATTCACTTCTTTATCAATATAGCCATTGAGAAAATCCCCATTTACATCCATCTGTTTCAGTTTAATGTTCAAGGCACAGGCTATGGCTAAAAGAAGTCTAATGGATTCGAGTCTAGCTACGGGAGCAAATGTTTCATCAAAATCGACTCCTTCCACTTGAGTGTACCCTTGTGCAACAAGACGGGCTTTATTGTTCACAACAACACCATTTTCATCACTTTTGTTTTTGAAAATCCACTTAGTACCTATGATATTGATATCAGAGGGACGAGGGACTAAGACCTAAACTTCAGTAGTTCTGAATTGGTGCAGCTCATTTTGCATTGCGTCTAACCAGTAATCATCTTTCAAAGCTTCATTGACATTCTTAGGTTCAGAGAGAGAGAGACAAAGCAAGAAGAGCTTACCTCTAGGCATAGTGTGGACATACTTACCATATATTTTTAGTTTCACCTAGTGTTCTTCCTCAGATTCATCCCTTCATTCAGATCTCCAATCACTTGAGTGCTAGGGTGATTTCTTCGAATTCTAGTAGGAGGATCACGTCTGATGTTGTCCAGAGGTTCGATCGATGTTCAAGAGTCTCTGTTCGTGTTCTTCTCCTTTTCGAATCTGATTCATCTGAGGAGCTGTAAGACAGTGTTGTTTGGGGCAGTGTTGAGTCAACAGTATTCTCAACATCAATCAGTTTTTCCCTGACCGTCTCTGGAGCTTCTGGTTTAGTACCTGCACTAACCTGTTTCTAAGCAAAGGGGACAGAATCATCAAAGGTAACATTCACAGACTCCTGAATAGTTTGCGTCCTTGGATTGTAATCTCTAAACACATGACTATTAAGTGAATATCCAACAAAGATACCTTTGTCACTCTTAGCATCAAACTTCCCTAGATGTTCCCTATCATTGAGTATATAGCATGCACAACCAAAGACATGAAAATACTTAAGATTGGGCTTCTTACCATTCAAGATCTCATAGGGAGTTGTTGTAGATCCTGGTCTAAGGTAGACACGGTTAATAATGTGGCAAGCTGTGTTGATAGCTTCAGCCCACAACCTTTTTGATAAGTTCATGGAACTCAACATAACCCTAGCCATTTCTTGCAAGGTTCGATTCTTTCTTTTAGCCACCCCATTTTGTTGAGGAGTTTTAGGAGGAGAAAATTCATGGAAAATTCCTTTTTTTCACAAAAAGCAGCAAAGAACTGATTCTCAAATTCCCTACCATGGTCAGTTCGAATTCTTTGAACAACAGTAGAGTATTGATTTCTGATCCTAGCATACAATTTCTTGAAAGAATCAAACATTTCAGATTTTTCTTTTAAAAAACTTACCCAAGTAAATCGAGAAAAATCATCAACTATGACAAGGATGTACCACTTACCACCTAGACTTTCAACCTCAATGGGACCCATTAGATCCATGTGCATTAATTCAAAGCAGTTAGATATACCAGTTTTCTGTCCTTGTAGCTGAACAGACTGATGTACAGTTCTAGTCTGTTTACCTTTCAGACAATCACCACACACATGCTTACTTGCATTCCCAAGCTTTGGGATTCCTCTGACAGCCTCAAGCTTAATCAGTTTTTCCTTGTTCCTGTAGTTCACATGGCCAAGCTTCTTGTGCCATATCACAACATCATCTTCTTTTGCCAAATTGCATTTGTGGGGATCAACCACCACATAACAATTGTCTGTTGACCTGACACCTGTCATAACAACATTTTTCTCTTTGCGAGTATACACTTTACAACCATGCTTATTAAACTTGACTTTAAATCGTCATCACACAAATGACTGGCACTAATAAGATTAGCAGTTAGACCTTCTACCAAGAGTACATTATTCAAAAGAGGAAAACCATCAAGGTTAAGTACACCCTTTCCAAGTACTCTACTTTTGTGACCTCCACCATATGTTACCATGCCGGTGTGCTGAGAAACAAAGCTAGTAAGATGGTCTTTAGCTCCAGTCATATGTCTTGAGCAGCCACTATCAAAGTACCATTTTCCTGCATTGTCAGGTGAAGAGGCAACGGAAAAAGCAACATTGCAAACTATCTTTTCTTTAGGTACCCAACATTCTTAGATTTTTCTGTCAAGTTTTTCCCAGTTCCAGTAGGTTTAACTTTCTGTACTGGTACAACTGATGTTTGAGTCTTAGAAGCTGACACTGTTGACTTCGATGTTGAGGCAACATTAACATCAACATTAGCTGTTTCAGTTTTCTTGTTCTTTCTCAAAGCTTTTTGATACTGAAAGCAGTAAGGTTTAATGTGTCCAGTTTTGAGACAGTACTGACACACAAAAGTTTTCCTCTTATCTTCATTCAAAACACCTTTTTCTTTTACAAAACCAGGTCCATCAATTAGTTCAAAAAGAGGTTTAATTGTTACCTTAGAGCAATCAGTGTCAGGTTTACAGAGAAAAACATCAGAGACAGAAGAGTCATAGGAACCAGAATACCCCAAACCAGCAGTCCCCTCATTGCCCATATCAAGAGCCTCATCAAGCATAGCAGTAGCAGAGTTCCACTTAGCAATGAGTTTCTTAGCATTATTTAGTTCAGAGATTACCTTTTCAAGCTCAGAGTCTTTCCGAGTCAAAGCCACTTCAAGTTTCACTGTGGTTTCTTTCAGGCTTTCATTCTCTTTTTCAAGATGCTTTGACTGTTTCTTGATCTTCTTCCATTCCTTCAAGAGAGTTTCATACATAAGCTTCATTTCCTCCACCATTTGTTCAGGGGTGAACTCTTCTTCAAAGGGGTAATCTACACACACATCAACTGAACCATGCAAACAGTTATAGTTAGTAGAACAGGTTACTCCAGAAACTGAAAATTCATCATCCAGTATCCTTTCACAGTTCTGAGAGTCATCATAATCAAAGTAGATCATCTGCACCGATGTTGAGTTGTCACAGTTGACCAAACATTGGTTCCTAACATCGTCCAGAATAGATGATAGAGAAGCAACTTGATTATTTGCATGTTCAGTTTCCTGTTCATCACCTGAATCATCACTAAGACAAGCAAGCAAAGTTTTTCCCTTCTTGCAAAGTGTGTTAGCACATTCACTTTGAAAGTGACCCCAACCTTGACATTCAAAGCATCTAACTTTTTCTAATTTTTTGGGATCAATAGCAGGAAGTTCAATGGTTTTCTTAAACTTGGAAGCCTTTGGATTGCTTCGAGAGCTACCACTTGAGTTGTTTCTAAAGTTGGTTCTGCTGAATTTTTTAAGAAGGCTATTATAAGCTTTAGAAAACATCTCATCAGTCATCTCATCAGATTCATCACTACTGCTATCAGGCTCGGAGACTTTTTCTTTAGAGTGAACAGAAAGACTATGGCTTTTCACACCTTGTCACTCATTCAGTTGGAGCTCATAGTTTTTCAAGTTGTTCATCAAGGAGTGAAAGTCCATAGTAGCAAGATTTTTTGTATCTTCTAAAACAGTGCATTTTGTGTCAAATTTTGAAGAAAGAGTGCGAATAGCTTTGCTAATGAGTTGTTTGTTAGATATAGGGTCACCTAAAGTCTGACAATCATTAGCAATAGTAAGAAGTTTATCAAAATAAGAGTCAATGGAATCTTCTTCAGCCATTCATAAATTTTCCAATTTTGACATAAGCTTCCTAAGATTAGTTTGCTTCACACTGCTATCACCTTCACAATGATTTTTAAGTAACTCCCAAGCTTGTTTAGCAGTAGTACAATTCTGAATAATTTTGAACATATGAGCATCAACATGAGCAAAGATGGCATTTAAAGCTTTTTCATTATAGGAACATTCAGCATATTCCTCACCTGTCCATTGATTTTCCGGTTTTGGAATGACATCTCCATCAGCATCCGGACCTATGGTAGGTGCCCTGTAGCCTTCAAGAACAGATTTCCAGGAACGGACTTCAATTGATTTAATGTGCGTCCTGAGTCTGATCTGCCAGTAGTTGTAGTTCGACCCATCCAGCACAGGTGGTCTGTTAGCATTAAGATTGACAGAGTCCATTGTAGCAGTACCAAATGCAGAAACCAATTAATTAGGTGGCTGGCTCTGATGCCACTTGTTATAACTGTAGGACCGGGACCGGTACTCTGGACAAGGTTCAGACGATGTTGACTATGATGTTGAGTCAACAGCGTCTTCAACAATGATTGACGATGTGAGATATGAGCGTAATGCGGAAAATAAAAACTGACAACCACAATTACTTTCTAGCCAGTATATAAAAATACCGACCGTGCCTTAGGCTAAATTTTCACTATCAAGAAAAGTAGAATTACAAAAACTAGGTTTGATCAATTCACAAACGAATGATCAAACTGCAAAGACTAGACCTAGAACAGATAATCAAAAACCTATTCTAGTTCGAAGACACTAAAGTAAATCGCAATCCTTAGAGACTACTCACAAGTGAATTCGACAACAATGCCTAGTAAACACAAGAAGAACTATCTCTCAATAATTGTGACTCGATACTCTAGAGACGATTGGTCTTCTTGCAAGCAATCTTCTTGTATATATATCGGAGCAGCCAAGTCGAACTTCCCTAGGTAACCATCACCGAACAGCACAAGAAGAACGCATATATTTTCTTTCCTTTTAGCAAGACGGACAGAACTAGGAAAACGCATGTTTTGTTTCTTCTTTCCCGTTTAGTTCAAGAAGGAATTCTTCCTTGTTTGGATATCTCAGAATCTTTATTTCCTTCTTGCTTCCAAAGTGCCCATGACTTCATAAACTCTTCCTTATTCAAGTTACCAGCATCTTCTTCTTTCCAGATTGCATCTGGATTCTTTCCAGCTCTTCCAGATTATGTTTGAATTCTTCCTTGAGGCCCAAGCTAACCAATCTTGATCAATTAAGCAATGTTGAAGCCCAACTTGTTATTTCCTACAGAGCATTCACAGAAAAACAACTACAAATGTCGAACCGATTATGTTACGAAGAAAGGTTGAATTACTAAACAAAGTGCAATAAATCGCACTTTCACATTCATTACCTAATATGAAGTGTAAATTTATATAAACATTACAAGGATGTCAGATCTCTATTTAACTACTTACACACACACACAGGGCCCGGGCCCACGGGCCTAGAATTATGTCCAAGCCCGGCCCATGGTTGACTACGGGCCGGGCTAAAACCCGTTGCCCGGGCTGGGCCCAGGCTGGGTTGGGCTAATTGCCATCCCTAGGTAGAAGGTGGGGTTGGCCAATAGATATATGAAAGGTCACAACTATAAAAATAACACCATTGATGATACGTTAGGAAAGAGTGTGTTCATTGACAATGATAACTGTTGGAGGAGGTTGGCTTGTTAAGTGACTCAACATTTATCCATAGATATAAAAATCCTGAAACACATATCTGAAAACACCTTTTAAGTGTAAAACTTGTTACCCAAGGATTATGAAGAGTAAAAGAACACGCATCGTACCTAAAATCATCTATTTTAACATGATTTTCATAATTTTAATCGTTTGACAAACAGTCTGTTACTCCTGGTTTCATAATTTAGGCAAATAAACCTGGATTTCCCAAGCTACTGTTGACTCAACTGTTAAATCAACACCCTCCCCCAGAAATGGAACCAATAAGCATATAACCAAAGCTTAAGGGCTACTTAGTACTGCGTCAAAATGTTAGTATCATCAACGTGTTGTTACCTTAGAAGCAGAACAATATTAGATCTTGACTACAACAATATTAGAGTCCACTAAGCCGAGGGTAGATGTACTCGTACAACTACTTAGTGCATCAAAGTTTGTTTAACAATTAGTGACTAATAGTGATGAAGTACCATGCATCTTACACAAATTTCCGATTCACTATTCAACTAACATCCTCAACCTGATTACACTAAAATGGCAAGTGATCAACTGGCCCGCCACCGGTAATAGAACTAGATGCGGCAGCCGCGACGTTGCTCCTTTCAGCATGGCAAAGCTGGCGGAGTTTGGTAGGGACATACCAAATCGAGAGACGTGGATGGGCATTGAAGATAGCGTCTATGTCCCATCCTTGTCGCGATGCTTTGGCCACCAAGGGCTTATAGCACGCTTGGCGCCAAGTCCCCACATTCTCGCCTCGTTCCTTAAATGCCCTGCGTAGTGCGTTCGAGGTCTCCTCGTCCAGACAGTGGAGGGCGTAGCAGTGCACATAGTGTCGCATTTTGGGCTTGTTGATGTAGCTAGCTCCTGCTTTCTTTGCGTACCTAAATACTTGGTTTGTCACCTGTAATGTTTGTGTCAAATGAATTCATGAGCAATTAAGGTACCATTTGTAGTTTGTACCATACTTCTGTGAGAAACTAGACAATAGCATTTCACAACAAACAACTAAAACTCAAATATAGTTTTCAAGATAAGAAGAGTAGTCAATGCACAAGGTTTAAAGTTTTAACTTTGGGAAGCTAAACAATTTTATTTATTTATTTATTCATTCATTTATATGCCTTAAAAAAAGCCCTACAAAACATGAACTGTTTATATATTAATAAACTCTAGACATTATAACTAAAACCGAAACTATTTAATTATCCATAGTTAATGAAATTCAAGGTATACCTAAATTCAATCAAAGTGTTTCAAGGACATATTGCAAATCCAAATGGGTATACAAAATTTGATGTATGCTACAGGAAAAGCAACAGAAAGATTCAAGTACTATGTCAAAAGAGATTGTATATATCACCCCGAATTATTACAATTATTAAAGTCTATGGAGCTAGAATAGGTGCTTGAGTTCCAACGCGGAAATTACTATTCCTACCGCAGGTTCAAACTTTATTGAAGACAAAATAGTTATCCATATGTAATGATCACAGAGAGAAAAAAAAAAAAAAAAAAAGGTAAATCAATAGGAGTAACTATTATGGTAGACCGTTAACGGTAAAAATAAGAAACAAATCAACAAACATTAGGCATTAGTTAAACTAAATAGGGTGTTTAGTTAATAATATTGATATTTTTGTTAAGAAAAAATGTATATTATTGATACCATAAAGGCATAAATGTTTGCTCAAGACCATTGTTTTTCTTAACACAGGTCTCTATTCTATCCTTTTAAACTAAGCAGGGCTCTTCGACGGTACATCATTATAAATTTGATCCAACTATACATATAAAATTATCAAATGTGACAAGGCGATCGTCTTATCGACTAGTTTATTTTCACATAATAATATTAATGCTCTAATTTATTTTTAAAATAATAATATATTATATATAATTACCTATTTTTTATTTCATTATTTTCACATCTAATTGAAATAAATGTGTCAATTTGTGATTTGACAACTTATGCCAGGTAGGCCTTGCTTGAACGTAGAAAAATCCAACTAAGTTTGGACGATCTCCACAATACTTTTCGTATCACATATATTTATCATATTTTTCATACTTTATTAATCCATTTATCATACTTCAATATCTTCTAACAAATTTTATTCATACTAGTATCTATGTGCAAGTTACACGTACTAAGGCCAAAATCAATATATAAAAAAATTAAAAACTCAATAAATCATATTTTATTAAATATATGTACATGAAGTAGAAGTAGAAGTGAAAGTTAGTCTCTATTCTTTTTATCTGAAAACTCATTAATTTCAGTTCAGTTCAGTACAGTTCAGTTCAGATTCATTCAGTTCAGTTCGGTTCTGCTTAGTTGTTTTTATACTACTTCCTTCGTCCCGAGAATAGCTTCCCATTTTGTCATTTTTGGTGTCCCAAACAAAACTTCTCATTTCCATTTTTGACAATTATCCATCCAACTTTAACATTAAATATAATTAAAATTAAACCCACTCACATTATTTTATCCAATTTTCAATTTTAAAAATCAATTTGAGAGACCCGCTAGTACTATTTTATCCAAAAGTAATATATACCTTATTTTCCCACCAAAAAAGTAAACGGGAAGCTATTCCCGGGACGGAGGAATCTGATTCGATTCGATTTCATTCGATTCAATTATGTTAGACGAGAAACGAAACTTTACTTTATTCAATATATACCACTTTATTCACTTTATCTTAAAACTTGTGCACGGACTAATGGAATGTTGAGTCTGGAACAAAATGAATATTAATCTCGAGTAAAATTAGTTTTGCACTTTTACTTGAGAATTCCCAATTTAGAAAGACCTAAAATATTTCCGACTTGAATAACATGAGTGAGGAATGAAGATTGAATGGTCGATGTGGTCAAACGGAACTTGGGCCCCAGGCCTAGAATCCGTACTTGAGCTGTCGAAATAACATACGGACAAGTATGAGTCTGACCCAAGGAATTAAGGGCTTTTCCTTCAGCCCAATTCATGATCCGTGTCCATACCGTACTAGGTCACTCATCATTATACAACAGACAGACTGGCAGACCACTTAAAACTAATTACACCAATCATCATTCAACTAAAAGACAAAATAAAATGTATGTGATTATCCATTTACATGGCACCAGTTCAGTAGACATTAGGGTTCATGTTCAACAATCTTATCATCAATTTAGGAAAAAGGTGATTTCGACCCTATTTCAATATCGATTAAAATCAAGAAAATCAAATAAAAATAAATATTTTTAATCAGATTCATGCGATTATAATCGCTAGCCAATGTCTCAAATTAGAAACATATTACACATAAAGTATATTTAAGTTGGTAAGTTGTAACTAAACTGAACTAGTAAAAAGTAAAACTAACCTTGGTAGGACATTTTTCACCTCTTTCCTTGGCAATATTTTGAACTTGGACCAAGAACTCCCTGCACTGCTCATACAAATGGAAAAGATAATCCAAACCGTTCTTTTTTCCACGCGCCACCTCTCCGGGCTCCGTAACGATGAAAGGATGCTCCCTCTGTCGCTCTCCCCCACCACCCTCGTTGTCCTCTGCCCCATCGTTTTCATCATCCTCATCGTCCTCCTCCTCCACCGACCCCATCCTAGACCGCCCTTTGTAGTTTTTCCGACCACGTTGTGCCTTCCGTCCAGCTGCTGCCACCATTTCCCAAACTCCGGCAGTCCCTGCCGCTTCCTTCTCTTGCTGCACCGGCTCCTCCGACAAACCTGTACATTTCCCAGGTTTTTATTACATAGAAACATGTATTATTACCACACACAAATAAAACATGTTACTTATTTTCAGATTATTTCTTTAAAATATCCATTTTTGTATTCCATAAAAGTTTAATTCTTCAAAACGGAATTGTCACTATATATACTGTGATAAAATCCGAGAAAGGGATTTTTTTTTCCTTCTTCTGGAATAACAACATGACATGCATCTCTAAGTCTATGTTCCAAAATTTGTAGCTAAAAACTACTAGTAAAATTCCTATAAAATTAAAAAAAATCCCAATATAAAATAAAAACTCGCGCAAATCAAATGTATGTGACAGTACTCATCTATTTATACTATTGTGATGTATTTTTTCTATTATTTTAAAAAATCAAAAGACTTGCTAGAAAAACTAAAACGCGCGACCAAGTTTCAAAAACTTCCCGTTTCATGTTTATGTTAACACTGTTAATTATTAAAGATATACAAAACAGATTAAATAGGGTTTGAGGCAATTAGTTAATTACGGGTTAATCTCTTTTTCTATTTCTTTTTTTAGTGTCGGTTGCTTAAGATGATCAGCTCAACTTAGCTCGTGTAAAGGTACATATCAATTTCTAGTCGGAACTTAATTTTCTCTCTAGTGTAGAATTATTTTCGAAATTTCTTTGCTAGCTAGCTAGATCTTCAAAACTTAGAATAACCGTAAACATTTCAGAAAGGGTAACGTTAAATCGAGAGCTAACATTTGTTATACCGAGAGCAATTGTGTTTATATCAGGAAAGATTGGTTTTTAATTATTTAAATTTTTTCTAAAATAAACACGATTACTCTCAATATAACAAATTGTGCTCTCGATTTAACATCAGACTTTCACAAAAGTTCCAACGAATTATATAGTTATAAACTTGGTTTTTCTAAACAATATGAAAATCCACATCACATTAGTATGTTGCGCCAAACATTTAGGTAGCTAGGAGGGAAATGGTTTTCCTCATATTCAAAAAAATCATGATTTTTTCAATAGTTCGAGAACGTAGAAGTTAAATAATCAATGAAACGGGAGCATAAGGAAGAAAAGAAGATGAACCTTCTTGAGACAAAGCATCAAGCGCATGTGTAGCATCACCGGATATGAAATGGCGGCGGCGTATCTCCTCCTCATCAAGGCGTCTCCGCTCAGCCCTAACGGCTGCCTTGATACCATACCTCTCCCCAACAAGTAAATCCCACCTGAAAATCTGGCACAAGCTGTTCATCATCTCATCCAGCTCTTCATCCCTCATATCCAAAAGCGTGTTCACCGTAAACCCGAGCTCGTATATTTTAGCAGCTGTAAAATATCTTATGCCATAAGCTTGGAAGAGTTCTTCCAATCCTCCAAGCTCTCTTGGCCTCATGGGGTTATAGGCTACAGGAGGTGGAGGAAGTGGCGACGGAGCCACCGTGTCGAGGAGGCGGTTTTGGGGTGGGAGAGCGGTTCTTGGGTCGACCCATTTGAACAAGTTGGATGAGAAGGTGTCTGGATCCATTTTGGTGTGTTTCTTGGTTGGAGAAATAGAGACAAGATTTTCTTGTTTGGTTGATTTAGAGGAGGTTTTTCATTGACACTTGTAGTTGTAGTAGTCAAATAAAAATGAGTGCATGTATGTGGTCCATATATTGTGGAATGGAGCATTTCTCAATGCAATTCTTTTTTTCTTTTTCTTTTTATTATTTCTTCTTCTTTTTTTTCTCATTTTGAAACGGTAAAAATAGTATTGATAAACTTCAACTAGTAGGGTTTTAAAATTTTTATCAGGTGTTCGAACCAAAACGCAAGCAGACTTTCAATGATATAGCATTTTCCGGCAGCGTCCCTTTTTTTTTTTTTCTATTATGAAATTTAGTTAAATGACAAGATGATATATCAGCGCTCGAACAAAAAAGCAGGCAGACTTTCAATTACAGGGTATTTTCCAGCAGCGTCCCTACTATTGCTTAAATGGAGGGATTTTCTTTACCTGCATTTCCAAACGCAGGTAAAAGCCCTAAAAACCGTAGGCAAATACTAGGTCAGATGTATATCTTTATCTTATAAAGGCTAAAGACTATAATATATAACCAACGAATAACTTTTGTAATAGACCAAATCAAACATCACGTATTTTAAATATGACATATTTAGCTACAAATATCACATGTTTAAAAATACTGGTAATGCAAGTATAATGCAGATTTATTACGCACACGGTGTTTGAAGTTAAACATATTATATTTAAACTTAAATATGTGATGTTTAATAAGTCTATTCGAGAGACAGTCTCTAGTAAAAGTTTATAAACCAATTATACCTTAAATTCCCCAATTTGAACCTAATTTCATTCCATAAAAAAGTCCAATGTATAAGTGACGGGTATACTACTCATCTTCACTCGTGGTCGATTTCAATTTGGGGAGTATATTCGAATCCGTTTGACTATTTATTTCTATGAGTTATGTAGTTTTACCAACAACAACAACTCAACTGTTGATGACACAATGATCATTAATCAGAAATACTTATATGACAATGGAAATCAGTGTTACACGAAAATGCAAGATACAAGAATTTGGTAACATGCAAATGAAATGATATGGATTTTTGTCAAGTGTACTTTTCCCGAAAACCCTCATAAAGAAAATTGCATTTAAGTTTGCAAAAATGTTTTGATTAATTGATGCATGTGTAACTGAAAAACAATGTTGCTTTTGGCATTGCATGCTCTGTTCGTTCTGATTATATATAGTACGCCTCTACAGTGTTTTTTTTCTTTGCCTCCCAGAGCGGGGCATACTGCATATATATCTGTTGCAAATTAAAGGCAGTGATTCTATTCAATGAACTCGATCTGGATTTACATAAGTAGCTAGCTATATAGTAATCATCATGCACCTTTTTTTTTAATTCCAAGAAAATCTATCATCTCATATGAGATGACAAGCTAATTACTTGTTGTGGCTTGCTAAGAACCCAAGTGCAAGATACCGAGTTATTAACTGCAAAAGGAAGATGCTGGATTAGTTACTGGTTAAAGATTTGACCTTATCCACGGACTTCATCAATGCATTCAAAATCTTGAGTTGGCATTTTCAAAATAATATATAGCCATGCATTGTCTCATGGAGATTGATCGATCGATCCAGAGTATTGTGTTCCTTCAAATTACTTGGATAATGGTTGGATTTTTCGGAGGGACTATACCAATTTTTATTTGAAAAGTATCGATAGAAGGATTGTCAATTTCTAACTCACAATGATACGTAAAAGCCAATAAAATGGTCTCACATGAAACAAAACGTAATTGTGAGTGGCAAATTGGTGACTGATCAAAATTTAATGAGTAATGAGCTTTTTTAGAGGATTAATAATTAGTAGCCAAAACTCATGTGTTACAGATAGTTATTAGAAATGCCCCCATTGGAATACATTTTAGGGGGTTTAGATTGTTTAAAGACCTTAAAATACTTCCATTATAGTGCTCTAATTAACATCCATAATATTGTATTCCAACGGTACTATATAAAATCTCACATTTGACTTTTGGATAATTTCGAACCCAACTATAATTTGACCACAAAGTTGCTTTTAAGTTATATTGGAAAAAAATTTAACAAAATTATACTCCATTTGTTTCATTAGTTACTTCCTAAGAAGTTGTTTTATATTGGATAAGAAAAATCAATAAAATATTAGTCAGGGAATGGTTTTATATTGATAAAGTTGTAAGTTGGTGATAAAGTAAGAGATTGAATGAATAAAATGATGCTAATGTAGGAAAGATAAATAATAAAGAATTAGCTAGTTAGTGGGATGAAAGCTTTCTCCGTATAGATTTAGGGAGTTTCTAATGGAACACCAAAAAAATAAAGTTATGGCGTTTTTAATAGAGCTGGTGTGCTATTATAAAAGTATACTTATGTTGTGTTTAAATATGTCTTCTACAATTAAGGCGAACTACCACGAACCTAAGTAATAAATCTCGGATGGTGTTCGGGAGGCCATCTTTGAGAGGCACCTTCTCTCCGACCTGCTATACCTAGCAAATCTAAGAGAAGCATCTCCCCTGAAAAGGGCAGTTTCCCATCTTCGACCCGCATATAGGTCCGAGGAGCATGCTTATGTATTCTCGGACGACCAATCAACAATAGACATCTATTCTTATAGTGACATCCATCACTCAGATTCTATTTATGCTCACTTCTCAAGGTGACCAGGTCTGACGCACTCTGGCTTACTATTCACTGGCATCAACCCGAGGGCCTATAGCGTTACTGCTTAGACCACCTGAGTTAAGTCTCCGACCGGTCTGACCATAGGAAGACCGGCGAATCAGACTAAGGAACACTTTCCGAGAAACTCAAATACAAGACCACATCCGAGAAGCTTTACTTAGACATTATAGTTACTTTATTTTCTTTAGTGAGCACTAAGACGTACCAACATGTTAGAACTTAGGATCCCGGATTGGTACTTGGAACTAGATCAATCAGACAATGTTGCCAACAATGTTGTTCAACAATGTCTACAGTAAACAGATAGCAGCGGATGAATAATAAAACTTCTATTACCAAGCCAATATATAGAAAAATATATTGGCGCCTTAAACAAAATATCTCTTGACAGAAAAGTAGATCTAATCAACTAGGTTTAATACAATCACAAACGATTGATTAAACAACCAAAACTAAACTAGAAGAACCAACAGTAAAAGCTATTCTAGGTCGATGTTTGAAAGAGTTATTCCAACAATGAATACTCTTAGACAAACTCTAAAGCTAGCAGAAAACAAGAAGCCTAAACTCTTTAAATCTCAATTGATCTTTTCAAAAAGCTCAACCTTGCTTTGCTGAATCCTTGCATATATATACTTGAGATATCGACCTCTTCCATCTATGTCGAAAGGCAATAGGATCTCAGCAAAGGCAATTTTCCTTTTACTTGTTTTCTTCAATATGCGCATAGAAGGAAATTCCCATGTATCGATTCTTCATAAGATATATTCCTTCTTGCTTTCACCACAAGTTGTTCTTTTTTCTTAAATCATCTCTTGTTCGATTTGTCAATACTTCGGTCAAGTTTCTGTCGATGTGCTTTGTCTTCGATGTCTACTGCAATGCTATATCTTCAATGTTATGTCAGCATTGAATTCTATCCTGTCACAATGTTATACAACATTGGTAATCCTGCAGCTTCACAAACAACAACAAACACAAACTTGGAACTGATTATTGAAAGACAAGATTATCAAAATATAAGTGCATACTGCACTTTCAATCTCCCCCTTAATCTTAGTCTTTCATCACAAAACAAAACAAGAGTTTAATAGAAACATAACTAAGAACTGCTAAAGATCTATTCTATTCTCCCCCTTAACCAGACAGCTTAAGAAACTTCAAGAGAATTTAAATATTACAGACCCACAAAAAAATATAACTGTTCAACACAGAATCAAGTAAAATGAACTCAAGTTATCTATTCTCTCCCTTTTTGTGAGGAAAGAAAAGAAACTAGAGTACTTCTGAACTTCAGATTGTTTGAAATCTGCTCATCAAGTCCTTTGATTTGCTCCAGAATCAGCTTGTCCTGTTCAGTTAGAATACCTGCAGACAGAGTTTCAATGTTAGGGATCAATGTTGAACCAACATGTAGTTCAACATTGGAACATTGAGCAGCAACTACAGAGCTTTCTGGTGCATCAGCTTTGCCAGTAGAAAGAGAAATATTCTCCTCCACATCCATGTTTACAGAAACATCAGGATCTACCCAAGGAAGATCACAGATCCTGTCATGTGTTTCCAGCAGTTGTTTGGTGACTGTGATGGATTTGAAGTTGGAATGATAGACACATTGGCTTTGACCTCAATACCCTGCATCTGAAGGACAGCAAATATGGTAGATGGGAGAATCAAATGGCCTCTGATCCCTCTATTCTTGGAATTTTCTAGATGCTTGAGGATCCTTTCTCCCAGATTGACATTGTATCCTATTTTGATCCTGTAGAGCAACATGGCTGCCTCTTGACTGAGCTTGTTGTTATTGGAAGATGGCAGCCAGTTGCCAAGCAGATCTGGCGGCAAGAACAGAGACTAGAGAACAACAATATTTGGTCTAGAGTCCCAAGATTAAGATTTTAATTTTTTTGCAGTTAGCTCTCTAGCAATCTCATCCATAGTCACCTCCACAGGAGTTTCAACCTCATCCCTATTTCTATGCAGCACAGTATTGATGTCCTTAGGAGTCAAGAAAAAGACATCACCCCTCAGATACACACAGTGATGCTTACCATGGCCTTCAGTACCAAAATTCTCAGACAAATGAGCATAGAATTCTCTGATGATTTCAGGAACAAAAGCATATTGGGTATGACATAATAGAGATTCCTTTTCTTCAGATAGGCAACTAAGTTATACTCTTCAAATGATTCCTCTTTAATTATCTTCTCAACATCTATAGCATTATTTTTGATTTTCTCATATTTTTCTAGGTTCTTGTTATCATAGAACAAATGAGAAACTGCATCTTCATCCCAATCAGAACCATCTCAGAAAAGCAGTTCGGAGGATAGATCATTTACCTCGGGATCTTCAATCTGATCTTCTCCAAGAATGACATCCTCATCATCAGTGATTCTTCTTGATTCTTCCTCATCTCGACTTCATAATCTTCAGAGTCATCTGAGCTTTCATCTGTGTTGCTCAGATCTTCTTCATCAACCAGTGACTCATCCTTAGAGTCATCTTCAGTTTCTGGCTCATAATCCTCCAAATCATCAGAGCTTTCATCATTGTTATCATCATGAGTAACTGATGTTGCAATAACATCCTCATCTATATTCATAGGATCACTTTCTGTTTTCTCTGAGTCTTCTGACTGCCAATCTTCCACCACAACTGGTTCAATAGTAGGCTCATCTGCGGGTTTCTCAATATTTTCAGAGTGCATGCTTGTCTGATTCTCATCACCATTCAGGTCATCAGTAGCCGTTTCCCCTGTTTTGTCAGGTTGTTGTACATCATCTTTTTCAACAAATGAAGGGTTTTGGGGGTTTTCTCTCAGATCTGCATGTTGAATTTCAGTATGTTCAACATCTTTCCCAGCATCCTCCATGGGAGCATCTTTCTCTATCCCCATTGGGCTTTCATCATCATCCCTAAGATCTTGTGGCAAGTCGACTGGCATGTTTCCCAATTTAACAAGGGTTTCTGCAACAAACTGAGAGGGGTTTGATGGTGACGACTCTGTTTGGGGTTTTGAAGACGGAGATGGTGGTTTTGGTAGTGGAGATGGGGATTTTTCAGCACATTCTTCCGAATCCTCACTTATCTCATAGACTGGAATCTCAAAATCGGCAGGTTCGGCACGGATGGAAAGAGGATATGCTTGCTCCCCCTCAGGTGTTTGCAACGAAACTCCGGGCAAGACAGGTTTTGTTGGAGACGAGATTGTTCAGATCGTGAATGCAGAGATGAAGGAGAAAGGGCGGGAGAGTGGTTTGGTTGAGAGTGACAAGTGACTAAAGTGAGGGGAAGGTGAAGAGTTTGGGAGTAAAAAGTGAATGAGGAGAATTTTTTTTTTTTTTTTTTTTTTTTTTTTTTTTTTTTTTTGGAATGATTGTGGTTTGGATAGGTGGCAGTTTTTTGTGAGTGGTGGAGAAGGTAATATGGTTGAAGGAGTGTTTTTGGTTGGTTTGCTTCAAAGATCATAACCATATATATCAAAACACAAACCAAGATCTGTACACAACTGTTAATATGAAATTAAGGAAAGCAAATGACCATCGTATCAATTAGGTCAACAATGAAGGAGATTCTCAAAACTCAACATAGGGAGGTACATTTTTGGTTTAGGAAACAAATCAAGATCAGATAAGAGTAAGACACTTAACAGACTAAAAAAAACGGATGTAGGAAGACACAAAAATACACATTACTCCCCCTCAAACCCAACCCAGAAAACACAGAAAGTGCACACAAAAACACAGCAAAGAAAAGTACTTCAAGCACGGGCAATGTTGACCAGGATGTTGGCTCAACATTGATGACAACATCGGTAAATCAGACCATTCTTAATGTAAGTCAGCCAGGAAACCAAGTCTCAAGATGTGCAGATTCGATTAACACCACTGATGCTGCAGGCAAAGTCAGAAAGAGAAAGGAATACCAAAGAAACACACCCAACATTGCCTCAAAAAGTAAATTGAGCAATTAACATAAGTTTGAGTGGGGTGACCATGAGACTGTGAACCATGTCAAATAATTGGAACACGTATGAATCCGCTCCAAAGCCAAAGCCTATGCAGAGTTAGGCAAACACACGTCTCATGGCATAAAAATCACTCATTTGACCACATTGGGTTAATTGGTACTCAGAAAGTGAACCAGCAGCATTACGAGAATCGGCACTTTTGTGCGTGTCGGTTTCCAGTACAGGCCATCAACCCTCACGACATATGACACATTAGCCACGTCGATATTTGGATAGTATTTGAAACCTGCCCAACACGATCCTCGATGGAAACACTTCGAGCCCTTTTTATCATAATTCATTAGATTTGTTAAGCATAAAGGACAGGAGGCAACATCAAGTGTGAGTCAAGGTACGAGTAAAAATAGCCAAAAAGCAATAAAAGTGGGTTTTTCATAAAGCAAACACACAGGAGACTCAATCCCTTTCAACCTTGGTTTCAAACAGTCTTTCAACACCTAAGCATCACCACTGTAAGCTACAAATCGGGCACAGCCATCGACCAGCACAGAAAACACATTGACACACAAGAAGAAAAGAAAAAAGTAAATAGCAAAAAAAAAGACAACACTAGATAAATACAGAAGTCAATGTTGACCGTGATGTTATGTCAACATTGCTTGCAGCAAATCCTATCAAATAGTGCAAAGACCAAGAGACCTTCTCAAACTGAAGAATCTCTCCTTATCAAGGGGCTTTGTGAAAATGTCAGCTAACTGATTTGTGGTATCAATGTGTTGTATGTCAATAATTTGTTTGGAGACTAGGTCTCTAAGAAAATGATGTCGAATGTCTATATGCTTGGTATGTGAGTGTTGAACAGGGTTCTTGGAAATGTGAATGGCACTTAAGTTATCACAAAACATCAAAAGAGTGTCACTTTGGAACCCATATTCACGCAGCATATTGTTCAGCCAAATTAGTTGAGACACACAACTCCCAGCCGCTACATATTGATTCATGATGAGAGAGACACACAATTTTGTTTCTTACTATACCATGACACAAGATTTGGTCCAAGATAAAAACAACCTCCACTAGTTGATTTTCGATCATCTAAGTCACCAGCCCAATCAGAATCACTAAATCCCAACAGATTAGTGTTTGAATCACATGCATACCATAATCCAAGATTAACAGTTCCTGATATATATCTAATGATTCTTTTGACAGCAGTTAAATGAGATATTTTGGGTTTGGATTGATACCTGGCACACACACAAACAGAGAACATGATGTCAGGTCTGGTGGCTGAAAGATACAAGAGACTTCCAATCATTGATCTATACAATGTTGGGTCAACATCGTCCCCAACATCAGTTTTGCTGAGCTTCAGAGAAGTAGCCATGGGAGTGCTGCAAGGTTTGGCATTTTCCAGACCAAATTTTGTGATAAGATTCTTGGCATATTTCTCTTGAGAGATAAAGAGGCCATCCTGTTTCTGCTGTATTGAGCCCCAAGAAGAAAATGAGTTCACCAATCATACTCATCTCAAAGGTTCCTGTCATGGCTTGAACGAACTGATCTAGCAAGGAGAGGTTAGTAGCACCAAAACAATATCATCAACATAGATTTGAGCAATGCGATGTCTTTTCCTTTCCGAGGATAAACAGTTTGATCTCCCTCACCCCTTTTAAATCCTAGCCCAACTAGGAATTCTGTCAACCTAGCATACCAAGCGCGCGGGGCTTGTTTCAAACCATACAATGTTTTTCTTAGTTTAAAAACATGGTCAGGGTAAAGAGGATCTTCAAACCCTCTAGGTTGTTCAACATACACTTCTTTGTCAATGTAACCATTCAAGAAAGCTCCTTTAACATCCATTTGGTTGAGTTTTATGTTAAGACAACATGCTATGGCTAGGAAGCGTTTAATGGATTCTAATCTAACAGGAGCGAAGGTCTCATCAAAATCAATGCCTTCCACTTGAGTGTAACCTTGAGCAACCAATCGCTTTGTTTTTACAACTACCCCTTTTCATCACTCTTATTTTTGAATATCCACTTGGTGCCTATGACATTTATATTATGGGGGAACGAGTCCGACTTCATTTGTTTGAATTGACGAAGTTCATCTTGCATTGCTTCTATCCAAAAATCATCAGCAAGAGCTTCTTTCACATTTTTAGGTTCGATTAACGAAACAAAGCACGAGGAACTTACAGAGTGACATATTTCAGCAAGTCTGAGTGTTTCCTTGTAATTTTTGCGCGTGTTTCCCCTCAATGTCCTTCCTCCTGGATTTCCAATTACTTGGGGCGGGATGATCTTTGAATTCTAGGAGGAGGATCCTTTCGTGAGTCGGAGACATAGGTGCGCATTAATGCGGATGGATTGTCAGATTCAGCCTCAGTCTCATTGTGGGGATCAGCTTGTTCTTCATCATGAGTGAAACTCTGGGATGTTGAACTTAATGTTGAGTCATCATGGCACAGAGGGGATGTTGGCACAACATTGCCCACATCATGGGTTCTTTCACTTTGATCAACAGCTGGAGTCACAGTTTCTGGTACATTCTCACGTGTAGAAGAGTCAGGGGTTGAGTTAATAACCTGTTCAGCACCTGCAGAGATCTTCTTCTGGGCATAGGGCTCAGAGTCATCAAAGGAAACATTCACAGACTCTTGTATAGTTTGTAATCTAGGATTGTATATTCTATACGCTTGACTATTTTGAGAGTACCCTACAAAGATTCCTTTGTCACTTTTAGCATCAAACTTCCCTAGATGTTCTCTATCATTGAGTATGTAACACACACATCCAAATACATGAAAGTACTTAAGATTGGATTTTCTACCTTTCAACATCTCATAAGGAGTGGTCAGAGAACCTGGACGAAGATAGACGCGATTGATTATGTGACAAGCAGTGTTCACAGCTTCAGCCCACAACCTTTTTGATAGGTTCATTGAGCTCAACATCACTCTGGCCATTTCTTGAAGAGTCCTGTTTTTCCTTTCAAAGAACACCATTTTGTTGTGGTGTCTTAGGAGCTGAGTATTCATGCATGATTCCTTTCTTTTCACAAGATTTATCAAAGAATTGATTCTAATTCTTTACCATGGTCGATCAATTCTTTGAACAAGAGTAGAGTCGATTACAACATTTTGCATGCCGTTTTGAAGGATTCAAAAGTTTCTGATTTTTCTTTCAAAAAGTTGACCCAAGTGTATCTAGAAAAATCATCAACTATAACATAGATATACCAGGCTCCTCCTAAACTTTTAGCTTCTATAGGACCCATGAGATCTATATGCAGGAGTTCAAAGCAGTTAAAAGTACCTCTTTGTTGACCTTCAATCAGAAGTGGCTGATGTGTCGCCTTGGTTTGTTTTCCCATAAGACAGTCGCCACTCACATGTTTCCCAACATTGGTAAGCTTCGGCACTCCTGTCACCACATTGTTTTTGATGATCTTCTCCAGATTTCTGTAATTGACATGTCCCAATTTCTTATGCCACAATGTTGCATCATCATGTTGAGCAACATTGCATTTGAAAGGAATATCCATCACATAGCAGCTATCATGTGATCTCACACCTGTCATTACAGTTAATTTGTCCACACAAGTATAAATTTTGCAAGAACGTTTATCAAACTTGACTTTCAGATCATCATCACACAGGTGGCTTATACTGACAAGATTAGCCGTTAAACCTTCAACAAGAAGAACATTTGAGAGTTTTGGATATCCTTTAAGGCACAGTGTTCCCTTTCCAAGTATTTTGCTTTGGTATCCTCCTCCATAAGTTACCGTACCTGTCTTTTGAGCTACAAAATTTGAAAAATTTGACGGGTTACCGGTCATGTGCCTAGAACAACCACTGTCGAAGTACCATTTTCCAGCATTGTTAGAGGAAGTAGCAACAGAAAAAGCAACATTGCAAGTATGTTTTTCTTTAGCTATCCAAACATGTTTCGAAACACTCTTGTGTTTTCTTGTCTGTCCTGGAGATTTGCCTCGTTTAGGAGAACTAGGAAAGTACTTCAGAGTCTTAAGATTACATCTTTCAGTCTCTGTTGGAGTGGATGTTGTCACAACATTGCAGATAGCATCACTGTTTTGTTTGCTGGAAACTGGATGGGAGGGAATTGTGGAGAGATTACTGAGGTTGGAGGTCTCAACATGTTCCCTTTTTACGTCCTTTTGGTACTTGAAACAGTAAGGCTTTTTGTGACCAGATTTGTGACAGTAAGTGCACACAAACAAAGCTTTTTCTTTGACAAACGTAGGACCTTTTATGAGCTCAGAAAGAGGTTTGACAACTTTTGGGGTATCAGGGTTAACAGTGCAGTTCATGTTGCACCCAAGTTTTTCTTCAAAATAAGCATCATAACTCTTTGGTGTACCCTAAACAAAGGTTCTATCATTGTTCACCTCAAGCATATCATTAAGTCTAGAAGTAGAGGAGTTCCATTTTGCAATTACCTTTTTTTCATTATCTAGTTCAGAGATTACCTTGAACAGTTCAGTGTCCTTCTTTGTTAATTCAGCTTCTAGTTTGACAATGGTTTCTTTCAGATTGTAGTTCTCCTTCTCAGTTTTCTTAAGGAGTTTCCTGAGAGTCTTCCATTCACTGAAGAGTTTCTCATACATTTGTTGCAGATCCTTCACCATTTGATCTGCATTGACTTCCTCTTCTGAAGTACTATCTATATCAAAATCCACAGAACCATGTAGACATAAAACATCAGAGATTCCTGACTTCTCAGGTTTGGTTAGTGCCAAAATTTCACAGTTCTCGGAGTCATCATAGTCAAAGAAGATTTCTATTCCTGATGTTGTCTTGACGATGTTGTCCCAACATTGGTCATCAACATTATAAGTGGATGAGCGGAGAGATCTGGCATTGGTAGTTGAATCATCTTCTTTTTCTTCATCTTCCTGTTCTTCATCTGAGTCATCACTGAGACAAGCAAGAAGATTCTTTTTCTCTTTTCTGAGATTGTTAGCACATTCATTTTGATAATGACCCCACCATTGGCATTCAAAACATCTAATCTTACTAAGAGGAGTGCGATCGAAATCGATTGAGCTAGTTTTGGAAGCGAACCGGTTTGAAAGTATTGGTTTTCTTTTTGAAATTTTTAGTTCCACTTGAGGATCCTTGACCAGAGTTTTTCCTGAATCTAAGTTTGTTGAACTTCCTCACAAGATTGTTGAAAGCTTCCTCAGTCATATTGTCAGACTCATCACTGCTACTATCAGGCTTTGAAGATTTAGCTTTAGAAACATAGTGAAGGGAGATACTATGAGTTTTCATACCTTGTCTCTCATTTTCATTTAGTTCAAAGTTTTTCAAATTGTTCAACAGGGTATGAAAATCCATAGTTGCCAAGTTATGAGTGTCTTCCAAAATAGTGACTTTGGTATTAAATCTTGAGGAAAGAGATCGAACAGCTTTGGAAACAAGTTGCCTATTAGAAATAGCTTCTCCCAGTCTTTGGACTTCATTTGAGAGAGTCAAAAGTTTTTCGAAATAGGAGTCAATGGTTTCTTCCTCCGCCATTCTTAGATTTTCAAATTGAGACCAAAGCATTCTAAGTTTAGTTTGTTTGACACTAGCATCCCCTTCACAATGACTCTGAAGTAATTCCCAAGCTTGTTTTGCAGTAGTGCAGTTTTGAATGATTTTAAACATATGAGCATCTACATGACCAAAGATAGCATTTAAAGCCTTTTCATTATAAGAGCTAAGAAGTATGTCACCTGCAGAGAAGCGTTCTTCAGGAATGGGGACAATGTCACCATCAAGATCGTGTCCTTGATTGGCAGTGTATCCTTCCGAATGGATCTCCAAGCACGGCCATCAAGGGACTTGATGTATGTCCTCATCCGGTTGCAAGAATGATAGTAGGACCCATCAAGCACAGGAGGTCTATTGTAGTTTGCATCCATTGTAGTAGTACCAAATCCAGACACCAGTAGTTAGGTGGCTGGCTCTGATGCCACTTGTTAGAACTTAGGATCCCGGATTGGTACTTGGAACTAGATCAATCAGACAATGTTGCTAACAATGTTGTTCAACAATGTCTCTGATAAGCAGAATATGGATGAATAATAAAACTTCTATTACCAAGTCAATATATAGAAAATATATTGGCGGCTTAAGCAAAATATCTCTTGTGAAAAGTAGATCTAATCAACTAGGTTTAATACAATCACAAACGATTGATTAAACAACCAAAACTAGCCCTAGAAGAACCAACAGTAAAAGCTATTCTAGGTTGATGTTTGAAAGAGTTATTCCAACAATAAATACTCTTAGACAAACTCTAAAGCTAGCAGAAAACAAGAAGCCTAAACTCTTTAAATCTCAATTGATCTTTTTAAAAAGCTCAACCTTGCTTTGCTGAATCCTTGCATATATATACTTGAGATATCGACCTCTTCCATCTATGTCGAAAGGCAATAGGATCTCAGCAAAGGCAATTTTCCTTTTACTTGTTTTCTTCAATATGCGCATAGAAGGAAATTCCCATATATCGATTCTTCATAAGATATATTCCTTCTTGCTTTCACCACAAGCTGTTCTTTTTCCTTAAATCATCTCTTGTTCGATTTGTCAATACTTCCAGTCCAAGTTTCCTGTCCAATGTGCTTTGTCTTCGATGTCTACTGCAATGCTATATCTTCAATGTTATGTCAGCATTGAATTCTATCCTGTCACAATGTTATACAACATTGGTAATCCTGCAGCTTCACAAACAACAACAAACACAAACTTGGAACTGATTATTGAAAGACAAGATTATCAAAATATAAGTGCATACTGCACTTTCACAACACATTTTTACCCTAATCAACTTCACAAATCTTCATATAAAACAACTTCGGTAATTAAGGGAGCTGTTAAAACACCTCCTGGAGAGAGCCGTTGCAGCTCGGATCACGAACTAGCTTCAATATATAGATCCTAATCAGAGCGAATATTGAAGCTTGGAGCATCCACGTAAGCTCTAGCCTTTTTTAAAGGCAAAGCCCTAACGTTTGATCGTTTGTGCACTTAATTAAACCCCGTCAAATTTTAAAATTTGTGCACAATACCCTCTTGAACTTTTAAACTATAAGATTTTTTGTATTTTACAATGGTGATTGTACTCAAACTCAGTGGCTGATCCAAGAATATAAGTTAGGAGGTGTAAAAATGCTACTTCAGGATTTTGGGTGTAGCGAAATGCTAAATCTTTTTTTAAATTTAATGATAAATACACGAATTTATAATGTTAGACGGGGCAACTGTCCCCTCCTACCACTCCTGTCTCGACCCCTAGTTCACACTCAATTGGAGTTTAAATGCAAAGAGTTAATTATCAATGTGTGAGATACGATTCAATTCTCTATTAAATGAATTCTAAAAAATGTGAAAATGGATATACTTCAAACTTCCTTGGAGTATAGTACATGAAATTTAAAATTTAATTGAAGAGGTATAGTGCACAATATTTAATCTAGGAGGGAAAGTGCACCTACGTAAACTTGGGGGGGGGGGGGGGTAAGTGCACAAATTGTCAAAATTTAGGGGGGAAATGCTATTTTGCCTTTTTAAAAAATACTATTTTTTTTTCTAAATTATTTTAAAATTTTAAAAATCCTTTATTAATTAATTTTTTTCATTTACAGTAGTATAGGATTAATTTTGAAAATATATAATGAATTTAATATAACAAATATTGAATGTTTAGGTCTACTACGTAACTATTTGAAAAGAAATAATAATAGGGTGAAAATGAATTAAAATAAACTTTAAAAGTTGCAAGTTAGTACAACTGAAGATAATTGTTCTAAAGGAAAAGTAAATCACTACAAGAAATCCGTCAATAGCGACGGAGACTAGCGACGAATCGCTTGGTTTAGCGACGGAATGGAGACGGATTGAGCGAATTCGCTCAATCCGTCTCTAATCCGTCGCTACATTAGTGACGGATATTTTTCCGTCGCTATTTGGCGACGGATAAAAATATCCGTCATTATTTAGGGACGGATAATATATCCGTCCCTAAATAATATTATCCGTCCCTAAATAAGTTGACCGGATAAAAAAAAAAAAAAGTAAAATCGATTTTACCGACGGATCGCTATCCGTCGCTATTTAGCGACGGATAGCGATCCGTCGCTAAAATCAATATAGAATCGGGCAGTAGCCCTTTTCTTCTCATTTTTCAGCAGCTTCTTCCTTCTTCCTTCACCCTTTCCGCATTCCGACCAAATCTCAACCGTTCCGGCCAATTTTGGAGTCTTCTCGAAGCTCGTACGACAAGGAACTCGTGTGGTCAACCAATTTCATCTTTTTTCAGCTAAATCGAAGATATTTTGGCTAAAACTCTAACTTTGCCAAATTTGGGGATTTTGTTAATTTCGACTAATTTGAGCAATTGCATGTTTATTGTAAGTATGTAGTAGTTAGTTTAGCTTATATTACGTTAGTGTGTTAACTTTGAGATGTTCAATTGATATATTGATTGTGAATTTGGATTTTTAGTATAACGTTAAGATGTTTGGAAGTATGTAGGGTTGTTAATTTGATATTTTCGTATATGTAGTAGGATTAGAAAGATTTAGTTGAGTGTTTTGGAACCCTTACTTGTTGACAAATCTGGGAATTTTGTTAATTTCGACTAATTAGATCGATTGTATGTTTATGTGAGCTATAGTATACTAGCAAGTTAACTTTGTGCAATTGATATATTGATTGTGAATTTGTATTGCTAATTAGTATAATGTTAGGATGTTTGTAAGTACGTAGTAATTTTGATTCGATAAATTCGTATATATACACTAGATTATGAAGATTTAATTAAGTGTTTTGAGACTATTTGGTGATTATATTAACGTAAAATGTATGTTATAAATCTAATAATTGTAGACGTGTCAGGCTAATCATATAATTATGAATCCAGATCGTTCATGGATGTACCGTCGCATAGTTAATGGCAAAATTCAGTCTAGTTTTGTGGAAGGGGTTGAATCCTTCATCACTTTTGCGCTTACACAAACTACTTGTTTGAGTGGGGGGAAGATGAAGTGCCCTTGCAATGCAAACAAATGTAGAAATAAACAATTTTGCCTCCTGAAACGGTAGTGGAGCACTTGAAACGTAAGGGGTTCGTGTCTCAGTATGAGGTATGGTGTTATCATGGTGAGACACGAGCACCGTTCATGGATTATGAGCATCTCTCATAGCGTAAAAGGAAGGAGAAAAATGTGATCGGAAGTACACAAAATACGTCTACATCTGATGCTAATTATGATCATGAATGGATGGAGCAAATGGTGTATGATGTTGCGGGTCCAGAGTTCATGGACACCAGGAGCCAAGAATCGAGGGGATGTGGAGGAGCCGAATCCTGCGGATCGTGTTCTTTGACTTCTTTGGAATCGAAAGCCGATTTATCCGGGGTGTAGGCTCAGCGAGTTGTCTTTGTTGGCTCGGCTAATGAGTTGTAAGACTAATGGCCAGCAATCTGAAGCGAGCTTCAATGAATGGGTACAAGTAATGTCGGATCTTTGTCCTGAAGAAAACCTAGTAAGGCTAATGAGTTGTAAGGCTAATGTACGTTGACGGGCGGTGCTACATTCCAGGGGAAGCCGGTGTTGTTCCCCAACGGCAGGAACAAGTAAGTATTATGGATTTGTAGAACATACACTTAAGATAAATATATGTTACATGATTTTACTAATGAATATTCCTTTCTTGTTTGTCTCATTGATAACAGTTTTTGGCCTCCGGATGCCTCGGACAAACTAGGCAAAATCTTCAGGGGGAGGCGGGAGATGCCGGGACAGGGAGGCGAGAAGTGGTCAAACGTGCCGGACCGGATGAAGCACTTTTACTTCGACGAGCTGCGCGTAAGCATAAATGTTACAATGAATGCTTTATTTGTTCTTTTAATCATTGTGTTAATGTGTGTGGTATGTTAGCCACTATATCTGTGAGTGGTATGTTAGCCACTGAACTTGGGTGATATGTTAGTCACCATTGTGTTAGTCAATTTTAGGACAATTTGAGTGGTATGTTACCACTAAGCTTGTTTTGCTGTGTTAGTCACCATTCATGAACTTGTTGTGTCATTTGAGTGGTATGTTAGCCACTAAACTTGGTGTTATATTTAAATTGTTATCTTTCTTTAAACTTGTGTAATTTTTACTTTGAATGGAATTGTTGTAGAAGGACTACTACATTCCCAATGCCCTGGTGTCCCAGTTGTACTCCGTTTTTGAGACTTTAGGGTCAGACATCTACAGAAAAATGGTCTACAAAATGAAGGAGACACGCAGGCAACCAACTTGGGTGGGGGATGACGAGTGGGCACTGTGGGAGGCGTACTGGAATGATCCCTTCGTCCAGGATCAAGCGTACAAGAACAGACAAAACCGTATGTCTGAGCCGCGAGATGGTACGGGCACTGCCAAACATCACTATGGGTCGCGGGCTGTTGTTACAGATCATGTGATGGAGGTTAGTAAATATGTTGTTTATGGCTTGGAATATGATACATAACAGTTTTTGCTGTCATTTCAATCAACTAACTACTTGTTTGCACATATGTTTTTTTAGGCCAATAGAGGACAGCCGAAGAGTGCTCTGTACCACTTCAAGAAGGCTAAGCTGAAGAATGGCATCTGGACTGACGTGAGGGCCGAGCGTATTGCGGTACGTTTCTTTCTTAAGGTTAACATTTGTATTTGAGTATTTTAAAGTGATTCCTAAAATTACATCTCATTTCGTATGCAACCAACAATTGCAGAGTGAGGTCGAGAGGAGGATGGACGAGAGGATGATCGACGGTCATGAGCTATCAATTGAAGAGCAAGACCAGATCTTCTTCGAGGTCAACCCAATGGACAGCAAGGGTCGAATGTATGGGAGTTTGGGCCCTTCCATGAGTTCTGGTAGCTTCTCAGTGTCCTAGGGATCAGGATCGCGATCTAATCTCTACAGACAGGACCAGGTTCAAGAGATGATGACTCCTCTCCACCAGGAAATAGCTGCGACCAAGGCAGCTTACGAGCAAGTGCTTGAGTACAGGCTCGTATGGCTCAGCGGATGGACGCTTTGACCCAGATATTCAGCAGTTCTTCCCAGTCTCACCCACCACCTCCTCCCGATTATTCTTAGTTACATCAAACTTATTATGGACTTGTTATGGATAGTTTGACACTATTTCACCTTCTTCTTGTTTCAGATAATTTATAGATAATTTATATTGTTTCGGATATATTAATGCAATTTAATTGTTTCGGATATATTATCTATGATTATATTATGTGAAAAAACAGGCGAAATGTGAAACAGAAATAAAAAAAAAAATTTAAACAGTGAATTTAGCGACGGAAAAAAATCCGTCACTAAATTCACGAACAAAGGGCGAATTAGCCCATTTAATTTAGCGACGGATTTTTTCCGTTGCTAAATGTCAAGCGAACTAAGGCCGACTTAGTGGTGGGATTTAGCGACGGAAACAATCTGTCGCTAAATTTCATCGCTAATTAGCGACGGATTACTTATCCGTCGCCAATTCGGACGGACTGGTCAACGGATTAATCCGTCGCCAGTTCGTCGTTATTTAGCGACGGAATACTTATCCGTCGCCAAAAAAAATAGTGACGATTGGTTTGGAGACGGGGGGTTATCCGTCACTAAGGATTTACCGACGGATCGGCACAGCTTTAGCGACGGATAATTCCGTCGCTAAAACTGGTTTTTTTGTAGTGAATGTTGGTTTTTTGGGTTAAGTTGCATGTAGTTGTATTCATATAACTAATTAATTCCTTTCACAACTAGGATCCTTTTGTCAAAGTGGATTTTTACTAGGGTTATGTAACTAAGTAATAACCTCATTTTATTAAATATTTAGTGTAGAAATAATTTGTGGTAATATCTACATAAAAAATTAATAAAATAAATTAAATACTACCTCTAATCTTTTAAAAGCTTCCTAAGGTGGTTCCAACAGTTCGATTCTATGGTGCTTAGGGTTATGGAGCCCGGGGTATCTACTCATGCATAGACCGCGCCATCTGCATATCCTGAGTGGTTCCAACAGTTCGATTCTATGGTGCTTAGGGTTATGGAGCCCGGGGTATCTGATCACTCCCCATTATATCTACAGATGGAGGTGGTTCATCGGCCGAAGCATCGCCAGTTTCGATTTATTAATAGCCTTGCCACACATGACCGGTTCCTGGACATGATTCGGGAATATTGGGGGTGAGGATTTTCGGGACAGCCAATGTACACGGTGTGGAGAAGGCTTCTCGCACTCCCACCGCATTTGAGGAGTCTGGGTACACAACATACGGGGGCCCGGGTCCAGCCAGACCATGCACGTGTACCTCTGGTCAAATCGACATATCTACTCACGCATAGACCGCGCCATCTGCATATCCTGAGTGGTTCCAACAGTTCGATTCTATGGTGCTTAGGGTTATGGAGCCCGGGGTATCTGATCACTCCCCATTATATCTACAAATGGAGGTGGTTCATCAGCCGAAGCATCGCCAGTTTCGATTTATTAATAGCCTTGCCACACATGAACGGTTCCTGGACATGATTCGGGAATATTGGGGGCGAGGATTTTCGGGACATCCAATGTACACGGTGTGGAGAAGGCTTCTCGCACTCCAACCGCATTTGAGGAGTCTAAGTAGACAGCATACGGGGGCCCGGGTCCAGCTAGACCACGCACGTGGTGAGCTCCTAGCCGCACATGATGCGCTTCTACACGACCGATTTGATGTTGACCGGATCGATAGGGTCAAAACTGCACTCGCGGAGGTGATCAAATGGAATGAGATTGAGGAGTCACTTATGGCGCAAAAGGCAAAAGTTCACTGGCTCCGTATGGGTGATGGTAATAATGCTTTCTTCCATGCTGTCGTCAACTCCAAGAACCGACAGATAGGCCTTAAGAAATTGATTACGCCTGAGGGGGCGGTCCTAACTGCACACAGTGCGATGGAGGATGAGGTGCTTTGCTTCTATACTGCAATGGTAGGGACAAAGTCGCCGAGACTGGATGGGATCGACATCGAAGCTCTGAGGAGCGGGAAACAGCTCAACCGCCAGGAGAGACTTAGCCTTATTCGACAGGTATCGGAGGCAGAGGTCTGGGATGCTCTTCAGGGTATAGGTGATACAAAGGCCCCAGGTATTGATGGGTTCAATGCTCGATTCTTTAAAGCTGCATGGCCAGTGATCAAACTGGAGGTACTTGCTGCCATGTTCGACTTCTTTGACAATGGACGATTATACAAAGCTGCCAATTGTACCCCTGTCACACTTATTCCGAAATCGGCTGGCGCATGTACTATGAAGGAGATGAGACCTATCTCGTGTTGCACCACCTTGTACAAAATCATCTCCAAGATCCTTACGAACCGTTTAAGTAAGGTTATCAACTCTGTGGTGGATGAAAGCCAATCTGCGTTTCTCCCCGGTAAGGTAATCCATGATAATATTTTGCTGGCAAGTGAGTTGGTGAGAGGGTATGATCGCAAGTGTATTTCCCCTAGATGCATGATCCAAATGGACTTACAGAAAGCATACGATACTGTGGAGTGGAGTGCTCTGGTAAGTATTATGGATGAGCTCGATTTCCCGGTGGTTTTCACAGACTGGATTATGCGATGTGTACGATCTGTATCATATAGATACTCTCCATCAACGGGGTGCCCTCTCGACTTCTCAAGGCGGAGAGGGGTTTGCGCCAGGGTGATCCCATATCCCCTCTGCTTTTTGTGATAATGATGAAGTACATACATCGGGTCCTACTGAAAGTCAAGCATGTCCCGAATTTCAACTTCCACCCGAAGTGTGAGCGTTTGGATATTGTGAATCTCTGCTTTGCGGATGATCTCCTGCTATTTGTCAAAGGTGATGCTCAATCAGTGTCGATCCTCATGCAGCAGTTTGGAAGTTTTTCGAGAGCTACGGGACTCGTCGTGAACCAAGAGAAGTGCCACATCTACTGTGGTGGGGTAAGCCGGCCTTGCTTGTCGCAATTCCTCGCGATCACAGGCTTTGTAGAAGGCCATCTTCCGGTGAAATATCTTGGTGTGCCGCTTACTACCCGGAAACTGATCGTCAGGATGTGCCAACCCCTCATCGACCAAATCACGGCTCGCATAAGGCATTGGAGTTCGAAACTCTTAAGCTACGCCGGTAAGATGCAACTTATTCGTAGTGGTTTACAGGCGATGACTAACTACTGGATGCAAGTTTTCCCAATGCCGAAGCAGGTAATCCGACATGTCGAAGCTCTCTGTCGATCTTTTCTCTGGAGTGGCACCGCGAAAATCACACAACGAGCCCCGATTGCTTGGGACAAGGTGTGTGATACGAAGAATGATGGAGGCCTTAACCTCACTTCCTTGATTGAATGGAATGCGTGCACTGTCGCCAAATTGCTCTGGAACATTTGTCGTAAAGCGGATAAATTATGGGTCAAGTGGGTTCATAGCTACTACATCAAGGATAGGGAGATAATGGACGTGGAACTTCCTCCAGATGCCTCCTGGATCTTAAAGGCCATTATGAAGAGCCAGAGTATGGTGCGAAGCTCGGCAGCTTGGACACAAATGTGGCGCGTGGGAAAGTTCCATACCCGGACATTATATGAGGAACTACGAGACGTAAAACTTGATGTTCAATGGAAGAAGTGGTGGTTTGACAATAAAGAGCAACCACAAGCGCAGTTTTGTACTTGGATGGTATTGAACAATAGGCTTGCAACAAAAGACCGGATAAGAAGATGGAACCCGAATATCTCACCAACTTGCGCCTTTTGCCCCGAGGATGAAACACTACCGCATCTCTTTTTTTCGTGCCCATACTCGAGTCGAATCTGGGGGACGGTGATGATGTGGCTGGGGATCCAGCATACCCCTCGGAATTGGAATGAGGAAATCGAGTGGCTCTGTATGCAATTTAGAGTAATGGTTGGCGAAAGAAGATTCTCAAATGTGCCTTCACGGAAGCGGTTTATGCCATCTGGATGGAGAGGAATCAAGTGATTTTTAAACAGAAAGCTATAAATGTTAGGCTTGATGAGAAGATAGTTACTAATGTTATCAATAAATGTTGGCAGGATAGGAAGCTGCGCAAATATTGTGCTTTGCTCATGCTAAATTAGATTACTGTTGGTTGTTTTAATTCTGTTTCCTCACCTGGATCTTCGGATCGGTTTTGTACTTAACTGTTGGAATGGAATAAAAGTATTCTCAGTTCCAAAAAAAAAAAAAAAAGCTTCCTAAGGAGACTTTTTTTCGAACATTGACCATAAATTACTCGCAAATTACACACAAAAAGTATAAAACAAAGTTATATTAGCAAAATATACTTAATTTATTTTCATATATAATTTTTTTATATTTTTTATCGTGTAGTTTGAGCGTAATTTACTGTCAAAGTTCGAAAAAAAATCTTCTTAAGAAGCTTTTAAAATACCGTATGAAATTTGATTTGGAAATGAGATAGTGCATCATTTGTAATGTTTGTAAAATGTAAGGTTCTGGGTTATGGTTTATTGGTTGAGGGTATAGTGAAACAATTATTTTGTGGTCATGAGTGGTCGAAGCATTGCTTATACTCATTGTAAACTCTGATTAATTATTATTATAATTTACTGTTTAAAAAACGGTGGGGATCTGCATTACATCGTGGCACCAATCGTCCTCGTAAATAAATTCACCGTGTCACACTAACTGTTAAAGAACTAGCATAGCCCGTAGCCATTTCATCATATGATCGCATATCAAGCAACGAAGAAGGGGCCTATTTGCATGCTTAAAGAAAGGAAGAAAGAGCTCCTTTTCTTCAGAGTTTCTGGTGATGAAATAAATATTTAATTAAGGCTAGTTACCTCTTTAGTTATAATGTTGTACAGCGTATTAAGACGAAGAAGATAGACGAAGAAGACTTGTAGGGATGTAATTTGTATAAAATTTAGATACTAAACATTATTAATTCGCAATTGAAGATTTTATTATTACCGTTTGAGATTAATTTGCAATTAAAGTTCAATTTTATTTATTAAAACAATATAAAACTGGACAACTGTCGTGAAACGGGGAGAGTATATAATAGAAAGGGATGAATTGGTTTTATTGTTATCGAGTCCAGTTTGTGGACTACTTTTTGCATTAGATATCTTGATTTGTTAAGCACCTTAATTATTGAGGTGCAAAATGAATATATTGGCAACATATATTGGTGCATATTGCAACAATAAATGGTCCTTATAGCAACAATAAGTGGCATATATTACAACAATAAGTAGTTCATATTGTAAATGATTTACGTGTTGGACTGAATTACATGCTTCTATAGAAGTTGGGAGTTATTGTAAAATAACATCCAAATTGTGGACTGAAATGCTACTCACCGGGAAAGAATTTGGGTGTGGGTGGAGTCACACTTTTACCTCTATTGTGAGTTATGATGATGATGTACAGTAGTATAATGTTTGGAACACTGTTGAATGGTAACGTAATACTGTACAGTGTACATATATGTCATTCTTGCGCTTGCTTTTAATATGTATGTCTTGTCTCATTCAGTACAATAAGTATCGCCAACGCTTGCTTAAAAGCTCTGTAGCACCCATAACATATATGCAATGCAAGATTTTTTTGTACTCACTGGAATCTATGGCGTGACAGCAACATTTCATGAGGTTTAGTATTGCTACGTCGTCCGAGAACAATTAATAAAACACGATTTTGAACATGGAGATTAATGTATAAAGTAAAATTAATTGAGATAAATTAGAGCGGTAGTATTCGACTCAAAATGATTAGGATACAATATATTAAAAATGAAAATGTGACATTTGTATTGAGATATATATGAATGAAATATCCGACATGGACTTGATATTTTACATACTAGTCGTAGTATGGAATTGTAAGGCTCTGTTCTCTTCGTCTGAACAGAACATGTTAAGTTTAAACAATGAGGAATATGTAACAATAACATAAAACAATAATCGAACAAACAATGAACCAAACCGGAAAGCTAGAGACGCAAGATTTAACGTGGTTTGGCAATGCCTACGTCCACGGAGATCAACCAACAATCTTTATTGATACTTAAGTTACAACTACACAACGTAACAAGAACAATCTCACATAAAAGATAAGACCAACCTAATATGCTATTCTCCTAAATATGATCCCTAACTCATTCTACAAGCTAAACCTGTTAATGATATAATCTGATCTGAGTAACAAACAAGCCCTCTTGACTATATATAGAGAACTCAACTACCAAATCCTACTAGAACAAAAAAACTAATTACTAATCCTTTTAGCACCATAAAACTAATTTAGATAACCTTATTGTATAAGGAAACACCTAGAATTCCTTCTACAATCAGGAAACTTAATTAGTTAAATGCCTAACTAAATCTCCAGCTTTCCATCTCCTGGATTTGATCACCACCGTTGAGATTTTCATATTTAATCTGAGCTGTTTAACAATTCATATCATTGTTGAATTAACACTCTCACAATCTCCACCTTTAGCTCAATTAATGATCCCATTAACTGATCTCAACGTATCCCTGAAGTTAGGACACAACCCTGAAAGTCTCTACTCCCACCAAATCCAGACACAAGCTGAACTTTGGACCTCGAAGAGCTTTTCGCATGTAATCAACAGCATTCAAAGAAGTCTGAATCTTCTTCACCCTGATCACACCTTTAGATATCTCACCCCTCTTGAAAAACAACCTTACATCAATGTTGTTTCCATCATATGTGTCATCATCATCACTACTTGAACCCTGATCGTCCTCATGTCCTTCAGATATGATAAGCTCTGCAACTTGTTCTTTTCCAGGTAGCTCCACCTCAGACTCAGATCTATCAACTTTAAATTGGACTTCAGTGCTTATTACACCTCCTGTAACAGTGTCCAACCGAACATGTGCAGATTTCTTCCTCGGTTTCAACATTGTCCATGCTTCACCGCTGTCTTAAACCATCCTCCAGTGTATCCATGTGCCTTGTGATATCATCCCATGACTATTGAACACCTCACCTTCAGTAATAACTCCTTCTTCCTCTTCCAGAAGATGTTCTTTCACTTTCGGATGTATTCCACCGCTAGAGATCTCTCCAGGACACCATAGCAGTCGGGTACAAACACTATCACTTGGAAAATCGTCTTAGGAGTCCAACGAGACCAACCACGTGTCGATCCGACACCGGACGTGCCCTCACGCACCATCGCACAGAACCTGCACACTTTTTCTTTCTGGTGCGTGAATCTCACTCGCCAGCCTCTCGGAGCGTGCTGCATACGTGCCTGCATACCTTTTTGCGATTCTGGGCTGATTCTTGGTCTGTTTTGTGCGATTCTTGCACCCTTTCGACCCAAATCAACTCCTATTGGATCCCAAACACAAGAGAACTCCTTCCCAACTTCCGACGGTCTTCTCTTGACTTCAGTTGAGTTTGAATCCACCATAGAAAATGAATCAAAGCTTTTTACCTTGCAAATTGTCTCTAGTTTCTTCCATACACCTTTGGCATGTTTATCGATCTTGCACCTTGTAGACGCTATTGATGACAATTAATTACTTTCTTCCTCTTTCCCACAGACGGCGCCAATTGTTAAGTTCAAACAATGATGAATATGCAAGAATGACAAAAAAAATAATCGAACAAACAATGAACCAAACCAGAAAGCCAGAGACGCAAGATTTAACGTGGTTCGGCAATGCCTACGTCCACGGAGATCTACCAACAATCTTTATTGATACTTAGGTTACAACCACACGACATAACAAGAGCAATCCCACATACTCCCTCCGTTCCAAAGAATTTTTCCATTTTGACTTTGACCGGTCAACTGTCTTTGACTTTGACCGCGAATTACTCTTAAACTATAATAGTAAATAATTTAATAAAATTATATAATGAAAATTTAATTATATAATAAAAATTTAATTAAATTTTCATTATATGATTTTATTAAATTATTTACTATTATTATAGTTTAAGAGTAATTTGCGGTCAAAGTCGAAGACAGTTGACCGCAGAATAGTAAAATTGAAAGATTTCTTTGGAACGGAGGGAGTAAAAGATAAGACCAACCTAATATGTATTATTCGAAGTATGATCCTTAACTCATTCTACAAGCTAAACCTGTCAATGATATGATTTGATCTGAGTAACAAACAAGCCCATTGACTATATATAGAGAACTCAACTACAAAATCCTACTAGAAAAAGAAAACTAATTACTAATCATTCTAACACAAGAAAACTAATTTAGGTAACCTTCTTGTATAAGGAAACCACCTAGAATTCCTTCTAGAATCAGAAAACTGAATTAGTTAAATGCCTAACTAATTCTCCAGCTTTTCATCTCCTGGATTTGATCACCACCGTTGAGATTTCCATATTTAATCTGTGATGTTCAACGATTCATATCATTATTGAGTTAACACTCTCACAGAACAGAACATAACTGAACTGAAATGAATTGTAGTATAAAAACAACTAAGCAGAACTAAACATAATTGAACTGAACGAATCTGAACTAAATTAAAATTAATAAGTTTTCAGGTTAAGAGAATATAACTTAATATAAATTAATAGTAAGTCCATTACATGTTATGTGCTATTAGACATGCCAAATAAACGTTCCATTTTGGTCTTTTATTTCCCAAATAAACCAATTGTACATATTGAGCAGCTCTGACCTTTCGTGTCACAATTATGAAGGGAAGTTCGAGTCACAAGGTTAGTCAAAATCCATGTTGTGTTTTCTTGACTTAAGGTGTAGTGTATGGGTAGAGTTATCAGATGGATTATTTTTCCTTGAAATTAATAATATTGACTCCCTGGGTGATTAAGGCTATGTTCTCTTCAACTGAAAACTCATTCAGTTCAGTTCAGTTCCGTTCCGTTCAGTTCAGTTCTGCTTAGTTATATTTTATACTACAATTCAGTTCAGTTCAACTCAGTTTAGTTCAGTTCAGTTCAGTAAATTTCAGTTGAAAAGAACAGAGCCTAATTCGGGTTGATAATTGTATTCAGGATAAAATTACCATAACATTGTAAAGTGACACACGTCAAAGCGTTTGTAGCCGAGTGACAAGATGAGACACCCTATATTCAAGAGGTCACGGGTTCGATTCCCGAAATGGGTGATTTATTTCTCTGTATACAAAATGACTGAAATGATAATTAGAGATTTATTGATGATAAAATTTGTCCAAGGCTAAGTATTGTAATTGTAATATTGTATAAAAAAAAAGGTGACACACAAATTACCGTATCTTACAAACTTGCTTTCAATATGAGAGCGTGCAAGATTATAAGGGCAATTAAGTAGAGTGTAAATCCTGCTTTTGCTAATAAACGACCTTTCAAATAATCTTCCTCTCACGTACGAATATCCTTCGTCTTGACTTAAAAACTCCTTTTCTCATTAATTATATACTTAAAACCACGAAAGCACAGTAAATAGATGCATAAAGGTTATTTTCATGCATCATCAAACCCCCCAAACTGAAATTTGCTTGTCTCCAAGCAAATTAAATATTATTGACTCTATAAAAAGTAAACTTTGAGAACAAATAATAAGTTAGGAAACCGCTATTACAAGGAACAAGCTAAAAACCCGCTAATGTCCCAAGTTTGCACTTCCTTTTGCAATATAATCGTAACTCAATACACTTCAACAAACTCAACTAATAAACAAAGACACAATGAACATGATAGTCCCTTAATTATAAAAATCAAAGCATGAAGTAACTATTAGACTATGTAAATATTATGGAATAGAATATTTAGTATAGTTAGTGTTGTGGTAGATTCCTGGTATTGTTATACTTAGAACTTAGAGTTATAGTAGATTCCTTATAGTAGTTTCCCAATCCCAATTGAGTTATACTCTTGTAATTGTAACTAGTATATAGATTGAATGAGATCAATAGAAAGAGTCACGGACTCATATTCTTTCATGGTATCACATTAGGTTCGATTCTCTTCCGCTGCCTAATCAACAATACCGTGTCTCTATATTCTTTCTCATTCACCTTTCTAAAGATCGCCATGATGCCGCTTCGCTTAGTCGTTCCGTTTTATACTGCTAGCGATCCTCTCTACAGCTTCCTCCAAAATCCGTTTATTTGTCTGAAGTCCGCAGATATGACTAACGGTACCTCCTCTCCCAAACGACCGCTACCTCCACCTTCCACCCAGCCCTCACGGTTTCAAATATCCGCAACCATGTTCCAATTATCCTTGATATGGAAAATTCGCAATATGGTACCTTGGCTGAGGTCTTCAAGATTCATGCTCGTTCTCACAAAGTTCTACTCCATATCCTCCCTCCTCCTAAGGATACGGTTATTACTCCTCCTACCACGGCGGAAGAAAAAGAACTTTGGAATACCGTTGATGCAACTGTGCTTCAATGGATTTATATGACGATCTCACTAGATTTGCTAAACGCCATCATTGAACCCGATGCTACTGCTATGGAAGCTTGGAATTGATTGAAGGATATTTTTCAAGATCACGAGACGTCGCGAGCAATTACTCTTAGACAGGAATTTGCGACTACTCGCATGGAGGATTTTCCTAATGCTAATGCAACTTGTCAACACCTTAAGAGCCTTGCTGATCAACTGAAGAATGTTGGGGCTCCGGTTGATGATCACCGCTTGGTTTTACAGTTGGTTTCTGATCTTACGGAAGCTTACACATGTGTTGGAACGCAGATATGTCATGCGAATCCGTTACCGAAGTTCTCTCAGGCTCGTTCTTCTCTCTGTCTTGAGGAACGAGAACTCCAAGCTATGGCATCCTCTTCTTCCTCCGGTGTAGCTTTGATTACTTCGACCCAGGATATGCATTATGTCAATTTTGCTCAACCACCCACCGACAGGTAACAAACGCAAGCAAAGGAAGAACAATTACGCGCTTATCACGCCAGGCTGGGCTCCACCGCCCAGTCCCTTCCCTGCCATGCCATGGTCCTATGACGCAGCCCATCCTGCTCCAGCTGCGCAATATATATGCCCTCAACATGGAATTTTGGGTTCTCATCCCAATTCGCACGCTTACATGGAGTCGATGTCTTCGCAGGGTCCGTATGCTCCGACCGTGATTGAGTCGGTAATGCATACGATGTCGTTGCAGCAACCGAAT
This sequence comes from Plantago major, assembly GCA_026545765.1. Classification (NCBI taxonomy): domain Eukaryota; kingdom Viridiplantae; phylum Streptophyta; class Magnoliopsida; order Lamiales; family Plantaginaceae; genus Plantago; species Plantago major. The sequence continues at coordinate 60,180,392 of CM048841.1, forward strand.
CTAACCTGGTACATGGATACTGGAGCTACTTCGCATTTGACATCCGCCAAAGCTTCTGATCCATTGCAATCTGGATTGCAGAATCCAGTCCTGAATCCAGTTTCGCATCCAGATTCTGATCCTTCACCCCAACAAGCCCCTCCTCCAGTCCACCCTTCACCCGACCAACACCTTCGTTCCGGTGATAGAAAAACACAGCAGGTTGGCATTGATTGTGGCGAGACTTTTAGTCCGGTGGTTCAACCAGCGACGATTCGTACGATTCTGAGTCTTGCTTTTCTTGCTTTGTCTAAGCATTGGCCTATTCATCAGCTGGTTTTCTTTGAAGATTATAGGGACAGTCTCAACATGTTTCCACCTCCCGTTTCGACTGCGGGGGAGTATTAGACTATGTAAATATTATGGAATAGAATATTTAGTATAGTTAGTGTTGTGGTAGATTCCTAGTATTGTTATACTTAGAACTTAGAGTTATAGTAGATTCCTTATAGTAGTTTCCCAATCCCAATTGAGTTATACTCTTGTAATTGTAACTAGTATATATATTGAATGAGATCAATAGAAAGAGTCACGGACTCATATTCTTTCAGTAACTCCAAATCATATGCAAATGATCACATGCGACTCAATAATTCTTACATGAATCAAAAGGACTTGGTTCATTAGTCGGAAGAAATATGCTAGCATGAACAACAAATATGGAGCAAATGTATAATAAAAATCATATATCTCAAAATCAGACTTCTTCAACTCCAAACAAGTTCAAGCTCATATAAATCCACATCTTTTTCTTTCAATTCTTGCTACGCTTCTTTGGTCTCATTGGACTCTTTCATGTCCTTTATTGGGTCTTTTTATATTTTTTGTTTGTACTCCTTTAGGATCTTTTAGAATGTGCATACTTCTTTTGTAATTGTTGTTGGGGTTATTATGAATCTGTGGGGTACATAATACCACCTGTAGATGGCTCTCATGTAACCAAGGACATATCCGCGCATGAATTCCATCCAGAGCTTTCGCTTATGCGGATTTAGAGATCCACATGATCCATACCATAAAAATTTAGAGAACAACTCATATGCAACTTACATCTTTTAGAAGGTAGCAAGATAACAATACATAACAAGATGATAAATTACAAAATTTAATCCAAATCATATCAAACATCATGAGCCAATACAAAATTACAAAATTACTTCTCCAAGTTTCTCCTTGAAGAATAGTGTTTGGCAAAAATCTCAAGATCCTCCCAAAAAAAATATTCACTACAAAAAAAAACGGGTTTAGGGACGGATTTATCCGTCCCTAAACCCCTGCCGATTCGTCCCTAAACCGTTAGGGACGGATAGAGACGCCTTAAAACGGGCGTCTCTAACCAAATAGGGACGGATAAAATATCCGTCCCTAAATAGTATTTTTTTTTAATTTTTATTTTTAATACGAATATTTCGACAATTTTATACGAATATTTAATACGGATAAACCGATAATTTTATTCAATACAAATAAATCGATAATTATATACGAATATTCAATACGGATAAACCGACAATTTTATACAAATATACAATACAAATAAACCAACAATGATACACTAAATCGAAAATTTCATACAATATTCAATATTCATTATTCAATAATACAATAATACAATATACAATTTAATAATTAATACAAAGATGAAATTACAAAATTAATAAGAGAAAATTAAAAAAAAAAACTAGATCTGGATCTTTGCATCTTGAACGGAGGAAGTCGAATCTGGTGGTGGACGGCACGACAGTGGTGGTGATGAAATCTGGACGGAGGCAGTGGTGGACAGTGGAGGTTCGGTGGTTGATACGGCAGTGGAGTGGTGGTGGTGGCGGACGGAGGCAGTGGAGGGGGAGGGGTGGCGGACAGAGGCAGTGGTGGAGGAAGGAGGGAGGTGGTGGAGGAAGGGTGGTGGAGTGGTGGTGGACGGAGGCAGTGGTGGTGAGGTGGTGGAGTGGTGGTGGAGTGGTGGAGGACGGAGATCCCGTGGTGGTGGAGTGGTGGTCGAACGGTGGTGGACGGCCGGAGAGGCAGTGGTGGTGGAGTGGGAGAGAAGGAGAGAAGGAGAAGAGTGGTTAGTGAGTGTGGGGGGAAGAGAGTTTATTAGGGTTTCTGATAGTATTAGGGACGGATAGATCTATCCGTCCCTAAATTTTTATTTTTATTTTTTGTCAACGAATTAGAGACGGATAGAATTATCCGTCTCTAAATTTAGAGACAGATAATTCTATCCGTCCCTAAATAGGGACGGATTACTCATCCGTCCCTATTTAGGGACGGACTAGAGACGGACTAGGGACGGATAGGCCTATCCGTCTCTAGTCCGTCCCTAAACACCACCGATTCGTCCCTAAGTTAGGGGCGGTATTTATCCGTCCCTAAATCCGGTTATTCTTGTAGTGATTGCTAAGCATAAAACGGATAAAGTAGACAAGTGGTAACAAATGGATGACAGAGGGTTGGATAGTGTATAAATAGGACAGTGTTTGGTCTAATGGCTTATAACTGATGACCTTTATCATATTTATGAGTCGAAAAATGCGCATGCATGAAATTAACACAAAAGTCTAATGAATTAAATGTAGTTACATGCAATGGGGACTACCAATCCACCGGACTTGACTCACAAAGTAAGATGAATTAGTGCAATCCTCAACAACCAAAAGCTACTAAGTCATGGTTACCCAAGTACTTAGCGATAAATTAGATTAGTCGCGCTATCGCTCAGTTCCTTTCTGCCACAGTCTTGCCGCGGCTAGCTTCTTTCAACTCACCTTTTGCTTGTTCTTGCCGATTTTGGGTCCAATCTTCCCCTAATATCACCCCTAGTAAACAATCAATCTTGCAGTAATAATGACAAAATATGTTAGCGTGAATATAAATTATAAAATCAATGTGCTAAGCCAATAAAATCATTTTTTTTTTTTTTGTTTTTCAGGGGAAATTATATTTTGTACTATAACCTTTTCCTCTTATTTGAAGTTACATCATTAACTTTTTTTTTTTAAAAGAAGTTACAATAAAACCTTTATAAAAACTTTAACTTTACACAAAGGTTGTATATACATTTAATTTACTCTATTTTACTCTTGCTTGCTGGTATTATATTCTCTCCTCATTATTCTGTATTTTTATTATTAATTTTTCAATAACATTATACATTGTTAGAATATGTATATATTTAAAGTAGATTCCTAATTAGATTAGAATACTTGGATTCCTAATTAGATTAGAATACTTGGCTATCAAGCAATCACATTGTATAAATACATGTACTCATTATTGAATCAAGATACAAGATTATTATCTTACATGGTATCAAGACCTAAATTCGGTCCCCTCCGCTGCTAGCTGTTCCCGTTCGGCGACCCTCTTCTTCTACGCTCCCCTCCTGTTTCACCTCACGCTTGAATGTTCTTCCCTACCTCTGTTCTTCCGGCCTCACCACCTTCTTTCCCGAACAGCTCCTCGTTTCCACCATGTCTGAATCATCCAAGTTTCATCCGGCCCTCTCTATCACCAACGTTCGATCACTAATCCCTATCACGTTGGATACTAAGACAGGCCTCTATCATTCTTGGGTGACGTTATTCCAGGTTCAAGCACGGGTGCATAATCTTATGCATCACATCCTACCACCGACGGCAAAGGCCGACATCGCCAAAATCAAGGCTCTCAAGGAAGCCGATGTCGATCTCTATAATCGACTTGATGCCGTCGTTTTACAGTGGATCTATGCGACAGTATCTTCCGACCTCCTTCATGCCATTCTTGTCAAGAATGACACGGATGTTGCTGCTTGGTCCCGTCTTGAACAAATCTTCATGGATAACAAAGGTTCTCAAGCTACTCATCTAGAGGAAGAGCTCGCAGACGTCCGCCTTGACAACTTCTCTTCTGCCGAGGCCTATTGCAATCACGTCAAGTCACTTGCCGATCGACTTGCCGACGTTGGTATTGAGGTTTCTGAAAGCCGTCTAGTTCTACGTCTTCTCAGTGGTTTAACTGAAGCTTATTCCGGAACTATTGACTATGTTCAAAATCAGGATCCTCTACCTTCTTTTGAGAGTGTTCGCTCTCGTATAAAGCTCGCGGAGCGAACACTCAAGCATCGTGCAAACAAAGAGGCCGGTGGTACGACCCTCTTAGCTTCTTCTGGTGGCCATAACTCTAGAGATACCTCTGACTCTGTCATCCCATCCTCTTCTTCTATTTCTTCTGGCAGGTACAACAACACCAACACCAAGAACAAGAAGAAGAACAACAACAGAGGCGGTCCAAACCGCAAAGGTAACACCACATACGGGCAAACTCCTGGAGCTCCTCCTCACCAGTGGGCGCAGCCACGGGCGCCCACCTCAATGGAAGCCGCACGTGCCCTTCCCACACGGCCCCATGGCAGCCCACGCCAATGACTCAAAAGGGTCTCCTTGGCCCTCGTCCACCTCATCAGCATGCATTCTACTCCGGTGCTTCACCCACCGATGTCGAGGCAGCTATGCATACCTTGGGACTCACTCCTCCGGATGGTAACTGGTTCATGGACACGGGTGCTTCGTCTCATATGACACCCGACAAAGGTACTCTCTCCCCTTATTTCAATTCGAGTACTTCTAATCATCGAGTTATTGTTGGCAATGGTCATATGCTTCCGATTCAAGGTTATGGTAACACTTCCCTATCTCCTCCCCATCCTCCTCTTCTCCTGAAAAACGTGTTACATGCTCCTAACCTTGTTAAAAATCTTGTCTCTGTTCGCAAGTTTACCACAGATAACTCTGTTTCCATTGAATTTGATCCTTTTGGTTTTTCTGTTAAGGATTTCCAGACCGGGAAATGAATCATGAGATGTGATAGCATTGGAGACCTATATTCAGTCCACTCAACAAAACCGGCCACCCCCCTTCAAACAGCTTTTTCAGTTTTTCCTTCTACTTTATGGCATAGTCGTTTAGGGCATCCAGGAGAAGCTATACTTAGCTCTCTCTCTCGCAAGAATTTTATTCGTTGTAATGCTCTAAAACATTCTTTTTGTCCCTCTTGTTCTTTAGGGAAACAAATAAAATTGCCTTTTCATAATTCATTATCCACTACTACTTCTCCCTTTGATATTGTGCATAGTGATCTCTGGACTTCCCCTATAGCTAGCTCTAGCGGTCACCGCTATTATGTGCTGTTTCTTGACGATTTTTCCAAGTTCTTATGGACCTTCCCTATCTCTAAGAAATCTCAAGTATTTGCTATATTCGTTATGTTTCATGCATTTGTTCGCACACACTTCAATACTTCTATTAAAAACATCCAATGCGACAATGGCAAGGAATTCGACAATAGTCTATTTCACTCTTTTGCACAAACCAACGGTATTCACTTCCGTTTTTCTTGCCCTCACACTTCTTCCCAAAACGGCAAAGCCGAAAGGCATATTCGTTCCCTAAATAATATTGTTCGGACTCTTCTTGCTCATGCATCGATCCCGCCATCCTTTTGGCATCATGCACTAGCAACAGCAACTTATCTACTCAACATCCTTCCCTCAAAGGTACTTGAGTTTTCCTCCCCCACTCAATATCTATACCATCGACTTCCACGATATGACCATCTTCGTGTTTTTGGTTGTCTTTGTTTTCCCCTCTTTCCTTCTTCTACTATAAACAAACTCCAAGCTCGTTCCATTCCTTGTGTTTTTCTTGGGTATCCGTCTGATCATCGGGGGTACAAATGCTATGAAATATCTAGTCGCAAAATCATTGTCTCTAGACATGTGGTTTTCGACGAATCGAGTTTTCCTTTCTCCAAGCACCACACACCCGACCCTACCACCTATGAGTACTTGGATTCGGATATTGATCCATCTTTTCTTCATCACTTGCTCACTCGGCCCAACTCCATCTCTGGCCCATCTGAGCAACCCACCTCTAGGCCCGGTTCTGCCTCCACTGAGCCAATCGATATCCCGCCTGGTTCTGCCCCCACTGGGCAAACCGCTTCACAACCCGGTTCCGCCCCATCGGGCCAACCGCTAATCGCCCCTTTCCTCCCGGTTTTGCTCCAACCGCACCTCTCACCCGTCGTATGCGATGCGAACCCTAAATACTATGGTCCGGATTATGTCAATCTTGCTACATCCGTTGCCATCTCTCCTCTTCCTCGAAATCCAGTACATGCTCTAGCCGACCCCAATTGGAAATCCGCCATGCTCGATGAATATAATGCTCTTATTGATAATAAGACTTGGGAGTTAGTTCCTAAGCCATCCAATGCAAATATTATTTGATCTATGTGGATATTTCGTCACAAAAAGAAATCTGACGGTTCTTTTGAGCGACACAAGGCTCGTCTTGTAGGTGATGGTCGATCCCAGCAAAAAGGTGTTGATTGTGATGAAACATTCAGTCCTGTTGTCAAACCGGCTACTATTTGTACTGTGCTCAGTATTGCAGTCTCTCGTTCCTGGCCAATTCACCAACTTGATGTCAAGAATGCATTCCTTCACGGTAACCTTACTGAAACCGTATACATGCATCAGCCATTGGGGTTCAGAGACTCTCAACATCCTGACCATGTCTGTTTACTGAAGAAATCCCTCTACGGATTGAAACAGGCACCGAGGGCCTGGTATCAGCGATTTGCTGACCATCTTGCGACAGTTGGTTTCTCTCACAGCACAGTTGATCACTCTCTGTTTATCTACCGTCGTGGTTCTGACATTGCTTATATTCTTCTCTATGTTGACGATATTATTCTCACTGCATCTACCGACACTCTTCGCAAATCCATTATGGCCTTCTTAAGTGCCGAATTTGCTATGAAAGATCTTGGTCCTCTCAGCTACTTCTTGGGCATCGCAGTGACTAGGAACAAAGACGGTTTATTTCTCACACAGAGACAATATGCCGAGGAGATTATCGAACGAGCCAACATGTCCTCCTGCTCTCCTTCCCAAACGCCGGTCGATACCAAACCGAAATTGGGAGCCTCGCCTTCTGCTCCTTTTGCGGATCCCACTGCCTATCGTCAGCTTGCTGGTGCTCTTCAATATCTCACATTCACTCGTCCGGATATCTCTTATGCGGTTCAACAGGTGTATCTTCACATGCACGATCCTCGGGTTGATCATATGAATGCTCTCAAGCGTATTATCCGCTACATTCAAGGAACCAAGGACCTTGGCTTGCAACTGTATAACTCGCGCGTGGACAAATTGACTTCCTACACCGATGCTGACTGGGGTGGTTGTCCTGATATATGACGATCTACTTCTGGTTATTGTGTTTTTCTCGGTGATAATCTCATCTCTTGGTCGTCTAAGCGACAACCCACTCTTTCTCGCTCCAGTGCTGAAGCTGAATATCGCGGTGTTGCTAATGTTGATTCCGAATCTTGTTGGCTTCGCAATTTGCTACTCGAACTGCACTTTTCGGTTCATAAAGCAACGCTAGTTTACTGTGACAATGTTAGTGCCATTTACTTGTCCGGTAATCCAGTCCAGCATCAACGCACGAAGCACATAGAGATGGATATACACTTCGTCCGCGAAAAGGTTGCAAGGGGTGAAGTTCGAGTCTTACATGTACCCACTCGTTATCAGATTGCTGACATTTTCACTAAGGGCCTTCCGAAGATTCTCTTTGATGATTTTCGTGACAGTCTAAACATTCGTCAGCCTCCCATTTTGACTGCGGGGGCGTGTTAGAATATGTATATATTTAAAGTAGATTCCTAATTAGATTAGAATACTTGGATTCCTAATTAGATTAGAATATTTGGCTATCAAGAATCGCATCAGTATAAATACACGTATCATTATTGAATCAAGACACAAGATTATTATCTTACATACATGGAGGACAATAATGAGATTGAAGTCTCCTCTGTGTTTATACTTGCATATGTACTTGCTTTTAATGCCTTGTTTTTTAATACTTTCTCATGTATTGCTTGATTTCAATGATGTTCATAAGAAATTGTGTCATTGAACCATAAGATCAAAACAAAACAAAAAAACAATAAAAGATGCATTTTAACAAGTAGAAGTACTAGGCTAATGCCCATCAAACTTTTATGTAAAGTTAATTTTTTTATAAAGTGTTTAGTGTAACTTATAGTAAAAAATAAAAGCTTATAATATTACTTCAAACTCGAGGAAAATTTCTCACTCCAAAATAAAAATTTTGCTTGATATTTATATAAAACATGGTTAAACACTTGAGCTAAATTAAACAACACGATCTAATGAAATTTGAACTCCGTTGGACTTGGATGAACAAATCTAATTAAGAATGAAATTCCCGAAATAAACCGTTACCTGAAGTAGGTGTTCCTGTCTGTGAAAGCAAAATGAATCGATTTGCCCTAATTCGACCTATCTTTCTCTAACGACAAATTCGATATCCAATTTGCAAGTAAAATCCTTTTCTTCCTACCTTCTCTGTAGTCTCTGCAAATGACACCCCAACTATCAATCTCATGCCAATCCCATAACTTTAAGATGCAATTAGGCTCCTCTAAGTTTCTCTGTTTGTATCCCAATTTTCTTGATTTTGGCTGAAGAATGAGGTCATATGCTATTGCCGTTTTCTTCTTTCTAGTATTTTGTCTCTGGACTGGAAATGTCGAGTTTATCATACATCAACATGATGACGGTGTAACTTCAGGTAAGTACTGATTTCTCAATTGAAGATTTTATCATTACCAGATTAATTCGCAGTCAGTTCAATTTTGTTGACCGAGAAATCGCAGCTGTATATACTTGGCAATCAAAATAGCTTATTCTTTTGGTTGGTAATGTAATACGTATATATATATACTTGTAATGTGTAGTTATTGTTTAGTTACACTTTCTCTGCCTATGTTCAGGCGATTCTAGAAAACATTGTGCTCGGCTGGCTCTACATGATGTTTGCTACATTGTGGATGTCGAATAAGTTCTTTATGTTTTTTTTGAAAGGAAAAAGTAGATTCGTACTTATAACTTTTACATCTAGTAGACATCGGACTCGAAGAAGTCTTCAAACCTAAGTCATTAGTTACATACCCATGAAGCCAAGAAGGACAGATGTCCAAACTAGCAAATTACAAACACTAGGATTCACAACTACATGGGGGGCTTCTACACTACAAAAGAAATTTCCACGGTTTGAAACATCTCACGGAGCCTTCTGATCTCCGTCAGAATCTCCCTGTGCCTCCCTCCATGTTACCTGCTGCGTCCTGTACTCCTGTTCATACATTAATCGACATACATGGAGTCAGTACGTAGGGAAATATTAGCAATGTTCAGTTGGTAAGCCAACTGTAATCCAGTTCGCAAAAGCCCAAAACTCCGCCGTATTTATATCAGTTTTCCCCAGGGTTCCAGATGCAGTTCTTATGTTTGTATCAAGATATAGATGATAAATTAAATTTGCTCGTAAATTATAGGGAAATCCGGAGATTTCAGTATTAAGTTATTAAAAAATGATTTGAATCAACTTGACAAAAGACTAAAATTTCAGCATTTTGCGGTTCTTTGGAGACTTGGGAATTTTGTAGCTCAGTTTAGAAATTTGTAGGGTATATTCCACCAATTTTGTAGTACAGAATTAAGGTTTCTTTTTTATGTTTTGCACTAATACTACACGTTTCAGTTGGTTCTGTTAATAGATACTCGAAATCTCAAAGCAAAGATGTCAAATAAATCCATTTGTTTGCATGAAGACATAGATGATAAATTAAATCTGTAAGTAGATAACAGAACTATATCTGAAGGTGTTTCAATATTAGGAACTTAAAACCAACGGTTGTTGGCTCAAGTGGTAAGGGACTTGAGTTCACTTAAGCAAGGTCTCGGTTTCGAGACACCGCTGGGAGAGCAGCCCCCTCAAAAAGGGCTCGACAGTGCTCGGTTGGATTCTCGCGAGAAATCGAAAAATATTAGGAACTTAAAGGAGCTGAAACAAGTAGAATAATCAGAGAGTTCACCATCGGCTTATTCAGCACCTACCATACATTTAGTGTTTTGTAGAGTGCGATGATCTTTCTGTAAATTAGTAAAGCTTAAAATTGCAAAAAACGAAATTCTTTGTCCGACAAAGTATGTTGTATTGCTTCTTCAATGTTGAGATTAGGTGTGTACTCGATAATTTATTGAATGCTGGGATCTTGACAAGGAGAAATTTGTGCAAAACAATGAATGCAAAAGAGTGTCAGTCGATATTGTATTCTTCTTTGAGATTAAGATGATATATTTTCTCCAAAAATAACCAAGTAGATTCAATTTTAAGTTGGATGCTTTATCTTGGTGGCTGCATATAAATCTTGAGACCCTTAAAATGAAACTTTATATAGGTCAGCTTTGCAGGCCAGTTACATAATGGGGAGAAACTGATAGAGATTATTATTCGATAAATTTTTCGTCATGATGATTCTTATTTGAACGAATAACTGAAGAAAGTCAAAAGTTAAGGTTAGTCAAGGAGAAGGGGGACAGCCTGGTTCTTTAACTAGTTCAGATTGACTTCAAGGATATTAGGTATTGAAAGTCATTCTGAAAAGCTTTATAAATTCTTGATTCGTTGGTAATTAGCATATTGGAAGTCATTGTGAAAAGCTTTCACATTGAGTTCTACTAATGAAGTTCAATTGCATTTGCGATACAGGTAGTTCTGGTGATGTATTGGATGATGATCCAGTTGGAAGGTTAAAAGTTTTTGTTTATGAGATTCCCAGCTTATACAACGAAAAGCGAGTAGAGAGATCCCCAAGATGCCTCACCCATATGTTTGCTGCAGAGATCTTTATGCACCGGTTTTTGCTATCAAGCCCTGTTCGTACTCTAAATCCTGAAGAAGCAGACTGGTTTTACACATCTGTATATACTACTTGTGACCTGAATGAAGTTGAAATGCCTATGATGTTCAACGCACCACGTTTGATGAGGAGTGTGATAAAGCTAATTTCCTCCACTTGGCCATATTGGAACAGAACTGAGGGGGCTGATCACTTCTTCGTTGTGCCTCATGATTTTGGCGCGTGCTTTGAGTATCAGGTAAGCGTGCGTTTGCAACTATCCATGAAACTGATTGTTATCTCCCATGAAGCAAATATAGGGGAAATGATGTTAAAATATCAGTTATACGCAACGACTGTCTATTCAATTTTCTTTGCCTTTCAACATAATTTGCATATACACATCAAAGTCAATAATAAGTTACTTGTATTTCATAATTTTCACAATAACTACGAGCTTTTAGAAACTCTCAATAAGAATTCTTAACTTTCGGTCTTTCAAATGCATTTGTGAAGTCTTAGTAAGAAGTATATCTTAGAAAAAAATGAGCGTCTTATTTATTACCAGATAGTAATTGTACATTTTATACTAAATTCAGGAAAGGTCAGCTATACGGAGAGGGATGCTTCCAGTGCTCGAGCGAGCTACCTTGGTTCAAACTTTTGGACAACGCAACCATGTTTGCTATAAGGACGGCTCAATTGTAATTCCTCCATATGCTGATGCACAGGAACTGCTGTCACATCTGATTCCTTCAAATAACTTTAAGTCTATCTTTGTTTACTTCCGAGGCCTATTTTATGATTCTTGGAGTGACCCTGAGGGTGGCTATTATGCAAGGTATGCCTATGTCTAATTCCTAATGTCCAGAGAGGTTTGCTTGTTTTGGAAGTAAATTATTCTAATTCAGTACTTGAAAGCTCCTTGTAGTCGCAACTTTTCAAACCATTGTCAAAGTTTAATCTGTTTAACTTGACAGAGGTGCAAGAGCAGCACTGTGGGAGAACTTTCAGGACAACCCATTATTCAACATTTCATTACAACGCTCTTCTACGTACCTGGAAGACATGCAGAAAACCATCTTTTGTTTATGCCTTCTTGGATGGTCCCCATGGAGCCCCAGATTGGTGGAAGCAGTTGTATTCGGCTGCATTCCTGTAATAATAGCCGATGACATCATCTTACCATTCTCTGACGTTATTCAATGGGAGGAAATTGCTGTTTTTGTTGCAGAGAAGGATGTCCCTAACCTGGATATAATTCTCACCTCAATTCCTGTTGATGAAATAGTAAGGAAGCAAACTTTACTGGCCGATCCTTCATTGAAGCAAGCAATGTTATTTCCACAGCCTGCTCAACCTGGGGATGCTTTTCATCAGATATTGAATGGACTTGCTCGTAAATTGCCTCATCGTGATGGTGTTTTCTTGAAACCGGGGGAGAAATTCTTGAACTGGTCAGTTGGTCCAGCGAATGACTTTTACGACATGATATATAGACGGTTATAGTGAAAAATAGCTCCTCAAAGATGTGCTCTTTAAAGGCGTCCATTATTATCTGAGACTTGGAATTATGGTTTACACTTTACACTCTACAGGTTCAATTCTGCCAAATGTCTATGAGATCCCTTCCATTGCAGCTTAGACAGAACCTTTTGGATTCACCTTAAACTCTGTATAAAGCATTTTCTGAATTTGAAGCTTAGACATATAATTACTTAAGATCACATACATGCTCAATATTGTGTGAACTGAGGGATTCTCCACAATGTTTTAAACTTTAAAGTTTAAATACGGGTTGAGCCGGACTATTAGACCTATTTGACCACGAACTGGAGAGCTGTAGTATGATTCACATCCATACCAGACCGTTGCTGAATCGGTCATTTGTGAACCATTCAAAGTGATGAATTGAACTGGCAAGCTTGGTTGCTGAATCGGTCATACTATATGTAAACCGATACAATCTTATCTTTTATTAAAAGACCTGTTTTATTCTAAATGATTAAATAGATTACATAGTGCTGCAAAAAGTTCTCTTTGGTCTGGGGCGGGGAGAGTAATACTTATTCTTCCACTTTTTATTATTTTACTGACCACAAAAGTAAACGGAAGCTTGTGTCGGGACGAAGGAAGTAATATATATGGGTATGGTATCTCTCTGTATAATTGTTAATTGGTAAAATGAATTAATTAAATCTTGATTGAAATATATAATTAAAATTTATACCATAAATTTTAATTATATATTTCAATTGAAGATTTTACTATCACCGTTTTAAATGATTAAAGTTTCATTTTTATCAATTAATTAATATAAAGTAAACGCATTTTAGGAGGAGAGTATTGTTTACGTATTATCTAATTCCTCTCTTTGAGTCATTACTGCAGGCGGGTACCTATTAGTCGTCTCATGGACCAGGCTAATTTAGCAGGTAGCAAACTGAAAATTAATTAAAAACAATGGAAACAAGCATCAGGTACTTCCCTCGGTTGTTCATTTTGACTTTTTACAAAAAAATAAAAAAAGTAATATTATACGTATGGGGTTTACTTTCTAACTTTCTGAGTTGTTATTTTGATTGTTTAAGTTAGTACTTTTTAAATTTCACAAAGTCTTATGAGAGACGGTTTCTAGATAAAGACGACCTATGTTATCAATAATATCATCCATGTTATTAATCAAAACGTTTATATTGTTAACGAAATAAGTCTTGTTGTAATATGAAAAAACACCAATGTTGAGAACATAGGTGTTTTGATTAATAATATCGATGATTTTCGTGAAATATAGGTCTGTCTCTAGATAAATTATCTAGAGACCGTCTCTCAGGAAACTTACTCTTTAACTTTATTGAAAGTAGTGGAGAATATAAAATTATACTCCCTCCGTTACAATTTAAACTTCTCGTTATCTCGTATGTCCGGACACAAGTTTTAAGAGAAGTGAATATAGTAGGAGAGATGGTGATAAAGTAGAAAGAAAGTATATAAAGTATGTGAGATAATGATTAAAGTAGGAGGAATCATGAATAAAATCTGAGAGAGAATTTTTATTTAAAGGATGAGAAGTTGAAATTGAGACGTTTCAAAATGGAATGCGGGAGAAACGGAGGAAGTTTTGTTAAAGTGGTAAAAAAATGAAAGTGGACAGTTCTAACGGGATAGACAAAATGATAAAGTTGGACAAGTATTGTACTCCCTCCATCCCAGAACAAATGTCACATTTTGACTTTTTGCAGTCTACATTTTTTTTAACTTTGACTCTATTTAATCTTAAACCGTTAATGTAAAATATTCAATTAAATTATAGAGAAATTTTTTTTTACACTTAACATTTATGTCCACTTTGAGTTTGCACTAAAACCTTTTTTTTTTTTAACACTTTCCACCAAAAGCTTTCAAATTTTTTTTCCTAACACAAAGGTTGGACGGTATTAAGTGTCCGTTTGCGAAAATTTTCAAATTGCACCAAAACCTTTACAAAAACTTGCACTCGCTATTGAAACCTTTTCTTATAATGTCAGTCCATACTTATTGTTCAGTTTGCATGATACTTTAAATGGTTTTTTTTCGCGGTAATTAACGAGTGTCATTGACTCATTGTGGGTGTAATTGTATTTTTGTCAAAGGGGGTTTGCCGTCTAAGGTAAAGTATGACTGTATGAGTCATGTGTTTTTTTCTATTTGTGCATGTAACTTTTTTCCGGTTGGTACATGCATGTAATTAAACATGTATAGTAAGATACTAAAATCGTCTAGTTTTAGTAAGATCACCTAGTTCTCCACGCATTCCTTGATCATGTTCATCATAAATAAAACAGTCAAAGGTGTAGCTAGCAAGTTCAAATTAATCATATATTTACAAAGTTAATCAATAAATGAATTATATATTTAGTCTACACTAGACCAGCAACCCCAAACAATTCATGCGAACAAATATTTTGATAACTCAAACCAATCAAGAAAGGTTCTGGTGTGATTTAAAAAACTGGAGAAATGTTTTGGTAGCGGGTGCAAATTTTTGAAAAGGTTTTGGTGTGATTTAAAAAACAAACTTAACGACCGTCAATTTTTTGTGTCATGTCAAAATTTTGGTGTGAATTGAGAAAAGAAAAAGGTTAAAGTGTAAACTCAAATTAGCCCAAAAGGTTTTAGTGTTAAAAAAAATTCTCTTATTTTTAAAAGGCGGTTTACGCCATCGTATTTTATTAAACGATGCAATTTGCCATCCCGAACCGCAACTAGAATTGATTCGTAACTTAGTTTTTATACCATTCATATATTTAGAAAAATCCAGTGATTAAAAAAAATGTATAAGTACATAATTTTAATAATTTTAAAGATATAGAATTACTTATTTTAATAATTTGTTTGTAAAATAAATTTATAAATAGGTTAAAAATAAAGAAGAAATAAATGTGAATTTATAAAATATATCTTGAAAATATATTATTGAAAAAAAATCTAATTTATATATTTTTCTTTGAAAGAGACGGCTAATGTATAATCTACATACTTGTAAAACTGGGGTTAGTTGGAGAAAATGATTTATTACAATAAACAATTAAATAGAAATTTAAATATATATAATAATGGGCTAAACGTTCTTAGGTCCAATAATATAATTTTTTTTTTGAACAAGTGTAGCTTTTTTTTTAAAAAAATTAGGGGTTAAATTGCCAATAACAAAATATAAGGTATAATCCGCCTTTTATATTATACTTGAGAGGATAATCCGCCACAAGTTAATGGAACACTTATTTAACGGAAATTAATCATTGGGGGGGGGGGGGGGGCGTGAATAACAAAATATGGAGGGCCAGTCGGCACATTATGATAAATATAAGGGGGTAAATTGTAAAAAACCAAGACATAGCCGAAGACTATAAAATAAAGGAATAGAATCTGTTTCCAACTCGACTAACCAGTCGATCAAGTTGGATTCGACTAATTTAGACAATTTATATCCTAGTTTTACTTTTATAATTTTAAATATAGTAGCATTCGACTCATTACAAATTACTTTGGGTCCAAATTCGAGTTTAATTTTAGGAGCCGAGTATTTTATTACTTGAGTTGTTAGTGAGCCCAATCTCGTTAGTAAACGAGCTAATTTTTAGAGTTTGAGTCATAATAACGCTCAACCTCAGCTCACACCATTCCAGGTAAAGTCGAGTTTGAACTCAGTAATTATGTATACATATAACAAAATATTTAACCGAGTTTAGTCTAGTATCAACGAGCCAAGATTAAGGCGTTGTTCTCTTCGTCTGAACTGAACTGAACTGAGATGATCATCTAAACTGAACTGAACTGAATTTATTTGTAGTATAAAGAACAAGTAAGCAAAACTGAACTGAACTGAATGAATCTGAACTGAAATGAAATTAATGAGTTTTCAGACGAAGAGAACAAAGTGTAAATAACAAAACGAGCTGTAACTTGGGCTCGAACACCTCACCAAACAAGTTGAGCTTGAGTTTTAACGAGTCAATCCCTTGGTAAGGCTCAACTCGTGTAAAATTCTATATTTAATGATCCGAGCCTGAGCCTAAATTAGATTAGCCTGGGTGCCGACCCCCAATTATTCAGATCGATTTGACTGAGCTTAAGCGTTTTACATATTTTTAATACTCGTTGTTAAGTTCAAACAATGAGGAATAATGCAACAATGACATAAAACAATATCGAACAAATAATGAACCAAAACCAGAAAGCCAGAGACACAAGATTTAACGTGGTTTGGCAAATACTACGTCCACGGAGATCAACCAACAACCTTTATTGATACTTAAGTTACAATCACACGACGTAACAAGAATAATCCCACATAAAAGATAAGACCAACCTAATATGCTATTCTCCGAAGTATGTCCTTAACTTCCTATCAATCTTCTACTGTTGATATTCTAGTCTGATCTGATCTATGTAACAAACAACCTCCCTTGACTATATATAGAGAACTCAACTACCAAATCCAACTAGAACAAGTAAACTCATTTAAGTAACCTTTTTGCATAAGGAAACTAACTAGAACTCCTTCTAGAATCAGGAAACTGAATTAGTTAAATGCCTAATGTAGGATACTGAATTAGGAAACTGAATCAGGAAACTGAATTAGGAAACTAATTAGAATTCCTTTAGGTAACCTTTTTGCATAATGTATTTTTTACAGGCCATCAAAACTACTTCAATTGGCTATGGCTTGGCTCTTTACAACTCTTTTTAATAGTTGGCAGTCAATATTTGTGTGATATAATGACATGAAATCCTATTATGTTTCAGCATTAGGTGTTATAAAAAACCTATGTTTTGAAACCTGGCGGTAGGGGTGTGCAAACAAGCCGCCCGTCCGCACAAACCGCATGCATCTCACCCGCTCCTGCCGATTAAGTTTTTAATTTTTTTTATGCGGGTTACATTTTTCATAACCTGCCAGTTGATGGGTTGGTTGGTGCAACCCGCAACCCACCCGCCATATTGTTCACATAACAACTAAGGCAAATGTTAAATTGAGAGCAAAATCCCTCTATTGAGAGCAAATATCTTTAATTTACTATTCTACCCTTTTAATTAACCGTTCATTTTGTCTTTCAATATTAACATCTCTCCTGAAGAACATAACTTGTCTTTCCATATTCACATCTCTTGCAGATGGGAAGATATTGAACTATTACTACTAATATTGTGAGTAAATATATGAACTAATTAGAGCCATTTTATTTCTATCTTTCTTCAAACTCAGAAAGCCCCAGTGAGCTAAATAGGTGACATTTAGCTCTTCCCAACAGAGAATTGATTTGGAATCGGCCTGGATTTCTAGATTTTTCTTCCCTTCTGTACTCTTCAATGTTGCGGAGACTCAAAGTTGAGATACTTTTTTTGTGCCCCTCAACACAAGAAGGTGCCTTTCTTTCTCGAATTGATTCTCCCCGAGAGCTGAAGCACAGACCGTGAAGAAAGAAAAGATTAAACAGGAAAGAGTTCTCTTTAAGTCTCATCGTTAGTCTATTGAAAAAGGATAATCATGGCAAGTTGTTCTTATTTTATAAAAGAAATATCTTACCTAAATAAAAGGGATAATGTTTACTTGGTTATTGCTTCTAACTGAGGAAAGGAGGAAAAAAAGGTAAGTTATATTAGTTAAGACAAGGGTAGCATAGGAAATCAAACTCGTTTGCTCTCAATGTAGGGATTTTGCTCTCAATTTAACATTTGTCATATACTAATAGCAGTCAAACTAGGGTTATTTCATATATAAACTAACTAAGAAACTACATATGTGAAAAAAAATTTGGAAAAGAGAAAATATTATTGCAATCAAGTTAAAGCACAAGGAGTGCTATAACTTGTCGAAGTACAGCCACATATCAAGAGCTCAACAGCTCAAAATTACATCAGACCAATACAACCAAAATAAAAACTACCAGTAAACAAAAATACTACCAGACCCAAACACCTCTATTTTGAACCAAAAACCAAAACAGAGTCACAAAACCGCAACTTGTGAACTTCCATCCAAAGTCAGATCAAATCAAATTCAAAATCAAGTTTGGGAAACACTCCCAATCCGCCAATTTGTACGCCAAGTTAACTAAATTTCTATTTCTTACCCAAGTCCAAGTGTTGAATTTCACCGACTCAAAAGTTTCTGCAACTGTAGGCTTTTCCCCTTTGAATATAACCTTGTTTCTTGCAAGCCAGATTTGCCAAACTGCGCAGTGCCAAAAAATCCGAAGAACCTCTTTCGATTTGCTATGAGTCGAACTTGTGAAATTGAGTAAACTATTCTTCAAATTGTCTGAACCACTGATCGTCAATTCTAACCAATTGAGCATGAGATTCCACAGTTGTGAGGCAAATCTGCAATTGAGAAACAGATGTACACTGTCTTCTTCTTTATCCTCCTCACAAAGTCTGCAACAACTCTTCTCTTCCTGGGAAATTATGTTTCTTCTCTTGAGGTTTGGAAGCGTTGGTATTCTATCTTGAACCAGTCTCCAGACGAAAGCATTAATTTTTGTCGGAACCTACCTATTCCAAACACAAAGCGCCCAATCTTCCATCTGCTCACTGTAACTGCGCTTCTCTTTCATAACCTGCTTGTAGCCCTCCTTAACATTGTACTGCTCCAGCTTTGAGTAAACCCAACTACATTTACCTGCTGTCTGTCCATCAAAAATGTACCTGCTCAGCAAGTTTAGCATATCAATTGTTCCTCTTCCCACACGAAAAAGTTCCTACGCCAAGACCAAACTCCTCTGACCACACCATTGACACAACTCACTCTATTTTCAATGAGACACTGTTTATCTGTTTCCAAACTATAAAGGCGTGGAAAAATGTCTCGCAAACGAAGAGAGCCCCCAAACCATCTATCTTCCCAAAAAGCTGTTGTTTTCCCATCCCCAACCACTTTTCTAAGCCCCGACCAAAAACAATCCCGACAACCCACTAATTTCACCAAGTCCCTAAACCAAGACGACCACGATTTATCCCACGCCTTACCTAATCTACACTTTTCAACAGCAGCCACAAAGTCTCCATATTATGACATCAAAACACTAGACCACAAAGTCTTAACACCCACAAGAAGTCTCCAAACCCATTTTCCTAAAAGAGCAATATTGAAACACTCAAGATTCTTAACCCCCAAACCACCATTGTCTTTTGATTTACAAACATCATCCCAACAAACTTTTTTCTTCCCACCCAAAGAACCCCCCCATAAAAAGTGACATTGAAGTCTCTTTAGTCGGTTTAGGATCGAGGAAGGTAATTTGTAGAAAGAAAAGAAGTACAAAGGTAGAGATGTGAGCACCGCATTAGTTAGTATCAACCTTCCTCCAAAAGAAAGAAAATTGTTCTCCCATTTCATCAACCTACTCTCCATTCGATCAATCACCTTATCCCAAACATGTTTTTCACTCGGTTTTACTCCAATAGGGAGACCCAAATACACAAACGGGATCTCACCCAAAGAGCAATTGAGAAAATCAGCCCAATTTGCAAGAATTTCATTCTTCACTCCAATCCCCATAAGACAACTCTTTTGATAATTAATTTTCAGCCCCGAGAACCATTCAAAACTTCACAACACACTCTTCACAATTTCCACATTCTCCTTATTTGCTTCTCCAAAGATTATGGAGTCATCGGCATATTGAAGGTGAGAAATGCACACCTCTTCTTTCCCCACCTTGGCTGGTTTAAAAGAGCCACGAATGCAAGCCAACGACATCAATCTACTTAGTCCTTCCGCCACCACTAAGTAGAGAAAAGGAGATAACGGATCTCCTTGTCTAAGACCTCTTCCCAATTTGAATGAGCTAGTGGGACTTCCATTGATTAAAACCGAAGATTCCGCTGTGGAAACACAACTACTAATCCACCTACACCACTTGTCTCCAAAACCCAAAATTTTCAGCATATCAATAAAGAATTTCCAATTCACCGAGTCGTATGCTTTTTTAAAATCCAATTTCAGCAAAAATATACTCTTTTCCCTCTTTCTAGCTTCATCAACCACCTCATTTGCCACAACTACTCCATCTAGAATGTTTCTATCTCCAATGAAAGCGGATTGATTAAGAGAAATCACCTCATCAAGTACCTTAGCAATTCGGTTAGCAAGGACTTTGGCAACAATTTTGTACACCCCATCGATGGAAGAAATCGGTCTAAATTCCTCGATAGCTAAATGATTCTTGCATTTGGGAATAAGTGTAATGAAAGCCGCATTTAGACCCCGTACTATCTTTGCGTTTGAGTGAAAATCTCTAAAGAAATCCATCAATTCCGTCTTCAGCAAGTCCCAAAAACTTCTAAAGAAAACAAAATTGAATCCGTCGGGCCCTGGACTCTTGTTCAGCCCACAGTTCCAAATCACAGACTTCACCTCTTCCTCAGTAAAAACACGTTCCAGCAGACTGGAAGTCTCTGTCCTAAGTATGTTTCCACCCATCGCAGCCGGCAGCCAGGTGTAGTTGCTTTCCTTTTCCGCAAACAGAGAACTAAAATGGTCCCTAGCCCTGTCTTTAACCTGCTGCACATCATCAATCCATTTACCTTGAAATCTCAATCCCTTAATGCTCCGAATTCTGCCTTTCCTTTCAACGCATTTGTGAAAATAATTCGAGTTTGTGTCACCTTCCTTAATCCAATTGCTTTTTGCTTGTTGAAATCTTATTTGATCTTTCAATTCAATCAAATGATTCAAACTCTCCCAATCCTTCTTTCTTTCCACTCCGTCCTCCAAACTCAACTCTCCTTCTTCCATCTTATCATCCCAAATTTTCACCTTCTCCATCTTGTTTTCAATTTGCTGTTCCAAAGACCCAAATTTCTCTCTATGCCACAATCGAATTTTTTCTTTCACATGCTTTAGTTTCTCTTTGATAATGTATCCACTCCAACCTTGCACTTTGAAATTTCTCCATTCATATTCTACCATCTTCTTTCAACCAACCATTCACAAACTTGAAAGGTTTTGGTCCCCATTCCTTGACATCCTCCTTAATGATTATTGTTGCATGATCCGACACTTTCCTTTTTAGCCCGATTTGAACAAGATGTCTCCAATTCGACACCCAATCACTAGAGAGTAAGAATCTATCAATTCTACTACAACATTTCCCATTATCTCGATACCAAGTATATCTTCTCATCTCCAAAGGAAGATCAATCAAACCCATCTTGTTGATAAAATCATTGAAAGCTAACATCTCCTTATTCCTATCCTGCCTAGCCACACCTTTTCTCTCCGAAGAATACCTTATAGAATTGAAATCCCCACAAAAACACTATTTTTCATTTTCTTTGCCTTTCATTTTATCCTCTATCAACTTCCATAAATCAGCCTTTTCTTCAGCTTTGCAAGGAGCATAAAAATTCACAATAATCACAAAGACCCCTTCCCAAAGTCCCGCTATACCAAGTAAACCCTTCTCTCCCCACAATTCTTTTCTTTCAAAGACATTGGGATCCCACACGCAACAAAGTCCACCCGAAGCTCCATCCGCTCCGCTAAACACCCAATCACAATCACTACTACCCCAAAGAACAGAAGCCAATCGCTTATCAATATACGGCACCTTAGTTTCTTGCAAACATAAGAATTCAACCTTATCTTTCAATACCATCTCCCTCACTGCACTTTTCTTGGCCTTTCCCCCCAAGCCTCTACAATTAAAACTAGCTATCCTCAGTAAACAACACATGACGGCTCCACATTCTCATCCTTCTTCGACTTCACAGCTGCTCCTTCATCTCTGCCCTCCCAATTTTCAAATTGTGAAATCACTCTCTCTCTCTCTGCTCTCCACATCCAACACCCCTAACTCATTTCCTATACTCCATAATTTCAGAGCTTCAGCTTCCTGAGAACGAAACAGCAATTGATTGCAAGCCACAATTTCATTATCATATAGGATTGTCCCTCCATCCATGATTACCTTCCCGATTCCACTACTCTCTGCTCGACTTTGGATTTTTCTGCCCCCCTTTATCCTTCTAACAACTCCTTCAATCTTGTCGTCACCCAAGTCACAACTCGAATCTCTACTGGATGGATGTAGATTCCGAGTACCTTGTTCCTTATCCTTGATTAGATTTTCCAGACTCAACATCTTTTTCTTTCTCCGAATCTTTGGTGCCCTGATATTTTCTTTATCAATCAACGGATACAGATTAAAAGGATCCTCTGAACATTTTGCAACTTCTTCATCCATTCCTTCTATCTCTTGATCACCAGAAAACTTGTTACCATCTTCTAACTCAAATTCCAGATTGGCTTCCTTTCCTCTTACGCTTTCCAAATTTTCCTCGTGAGGAAACCCAATTGTAACTTTGGGTCCACAATTAGCCTTGTCCAAATCCAGATATTCGTTTCCATTCAAATTGCTTTCTTGGGCCACGCCAAGGCCTAAAACATTACTGGGCTTTTGTTTCTGAAGTGAGCTCCCTTGATAATTAGTCAGGTCCAAACCTAGATCCATCTCATTTGTGTAATCAATGTCATCAACCCCAAAATATTCAATAAGTCTTTTTGTCATATCATCAGTCTCTATCTCTGACACATTTGTTGCCATCTCGTTGATCCCCAAACCACTTTCATCAGTTCCCAACTTCTTGTTACCAACAAACTCCTCAAAACGATCATCCTCATTAAACTCAATTAACTCGTCCTCCTCTCCGATGTCAACTCTAGATGCCTCCTCGTCTTCCTCATCGGATTCAAGATCATCCGTCTCCGAATCTTCCGATTCCGGCACATCACTAGCCATCGACGCCCAATCGCCCTGTCCTCCTCCTGCATTGATCACTGTTTCCTTAATATGGATTGTAAAGCATTTGTCCCAAATATGGAATTCCAATGTTTTATCCACACGTTGAAAGATCGGAGTCTCAACAAGGAATCTGCCCACACTCACATCTAATTTGTCGAGAGTCTTTTTGTCGATATCAATGGTTTTACCGAATCTATTACCCATTCTTCTGAAAAACTGAGGACTCCAAGCATGCAAAGGAACCCCGAACGCTTCAACCCAGACTCATCTTTTGTTTTTAACATCGAACTCTCTCCATGGTCGAACAAAAGTGAAGGCTAGTTTCAACCAATCTTGATCCTCTGCTAGAATTTGATCACGTTCTTTTTTAGACAAAGCATCCAAAATCCACAAGTCTGTAGAAAGTTGACAGATTCTAGTACTACAATAATTTTTTGATTGTAACAACTCCACTGCATCAGACGCATTGACTCCATCTTTTAATCCACAGATTAACAAATTCTTGGCCCAAGCAATTGAATATTTTTCAGGAACAAACACAGCCGATTTCCCCATCGTTACATCTGAATTCACCAACTTCTTTGCTTGTGTCAACCCTGCCCTAGTCGATACTCTACCATTGATCCCCTGCTTCGAACTTGGCTCTCCAACTTCAGCAACTTTAAACTCCTTGGTAGTTACCTGTCCTATTCTCACTGAGTCAGCATAACTCATCTCATAATTTTTTTCTCTCACTGGAATCCTCCACACTGTTTTACTTGCTGACTGTTGGAATTTTTCTTCGTCATTTCTCTCAAATCTTGCATAGTTAGCCATTATCTTAACATCTCCAATACAGTAACCCTTCAGTTCCGACAATATTCTTTCTATATCCTCTGTTCTATCATATCTGACGAAAGTAAATCTCTTACCCTCTCTGTTTACTTTATCCGGCATGAACCTTGAGAACTGATCCAAATTTTCGCAGGATGTCTTTTGCGCCGTTCACTCTCCAATCTTCTAGAAAATTTGCAACATAAAGGGTTTGAGAAACTTTCCTTAATTTCTCCTCCCATTTCCAAACTCTTCCCTTGTCCCTTGAAGAACGATTGAAACTCCCAGAATTGATGCTTACGGGTCCCCTACGATGTTCTAAGGTTAAGGGCTGAAAGCGGGTAGACTTTTGGCTATGGAGGGAAAATTTTGGTGGCCGGTGAGCGGCCGGGTGCCTAGGGTGGAAGGCTCTAGGGTTTCTCTCTCTTACCATTCTCTCTCTTCTATAAATAGAATGAATAGTACTTTTTTTCAGTCTAGCTGCCTGATTATGTGTGTCAAACTACTACATATGTGAAAATTGTACTTCATCATTTTGCTTGCTTTCAAAATATTTTGTTAATTTGATGGATTATATTATATCTTAGTTGATGTTAAATCACCCAACACTCCGCCCGCCATTTTTATCACCCGAACCGCCGCGGGTTGGAAAATTATTCTACCCGCCGCGGATTGGACAAATAATGATGGGTTGGTTTGATTTTTTGTAAATACCCGCCCGCGCTCACCCCTATCTAACGTGTCGACCTAGATCGACCTGGGTTAACCGCTACCGGAAGCTCATACCGGGCGAAAGCCCTAGAATTCGCCAAATACTTGGGACCCGGTTTCCATTTTTTCTAGAGAAAGTTTAGAGAGGAAAAAATATTCAGAAGTCAGACTTTGAACTTTGAAGCAAGTTTCCCTCTGACTAAAAATGGAATCCCTTTTCTATTTGGAGCAGATGAGGAACAAGGCTTTCTATTCATTATCGTCCTGCTATTATCTAGAGGATCCGAAAATGAATACATCAATGGTCTCCCAAAGTCGAGAGGAGATGGAAGTAGGTACATCGTGTCGGAGATCTAGAGGAGATGAAACCTGAAAGTAGGAGGTGGGATGAGAGCAAGTGCGCCGCTATTAGGTATTAGAATGACGTAAATAGGTCAAGTAGAATTCTTTTATTGAATAACTAAAAAATCAGTGTAACTTTCAAAAACTTCTTATACTTTAGTTATACATTAAAAAAAAAAACATCATACAAATTGTTGATAATTCTTCAAATTAGTAATTTTGTTATTTTTAATAAATTTGAAAATAAATATTACCATTATTGATAAAATCCATCCCTTATATATAGCATTAATCAAATCATCTATATAGAAAACTAATATATTTTCAAGTACAAATGCACCATGTAACAAACACTAATTCAAAACACACCATTATCATGAGCACGTTCACATGCGCCAGTTTAAAACAAACATACATCTACTCATTGATACAAGCATCATCATCACAATATGATGATAATGATGCTTGTTTTCCATAAAAATAATGCCTGTTTTCCCTGAATTTCTAGTATAACGATGCTTGTTTTCCCTGAATTTCTGGTATAATGATGCTTGTTTTCCTGACAACTAATTCCTCGATTGTTTACCAAAAATGATGAATGACGCTTGTTTTCCCTGAATTTATGGTCTGATGATGCTTGTTTTACAGACCACTAATTCCTTGATTATTTACCAAAAAAGATGCTTGTTTTCCATTAATTAGTGATCTAATTATGCTTGTTTTCCAGAGAAATGGTGTTGATTTACCTGTACTTGTCATGTTACTTATAATGCTAGTTTTCATGAATATTTTGATTTTGAAACTCCATGATTTTCTTGTTAAATGATGATTATTCCTTTTAAAAACGGATGCTTGTTGGATAAAAACTAATTCTAATCTGACTAGAGATGGACGATGGCCCATGGAAAAAAATTGAAAGAAGAAACTTGATTTCGCTGATGCTTGAAGAGGATTGGCAGAACCTGATGATTGGCAATGATTGTACGATCGTTAATGCTTGGTGAAATTGGCAAAATCGGTGATGCTTCGCTCAATGTCGCCGGATGAAATTGGACGCTCGTTAATGTTTATGAATGTGGACGATCGTTGATTTATCTGATGCTTGTTGAAGTATATATAATATAACGAAATCTTAAAACCTGTTAGATTATATTGGGATTTATTAGTATAATATGTAAATATACTATATTTAGTTGAAGGCATTTTTGGAATTAAATAAGTAGACACTAAATTGTAGTAAATATATATTGTAGCACTAATAGGTAGGAAATATTTGGGAATGAAACGAATTTGCAATTATCCCAACTTTTATTTACATTGCTACTAGTTCTAGGTCAACAAATTCTTCTCACGTTCAACGTTAACAACCTTTATGAAATTTAATGTACAATATTCCCTCCGTCCTAAGAAACTGTTCAGTTTTGATATTTTGCAGTCAACAAAATTTAACTTTGACCACGAATTAATCTCAAACCGTGATTGTGAAATCTTCAATTAAACTCTGTGTGTGTGTGTGTGTGTATAATGAAAACTTAGATGCTAAATTTTTGTTATATAATTCAATAAAATATTTTACCATTGTGGTTTGAGATTAATTCATAGTTAAAGTTGAATTTTGTTGACTGCAAAAAGTTAAAATTGGACAGCTTCTCCGGGACAGGAGTATGCATTATAATTCATAGAAATGATATATGATTGTGAATTGGAGAAGAAAATGTACATGTGAAACTATTAATATGTACTATAATATTGTTTATTTTATAAAATGTTATTAGTTGTTGATCCGAGTTGACCCGGTTGAACCTCCCTCAGTGAGTTGTCCGAATCGATCGCCGGGTCCGAGTTTCACAACATAGAAAAAAAAAACTCATGTTTTTTAGTAGTGGCATAAATTTCCACGAGATCCCAATTATCAATCTTCTCACATATCCATAGCATTAATATGTTACCAATACATCTATATTTCTCCATTTGGCACTTGAAAGGATCCCAGTTATAAAGTTTCGGGACTTCCTTTATTTTGGCTGACTTGGAAGAAATGAGGTATTGGGATTTCACTGTTTTCTTCTATTTTGCATTTTGTTTGTGGATTGGAGCTTTCGGATTTTACCTCTATATAAGCCAACCAACTGATAGATATTCAGGTAACAAGCTTGTTGTTGTCAAATTTCAATTTCTATTAAACTTGCAATTTGTAAAATAACCATGGCAGTTGAATATATTAGGCATATGTTGGATCCTGGATTATGATCACTGTAGTAATTCTTTTCTAATTGCAGTTGAAGAGCGTATGCTTTTGGTCAGTTATGTCACATGTCTTCCTCATTGGTGTAATTTATGCTACCAAGTTAATGCGTAAATCACTTTGTTGATTCTGGATGTGTTGGTTTGGTTAGCCGCGCATGATGCTACATTGTTTATCAAGTTGTAATATAAAACACTAAAAAAATCACTTTTACGACTTAAAAATCACAAAAGCACTTTTTGTAAACATTTGGAAACACAAGCTAATTACATCATCAACTTGAACCGGCTTCTTTCCCTCTTTTCTTTGGTCTTCCACGGCCACTCAAACTTTTCTTCTTCTTGCTAAGTCCCAACTGGTGCAGACCTTTCCTAGTCTTCTTAATATTTCTTCTGATGATCTTTTGCATCCATTCTTTCTTCATTGAGTACCATATTTCCCATATTCCTTACCTTAACAGTCCAAGTAGCTATCAATATCCACAAATTACAACTATCTACATGATTGTTAGCATAATATTTCCACATCTTGTGTACAAAATGTCCTAATCTATCAATCTTTGCCAAAAGTTTTCTTCTACACATTATCATAAGCCACCACATGAGTATCAAAAACAAATGCCAGATCATTCTACCTTAAAACTTCTCAGAAACCAGAAACAACATAACAAAAAGGATTAACAATCCAACAATGACATACCAGGCCAAATGCAAAGTATACTAGTGTAGAGATGAGAGTGACCTATGTGTGCCTAACAAAATCAGCCAACATAGCCAGAACAACCAGTGTTTGTGTGTGTTGTGTAAGATCAACCAGTGATATGGTCTCCATTTGCTTGTGTAGTTTTGCAAGTGTACTTTAAGAACAATTTCAGCTTTGTTGGGTTATGTTGCATGGTGAGTTTCACTTTTGAAAACAAAATTGATATGCTAAATTACTAATGTATTTCAATTGCTTTTTTTGAGTTCAGGCAACGCTAGTGACATACTGGTAGATGATCCGACACAAAGGTTGAAGGTGTTCATATATGAGCTTCCAAGAAAATACAACCAACTGAGATTACGAAATTACCCAACATGCCTTACCTATATGTTTGCTGCAGAGATCTTAATACACCATTTTCTACTATCAAGCCCTGCTCGTACTCTAAATCCTGAAGAAGCAAATTGGTTTTATGCACCTGTGTATACTACTTGTGACCTTACGCGAAATGGCTTCCCACTTACATACAAGTCACGACACTTTATGCATAGCGCTATACAACTAATTTCCTCTAAGTGGCCTTACTGGAACAGAACAGAGGGAGCTGATCACTTTTTTGTCACGCCCCATGATTATGGTGCATGCTTTCATCATAATGTAAGTACATGTCTAAAACTGGTGCTTAATAATTTATTACTATCGTCCTCGAAGCAAAAATAGGGAACTATATTAAAATCCGATTGTCATTTATACAAATAAACACACATTGATTTATACTTCTCAACATATTTAACAAATACATAATCAAATTTGTAATAAGTCATTTTTTTGTGATTTTAGCTAATTCACTAAATCACATGAAGTACAAGATGCACTTAGAAGTCAAATTTTATTTGTTTCAAATGCATATGTAAATCTAATAAAACCTCAGTACATGTAACTCATAGAAATGACCTTCCTTGTATTAGAGAATCTTTTACCAGAAACTTGACTGGATTTCATAGTTAATGCAGGAAAAGGAAGCTATTGGGAGAGGGATAATTCCTTTGCTCCAGCGAGCGACCTTGGTACAAACGTTTGGGCAACGTAACCATGTTTGCTTAAAGGATGGTTCGATAGTAATTCCTCCATACATTGATCCACAAAAAATGCAAGCACGTCTAGTTCCTTCAGTTACTCATCGATCCATCTTTGCTTACTTTAGAGGGCAGTTTTATGATCCCGTGAATGATCCTGAAGGAGGGAACTATGCCAGGTATGCCTTGGAATTTCATTTCAAATGAAGTTTAGGGGTTCAGATTCAGTGCTAATTATGTTAATAATTAATAGGATTGAATGAGTGAAATCTTTTCGCGTGTCTTGTTACTTATAGTCTTGTTTGATTAGCATTTTTAACAAGATAATTCATGAAGACTCTGGGAGATTACTATCTTCATTCTTCAAATCTTCATCATGCATCAACTCAATTACATCTCCATACTAAATTCAACACGGAAAACATCAGCATATCATTATTTTCATTTCATTCGAATATGAAATTTTAAACATGCTAATTAACAGTAGATCCCAAGTGGGACTTTAGAGGGTATATAATTAAGAAATTTATTGTTTTCAAAATGAATAATTCTAACCAACATCTTTCTTGAAAGCTCATTTTAGTTGCAACGCCATAAAAAGTAAGTAAAATCTTGGGAAAGACTCCTAAACATGCATCAAGATAGGCCACTAGTGTTGGACTTGAAACCTCTGGCATCCTAGAATAACTAAAAAGCTCGATCGAATATATTCATGTATATTTTATCATCTTTACAACAATTGTTCGATCACATGTATCCTTATATGTTTCAAACTTAACAGAGGTGTGAGAGCAACATTGTGGGAGAAGTTTAAAGACAACCCACTATTCAACATCTCATCAAAACGCAATTCTACTACATACTACGAAGACATGCAAAGGACTATCTTTTGTTTATGCCCTCTAGGATGGGCCCCGTGGAGCCCCAGATTGGTTGAGGCAGTTGTATTCGGATGCATTCCTGTTATAATAGCCGATGACATCGTCTTGCCATTTGATGATGCCATTCCATGGGAAGAAATTGGCATTTTTGTCGCAGAGAAAGAAGTCCCTAAGCTGGACAGAATTCTAACTTCAATTCATGTTGATGAAGTATCAAGGAAGCAAATATTACTTGCCAATCCTTCAATAAAGCAGGCAATGTTATATCTACAGCCTGCTCAACCGAACGATGCTTTTCATCAGATATTGAAAGGACTTGCTCGTAAGTTGCCTGCCGAAGATGTTTCCTTGAAAGGCCTCCAAGCAGATGTTGAACTGGACGTAAGGGCTGGTGGGTGAGCTCGATTTCTGGTATTTTCGGGAGCACGTAAGCAAATATTACTTGCTCATTTTTAACTCAAGAGTCTAGTAGACGCGGTTTATAAATTTGTTTTTCGGTCGGTGAATTTGAGGCACGGTAGGTGCCTAAAGCGAAAGAAATCCCTTAGTTGAGTTACACGAGCTCCTACAAGCCCCTCTTATAAATCTGTATTGACGAATGTAGTCTAAAAAAAACTAGAAAATATTTTTTTAGTTTGTTTTGCTCAATTGAACTCCTTGTATGGGGTTTGGGTAGCTACATATAAAAAAAAACTAATAATTATAATAACATAAAAATAGTAGTAATAATAATTATTATTATAATGGTTCGATACTAATCATTTTGTGTGTGTGTATTAGTGCGACAAATATGACCTCAGGTACTTGATGGAAATAACTTTTAAAAGGAAATATTGTTGTCCATCCTGAAACAAGTATAACATGTTAATATATAATGTAAAAAAAGCATGAATGAATTGAATTTGAGACGTATTAAACGTTGTCAAGGCACATCAGTGGATTCTTTATCAATGGAAAATGAGAAACTTGTGTGTGTATAAAGTAATTAAGCGTACATATCAGTGTGTTACATGTGATTATTTTCATGAATTAATGTATAACATAAACGTAGCATAATTAAATAAATTGAATTTGTGACTTATCAAACGTCGTTACCAAGTGGCTGTATTATTTATCAAATGGAAAAATGAGAGACACTACAAGGAAAACAGTCTTTCCCTGTGTTTTCCAAGGCTTTTTCGTGCGTTTTGAAATGGAGGTAAAGAAAATCCCCGCGTTTCAGCAAAAGCAGGGACACTACACTGGCATATCATGTTGTCCTTTAACTACAATTTCATAAACGTAGCTAAAATCTCAACAAATGCAGGCCCTAGGGTTTAGGGTTAAATGTTGCTTCTATTGTTTACCAGTTGTTGGCCAAGAAATCAAGTATAAGTTGTCATTTACATGCGTTTGACTATGACATTTATATATTTCCCTGCATTTTCTGATAGAACACAGGTTATGTTGATGCATTACTTGTATTTCACAAATAAACACAAGTAAATATGTTATTTGTGCTTGCACTTCCAACTGAATGCAATTATGCATCAACAATATTTTTTCGCTTATTGCTAGTTACACATCAAGCATTTTATTTGGAACAATAAATACCTCACCAAAACTAAACTAACCCACATGATCCAACATAACTTAAATATTGGTACATCATGTACTAAAGATATTGTTTGAGTGCTATGAAATAACCTCACACTTAGACTTGCTTTATCTCCAAAATTCAGTTCCATAGACATTTTTCTAGGAACTTGATTCGAGTGGCGATTACAAATGCAACTTTGTTTGAATGGAAACCTAGTAATGGTTAGAATTGACTAGGATCAAACTTCTGAATCAATGAAATGAATCACACAGCACACTTACAAAAGACAAAGAGACAAATCAAGCCACCAATGCACACACTCAAAAGACGAAACCATTCAGGGGTGTTGCAGAATCGAACTCGCTATAATTCCCAAAAAGTGAGAACCATACCAAATTAAACACACATACAGATAAAACAATATTCATTGATCAACAACTTTGATAGACATGGTTGTAGATGGAAGAGTTATGATAGTTTATTATTAAGTATCAAATCCAAGTAAAGGTTGAACTCCGTACATGGTCATTAAGGATGGTAAAATAAGAAAACAAAAACATCACAAATGAACATAAGTAGACCTGAATATATTTTCCGACTCTTTAAGCAGATGCCTCAGGGTATTTAAAAACAATATCACTAATGGTTGTTGATAGAAATGAAAGCTTGTTAACATGCAATGCTCCTCCCATTGTTACATAACTAGAAAAATTGAAAGGAAAAAAAAGAAGAAGAAGGATGTACTGAACCGTCAAAAGTATTGTTTTCTCCAAGTCTCGAACTTGTTGCCTTCAATTGCCATCAAAACGTCTTCAAATGGAGTATTGAGCCTTAAAATGCTCAAATAGGACCCTCCACACTTCACATTGAAATCATTCATGTACAAAAACATCGTTTTTCCTCCGATTTTCACCTAAAAACATAAGAATATGCAAAACTCAACTAAAACACAAACCCATAAAAACGCACAAGAAACACTATAGAATGTAAATAAAGACTACAGTAAGACAGTAAAAAATGATTAGATAAGCCTCTAAATTATAGTCTCATCAACGATCATATTCTGATATAGACCCAATTAGGGGTACAAGTGAATTTGAAGAACAATTTCGTGAATATCTCCATGGAAGAGAGACTGAGCTCCAGATTTAGGGCATTGTTCTCTCACGGTTGACGATAAGTTATTGGGATTAATTTTCTAAAACACCCAATAGTTTTGATTAGTTATAACTCTGCCGTCGAATTTTACTAAATTAATATTTAATTGCAAAAAAAACCCATGTGTGATGTGTCGATAGAAATTCAATTCCTACCATATTTTCTATGTGCAATTTACGAAATGCAGTACAAAGTTGGTAATTTACTTGCGTTTCCCACATGAATGCGGGTAATACTTGTCACGTTTCTCCAATACTTTACTTTTGTTGGCCATCGCCAAACGCAGTTACAAAAACGCAAGGAAAACCATATTTCCTAGCAGTAAGAATTGTGTGTATAATGTAATTGAGCGTACATATTAGTGCGTTACCTCAAATATTCCATGTGATTATGTACATGAATAATGTGTCACGTAAAAGTAGCATAAATAGATTGAATTTGAAACGTATTAAACATCGTTAAGGCACGTGGATAGATTATTTGGCAAATGGAAAAATGAGAGACTTGTGTGTATAAAATAATCAAGCATACATACTAGTGTGTTACCTTATCTCATGTGATTATGCACATGAATTAATGTATAATTTAAAAGTGACATAAATAAAATTACTTTGGATACGTATCAAAGGCCGTTAAGTCACGTGGATGTGTTATTTATCAAATGAGAAAATAGATTGGATTTGAAACGTTTGAAACGTCGTCAAGGCACATGGATAGATTATTTGGCAAATGGGAAAATGAGAGACTTGTGTGTATAAAATAATCAAGCATACATACTACTAGTGTGTTACCTCAATTATCACATGTGATTATGCACATGAATTAATGTATAATGTAAAAGTGACATAAATAAAGTGACTTTGGGATATGTATCAAAGGCCATTAAGTCACGTGGATGTGTTATTTATCAAATGAGAAAATGAGAAGTTAAACAGTTGTGTGTATTACTTTATACACACAACTGTCTCATTTTCTCATTTCATAAACAACACATCCACCTGACTTCTCATTTTCGCATTTGATAAATAACACATCCATGTGACTTAACGACCTTTGATACATATCCCAAAGTCAATTTATTCATGTCACTTTTACGTTATACATTAATTCATGTGCATAATCACATGTGATGAAACGTTCAAATTCAATATATTATCTAATTTGAACAACACATCCACCTGACTTCTCATTTTCTCATTTCATAAACAACACATAAGGTGGATGTGTTGTTTATGAAATGAGAAAATGAGACAGTTGTGTGTATAAAGTAATTACGTGTACATATTAGTATGTAACTATTTGCTTAAAGAAGATGCTTTATTTACTTCGCCCGTGGTGCCTTGTAATGAAATCCGCTAGAAATACTGTACACTTCTGGTCCTAATGCGGGGCGAAGTACGAATATAAATTGACATAGTGTCCTTAAAGAGTCTATTTTCATATTAAGCTATCCCAGAGTATTTTCCTTTTAGTTGATCAAAGCTTCAAAGGTAGTAGTAAACGAGCACAAGACGTATTAAAAGGAAAACGGTTAAGTCGGAATGATTAAAAGTTGCAGTAATAAATTACCTCGAAAATGTTTTTTAAAGCAAACTAGTTATTTATACCTAAGAGTTAATAAGCTAGTTGATTTAAATGAACATATTTAGTTTGGTAAATTGGCTAATTAGGAAGGTAATTTGCGAAGTGTATGTTTGAAGTTGACAAATTAAAGGTAACTGGAAATCATAAGATCACTCATAGTTGATTAATCATTTTATTTTTTAAAACTATGTTAAGTATATTTCAAATCAGTCATCTCATGAGCATTTATCAAACGGACTTATTATAGCCAAACCATTTCATTTCAAAAAATAATGTGGAAGTACCCTACTAACTTATTTGTCTAATAGGTTACCTTTATTAAATCAGCCAACTAGTAGTGCTACCCATAATCCCCGTAGTCCTAAATAACAAAAGGAAATCAATTTTGGAACCGTAACCGTTGCCTCTCCACTTTTGGTATCTAAAGTTTTCCACTCCCAAATTTGGTAATTTAAAGTTCTAATTTTAATCTCACCGACTGAAATACCACTAATAGCCCGCCAAGTAACGGATTAAGTCACAATTCACATTGATCCAGAACTTTATGCGTATAAAATGAAAAACACGTAGTCATGTATAATATGATGAGAAAGTGATTTGATTTTCCTAAATATTAGGAAAATCATAATTACAATAGTGTAATATGGTGAATGTAACACACAATTGGTGTGAGACTGAGATAGATATGCAACAAAATTTTGACTTTTATAATAATTTTACTTATAGTGCAATACATAAATTTTGGGTGGGAGAAACATGGACCGTGAAGGAGAGTGGCCCTATTGGTTTATTTATTGAACTTTACATTTTTATAAAATGAGTTGCAAATTAAAAAGGACAATTAATTAATGTGAAGTGTTCCCATATTACCAACTTTGTTGGTGAATTAGTGAACTAGTTGTTGATGGTTTAGTCGATTGTATCAAATTTAGAACTTTTCGAATCTAATGTTACCAAAACTCAAAACTGAAAAATCTATGGTAGCAAACGTGGATTTTTTTCCCTAAATCACAAAACTAAATAGCCGTTAGCTTTCTTCATCTTTGCCGGGAAATTCAACTGCCAACCGGAGAAAAATTACTCAGAAGCTCGTCGTCCACAACCGCATTTCTGTCCATCCGATAGCAGATAATATCAATCGTCATTCTGTATCACATTTTTCACTCCATTCGTGTGTGGTATGTTCTGTAAATCAATTCGTATCGCTTAAAATACCTAATTCATCTGATTAAAAATGGCATCTTTCCCAAATTCGTAAAAGTTTAAAAGTTATCTCCTTGCCGATTTTCCACAAAATCCAGACGAAACGTATAACTTGTACAAATCTTTCCATTTTCCAAGTTCCATACGATCCTTCGTCCGTTGAACTAGTTTCTAGGTGGCAGACAAAGCGTGCATTTTGAAAGATCTTGTTATTAACCTCTTTCAGCTAGGAATCATATTATTGATAAAAACAGATGTGAATCCTATTTTGCATACTATCTATGTGTTTGTTGCCGATTTCAGGAACACTAATGTACAGTTTAACCCCCACCTAGACAGCTATGCTCCACTTGCCATCTTCTACTTTACCTCAAGGCTTTCTCTGTTTCTTGAAGCAAACTTCATTTCTAGTCACCTAATATTTTTAATAATGACATTGCAACCCTCACCAATATCGCGTTTTCGTTACTATAATGTTACCAATTACCTACAACTTTCTCCATTTGTATTTGCTCTCATTTCAATTATAAAACTGTAAGATTTTCTTGATTCTGGCTGATTTCGTGAAACAATGAGCCATTCGAGTGATTTTTTCACTATTCTTTTGTGTCTGGCTTTTTGTTTGAGGGCTGAAGCCATTGAAGTTCATGAAAATCAACCTACTGAGAGGATTTCTGGTAACACCTGGTTCTGCTTCACCCCAAGTTTTTTTTTTTTTTTTTTTAAATGTTTTTTCCCCATCAGTCCGTCGTAATTGAGTATTTTGGTATTGGTTTTTATTTTCTTTGTGATTTTATTACGTTTGGGATTTTGAAATCGGCAAATTGACAGAATTAGTGGTGTAATGAGAATCTGTAACAGGATTCAGTTTTCAAATGAAAATAGATGCTGCATCTGTGACTGTTGTAGTTACCGCGTGGATCTTGATCTAATGAAGTTCGATGTTTGTTATAGTCATTGGTACATAAAGTGTGTTTACATCTATGTTTTACGTATGATGAATCTACCATCAGATTTCGAGCTAGCACATGAAAGCTGAGGTTTATTCAGTGATGATATGTTATTGCTTATCAAGAATTATTGTATATACATGTGTGGATTGTGTGTTGATCTGCCACATACTTGAAACTAGATAGTTCTTTGGTTGGTTATGTTATATACTCTCCTACACTAGTGTGAGAGAAACGTGAAGTTTACATTTTCAATTTATGTGCAAAAAAAACTCTAGTTGAATTGAATTGATTAGTTGTGTATGAATGCTACATTGTGGATGTAGTTGGTGATCTTTCATTAGTTTTGAAGTAAATTCATGACTTGGTGATTTGTTTCAATTGGTCTTTTGAAATATTTAGGCAGTGCTGGTGATGTCTTGGAAGATGATCCGGTGGGAAAGTTAAAAGTTTACGTATATGAGCTTCCCAGTAAATACAACCGAAAGAAATTACAGAAAGAGCCGAGATGCCTCACACACATGTTTGCAGCAGAGATTTTTATGCACCAGTTTCTTTTGTCAAGTCCTGTTCGAACTCTGAATCCTGAAGAAGCGGACTGGTTCTATGCACCTGTGTATGTTACTTGTGACCTGACATCAAATGGTCTCCCTTTACCATTCAGGTCACCACTGGTGATGAGGAGTGCTATACAGCTCCTTTCCTCCAAGTGGCCTTATTGGAACAAAACCGAGGGGGCCGATCATTTTTTCATAGTGCCTCATGATTTTGGTGCATGCTTTCACTACCAAGTAAGTGTGTGTTTGAAACCAATTCCCAAAACGGATAATCAATTGCAAGTGATAAAATGACATTCCGTGTAATGCATTATCTTTACCAGAAAGTCTATTTGGATTCATGCTTACTACAGGAAGAGACAGCTATCGGGAGAGGGATTCTTCCTTTGCTTAAGCGAGCCACCTTGGTTCAAACTTTTGGGCAACGCAACCATGTTTGCTTAAAGAATGGTTCGATCACAATTCCTCCATTCGCTCCTCCAAACAAAATCCAGGCCCGTATAATTCCTCCTGACACTCCTCGGTCCATCTTTGTTTACTTCCGAGGTCTGTTCTATGATATTTCGAATGACCCTGAAGGTGGTTATTATGCAAGGTATGTTTCCTCTATCCCTCAACCTGAAGGCTAAATCGACTTGTGTGTATCTTAAATGGTGATATGTTAGAATATTGATCAGCTTTAATACGCAACAGAGGTGCTCGAGCATCAGTCTGGGAGAATTTCAAGAACAACCCGTTATTCGACATCTCAACTGATCACCCTTCCACATACTATGAGGACATGCAGAGGGCTATATTTTGTCTCTGCCCTCTGGGGTGGGCCCCCTGGAGTCCGAGACTTGTTGAAGCAGTTGTGTTTGGGTGCATTCCTGTTATCATAGCCGATGACATTGTCTTGCCATTTGCTGACGCAATTCCATGGGAAGAAATTGCTGTTTTCGTAGCAGAGAAGGACGTCCCAAAACTGGATTCTATTCTGACTTCACTTCCAATAAAAGAAATCTTGAGAAAGCAAAGGTTGCTTGCCAATCCATCAATGAAGCAGGCTATGTTATTTCCACAACCTGCTCAGCCGAGGGACGCTTTCCATCAAATATTGAATGGTCTTGCTCGTAAGTTGCCTCACGGTGACGATGTTTTCTTGAAACCAGGCCAGAAGTTCTTGAACTGGACTGCTGGCCCTGTGGGTGATCTGAAACCATGGTAGCCGGTTGTAGTGAAAAATTGCTGAAACATTTAACTTAGTATAGGTTACTCTAGTTAGACAGAAAGTTTAATTAACCAAGATGACACAGTTTATAGCAGCTAAGAATTGGTTCCTGCATTTTACAGTGCAACTTTTATGGTCATGTATTGTCTCAAAACATGAAACTCTTCTTCGTGGCGGAGAGGGGAAAATCATCAATTTGGTACCGTGTAAGATTTACATTGCCACTTTTGATATAGTAAGATGAAAAAAAAAATCTGATTATGGCACTTAGGTGAAATATTCGGCTTGGCAAACTTAAATGGGGTTCAATTCGCCCTAAATTCTAAAAAATCAGCAGATTAGGCATAATTCATCCATCAAATTTGACAGTAGAAAAAATGAGCATAGATAAAAAATCAGCAGATTAGGCATAATTCTTCCATCAAATTAGAACGGAATTTCCAGTTTGCTAAGTGTCAAATAGAGACTTTAGTCAAAGGTGATTGAGGACTTTCCTTGTATAGTATTGAGATATAAATGTGTAATAATTACTTAGGCACATTTTCTTTAATGCAATACGAAGCGTCTGGTGAATCGAATG
Source organism: Plantago major (assembly GCA_026545765.1). NCBI lineage: Eukaryota > Viridiplantae > Streptophyta > Magnoliopsida > Lamiales > Plantaginaceae > Plantago > Plantago major. The sequence goes on from CM048841.1 coordinate 60,219,076, forward strand.
GGCGAATCGAATGAATTGTAGTATAGAAATGAACTAGCGGAATGGCGCGAAATTAATGAGTTTTCAGATAAAGAGAACAGAGTCTTACTTGATTATGGAGGTTTGGCTCTTATTTATAGTCTTTCACCAAGATGTGCTTGTCTCTTTAGATCGTATTAGAGAAGCGAAACAAATTTTGTTATCGGAACAGAATTTGTAAACAAAGCAGATGTGAAGAAAGCGTTGTTTACATATACGTTTTATCCTCAAGTCGTTTGACGATTTGTACCTTAAGCTATGTAAGTTGTACATAGCAGTTATAGATTAGTTAGTTAGGATAGTTGAGCTTTATATACTAAGCTTTGTTCTCTCTTTGTACTTACTGATTCATTTTCATTCTTCTTCTTCTCTCTCGTTTTGATCAGAGAGTTTTTCTTCTGTAATCTTTGTTCAAATCATTCAATACAAAGTTCATATTTCACATAGTATCATTCGCTATTCGATCCTGAGTTCTTCCGCATTTCTGATTTTTTGATCGATTTGATCAATTCTTCTGATTCATATCAATGGAGAATTCTACTCCTGTTCCTAATGTTTCGTCTATTCCTAGTGTTTCGAATGTTTCGATTCGCAATCCGGTTGAAGATTCAACTTCACCATATTATCTGCATCCTGTTGATGTTGGCATGAGTATTTCTCGAGAGATCTTTAACAGTGATAACTATCTTTCTTGGAGCAAGATGATTATGATGAATTTGCAGGCCAAGAATAAAGCTGCATTTGTTGATGATTCAATAACCGTTCCGCCTGTTGCTACAACAGATCCGGTCATGGTGCATGGTTGCCTGGCAGAGAAATAACAGCTTGGTGTTATCATGGTTAATGATGGCAGTTTCTCCGGAGATTCGCAATAGTTTGTTGTACATTACTATTGCATATGAAGCTTGGGAGGAGTTGCGTGCTCGATATGCTAAATGTGATGGTCCCCCAAAGTCTTTCAATTGAATAAAGAATTGAGCTCAATTCAACAAGGTTCTCAAATGGTAACTTTTTATTATAATGCATTCAAAAGTTTAATGGATGAATTTAGCAGTTACAGAATCTTACCAACGTGCTCTTGTGGTGCTATGTCTAAGTGTCAATGTGATATGTTCAAATCTATGATTGCTACGCAATCTCAAGATTGTGGTATGAAATTTTTAGTTGGTTTACATGAGTCTTTTGCGCAAGTGAGGAGCCAATTGTTGATGAATTTGCCACTTCCTACTCTGTCAAAGATTCATGCAATATTGTTGCAAGAGGAGAGTCAAAGATGCTTACAGCCTAATGTGTCAAACTCTATGGCTATGTTAAGTGTTAATTCAGAGAATCATCATAGTATTGGATCTGCTAATGGTAATGGTATGGCTTGTGTTGCTAATAAGTTTGTCAAGTTTCAGAACAAAGGGAAAAATCGCCCGCATTGTTATCATTATGATCATCCAGGGCATACTATTGAGTCATGTTTTCAGATTCATGGATTTCCACCTGGTTGGAAGGACAAGCCTGCTACAAGGGTTCAGAAGGCTTCTTATGCCAAGCCACCATATATCAGAGAAATTCATTCAAGTCTACTGTTGCTCGTGTGCAAGTGGATAATGCTAATGGTCATGTTATAGATGATAATGACTTTACTTGTGATCAATCTGTTGTCATCAGTTTTTAGCTTTTCAGAAGTATCAATTTGATGTTATGGAGAATCAAGCTAGGCATACAGTTGCTACTGTTATTGGTTCTACATCTATACCTACTGATAATGTCTCAGGTAACACAGGTACAGTAAAATCTGTTTATAATAGAAGATTTTTCTGTATGAATGTGCATAGCAATACGTCGAAGAGGTGTAGATTTGGTGTCTGACTTTTGATATGAAATTAGGGGTAAGTGACTTGGTGTGGCTTGAGTATCAAATGGAAAGTGATCACCAAGTTTTTACTTAAAGAGCTAAATCATTGTGATTTAGTTTTAAATATCTTGAGGTGACAAGTGAGTTTGGAGTTTTGACTTGTTTTTAATCTCCACCGAATACATCTTAAATTTCTTGCCACGTGGTTTCTTGCGAACATAGGGTCTAGGGAGGTGGCGAATATAGTTAACGTGTTTTGAGCTTAGACCATGTCTTAAATTACTTGCCACTTGTCTCTTCGTAGGCATAGGATGGAGGGGCGTGGCTAGTTGTAGCTCTTTGTCTCGTTTTCTATGTCCATCTCTTAAATTGCTTGCCACTTTTTTTTTTTTTTTTTTTTGAGATCATAGGGTGTAGGGATGTGTTTATCGGTTTGGGTTACCTTTTATGGTCACGTTTTAAATTATACTTGCCACTTGCCTTGAAAAAGGGCATAGGGTGTAGGAGCGTGATAATTATAGGGGGGTTTTCTTGAATTGACGGTTTGTGGTTGGGCAAGCTTTCTCATGTTTTTTGATGAATTGTCGGTCTTGGATTTGTTGGAAACAAGGAATTAAAAGTTGGTGATGGAAACTGCTAAAGTGTGGGTGTAGATGAATTTAAAGAATGAGGTTATGATGTAAGTTTGGAATTGCAATTTGGGAGAGCTACTGGTCTCGTTTTAAGGAGGTGAAGGTGACATAGGCTTAGAATGATGATTATATACTTGATTAGTGTTGAAGGCTACAGTGTACAAATTTTGATGTAAGGAGGTTTTGATGTATTTTATTATTTTGAGCATTTCTTATGCTATTATAAACGTTTGAGTTAAAGTTATAATATTTTTTAGCCATTTTTTTTAAAAAAATGTTACTTCTAGTTGCATTTTGGACACTGGTGCTTCTGATCACATGATATGTGATAGTAGTCTTTATTGTTATGTTCCTTCTACTGTTGATATTAGCATTAATTTGCCAACTGGTGATCAAACTAAAGCAACTCTTGTTGGATCTGTGAAGGTTTTTGATAAACTAATTTTAGAAAATGTTTTGTTTGCACCTGCTTTTAGTTTCAATTTTCTTTCAATCTCTAGTCTTACAAAATCTGGGAGATTGTTTTCTTTCTAACAGGTGTTTTCTACAGGATTTGAAAACTCACAAGCTGATCACTTGTGCTGAGGTTAAAAATGGCTTTATCACCTAAAAGATTCCTTGACTGTTGTTAAAGAAGATCAACCAGTTGGATCAGTGCTTAATGCGAGTTCTAGTGTTTCTACTTCTATTTGGTATGCCAGATTAGGACATGTACCTTATAAAAAGCTTTGTACTTTACCTATTTCTGAAATTTCTCAATGTAATGCCAATACTATATGTGATACTTGTCAGTATGCGAGACAAAAAGGTTTGTCTTTTCCCACAAACACTTCATGTGCACACAATTGTTTTGAATTGATTCATGTTGATATATGGGGTCCCTTTCATGTTACTTCTTATGTTAATTTCAAGTTCTTTCTTACTATAGTAGATGACTTTACAAGGTGTATCTGGGTGTTTTTAATGACTCACAAGTCAGAAGCAAGGCAACACATTATGAATTTTTGTACTATGGTTATAAGAATCAATTTAACACTTCGGTGAAGTGTATTAGATCTGATAATGGATAGGAATTTCTATAAGTCTCAATGCATTTTACATCAGAGATCTTGTGTAGCTACACCAAAACAAAATGCTATAGTAGAGCGCAAACATCAACTCATTCTACAGGTTGCAAGATCACTATTATTATTTTCTCATTTACCTCTTCATTTCTGGTCTGAGAGTGTATTGTGTGTTGTAAACATTATTAATAGGTTACCATATGATAATTTACATGTTAAATCACCTTTTTGAAATGTTATATAACAAGCCTGTAAATTATGATTATAAGTGTACCTTTGGATCATTGTGTTATGTAAGCACACTACACCCTCATAGATATAAGTTTGCTCAGAGATCTGTCAAATGTATTTTTCTGGGATATCCATTTGGTTTTAAAGGCTATAAGTGTTATCAGTTGGATACAAAACAAGTTATCATTTCTAGGAATGTTATTTAAAAAAAAAAGGTTTTTCCTTTTCAATAAAATCAATCCACTGATACCCTTAGTAGTGTTATTTCAAATTATGATTGAAAAAATTTGTTTTTATAATTTTGATGTTGGTCATAATTAGATTTCTGATATACCAGTGATACCTACAGTTGATAGTGACAGTATAAATACTGAGCATGATGTTATTCTTGATTCTTCTAGTCCATCTGTACAAACAGATGCACATGATACTATACATGATATATCTGTTTCTTCACCTGATATTTCTCCTGAAGTTTCTTCTCATACAGAAATTCACACAGATGTTCCTATCAGACGGTCTACTAGACAAAAGTCTAATCATGCTCATCTGAAAGTTTATGAGTGTTCTTTACCACCTTCTGATGCACTCAAAATTAATACTTATAAACACACAAGTAGTAAAGCGATTGTTATAGACAGACAAGCTTAAACCACAGGGCCGATCTCTAGGGAATTGAATAAGCTAGTTCTATAGAATAGACTCGCTTGTGTAAGTTGTAAACAATATGTGTGGAAAGTTTGATACTTTCGACCAAGAAAAATTCTATCATGCACAAGACAATGTAAATCCCTAGTTCATGCAATTCTACAATCAACGAAGTTTACTTTATCCTTCCGTGAAATGTGCTAATACGACTTAATTAATGGTACATTAGTCGCAGTTCATCACCTTGCTATTGAAAGTTCAACCAAATACGGACTATAAGTACGTAATCACTTACAAATGAGCCTATCGCATGCTATGTATCATACGGATATAGTCTAATTAATGATTAAGACACTAACAAGTTCACACCGATACATCAAGATTCAGAGAAAAGAATAGCAATTTGTCACGTACAAACTTAAACAACAATTTGCACAATTGTTACCTCAACTCCTCTGTTACAAGGGATCATCCTTTAGGAAAAAGTACTTCGATTGATGTTTGATGCAATCAGTAAGAGTTTAAAAAGCTTGAACAATTGAAAGAAGGGCGTTTCTAATGTCCGAATCTAATTATACGGCTTAACGTCCGCCCATGTCACTTGTATTCATCCACAACCGTTAAATCATTTGTACAAATATGATTTTAACTTGTAATTAATCGCAACCGTCCAAGTAACTTGTAAATGGACTTGTAAATTATACAATGGCAAATTTGTATATTTATCTTTTAAATTAACATACATTCAATTTTAAATAAAACTAATTAATTATATATCATTATCTTTCACTTAGTCACAAACACTGGCTTCGTATTGGAGATGGTAACAATGCATTCTTCCATGCCACTTTCAGAGAAAAGAACCGCAGAGTGACTTTATCTAAGCTCCAAACTCCGAATGGACAATTCATTACTGAGCCACGGGACCTGGAAAGAGAGATCCTCCGCTTCTATGGGGAGTTAGTGGGCACGACAGCCCACCACCTACCACAGCTCAACATCGAAGCCCTAAGAGCAGGCCGACAGCTGAGTCGTACGGAAAGATTGGGGTTGATCGAACCTGTCTCTGAGAAAGAAATCTGGGAAGCAGTTAGTGACATTGGGGACAATAAAGCTCCAGGAATTGATGGATACAATGCAAAATTCTTCAAATCTGCCTGGGGAATAATCAAAGGAGATGTTATTAGCTCGGTACTAGACTTCTTTGGCTCAAACCAGCTATATGTTGCGGCTAATTGCACTCTGGTCACGCTCATCCCAAAATCCGCCTCGGCTTGTACCATGAAGGAGATGCGACCAATTTCCTGCTGCTCTACGGTGTACAAGATCATTTCCAAAATACTCACCACGAGATTGAGGCGGGTTATTCATTCTATCGTTGATGAGAGTCAATTGGCATTCCTGCCGGGAAAGGTTATACATGATAATATCTTCCTTGCGAATGAGCTGGTTCGTGGTTATGAGCGTAAAACTATTTCTCCCCGCTGTATGATACAAATGGACTTACAAAAGGCCTTTGACACTTGAATGGGCGGCTTTACAGTTGATTCTGGAAGAACTGGGGTTCCCGACACAATTTGTGACTTGGATTATGACTTGTGTAACAACTGTCTCATATCGGTATGTTATTAATGGCACCCCTTCCACACTTTTGAAAGCTAAGCGAGGCCTCCGACAAGGTGACCCCATGTCCCCCTTTCTGTTTGTAATCATGATGGAATACCTTCATCGAGTTCTGAGCCTTCTCAGGAAAGTCCCAGACTTTAATTTCCATCCACGATGTGAAGAACTGGGTATAACCAATCTGTGTTTCGCTGATCACCTTCTTCTCTTTGCCCGGGGAGACCTTAGATCCGTTGAACTATTGCTCGACCATTGCCGCATGTTCTCGGCTTCGACAGGCCTCACTGCGAATCCCTCCAAGTGCCAGATTTTCCTTGGGGGGGGGGGGGTCTCTCGATCCGTGAGTGAGGATATTGTTAGTGCAACGGGATTTAAGCTAGGCAAACTGCCCTTCAAGTACCTTGGGGTGCCCCTCTCCACACAGAAACTTACTATGCGGGATTGCCAGTTGTTAATTGACCGCATCACATTGCGTATCAGGCACTGGACCTCCAAACTCCTGAGCTACGCAGGTAAATTCCAACTTATTCAGAGTGTGCTGCATGCTATGACCAGTTATTGGATGCAGGTTTTCCCCCTACCTTCGGTTGTACTCAAATGCATTGAATCCATCTATCGCTCCTTCTTATGGAGTAACACGGATGCTATCACCAGGAAATCACCCGTCGCTTGGGACAAAGTTTGTGATGAGAAGAATGTCGGGGGCCTCAACTTAACTTCGCTTACTGATTGGAATAAGTGCACAATTGCTAAACTAGTATGGAACCTGTGCACCAAAGCTGATAAACTATGGGTGAGGTGGATACACTGCTATTATATAAAAGAACGGGATGTCATGGAAGTCACAATAACTTCAAACTGCTCCTGGTTGCTGAAAGCCCTAATGAAGGCACGAGATCTCGTGCAATCTACTAGTATGTGGACGATGGCCTTGCTTGCCCCACATTTACCCACCAGACTACTTTATAAGGAGATCCGATGGGCCAAACAGGAAGTCAAATGGAAGAAATGCGGTTGGAAACAAAGCGAGGCCGAGAGCTCTTTTACGCACTTGGATGGCACTCCATGAGCGGCGGCAACCGTGACCGAATCCGCATATGGGACCGAACATCGACTCGACACGCCTCTTACGCCACAAGTAGAAACACAGCAGCACTTATTCTTCGAATGCCCCTATGCGAATGGAGTCTGGTCTCGGGTACTGACATGGCTTAAGATCAACCGCACACCACATAGATGGAACTTGGAACTTGACTTGATGTGTCGACGCTTTGGAGGCAAACATTGGAAAGCGAAGCTCCTAAAAAGTGCCTTCGCTGAGACTATCTACGCCATCTGGATGGAGAGGAACGCAATCCTCTTCAGAAACAAGACCGTGAACCCACGACTGGATGCGAAGATCATTGATGCCGTACTCAACCGCGCCTGGACGGATCCACGCTTGCGCACACACTGTGCTCAGTTAATATTAGCTTGATAGATTAGTCTCTCTCTTGTTTTCTACTAGTCATTTAGCGTTTTTCTGGATACTTTTCCTGGATCTCTAGATCGGCTTGTACTTAACAGATTGGAAGGAAATAAAATGTTTAATGCTCTTTCCAAAAAACCATGGGGCAGTACTTTCGTGGAAAACGTTCTTGCCCAAATTTTCTCTAGGCACCCTAATTTAGATCAATTCCAATTCCAATTCCATTCCCAAGTATTAACAAATTCACTAAAGTTGCAGAACCCAATCAACAATTCAGCAAGAACATCGATCCTATTCATGGAGCCTTGCTATTCATTCCGCTCGTTTTCGTACGTGTGAAATTTGTAGAATCGATCTTCTTAGGGATAATAAAGAAACATCAAATCTATTGATTTGGACAGAGTTGCTGAATATATACGGTTTCGGTTGGCATGGACAAGTTATTCAATTCAAGTAGCGAAGGATAGATATAGTTTCAGTTTGCAGGGACCTGATTGAACTTTTGTAGAAACTTGAGGGGCTGTACTTTGAGAATTTGGGTTGGGCAAGGGGCTAGTTTGTAATAACCTGGTTAATCACTTAATAATTAATCTAAATATATAATAAAATTGGTGAACTATGTGATCAACGAGGCATGCCACATAGACAAAATATGATGTGGCATGTCTCTTTGAATTTCATGGAGTTTATGGAGTTTTATTCACAAAATTAAAACAAAAAGAAAATAGTAATTTACAAGTGTACAATTTATTTTTGGTATGTTAAATGTATATATAGTTTTTATTAAATTACATATAACTTTATCTGCAAAACTCCGAAAAATATTTTGAACATATATTTGGATTCACATGACAAAGGCAATTCATAGACACCAATCTTATATATTATTATTAATTAAATTATTTATTTATATATTAAAATAAAAAATCAATTTGTTAAATGATATCTATTGGTTTGTAAATTTAAATTTGGAAAATAAGCCATGGAAAATTATATTCTTGACAATGCAATAAACCTTATAACTTCCACTATTTATATTTTTAGTATGTTCACTACATATATAGTTTTTATTAAATCTCATATAACTTTATCTGCAAAACTCCGAAAAATATTTTGAACATATATTTGGATTCATCACGACGAAACGAATCCATATACACCAATTATAAATATAATTATTAATAAATATTTTATTCATTAAAATAAGATATAAATTTATTAAATGATATATATATCGGTTATGTTTAAAATTTGAAAATAAACTATGGAACATTTTCATATTCAAAATGCAATGCACCTCATAACTTTCACTGTTTATTTTTAGTATTTTGACCGCATAGTATATAGTTTTTATTAAGTTCCATATGAATTTATCTGCAAAACTCCGAAAAATATTTTAATTAATTAAATAAATCATTTATTTATTAAAATAAATATAAATTTATTAATGAAATTTATAGTTGTAGACATTTGCATGAACTTATCTACAAAACTCTTAAATATATTTAAGCATATACACTACAAAAATATCCTGTTTTAGCGACGGAACTATCAAATAAGCTAAAGCAGACAAATCCGTCGCTAAATCATAGCGACAGATAACTCCAGATCCCCAAACCTTTCGTCACAATTTTTTGGCGGCGGATAAGTATTCGTCACCAAATAACGACGAATGGCGAGAATAATTAGATTGACGGTCCGTCAATTGGCGATGACTTATCAAATCGCCCGATTAATTCTGGAATTTAGCGACGGATAGTATTCCATCGCTAAATTCCGTAACTAATTCGCCCTTAATTCGTGTGGAATTTAGCGACGGAAATATTTCCGTCGCTAAATTCCATGGGCTAAATCGCCTTAATGCGTGAATTTAGCGACGGAATTATTTCCGTCGCCAAATTGACTGTTTTTAAAAAAAAAAATTGTATTTTAAATTCCTGTTTCACATTTCACCTGTTTTTTCACATAATATAATCATACATAATATACCCAAAATAATTAAATTGCATTAAATATCCAAACGTAGATAAATTGCATTATAAAATATTCGACGAATATAAATTATTCATACCGAAGTCTAATGTAACTAAGAATGTGATAGTGTCAAAGTATGTAGCATAAACAACATAAGTCTGATGTAACTAAGAATGGGGAGGAGGCGGTGGGTGGTACTGGGAAGAAGTGCTGAACATCTAGGTCAAAGCGGATGGAGCCATACGAGCCTGTTCCTCAAGCACTTGCTTGTAAGCTGCCTTGGTCGCAGCTATTTCCTCGTGGAGAGGAGTCATCATCTCTTGAACCTGGTCATGTGTGAAGAGATTAGATCGCGATCCTCCCTGGGACACTGAGAAGCTACTAGAACTCATAGAAGGGCCCAAACTTCCCAATCCATATGTTCGACCCTTGCTGTCCACTAGGTTGACATCAAAGAAGATCTGGTCTTGCTCTTCAATTGACAGCTCATGACCGTCGATCATCCTCTCATCCCTCCTCCTCTCTACCTCACTCTGCAATAGTAAAGTGCATACGAAATGAGATGCAATTTTAGAAAATGAAAGCAAAAAATCTGTTATGTATCATATTCCAAGTCATAAACAACATATATACTAACCTCCATCACGTGATCTGTAACAACAGCTCGCGACCCATAATGATGCCTGGCAGTGCCCGTACCATCTCACGGCTCAGTCAAACGGTTTTGTCTGTTCTTGAAAGCTTGATCCTGGACAAAAGGATCTTTCCAGTACTCCTCTCAAAGTGCCCACTTGTCATCCCCCACCCAAGTCGGTTGTCTGCGTGTCTTCTTCATTTTGTAAACCATTTTCCTATAGATGTCTGATCCTAAAGTCTCGAAAACAGAGTACAACTGGGACACTAGGGCATTGGGAATGTAGTTGTCTTTCTACAACAATTCCATTCAAAGTACAAATTACACAAATTTAAAGAAAGATAACAATTTAAATATAACACCAAGTTTAGTGGCTAACATACCACTCAAATTGTTTGCAATAAGTTCATGAATAAACACCAACATATCACCCAAGTTTAGTGGCTAACATACCACTTAAATGACACAACAAGTTCATGAATGGTGACTAACATATCAAACCAAGATTAGTGGCTAACATACCACTCAAATTGTCCTAAAATTGACTAACACAATGGTGACTAACATATCACCCAAGTTCAGTGGCTAACATACCACTCACAAATATAGTGTCTAACATACCACACATATTAACACAACAATTAAAAGAACAAATAAAGCATTCATTGTAACATTTAAGCTTACCCGCAACTCATCAAAGTAAAAGTGCTTCATCAGGTCTGAGATGTTTGTCCACTTCTCGCCTCCATGTCCCGGCATCTCCCTCCTGCCCCTAAAGATTTTGCCAAGTTTATCCGGCGGTAGGTGGCCAAAACACATTATCAATGAGACAAACAAAAGCGAATATTCATTAGTAAAATCATGTAACATATATTTATCTTAAGTGTATGTTCTAAAATGCATAATACTTACTTGTTCTTCTTTGTTGGGGAACAACACGGCTTCCGAAATGTAGCACCGTCGATCAGCGTGAGATAGGGACACCGTCGAGGGGTAGTCACGGAGCATGTGGCGTAGAGGCAGGAGTCTCTGGAACTGAGAGGGGCTGCTCCCACCAATATCATATCCGACCGGAGGACTAGTAGCTCCACTTTGGTGTCTTGCCCTTTGAACCCATTGGACTCCCCCTAGTACCCCTACACCCGGGAGGAAGGTGTGTGGACTTCCTTTGGCGCGGCATCTGCGAGAGCATATAAGAAATTGAAGGAAATTAATAATGTGTTAGTAAAGAATACATGAGTAGGCATGTAAAACATATACATTTGACATATATTAAAGCACAAAAAGTTGGGATAAACAACAGCTAAGCATATATACACATAACAACTAAGCATACAATACACACATACCCTCGTCCTCCTCGGCTATTGTTAAGTCTATAAATTGGTCTTCATGCAGGTCTATGAACTCATCATCAGCTTGTACAGGCTTTCTCGCTGTTTGATCGACGACCTCTTCTTGGTACGAGTTGGTAATTGAGTTGTCCTTATCAATGTACTCTACTCTGGAGCGGGCCTGTATATGCATCGCAGCCAAACAGTCCGCCATATCGCGTTTGAGGCTTGGATATTCAATAAACACCACCTGGCGTGCTTGAGTCGCCAAGATAAACGGTTCATACTTAGTACGATACCTCTTCCTATGGTTAATTTCTACCATCTGATAGAGCTCGTGTTTCCTCGTACCACTTGGAGTAGGATCATACCAGTCAACATCAAACAGAAAGGTTCTTTTCAAAGGAAACCCCGAATATTCAAGCCGCACAATTCGTCTCAGGTTCCCGTAGAAATCATATAAATCATCAGTTGCATCTTGATCTTGCCCCCTGACACACACCCCAGAATTGCTTGTGGCCATGGCGGTGTTAGACTCAATTGTTTGAAACCTAAGGCCATGTACTATGTACGATGAGAATGTGGAGACCTTTCTATTTGGTCCCTCTGCTAGAGATTCTAAGTAAGGACATGTGACTTTGTTGACAGGATTTCGTACATACTCCTTGAACCAATCTGCAAATTATGTTTCCAACTTCTCTTGAAGCAGTTCTTCAATTACATCATCTGCCATTGTTGGATTCTTCTCTTTGAAAAGGTTGTGGACACGATTACATTATTATATATATATATATATATATATATATATATATATATATATATAGTAGGCAGCCACATATTATGTCCTCTCGAACTGTGCTTAAGTGTTACGCTCGGTGAGTAGCTTTCTTACGCTAACACATGGATTTTAACTTCTAATTAACTACTATATATATATATATACATATGTATATACATATGTATATATATGTATGTACATATGTATATATACATATATATATACATATGTATATATATATATATATATATGTATATATACATATGTATATATATATACATATGTATATATATGTATATATATATATATATAGTAGTTAATTAGAAGTTAAATATGTGTTACTCCTTATCCGTCAGCCATTCTGTCTTTTCTTCTCCAATAGGTCTCCCCGAGACCCTAAAAATTGAAATGGCAACGTCATCATCCTCTTGAACTTCAAATGTGTCTACGTTTCTGGACGGCCTAGATGCCTTCGTCGGGACATGGTCCCCAAAGTAATAGGAGCAGAAGGTTGCAGCTTCCTCTCGCACGTATGCATTGGCCATCGATCCCTCAGTCTTGCCTCTGTTGCTGACATACCTCTTCAATTTCCCCAAGTATCTGTAATGTATATATATTGAGGTAAGACAATGTAACTTGGGAAAATTCAGACTTTATAAGTAAATGACTGCCTTTATTACACACCTCTCGAATGGATACATCCATCGATACTGAACCGGTCCAGCAAGCCTCGCTTCATGTGGGAGGTGAACCGGCAAGTGCTCCATAGAATCAAAGAAGCTCGGTGGAAAGATACGCTCGAGCTTGCATAGAATCAATAGTATGTTGCTTTCAAGATTTGCTAACACTTCATCGTCAAGCACCCTTGATCATAAATTCTTGAAAAATAAGCTCAGCTCGGTGAGAGCAATCATACAGGTTTAGGTAGCATTTCTTCAAATGCAACAGGGAGAAGCCTCTCCATGAACACATGACAATCGTGGCTCTTCATCCCGTACATCTTTGTCCTCTTCACATCCACACACCGCCCCAACTTCAAGGCGTAATTGTCGGGGAACTTCAATCCCCTCACCCAATCAAATAGTTTGTTCCTAGATTCAGTGTCAATTGTGTAGCATGCCTTGGGCCACTGCCCCTTATCATTCTGCTTCGTCAATTCGGACCTTTTACACAATGTATCCAACTCGGCTCTAGATTTAGGGGTATCCTTTGTTTTTCCGGGAATGTTGCAAATCGTGTTGAATAAATTCTCGAACACGTTCTTCTCAATGTGCATGAAATCCAAGTTGTAACGTATAAGAAGACTGCTCCAATAAGGCAAGTCCCAGAAGATGCTTCTCTTCTTCCATCCACAATTTTTGCTAATTTTCTCGTTATGCATCTCAAATGACTTGATCACTTTCATAAGACCCAGCCTATCTATCTCCGCAAGTATTTCTGAACCAGTAAGTTGTCTCGGGGTGCCTTTGTTCAGTACTTTATTTTTCAAGAATTGAGTCTTCTTCTTCCTGAACATATGGTCCTTTGGTAGAAACCTATGATGACAGTCAAACCAACATTCCTTTCCGCTCTCCTTCAGTCTAAACGCATCAGTGTCTTCCATACGATGTGGACAAGCATTAAAGCCCGCGATTTTCCTTCCAGAGAGCATGGAGTACGCAGTAAAATCACTCACGGTCCACAGTAGTGCTGCTCTCAACGTAAAGTTCTTCTTCATTGACACATCATATGCCGGGATATCATTTTCCCACAACTCAATCAGCTCCTTGATTAGGGGCTGCAAGAACACATCCAGCTTCTGTGACGGATCATCTGGCCCGGGCACTAACACAGTCAAGAACATGAATGGTTCCTTCATGCACTCACCAGGGGGTAGGTTGTACGGTGTCAGCATGACTGACCAACAAGAGTACTTCCGGTCATTTCCAAACGGGTTAAAACATTTCGTACAAAGCCCCAAGCTAGGCTCGGCTTCAAACTCCGGGTAGGTCTTATCGAACTGTTTCCATGCAGGTGAGTATGATGGATGCTCCATTCTACCCTCTTTCGGGATTACTCGCTCCTTGTGCCACCGCATTTTATCGGCACAAGCACTTGAGGCGTACAACCTCTTCAAACGAGGTGCTAGAGGGAAATACCACATTTTCTTATGTTGAAGATTTTTCTTCTGACGTTTCTTTGCAGCCCCCTCCTTGTAACGCTTGTACCGGTCCTTACCACAGAACTTGCACTTCAGTAGATCTTTATCCTCCCCCCAATAGATCATGCACATATCCTCACAACAATCTATAGTTTCCATGGGCAACCCCATCCCCCGCATCTTTTTCTTCGCCTGGTAAAAGTTGGTGGGAACTAGGTTTTCTTCAAGACAAAGATCCGACATTACTTATACCCATTCATTGAAGCTCGCTTCAGATTGCTGGCCATTAGCCTTACAACTCATTAGCCGAGCCAACAAAGATAACTCGCTGAGCCTACACCCCGGATAAATCGGCTTCTTTGCTGATTCCAGCAAGTCAAAGAACACTTGATCCGCAGGATTCAGAGGCTCCTCCACATCCCCCTCGGTTACTGGCTCCCTGGTGTCCATGAACTCTGGACCCGCAACATCATACACCATTTGCTCCATCCGTTCATGATCATAATTAGCATCAGATGTAGACGTATTCTGAGTACTTCCGATCACATTTTTCTGCTTCCTTTTACGCTTTGAGAGATGCTCATAATCCATGAACGGTGCTCGTGTCTCACCATGATAACACCATACCTCATACTCAGACACGAACCCCTTACGTTTCAAGTGCTCCACTACCGTTTCAGGAGGCAAAAATTGCTTATTCCTACATTTGTTCGCATTGCAAGGGCACTTCATCTTCCCCCCACTCAAACAAGTAGTCTGTGTAAGCGCAAAAGTGATGAAGGATTCAACCCCTTCCACAAAACTAGACTGAATTCTACCATTAACTGTGCGACGGTACATCCATGAAGGATCGGGATTCATAATTAGATAATTAGCCTGACACGTCTACAATTATTAGATTCATAACATGCATTTTACGTTAATATAATCACCAAATAGTCTCAAAACACTTAATTAAATCTTCATAATCTAGTGCATATACGAATTTATCGAATCAAAAGTACTACGTACTTACAAACATACTAACATTATACTAATTAACAATACAAATTCACAATCAATATATATATCAATTGCACAAAGTTAACTAGCTAGTATACTATAGTTCCCATAAACATACAATTGATCTAATTAGTCGAAATTAACAAAATTCCCAAATTTGTCAACAAGTAAGGGTTTCAAAACACTCAACTAAATCTTCCTAATCTTACTACATATACGAAAATATAAAATTAACAACCCTACATACTTCCAAACATCCTAACATTATACTAAAAATTCAAATTCACAATCAATATATCAATTGCACATATCAAAGTTAACACACTACATAATATAAGCTAAACTAACTACTACATACTTACAATAAACATGAAACGAAAATGGAGAAGAAAAGGGGCTCTGCCCTGTTTCTATTAACATTTTAGCGACGGATCGCTATCCGTCGCTAAAATCGGTTTCTTTTTATTTATTTTTTCTTTTTTTTTATGTTGGTCAACTTATTTAGGGACGGATATAATATCCGTCCCTAAATAAGGACGGATACAAATATCCGTCACCAAATAGCGACGGATATTTTTCCGTCGCTAATTTGGCGACAGTTTGAGGCAATTGAGCGAATTCGCTCAATCCGTCTCAAATCCATCGCTAAACCTAGCGATTCGTCGCTAGGTAGCGACGCTTTCCCCCGTCGCTAAACGGGGGATTTCTTGTAGTGATATTAGATTCATCGTGACAAGACGAATCCATAGACAACAATTTGAATATTATTATTAATTAAATAAATTATTAAATAATATAAAATAAAATATTGGAGTTTTAAAAATAGAGTAGTTATTAAATATTTAATATTGTCAAAGCGTTTGTAGCCGAGTGGCAAGCTGAGACACCCCGTACCCAAGAGGTCACGGGTTCGATCCCCGAAATGGGTGATTATTTTCTCCATATAGAGAATGATTGAAATGTTATTAGAGAATTTATTGATGGTAAAATTATACAATACTAAATACTGTAATTGCAATATTTATCTCAAAAAATAATAATAAATATTTAATACTGCTCCATTCATTTAAAATGAAATTAATAGTTATTGAGATGTTCAATTATAATTTTGACTTTACGGTTGAGCGAGGCGAATATAGGCGTTATTAGTGTTGTTAGGGATCATGAGGGAAATGTTATTGTTTAGCGTCAAAATTTTATGTCTTATGGTTGTTGAAACTGCGGAAGGGTTGACAGCAAAATTAACATTTGAATTTGTTCAAGGTTTTGAATCCCAACATGTAGTATAATTGAAATTGATTGTTCTTTGGTAATTAAATCTCTTAAATCTTCAAATTTTAGATTTGACTTTCTCACTTGTATCCGCTACATGCGACTAATCCAGCTGAGCACTGTCGGATCTTTTTTTAGGGGGCGGCTTTCCCAGCGATGTTTTTTTACATCCATACGGCTTTAACCTGAGACCTTGCTTAAGTGACTCAAGTCCCTTACCACTTTAGCCAACAACTGTTGGTCTCAACAGTTTTTGTTAACTGCATACAAAAAGTATAATAAGATATCACAAAACAAGATTGTTTTATTTGAAACATCAATTTTTTTAATCTATAACTACTCAAAAAAATAAAAAGAGCATATGAGATACGAATCTTACAAGAGTCAGGGACCCTATTGAGCACATGTCGGACTATATCTTACTGCATTAGAATTACGTCATTTTACCTTTAAATGGGTCGGGTTCCATCCAACCCGAATTCAAACCCGTTCAAAATAATGATGTTCAGGTCCAGGTCGGTCATATACTCAAACCCGCTCCACATCTCTGTAACAAGACCCAGACTACAACATTTTATGGTTAAATTAGTAAAATGTACATTTTTCCCGTGGGAGGGGAGGAGGTATGCTGGGGGTGGATGCAAAAAAAAACCACCGTAACATGTCGAATTATATTTGTAAAATAATATTATTTGTGTATGGGGTGGGGAACCACATACCACCAGGACCGTTGGTTGACCAACCATGTTAATTGCATTATACACTTTTGTATTTTATTTTTGTTCGGAGGGATATAATCTTAATTTAAGAACATGTATCGGTTACTAATTAACCGGCCTGGTATGATTAGATGACCCGATATAAAATACTCCCTCCGTCCCGGACTCAACTTCCCGTTGGTCGGAGCACAAGTTTTAAGAAAAGAATGAATACAGTATGAGAAATGATAATAAACTAGGAAAGAGAGATATTAAAGTATGAGAGGTAGAATACGAGGGAAATATAGTAAATAAAGTAGTAGAGATAGTATTATTACAATGATAGTGGGTATTTAAATTTCTAAATTAGGAAGGGAAAGTTGAGTTTGGGACGGACTAAAACGGAAAGTGGGAGTTGAGTTCGGGACGGAGGGAGTATATGTTATCATCCCGTCGGTCGTCGGGTCCTGAATGGATTTGGGTTTAGTGGGATCATAGTGTTGTTCAGGTCCGGGTCGGGCATATACCTGAACCCGTTTCAAACCGCAACATTGTATGGTTAAGTTAGTATAATGTATATTTTTCTGGGGGATTGTGGGTGAGTGAAAAAGACTGCCATAATATGTGAAATTTTATTCGTAAAATAATATTTTTTTCTGTGTGGTATGAAGGACCACATACCACGAGGTTGCTCGAGCTGACCACATAAATTCTGAGGGAGGAGTATATAACAAAAGTGGTGAGTTAGGCCTAGAGACGGTCTCTTGAAAAGATTTGCATGCTTTCATCTTGGCCTATATCTTACTACAGTGGTATTTCGTTATTTTACTTTTAAACGGATCGGGTTCTATCTAACCCGAATTCAACCCTGCTCGAAATAATGATGTTTAGGTCCGGTCTGGCATATACTCGAACCCGTTCCACATCTTTGTAACAAGACCTGACCGCAACATTTTATGATAATTTAGTAAAAACTATTCACTCCGTCCCGCAGAACTTCATACATTTGTCATTTTTAGCCGTCCCATAGAATTTCATACATTACCAAAAAAGGAAGGTACCCACACCCAACAAATAATAAACAATCTCAATTTTTCACTCAAATTACACATTTTGCCACCTTAATTATATTTTATCAATACTTCAGCTTTTCACATAAAACTGCGCGCTAGCCCTAATGTATGAAGTTCTCTGGGACGGAGGGAGTACATTTTTTCCGCAGGCGGGGCGGGCAGATACGTACTCTCTAGGCGGGGAAACTCTCTTCGATATTCTCTCTACTTTTTTGATCCATAGCTTGAGAAAGGTATACGATACTTTCTAGGTGGGGAAACTCTCTCCGATCGTCTCTCTATTTTATTGATCTCCATAACGGCTCGGGGACATATACTCTCTAGGTGGGGAACTCTCTTCGATCGTCTCTCTACTTTCTTCATCCATAACGGGTTGAATAATAACTTTTGTGTCATTGGTAGGGTGACCACATGAGACCATGAGGTTGTTGGAAGCCTGGGGGTTAAAACCGAGCTCTAACATGTAAAAAATTTATGTTTGTACAATAATAATTTCCGTGTGTGTGTGGTGGGGTGACCACATACCACCACGGGTTGTTGGAAAAAAACCCTATTGACCGTGTTGTATACTTTTGTATTTTATTTTGGTTCGTTTCGAGGGATACAAATTTAAAAAAAAATATGTATCTGTTACTAATTAACAGGTCAGATACGGTAGGACCCCATATAAAATATATGTTATCAACCTGTCGGGTCCTGAACGGGTTTAAAGTTGAATTCTACCCCTCTTAAAGCATATCCATCATAATAAGTCGTACTTTTAAATTTTCTATAGTTAGCATAAAAAAAAGATTCAATGATATAGTATTGGATGAAGAAGTACTACCACTGACACAATAACCAACGTTGTTTACATAAGTTTTACTATTTTATTTTCTCGACTAATTTATTTATTACATAAGTTTGTCATCCCTTTTTATTTATTATTAAAAGTAAATTATACCGTGGCATCGCCACGGATTAGTACTAGTTGACGGAATAATGGATTAGTGAATTTAGGATCTGGCCGATTGGTGGAAGTAGTTGGCGTTTTGTAAGGATCAGGAGTTCGATTCCCCTTTTATTGGTTTACATTTAATATATTGGCATAGAACTTTGTTATATCATCAACTATTTTAAAAGGTAAATATACAAATTTTCCATTGTATAATTTACAAGTTACTTGGACGGTTGAGATTAATTACAAGTTAAAATCATATTTGTACAAGCGATCTAACGGTTGTGGATGAATACAAGTGAGATGGGCGGACGTTAAGCCAATACGATTGCAGTCGGACCTTAGACTAAGCCTCGAAAGAAAGTCTAAAATTCTAAAAGATGTGAAATGTATCTGAAAGTATATCTAAAACTGAATACAAAATGCCCTATTTATAGAACCAAGGGAGTAGGATTCAAAATCATGGGAAAAAACTGCCAGAAACGTGGTTTGAATATTTCACTGTAGTGCTCACATGGTGAGCCTCTGAGTTTCTTTGTAGTTCACCGTGGTCTACTCTACTCCGAGACTGTTCTATTTCCTTGGACCGCGGTGAGCCTCCCATCCGGAAAAGATCCCATTTTTTTCCACTTCTTCCTATTTTTACTCCCTTTTCTCAACCTCCATGTCATCTCCTTGGAGTAATGGCCCACTACTTGGCCTTAGTGTGCTTCTAGAATCTTGGATAAGCTTCGATTTTCCATACGCTCCTCCAAAACTTTGCCTTTTACACTAAAACACCTGAAAAAGTTCAAAAACATACAAAATACCCAAACGTGAAAATGCACTAAAATACTATAAAAAAGGCTAAAGGACATAATAAAATACGTTTAAAAAAGACTAAATAAGTCGTTAAAATATCGACTCATCACCTTCATTACAAAATTCACATTCTCAAGCTCTTATTGTTCATACTACACCTTATCCTATATCCAATCATTTATCTATTGATAAGCTTTGCCCTGAGTATGCATGTTTTGCATTGCTATTACTCAAATTGATGAGCTAAGACTTTCGGAGAAGCAAATAAACACAAAGAGTGGCAAGAAGCTATCTGACGAGTTAATGACTCTAGAGAAGAATAACACTTGGTTATTAACTTCTTTGCCCACAGGAAAACACACTATAGGGTGTAAATGGGTTTCAGAGTCAAGTACAAGTCCGATGGCTCTATTGAAAGGTATAAGGCCAGACTTGTTGCAAAGGGCTATAAATAGGAAGAAGGGCTTGACTACTTTGAAACTTTCTCACCTGTTACTAAACTCACCACTGTGAGAACTTTATTAGTTGTTTCTTCTATAAAGAGATGGCATTTACATCAATTAGATGTGAATAATGCCTTCTTACAGTGACTTAACTGAGGAAGTTTACATGATTCCTCCCCCTGGATATTGTAAACCAAATGATAATAGAGTGTGTAAACTTACTAAATTATTGTATGGCCTTAAACAGGCATCAAGGCAGTGGTTTAATAAACTTACAACTTGTTTATTAGACTTTGGTTACAAACAATCTCAGGTTGATAATTCTCTTTTTGTTAAAAGTGCTACCAACTCTTTTACAGCTTTAGTTGTATATGTTGATGATGTTATTTTAGCAGGTGATGATTTAGATGAGATCAATAGAGTTAAAGATCACCTGCATAACAAATTTACTATCAAGTCTTGGCAAGTTAAGATACATGCTGGGCTTAGAAGTTGCACAGTCATAGGAAGGCATTATCTTAACACAAAGGAAATATGCTCTTGATCTTTTAAAAGAAACAGGTTACATGGGATGTAAACCTGCCTTAACACCTATGTAAAGCAAATCAAGACTGACAGGTGCAGAAGGCACACCATTACCTGATGAATCTATATACAGAAGGCTCATTGATAGATTGGCTTATTTAAATATAACCAGGCCTGACTTGAGTTTTGTTATACAAAATTTGAGTCAGTTCATGAGTAATCCCACTACTACTCATCTGGAAGCTGCTCATAGGGTGCTCAAATACATCAAAAAATCACTAGGGAAAGGCATTTTGTTATCAAGAGAGCAAAATTTTAAGATCAGTGCCTATAGTGATAGTGATTGGGCCACTTACCTAGATACAAGGAATAGTATCACATGCTATACAATTTTTATGGGATCTTCTTTAATCTCATGGAAGAGCAAGAAGCAAAATACAATTAGTAGAAGCAGCACTGAGGCTAAGTATAGAGCCCTTGCCTCTATAGCTTGTGTTAGGAATATCTGTTAGTATTTTGATCACTCATCACATGTTATTGTCTTAGCCAGAAAGGTGATTAAGTACTCTTGGTTCACTTGAACATTGTAAATGAGGAAATCACTGAGTATGATTAGTCTAGTAAATCTTGTATTAGGATTATAGGTTTCTGAGTGTAATTTTTATTTCAAGAAGACCATGAAGATCAATCCTAGCAATGGAGCTTTTCTGAAGATTAGAAGACTGAAGATTGCACAAGGTTTATGAAGACATAAAGGTTTAGTCTAACTCAGAAAGACTATGTCCTTAATCCTTTCTTAAGGATATTAACTTACTTTCGAAATATGATTTTGGACATATGACATCATGAGTATGGAGCATGCATGCCATCAGAAAGGCTCATGTATCCGTTGAGACTAAAGGACAATGAGCGATTATGCATTAAATGCATCGCGGAAATCTTGCAAAAAGCAAGTCCTCTGAAACAAGAGATAGTGACTTACAGTACATGGTTGAAGATATAAGCGGATATAATTTGATAGAAACTGCGGATATAATTCAGCGCCTCTCAAATTTATCTATATATATATCACACACTTAGATGCTTGAAGAACATACCTTAGAGCGCTCTATCTTGCAAACTTACCATCAAGCAAAGTATTCCCTCAAGCACTCTACTACCCTTTACGAAAGCTTTACATTTGAAGAATCACTAGTAGTTCTAAGTTGTCTGAACCTTAACAAGAGATTGTTATTCGTGAAAGAGTTGAACTATCGATACCCTTTAAAGCTCATTCTCGAGCGGACACCAATTACTTGGGTCGATAAAAGCCGCCATCCTTGAACAAGTGTATTAAGTAGTCTTGTTCTATTAGGCTCTCTGAAAACATAAGCGAAAAGTTATCTGAGAAGCCTCTCGACAAAACCTTATAACCAACACCATCGAGGCGTGGAGTAGAGGAAGTACTTGATTTGGGAAATCGGGAATAACTCAAGGTTATCTGAGTAGAGGAAGTACTTAGCTCTAGGAGTGGGGAATAACTTCGGGGAACATTTGGTTGGGAACCATTTGTTTAGGAATCTTAGAATAGGATTATTGTAAGGTGAACTCAATTATCTGTTCTAGTGAATTCTAGGTCTCGGAAAGACAAAGTGGATTAGTTGGAGGATTCGCCACCTCAGGATACCACTATACTTCTGTGTTATTTACCTTTCTGTATTTACATTTCAAAAGCACACACACTTACTTATTGTTTACGCACTTACCTATCTTAAAGTCTTCAGCTCTGAATTTAAGTATCGAAACCCCAGGTTTCGAAAGCTGTTTATCGACAAAAGTTTTAAAAGACTATTCACCCCCAGGTCTTTTACTTTGTCGTTATCTGGACCAACAAGTGGTATCAGAGCAGGAGGTTCACAAGCCTTCTACATTGAACCTAGATCCCCAGATATGTGAAGGTACTTTGTCACTTTCTGAGGACTTTATAATTTGTGTGTTAAGTGTGCAGGTATGTCTCTGAGTGATGCACCCGTTCTAAAGCGGAAAACTACGAGAAATGGAAGAACAACATGATGCTCCATCTGAGGCCATTAGTGATGAGATGATCTATGTCATCAATGAAGGGCCTATCAAAATCGAACAACTCAAACAAATTCTTGAGGTGTGCGATGGAAGCAAAACCTCGACAAGGAAGATGGGCGAGGATATGGCGCTAGTGATAGTGGTCATGTTGCTCGTGGAAGCATTATATATGAAGACAAGCGAAGAGCTACGGACATACGAAGATGCGAGAGACCTGATTGGATGGTCGAGCTCGTAATATAATCATCGGATCGACACATGAGCACATGACGATTAAAGCGTGGGTGCTAAAGCGGCAAAGTTTCTGGCAATTGATTGAAGAAATCGTGCGGGCTGCGAAAACAAAGAAAACAAGTTGAAGTTCTTAAATTGAAGTTCGAAAACTTCAAACAAGGTCCCTTGAAACTACGGAAGAACTTGATTTCAGATTTACTACTCTTATGAGTGATATGGCTGCACTTGGTGAAAGCGATAGATACTCCCGAGAAAAGATTAAGACTATTGTTAGAAGTCTCAATCTGGCAAGGAACACACTAAGTTCTTTTATTTCAACGAGGATGCGAAATATTACTCGGTGAGCTCTTCTCTCATCTTGCTCTCATAGACTATGAGACAACTCAAAGAGAACAAGCAATTTGAAAAGTTGCAAAGTGTTGCTCTAGTTTCTCAAGGTATACGAAAAGAAGGATACGAAAGATGCATCTGAAGAAAATGCTCTTCTTGAAGACACATGAAGAAATTTGTGAGTCGAAGATTGAGAGAAGAAAAGCTAAAGAAAATTTGAAAAAACATCTTGGCCCAAACTATCATCGACAAAACATACAAATGAACAACTCTCTGAACACCCCATTCGGAAAGGTGTTAATCTTTGAAAGGCTGAAATAGGAAATGATATCTGTTTCTCTTGTCAAAAGCTGTTCACTTGAGAGAGATTGTCACCTTTAAACAAGCTCAAGACAGGTGACAAGAAGGACAGAAGAAATTTCAAAATGAATCAAAGGGCCTTACTGACTGAAGAAAGGAAGAAGATTCAAATTCAACTTGATGCTCTAGACATTGAGGTGATTACGAAGATGAAAATTCGGATGACTCGAACCTACCATCACGGAATTGTGGAATCACCCACGATGTAATCGACTTGACCTTAAGAAGAATGAAATGTGTGGAGTTCTTTGAGATTCTTTGGTCAGGACATCTCCAACATTGAAATGTGTCTTATGGCTGATGAGGTAACTAACAATTCACAATTTCTGTACTATGAGAGTGATGATGGAATTGAGCATCTGGAGTTGGTAAAGAGTGAATTGGATCGTTATGAGAAAGAGTTTCTGGAAGCACAATCCAAAACCAGAATTCTAGAGGAAAGCAAAGAAACTCTTGAAAAGAGGTTTACGAGCTAACGAATATCTGAGAACAAGAACATTTGAAATAGCCTTTACGAAATCTCGGATATCGAGAATAAAATTCTCACAAACTAGCCTTGGATGAACTCGATAAGAAATTGATGAAGGCGCTACGAAAATGAAGAACTTCGAAAGAAAGAGCTATCTTTCAATCTTATGCAAAGGCTAGTGACACTCTCAACGAGGTTCAATCCTATCTGAGATCCCTCACGAGAAAGGTGGACTTGGACTTGATGAACAATCGAGTAATTCATCTCCTCTGAAGAAGAGTGATGAAAGGTTGACCTTTGTAAAAAGTCAACAGAATGGTTCTTCAACCACCTATAGCATTGGTCAGAAAGCTAGGGTAGTTGACAAAGGAAAAGGAGTAGCAACCCAGCCTTTGAAAGAACAACAAGTTCACAAGAAACTTGTGGATAAGGTTTCTGAAAAGAAACATAACCCTCAGACATATAACCATCCACATTGCTAGATTACTAGGAAAGGAAGAATTGTTGGAATAGGCAAATTCTCTACTGTACCGTTTTATGAAAATAAAGATGGTGCAGAAACTAGTAAGGCTTCTGAAGAACGCATTCAGAAAGCCAAAGGTGTTCGAAATGGCATTGGCTATCGTGCTATTGGAAAAGTTCTTCTGCAACAATATAAGGAAGAACAAGAACAATGGCGCAAGGCTGATATTTCACGTAGCAATAGACAGAAGTGGAAGAAATATCAAGCCACTGAAAAACTGAATGCCAGAGCTAGACGGAACCTGGCCAGAAAGGCTATGTTTGTTGAAAAGCAATCCCAGAAACCCAGGGTCCAGAAAGCACCAAAAGGAACACCTAGAAACACCACAAGAAGGAAAATTGAGATCAAAATTACTGATTTTATTGCATCTCCTTCTGATCAAGTTAGACAAAAAACAAACTCCCAAGAAATTCACTAAAATGTGGATTCCTACTGGAAGAATGTTTAGTCTAAATGGTTCTATCTCTGAAGCAAGAACCTAACTCCTGTTTCCTGTTTTGTGCAGAACGCCTCTTGGACTAAGGCTCAATGGCTATTTGATAGTGGATGCGGAAAGCACAAGACAGGAGACAAAGCAAATCTGGTCAATTACAAAGCTTGCAACAATGGACCAGACATCAAATTTGCTGGAGGAGAATTAAATCCCTCTTTGGGATTTGGCAACGTCAAATTAGGATCATTAACAATCACTGACATATTACATGTTAAAGGTTTGAAATATAATCTATTTAGCATGAGCCAGTTTGCAGACAAGGGATTTACTGTGAAATTCAAAGCAAAGTATTGCAAACTTATTGACAATGAGTCAAAGCAGACAGTCTTGGTTGCTCGGCGGAAAGGAAGTCTTTATGTTGCCGATTGGGCATCTGCCACGACTGAAGAATGTCTCATGGTGAGTCAATCTGGTCACACAGAAGAGCACTGGTTATGGCACAAAAGAATGAGTCACTTGAATTTTAAAACTCTGAACAAACTTGCCAAGAAAGAGTTAGTAATTGGCCTTCCCAAAACATCTTTCAGAAAGGATGGTATATATTACTTTTGTTAGATGGGAAACAATCTAAGATCTCTTTCAAGTCCAAAATCGACACTCTAGTGTTAGACCAACGCAACTATTACACATGGATCTTTTAAATCATACGTAACTAGTTATGCGGGAAAGAAGTATAGTCTTGTTGTTGTAGATGACTTCTCAAGATTCACTTGGGTTGTCTTTACGAGCACAAATCGATGCAAGGGTGGAATACCAAACTTCTTTGAATAAACTGAAGTCATGAAAAATGACAAGGTATCTGCAATCAGAACAGACCATGGTACTGAGTTTGTCAACCAGTACATTAAGGAGTTTTGTACCAGCAAAGGTATACAACACCAACTTTCCTCTGTAAGAACACCACAACAAAATGGTCTTGCGAGAAGGAAAAATAGAACCCTTAAAGAAGCGACAAGGACTATGCTAGGCGACCTTGAGATAAGTGAAGTTTATTGGGTTGAAGCATAAACCTGACATGCTACACTCGAGCAGATGTTTGATAAACAAACACCATGACAAGACCCATATGAACTCTTGGTTGGTAGACCCCTAATATCAAACATCTAAAAGTATTTGGTTGTAGATGTTTTGTTCTTAACAATGGAAAAGAGTATCTAAGAACATTTCAACCAAAGGCGATGAAGGCGTGTTTCTTGGTTATTCTATGAATAGCAAAGCATCTGAGTTTACAACAAAAGAACAAAGAAGATTGAAGAATCGGTTCATGTTGTATTCTATGAAGGAAGCGAAAACACCCTGGCGATGAACTCTTAGAAAGGTTCAAGGAACTAATGATAAAGGATTACGAAGAAGAACCCTCGAAAGGAAAAACATCATTATGGAAAGAGAGGATGACTACGTGAAGAAAAGCATGAAATGCCTAGTAACAACGAGATGATTCTCGGACATGATGAAGAATTTCCTATGAGAATTCGAAATGGAAGCGAAGATGTTCATCGAGAGCTAACTCTAGAAATGACCTCTCGGCGGGCATGTCGAGAAAGTTCTCACCTTGAGCAAGTGTCGGACATTCACCGCCTTACGAGGTGCAAAATGTCACAGATATTGAAGAAGTATCAAGTCGTAATCATAGTGATTCACATTAGGATCACATAGATGTTGACCTACTAGCCCTAAACCCATGATGAGATGGATCGAGGATCATCCTGCAAAAGATGTGATTGGACGATCAATCGAGGTGTTAAGACTAGGAGAGCAATTCTTTGAAAATGCTAATTCTCTCTTTGGATGTTTTATCTCAAATATTGAACGAAAACTATAGAAGAAGCATTAAGAGACCAAGACTAGATCTCGACAATGCAAGAAGAGTTGGATCGGTTTGAGAGAAACAAAGTCTGAAACTAGTTCCATTTGTAGAAGGAATATACGTGATTGGAACTAAGTGGGTTTTCGGAACAAGATGGTGATTACGGTGAAATAACTTGAAACAAAGCAAGGTTGGTTGCGAAGGATTCACCGGGTGAAGGTTTAGATTTTGATGAGTCATATGCAGGTTGCGATTGGATGCAATAAGACTCTTTCTAGCCTTGACTCATCATAAAGACTTTAAAGTTTATCGGATGGATGCGAAAGTGCATTCTTGAATGGTGAACTTCTTTGAGGAAGTCTATGTTGAACAACCACTGGCTTTGAAGTTTCCTCGGAAAGTAGAATGGTCTATAAACTCTGACTCTTTACAAACTGAAACAGGCTCCAAGAGCATGGTATGACACTTTGGCCAAATACCTTCTGGAAAGTGGTTTCAAGAAAGGCGAAGTTGATAAAACTTTATTTACTTTAAATCATGATGGAAAACTACTCTTAGTTCAAGTATATGTTGATGACATCATATTTGGATCTAAGGACAATCAACTTTGTGATGACTTTGCAAATCTCATGAAAAGTAAGTTTGAGATGAGCATGATGGGAGAATTGAACTATTTCCTAGGATTGCAAGTCAAGCAACTAAATGATGGAATATTCATTAGTTAAACAAAGTATGCAAAAGACATGCTCATAAAGTTCAATCTTAAGCCTTCTGAAAAGAATGCTAAGACACCTATGAGCATAGGAACCAAGATGACCTATCTTGAGTCGATAAGTGTTGATGAACACAAGTATAGGAAATTGATAGGTTCACTACTTTACCTTCTTTAGCGGACACGATATTCAATATGCGGTTGGAGTGTGTGCTAGATTTCAAACAAATCGATGCAATCACACTACAACAACGCTATGAAAATATTAAGGTATGTGAAAGATGCGATAGATGTAGGATTGTGGTATCCTAAAGAAAGTGGATTGAGTTTGGTGGTTACTCGATCTTTGATTATCTTTGGATCAATGCTTGATAGGAAAATTACCTCAGGAACTTGTCAGTTTCTGGGAACTAGACTTATCTCATGGTTTAGCAAGAAACAAAACTCAATTGCAACTTCTACCACAATTTGAATCTATTCTTTGGCGGTTGTTGTGCAACAAAATGCGTGGATTCAACAACAACTCGGAGACTATGGACTCGATGAAGAAAACTCCCATTTTACGTGATAACACAAGTGCTATTGCAATCACACGAACCCCAAGTTCCATGCGAACAAAGCACATTGATGTTAGACACCACTTCGCCGAGACCATGTTGAGAAAAGCGATATAGAGATACTCAAGATTGTACGGAAGACCAACTTCGAGATATCTTCACCAAGCCCTTACAAGAAAGCGGTTCTTGACTTTGAGACACAATCTTGGATTAATGGAGTTGCACGAGGACTGAAAAATTGTCTGAAACTCTAAAAATGAATAAGTGAGTAGGCCTCACGAGCAGGTTCTCGAAAGCGAAGTTGATAAGAAGTGATGCAAAGGTTTACGGTAGCAACACTCGAAAGGCAAAACATTTCGAGCAGGTATCCGGAAAGGCAAAGGTTAGTACACACTCAATAAGTAAATAAAACTAGAACTTACTTACTGAGAGTGGGTCAAATACATTCAAACAACTGAAGCTTCTGACACTTGAATTCATAAAGCTATTTAGTCATAAAGATAAATGGACACACAAAGCCCAAAAGGTATAAGTTCTGAAAGTCAAACATGTGCAATGTCTTGTATTTTACCATTTTCATGATAAACAATATCTGATAAGGACTTGACACTCGAATGATAAGCTCAAACGATTAAGTGTTCCTACTCTTTACTAAGTGACCTGATGAATGTAGCATATTAAAAATCCATCAAGTCGGCACATTACCATTTGTTGATTGATATCATTACAAGATATTCAATATAAGCCATTGATGAATAAACATTTGATCTCAACGGTTGAGATTAAAACAATGCAAGTAATGTACATTGAGAAATGGACATGGCCCGCTCGCATTTAATGAAGTGCAAAGGGCGTACCACGCCTATGCGATGCAAAGACACGCATTCATAGTCAGCTAGATGTATGTTGTATCTATGTACATTTTGTCTGCTATATATAGGATTTGGGCAAAAGACAAACACTTTTACCAATTTCGAAATTTCAAACTTGCATCAAAACAGCAAAATCTCTCAAGATTTACGCAAACCCCTCTGCAAACTCGACTTCTTGTGCTTAGTCTTACGAAAAGAGACTAATCTCGATTAATTGTGCAATATTCATCGAAAAACACTCACTCAAAACTCTATATAAGAGATGGCACCGAAGATGACCACCAAGAACCTAAGGCCGTAGCATACGCTCCTATTTGAAAAGCAAGGAGGAAAGGAACAAGGTGTTGAATAAGCATATACAGGAAAGTTTACCCCATCGGATGGAATCCTAACCAAAAAATGAATTGGGAGCTTTTCTAGTAAAGAGATATGTACCGTGATTATACATTCAAAACCGAAAGGAAACTAATATTGGGGATCTTTGAAGAATTCCCATATCTACAAACTTCTGCTCTGCACCGGTGGACTATCCACCTTTGGATGTCTTGGAGTTCTATAACAACTCCAAAATCTTCACAAAAGTTGTGAATGATGAAGAAGAAAAATACATGTGGTGAAGTCGAAGGACGAAATTGTTCTAGGCGCAAGACCTACGCAAGATATTCCGATTGAAAAATCGAGGAACATTTGAAGACATCAACATCAAGGGCCTTCCATGATTCGGCGTCGAGGAGCTATTTGAAGCAATCCGGTTAGAAAATGCAAAGGGTTGTCCGGAGACTTTGTTACGAAAGCCATCGAACTAGTCACCTCGAGCTCTGGAGTACTTTAGCTCTTATTACGGTCCGTTGCTTTGATGGCAACAAAGGTGGAGTAGACCCGGAAAAGCATGGAGAGATGGATGATGATGCATCTTGAACAAGAAGCATGAAGGCGGAAACCCACTTCAATTGGGGAGTCGCCTTGACACATTCCTTGGACATATTGAGAATTTGAGCCCAAAATCATCAATGGCCTTCTTGAGCCAAAGGCCGATATGCACTTTGGTCTCGGGATCTGTTACATTCGGAAACAATGGGAATCACTCGGAGAGAGGCGAAATCCTAGTCACCAACTCTCTCTTGAGACGCTTTTGAAGAAAAGGAGAAACTTCTGCTGAGAAGCTTTCGAAAGAGGAAGAAAAAAAGCCCGACAAAGTGAGGAGGTCTGAGCAAGCTAAACCTAAACCTCCGGTAAGAGAAAGAGGACTCATAGCAAAAGAGCCTCCAAGTCCCTAATCATCTGA
This sequence comes from Plantago major, assembly GCA_026545765.1. Classification (NCBI taxonomy): domain Eukaryota; kingdom Viridiplantae; phylum Streptophyta; class Magnoliopsida; order Lamiales; family Plantaginaceae; genus Plantago; species Plantago major. The sequence continues at coordinate 60,249,920 of CM048841.1, forward strand.
GGCACAACCTACGGAACAAGGTCTCGAGAAGATGTTGGGCCTTCGAAAGGAAAATCAGAATGCCCAAGAGTCACGAACAGAATGCTCCGAACTCTCCGGAGATGATAGAAATATCATAGATGGGCTGCACCACGAGAATAGTGATTACGAGGATGATGAAGTACACAAAAAGTACTCAAAAGATTGAAGTATGAGACCCGTGGAGGAGCATCAAGCTCGGCTCTTGAAAGATAAGATCCCTCACTTGAGGAAGAAGAAGGCACAGGTGAGGAAGCTAGAATGATGGAAGATGTTGCCATTGCTTCCATTCACAATGCCGCCTTAATATTCTTGAAGAAAACCACATTCTTGAGCAGGTTCCTCAACCTTCCGAGAGCTCAACTCTCGAAAGGGATCAAGCGAGATGGAGACTGAGAATGATCTGCAGAGGAGAACAACAACGAGCAGGAGAGACATTGGAATCACCACAAGTCGAGATCAATGATCGGCTGACTCTATTCGGGTAACAAAAATAGTTGTATCTAACATGTCGACATAATTGTATGTTAACTTTGTTACTCATAATTTGTATTTATTCAGGCCGACTTGAGACACACTTTGGGGGAAGAAAACATCCACCCCTTGAATCGAAGAGGTTCCTCGAACCTCGGAACATCAAGAAGAGCACATCCCAGGTAGTAAAGTTATTTCTGAACAAGAAATAACTAATAAATGCTCTTATCTTATGTTCTAATATTCTTACTGTCTCTTCTTAGGCTCCAACTGAGGAAGTAGTGGTGGTGGAACCAACACCCCAAAACCTAGAGATTCCAGAGGCTGAAAAGCTTTACGAGGAAGTATTCTTGAGCCTTCTGAGAAGGTAAATGTAAGATAGTCTTCTTCAAAGAATGCTCTGGAAAACCCACTACTAAAATCTCTTATGTTTGTTCTTACAGGGCTCGGTCGGAAGAACAATTGGAAGGAAAGGCTGGTCTTATCTCCTCGAAAAGAAACTAAAGCTATTTGAACAAGCGATAGCTGCGAAAAGGTGCCAGAAACCCCCAAGGTTTCTGAGGAACATGCTACTGAGCTTCCTCACTTGGAAGTAAGTGAAGTCTCAGAAAGCACTTTTCCACCTATCTTTTCTATTAACAGTTTCTAAACATATTTGATTTTAATTCTCAGGTTCAAGCGGAAGAAAGGTTGATGAGGATCTGACTTCTCCTCACACCAAAGTATCTAAGGCCTCTGTGCGAAAGGAAATGCAGGATAATGAGCTAGTGTTTTTACGGGTATGCTCGAAAGCTCATACGCACCAGAATCTTGACACAAGTGGTTTAAACAAAACTAACTTGAACACCTTCTTTCAGGCTCAAAGTCTAGTGCCAGTTGATTTACTCAAGGCTTTCCAGAAGCACACTTTAAAGAAACATCTCAAGTGCTTGAACAATGGCGAGAAACTTCGAAAGGTGACCTTTACGAAGTAGCGAAATCGGCGTCGAAAAAGAGAGCAATTGCCTAAATCGGAGGATTATATCCATGCATTGTTCCCAATGAGTCCTACTCATTTGCCACTCGATGCATGAAGACTTCATTCATGAAGTAGCAAAGACTTATAGCGATTTCAAGTCTGCGGATGCTCAAACCAAGGCGGATGGTTACCTATCTGCCTTGCCCGACAAGCTCACTACTTATCTGTGAACAAGAAGAAGTTAATGGGAGGATGATTACATTCCCAAATGTGATCAACTTTGGTTTGAGAAGATGATGAGGAGATGGGCGAAAATGATTATCAAGAACCTCCCTCGAGCATCGAAACGAAGCAAAGAACAAGAGTGATGATGATGATGATCGAATGATGATCTGACACGGACAAGGCGGGATTGAAAGCTAGCAAAGAAAGTGGAGAAAATGCTACTCCTCAATTGCTCGAAAGTTCCATCATCATCACCTCCCAAGTCTCATCAAGATACCAACATTTGAACACAATGATGCCATAGAAGAAATTTAATTTCTTGAGTTTAGGATTGAACAACTCAGAAAGGTATTGGAAGAAGAGAAGAGAATCAACATTGAGACTCAAGCTCTTGTTGATGAAAAGGAAGCCAAAATCAAGAAGCTCGAAGAAGCTAATGTCAAGGAATTGGCACTCCTAGATGAGCAAAGAAATTTGAAGAATGCCATTGTTGTCACAGCTGCTGAAACAGATGCAATGGATGACAATGATGATGAAGAGCATGATGCTGAGACTGCATGATGCTGAGACTGCATCAGAAAGACCTTCTACATCTTCTCAGAAGGCCAGCACACTTGATGGAAAACATAAGAAGATTGTCAATCTGCAAACAATCCAAGAAAAGGATTATGATAGCGATGCTAAAACCCACAACTTGATTACTGAAGCAGAAGATGAGAGACTTGTCACTCAGCACAAAAGAGCCCTACTTGCTCCTCATATATTCTCTGCACCAAGTAGCTCAAGAAATGAAGAGCACCGTGCCAGGAACAGTGTCTTTTTAGAGCTCAGAAAGACACTAGTTGCCCAAGACACAGAAGTGCTAAAATCCGTCCCAGAAGAGATGAAGCCATTGGCTGCTGCTTTACTCAACAGAGCAACCAGCATAGCTCTCTCTCAGAAAGACCTAGGGTTGGTCAGGGATGAAGATTGTAACAATGCTAATGCAGCATTGAATGAAGCCAGCCATGTTGTCCTGCAAGCCAACGCCATTCTAAGGCAGCAGGAGCTCGACTCGAAAGGCGAGGCGGTTAGGTGAACAAAGAAGGCTGAAAAAGGAACTTCAAGAATTGGTCGGGTGCTGACAATCTCGAGAAAAACTTTGAAACTCTCTGAATCTTATGCTATCATGAGTCGGTCATTCATGACTAAGGGGAAGAAGAGATGCCTCGAAAGCGGAGGAAGAAAAGAAAACAATCAAATCCTCCTCCTCAAGTCGACTTGTCATTAAGGACACATGGAGATACCCCTTTGAAGAAGTTGTTCCGGATCAACTTGACCGGAAGGTGAAGTATAGTCACTAGGGGAACCAAGTCCTTAGAATCTCGGAAGAGAAGAAGACTTACGAAGAAGAAGAAAGAAGGAGAAGTAAGAGGTCGAAAGCTGCAAATCTCAATTTTGGACTTCAATGATGATGAGGATGATTACGATGAACATCCACTTTACAAGAAAAGAGACAAGCAACTACTTCACAACCTCCTCTGCGTGAAAGCCCTTATGACGAACTCCTTACAACACCAAGTCTATCTGAGGAACATCCACCGGCCACATTGGCGGAAGAAAGAGTTAGAGGATCTCTGACGAAGGCCACCAAATAGAAAAGCGAAGGATTTTCGGTTTGGCGGAATAAACAATGAAACACATCAAGAAAGGCGGTTGATGCCCACATTGAGTATATGAAGACTAGTAATGAAGAATCTTCATATAGGTGCATTACGAACAAGAGAGGGTATTGGATTACGGAACTACAACATCTACTTGTCAATGATAAGTTTCCAACTCCATCCTCAATCGATCTGAAATGGAGAGAAGGCAAGCGAATTACTAAAACTGAGCACCTTCATGCAGTTAAACTTTGAAGTAGAAAAGAGAATGAAGCGAAAGATGGATCTTTCTTTTTGTCCTTACAAAACGATGATGTACACAAGGTAAGAAAAGCTGGATGGTAGCTACGGGGAAGAACAAACTAGGTGTTTCAACCTGAGTCATTCTATATGACATTGGATGAATACCTAGATGATATACACTATCTGGAAGAAATATCTGAGTATTTCAACCTATCTATTTGCAAGTAAAAATGCAGGTGCAGGAAAGTACTTACAGGTCAAACATTTTCTGCGGAAGAATCACAAGCTTGGCAAGAGTTACCATGAAATATGTGACTTATCCGGAAAGGAGCTCTCTGTCGGAAGGATTCTTTATGACTATGTCGAAGAATGCGAGAAAAGTGGATGATCATGTCATTGATCCGAGAAAGGGTCTTTGAAGAACTTGGCGTATCTAAACCCAAGTTGTGTTTACGAAGACTTGAAGACTAGTAACATTAGAATACTCTCTTGGGTTTGGACTCTCCTTTGTTCTAATTTACTTAGTATGTTTTATTACTTTTGTAATCTTCTTGATTGTTTCTAAAATTCTCTATTTGTAAAGTTGCATCTCTTTACGTAATTGTACCTATCGAAGATCATACTCTCGGATACATTTTAATAGATGACAACTTATCGGAAAGATCACTTCTTGTGATTTGGTTGATGTTTACTTTACGCATAATTGACTAGAATTGAATATCATTTGAAATGATTAAGTGGTGGATTGTTTTCTCTTCGATTACAATTTTGTAATAGGACTCGAAAGATAGTCATGGATGGTGATCAAAAGGGGAAATTTGTTAGAAATATACATTAGTATTTTGATCACTCATCACATGTTCTTATCTTAACCGGAAAGGTGATTAAGTACTCTTGGTTCACTTGAACATTGTAAAGAAATCACTTGAGTATGATTAGTCTAGTAAATCTTGTATTAGGATTATAGGTCTCGAGTGTAATTTTTATTTCAAGAAGACCATGAAGATCAATCTAGCAATGGAGATGTTACGAAGATTAGAAGGCGAAGATTGCACAAGGTTTATGAAGACATAAAGGTTTAGTCTAACTTTCGGAAAGACTATGTCATTAATCCTTTCTTAAGGATATTAACTTACTTTGAAATATGATTACGGACATATGACATCATGAGTATGGAGCATGCCATCGAGCAGCTCATGTATCCGTTGAGACTAAGGACGATGAGCGATTACTATGCATTAAATGCATCGGAAATCTTGCAAAAGCAAGTCCTCTGAAACAAGAGATAGTGACTTGAGTACATGGTTGAAGATATAAGCGGATATAATTTGATAGAAACTGCGGATATAATTGACGCCTCTCAAATTTATCTATATATATCACACACTTAGATGCTTGAAGAACATACCTTAGAGCGCTCTATCTTGCAAACTTACCATCAAGCAAAGTATTCTCTCAAGCCTACTACCCTTTACGAAAGCTTCACTGTTGCTTGAAGAATCACTAGTAGTTCTAAGTTGTCACGAACCTTAACAAGAGATTGTTATTCGTGAAAGAGTTGAACTATCGGATACCCTTTTGAAGCTCATTCTCGAATGGACACGAATTACTTGGTCGATGAAGCGGTGCCATCCCTTTGAACAAGTGTATTAAGTAGTCTTGTTCTATTAGGCTCTCTGAAAACATAAGCGAAAAGTTATCTGAAGCCTCTCGACAAAACCTTATAACCAACACCATCGGCGTGGAGTAGAGGAAGTACTTGATTTGGGAAATGGGGAATAACTCGAGGTTATCGAGTAGAGGAAGTACTTAGCTCTGGAGGTGAGGAATAACTTCAGGGGAACATTTGGTTGGGAAGCATTTGTTTAAGAATCTTAGAATAGGATTATTGTAAGGTGAACTCAATTATACATTCTAGTGAATTCTAGGTCTCGGAAAGGCGAAGTGGATTAGTTGGAGGATTCATACCTCCGGATACCACTATACTTCTGTGTTATTTACCTTTACGTATTTACATTTCAAAACACACACACTTACTTATTGTTTACGCACTTACCTATCTTAAAGTCTTCGCTCTGAATTTAAGTATCGAAACCCCAGGTTTCGAAGCTGTGTTTATCGACAAAGTTTTAAAAGACTATTCCTCCCCCCTCTAGTCTTTTACTTTGAATATCTGGATCAACGACTTGAAATCTGATGGCTATTCTACCTATTACAAGATCTTGGTGTTACACTCCCTGGTCCAACTCACATATATACTGATAGTAAGAGTGCTTATTTTCTTGCTAATAATCCAGCCCAGCATGAAAAATCCAAACACATTGAATTGGACTGTCACTTTATTAGAGAGAAAATACAAGCTAAGGTGATGAAGCTTTTTCACATTTCCACAGAACATTAGTTCCACAACTATCCCTCTAGATCGGAGGGGAGGAGATCGGAGCAGGGAGGAGATCGGAGGAAGGAAATTGAAGCAGAGAAACGAGAAGAGGAAGACGAAGCAGAGACACGAGAAGAAGAGGAAGTGCGAACTACGAAGACAAGAAGAAGATTGGCGATTCCGATCTGAGAGAGAGCGGCGGAGCTCCGATTCCGATCTGAGATAGAGTCAGAGAGCAGCTGAGTGTTGGTATTGGGAAAGAGTGAGACGTTTGCAGAAGACGAAGTGTGTGTTTTGTTGGTGACCTAATTGAATTTCTGTATATGTAATTATGTATAATTGTAAATTATTAAAAAAAGAAAAAAAATGGATAACGGATATCCGCGGATATCTGGCGGATTTATCCGTTCGTAACGGATAGGCGAAAATCGTATCCATTATCCGATCCGTTAGCCAACGGACCGCATCGATCCGATCCGTAAATGCAGATAAACGGACCAGATCCACGGATACGGATGAAATGAGCAGCCCTAATATTGACCGAGTGAAAAATACGTTACCGTTGTGAATTCTGATTACATCATTTTTCTTTTACCCTTACTTTAAAAGTATTGATTTTCTCTTTGGGTATCCTATTTAATACCGCTCGGCCCATTATAACTTCATGCTCCCTCCGTCCCTGAGAACTTCATACATTAGGGTTGGCGCGTAGTTTTATGTAAAAAATTAAAGTAACGATAGATTATAGAAAAAAGTGGGGAAAAAATGTACTTTTAGTGGCAAAATGTGTAACTTGAGTTTTATGTTGAGATTGTTTATTATTTGTTGGGTATGCGGTAGCTTTCTTTTTTAATACTGTATAAAGTTTTGGATAACGGAGGGAGTACATGATAACGTGAAAATTCAAAATAAATGAAAAAACATGACAATGTACTTAAAGTGTATAAAAATGTGTAATTTTAATTTAAAAGTGGGATTTTTTATAATTTGATCGGTGTTGGTAGCTTAATAATAAGTAATGTATGATGTTTTGAGTAAGGGATAAACATCAAAGAAAGGTTTACGAAACCATTTTTTCTCTACATACGTCCATAAAGAATGTGGGATGGGGTGTGACCTTTGTGGGAAGTATGACAGCCACGCTTTCATATCATATGCACACTTTTTTCCTTATCACTTCCCATCTTCTCTTCCTACACAAACATTCACAACTCATCACCAAACAAAAAGTGTAACCAAAATCTAGAACACTTCCCATTGCCTTTGGTACCACCAACCAAGGCCATGGCAGCTGCATCACCACTCCTATCTCCACCCGGAAATGCCACCGGTCTTCGCCTGGCGAAGAACCGTTATGCTCTGAAATCGTCCTTTCTGCCATCCCTTCAGTTTCTGCGTCCGGCTAAAGTGCCTGGTGCTCCTGCTAGAGCTCTAAAAATAACAATGCGACTAGCTGCCAAGCAAGCCTATATCTGCCGTGATTGTGGGTAATATATTTCTTGATGAAACTTTTATAACTATTTTTTTTTCTTTAAATATTCTCTAAAATTGAATTTGTGATATAATAATTATAATATGCATTGGATGGTGATGACTATAATGATGCAGGTATATTTACAATGACAGAACTCCTTTTGAAAAGCTACAAGACAAGTACTTTTGCCCTGGTAACATTATATATAAATCATCGAAGAAAAGTTTCCATTTTCAAGATATGTTCCTGCATTCTGCTTTGCTTGTGAATGGTGACCAATTTTTCCTTGGTTTAACTGCAGTTTGTGGCGCTCCAAAGAGGAGATTCAGGGAATATACGCCTCCAGTGACGAAAGATGCTAACAGTTTAGATGTTCGCAAAGCTAGAAAAGAGCAGATTAAGAGAGATGAAGCTGTCGGGTAATGCCTTGACCCTCACTCTGATGATTTCCGTCGTTGTATACCTGTATGTATCATGAACTGAATAGTCATTAACACACTTATGCAGGCAAGCTTTGCCTTTCGCGGTAGCGCTAGGAGCTGCAGCACTCATTGCTCTCTACTTCTACATCAACAGCACTGCCTGATGTGGAGTTTCAGCCTTCATGTAGTTAAAAGAAACAAGCAATTTTCTTTCAGTCAATTTTGTGTAATTTACTTCTATATATTCTACCTGCATTACATATTGTTATCATTGAAACACGAAAAGATAGGTATCTTGAAATGGCATTAATCCGAAACCACTTTTATTCTGAAGTGAACGCAAACGGTTAGCCTTTTTTTTTTTTTTTTTTTGGCCTGTTCCATATTCGAGCATTATTAGAACCCGATTATGGGAGGCCTTCCCCAACAGTTGTTATTTCCATTTAAGGAAGCTCAGACCACCTAGGATCGATAAACCCTAACGGGTAATAAAAGCCGTGATAGTTCAATCTAGACACTGAAATCAAGAGCTAACTCCATACTGAACTCTGAGGTTGAACCTCGGACGTTATGATCATTCACTAATCATAACAATAACATGACAAAATTGATTCTGGGTAGCTTAATTTTCCTTGCTACTGTACTACTTTCAGGCAAGTCAATATGATTGAGTTGAGGCATTTATATGTACAGATCCAAGTATAAATGGCAGTGTATCTGGAAGTTGCACTAAATATACATCATCTAAGTTCATTATAAGAAGCAATCATTCTTGGAGGACAAATGAGCCTTCTATCCTTTTCTCCGTGAACTGGGGAGGAAAATTTAAAGGAGTAAATGGATCGCTAAAGCTCGAGGCTGGAGCTGGTTTGAACTCGTATGGACCTCCCTTCCCGCCCCATACCTGAAATACGAAAGAAGAAATCGGTGTAAATAAACAAAGGAAATAATGGGCAATTTGATGTTTGGGCAACCATATCCTTGAAACTCACTTGTTTTCCTTCACCATCATAGCCTCTGTCCTGTGTGTGTATTTCCCCATTTTTCAGAACAGCTAGTTCTGAGGTACAATATGATGCACCATTCTGCAGCAGATAAATAATATATACTCACAATAAAGTATGAAAGTACTAACATGAAATGTCAAACCTATTTGTTTATGTCACTTCAACTAAAAATGCCAGATTGCCAGTGTTAGTTTTTTACAGCATAAAACCACCTAGTGTTTTCAGAACTTTGGAAACAAAACACCTTTCTTTCGAAATTTAAAAGCTATTAGCAGAAACATTCTGGGCTTTAAGTAAAGGGGTTCTGATGCAGAGTCTTTGAAATACGAGGACTCCATGCAGTAAAAATAACATAATGGGACATTGAGCAATCAGCATATTAACACAGGTATTTTTATGCTATTGTCTTATTTTTAAGGAATAGCTATTAAAGCAGGAACTGGAGGAAAATACAGACAGTAGGGCAATAACCAGTATACCCATGTGTTAGGAAATCCATCTGGAGGAGTTGAACCTTCATACAAGCAACGTTTCCCTCGTTCGCACCGTTTGAGATGTACTGTGGTCAAATGCTCTGCAATATCCTGAAGTGCAATGCTGGAAGTTAGCGCTACAGTGACAGGAAAAATATAAACTCTAATGAAAAAACATTTGATGAATCAGCTTGATTGAAAATGTATAATTTACATTTGTTTTTTTCTGTGCACATGGAGACATCATTAGGTCTATTGTCTCACCCAAATCCTGCATCCTAAGTCATGATCTATCCTTTTGTGTCCTTAACCAACCTAAAACTTTTCGCACCCTACCCCTCCCAGTGAAACGTTTCCCTTGAAACAAGCTTCATCTTGTTGTTCATGGCAACAAACACTGTTGACAAAGTATGTCTGGATATAGCAGGGAGTAGGTATTTTATAGTTTGAAGTTGTTTAAGTCTGGGAGAAGAAGAAAGAGGCAGACCTTTTATAAAAAGCAACACAAAATTTTAGGTAGACAAAATATGTTGCAACTCAAGCCAAGACACACTTTATATCATTAATCATTATTTTATAGCTTGCTGGTTAGGAGCTACAAAATCCACTTTGTGAAACACTAGTCAGGAGTAGGATATCAAACTGTTTTTCTGTGGAAGACTATAGCACTAATATGGAAAATATTTAGAAGTCCCATATATTACTCTTTTTTCCCCCTCTGTTTTCGAAACTTCCCGATTAATGATTGGTTTAGAACTTAAGATATTGTATATGTTATCCTAAGAACAACAACAATATCAAGGAATCCACATCTAAGCTATCACTCCACTTGGCCAAACCGGATAACATTGAAAACTCCGCATAACTTGTAGGCAAGTAAAATGCTTATAAAGAAAAATTACCAACATGAGGAGAACTATTCAATGATAATTCTGGGGTTCAGTATCATTTACTCATTGATTGAAGGTAACTCTTCAATTGTCCACTTAGATATAGAGTCTAAATCTTCCACCATTTTGTAAAATTCTTCAATTGTCATGTATCTCTATTCCACCATTTTGTGCTTCCTTAAACAACATAACTTAAACAAACAGCTCATTCAGTTCAAACCAATTGTAGTTGACCAAACCTTAAACTAATAACACCACAAGGAAAAGAGATTAGGAAGAGTGGTATGATTGGAGATTTTCCTTTATTAACATATTCCCAATAGCAAGTCATAACAAGTTAAATACAGTATGTGACAACTGTCTTCCCACATCATACAAGTTCTCAGAAAGACCTTCAGAAAAGGAAACAGGCTCTCAATATGAAATGTAATCAAACTTACCCCAATAATTTCTTCAGACTGGGGTCGTTGATCCCTTAAGCGATCATAAAGTTCTTGTATTCCTCTGCATCACGAATTGCATATGTGGTCATCTGTCCAGTGAACAGGAGTCAAAATAGGTCTTAGGTATTAAGGTGATAAAATAATTTAAGTAGAATTACGGATATATGTATAAGAAAGGAATATATTAACACATGATTGAAACTTGAAACTAACCTCAACATCACATTTCATCTCCTTTGAGCAAGGCTTTACCATAAAGAATCTCTGCATCAAGATTTCTGTCAGAGTACAGATAAGTATAAAGGCGAATAATGTATGTATTGTTTTCATTCAGAAGCTAGCATTGAGGATATTGTTGCAGCTTGATAAGACTGTATACTACTTTTGCATAGGAGAATCACCAAAGAATAAAAGTAGTTATAGCCAAGGAAATATATAGCGCGACATATTTGTCTTAAAACTTTCAACCGTTGAAGTCAATTTACCTGGCGAAAGGGTTTATGAGGAGTCCTCCAGAATGCCTGCTCAGAATAATCCACAAACATAATTATTCATTGAGTGAAGCGGATTTGTGCTAAACAGTAAACTTCTATGAGATACTCACAAATCCTACCTGTTCAAAGTACAGAACCCTTGAGCCATCCACCATTTCTGCAGCAGGGCATGAAAGCCATCTATAAAATTAATGATGATCAGGAGAAGCGGGTTGAAATTCTTCCGGTTAGAATAGAAATACTAATGACTCATACAACCAATGACTCAACAATGAACACGGTAACTTTCCACTGATTCAGAAGCATGGAAATAATTCCTACATCCGATAACATAAAAAATGACCAAATACCAAACCCAAGTAGTAAGTTTTTCAAGGTTTCCAGTCTGTGGAGATAAAAAGGTTGCAGAACATTCTCAATCTTCAAAATAACATCTTCAAAACATTAAGAACATTTTTGCAAGATATGCATAATCAGTAAATTCTAAAAGCATTCAGGATTTTTCTAGAAAGCGTCATTCAAAAGACTGTATAAACTTTATTTGCTGCAGTTTCTTTTTGTTTTACGGTTATGAAGCAATAATCTTGGATTTTTAACAAAGAGTTGAACACCTGAATATTTTGTTATCAACGGAATAACCATTCTCACTAATTCTCATCCCCTTACTCTCCAAATGAACTAGAGTGTAAAGTAAACTATCCAATACCATCCCAAACTACTGAAGTCTCAGTCCTAATTACACACACCCTACTAGTGTTTATCTTTGGTATCAGATACATAAACATATTCGTTTTCGAGCTTTTACATTGACGCATTAATTAGTGCAGTGATCATAATCTAGAAAACATGTATAAATGAATTAAAACAAATGGGTGAAGTACCTTAAATTAAAGTAATTGTCAGGGTCTCTTGACGCTTGCTCCCTCGAAAACTAGCGAATACAATTCTCAGCAATCGATTGAAGAAGAAGATAAATGAAAATTCAACAACAATCAACGTAAAACCAAAAGACAATGAATCGATCAAGCAATGAATTAGCTACCTTTTCACCGGAAAGAGAATCGGCAACGATGCGAGTGTGGTCCCAACGAGTGGTGGACTTGGTGAGGCGCTTCAGGAGCAACGCACCGCCGATTAAAACGACAGCGTTCACCACCACGCCTCTGGCCCTGCCCCACCCATTTGAACCTGATTCCGACCCTGACTCCGAACCAGAAATCGAGCCGTCAGTGCACATGTTACGCCCTAATCCGCAGCAATAGTATTGCTGTTATGCCCAAATCTGCATCACTCTTCTGCTACAGACCATAATCCAGCACCTCAATCAAACGAAGGAAAGAAAACTCAACCGATTTCAATTTGATTATCTATCCGTGTGCTAAAAGCTAACCGGAAAGATACAATTCTGGTTCAATCGGTTTCAGACTATTTGACCGTAAAATAACACTTACTAGGGTTGTGCAAAATCCCAAAATGCAAACCGCCTTCAATGGCATGGAAATTAATTTTTTTATAAAATGTGTAATGGGTTAATTTTTTTCACCCGTCATTAGTGGGTGGGTGGGTGGTGAGTTGGATGGGTACAACTCGCGATCCACCCGTCATTTTTATGTATGTATGTATATATGTAGGTATATGTTTGTGAATTTAAGTATAAGGAGACTCATCGATTAGAAAAGTTGCATCTCCACTTATGTTGTTGATTGTAGATATATTTTAAGTGAGCTTACAACTCTTCTCTTTAATCACTATTTCGTCTTCATTTTTGCACTCACCATTCGTTCTTACCGAACATGTAATGTATTCAAGTAAAATAACACAAGTTGCAACTTTTCGGGTCAACATTTCATCCATTACTGCATGAAAATCTTTAAAATTAAGTAAAGAATGATAACTACTTCAAAAGAATCACTACCTCTTCTTCCTTTTTTTTTTTTTTTTTTTTGCACATCTACTTCTACCTGAGTTACAAGTTTTACTACATCCATTTTATCTATATTCACACCAATCCAGCCATTTTTTATCACCGAACCATACGGGTTGGAAAAATATTCTACCATATGAGGTTATAATTATAATCACCATACGGTGTTTGGTTTGATTTTCGTAAAATCAAATCCACACTTTGGCTCTACAACACTTACACTAAGATTACTCCGGAACAATCACTTGGCTCTGAAATTCTTATAGATGGATTCCGAAAATAAAAGTGCGTCTTATTGTTATTAGTACCCTTTTCAATACATTTAACCTCTTTGAAAATTATCTGAAATTTTGGAGCGTAAATGTAACCCTGGTTGCACGACAACTTATGGTATTTAACGTCAAATATTTGATATTGTGGCAAGCATATCGAGGACCATGGGAATCGAGCGACAAGGGTGATGTCTCGACCTCTGAAGGGAGACGAACAATACGTTTATATTGTTAATTCCATATATACTATTAATATATGCATAAAATTAAGAAAATGTTAGAAATAATGGTCTTTATTTAAAAAAAAATAATAACAACAACAACAACTATAAAATTGTCAACATGTCTTGGATAGGGACCTTCAAGTAAGCTTGAGGTGAGTTGAACTTGAGTAATGGACTTGAGTAATTGACGGTGAACATAAAAATAAGAGGGAAAGGTCAACTAAAAATATTACTATAATATTGGTTCAGTCGATCTGACCGGCACAGATGTTATTTGGTGTTTCGACCTCCATTCCATGAATAATTTCCTACATGTGACGTTAACTTCAATTATGAGTTTTACTTCCTCAATGAGATTATTATAGAATATTGTGTGGCCTTTTACATGCTCGACACTAAACGTAGAGTAGCATTGTACATGTCATTAGTTACATAATCTAATAACAAAGAAGCACAATTATACAATAAACATAGTAGAAAAGTTGGGAATTTCTTCATCTTCTTCACGCTTTCAAGAATTGCTTTCTTTCTTCACCAAATATTATGTAACTGAGTTTGATTTCCAATAGAGAAAAGTAGTTTGTTCCGCTCCTACTTGCACTAAGAGTTCTTCAATGTCCCTAATTATTCCCTTGTGCAAGATTTCCTGCTACATTTTCCAGTTTATACCTTCAATGGCATAAAGAGAGTAGCAAGTGTCATAAAAGAGTAGCAAGTGTCATAAAGACATGATTAATTTCCAACACTGTAGGAAAGACTACATTATATTAGTAGACTATAGTCCGTTTGGTTTAAAAAGGTGTTTTCTTATCGTAAATTCATGGTATTTGGGCCCGGATTTACAAAGAGGGTAATTGAAGTGGTATTTGTATATAAATACCATGTTTGGTAGTATTTGACGAAAATGGTATTTCATATTGAAATACCATGTTTGGTACAAAACACCTATTTTGAATTTCTAATAATGTACAATTATATCCCTTCAATTTATTACTAATTTTTAGTATGAACATATTACTTGAAGGATAAACTGAGGAACTGAACCATGAAAAAACTACAACTAATAAAGCTTGGTACAATTATACCATCGTCATCGTACTACATCCATCTATTCTATGTATGTAAATTATAACTTCCATATAACTTGTACTTAATCCCTATCGTTCATGAGACTTGTAAATTTTAATTGTACTGGAATAACATACATCCATCTTAATTATGACTTATTTATAGCAGTTAGATCGTTTATATAAATATAATCCATAGAAGCCCAGAAAAGTGAGTACAAACGTGAGAGTGGTATACCCCAAAGTACAAAATCACTAAAACAATCTACCTCAAGGTGTGCAGATCAAAGTGACAAGCACTAGAAATTAATCTATGAATGACAGCTCTAGAACAAGTCTATGACTAACAAATCCAGAAAATATATACATCACCATACATGATATCTAGTACAATAAAAAGTAGTAGCCTATTGCTAAGACTCCAGAGAAAATTCTGTGATCCAGATCAAATAGGCAAAGTCCAATGTTCACTCATCTCCATGACTCCGATTCGGAACCGTGATCACCCTTCTTCGACTTGAACACAGACAGGCACGGATATACTGTGCTACCAGGTTTCCCAAGAGAGACTTCTATGAAGGATTGAGGGAGAAGAGAGAAAGAACAGTAGAAGAAAAGACAACCTGGCTCGATCTAAAAATTCTCACACTTCCATGAATTGAGGAATTGTAGCCATAAATCCCCTTCAATCCAAATAAACTTGAAAGAAACTCCAAAACAAACCAAGTGATCACGTGCGCTAAACAAAGCATATCAAACCAGGACAAGTCTAGTAACAATTGAAGCAAATAGCCTACCATTGTGCTTACGAATCCTAGGTAATCTAACTAACAAGTCCCCACAAACCAGCTTGCATATACCAACAACATCAAAAGGAGTGCCTTGAAATATAGAAGCATTCATGCTCTTCCAAATAGCCCCAATAGCACTGTAGATATCACCTGCTCTAATTATTTGGAAAACCTGATACCTTTTCCAAATATTATTATCACTCGTACAAATTGAGCCGGACCTCAGAAACGTCAATGATTCTTGTCTTCATTTTGCTGCTTTAGGAACAATTTGGTCCCAGAAGAATTATTATCCTCCTGTGGTAATTTCCCATCACTTTACTAATGTATACTAGTCTCATATTGGCATCAGTCTTTGTATACTACAAGGACAAATGACATTACAAGATCACGCCAGTATTGCCATATCCACAACATGAAGTATAATCATATAATTTACATTAGGCTGTGTAAATGGTATTTATCATGATGTCAATTATCCCATCTTAAAACCTTGAACGAGAGAAGCTAACAAAGATATATTGGCACTACAAGGATACTAAACTAAAAGCTCAGGAGCATGTACCTGGGAAGCAATTGCGTATGACCTAACCAGGTAAATAACTAGCTAACTACTACTTTTTAATTTACAATAAATAGAAACTAATAGGGCAAACTAGAATGAAAGTGTCAAGATGAAAAATTCCACTAAAAAAATCAAAAATTGAGACTCACTCATATTTGAACCTGGAGGAAGCCAGAAGACAGTTAACTTACTCAAAAACCCAAGCAGTGTATTCAGTTGGAACTCTGAAGCAAGCCAGAAGCCTGTTCCTTCAATATATCACCTAAACTCACTCATATTTTACAAAATCAGATCAGACGAAACCGCAATTTAAGGCAACAGATAAGAGAGACGGAACCAATTCTCGAAGAGAAAGGAGGTCATACTACATCTGCGAGCAAGAAGGAGAAGGGATCCGATATGACAATCAAAGGGAAAGGTGAAGGAGAGTCGAATTACCTCAATCAACGGCTATGTTACGGCTGTTCTCAGTGGGAGTGAGAGGTGGAAGACGTAAAAGTGGAGATCGATCGATGTCCTGTGTTAGCTGAATTGTTTTGTTTGAAGGACAAATAAGTAATTGCACAAAAGAGGTATTTTGACATCAAATATCATATCTCAATAACCCAATCTACATAATACACTTCCAAAGACGGGTGTAGAAAAATTTCTGGTTATTACACAGGCTTTTGGACTACATGGCTAACCAGACTTGTTATTTACGAGAGAAACGACCTTGCGGGATTAAAAGCCTACTACACTACTTCTAGCTAGACATCAAACAAAGCGTGGCGACGGAGAATTTACCATTCACAATAGGCGTTCGACTTGGTAATTGACTCGACTCACATGAGGAAATAAAAATACTAACACCTAGACTGGACTCAACTGGAAAGGAAATATATAACTAACACAAAAAGGTGGCTAACATACCACCTGAACAGAATACATAAAAATAAAATAAAATAAAATAAAAACAGAGTACGAAATAGAGTACAAATATCGGAAATAAAGTACAAAACGAGACAACTTAGGCTAAAGATACAGTCGACCACCTCCCCAAACCTATACAAGTGCTAGTCCCTAGCAATGAATAGTGTAAGAAACGACTGTATAGAATGACCAACCATAGTGTTGTCTCAACAGGGATGGTCACACGGATCCAGAAGGGCCACCACCGAAGTGCTGCTCCCAGAAATCCTGCTGTGCCTTCCAGAGTGCCTCCTGCCTCTCCAAGCGCTCAATCTCTCGCTGCTCCCTAGCCTCAGCTCGCCTATCTCTCTCCTCCTATCGCTGGTAGTGCTCCTCGATCAGAATCTTGATCCTCGATCTGGGCATATTGTGATGCATCCTCCTGAAGCTGTCTTTGTCATCTGCTCGAAATAACCTTGGAAATCAGTAGAAGCGGTGGGCGGGTTGTTCTCGATATCATCATCGACTCTGAGAAATTTGAAATTTGGGTGGCGATAATAACTTCTGGCTTGTGATTTTAAAACACCAGGACTCTCGGTGCTTTGAATGCCGGGAACATTGTGGTACCGGTAAATGGCGGTGAGGAGGCATGGGAACCCGAGCAAGCTACCTTAGCTGTCCTCCCTTGAGCCTCTCCAAAAATGATAGCCGGGGTATCGACAAACTGCCCGGTCATGATAGCTCGGATGATGCGGGCAATGGGGGCGGTGAGGGTGTTGAAGTGGGGGATAGGGGTGATGTTATACTGGACCAGGTGCTCCCAGTGGCGAACCTCTGGCTTGAGGAAGTGGGGGGCGATGGTGGTGCGGGTCCTGTGGGTTTCTGGGTCATTGTCGGGTAGGAGTACGAACTCGGCTAGGTCATTGTCGAACTACTGGCTATGAAGATTTTTGCCCCAGTGGGTGTACCTGTCCTCCCCGGCTTGGGAGTCTCTGGACCCGAGGAACTCCCTGATGCTCCTAGCAGAAAAACGGATCCGGGTACCACGGATCGTCATCAACTCATCCTCCAAGTCGTGAAGGCTGATGTAGAACTCTCTAACCAACTTTGGATCGTAGGGCAGATGCTTGCCAAAAAGCTTGTCCCAGCCTAAGTTCATGACTCGCGCCTAGACATGGGCATAAATGCCATCCTCAAGCTCATCAAGGGCTAGCTCCCTTTCAGGCCAAACTCTCCTGGGTTCCTGGAAATTCGCCTCCATAAAAGCTCTGCCCTCCGCTGATAGGTGAGAAAACTTCGTCTGTGGACCTGTTTGTCTTTGCCCTACTCGACTCACCGCGCTGGCGTTTGCTTGATGGTCTGCGAGACATGATGCCTGCAAGAGAGGTGTTAGTGTGGAACAATGGGGGTAGATAACTACCTCCCCAAACCGATTCATGATCAAAAAGCCAGAAACAACAAAAGATCAAGGAACGTGGGAGAATGCAAAATTCCCCAAACCAACTCAAGATTCTATATCATGGCCAATGCTCGATTCACGTCAGTTCACAAGCATAAGAGTAGTGATAAGCAGAGCAAAAGTGGGACAAGATGGTATAAATTGGCAAAAATGGGGAAGTAGTGCAAAAAATTGAAAAACACAAGTAAGTTCCAAAATCAACGAGGAATGAATCCATGCATCAATCAAAATCGATCTACTACACCAAGCAAATACAACTAACGACGATCAACCATATAATGCAAGTAAACTCAGAAAAACATAGGAAGAAGGAAGTTCAAACCAATTTACCTTTTGAATCCGAAGAATTGGGTGGAAAACACACAAAAGTGATGCAAGAAACGGGGAGAGGAGGAAAAACCCGTTGATTTGCAACAAGAATGGGGGAATTTGGTGGGGAATTGAGTGAGAAGGGAGATTATAGTGAAGAGAAGGAAAAAAAACGGGAAGAGGAAAAAGAAGAGGATGGGGGCGGTAAAGAAGAAAAAGATAAAAAGATTTGAAAAAACCTAGCTCGCCGCGGCGAGTTTTTACGAAACTACAGTTTTTTTTTTTTTTTTGCCAGACTATTTGGTCTCGTTGCGGCAAGCAAATGGGCTCCTTGTGGCAGATTTCTGAAAACGAAATAAAATCTTTTGGTCTCGCATGTGATTTCTAACAACATCTGGAAGGGTGGAAAGGTCTACTTGTGACAAGCAAAATTCCGAAATTTTTTGGCTTGCACCTTGGCAATTTCACATCGCGAAATTGAAACCCCAAGCCTCGACTCGGAGTTTCACGAGTTTCCTCGTGTTGGTACAAGGTTTCTAAACTCCCAAACATGCAAGAGAATAAAAAAGACAAAGGTCACGCCTTTCAAAACACAACTAAAAGAAAATAGATAACCACTTTAAAGCAAAGTACGGAATGAGAAAAAAATAGTTTGATGAATGTAAAAACAAAAGGGGGCTTTTGTTTATAGTCGTTAGCTCGACTTCTTCCATGCTGGAGCTAATTGAGCTTGAGGTTACCAGCCTTCTCTGTCCCCATGCTTACTCTTGAGCGAGAATAGGTGTAGAGTGGACCGATGTGTGCTGCAATGTAGTTCCTGGTGTCAACCTGTGTAGGAGAATATGATGTGGTGACAGCTTGCAACTCATGTTTCTCACCGCAAACCTGAATAGTACATGTTCCGGCCATAAAGATCGACTATCATACGAGTAACCTTGATGAAAGGGCGCCCAAGAAGCAGCATATCCTTGTCCATCTCTTTGATCTTCACCTGCGGTGACTCGACAACCACGAAATCAGTCATAAACACATCTCCACCAATGGTTACGGGAACATCCTCAACAACTCCCATGCATTTGCTTCGAGTACCATTAGCCATGGTCACAAAGCATCTTCTCGGTTCTAGACCCTTGAGTTGAGCTCCTCATAAGTCTCGAATGTCATCGAGTTAGCTGCATTGATGTCGATAATACACCTTAACCTCGGAAGAGCGCCTATCCGACAACGAATCAAAGCTGTTTGCATCACTAATCCTCTTATCTTCCTTTTGGATCAAGTTGAGTTGGTCTTGCATTCGCCTTCCCTCCACGGAATCATGGACGGATGTTATCACCTTGCTTGCTTCCTGTACCTGTGTTGCCTCAACCTGGGTAACCACCTTATCATGGCTGCAAGTGCAAGTCGTAACAACCGTCTTCACTACTCCTGGCTTGTCAAAAGCTACCTCCACAGCAAGTACCCTGTTATTTTCTACAGTCGCAGGGAATTTACCCTTCTCTCTTTGCTGGAAGGGGCCGACTAGATCACCAAGAGTCTTCTCTAACCTCTTTTGCGATTTCTCAATGCTATCAAACCTCTGGTCATTCTTGGTTTGATTCCATTATACCTTGAGAACCTCTGATCTCTCCATGTGAGCTCTAATCTCTGATCGTTTTGCGGTGCACTAGTAAGCGGCAAGGCTAGCATCTTTGGACCCTTTGAAAGCGGAACACATCGAAATGGAGCTTGTGGTGGATTCTCATAGTAGTTACCTCCATAGGATAAATTGGAACGATCTGGGTTGAAGGGTTGCACCTTAGTAGCTTTTGTATTAGTTCCTGATTTGGTTGTGACCAACTGCTTGCATTACGCACTTGACAAATAATCTCGGAGTTGGGTTCTCCCCATAGTCTCGGAAGTCTACATACTAGAGCGATGCAGAAATTACCACATAGATTACACCTCTCATTCACTTTGGAGCCAGTGCGAGGATAGTGCAACATCCTCGTCTCCTTAATGTTACTTGATTCAATAGTACTAGGCCACAGTGTTTCCTCCACGGTTTTACCTCGGCTCTCCTTGGTCTACCTCTAGTTCCCTTAATTTGGGAGATAGCGACAAGCTTCTCAAAAGCCTCATTCAATCTGATAGGAGATCTGGTGACGATAGAGCCGTCCAGTCATATTCACCATATTTTGTGCTTCCCGATGAGTCCCTCATAGAACTTGCAGCATAAATCCATCTCACTCAACCTATGGTGAGGGCATTGAGAGAGTAAGTTCAGGAATCGCTCCCTGGCTTCATAAAAACTCTCATCACTCATCTGCATGAACTTCTCAATCTGCACTTTTCAAGGCGCCTAGTCTTTTCCTGGATAGAACTTGTTCATAAAGGCCTGTATAGATCATCCCAAGTAGCGAGAACCTTGAGTTGATTCAATAGCGACTCTTCGCCTTATCCTGCATACACATAGGAAAAACCTTCTTCCTTATTTCCTCATCAGAAACCGTTACTATTCCTACAGTAAGCGGAATCCTAGCAATCAGCCCCTCGAACTCCTTGAGAAACCGGATGACATCCTCATTGGCCATCCTATAATACTTAGGCATGTCATGGAAGTGATGAGACTTGATCTCCATGTTCCTAGCATTGTTAGAAACCTGATAGTGATCCCCGACCTTAATTTCACCAGTGCATATAGGTCCCATAAGTGATATGAGGGCCTCATGACCATTGACTCTGGGAGTATTCTCATTGTTGTCACCCATTGGAATAGTTGCTAAGTTACATCTCAAAGCGGATGGTAGTGTCTGTCGATCTCGGTACTAGAGGTTGCAAAGGTGTTCCTTGCGATCTTATACGAGCATAAACACAAAAGTTCCTCTACAAAATCAAAACCTCGAAAATCTTAGTTTACATTAGTGCGAAATCGGTATGTAAAAAAAAAAAGCAAATAAAATATCACACTCACATGCTACAGTAGGAATTAATTCCCCGGCAGCGGCGCCAAATTTGATGAGCTCAAATTATACTCTAAAAAATCAATTAGAGATTAAGCTGTAGTTGCAGACTAAAGCCTAACTCGTGATCGATCTCTAGGGAATTAATCAAGCTATGTAGCAGTGAGAGTAAACAAATACTTGCCAGTAACAGTTTGATTGATGGTTTTTGTATACTTCTAACTACATTGATTAAAGCTAAGATTACGATCAACAATGAGAGAAAGATGAATCTGATGCAAGATCGATTATGCTAATTGAACTAGGAAAACACTTATATTTGTCACATGGTTGCTGTACAGTAAATCAATCAATTCGATTCAACCAATTGTTCTTAGAATATATTATACTGGAGAAATCGTGAGTCGTCAATTCATGATCCTTAAACATGAAAAATTTAGAGAATTTAATACGGACTTATCGAATTGAAATTTACGAAGATTTTATACGAGACTAACCTATATGAGTGATTTGATAAACCCTAGAACGAATATGCATAATCTTCACATACTACTGTATTCAAAGGTGTTTAGCTACTCATACTTGAGATTTTCATGCAAAGATTCATGGTAATGATCATGTGAAACATAGATGAGAAACTCGCATGCAATAACATACAATTCAATCGATAGAGATAAAGAACGAATTGTAAAGAAGAAAGCAATAGAGAAATCAATACCAATAATCCTGATGTATAAAATTAATGAATAACCAAGCTCCAAAGATGTCTCTACGTCAATGTCTGAATCTAGGAGCTCTCCTAAAAAACTAGGTTAAAACAAGTATATCTCAAGAAAAACAAATTCTAAACTAATAAGGAAAACAAATTCGGAGTCTACGCGGCGAGCCTTCTTTATCGCATATATATATATATATATATAGCCTCGCATAATTTAAGCATGACTTAAATCTTCAAATCAGGCTCCATTCAAAAATCTCAGTGGCAGTGATTTCCTCGCCATGAAACCTTCCTGCAATTCCCAAGGCCAAGCTCATAAAATTTCGCCGCAGCGGACCGAATCCCTCGCCGGGGCGAGCTATGCTAAGCAGATCGTCCTCATTTAGTTCAAAAGACATCGATTCCTACAAAATGTAAACAAAACACCAAAGCTTAAAGTCGAACTAAAAAGACTATAAAACTAAAGACAAAGACTCACAAAGACCGCTAAAAAGGACCAAATGAGACGTTAGAATATTGTCTCATCAGCGTGTTTCTTGTTTTTTTTTTTTTTTAACATGGCACCAGAGCAGGTTTAATTGTTTTTCAGTAGTATTCTTCATTTCTCTGTTCTGCATCTTTAAACCAGCTTTATCCTAACACTTTCAATGGCTTCATCTGATTCCTCTGATCAAGCTCTACCTACTAATAACACTCCTCCTATCACTACTCATGTTCCTTCTGTACATGAGAATCCTTTTAGCCCACTTTACCTTCATCACTCTGAGACAGCCATTTCAGGTGCTATAACACCTCTTCTGACCAAAAGTAACTATCATACTTGGTCTAGAGCTTTCACTATGTCTCTTAGCATTCGCAACAAAGTTGGTTTCATAGATGGAACTGTGACTAAGCCAGCTAATGACAGTGAAGATAAAATCAAAGCTTGGTCTAGATGTAACACCATTGTGATGTCTTGGATGATGCATTATGTATCACCAGACATGAGTGCTTTACTCTATGTCAAAACAGCAGCTGAGGGTTGGCATAAACTCAAAGTTAGATATGCTCAACCCAATGACTTGCGCATATTTCAACTCTGACAAGAGATGCGCAAAGTTACTCAAGGTATGATTACATCATGACTACTTCTCTAAACTATATGGTTTATGGGAAGAATTAGGAGACTACAGGCTTGTGCCTAGTTGTGCGTGTAAACAATGCACTTGTTCCATCTCTGATCTCTTTGAGAAGATGCAAGACATTGATAAAATCTTCAAGTTCTTAATGGGACTGAATGATGGTTTTGAAATGGTGAGAGGTCAAATCATTTTGATGGATCCTAAGCCATCTCTAGACAAGGCCTACTCACTTGTGTTGCAGGAAGAAACTCAAAAAATGTCAAGGGATCTCTTCCCCTTAACTGAGAATGTTGCTATGAGTGTAGGTTACAAAAGAAAAGATAAGAGAGGGCTTGTATGCCCTAACTATCCTAATCTGAGTAATCACACCATTGAAAATTGCTTTAAAGTGAATGGCTTTCCACATAATAGCTCTAGAAAAATGCATGAAGGAAACAACAATGCTAGGGGAGGTTTCAGAGGAAGAGGTGGTAGGTTCAATCATGGTGGCAGAACAAATCAGTACCATGCAAACCATACAAGTGGAAACACTAGTAACAATGTGAGTCTCACTAATGAGCAGTTGCCTCAGCTCATGGATTTTTCTTAGACCAATGGGGGACCAACTGCTAACTCTAGTCAGTTGAATGCATCTGTGAATGCAAGCCCAACTCACACTGCACCTGCAGGAACAACCACACCGGAGCTCAATTATGCATGTAAAGTGACTATAGCAAACTCTGTAGCTGTTAATAGAAGTTCAAGTTGGATTGTGGATTCAGGAGCTTCAGATCACATTATTTGTGATGAAAAACTCTTTACACACAATGTTAAAAAGATAACAGCTTTTGTTCAACTACCTAATCTATCTAAAATTCCTATATCTCATTCAGGAGACATTGAAATAGCTGAAAATTGCATATTAAATAATGTTCTATGTGTTCCTACTTTCAAGGTGAATTTAATGTATGTAAATAAGGTGTGTAGAGACAACTCTATTGGTTTCTTATTCATTAAAAACACCTATCATATATTGCAGACAAATTGTTCATTGAGTCAATCAGTGACAAAGATTGGACTGATTGAGGGGAAGAAGGGACTTTACTTATTGAAGGATGTTTTTCAATCACCTAAGGCACTAGCCATCTCCAGTCAGAATGACCAAGATCAAGTTCAAGCTGCTGCTGTGAAGGATCACTTATGGCATTTTAGACTAGGACATCTTAGTTCAAATAGATTCTCTATTATTCAGGCATCTAATCCTGATATGCAATGTAAGAAGTTCTCTTATTGTGATGTTTGTATGCAAGCAAAGCAGAAGAAACTCTCTTTTTCACTTAGTAATAAAGATTCAAGTTGTATTTTGGAGTTGTTACATTGTGATCTATGGGGACCATATTATGTAGCTACTCTCAATGCTCATCACTACTTCTTAACAATTGTAGATGATTATAGCAGGTTTACTTGGGTATTTTTACTCAGGCATAAATCAAACACTAAAGAAACATTAAGTAACTTTATTCAGTTTATACAGAATCAAATGCAGAAGAAAATTAAAATAATCAGATCAGATAATGGATTAGAGTTTCATATGCCTGATATCATGAATAAATATGGTATACATCACCAAAAGACATGTTCATATACTCCACAACAGAATGGAGTAGTGGAGAGAAAGCACCAGCATCTTTTAAATATAACAAGGGCATTGCTTTTTCAATCAAAACTACCTAAAAAGTTTTGGGAGAAGCGATACAAGCAATGACTTTCACGATAAATAGAATCCCGGTCAATTTTGAATAATAAAGCTCCATTTGAGCTGTTTTATGATAAGAAACCAGACTATTCTGGTATAAGAAATTTTGGATGCTTGTGTTTCACTTGCACTGAGAATGTGGGAAGAACTAAATTAGATTCATGGTCACAAAAATGTATTTTCATTGGATATCCATCCAATGTAAAAGGTTATAAAATATATGATCTTGAGAAGCATCTGAGTTTTATATCAAGAAATGTTATCTTTATAGAGACAATTTTTCCATACAAAGAGAAAAACAAAAATGAGCATGATATATAGATACATGCACCTGATTATGTGGATTATGAATGGTTGAATAACAAGCATGCAACACATGAGAATAATCAGGAAGTGCACAATGATGATCAGGTATATGATATGCCATTTGATCCTGCAGAAAATGATGTAGAAGAAGATAGTGTAGAAGAACCAATTAGGTCACCTGTACAGAGATCCCCAGAAGAGAGATTTGAGAAGAACAACAAGACAAGGAAATTGCCTTCAAAACTAGATATATATCATCATGAAGCAAAAGCCTACTCATTACAGAAAAATGAAATTAAGACTAAATATCCAATCTCAACTTTTTTGTCATATGACAAATTCTCCAAGAAATATAGGGAATATTCAATAAATTTGGCACTAATTCATGAACCAGAAAGTTATGAAGAGGCAATAATGGAGAAACATTTGAGAGATGCAATACAAAATGAATTAACAACCCTGGTTGATAATAAAACCTGGACCATTGTTAAGAGAACATCAGATATTAAACCAATATGATGCAAAATTTGTTTAAAAAAAAAACTCAACTCAGATGGACAAATAGATAAGCACAAAGCAAGACTAGTAGCTAAAGGGTATACACAACAATATGGTTTTGATTATCTTTGAGACATTTAGTCCGATGCAAAACTCACATAAGTGAAAATCTTCTTAGCCCTGGCTTCTAAAGAAAATTGGCATCTGTGTCAGCTTGATGTTCATAATGCATTTCTCAATTGTGATTTAGATGAAATTATTTACATGAAAGTACCACCAGGCCTTTTAATTCAGGGGGAAGATTCAAACAGGTTCGTATGCAAACTAAATAAATCCATATATAGTTTGAAACAAGCTTCAAGACAATGGAACTCAAAATTAACTAACTACCTGAAAGAATTAGGCTTTGCTCAATCTAAAACTGAATACTCATTATTCACTAAAGGTACCGAACATAATTTTATTTCTCTATTAATTTATGTAGATGATATAATCATAGGTAGCAAACATCAACAAGAAATAGATCTTGTTAAGAATAAACTGCAGAGTCTTTTCAAAATAAGAGATTTAGGTCAGTTGAGATACTTTCTAGTACTTTATATTGATCAAAATGATGAAGGAATGCACATATCAAAAAAGAAATATGCATCGGAGATAGTAAAATGAGGACTACTAGGTTGCAAACCAGTAGTTACTCCCATTGAACAAAATGTCAAATATACACAGAATAGCTCAAATTTACTGGAAGATCCAACATACTACAGAACATTAATTGGAAAATTAATATACTTGACCATCACAAGACCTGATATAGCCTATGCAGTTGGAATCTTTAGTCAATTCATGCAGAATCCATGTAAAGATCACTTGAATGGAGTTTTGAGAATAATCAAATATATCAAGAGTGACATTGGACTAGGGATTCTTCTATCAAAAGATAAAGATATGAACATGACTGCATATTGTGACTCTGATTATGCAGGATGTCCCATGACAAGAAGATCAACTTCAGGATATTTTGTAATGATAGGAAATACACTTGTGAGCTGGAGATCAAAGAAACAGATCAAGTGAGTAGATCTTCAGCTGAAGCTGAGTATAGAGCTATGGCTTTTGCCTATTGTGAGATAATTTGGATGATGGCATTGTTGAATGATTTGAAAATAAAGATTACAAATCCAGTAAGACTAATGTGTGATAATCAATCAGCCATTCACTTAACTAAAAATCCAGTTTTTCATGAAAGAACTAAGCACATAGAAGTGGATTGCCATTTTGTAAGAGAAAAGATCATTGAAAAGAAAATTGATGTTGCTTTCATCAATTGTAAGGATCAGCTTGCAGATATATTCACTAAGTTGTGCCTTCAATGAATCTTGTTAAAGCAATGATCAAGATGAACATAAAGAATCCATATGTTCCTCTTGAGGGGGAATATTGGAAATTTATTAAGAAAAGAATAAATCAAGGGACCAAAAGTTGTAATTTAACAGAAGTTAATTGCAAAGAATTTAAACTTATGGCGACCGAATATATAGGCGCGAAAGAGTTTAAGACTCAATTGTACAAAGAAGAAGGAAAGGAGGACCAGAGGATAAAGCGCAAGAGTGAAACAATTGGAGCCGACCAATCAGAACAAAACGTGTCAAACGTTTTGTTCCCGAATCTGAACTCAATTCGCCTAGCTACAGAGCGAGTTTGTCTTCCCCAAATCAATAGAAGAGAACAAAATGCTCTGCAACATAGTACGAGCAGTACAAATCGATCTCATCCATCCATTTCAAGATCAACGGACGGATTTAGACAAGGACGAACACAAGGCTTGAGCACCTGATCAATTGCAACTAATTTTGTCTTGATTACTTATTTCTCCAGCATCTTTTATGATCCGTTTTTATCCATTTTAGGTCAAATTGTTAGTTCACTTTGAGTAGTGTAAATACTCAGTAGTATTGGCTAGGTTTCATTATGTAATTCACTCTTAACTCTGAACGTTCACTACAACAATCTCCTTCTTGCGTGTTTCTTGTTTTTTTTAACAAGATTTTATTGGGCTCTGTTGAATTTACCATCAAATTGCATTTACTTTTCTACGAATACACCGTGGGAATGGATAACAAGTGCTCGACTTAGGATGGATACGCAGAATTTTGAGTTTTTAGTCGATTCCTGTTGGGGTATATGATGGTATAGCAAGGGCAAAACATTGCATGAAGGTAAAGGTTTTACACCATTGTTGCCGAAGATCAATATTTTCTGGGTTATTGCTTTACCAAAGCATTAGTAACTTGCAAGATTTTTGTCTCCTCATTGCTCTCTGATAGTAAAAGATAGAACACATATGATATGTCTAAAGAAACTAGGAACGAGATTATTTATACTACACAATAAATACCAATGATAAATGTTTCAGTGAAGAGTAAATGGAATTTGCTAAAATGACCACCCACCAAGAAATTGTAATGAACAGAAAAAGCCATAAGTTCTTAAGACTATCTTTAGAAAGAATAATCATACTGTACTCCAATGTGGAAAAGAGTTTAAAATCTGTGATGTGGTCACCAACTCATCAACAACTTATCTTACAAGGACATGTCAAGATCCAAACCCAGACAATGGTATCATAGAGAGAGCCACATCTTGACTAACAATAGTGTCATGTCCTATTTGATCAGATGATCCAAAACATTTGGGTATTGAGTAATACTATAAATTTCTCATCTCTGTAGATAAGATAACCTTTGTTATTTTTTGATAGCTGACACTGAGAAATATAGACTCCACTATCCGTATCTCAGTGCTCTTGTTCTCCTTTTTGCAGGGATTTTCTTCCCATTTTCCAGCAGCAAATGTCCAAGTCCTCATTGCTTATTAATTTGAAAATATAAACAGGTAGTAGTGTTGAGGGGTTGAGCCTCAAACACTAACTAAACTACTACAAGTCCCTAATCTAAGATCCGCCTCCAACTTGATGTCCAACCTGAGATCTTTGTCCGAGCTGGAGCACTTGACCTGAAAAGACTGGGGGGGGGGGGGGGGGTTTTGATGGGTAACCCGGTTTGCTAGATGTCAAGCCGGGAAGAGACTTACTCGAGAGAAGAAAGCTCTCAATGTAGTAGTTATGAGGGAAGTTATGATATCGAAATCTTACCTTAAGGCTTTGGACCTTGTGCTATATTTATAGTTATCATGTACTTATGAGGTGGTTCATAAGATGATGCCAAGTGTATGTTCAGGATTTGGACAAAAATGCTCCCTTGGCCCATGGCCCAATAGTATGTGAGAGTCCAACACCATTAGATGGGCCAGGGAGGGTAGATTGGTCCTTTTACCCCTCAGAGTACTATTCCTGCTGATGGGTCCATGTGACACCTTTTAGAATGATCCAAGCTCTGTTGAGTTTATCAGTTCCTAGGTAGCTCAGTGATGGTCCGAGACACTAGCTGCTCGGAAGTATCTTGGAGGTTCCAATATATACGTTTTGTCTTATTGTTAAGGTGGCGTCCGAGTTTATCTTGTCCGGTCCGTTTGGCATCCTAGGACTGCCAGTGTGTAGTACTTGGTGAGACCATGTGACCTCTTGTCATGTTCGAAAGTCGTGCACCTAGCTAGGTCGGACCAGCTGAAAAGGTGTATTGACTTGAGCGTACTGGTTGACCCGGAAGGTTTTCCTTAAGGCGGACTAGCCAAGGTCGGATAAGTACTGAATTGGCTATTTTAGCCTTGATGCGCTCTAGGACACGCTCTATGGCGCCTTTAACGTATTGGACATATATCCGTATCAACATATGTTCCCCTAGTTTCCAAGTATCTTAGTAGAAGATAGTTGTGGAACTATGAGTAAAGGAACAAGTGTGTTTAGGAGCGTGTCCGAATCGTTAAATGTGAAGGAAAAAAATTCTTTTTTCCTTGCCAAAAAATCCGTATCCGTTTCAGGAATTTAATATATATCTCCCCCCCCCCCTTTCTTTCTACAGTCCGGGATAGGAAAAATCTCAGATTGTAGAAGGAAAAGGTATTTGTATCCGAGATATATTGAGGCCCGAGTACGGTTTTAGGATTTTAAGAAGTCTCTTGTGGAAGAGTGTGTAGGAAGCAATCTGTTGGGCTGGATATGTGAAATGGTCCACTTGGGCCGATGAATTGTGATCCAAGAGGCCCAATAAGTCGTCAAATCCGACCCATGAGTGAGGATCCAGGGCGGTGAGAATTTCCAAAATAAATTTAATGGGGTACAATGTAATTTCACCACGTGAGAAGCGTAACGTTGGATTGAAATGATCAACGGCTGGGTTTAAAAGCTAAGTGATGTGACGATTCGTCTTCCCCAATTATCCCTCTATAAATAGTTCGCCAGATTTGTCATTGTCACACTTTAGCCGAATCGAATCTAGAGCACTCCTAAGCAATCCAAGCAAGTAACTAACTTCCGAGCAAGCAAAGTTTCGGTGGTAGGCTGCAAGCAGTAAGGCGAGTTATGCTCGAGCTGGGCTCGTTTATCATTTTTGTGCTGGAACTCGAGCTCGAGCCCGAGCTCTATCGAGTTACAAAATTTGAGCTCGAGCTCGAGCTCGAAATAATTTGTTCGACTCGAGCTCGGCTCGTGAGCTCGATTTTTTTTTCAAATCGAACCTTTAAAACTCGAAAGCTCGATTAAGCTCGGCTCGTGAGCTCGAAAACTTACAAAGCTCGAAATAAGCTCGGCTCAAAAGCTCGAAAATTCCCAAAAATGAAGTAAGGTTTTGTTTTTTTTATTTTTAAATATATATTATATATTATATAATTAATAATAATTACAACCGAGCTGCTCGACGAGCTTTCGAGCCGAGCTTTACAAAGTTCGAGCTCGGCTCGAAAACTCAATCGAGCTACAAAAAAGCTCGAGCTTGAGCTGCTCGATAAAAGCTCGGTTAAAGCCTACCGGTGAGTAATGTCGATCGGCGTGAAGTCAACATCGGAGAGCAAGCAAGGCTTCGTCGTCCGTCAATCTTTTTCCAGCTACTTTATCAAGTAAGTAAATCTGGCTTTCTCTAAATTCTGACTAGTTCTTCTTCTTCCGCAGATGCATGTATGCTTTGTTGAATTTCCATGCTCGTATGTTGCATAGATAGGGTGTTTTTTGCCAAGTAATGTGTCGTATGTTGAGTTTTGGTGACTCTAGTATTGCATGCTTTCTGTAGTTGAAATATGGTACCAATTTGTAGATATGACTTGTAGATTTACCCTGTAAATGTGCCATGTATGGTAGAATATAGTGCCAGTAGACTTGTTGAAATTCTTGTTACCTTGCCTCGTGTGGTAGATAATAGTGCCAATTGGCACGTAGAATTCCCTTGTGGCACGACCTTGTGTGCCAAGCTAGGTGCCAATAGGTAGAGACAATGACCCATAGGAACACACAATAAAGTAGGGTTTCTTCGGACAATGGGACTTAATAAGATCGCGAACTCTCGGACGGCCACAATATCATTTTCTAATCCGTTTCCTTGTGCCCTAAGATGTCCGAGAGAGATAGTCAGAATCAACACGAAGTTCACGATTATGATGATGGAATAAACCAAGGATCCGAGTCCGGTGCGGTAACCTCGTCCGTATCAGACCACCCGGAATTGGAGATTCCGCAGAACAGACTTCCTGCGGAGGAACGCAACGCGAACGTTGTGGAGGTTGTCTCTTCTGGAGACTTAGATGCTAGGCATGGGGTCTGAGACTCTATCACTACCCGAAACGAGGCTGTGAGAAGCCAGACAGATGTCGCGAGAACAAGGGTACGGGTTCAATCCCGGACCATTGGCAGTGGTGGCATGCCTGCTGGTATGAGCGTGCCTCGGACAGAACAAGGAGGCGACACTGATCGTGAAGCAGATGATATAGAGATGTTCGAGGCTGGGGAGGAGGACCGTGTTGTGATGGAAACAGGTCCGACCAATACAAGTACATCCGGGAGACACGAAGTTGGAGAAGAAGAGGAGGAAGAAGGAGAAGAAGAGGAAGATGACGAGGAGGAAGAGGAGGAAGCCTCTTAAGCTGCTCGTCCGCGGGGACGCTCTGGGCGCCGGATTGTTTTGCACCCATGAGCGCCCGTTCAACCTAATCCATCACTAACTGCGGGCCGTGGAGCTCAAGCGGCACGGACTAAATTCCCTCGTCCCGCGTCTGCTGTAGTAATCGCGGACCCATACGGTGAACTCAATGCGGATGGTTTGCTTCCTACTTGTCCGTACAAGGTGAAGCCTGAGGATATTTCGGAGTGGAGACGGAAATGGGAGATTCCTGAGTCCGTCGAGATTATGGTCCCAGAGCCCGGACGCACCTTCTATAACCCACCAGCTGGGTATATGTGCGTGCATGAAGCGGCTTTCTCCTACGGGTGGAAGGTTCCCATCACGTCCGAACTTAAGCACATTCTAAATCATATCGGGATTGGTCCGAGCCAGGTTATCCCCAAATCCTTGGGAAACCTCATTTGTTTCGTGGTCTTCTGTGCTAAGAAGGGGCAATCCGTGAACCTTGAGAACTTCCGGCAGTTGTTCAACGTAACTTTTAGTCCGGGGAATCCCCTTTTCTATACGTTTGTAAATAGGAAGTCGTACAACTTCATTTCTGATCCCATCTCCTCGCTCGGATAGAAATGGTGGGAAAAATACATCTTCTTGCGGATGGCTTTGAAGCCCGGGGAGTCCACGAGGAGATGAGAGCTGTGGGGGTTGCCCGCAAAGTTTTTGAGGGTAAGTATTCCGGATTGGCGCCCTCTTCCCAAAATGTGGCTCCGTGGGTGATGAAAATCCACAAGAAAAATAATCCACCAACGTATCCGTTTCACGGATTGATCTGTCACCATTGCCTTATTTGTCTTGGTGGTAGCGTCGTTGAGGTCGGAGGGAAGACCGACTTCTGTAAGGATTCTTTAGGACTCATGTTTTCTTTCTGTCTTTAAGTGTCATATATGATTGTCATATAAGACTGTTATTTGTAGTTTTATAGGTCCGTATCTGACATCATTTGTTCCTTCCCCAGCTTATTGGTTCGAGTACATCATGTCGACCCTCCGAGAGAAGAAGAAGAAGCAGTAGAGGGAGAAGCAAGCCCTTGAGCTTGCCAATAGCTAGAGGGCCAAGATTATAAATACTTCCGCGGGTTTGCCTATGGCGGACCCAAAAATCTGACCACATTACATTGCGGAAGAGGAGAGGCGGAAGAAGTTTGGTGAAGATCCATGAGACCTTGGAGGTGCTGACAAGGGCAAAGGTCTGCTACAGTCTTCTTTGCTCAGGCCACCAACCTCAGGTGCTCCGAGGACCACGGGGCCTGGTGGTTCTGCTGCATCCGTGCCTCCTCGGGACGTGCTGATGCGGGATGCCATCATTTCTGGCAGGAAAAGGAACGCGACCTCCGATGCCTCTCCTACATTAAAGAGGCAACTTTTCTCCGCCGTTCTGCCGTTGTCCGACCAATCGGTACATTGATGCGAGTTTGAGCAGTCGCGGATTCCCTGAGGTAGAGAGGGTCGGAGAGATCCACGAGCTGCATCAAAGGGTAAGTGACTTCCGTGGTTCTTTAGTTTCAGCTTATGTTTTGAAAATATAACTTCTGATTGTTCGGATTTTTTGTAGCTCGGATGCATGATCAGAGCCATGTAGTGGAAGGCCAGTAAGCAGGCCACTATTGAAGAAGATCTGCATAAGGCGTTGGCTTCAGCGGTGGAGGAGGCGGATAAGGTGAAGCAGATGGAGGCCAAGTCCAAGAAGAAGGATACTTTCATGACCATGCTAAAGGCTAATTGGGACCAAACGAAGGCAGACTTAGAGTGGTAGGAGCACTTCATTGATGAGGCAATGAAGTTGTTCCTTAGGATGCTCTTCTTGAAGATCTCCAATTCACTCGGCTGGAAGCCGTGAAGGACATTATGAAGTCGGACTCCTTCAAGTTCTTTATGGCGAACAAAGCCGATGCTCTCCACCTGGAGGGGTTCTCATCCGCCATCGGCCAACTATAAGTGAAGGTGTTGGTGCCTCCGAACTTCGATTGGAAGAAGGAAGGATTGGATCCGTCCGCGGCCTGTGAGTTCGCGGAGGTGGTCACCGATGAAGGTGATATTGACATCAGAAACGACGAACCTTTTCTTCCAGAATGCATTCTGAAGGCTCTGGAGAAGTTTGGCTTTATGCCTTTCAAGGAGTATCAAAACTTCTTGAAGAACTGGTATTTTATGCCCTCCCGGATCGTTGGTCGTGACGCGGACTACAACTTGTTCGAGAGCATAAAGGCATCCTTCGATGCTGCTGTTGAGTCGCACGCAAATGCTTCAACTACCAATCCACCTGGAATCAATGAAGCCGGTCCCAGCCAGCCTCCTCCTCAGTGAGAAGTCCGGGGTATGCCCCGTAGAAATTATGTAACAATTGAATATTGATTTTTGATGGCACGTATTTGTTGCCACGTACATTGATTTCTCCTTCTCGGTCTGTAATAGTAATGCAAGTACAATACCCTTCTTCTGATATGCCAATGCTTTAGCTTCTATACTTCCTTGATCCGTCACAATATGCGTAGTTTTAGTAGTCTGCATAAATATACAACTCTTGCAAGCTCGGACTACTTTGAACAATATTTGACCTAAGACAACAAATTATTAACTTGCTGATCTTCGAACTACTCGATAGGCTTACCCTTCGGGTGTTTCCGCAAATGAAGTTCTTCGGACTCGTCGATGAGTGAATGCTCGGATACTTTTATAGGAAAGTTAAAAACATGGGCTCAGTATGATCAGGTGGGGTTAGCCCAAATGATCCAATACTACTTGGCCAATACGGATGGCCCAAGCCCATCGTCGACATCAATCTTCTTGCGTGGCAGACGCTGATTAGTTCATCTTTGTTGATACGGACATGTGTCCAATCCGTTAAGGGCGCCATAGAGCGTGTCCTAGAGCGCATCACGCGACAACTAGCGATTCGGTATTGGTCCGACCTCACATGGTCCGTCTAAGTGAATCAACGATGCGCTAAAGTCACTACACCCTCACGGCTAGTCCGAGCTAGCTGGAAAAGGACTTCTAAACCAAATCGTCGATGCAATGCCAAGCGGACGGACGGCGAATCTCGGACGCCATAATCACATTAAGACCAATCGTATAAAAGAACCACTTAGATACTTCAGTGAGACTCTTAGCTCGGGCATCGAGTTACCCAGGCGATCAACCAAAGCGACGGATCATCGAGGGACTAACACGACCCAACAGTGAACGATTACTCAAGTAGGAAAAGGTCAAACTACCCTCCAGGCCCATTGATTAGTATTGGATTCTTTGTTCACTAATGGGCCGTGGGCGAAAGTAACATTGGTGTCCAAATCTGAAGCGTACACTTGGCGTCATCTTGTGAGCCACCTCACAAGCATATGATAACTATAAATATAGCACAAGGTCCAAGACCTTAAGGTATGTGGAATCCCTAAGTCAATTCCCAAGTGTTATCATAATCCCTCATAACTATTACATTGAGAGCTTCCAACTCTCTCTTGAGTAAAGTCTCTTACCGGATTGACATAGGCAATCCGGGTAACCCATTCTAACCCCCTCGCCCCCCCCCCCCCCACTTAGTCCTTTCAGGTACGCAAGCTCGGACCAGTACAACGTCGGACCTCAAGTCAGAGGCGGGCCTTAGATTAGGTTGCTTGTAATAGTTTGGTTAGTTAGTGTTCGAGGTTTTACTCCTCAACAGTCTTATCTATAAATACAGTAAAACCTCTATAAATTTATAATGTTAGGATCGGGATATTTTATTAACTTAGTGAGATATTATTATATTGATAAATTAATAATTTATTAATTTACAGAGGTTTCACGTATGACCTTTAAATTTCCAAGTCCAATATACTAGTTACAATGTATATTAGTTAGAGATGAAAAATAAATTAGAAAAGCAAGTTCCAATTAACATTCTCGTATTGCAACAAGAGGCCATAGCAAATTTCTTTAGACTCTGCAAAATTCGTTCAACGAATCAAACTGGCTCAAGTGATTTAAACGATGCAAATTCTGGAGAAGACATTCGTGAGCTTGACAACTTGATTACGATATGCATTATCGGCACAAAATGGATGTGAATCACTTGCTAGATTATCCTAGTGTAAATAATGAAAGTTACGAAGTTCAAAGCATTTAAGAAATTGTCACGGATACCATTTAAAATCCGGTCGATGACGAAGCTGAGGATGATTCAATAGCTTCGGAACCGATCACTCGAAAATAAGCATTGCAAGCGGCAACAACTCTTCACAACTTTTTGTTGCAATACGATAAGACAACGCCCCAACTCTTTAGTGCAATGGGGAGATTTATAGATGAACTCAATATAGATTTCAAATTCAACAAGAAACAAGTGACTATAGATTCACTCTTTACTAAACAATCTTAGAATTTTGAAGTATATCTCTCTCACACACACATATGTGGAATTTTTTTAGTAATTATTAATTTATAGTTTCGTTGGGACTATACACTGGGATTTCAAAAAAAATATTATCTTATTATTTTATTAATTGGGGTCCAAATTTGTGCTGGTTCCAAGTTGGGA
Source organism: Plantago major (assembly GCA_026545765.1). Classification (NCBI taxonomy): domain Eukaryota; kingdom Viridiplantae; phylum Streptophyta; class Magnoliopsida; order Lamiales; family Plantaginaceae; genus Plantago; species Plantago major. Next base: position 60,286,460 of record CM048841.1, read on the forward strand.
CTGAACAAATTATTAATTTTATCGAGGTTATTAATTTATCGAGTATTAATTTATAGAGGTTCTATTGTACCCGAGTTCTCCACTGCATTGATCGTACAATTCCGATTCTAATCTCCATTCTATTAAAAATTTCTTTCTTCTTTCTTAAGCTCGGATTCCTCTGTCACCATTAAAATAGGCGTAATAGGTGGATGGTTTCTTGACCAATCTCCCCCTCGAGACTTCCGTCCACTCTCAAATTGGTACCTGTTGTCTTTGGGTTTGAGAGTGGTGTGGGTCTAGAGGGCTGGGTTGCTCGAGATCTGTCGCTAGGAAATGTAGATCTTGGAAAATTTTCCGATCTGAGTAAGCCGACGGACGATCCCATCGGTCATATGCGTGATCCACCCGGTAGGAGCTTGTCCTGTCCGAGGAGCTGCTGGCGGGTGGATCGTGATACGATCAATGTGTCAGATTCGTGTTTGGGTTCGAACAAGTGGGTGTTTTGAAGAATCTTAATGTTCGGAGACTGATTCTTGATTTGTCCGTGTTACAGGTTCATCCCACTACTCGTTGTTTATGGAAAGGTTGATGTTGTTGGTGTGCTGAGGGACCCTTCAGCACCCTTTGTTTGAAAGATCCTTTGGTGAAGTTATGACATATCTCAGAGAATATGACAGGCTGTTCCGTGGTAGTGTAGATATTGTATGGATCCGTATAGATATATCGGATCGTAACATGTACAAAGGAGATTGTGTGTACCTTCGTTTATATGTACAAACAGGTTCGTTCTTAGAATCTCTTTGCCATGTAAATAATCAAATTTCGTTTTGAATCGAAAGATGAAAGTTGTATTGATTTTCCGTAAATTCAATTACAACTTGTGGGTTGCATATGATGACAAAGAGTAAAAAAACATAAGCGGCGGAGTTCCACATAACAAGCGGTTTAAACCGAATGTCAAAAGAGCGGCGGAGTTAGTGTGACACCCTAAGCATAGAACTTTTAAAGGTTCTTGGCATTCCAAGTACGCTTGAGTGGGTGTCCGTGCTCGTCCTCCAGTTCATAACTTCCATTCACTTTAGCTCCGATGATCTTGTAAGGTCCTTCCCACTTGGGCTTGAGTTTCCCAATATTGCTCAAGATATCAGCTCTGCAGAGAACTAGGTCTCTGAACTGTAAATCTTTAGCTTGAACATTCTTGTTGTATAGGTCGGGGCTGCGGTTGCTTGATATCTATGGATATTAGCCAATTCCTCGGTCCTCTTCTGTTCTAGCGTGTCTAGGTCGTAGATCCGAGCTTCCTGATTGGCGGAATCATGGAACTCTTGGATCCTCATTGTTTCGACCGCAATCTCCGCTGGTATGACTACTTCCGTGCCATAAACCAGAGCAAATGGAGTCTCCCTAGTTGTAGTCCGTGTTGTGGTGCGATGAGCCCAGAGTACACCGTCTAGGTCATCCGCCCAACTATCCTGAGAGGTACTTAGCCGCTTCTCCAGGATCTTGACAATTGTCTTGTTTGTGGATTCAGCTTGTCCATTAGCTTTGTGGATATCAAAGCGGATATAAAGCGTTGCTCAATTATGAAAGAAGCCAACCATTCCTTGAGTCTGTTGCCCGAAAATTGAGCACCATTATCCGAGACCAGAATTCTTGGCAAGCCAAATAGACAGATGCATGATGTTCTTCCAAATGAAGGTCCGCACATGGCTTTCCGTGATAGTGGCCACTGCTTCCGCTTCTACCCATTTGGTGAAATATTCCACAGCTACAATTAAGAACTTCTTTTGTTGTGTGCTTCTCGGGAAAGGTCCGACAATATCTATGCCCCATTGATCAAACGGACATGCTAAGACTGACGGAATCATAGGGAGTGTCGGGCAATGAGGGATGTTCGCATAATACTGACAATCAGGGTAGTTTCGGGCGAAGCTCGCGGAATCCTTGTCAATGGTAGGCCAATAGTAGCCTTGTCGGATGATCTTTTGGGCAAGAGTCCGCCCACCAGAATGACTTCCATAACTTCCTTGAATTTCTTCAAGCACCGTCTTTGCTTCTTGTGGATCCAAACATCTCATATGGGGTCCAGTGAAGGATTTCTTATACAAATATTCCCCGAGTATGAAATACCTGTTTGCTCGGCACTGTACACTCCTTGACTCCTTTGGATCAGCAGGTAATGATTCGTCCTTGAGGTAATTAAAGATATCAGTCATCCAGTTTCTTCCTGTTCCAGTTTCCATAATGGTTAGAGTAGGACCCATGACGGATGAGTTCCCAATTGTGAGTAGAATGACTCTTCTCGTGTCCACGACAGCTGTTGCGGACGCATACTTTGCCAGAGTGTCCGCTCTTTCATTCCACTCCCTATCAAATTTTTCCATGGTAAACTCCTCAAAGAGACTCACTTCTTGTTTTAGCAGCTCAAGGTACTTGATCATTGTTGGGCCTTTTGTGGCAAAAGCGCCAGAAAACTGGGCTTCAACCAACTGTGAATCCGTATAAGCTCTGAGTTTCGGGACTTGTAGAGACTTGGCTAGACGTAGTCCGACCAACAATGCTTCATATTCAGCTTCGTTGTTTGTAACCTTGAAGTCCAAAGAAATCGCATAGTCAAGTTCCGCTCCATCAGGGCTTCTAAGGTAGATTTCAATGCCTCCCACTCTTCCGGTGGAAGAACCATCCACTTCCAATGTCCAAACATCAGTGGGCCGTTCCGTGGCTTGGGGATCTTTTATGGGCTCTTGAATTTTCAACCTTTGTTCCTCCTCTTTCTGAGTGTCCTGGTCGGAGTTATCAGTTTTTGATTCGTTTGAGATATTATCGAGGAGGAACATGTGGTTGACCCGAGTTTCCTCCCACGATGGAGTCCGAGATTGATTGATGAATTGAGCGTCTTCAAAGTTGTCTGGGTTGATCTTTGGCGGAACTGACTTATGTTTAACCTGCTTGGTAATCAAGCACTCGAATGCCTGCCTATCCGAGACTTTCCCTGACTTTGCTTCAAGGTATTTCGCTAGGAAGTCAGCAATAACTTGAGCTTTCTTGGCTGTCGGAGCCTAATATCTAATGTCGTATTCGCTCAGCTCAATTGCCCACTTAGAGAGTCGTCTAGATTGGTCGGGCTTTCCAAGGACCTGTTTCAAAGGTTCTGTAGTTAGTACCACTATCTTATGAGACTTGAAATAGGGTTTCAACCGCCTTGCGGTGTAAACCAAAGCATATTCAAATTTCTCAATCTTTACATATCTTGTCTCCTCCCCAGCAAGGGCTTTACTAAGATAGTAAATTGTCATGTGATCATTAGCCTGGATCCGTACTAACACGGAACTCATTGCCTCTTCCGTAACGGCTAGGTAGAGGTAGAGTGGTTCTCCTTCTACGGGTTTGGAGAGCAGTGGTGGGGAATGGAGGTACTTTTTTAAGTTTTCAAAAGCCTCAGAACATTCCGCAGTCCACTCAAAGTTCTCTCCTTTCCGAAGGATTTTGAAGAAGAGAAGATTCTTCTCCGCGGATCGCGAAATAAAACGACTTAAGGACATGAGACGTCCGATAAGCTGTTGTACCTCATTGATGTTCTTTGGTGGGGGCAGGTCTAGGATGGATTTTATCTTCTCAGGATTGGCACTTATTCCCCTTTTTGTGGCCATGTAGCCTAAGAACTTTCCGAAGGTGCACTTCTCCGGATTGAGTTTCATTCCGTACTTCCTAAGCATAGCAAAGCATTTGTTCAAGTGCTCTATATGCTGTTCCTCAGTTTTGCTTTTAACAAGCATGTAATCTATGCACACCTCCATGGTTTTGCCGATTTCCTCCTTGAACATCTTATTTACCAGCCGTTGGTAAGTAGCTCCTGCGTTTTTCAGTCCCAAGGGCATCACTTTAAAGCAATATACCCCTCCCGCAGCAAAGAAAGCTATTTTCTTAATATCCTCCTTGGCCATCCGAATCTGGTAAAAGCCTTGATACGCGTCCATAAAACTCAGTAGCGCACATTCGGCTGTGGAATCAACAAATTGGTCAATCCGTGGCAAAGGGTATGGATCCTTTGGGCAAAACTTATTCAGCCTTGTGAAATCATTGCACATCCGCCATTTACCTGGTGATTTCTCAACTAAGACAACGTTGCGAACCCAATTGGAATAATGGACCTCTTCAATGTGTCCGGCCTTCATGAGCCGGTCAACTTCCGCGGCTATGATGGCATCCTTGATTGGACCAAAATCTTTTCTCTTCTGGCGTATATATTTAATCGATGGGTCCATATTTAGACGGTGAACAGCGACCCTCGGATCTATCCCCTTGAGGTCGTCAGTACTCCAAGCAAAGACATCTCTATTGTCTCGGAGACAAGCAATGAGCTTCATCTCCACTTCCGCATTCATTTCCATTCCGATTCTAGTCTTCTTGTCCGGGCTTCCAACAACAAGTTCAACATCCTTGAGAGTCTCATGAGGTTCGATCCGTGTTGTTTTCGGAAATTTGTCCTTCTGACTCCCTATTCCAATGTTGGGATCCTCCTTCTTTGGAGGGAGAACAATCTGCGGATCGGAAGTCAAAGAGACTGCTAACACAGGAGTGGATGCTCTCCTGGTAGACATGATGTAACAGTCCTAAGCTTCTCGGATGTTTCCTACTTCTCCAATTCCGCAGGGAGTTGGAAACTTCATTCTGTTATGGAGGGTAGAGGATATAGCTCGGAACTGATTGAGCCCCGGACGACCAAAGATGGCATTGTAATCAAAGGTCCGATCCACCACTACAAAACGGACTAGTTGTGTCACTCTCGCGGGATGTGTTCCCAACGATACATGAAGCATGATGCTTCCTAAAGGACGGACAGTTCCTCCTCCGAACCGTAATATGGAGGTATTGACTCTCTCATATCGAATTCTTCCCAGATTCATCTGATCGATAGTTCTTTTGGCAATGATGTTCGAGGAATTCCATGTATCTACCAGGATCTTGATCACTCGATAAGTTGTTATGGTTAAAGAGACCACCAGTGGAACATCCGGGTCATCTATGTCCTCGCCTCTTGCTGTAGGAGGAGGAATCTCACTGTCATCAAAGGATATAGTGTTGGTTCCACGGATCGCCGGAGCAATGTAGGATCTATCATTGTTCCGCAGATTCTGAGTCGTTCGTTCTCTTGCGTTCCTGCTATCGCCACCAGTCAGTCCTCCTACTATGGTGTTGATCACTCCGCTGTATGGAAGATTCTCCATTTCAATATCATCATCATACTTATATTGGTGATGATCTGTCCGAGATGGATGATTGGTGGGCGGAGGAGGCAAGGATAGCGGACATGGTTGAGGTTCTGTTGTTCTGTCTTCCCTCCTCTGTTCCGTCCTATCATATCTAGAAGGTTCGTCCGTATAGACGTGCTCGTTCAACTTTCCCTCTCTTATTATGTGCTTAACCTCAGTTTTTAGTTGAATTCATTCGTCCGTCTCATGGCCACGGCTATTGCAAAACTTGCAATACCCTTTTGCATTCTTGTTCTTCTGGTTATTGTGAGATGGCTTTGGCCATTGAACATCCAACTTCTTCACAATAATGGTGGCCAAGATGTCGGATCTTGGTCTTCTGAGACAGGTATAATCCGCATATCTTCTTGGCGGACTCCTTTCCCTGTTGAAACCTTTATCTTTGTATTCCTTCTTCGGATCGAACTTTCCATAGCGTTGTTCTTGCTTCATCGGCTCCTTTACTTTCTTGGATTCAACTCTCACTGGAACATTCCTTCAGTATTCCTCTCCGTACATTACCTCTTCACAAATATCATCCAGATGCTTTTCACTTCTCACTTCCTGGCTGGAGAGTTTCCTGCGGAGTTCTGTGTTGTAAGTATTAGCATACAGGTGACGGACCCGTTCTTTGATACTGTGAGACTCAACTCGGAGGACCTCTGTGTTGAAGCGATCTAGGAAAGTCCTAACATCCTCATGTTCTCTTTGTATAACTTCTGCCAGGTGCTCCACACTCCGTTTCCTTCTTTTCGATTTTCCAAATCATCTCAGGAACTTGGAAGAGAGGTCCGCATAGGATCTTACTGACTTGTTTGGCAATGCAGTGTACCAATCCATGGCTATTCCAAAGAGAGTGGATGAGAAAGTGAGAGCTTTTTTATTATCACTCATCCCTTTGGAATCCATCTTGCTATTGTACCTTGTCAAGTGGCCCACATGACAAGTATCCCCGTAGTAGTATTCCAAGTTCAGAATCACTTGATCCAAGTTCTTGTTTCTTTCCTTTTCTTTCATTATGTCATCACACAAAGGATTTGGTGCACTAGTAGCTACCTGCTCATGATCTTTCACTAGACGTCCGAGATTGAGAATCTGAGCTTCCAAGGCCTTTTGTTGCGCATAGATTTCTTCCGCATTCATCATCTCTACCGTCCTTGGATGAACTGATACATCCGCGGGGAGTTCATCTAAGTGGACCACAGGAATGGTTTCCGTTACATGATCTCTAGCCCTCGGAGGTATCTGTTGCGGAGCTCTAGGTTGCCTGTTTTCATTTTCCTGATATGCTCTCTGCCCATTTGGACTTCCTTCCCGTCGAACCTGGGAAGCAGAGGCTCTCCTATCAAGGAGATTCCGTAAATCCTCCTGTGGTAGCTGATTCCCCAACCTTTGCTGGATCGGACGTTGTTCGTTCCTTGACAGGGCGGGCTCTGCTTGCCCCGGATTAGCCACTGGCAGAGTGACTAATCGGCGTTAGACATTGTTAGACCCAAGACAACCTTGTATTATCGTAAGCAATCGACCAAATTGATTCTCGCTTAATCCGAAGTCACTAGTGCGGACTATACGACCATCTGGCATGGTAAAGTGTTGACCTGGAGGAGGACCTTGTGTCCCTGTCGGAGGAACTTGAGCAGCCTCTTCTCCGTGATTTTCAGGTACAACATTCTCTGGAACATTACGGACTCCCCTGGACGGAACGTCTCTTCCGTCATCAGAGGATGGGCTTCCTGTGTGACCATCGCTCGGGTATCTCCTTCCCTCAGCGTTCCTTTCTGTTACAATGGCCCTCCATCCTCTGTTGGGTGGATGCCCGCGAGGGCATGGAGGTAGAGTTCCGATGCCAACAGCACTGGTCCGTGATGTCCGTCTCGTTCTTGCCATCAGCTCAGCTTAAACACGGAACCTTTTGTAAGTTTCCCACAGACGGCGCCAAATGTTGAGGGGTTGAGCCTCAAACACTAACTAAACTACTACAAGTCCCTAATCTAAGATCCGCCTCCAACTTGATGTCCGACCTGAGATCTTTGTCCAAGCCGGAGCACCTGAAAAGACTAAGTGGGGGGGGGGTTAGATGGGTAACCTGGTTTGCTAGATGTCAAACCGGGAAGAGACTTTACACAAGAGAGAGAAGAAAGCTCTCAATATAGTAGTTATGAGGGAAGTTATGATATCGAAATCTTACCTTAAGGCTTTGGACCTTGTGCTATATTTATAGTTATCATGTACTTATGAGGTGGTTCATAAGATGATGCCAAGTGTATGTTCAGGATTTGGACAACAATGTTCCCTTGGACCATGGCCCAATAGTATGTGAGAGTCCAACACCATTAGATGGGCCAGGGAGGGTAGATTGGTCCTTTTACCCCTCAGAGTACTATTCTCGCTGATGGGTCCGTGTGAGACCTTTTAGAATGATCCGAGCTCTGTTGAGTTGATCTATTCATAGGTAGCTCAGTGACGGTCCGGGACACTAGCTGCTCGGAAGTATCTTGGAGGTTCCAATGTATACGTTTGGTCTTATTGTTATGGTGGCGTCCGAGTTTATCTCGTCCGGTCCGTTTGGCATCCTAGGACTGACAGTGTGCGGTACTTGGTGAGACCATGTGACCTCTTGTCAGGTTCGGAAGTCGTGCACCTAGCTAGGTCGAACCAGCTGAAAAGGTGTATTGACTTGAGCGTACTGGTTGACCCGGAAGGTTTTCCTTAAGGCGGACTAGCCAAGTTCGGATAAGTACTGAATTGGATATTTTAGCCTTGGACACGCTCTATGGCGTCCTTAACGGATTGGACATATATCCGTATCAACTAGTAGTACTAAATGGACTACTCGTATTCAGTCACCTTATTGACATTCCCCAAACAGACTTATTATGGTTAAACACTCAAATAAGGTGAAATCACCTTATAAGGTGACTTATAAGGTGACGCCAAACACACACTACATCTAGCTCACGTGGAGGTGCTGCAACTAGCCTAAATTTTATTGGGGGCTTATTACATATATCCCCTGGTACAATCCCACTTTACATCGCAATTCATGGTAATCCAACAATTACATTTCGGTCCAAATTTCATTAAAGAAAGTTAACCAGCTTATAAGCCTTTTTTTCAAATAAGGAGTTACCCATTACAAGTTAAAAATCAGGCAAAACACGAAACTAACTGGGATGAAGTTTAATATAGTTTATTAACGCAGTAGGCAAAACTGACAGACAAAAATATAATTCAAATCAACACCTCCACACCTTGTGCCATTTCCACACCTCCATGAGCATTCTCCTACTCAAAGCCTCAAATCATGAATTCAAGAATTTAGTTGGTATCTCTAAACTTTCAAATTTTCTTCTTTTAGATGAGTTGTCACAGTATACTAATACTCTGTCCATGGTCATTTTGCATTTGTGTTAGTTCACTATAGAATCAATTCAATTCAACTATATATCAATTCAATTCAACTATACAAGCAACTTTGACACGCGGTACCTGCGTATGTCGTGGTTGACATGTTTAATTTGGAGTTCACGCGTGAAGTGTAGATAAGAAGTAAACACATGAATAAATTTGTGAATTAAATTCAGGAAGAAAATTAATCACTCCACCACAGAGAAATGTTTACATTAGTCTTGACGCATAATTATAGGCAAGAAAGAAACATACTTTAATATAAATCTATATTTGCTAATTTTGACAACAGATTCAGAATGTGAGCAATGTCAAAGAAAATTGCAGTAGGTATCAATGAGGGAAAAGAGAAGGCAAAAAATGTATAGAACCCAGTGCTAGTAGGAAAGAATGTAGCCGTTCTCAATTTTTCACGATCTTCTTTTGTACCTAACCGCATTGATTCTGTAGCAGTAATATCGAAGAATAATCCTTAGCACCATTATTTAAAAATGGTAAAAGCCATCCAGACAAAATAACTAATCATATTTATGTCCTGAAACACTATAAAAAAAGAAAACATCCAGACAAAATAGTCGTTCTCAATTTTTCAATTTATAATACTCGCGACAAAGTGACATTGGAGTTACAATACAACGATCATACTACATTAAGCATCAGCCAAATTGTACTTGGCTAGGGAGACAAACAAAATAAAGTAGATACGAACTTGTTATAGTTCCAAACACACAAAAGATATATTACAAAATGAAACATAGACTAAATACCCCTAACACGACATAACAATACTGCAGACTGTAGCGCGCAGGTAACAACTTGGAATGTTCACTACATCCGAACCACCTTCATATGCCACACAAACTTGTCTTCGATGTCTTCATCCAATCGAATTGCGTCCCCAATCGACAGATTTGCATCTGTCGCGAACTCTTTCCACCCACGACTTATTCTTGCATTCTCACTCCACTTATGCACTACCAAGTCGTACCAAGGCTTTGGACCACCAACGAGCTTCACGTCCATGTAAGAATCAACTGCACAGTGTTGGGGAAAAGTCGTTGATACACCTTGCATATTAGTTTCAATTTGAGCATCATGTGTTGACGATGTAACGAGAATGACTTTTTAAACCTATAACTGTATAATGTCCATTCGATTACCATGATATAGCGTCCGATTACATGGGAAGCACAAATTGAGGCAGCATAAAAGGGACCTCCCGGTCCGTGCAAGGACAAGGCTTTGTTCAATGGCGCCTTTTTTCTTCTTCTTGAAGGAGTCATCTTTGTCCATAGCGGGGATCGGGTTCTTGCCCTTATCTTTTCATTTGCCTGGTTAATAACATGAACTTAACCGTTGATTACACTTAAACAATAAAAAATATGGTAATGCAATAATGTAAATTTATTCATCACAAAACAAACCCGTACCACACCCGCTTGATCCCACATCCGCGCAGGATGTGTTGAAACCTGATATGTCAGTACATCTTCACTAATGTTGGAATAGTGGCTGACAATCTCATTTGAATCCCTATCATCAGTTGCTCGCTCGTTGAAAGTTGATGTTCTCCCCACCATGCTAACTGTCATGTTGTAATGGGGGTTCTGGCTAGGGTAATGTTGTATCAACCCAGCCCTATGACTAACAACGACATCAAAAGTGCCAGGACATCTCAAGCTGAACGACAATGAGAAACCCTCTAAAATACCATAATAATCAAGAAACTCGCTCCTTCCAACATCGAACCATGTTCTGTCACCGATTGTTTTGACATAAACCATCATGGGATCACACATGTTTTGACATAAACCATCAACGGTTCCCACAGTAGTGCATGAACCTCATGGGGAAAATCTGCGTTAAAAGTAGAAGGCCATATTAAAAAAAAAATACATGTTAAAAGGCACGGTCCCTGTAAAAAAAAACATAGGTGACACATTAGATGTACTTATAGGCTTGCAAAACTAACCGCTGATTGGAGATTGTCCGCGCAAATAGGCTTCTCGAATGTGCCATAAATGTCACCCATGATTGTGTAAATGGTAGCCTTTGCTAGATGATTGTGGGAGATAAAGGATAGTGGAGTGGTGGTGATGTATATATAATGGGTTCCCATGACAAATAGCCAGGGCCTACGGTTTCAACATCAACATGGGCCAACAATTATTTTATTTCCTCTTGTTGAAACTAAATTAATTTATATTGTATCATCAATTTTCGAATCCATGCATGACAAAGACTTTTGTCATGCTTTGGAAGAAATGGTGAATCATGTTCCAACGTAAGAAACTTGCATCATGGTTGCCATATGAATTACATTCATTCCGAAATGATTCGTGTAACTTGATATGTACTCTTATTGCGATGCAATTAGAACTTGTCAAGTTACTCCAAAGCTTTATGTAATTGGGGGATGTCGTTATAAAAAGGGGATGGAAATATTACATAAAATGTGTGCCGTAAATGGGAAGAGTCATTCTTTTGGAACTATCATTAACAAACAAACATCCGTAAAACATTTAGTGGCCATTCAGTTGATTGATTACCGGTACCAATCTTATAGTGCTCAATGAATTAGCAACCAGTATATGAACGTTGTGTCACAAAATAAATGCGTGGTACTAGTCAACCTACTAGTTTGACAATATACGTACTTCGGGAAAGTCTTAAATAAAATGACACTTCTAGGGTACTTTCTGATGAGCTCAAATTATACTCTAAATAACTTAAGAGAATAAGTTGTAGTTGTCGACTATGCTTAACTCGGTATTGTTCTCTAGGGAATCAATTAGGCTACCACAACGAATGAGAGTAAACAGTTTGTTTGTGAGTAATAGATAAGTTTTGGATGTTTGTACTTTTAAAACACAGATTAATACTAAAGCAGATAAACTGATTTGATCAATAAGAGAAAGTGAACACGGTAGTGATGATCCAGTTATGCTAATTCAATTCTAAGGTAATCGATCATATTTGTCACACGGTCGGTGTACAGAAAAGCAATCAATCCAATTTAACCAAGCTGTTTTTCGAAGATTTTAAACTAGAGAAATCGTCAGGTTTGTCAGACCGACGATTCTTAACCAAAACAATTTAGAATATTTCAACTAGTGTATTGGATTGAAGGTTTATACGAAAATCTCAAACTAGACGAACCTATATGAACAAATATAAACCCTAGATTCGAATACGCATAACCATCACATAACTACCGAGTTCAGGAGAGGTTTAGCTACTCATACTTGAAGCAAAGATGAAAGAATTCATAATCTTGGATACACAAAGCATAAACATAATGATAATCGCAAGCAAGGGCATACAATTCGATAAATCAAGCAAGCACAAGAATTGTATGGAAGCAATAGAGAATTATCAAACTTACTAAGAATTTGATGTCAATGATTCGTTACAAGAGAAGAACCAAGCTCCAAGATCAATCAATGTCAAAATCTAGGTCTAGGAACCTTTTTTCTATGTGAAAATTCGATTATATGAAGTTATGGCAAAAAATTGCCTAATTCTAACATAAAAAGGAAAAATCTGCCGCTGAAATCGCGTCTGGCCGCGGCGAAAAACACCGTTTAAGCCCCCTTTTTGCCTCACGAAATCTCGCCGTCCTTTCGTCGCGGCGAGCTTAAAACCTTCGTAACGTTCCTTAAAGACAGAGTTTTCCTATTCTTCCAAAACTAAAATTGTAGCCCTTTGAATTATCTTTGCGTGGCCACCAAGATCAAGTCAATCGGACATCGTATGAGAGAGTTATGGCCAAAATGGCTAGAATACTCCGTAAAATTTCACTTTAGCAAGTCTCGCTAAAACGGCTCTCAATTCTTCGTCCGAACTTCGAATCCACTTCTGTTTTCGCTGAATTACTCAAATTTCAATTCTCTAGAAACATATTTTTCACTCCGGTTTTCACCTTCGCAACATAAAAATCCTACAAAACACAAACAAAGTACCAAAGCATAAAAACGCACAAAAACACTACAAAATGCCAACAAAGACTAACCAAAAGACGGTAAAAAAGGTAAGATGAGACTCTAAATTTTGTCTCATCACTTTCTAAACTAATTAATGTATCATATGGTCAAAACAATGTTACTATATTGCTAATACTACCGTTTTTAAGGCCGACAAGGCATAAAGGATTTTCAAAAACATGGGATTATGTCATTGGTCATAGTTAATGTGTCTCGTTCCAAACACAGAGGGGTTCGTATCTTAAAAACTTATCCGGCTATAGTCAATTCATTGTTCGTACTAGAAAGTAAATAAACAAACAAATAGTTGACGAACTTGAATTATTTGATTTTCATACAACCGGGAAAATTTTGGAGTTTCATGCAAATGATCGAGAGTCTACGTCGACCTTATTACCGAAGAAACTTAGGACACCACGACACAACGTCTATTACATATTGATTTCATTCACCAAGCACACACCAGTATGGTAGAGACTTTTACGAACGAAAGGGCCCATACACGAACTGGGTAACATTAGATGACCCCACAAACTCTTACCTGATTTCAGCACTGGAAGTCTTCTCCTTAGCATATTCATCACCCTCATGTAGCTCTTCAAAAGTATACACCCTTGGAGAAGGGTAATTCAGATCTCCCACAACAGAATTCTTAGAACTTCCAGCCTCAAAGAAGGGCCTCTACCGTGAAATTTGAGCGAGTCCTTTGAAACTATCGGACTAGTAGTGAGCAAATCCCATTCCAGAGGGTGCGATACATTGTGAAGGGATATCGGATGACTCCGGTAGAATTAAGGCACGACGCACGAATGGGGTGTGTGTGACAGGAGGCTGCACAATCAGGGGTGGCTATCACCACATTATGAGCTTGGAGATGATGAGTCCTACCAACTCAACGGCGATGGGGTGGAGTGTCGATATCTGAGGAGCATATGTTTATGATATGTGGGGGGGCCCACATATCCAGCACCCGATCATGGCCCGAAAATCTTGCACATATCTGGCCAATTAGCCTCACCTTCGTAACGGTAGGTTGTGCCGTAGAAGAAGTTCTGGAGGGAAAAAACTAAATTAATTAACACACAACACAAAAAAAATATTAAAAAATAAAAATAACTACCACTATGAAGATCGATCGAGTAACATCTTATGGGTGAACACTTGTTTCTTTGAAAGTACCTGGAAAATGTCCTTCCAAGTCGTCTCCGTGGCGGTAAGCACATTAGCAACAACATCATACATCACCCCACTCATAAGTAAGATGCGGGCGAATTCAGCATACATGTTCTTCAGCATGGTAAACCTCTGACGCATAGCAGTTTTACCAAACATTTCGCCACACTTCTTGTTCAAGAGGCGTTTAGATTAAATGACAGACACAGTCCTCCATAATCACCATTCCTGTCTCTTCAGCATGATCAACAAGGATGTTGATGAACAGTTCCTCCGAACCAACACACCACACCCCAGATGGCGGAAAAAAGATCTTGTCTTGCGGAAGAGGTGGAGTTGTCACCATTTCTTGCCTGCACGAATAAGAGAAAATCAAGCCTCAATCTAAGAAAGGGGATACAAGTTTAGTTTAAAAAGACAGTTCATTTCAACCAATCTGTGCTTGAGAGTGTATATAAAGATCAAGTGCATTCAGTTTCATACTTCACCTTTGTTACATGCTTGATGTGGGAAATTGAATAAGTGAGCAGCCATATATATAGACACTGGAGCGATAGCTATGGTTCGGGAAGTTGGCAAGTGCCCAAGAGTGCATACATTTTCCGTATAAACCTTGAAATTAAATAAAGTAATTGTTAAACTGTTCAACTATACGTAACAAGGCACATGAGACAGAAGTACAAGAAAACTTTATACACTTTTCATGAAACCACATGTGAGGGTGAAGTACATGAAATCTTTAGCAGACAACATGAGCTCATTTTGGATGCATTTCGATTTTCTACTAACAATTAGATTTTCTTCTACTTGCCCCTACCCTTGGAGTGTGTTGGTCACTAAAATCTGGCCATTTCACATGTTAGGCTGCTTATTGTGCGTACATTTTCTAGTTAACTTCATCGATAAAATAAGAACTAATCAGAGACACATCTTCCTGCACATTTTCTCTTACAGTAGGTGTTAAGCGCTGTTACAGAGGATACATAAATTCATTACAATGTGAACCAATTTGCATATCACTGGTATACCAAGTTTCCACAAACATAAGTTTAAATTACCAATAGTCATTACAACTAATTGCCTATCAGTTTAACTGAGATATTCGATTCACGGATCCACCTTGAAGAACACTATGTGAACCACTCAGTCTACGTTACAAATGAATCACCTATCCAATTTCGAAAGTTGAAACGATACAAATAACATAACATAATGAAATTGAGTTTCAAATTCGTTTAATACTCCTACATGACTCTCTCACTCGGGAACTAACTGCAACATAGTTTGCAGACTTCAGGGTGGTCTACAACATCACCTTCGTCACCCGAATCTGGCCCGGTGAATAAACATCTTCGCTCCGGACAATTGCACGCCCCCCCCCCAACAATAAATATGTTTCGTAGCTGCTGATACAATGGCTCTCCACGTTGACGGAATCTACGCGCCACCATGGACTCATTATGCGAAACAATCTATCAGAACAATACACCCAACTCTTATATGAAATCTCTTACTTAAAATAAACTGCACAGACTTAGAGGACTATATGGAGGAGAGGATAATAACGTGGAACAACGATGAATCATACCCACCCGTCCAAACAACGCCAATACGCTCTTCTAGCATGAACCCTCCGTACAACATACCCACACCTGGGGATTCAATAAATCGCTGAAAAGTCCTGAATCGCTTCCTCATCACAGACAATGATCGAATTAACGACCTATACTAATAGCTCGACCAAGGTGCATGCTCAAGGGCACAACACAAGCACGAAGTTCAGCAATCACAACAGCTGTACTGTCCAACCCTGTCCTACAAGCTACAACATCAAGACGCCTAGCGAGTAGGATGTCTTCATCCTTGACCCACCTACCCAAATTCAGCATGCACCTATTTTCAATTCTCACTGTCACTTCCATGGTAAGCTGTAATAAGCATAGTGAATATTCCAAATTAGGCGCATCTTCATTACAATTGTCCAATTAATTATTTCGAATTGATGCACTTACCTATTTCCAAACAATTTTGTAAGCCGAACACTAAATCACCAGCATGTTTAGAGTAATCAAACAACATGCTCAATCTTAACTGGGAAAAGCATTCTATCATATAACAGATAACTTCGCAAATTAACAATGACCACAACAATTAAATTGATGAATAACAAATTGGACAGAAGGCAACAATTCAACGAATCCAACACTTAATGGGAATTTATGTGAACTAATGAATGAATAACTAGTCAAACATCATGTGTAAGACAATTTTATCAACATCTATCAGAAATTAAACACAAATTCGTTACACTAAAGCTACACCAGCAAGAAAACCCTTCAAATCAAGTAAATATGAGGCAAAATTACAACGGAGGAATTTTACCTGTGCACCCGTTCACCAAAACGAAGTCGATTTGCAGTGTAGCACCTTCAAATTTTCGAACTCTTCACCGGAACTTCGAATTTTTCATCCACCGACAATTCGCTCCAAAAACTGAAAGAGACGACAAGCCTTTTTTGGTGAGGGGGTAGCTTCTTTTAAACAACATTTGTCGAGGGGCTTCCAGTCATTTCATGCCTAAACAGTAAGGCTAAAATGGTAATTTAACATCGCATAAGCTGACACACTATTAGTCCAGGGCTAACCAAACAACCAGCCTGTTGGGCCATCAAGTTCGGTCCATTCCAAAGCCCACCAACCAAACACAATACTTCAGGACAACATCCCATTTTTGTAGCCCGGTATTGCAGAATTTTAATAGTGCTTTAGCCCCGGTTTTCGTCTCCGTCCATACTCGATACCAAACATGAGGCGTTAGCCTATAAATACCTGAACCTCAATCTTTCATTTAAATAATTAATTTATATCTCATCCATATATACTCAACCTTCCAATCAACACAACAACCAAAATGTCATTTATCCTTACCACCAACTATCCACCCAATTCAATTTATATAACTTTTATTATTATTATTATTATTATTATTATTATTATTATTATTATTATTATTATTATTATCATCATAAAATAATTATAATGTATTATTTAAATATAATAATCAAATATAATTAAACAAACTCTAAATTAGATTGGGGTTATGAAAATACAAAGCGAAGTAGCAATTGGGTAATATGGATAATTTTTATAAAATAAACAAAATATATGAGTGAGATATGGAATAATTGAATAGGAGAGGGTTTTTCAGATGTGTGGAAAATATAACGAATTTTGTCTCTATTAAAAAATTATGAATTTTAATATAATTATTTTTAAAAATAATAAAAATAATATGATAATAACATAATACAGAATCATGCTCTCAATTTGCGAATTTGGTTAAGAGTACAAATTGACATGCGCTCACAATCCATATGATACTAGTACTAACCCGTGGCCGTGGCGATGGCACGATATTGTTTACTTTTTATAATAAATAAAAAGGGAATGATAAAATAAATTGATCGAGAAAATAAGGTAGTCAAATTTATGGGAACAACGTTGATTGTGGTGTCGGACGGTAGTCCTTCTTCATACAATATTATATCATTCAGTGTTTATTTATGTTAACTATAGAAACTATAAAAATAGGGTTCTATTGTACCCGACCTGTTAATTAGTAACATGTACATGTTTTTTTTAAAAATTGTATCCCTCAAACGGAACCAAAATAAAATACAAAAATATACAACACAATCAATATGGTTGTTCCCAACAACCTCTGTGGTGGTATGTGCTCACCCCACCACACCCACAAAAAAATATTATACAAACATAATTTCACATGTTACAGTTGTTAATTTCCCCGATAGAAGATATAAGAGAGTGTCCCGCCTAGAGAGTATCTGCGAGACTCAACCACCCCCCCCCCCCTCCCCCCGCGGACCCAACATTGAGATCAATAAAGTACAGAGAAGATCAGAGACATTTTTCCCGATCAAGAAAGTACAAAGAAGATCGAAGAGAGTTTCCCCACCTAGAGAGTATCAGAGCCCCCAGGCCCGTTATGGATCAATAAAGTAGATAGAGAGACCGAAGAGAGTTTTCCCGCCTAGAAAGTATATGCAGACTCAATGTTGCGGTTGGGTCTTGTAACAAATGTATGGAACGGGTTCAAGTATATGCCAGACCGGACATGAACATCATTATTTCGAACGGGGTTGAATTCGGGTTGTATAGAACCAGTCCTTCCAGCTAGAGAACGTAGAGAAGAGAATCCTTATACCTCATCCTACCGATCAAATGTTATGCATAAAGAAAAGGAAATTGAAAGTCTTCACATGTAAAATGTTGTTGATAAACATGTAAATATCAACACATCACCAATTAGCTCACGTGTATCTCTTCTGTCTTCTGGAACTGAAAAGGGCACGTCTAGTACACGATTCACAGAACATTCTTAGAAGATCAGTTGAATGGACAATATCAAGCATAGATCCAAAGATCCTCCTATCTGGATTCATGCCCATTAAGAAAATTCATATTCAACAATAAATCATACAAAATCTGAAGGTCTAAGATTTAATTAAGATGCATTGAACAATGTAATATTGATTACTTGAGTCCGATAAAATAAAGAAACATAGAGAGTTAACAAAACTTTAAATTCTACATTGCCATTTAAAAAGAATTTATTTTTACATTAATTTGGTATTAGAAAATGTCCAAGTAATCAGATAGCGCTTCAAGTATCATTTATGCAGATGTGGATCATGTGTGCTTCAAAGTAAACCATCAACTTTAGAATATAGTAGAAAAATATACGAAATGCCCAGAATAACTGAAAGTGCACAAATGGTATGATCGTATGGATATATATGAGGCTAATCAAAATAATAGTATATTTTAGTTTGTCCAGAATGTTTGATGCTAAACTATTTAAAATTAGTCTCTTTTTGAACGCTTGATGCTACGTTAATTATTTATAATATGTTTTAATGAGTCGCTTTTAATTTTTTCAATACTGAAAATGAATTTTTGAATTTCAAAACTGGGCGATTCATTAGTATATAAATGAATGGGAAAATTACATACAGTACCCCTGCAATTGGGCCCCGAAACAGATTCATCCCCGGAATTGAAACAATTACAAATACTCCCTTCCCGTTGACCAACACTCCAATGTCACAATTTCTATCTCCTAGTTGGAATTTTTAAAGTTAAATAAGTAAAGAAAAGATAAGATAAAATAAAATAAAAATTTTTAATAAAGAAAACATAAAATAAAATATAAACAAACAAACCCACTTCTTATTATACTACTCTTCTTCCTCCTACATATCTCCTCCTCCCTCCTCCTCCTCCTCCTCCTCCTCCTCCTCCCCTTCTTCTTCCTCCTACATCACTTCTTTCTTCTCCAAATATAGCTCGGATCGGAGCTATTTATAAAGCTCCGATCGGAGCTTAAATACAGCTCCAAAGAAACGGCTCCAATGGAGCTTAATTACAATTGGAGCTGTATTTGCAGCTCCAATTGCATATGCAACTTCTCGTAATTCCTTTTCCAGTTTTGGTTTGATTTTGATTATTGTTCGTTGATGTTCCGATTCGATTAAAAAGTCGAGGGGTTTGTTTGAGGTTTTTAGAAAACATATGGGTGCCCAATGGAGAATTAGATATTTTCTAGGTCCTTGAATTTGCAATTTTCGGAAACATATTAATAAAGAAAAGGGGAAAAGAAAAGAAAATAAGAGAAGGATTAATGAAAATGAAAAATCAAAATAATTAATGGCATTTTTGTTAATAACTCCAACTTTTCCCTCCACATAAGCAAAAAGCAGATCCATGTCAGCACGATCGTTGACTTTTGGACTAATCTGTAATTAGAAAAAAAATCGTTCATTTTTTGGATAAAACTGTAGATCTTTAAATTAGGGGGTTGAATCTGTAATTGGCCCAAAGTTAAGGGGTAACAAAAGAAATTCGTCCTGAATGAATTGTAGTTTTGCTTTCACTTTGTAATGAAATGTAACGAACAACTATTAATCGATTGAGTTCTGACCCTTTAGGCCGGCGCAGTTACTCATGGGAAGCTCTCCGGGTGATAGGCTGGCCCTACTACCAACACATGTCCTTTCCCGCGCACTTTGTCCTCGCTCATACGTGAACCGGAAGACTTTCCAATTTGTCATCCATCTAAGATTGCTCCTAAGAAAGCACGCTTAACTTTGAAGTTTATGGATGCTTTATGAAAAAAAAGGTGCACCTTGCTGGTAATATAATTACATAAAATCTCACATATTGAATCTAACTAAAGTAACGTCTAGTCGGTTATGTTGAACTTGGCACGTCAAATTGCTAAGATTGGCCATATATAATTCTTCTAAATTCATAAATGGAGTGAAAATAATTTAAAATCACAGAGTGAAAATAAAAACATAAAACCAGAATAAAAGTTAAACCTTAGAGATCTCTATAAACATTTCAAGTATAATCAACGCTCGTATACTCACATGTATTTTATTTACTACTAAGTCGCAAGGTACTTTAGCCACATTTCGTCAATGATAACACTAACTCAGCTAATGTACGTGATGGTGAAGAACGAACACGTGCTCAGGGTTATTCTTCCTTATCACAGTTGTGCAGTCTAAACTTTGACTCCGCATTTTTCCGCATCAATCTATGCCTATTAAAAACAAATAAAGGGTGTTCCTCGTATCCAAGTCAAATATGTCCCGAATAATATTTTACAACCACTCCAACCCTATCTGATGGAGCCTATTGTCAAAAATAGAAACATCAAATTTATCTTGATCCATATCAAATAAAAAAGTAACAACTCAAGAAAAATATGTGTAGAGTTGCATTTAAGTACACAATTATAGTAGATAATATTGATGTTAGTCGACTTCATGAAAACATGTGAGTCATAAAGCTGAAAAGTTTTAGATGAATTCGTCTTGGCACGATAAATTTAAATATACGTTCAAAATATTTTTCGGAGTTTTGTATATTAATTTATATGAGATTTAATAAAAACTATATAATGCAGCCAATATACAAAAATAAACAATGAAAGATATACTGGCTGAAAATGCAACTAATTCCATAATTTTTTTGTGACGATGCCACGGTATAGTTTACGTTTAATAATAAATAGAAATAGGAAGATAAAATAAATTAATCGAAACAACCTATGGATGGATAATACAAATCTACCAAACCAACATCATCATAATAACATCCAACTGATAATAATAAAAATAATATGATAATAACATAATACCGAATCGTGCTCTCAATTTGCGAATTTGGTTAAGAGTACAAATTCACATGCGCTCATAATCCATATGATATATTTTGACAATTTTACAACCCAAACCCTACCTCCCACCATCGCCCTGTCCCTTTTACTGTGCCATTTTCATGTGCACTGTCATATTTCAGATAGCGCTCACAATCTATCCCACTACCGCCCCTAGCTGTCTCTTTTATTTTCATCCACGACTGTCATATTTTGAGGTACAATTTCATCTCAGTAGCTCGTTATACGTTAATTTAACTCTGAGGTCAATTTACTGGGCTTGATTAGATTTTGCTCGTGGTATTTGTATAGTTTTCATCTCAGTAGCTCGTTTAGGCCTGGAACTGGTTGGTTAATAATCATAACCATAACCATTATTCCAATTTCGGTTATAACCATGATCATAACAAAATAAATAACCCCAAATTGAAGCTCTTCAACTCCGGCGCCTCCACCGTACCTGTCCGTCCTCCGCCACACCGGTGATCGTGCCTCTCCGATTTCTGTTCTCGCCTCCATCTGAAGTTCCATTCCTTCTACGAGATGGCTCCCAAGAGAAACCCCTCCGAACCATCATGATCAGGGTGGGCGGCAACTGTGGAGTTGATTGGGGATTGGGCGACATCAGGCAAGGAGGACGCATGTAATTTAGGGCAAGCAGCGAATTCGGCTAGGGAGAGAGAGGACGGGTCGGGGTTGGCTGATCCTAAACCACCAGATTTGCTGGCTGAGAGCGAATCGGAGGCGTCAATTGACGCCATCGATTCTCAGGGGGATGGGTTGGGTACAGAAAGAACTGGAGAGGTCGGATTGATTCCTGACCGGACTGTGGTGATTTCACAGAATATTGATCCTGTGCCAAAGAACATCCCGGATAAACCGTTGTGGTCGATGTTATTAGAGGAAACCGGCTGCCGGATCATGGAATAAAATTGAAGTTTGTTGCACCACCTGTTGTCGAGGGCGAGGTTGAGGTGACAATTGATGAAGAGGATGTGGCATCGGAGCTCAAATTTTGGGAAAATTCCTTGATTTTCTTCGTTATGGGGACGGACCTAACTATGAATGCGGTGAAACAGTTTATGATAAAATATTGGAATTTTGTCCATCTACCAGATTTTTTCTACAATGAGGAGGGTTATTTCATAATTCGGTTTAAGAACGAAGCATAATGGAAGGCAATTATGAAGAATGAACCATACTCAATCTTTGGAAAGACAATAATACTTTTACAGTGGGTGCAGAATTTCTCGCTCGAAGAGGATTTACTTCGAACCATTCCGGTATGGGTAAAGTTCCCTAAACTACCATTGCATCTATGGGGAGATGTGCGAAGATTGCAAGTACGGTTGGTAAGCCAATGGTCACAGATGAATGCACTGCAAAGAAACTCAGGGTCTCGTATGCTAGGGTGATGATTGAGGTTGATGTAACAAAGGATTTAAGGAAGACGATCATTATCAAAGATAATAAAGGTAAACGTATTGAGCAGAAGGTGGAGTATGAGTGGCAAACACCATTCTGTGCTAAGTGCCAACCGGTTGGTCATCAATGTGCTAATGAGGTGAGGCGGCGACCTACACCACCTAGAACTCAGGGACAACAGAATTTGGATCAGGGTCAGCGTTGGGTGGCTCGACGTGATGGTCGACGTATGAAAGAAATGGTCATGCAGATTCTGCAAAGAAGAAAGTTTGCAGGTGTGCCTTCCGGACAGGGTAACACGAATGACAAGAGATGAATCTGCAGGTGATGATGATAGCCATGGGGTTGGAGATGGTGGTGGTTTAGGTGGCACGAGTCAGACTCGGCCCTGCGGCTGGAAGCAGGAGTCGAACTCCTCCAGGGACTCGGCAAGAGCGTAATCGGGATATATCTTTACATAATGGTTTTGCGGCTTTGGACCCTTTGATTGGTTCTGAAGCTGAGCACAACCAACCATCATGATTGTCTGCAATATAAGGGGGCTCAACAAAGCAGCAAAGTTTCGTGAGATTGGCTCCCGTCCCTCTAATCTAAAAGTAACAATTGCTGCTCTACTAGAAACAAGGGTAAAGAAAGATAGGATGGATCGGGTTCGTAGATGTTTGGGATGTAATTGGAGTTATCTGGATAACTATGACGATCACCATAATGGTAGGATATGGATTCTGTGGGATGATCAGAAGGTTGATGTGAGATTGATGGATGCATCAGATCAATTTATACACTGTGGTATCTACAACCTGGAGGGCAGATTCTTACAGTGGATCACCTTTATCTATGCGCATAATAATCTAGAGCAACGGCGTTCGCTATGGCATGACCTGGAACAGAAATCGACACAGATTAGAGAACCATGGATGGTTATTGGAGATTTCAACAATGTCTTAAATTATGACGATCGGATCGGAGGCCAAAGAGTAGTGGAGGCGGAGTTCCGGGATCTTGCAGCTATGATGGATGTGGCGTGACTAACTGAAGTAGACACGATTGGGGACCACTTTACATGGTCGAATAGACATGTATATTCTCGTATTGATCGTGCCATTTGTAATCCGGAGTGGTTCCAAAGTTTTGATTCTATGGTCCTTAAGGTATTGGAACCGGATTGTCGACCATACACCGTTATACTTACAAATGGAGGTAGTTAATAGACCACGACACCATCAATTTCGGTTTATTAATAGCCTGGCTAGTCATGATCGGTTTATTGAGACAGTTCGAATGGTATGGAAAGCTAGTGAGACGGGACAACCAATGTACACGGTATGGAAACGCCTTCTTGCATTCCAACCACACTTGAAAGCATTGGGTAAGCAGTATATGGGCGCACGGGTTCAGCTGAATAAAGCACGCAGTGATCTCTTGGCTGCGCAAGATGCGCTTATACAGGACCGTTTTGACACTAGCCGCATTGAGCGGGTAAAGATTGCTATGGCTGAGGTTATTAAGTGGAATGATATCGATGAATCTCTTATGGCTCAAAAATCCAAGATTCACTGGTTATGTGTCGGGGATGGCAACAACACCTTCTTCCACGCCACATTCAAGGATAAAAATCGCCGCATAGGTATCCCGAAATTGATTACGGCAGATGGAGAAATAGTAACTGAGCATAGGGCGATGGAGGAGGAGGTTCTCAAATTCTACACTGCCCTTGTGGGAACCAAAGCAAATCGGTTGGAGGGAATTGACATAGAAGCGCTAAGGAGTGGTAAGCAGCTCAATCGCCAAGCTAGGCTTAGCCTTATTCGAACGGTGACTGAGAAGGAAGTGTGGGAAGCACTCCAAGGGATCGGCGATACGAAAGCCCCTGGTTTGGATGGGTTTAATGCCCGTTTCTTTAAAGCGGCATGGCCGGAGATAAAAACAGAGGTTCTTGCTGCTATCTTTGATTTTTTTGATAACGGGAGACTTTATAGAGCTGTCAACTGTACCTTGGTTACCCTTATACCTAAATCTAATGGAGCTTGCACTTTGAAGGAGATGAGACCTATCTCATGTTGCACTACCCTGTATAAGATCATCTCCAAGATACTCACGAATATGTTAAGCAAGGTTATTAATGATGTAGTATATGAGAGCCAATCTGCATTCTTACCTGGTAAGGTCATCCATGACAATATTCTCCTCGCAAGTGAGTTACTACGTGGTTATGACAGAAAGAACATCTCTCCACGATGTATGATTCAAATGGACTTACAGAAAGCATATGATACAGTGGAATGGAGTGCACTGGAAGCTATTATGGAGGAGCTGGGATTCCCGATTCTTTTT
This sequence comes from Plantago major, assembly GCA_026545765.1. Taxonomy (NCBI): domain Eukaryota; kingdom Viridiplantae; phylum Streptophyta; class Magnoliopsida; order Lamiales; family Plantaginaceae; genus Plantago; species Plantago major. The sequence goes on from CM048841.1 coordinate 60,311,263, forward strand.
ACGGATTGGGTTATGAGATGTGTAAGATCTGTGTCCTATCGTTACTCTATTAATGGAGTACCATCACGGCTTCTCAAGGCAGAGAGGGGATTGCATCAAGGGGACCCTATTTCCCCTCTACTCTTTGTGCTCATGATGGAGTATTTGCATCGAGTTCTATTACAAGTAAAGCTTGCGCCAGATTTCAATTTTCATCCGAAGTGTGAACGATTGGATATTGTTAACCTTTGCTTTGCCGATGACCTCCTTCTCTTTGTTAGAGGTGACCTTCAATCGATCTCCATCCTTATGCACCAGTTTAAGAAATTCTCGAATGCCACGGGGCTAACTGTTAATCATAGCAAGTGCCGCGTATTCTGTGGGGGTGTTAGCCGACTTATTCTTCGGTAGATCCTCGATGCCACCGGGTTTGAGGAGGGAACGCTGCCGGTCAAGTATCTTGGAGTGCCACTTGCTACACGAAAGCTCACTATTCGATTATGCCAACCGCTCCTTGATCGTATCACTGCTCGGATAAAACCTTGGAGTTGAAACTTTTGAGCTATCTTGCAAGATGCAACTCATTCGTAGTGTCTTGCAGGCAATGTCTAACTACTGGATGCAAGTGTTCCCTATGCCGAAGCGGGTAATTCGACACATTGAATCGTTATGTCGCTCTTTCCTATGGAGTGGTACTACAGAGATTACACAGCGAGCACCCATTGCATGGGACAAAGTCTGCGATACCAAGAATGCTGGAGGACTTAACCTTACCTCCTTGATTGAATGGAATGCATGCACCGTTACCAAGCTATTATGGAATATATGTCGCAAAGCCGATAAATTATGGGTAAAATGGGTCCACAGCTACTATATTAAAGATAGGGATGTGATGAATGTGGAATTACCTTTTGATACCTCATGGATACTCAAGGCTATTATGAAGAGCCGAAATATGGTCAGGACGTCGGCAGCATGGACTCGCATGTGGCACACTGGACAGTTCGATATGCGGACCCTATATGATGAGATACGTGGTGTCAAAGTCGATGTACAATGGAAAAAATGGTGGTTTGATAATAGAGCTCAACCCCCGGGCTATCTTTTGTACTTGGATGGGGCTCAATAAACGTCTAGCTACAAAAGATAGGGTCCGAAAATGGAATACTACCATCTCACCGCATTGTGTCTTCTGCCCTGCGGATGAGTCGCATCAACATTTGTTCTTTCTCTGCCCGTACTCGCATCAAATTTAGAGGCAGGTTATGGATTTGTTAGGGATTCAGCGTATGCCGCGTGGGTGGGAAGAGGAAATAGACTGGCTGTGTCTACAACTAATTAAGGAGTAACAGATGGCGCAAGAAGATACTCAGGTGTGCATTTACAGAATCGGTCTACGCTATCTGGATGGAGAGGAATCAAGTCATATTTCAGCAAAAACCTATAAACATGAGACTTGATGAGATGATAGTTAATAAAGTTATTAATAGATGTTGGCAGGATAGGAAACTACGTGAGCATTGTGCTAGACTTATGCTGAACTAGATTCTAGTGGTTATTTTGCTTATTTTGATTATCTGGATCTACGGATCGGTTGTGTACTTAACTGTTGGAATGAATAAAAGTATTTTCGGTTCTAAAAAAATAATAATCATAACCATAACTGGAACCGAAAAAATTACTGACTGGTTCTGGTTCGATCGTAAAACCGGAAATATCCATGGTTTAGGTTATTGATAGTTTTTTTTTTCTCACAGCCGTCGTCACTACTCACTCGTCACAGAGACACAGCTCACGACTCAGTCTCTGCAACTCGCCTTCGTCTCACTTGCCACAGCTCTTTGTCATTTGCAACTCCGCCTTCGTCTCTGGCTCTCTGCTAGGTTTGTAGAAATTGCCTTATCTTTTGTTCTTGATTTCGTGAAATCCATTCTCAATTCGGACTTGATTAGATTTTGCTCGTGGTATTTGTATAGTTTACTATATTTCCGATCTTTTTTTTCCGGTGACTTTCTGTATTAAATTGATCATACGGCCGGCTGATTATGTATGTTGGCGTTGTAGGTTTTTTCCCCTCAACCATGAGTGCAGTAGGTATTCAATTTGGCAATGAGACCCTTTCCCTTGCTGTTGCGGAAAGGGGAGGGGCTGCTCGTGTTGTCTGTAGTGAAATGCCTGCTATTTGCGATATTTATTCTGATGTCGACTCCGAAAGGTCTGATGACGAGTCCAAGTCCATTCGGTTTGCGGCAAGTACTTCAAAAAATATAGTCTCCCAAGTTAAGAGATTGTTAGGGAAAACGGTTTCAGAAGTGAAACCTGATCTCGAGTCACTGCCCTTTGTATTATGCAACGAAGAAGAATCTAATGCTATTCCGAAGATCTCTCTTCAATTTGAGTCATCTAAACTGTCATTTACACCTGTCGAAGTTTTGGCAGGGATGTTTACTAAGTTGAGGTCTATCGCGGGAGAGGAATTGAAAGAAAAAGCAACAGACATAGATTATTGCATTGGAATACCGGTCTATTTCACTGACCTTCAAAGAAAAGCTGTTGAAGAGGCTGCAGAACGGGCTAAGTTGAATCGGCCCCGTGTTTTCTATGAGACGACCGCTGTTGCATTGGCTTATGGTTATAAGACAGCCTGTGATGATGCCCGAAATGTCGCTTTTGTCGACGTTGGCCATTCAAGCCTACAAGTTTGTATCGCTGCCTTCAAGAAAGGTGGATTGAAAATATTGGCATACTCGTTTGACTTGTCCCTTGGTGGAAAAGAATTTGATGAAGCTCTGTTCAAACATTTTGTTGACGAGATCAGGAGTAAACATTTGATTTCTTTAACGAATGATTGCAGCGCCCGTCTCAAGCTGCGTGCTACTTGTCAGATCTTAAAGGAGCTTCTCACTAAAGATACTAAAGCGTCTAAGCAGATCCTGATTGGAAATAAGTCTGTCAAATGCTCCATTGCAAGAGATAAGTTTGTGAAAATTAGCACCCAAATTCTGCAACGTGTGAAGCAGCCATTGCAGGAAGCTCTTACAGAATCTCGTCTGAGTATTGATGATCTTCATTCAGTTGAAGTTGTTGGTTCAGGTTCTCAAGTTCCTGCAGTATTGGACAAATTGAAGGACTTCTTCGGGAAGATGCCTAGTCAGACAATGGAAGCAAGTGTAGTTTCCGAAGGATGTTTACGCTCTATTCTTAGCCCTGAATTCGAAGTGCATGAACATGAAAAGGCTGAAGAGGACAGGTGTAGTAGTCTTTTTCTATTTTATTTTGTCTATTTATTTATTTTTCTTTCTCCCTATGGAGAAGGCCTAATACTCCCTCCACCACAATCTACTCTTTACACTTCCCTTTTCCCAATTAATCTTATTCTTGTTCCATTTCTTGGCAATGTAAACTTTATAGTCACTGTAACATAGAAGTATACATTAAACTACCACCGAAGCTAGGGACTATAGAGCAGTGAGAGTTAGATACTACAGAGAGCATCTTTGGCATCTTAGGAAAGCAATCAAGTTATAGTCTGTACTAGTGTGATACCTTGTGAAATCTGTACTAATGTGATACATTGTTTTACTTTCTTTCAGGAAGTTACAAGATGTCTTAGAAAAGAACAAAGGTGAGGCACAAGTAAAACAAGTAGCTGGAAAAAAAAATAAAAAAAAAAAGAAAAAAAACGTAGCTGGGGAAAAAGAAGAGGTACAAGCCAAGCCTCAGGAGCACCTAGCTCTAGGTCATACAGAGCAAGTTGGGGAAGGAGAAGAGGGAGAGCATGAGGTAGATGAGGTACAAGCCAAGCCTCAGGACCACCTAGCTCTAGGTCATACAGAGCAAACTGGGGAAGGAGAAGAGGAAAAGCTTGAGGTAGATGAGGTACTCCCTAGGCTGTCATGTGGAGTCACATTTCAGTTGTTGTGCCCCTGTGAAGGATCAGTAATAGGCACGGGATGGGTGAATATAGGAGGAATACAAATTTCATCATCCTTGTTGAAAGCTACTGAGGATCATAGGAATAGCGCCGAAAAACTTATCAAACTTTGTTCGGGTCATTTGAATTTATTGACGTTGATGTTATTCATTAGTTCTGATGATGGTAACTTGAATATTGTTTCGGAAAAAATTATCACATATCGACATTTCTTCCATAAAGAATGGCTTGGCCTAAGTAAAGAGAAAGACAAAGTAACAGCCCAGATGTAGTGGGACAACATTGAACCGAAATTCAGAATTTTTTTCAGGTAACAAATATTGTTTATATTTTTTATGCATTTTTTGTTATTGTGTTGATTCATATAAGTGTTACTTATTAGTGTATTACTCCCTCTTTATTTTTGGTAGAGGTATTATAGACGGTGTGATGCATTTGCGTGATCACGGTCTGTGCATGGATACTACGGAAGTCTATATCACGCCTTTGGGCCATGCACGGATACTGCCTTCTATGGGGTCAGATTCGACGGTCAATCATGTGGCGGACCTTAAGGCTATGATGAAAACCGTGATAGCTTTTCCTTTCGAGAACAAGAAAGATGTTGAGCATAGAGTTGAACTTCCATGCGAACTGGCAGTGTTCCTTGACCGTGCACTTGATATTACGTAAGTCTCATATTACGTCTTATAATTGCATATTACTATTAGTACTGAATAGCCTAAACAATAACATATTAGTTGAACTTAAAACTCTTATTATATTGTCATTGCAGCAAGTATATTTCAACATTGCCAGATTCTATTCTTCTGTACGAGGGATATTATTGGACAGTGGAGGAGCGCATAAGGTTCATGGATCAGATGAATACGACCATCAGATCAGATGCCAAATTTGTATATGTCATGGACCAGACCAGTTCCTCATCCTCGTTCTTCTCGAGCTGGACTGACCAAGTTGAAGTCAGAACTGATGAATATGTAAAAGTTTATGATGAGTTGTTCCGTCGTTAATTCCTGTCTGGCAGTACTAATGTTTGGACGTCTGATATCATCCGTTACATCAATACTATCTATAGTCACCTCACTGACCATAATGCTAATTATGTCAAACCAAAAAGTAAAAGTCGGGATGACATTGAGCGAGATGTCTCAGGAATGTTCCCTGAATTGTACCCCGACATGATGACTTTGATCTTTTGTATGACTTCAGTAGGGTAAGTTTTTTATAAAGTTTTTATACAATTTTCTAAAACGTAATTTTTTATATGATTCTGATGCCTTTTTTTTTTTTTTTTTGAGTAGTAAGGTTGATGACTCTATATTCACAGAACTTTCGAACTTTAGCCCTTGTACCAACAAAGTTATGAGGTGTAGCAATATGAAACAGAACATTTCCTTTTGACTGGTAAGTTAATTTTTCACATACATATATGTAGTGGTTGTTTGCTGTGTGCCAGAATTTATAGAACTGGATTGTGCGATTGTTGGACTTGGCGAAACCCCCATTAGGCTTACCTTTTTATGCAGTTTTCGAATCTATGACCTGTTAGTCACCTCCCAGGGTTATATAAGTACATAAATCCCAACATGGATCTGTAATCTGTAACTTCCATCTGGGAACAGAGCAAAACCATAATCGAATTACTTTTTCCATCAAACCTTAATTCCTAAATGAAATTTAATGCCAATTGCTATGCCTGATTCAACATTCTCTTAAACAAATTAATGTGACTTTTCCTAACATTATGATTAGAAAACAAATGACTGTTTTATGCTCCTGGGCAGGGCACCTATGACTGACCTGCCTTATATTATGAACATTGATGGTTCAATGGTAAATAACCCTGGTGAAGCAGGTTTTGGCTGTATAATTAGAGCAAGGGATGGTAACTTTGTAAAGGCTTGTGCCTCTTATGTAGGTGTCAGGAATTTGACTGTCCTTAATCAAGCTTACTTAATGAAGCTTCTTTGGAGACAATTAACTCAACCGCACTCTCTTTGGGCTAAAACGTATATAGCTAAGTATTTACCATATACTTCACTGTGGGATGCTGAAGATAGAAGTCACCATAGCTGGTTTTGGAAAACAACTGTCAAAAATAGAGATTTACTCAGAAATTCACAAGCTTGGCAGGTTTGTAATGGCACTAAAGTAGACTTCTGGTATGACAATTGGTTGTTTAATTTTCCTCTTGCTGACCTAGTTATGTTTGATCCTCATAATATTATTATGGTTAGTTCCTTTTATCAGAATGGGGAGTGGAATAAAGATCTACTAGGTAACTTCTTACCTAGGAACTGGTTGAACATGTACAAGCTTTTCCTCTTAATGTGGAACTGCAAGATGAGTTAGTTTGGCCACATACCACAACTGAAACCTTCTCTATTAAAAGTGCCTTTAATCTTCTCAACTCAAAAACTGTTGTTGGGCCAAGTTTACCTTGGCATAGATGGATTTAGGATTTGGATTGAGGAACTATAAGGCATGTCTCAAAATACTAAGGTCTGATCATAGCTTATTTATAAGCAGACTCTGGTTCGGAATCTTCTGATATTTATATATGTCTTATGTTGAAGTAGTTTTTGGGTTTGTGGTGATCCTAGGGTGCTGATTTTTTGCTCTAAGCTTTGGTACACTGGATTGAAATCGATCGTGATCTGAGTTGTCTGGTTTATACTTTATAGTGTGCTTAAGTTTTTTTAATCGAAGTTCTATAGGGTTTTAGCACTCTTTCAATTTCAATGATCAGATATGTTCAACTAATTAATAATAAACATGTTAGTGTTACCGGTTTCATTATCATACATGCTTTCTGTACTTTCCGTAGTCTACTACAAAATTCTGACTTCTCCAATAATAAGTGATATAAGTACTCTCTATCCTGAATATCTGCTTGTAGGTTCTAGCATTGATTGGAGATCAACTTGAGTATGGTGAAAACATTTGCGGAGCAGTATTAAGTATCCGTTTTAACGGATATACTGAGTGGGTGGAACCGCAATGCATCTGATAAACAGGTTAGCATTTTCTCCATTATGTTAAAAGCCTTTTGTTTGAAATAAATATTGGTTGTAACAACCCTTTTCACATGCTGTGTCTGGCAGGCTGTGATGGCTTTGAGGGATTCAATCAGGCGCCATCCGAAGCTTCCCCATGGCTATGTAATGGAGTACAAGCCTCATGATGCTTCACTGAATGACAAGTCGACAACTCATCTTATCGCAACACATGGTTGAGGGGATAAGCTTTGCAGGAATGGAACTTCCATTGTATGAAATGGCTGGTTTAGGATGGAGAAGTTCGATTTCTAGTTCTCAATTACAGCAATGTAAGTTCTCAGTTGTGGTTTGTTTGATTGTGGATTTGTGGCCGTAGAATGTCGAAGATGCAGTAGCTTACTAGCTGTTAGGTGTTTCTCTTTCTTTGGAATTTATTGTGATTGATTATTGAAGGTTATTGACAATGGAGTGCGGTTACTTGTCTAACTTTCATGTGATCCACATGCCAAGCGTACAGTTTCAACTTCAAACTCTCCTCAGGAGGTTAAAGATAAACAAGAAGTGATTTTCACTTATGTTGTTGATTTCCAGGTAACAGTTCTTAAATATAAACTTTATCTTACATTTTTACACTCGCTATTTTTGGCCAAGTTGTATATATCACTTAGAATATTAAATTTACTGTTTAGTTCTTGTTGGTGTTACATGACAATAATTTCTGGCTTTGATCTAATCTTTAGTATCTCCAAAAGCTTATACCTGTGAACTGTTGATCGCTAAAGCAATGATGGAAAATAATTGTTCAGAGGGAATATTAGTTGGTAATTGGTATTTGCAATTGGTACTGAAAACTGAAAAATTGGAATAGCTAAAAACGAAATGCTTTCTGTCGCATAACTGTAATCAGCCTTATTTTGCAGACTGGTTTAGAGAATGCATAACTGTAATCTGCTTTCCAGACACTTGTTCCCCTGGTTTGGTTTTTGAAAAGTTATAACTAGTTATCAAGAATCACATTATGTTCTTGTACTTGATTTTGGCATCTGTGGTGGAAGCCAATTCCTTATTGTTCAAGGTCATGATTGCAGGAAAGCGAGGTGAAGTGGGCATCAAGATGGGACACTTACCTTCCTATTTTATAGCAGGCATAGTACTTGATTTTTATCTGAAAATTGAAAAAATCTGCCTGAAGGGACCTCTGCCCCGAATCTTTGCACATCTGAAAGTACAAAGGGATCATCTGCACTTTCCAGAATATAAAGAGATGAATTATCTACTAGACTAGGTATAAAACGCCAGAAACCTTTTCTTGAGATCATTGTGAGGGCATCAAGGCCGGCGGTTACAGATCCCAAGTGCCTATTTCTATTCACCGTAAGTAGAAGTTGCCTTTTCCTTTTCAAATAAAGAAAGTGGACACATGATTATGGAAGTATTTTCATTTGAATCAAATACCCATTGTTTTACAGTTTTGTTATTCAATTCTGTTACGCATATCATTTAGACTGTTATTGTCTTGTGGTGTAGCAACTCTATGTCGAAATGTTAATTTTTTTTCATGGATAACCATAGGATATAGTTTCAATGAGGCTGTGATCGCTGAGTATTTAGAGTATAGTCCTGCCAATCTGATCGTAATTTATTGATCATCAGCACAAGTTTGTCTTCTGGTACACTCGTCGAACTCCAGGAGTCAGAAATCCACAATCATACGAGGACAATATCAAAAAATTGTTGACTTCAGCATGGTATGTTATTTAATGTCATCCATGGCTTTTACACTTTTGCTCTTGTTCTCTGGATGATTTACTTACTATTGCATGGACACAGATTGAAGCCTTTTGGGTCTGCTACTGCCACTTAGCTCGCCCCTCATCATTGCCAACCCCTACTGATTTACATCTATTCAAGGAAGGCATTCGTCCCTTGTGGGAGGTGTTGACTCTTTAAGTTGATCTAGTATACTGTCCTTTCTGTTTTTGTGTTGAATGAAACAATGTCTTAGCGATGATCTTTTCCTTCGATCAGGATTCTGCTAACTGTAATGGTGGGAAATAGATCATTAAATTTAAAAAGGCCGTCTCAGGCCGGTTTTGGGAGGACCCAGTATGTGAATTTTTACTCAGTGATGTTATTTTGTATATCTACTGATGAACTGAGTCTTCTGTGTTTGAGTGCATCGCTTGATCTATTGTTTCCCTGTTTCGTTACTACCGCTTGTTTTAAGTTTGATCTAGTACTTAGTTTATGTAGAATGCACGTCTTCCAGATCTTATTATGCATATGCATACCTCTAATTATGGATATCTAGTTCTGTTTCTTCATCAACTTTGCAATTCTTATAGCTGTTCTGCTGTGTCTAGTTGGTTACACACACTTGAAAATGTAGCAGTCCGAAGCTTGTTGCATCCTAATACCCTATTATTTATTTTACGCTCTGGTAGTATGAAATGGCATTAGTGATGTCCACGTGTTTGAACCATATTAGTATATTACTGTGTGGCCCTTCATTCATAGCTCATGTGCTCATACCTGAATATTTTGTGGTTATCAGAAAACATATATGCGCTATCACTTTCTGTAACCTAATCTTGAACTCCACTTTCATTCATGACTTAGTTTATCTTAAATTCCGGTCTTTCTTGCTCCCAAGATATCCTACTGAGGCTCTGCTGAAATTCCTATTCTTTTTAACAGTGCTCCACTCTGGGGATTCGTTGTTTGTTTTATGCTCTTCAACGTAAAAGGTACTACGGATATCCTACGTACTCTGTGATCTTACTCGTGAATTAACCTGGTGCATGTTCTAGCAATATTTAAACGTGACAAACTGGCTTATTAGTGGTTTGTAACTTGCAGGGTCAAATCTGTATTTCTGGATTGCACTAATTCCTGTCACTGTAAGTTTCTCGCAAATGGAATTTTGTAACACATTATATATGCTCTAGCCTTGATATAAGTGTATAAAAATAGGAGAAACTACATTGAGTAATATCCGAGATACATGGCCATCTCTCTTTAGGTTGCCTTATCCTTTTTTGAACTCTACATACTCTTAAAATGCTTACCTAATTTATGAGCAACTATGTTTTTCTGCAGCTTGTACTACTTGTGGGTTCAAAATTGCAGCATGTCATAGCTACCTTGGCGTTGGAGAGTGCAGGAATCAGCGGAAGTTTTTCTGGACATAAAGTCAAACTCCGGGATGAACTATTTTGGTTCAATAAACCAGAACTGTTGTCCTTAATTCATTCCGTCCTTTTCCAGGTTTGCCACTCTGCTTGAATTCTGTTGATTTAACGAAAGAGTTAACGAAAAAGTAAAATCAACTTGGAGGTTATTCTTCCAACTTTATGGATATAATTGGGTACGATACTGACACTAATCTTTCTTGCAGAACACATTTGAACTTGCTTCCTTCTTTTGGTTCTGGGTATGCCCTTAGTCCCTCTCTTGGTTTATATTGCAATTTGGCATGGAAGATAATTTGAAAAAACTCTAGAACATGTTACTCAAGACTCATAAGTTCAATCTTTTATTGATTGATGGAATGAAAGTCTCGTAGGTTATAATTTATCATGGTATTCTGTCTGACATTAACCATTTCAAATTCGGAATTACCACCATGATATGCTGATCATTTTACTAGTAAATGAGATATTTTGAAGATTCTTTTGAATTGGATAGTATCATTATCATATATGAAAGTTCTGATGAAGATTTTCGTTAAATCACAGTGGCAATTTGGATCTAGTACGTGCTTCATAAGTAACCATTTGCTCGTCTCTGTGCGTTTAATTGTTTGGTGAGCATGGATTCTAAATTTGTAGTACTTCCATTTGCCTTTAGTTTGTTCTTTCCTTACTTGGATTCAGTGTTGACCTAACTTTTTGTGCGTAGGTTTGGTGGGCGATTCCTATGCAGCTACAGCACTTTGTCACTCTATGCGTTGGTGACTCAGGTACAAACATACTTATCAGTGAATGTTACAGAATATGTTTCACGTTTTAAAATGATAGCACTCATGAACTACCTTGGTTGTTGAATAGTCCAAATTTCTAAGTTATTTGATGGGAGTATAACTTAGACTACCCTGTACCAAGTTTCCTTTGTTCTATTTTTTTTTCGATTTCTTTTTTTGTTCTTGTTATTACAAAACTCTCCTACTATTCGGCATTCTTGCATCAAAGAAATTTAAAATGTCGGTTGTGAAAAAACCTTCCGAAGTACTGAAAGGAGTTCAAACATAAAGCTTTGATGCAACTAGCTCACACGTAAGGGCGTGTGTTTTAATCCTGGACTAAAGTGTTGTTTTTTTTTTTTTTTAGATGTGAACAAACTACAAGGCGGTTCTAATTCCTAACAGAATACGAGAGACGATTCATGGATGGGGGAAGGCAGCTAGGAGAAGGAGAAGATTCGGCAATTACCCAAATGATTCTACTGTTCGTACAGACACAAGCACAGTAATTTCAGTTGAGGAATACGATCATCAATTACCAGATACTCCTCGATTTGACCATAGAACTGGTCCAGAAATTGATTTGCAACCCCAAGCATTTGTAAATGTTGGGGCGGTAACGCCTCTCCTCCGGCCATCCGCTACCATTTCATCACCAATGTCAGTTAGACTCATGGCAGAACATATCATACTAAGATCTTTGTTGTTGCCACGTTAGTAAAAGTTGGGATACAGATAAACTTGTGCAGTGTGTTGTTAGAAACCATTGCAGGTATTAGTTTGTGTAGGATATTCAACAGGTGAAAACAGGTATTCATCAACACATGTAATGTTGTATCAGAATCATCATTAGGTGTACTTAAAAGAAATGAGGGCTTAGATTATAATGAGAATCGAACCCGACTTGCAAGAATTAAGGCAATCTAGATTATAATCTAGACTTGCACAGCATGGATGAAAACTTTCAATGCAGACATAACCAGAAAGCTGATTACTCAGAAACACACAAGGTAAGCAAGAAATTTAACAGAGTTCTACAACATAAACAATATTTGATACTAACATATTATGCCACTCTCCCTAAGAAGATGACACTATTCGCTTCATTTTGCACAGATGTAAGAGAAATAGCTGCTCTCAAGAACTTGCTTATAGAGTACGGAGAAGCTTAATTTACTGACATCATCCCTTGCCCTTGCAGAAAGCATGGATAAACTTGCTCATTTATCAGTAATTTTTCTACTGATTAATGAACAAGAAATTAACACACTATCTAGACGTCATACAATATTATGCCCATGAATAAGGTGGGCTTTTAGACGAGGCCACCATTCGTGTTGTCTCAGAACCTAACATCACTACAAGATTGAACTTTTTTATGAAAAAAAAAAAAATCATCAGGACTCGGCATTTAGAAATACATAAGTTATGCCTATGTGCTCTATAAGCTTGGGCTTTAGATGAGACAGTCAATCTTCAGAAGCTAACCTATCTACAAGGTCACGTCTTTTAACAAAATGGGAATCATCAGGACTTAGTATCAAGAAATACAATGTTATGCCTGCATGCTCTACAAGCCACGGGTTTTAGACGAGGCCCATGCACCCCTTTTAGTCAAGAAACTCGAGCAAAGATTGAAGAGTTTCTTCATAGTTCCAGGTATTGAAGAATGCTTATATTTCGAAGTTGGAGTTGGGCCACTTGGTTCACGAATCAGTGCATAGTATCATCATGAAACCAGAGAAAATGATGAGCAAAATATGATAAGCCAACTTCTATAACAAAAGAAACCATTAACAAATCCACATCTGCCAGAAGAAATATAAAGCCATACTATGAATCCATTGCTGACAAAAATCCCTAACTTTTCTAAGCTATGTAGTACCTAACTCGTCATCACAGTATTCAAAGCATATTCACTCATCAATAACACTTTAATGCTACTAATATTCATATTACTATGAGCGTTATTTAAACACGATTAAGCTTCATTTCTTCATTCTTCATTCTTCATCTTCAAGTTATTTTTAAGGTCTTGATATCTTCATATTTGCAACTAGGCATTGCTCTGAGATACATAAGAAAGAATCAAGCATATTCAAAATACTCTAATTATGAAGAAGATATTTGTAAAATTTTAGTGAAATAGATTTCAATATAGTTTGTTAGGCTTTATGCAAGTAATATCTGATCTAGCGCTTGGCATATTCCTAGGGTTGTGCAAGTGTTAGGACTTATTTAATACTTCCTCCGTCCACCCTTGAAGCTTCCCATTTGCTTTTGGAGAGGGAAAAATAAGCATAGATTACTTTTTGATTAAAATAATAGTGTGGGGTTGAAATTTTGTGTTAACTTTACTTTTTTTTTGTGTTGGATTTTAAGAAAAGTTGAATATATTAAATATTATAGTTTGGGTAAGAGTGGACAAAAATGGAAATGAGAAGCTTTAAGGAAAAATGGGAAGCTTCGGGCGGGACGTAGGAAGTAGTATTTTGATGATCACACTTGTAGTTAGTTTAGAATCAACTAACATGTTGAGCCTTATAGATTTGATAGGAAAAACATTGTAAAAGGCCTCTCGTACATGACTGATTCACATAGATTGTAATAGGTTAGGTTTCAAGTAGGGCTGTGCAAAAAAATCCATACTTGACCCACCCGCACAAACCGTCCGCCTCTTACCCGCACCCGCCAACTATTTTTTCAAAAGAAATTTTGACGGTTACATTTTTTTTAACCCGCCATTAGTGGGTGGGTGGCGGGTTGGACGGGTGAACTCGCCACTTACCCGACCACCCGCCATTGTGCATATAAAAAAATAAATATATGTATATTTATGAATCAATAATTCATATCTCGTTACATAGAACTAGTATGCATTGCATTCGTTTACGGTTTAACTATGTACCCTTCTCCAATTCTTGTATAAATTTTTCCATAACCTATTAGGTAGTGTATTCTCATTGAACTGTGGACTACAGATCAAACATTGAGTAGATTCAACCCTTATTATTGTTCAATTAATCTAGTTACTATTTAATGGAAAATGCCAAGATCAAGGTACTCACGTACTGTTGCAGTTAAGGTTCCTGAACCACCGCCATGTATGACTTGTTTTTGCATTTAAATGTTATTTTGTGTAGTCTATATTCCACCCGCTAAACCGACCGCCATTGTTATCAGCCGACCCGTCACGGGTTGGAAAAATATTCTACCCGCCTCGGTTTATAATGGGAAAATTACCTATATAAATAACTATAGCAAAACCATTACAAATAAGGACCACTCGCTAAAAGTGTTGCAACTAAGGCCATTCTAATTTAAATCAAATATGAGTGGACAAAACTATCCCTCACTTTCACCTACATCTTCATCCTCATCATCTCAGATTTGCTTCTTCTTCTTCACCAAAGAACAACTCTACTCTTCTTCTTTACCAAATCGTCCTCTCATTTTTCCACCATGGCTGCCGATTCCGAGTGCTTCAACACCGCCGTTGCACCGCCGGAGGAGGACGAGGACGCTGGAATTGGTAACCGCCATTGCCGATTGTCTGGTGGAAGAAGATGCCATATTCGGTGTGGATTTCTGAATCTCTCTCTAAACTCTGTTTGTACTCGTGTGAGTGAGTAATTGTAGTGAAGAGAAGAAGAATGGATGGGTGATACAGTGCGCAACTTTCTACATCACGAATTCATTGGAAATGGAATCACAGAATGGAATAGAAAAGAAAAATAGAGGTCATGACCTGAATGGATGAAAATTGGAATTGGGTGTAAGTGAGTAAAACAAACAAAGAGACATACCATGGCAAACTGTGTGATACTACTGGTAATTGAATTGAAGGTCGAGAAATCTCTTTTGTTTCAGTTGGATAGTTCCCACGAAAAATTCGGATTTCAATTCTCTATCACTCAATTATCAATTTAGGAATCAATCTTAGTTTCAGGCCAACGGTTAGTTTCAGAAAAAATAGTATTAGTTTCAACATCATTTGTATTAGTTTCAACATCATTAGTATTATTTCAGGTTCACTTATAACTAATTTCAGGAACTCAGAATGTTAGTTTCAGATTTATTACAATTAGTTTCAGGGTCAACAAATGTTAGTTTCAGAACAAAATAGTATTAGTTTCAGCATTTTTTGTATTAGTTTCAGTTACTCAAGTTCATTAAAGTTAGTTTCAGGGCCAACAATGTTAGTTTCAGAACAAAATAGTATTAGTTTCAGGAACTTATAATTCTAAAACCCTAGGGGAAATGGTGAACCCAATCAACTGAAGTATTAGTTTCAGCATCAGTTGTATTAGTTTCAGCATCATTAGTATTAGTTTCAGAAACTCAAAAAGTTAGTTTCAGGTTCATTAAAGTTAGTTTCAAAGTCAACAATGTTTGTTTCAGGTTCACTAAAGTTAGTTTCAGATTCATTACAATTAGTTTCAGGGCCAATAAATGTTAGTTTCATAACAAAATAGGATCAAAAACTCAGAAAGTTAGTTTCAGGTTCATTAGTATTAGTTTCAGGTTCATTAAAGTAATTTTCAAAAACTCAGAATGTTGGTTTTAAGGCCAACAAATGTTAAGAACAAAATAGTATTAGCTAGTTTCAGAATTATTTGTATTAGTTGCATCATCGTTAGTATTAGTTTCATGAACTCAGAAAAGTTAGTTTTAGTTTCATTAAAGTCAGTTTCAAGAACTCAGAATTTAGTTTCAGGTTCATTGAAGTTAGTTTCAAGGCCAACATTGTTAGTTTCAGAACAAAATAGTATTAGTTTCAGGAACTTATAATTCTAAAACCCTAGGGGAAATGGTGAACCTAATCAACTGAATTTGAATACACCTTCAGTTCTGTTGGTTTCATGAGTCTTTGAGTTAGTTTCAAGAGCCAGTTCTGTTGGTTTCATGAGTCTTTGAGTTAGTTTCAGGAGCCATTTCTGTTGGTTTCATGAGTCTTTCAGTTAGTTTCAAGATCCTGTTCTGTTGGTTTCATGGGCCTTTTCTGTTGGTTTCAGGAAAGCAAAGGCCACGTAAACAACATTTAACCGCGAGGGATTAAAAATGTGTGTCGAGTTTCTCCAGACTCTAGCCCTGAAAAAACATTCGAAAAGCCTATATAAAACACCATTCAGGGTGTTGTTCCAGAAGATAATAAATGGACATATAAATGCAAAGTTCAGTATGCTTGTATTTTTTAACTCTAATTAGTATGCTAGTACGTATGACTTATAAGGTAGGTTGGACAACAAAGTCTGTTAGTTTCAGGAGCAAGTCTCTTAGCTTCAGATATTATATGGTTAGTTTCACAACACATGAGTTAATTTCATAACACAAAAAAGTTAGTTTCAGGACATAAGAATTAGTCTCAGAACACAAAAAGTTAGTTTCACAACGCATGAGTTAGTTTCATAACATAAAAATGTTAGTTTCAGGACACAAAAAGTTAGTTTCAGGACACATAAGTTAGTTTCATAACACAAAAAGTTAGTTTCAGAAATTCACCATAAATTCTAAAACCCTAAGGGGAATGGTGAACCCCTAAATCAACTGAATTTGAAAACACCCTCCGGGAGCTACAAAACCTAGTTTCAAGATCTTTTATGTTAGTTTCAGAACCACAAAACCTGGTTTCAGAACCACAAAACCTAGTTTCATGTTCACTAAAATTAGTTTCAGAACCACTAAAGTTAGTTTCAGGTTCACTAAAGTTAGTTTTAGAAGAACTCATAATTCTAAAACCCTAGGGGAAAATGGTGAACCCTAAATCAACTGAATTTGAATACTCCTCCGGGAGCTACAGTCTTAATTAGGGTTTAGGACGGGTCCAGGGGCTACCGACCTGGACCCTTCCTAAACCCTAAACCCTAATTAGGCGGTTGTCGGACCTACAATGTTAGTTTTAGCAAAAATAGTATTAGTTTCAAGTTCATTAAAGTTAGTTTTAGGCCCAACAAATCTTAGTTTCAGGCCCACTAAAGTTAGTTTCAGGGTCATTAAGCTTAGTTTCAGGGCTATTCTAGCTAGTTTCTAGAACTCAGAAGTTAGTTTCATGTTCATTATTGTTAGTTTCAGCCTTCAGGTTCACTAAAAGTTAGTTTCAGGTTCATTAAGCTAGTTTCAGGAACTCAGAAGTTAGTTTCGTGTTCATTAATGTTAGTTTCAGGAACTAAAAATGTTAGTTTCAGGTTCATTAAGCTAGTTTCAGGAACTCAGAAGTTAGTTTCATGTTCATTAATATTAGTTTCAGGAACTAAAAATGTTAGTTTCAGGAACTCAGAAGTTAATTTCATGTTCATTAACGTTAGTTTCAGGAACTAAAAATGTTAGTTTCAGATTCACTAAAAGTTAGTTTCAGGATCACTAAAAGTTAGTTTCAGGTTCATTAAGCTAGTTCCAGGAACTCAGAAGTTAGTTTCATGTTCATTAATGTTAGTTTCAGGAACTAAAAATGTTAGTTTCAAGTTCACTAAAAGTTAGTTTCAGGTTCATTAAGCTAGTTTCAGGAACTCAAAAGTTAGTTTCATGTTCATTAATGTTAGTTTCAGGAACTAAAAATGTTAGTTTTAGGTTCCATCACACAACACGAAAGGAAAAATTCTAAAAAACAAAAACACAGAAAGAATGTAAACAATGTTAGTTTCAAGATCTTTTCCGTTAGTTTCAGCATCATTAGTATTAGTTTCATGTTCATTAAAGTTAGTTTCAGAAACTCAGAAAGTTAGTTTCTTTTTCATTAAAATTAGTTTCGGGTTCATTAAGCTAGTTTCAGGAATTTAGATGTTAGTTTCATGTTCATTAATGTTAGATTCAAGAACTAAAAATGTTAGTTACAGGTTCCATCATACAACACAAAAGGAAAAATTCGTAAAAACAAAAACACAGAAAAGAATCTACTAGTGCACTCTGCCCTGAAACTAGTCCAATCAAAATCATTCAACCTGAATTTCTTGATTGCGATCTCCAACATATTAGAAAAACGTGAAACCAATTTCTATGCCAAAAGCATGGCTAAGTGATGAGATAATATTCTAACGTCTCATTTGGTCCTTTTTAGCGGTCTTTGTGAGTCTTTGTCTTTAGTTTTGTAGTCTTTTTAGTTCGTTTTTATGCTTTGGTGTTTTGTTTACATTTTGTAGAAATCGATGTCTTTTGAGCCGAATGAGAACAAGCTGCTTAGCATGGCTCGCCGCGGTGAGATTTTACGAGCATGGAACTAGAAATTGACAGAAGGCTCGCCGCGGCGAGGAAATCAGTCTGCCGCGGCGAGATTTTGCGAATGAAGCTCCTGTCTTGAAGATTGTAGCTCGCCGCGGCGAAGGGATTTTCCCACTGCGGCGAGATTATGCGAGAGCTATATATTTTTCGATTAAGAAGGCCATGGCGAAGCTATTCTTTCCCACATGTAGAGGCGCAGGATCAGCGTTTTGTTTTCCTTATTAGATTAGAATTTTGATTCTTTCTTTCAGACTTCTTTTAACCTAGTTTTGAGAAAAAGCTCCTAGATTCACACATTGACATTGAGAAATCTTTGGAGCTTGGTTATTCATTGATTTTGTTCATCAGGATTATTGGTAGTGATTTCTCCATTGCTTTGTTCTTTACAATTCGTTCTTTATCTTCATCGATTGAATTGTATGTTATTGCAGGCGAGTTTATCATCTATGTTTCGTATGATTATTGCCATGAATCTCTGTATGAAATTATCTATTATGAGTAGCTAAACACCTTTGAATACAGTAGTATGTGAAGATTATGCATATTCGTTCTAGGGGTTATCGATTCACTCATATAGGTTAGTCTCGTATAAAATCTTCGTAAAAACCTTCAATTCGATAAGTACGTATTAAATTCTCTAAATTTTTCATGTTTAAGGATCGTGAATTGACGACTCACGATTTCTCCAGTATAATATTTTCTAAGAACAATTGGTTGAATCGAATTGATTAATTTACTGTACAACAACCGTGTGACAAATATGAGTGTTATCCCTAGTTCGAATTAGCATAATTGGATCTTGCTACTGTATTCATCTTTCTCTCATTGTTGATCGTAATCTTAGCTTTAATTGATCTAGTTAGAAGTACACAAAAACCTTCAATCAAACTGTTACTGGCAAGTATCTGTTTACTCTTACTGCTACATAGCTTAATTAATTCCCTAGAGATCGATCACGAGTTAGGCTTTGATGCAACTGACTTTATCTCTAATTGCTTTTTAGAGTATAATTTGAGCTTATCAAATTTGGCGCCGCTGCCGGGGAATTAATTCATACTGTAGCGTGTGAGTGTAATAATTTATTTGCTTTTTTTTACTTACCTGCGATTTCTGCACTAACAAAAACTAAGATTTTTCGAGGTTTTTGATTTTGTAGAGGAACCTTTGCAGGTTTATGCCCGGTACAAGATCGCAAGGAACACCTTTGCAACCTCTAGTACCTGAGATCGATAGACACTACCATCAGCTTCAAAGACAGAACTTAGAAGCTATTCAAATGGGTGACGTCAAGAGAATACTCCCAGAGTCAACGGTGCTGTTGAGACCCCTGTGATCACTTATGGGACCTATATGAAGCCTGGTGAAATTAAGGCTGGGGGATCAGTTGTTTTGCTCTCTAACAATGCTAGGAACATGGAGATCAAGTCTCATCACTTCCATGACATGCCTAAGTATTATGGGATGGCTAATGAGGATGTTATCCGGTTTCTCAAGGAGTTCGAGGGGCTGATTGCTAGGATTCCGCTTACTGTAGGCACAGTAACGGTTTCTGATGAGGAAATAAGGAAGAAGGTCTTTCCCATGTGTATGTAGGATAAAGCAAAGATCTGGCTATTGAATCAACCTGAAGGTTCTCTGGCTACTTGGGATGATCTATACAGGGCCTTTATGAACAAGCTCTATCCGGCGGAGAAGACTAGGCAGCTTCAAGTGCAGATTGAGAAGTTCATGCAAATGAGTGATGAGAGCTTTTATGAGGCTAGGGAGTGATTCCTGAACTTGCTCTCTCAATTCCCTCACCATAGGTTGAGTGAGATGGATTTATGCTGCAAGTTCTATGAGGGACTCGACTGGGAAGCACAGAGAATGGTGGATATGGCCGTGGATGGCTCCATCGTTACGGCATCTCCGGCTGCATTGAATGAGGCTTTTGAGAAGCTTTCTGCCACCTCCTAGCTTAAGGGAACTAGAGGTAGACCAAGGAGAGCTGAAGTAAAAGCCGTGGAGCAAACACCAGGCCCTAGTACTATTGAATTGGCAGAACAGATCAAGGAGATGAGGATGCTTGGCACTATACCTGCACCAGTGGCTCCAGTTAATGAGAGGTGCAATCTGTGTGGTAATTTCGGGCATGGTGCTAGTATGTGTAGACTTCCTGAGACTATGGGGGAGAACCCAACTCTGGAGATTATTTGATGGGTGCAAAACAGGCAGCATGGTGGTTGGCAACCAAATCAGGGAATAAATGCAGATGGTACTAAGGTGCAGCCCTTCAACCCCGACCGTTTCAATTTATCCTATGGAGGTAACTTCTATGAGAATGCACCACAATGAGTTCCGCAAGAGTTCGATTCATGAGCTCCGTTTCGACAGCTCCGTTTCAACAGGTCCAAGCCACGAGCTTCGGCTCGCCTACTAGTGCACCGCGAAACGCTGATCAGGAGATTAGAGCTCACATGGAGAGATCAGAGAGGTTACGGCGAAGCTGGTGGAATCAAGCCAAGAATGACCAGAGGTTTGAGAGCATTGAGCAATCGTAAAAGAGGTTAGAGAAGACTCTTGGTGATCTGGTCGGCGCCTTCCAACAAAGAGAGAAGGGTAGACTCCCCGCGATTGTCGAGAATAACAGAGTACTTGCTGTGGAGGTAACTTTTGACAAGCTAGGAGTAGTGAAGACTGTTATTACGACTTGCACTTGTAACCATGATAAGGTGGTTTCCCAGGTTGAGGCAACACAGGTACAGGAAGCAAGAAAGGTGATAACATCTGGTCCTGCGATTCCAGGAGAGAAGGCAAATGCAGGACCCACTCAGATGATCCAAAAGGAAGAGAAGAGCATTAGTGATGCAAACAGTTTCGATTTGGTTGTCGGGATGGGCAGTTCTTCTGAGGTTACAGGTATTATTGATACTTGAGCTGCAGTTAACTTAATGACATTCGAGACTTATGAGGAACTCAACGTGAAGGGTCTAGAACCGAGAAGATGCTTTGTGACCATGGCTAATGGTACTCGAAGCAAATGCGTGGGAGTTGTTGAGGATGTCCCCGTAACCATTGGTGGAGATGTGTTTATTACTGATTTTGTGGTTGTCGAGTCACCGCAGGTGAAGATCAAAGAGGTGGACAAGGATTTTTGCTCAATTACGAAATATTTTATAATTTCAGAAATTGGAATTAGGTTAATTAATTGGGTATAATTCGAAGTATTTGTTTGTGAAACCTATTTGAAGTATTTTATTTTGTGGTTATAGATTGGTGGATGTGGCTATTTCCGGTGGACTGGTGATTGTTTGGAGCCTGGTTTTGAGCACTGGCTTAAAGAATTGCAAGAGGAAAAGAATGATCTTGAGGAAAAGTTCTTTTGTTGGAGTTCAGAGGAGTTGAAGGCTACGTTTGAGGCTAAACAGCAGCTGGAAGTGAGATTGGGTAAGATGGAGGTAGAAAAAAAAGAAATATGAGATATGTTTGAATTCTGCTGCTCTAGTTGGCTTTGCTGTAGGTTGTTGGATCATGTTTAGCAACTAGTACTAGTAATTTAGGTTGATTAGCAATGTAGTGATTTAGATAGTTTAAATTATGTCCAATTAATGAGAATCACAGTTCATTTAGTTTCTAGTTTGCAAGTGTTAGAAATTTTGATGCTCAAATCACCATGTAATGCAATCTTTTGCTTTGGTGAAAATCTGTCTATGCTTTCACTTACTTGTTGTTATTTTTTGTTAGTGTTATGTGTATGCTTGACAAGTAAAGTAGTAATAATAGTTAATAAATAGATAGAGCATTCTATTATTGCAATGGAAAATAAGAATGCATTAGTACAAGGGTTTTTCCCTACTCCTGTACATACTCAGCCAAGAGCTTGTCCATATAGAGCTCTGCCTAAATGGGATAAACCCAGTCCTGATCATCACCACCACCATTTGGAAGGATAGCATGATTCTCTTCCAGTTGGAGGAGAATGGACTTGAGGCTAGAGCCTTTCCATCCCAGCTCCCTATGCATGACCTCCACAAGTTTGAGCCTAGCAGCTATATCAGCTGCTTTCTGCATTGGAGAAACATTGCCATCATTTTGCAAGAAGAAGGCCTTGAGGTTGGTGAGTTTTTGAGCCAAAGTGGGGCGGACCAGGAGGTTCCCTTGCTCATCTTCATATCTTATCCCCCAAGTTATGTAGAACTCAAGCCTTTCCTCAAGCAATGCTTCCATTTTTGTATGTTTGGTTAGTTGATTTTGTTTAGTGTATATTTGTGGTGATTGCAGTAGAATTAAGGTGTATTTATAGGTAAAATTTAGGTAGTTGAAAGGATAAGAATCTTAATTACTGCATTGAGTTTGGTAATTGAATTTAGTCATGGAACTTAAGACCCCTGAAAAGTCCTTTGAACTGCATTGGTATTTGGTTAGTTGAATTTGGCATTAGAGCAGGTTTTTTACTCTTGATTGTTGTGCTGTTTATTTTGGCCGAGATTAATGATGTTAGTTAGTCAAATTCAACTTCATTTGTTCATCATGTGGCTGTACAAAAAAATACCTGGAAATTGAAAATCTGAGTTCAAACAAGTGAATTTGTTATTTTTCAGTTTACACTAAAGATTTGATGGTGCATATACACTAATGCTCATATAAGTGACTTGTAATAGCCAAGATTGCATTCAAAACATGATGTTAAACTGCAACAAAAAAAATCATGGAAAAAAACTTTTGGAAATTAAAAAATTGAGTTCTTATACCCTGATTTTACGTTTCTACAAATGTAGACTCCCAAATCTTACACCAAACCATAAGTGCACTTAACAAAAATAAGTTCCAAACTGCACTTGACAAAAATAAGTAAACCAAATAAAAGTTCACTTGTTGCTCTTGGCCATTGAGAC
Organism: Plantago major; assembly: GCA_026545765.1. Classification (NCBI taxonomy): domain Eukaryota; kingdom Viridiplantae; phylum Streptophyta; class Magnoliopsida; order Lamiales; family Plantaginaceae; genus Plantago; species Plantago major. The sequence goes on from CM048841.1 coordinate 60,334,228, forward strand.
CTTCTTCTTCTTGTTGTTGTTAAGTTGTTCCATAGTTCGACCCAAATTCTTCAAAGACACATATTTCTTCCCACCGGTTACAAAAGCAGGTCCAACTGTAGCATCCCTTTGTGACTGAACAACATCTTGAGTAACAAAACCAGAAACAGTAGTTCCATGGGCCTGAGAAAGCCTAGAAAAGCTTGCTTTGCCCTGCAGAAGTTGTTGATGATTACTTGGACCTTCGACATATTCTCTCTGAGACTATGATGGTTGTGTTCCCAGTGGTGCATCATCCTACACAACAACAACAAAAAAGTTAAAAGACATGCACTTGACAATTCATTGAAAACTGCATACATAATGCAGACTAAAATCAGTACCTGAACTTCAGTTTCTTCAGGTGTTTCAAGGGTGAAGTCGAGTATTGTGTCTCCAGCTTTAGGCTGAAATAAGGGAAACACATTACACATATAAGAACACATAAAAACCTGGAATTTTCAATAAAACAATGCATACACAAAATGCACCTTATATTTTTTCGCATTCTTAGATAGCATTTGAGCAAGTGTTGGAGATGGTTCATCAGTAGCAGCACCACCTCCTACATCAGCAGTACCACCACTAGGAGGTACATCATCACATCCTCCACTATGTCCCTCTCTCATCAATTCTTCATAGTCAACATCCTCATCATCTGAGTCAAGACCAAGTTCATCTCTAATTCTCATCTTGCAATATGTGTAGTTGTGTCCTGGAGCACCACAATAACTACAATGAATTGTAGTTTGATTTCTCTTGCTTTTCCATGGACCCATATGCTTCTTTTTCTTGTCTCTTGGTTCATCTTCACCCTTTCTTCTAGCAGTGGCTGGCCTACCCCTTTTCTTGAAAAACTTTGGAGACAATGGGGGTATGTAAAATGTCTCTCTCCCCACAACTCTTGATGATTAATTCCATATATAGTTCCAGAATACACCCTCTTGTACACCTCCACACTATAACAATTATTGACAAAGTCATTATAGTCTAGTTTGCACTGACTAATTGCAGAAAGAGCATGTTTGCAAGGGATACCACTTAGTTGCCACCTCCTACAAGTGCAAGTATATGCCTATAGATCCACATTGTATTGAGAACCATCAAAGCCAAGGATCTCCCAGTTAGTAGCATCAGCTTTCCTGGAAATGCAATCCACCCTTTTCATGTTCTTCTCTATTAAGGCTCTTGGTCTAGGACACCAAGCTCCTTTCCATTTCTTTGCAGCATAGTCACTAAGCTCTTGCATCCTCTCCATCAAGATTTCTCTGATCCACTCAAGGATAGTAAGGATTGGTTTGTATCTTGCCTTCAGTATCATCTTGTTGAAGCTCTCACAGTTTTTGTTCATGGTTAGATCACACCTGGGATAGGTATCAAATCCACTCTTACTCCATTGTTCAGGTGGCTTATTCTGCAACCAATCAAATGATCTATCATTAATGTTTCTCATCTCAGTCATGACAGTCTTGAATTGGCCATCTGTAGTTGCACTGGAAGCCCTGAATAAGGCATATTTGTATGCATCACCTCTAAACCCTGCACCCCAGAAGTTCTTCAACAAGTGCCTAACACAAAATATGTGTTTAGCCCCAGGGAAAATATCTGCAACTCCCTTAATCAAGCCCTTTTGTTTGTCGGACATCATTTTGAACTTAGAAGGATCCAATATGTTCAAGTCAGCCCTCAACAGTGACAAAAACCAAGTCCAACTTTCTCCAGTTTCATGAGATACAACAACATAAGCAATAGGAAATGGTTTGTTTTTGGGATCATTCCCAACTGCTGTTAAGAGAACTCCCTCATGTGGACCTTTAAGATGGCAACCATCACACCAATTAGTGGCCTACATCCAATCATAAAACCTTCTTTAAGTGCTCTAAAGCATACATAGAAATGCCTAAACTCATGTGTTACCCTGTCCACATCAACAATAATTGTACAGCCTGGAATCCTTGTTCTGAGTTCCTCAGCATAATCCCATAACTTTGCATATTGAGCATCTAGTGGACCTTCCAGAATTGACATGGCCAACTTTCTTGCTCTATAAGCCTGAAAGGGAGAAATGACCAGCCCTATCTCATTAAGAACCTCATGCACAAATGCCTTAATATTTCTATCTGGATCAATCTTGAATTTGCTAAGGAACCTATTTGTAAGCCATGAACTCTTCACATAGGGGACAATTTGTGTCAATCCACAATCATGATGAGGGTCGTAGGTATGCACCTCAAATCCAGTACCATCTTTAACCTTGTGTAAGTGCACTCTCCAATGGTGATGAAACGATAATTTAGAGTCTCATTGGGTCCTTTTTAGCGGTCATTCTGAGTCTTTATCTTTAGTTTTATAGTCTTTTTAGTTCGTTTTTACGCTTTGGTGTTTTCTTTACATTTTGCAGGATTTGATGTCTTTTGAGCTAAATGAGGACGAGCTGCTTAGCATAGCTCGCCGCGGCGAGGGATTCGGTCCGCCGCGGCGAAATTATGCGAGGGCTATATATATTGCGATAAAGAAGGCTCGCCGCAGCGAGGCAATTGGGCGCCGCAGTGAGATTTTGCGAATGGCTCCCATGTTTTGTAGGAAGACGCCTTCGAGGCGAGGATTCATCCTTGTGGCGAATTTGTAAATGGATATATAATCGACAAAGGAAGCTTCGCCATGGCTTAATCGCCCGTTCTTGGCGAGACGCCAGTCGTGAATTTGTTTTCCTTATTAGTTTAGAATTTTTTTCTTTTCTTTTCTCTTATACTTCTTTTAACCTAGATCATAGAAAAAACTCATCATCCATACTTTGACAATTTTGGCGCTTGGTTTTGCTTGTTTAAGGAACGATTGATATCGAATCCTTGATTATTGTGGTAAATCTCTATTGTTCTATCTTATTCAATTCGTTCTTGCTTAGTTTCTCGAATTGTTTAAGCTTGCATGCTATTATCATTCTGTTTGTGTTAATCATGAGCAATATTTTGTATTCTTTCATCCTTGCTTCGATTATGAGTAGCTGAATCACTCCGAACACGGTAGTGATGTGACGGTGATTGCGTATTCGCTTCTAGGGTTAGGATTCGTTCATATAGGTTAGGCTCGTTCAAATATCTTCGTAAAAACCCTTCAATCCAATGAGCTAGTTCAAAGATCCTCTAAAACGTTTTGGTTAAGGGTCGTGGATTGACGACCCACGATTACTCTAGTTCAAAGATTTTCAAATAACGTTTGGTTGAATTGGATTGATAGTTTTTCGTATACCGACTGTGTGACAGATATGAATGATTGCCCTAGAACGAATTAGCATTACTTGATCATTACTACTGTGTTCATCTTCTCTCATTGTTAAAAACAGTTATTTGCTTTATCTTATTCTAGTTTTTAGAAACAACCAACTTACAAATCAATCTATTTTCACAAGTAACTGTTTGCTTTCGAACCGTTGTGGTAGCTTAATTGGTTCCTTAGCGAATGATCATGTGGTTAGCATTGTCTGTCTACAACAACTGCTTACTACTTGTTTTCTAAGTAATAATTTGAGCACATCAAATTTGGTGCCGCTGCCGAAGAACCAATTCCTACTATAGCATTTGAGAGTGATTTGTTATTTGTTTGTTTTTCAACCTGAAGTTTAGTGCACTAACGGAAACTAAGAATATTTTGAGGCTTTCGAGTTGTGTAGGTTTAACAACAGGTTTGTCCAAAAGGAAATTCCGATGGCTCAACTTACCTATGGAGCTTACATGCAGCCTGGTGTGGTTAGGACTGGTAAAGCAGTAATTGTTCTATCTAATGAGGCCAGGAATTTTGAACTCAAGGCTCACCACCTCCACAATCTCCCAAAATTCTGCGGAATGGCAGATGAAGATGTGATAAGGTTCGTCAAGGAATTCGAACTCGATTGTGATTCCATTGACAATGAAGGGTGACAAGCATGGCGAGGAGATAAGACAGAAGGTATTTCCGATCTGTATGCAGGACAAGGCGAGGAGTTGGATGTTAAACTAACCTGAGGGTTCTCTGCCGACTTGGGATTCGCTCTACAGGGCATTCATGAATAAATTCTATCCCCCTGAGAAAACGCAGCAACTTCGTGCCCAGATAATGCAGTTTCAGCAGATGCATGATGAGAACCTCTATGAAGCTTGGAACCGTTTCTTGCAGTTATTGACCCAATGCCCTCACCACAGGATAGACTATATAAGCTTATGCATCCGATTTTATGAAGGCCTGGATTGGGAGTATCAAAACATGGTCGATGTGAGCTGTAAAAACTCCTCCCTGGAAGCGTCCGCTGATGGACTGAATAGTGTCTTCGAGAAGCTGGCAGCAGTATCACAGCTTAAGGGGGCAAGAAATAAATCTAGGAGAGTGGCAGCAGAGCAGTGTAAGAGACTCCAGGGCCATGTATTACTGAGCTAGAAAAATAAATCAGGAGCCATATGGAGAGGTCTGAGAGGTACTGGTTTGAGGCGCAGAAAATTCAGGAAAAAAAATAACCAGAGGTTCGACAGTATCGAGCAATCGCAAGGAAGGCTGGAACAGATATTGGGTGACTTGGTTGGGAAATTACAGCTCATGGAGAAAGGTAGACTCCCAGCAGCCCCAGAAAACATTAGAGTCCTGGCGGTTGAGATAAATTTTGAAGATCCAAGAAAGGTTAAGTCTGTTGTTGCCACCTGTACTAACGAGGTTGAGAACTCTGCATCAGATGAGGGAACTCCAGCAACGGTTCAATTGATCCGTGTACTGACAGCTGAGCAGACTGCAGATGTAGCCACTGTTGAATCGACATGGGTTGAAGTCGAGGAACCGAGTTCCGTGATTCCAGAAGAGGAGGCGAATGCGGAGCAAGAAACTGCTGAAACCGAACCCCCCCCCCACCATAATAATTCCTAAGGCAGAAAAGAGTATAAGCGACTCCGATAGTTTTGATTTACTGGTAGGCATTGGGTGTTCAGCTCAGGTTACAGGAATAGTCGATACTGGTGCTAGTTGCAATTTGATGAATTTTGACACCTATGAAGACTTAGGCTTAAAGGTATTGGAGCCGTGCAAATGCTTTATGACTCTTGCTGGTGGAACCCGAAGCAGATGCATGGGGATTGTGGAAGATGTTCCGGTTAAGCTGGATGGTGTAACGGTGATGAAAGGGAAGGAAATGGAAAAAGATATGTTACTTCTAGGGCGACCCTTCATCTGCTCGACTCTCATGGTGGTGAATTTACATGCCCGAACCTGCACAATCGAGGTTCAAGGCAAGCTACGTGAACTTAAAGCCTATTTTGCTCCATTATATTCTGTTTCGTAGGTTGACAGCAAAAAATTCATATGAGCGCACACTAGACCCATATATATACATACTTATCAACAGGGAAGAAAAAGAGCTGCACCAACCGGATACCCGTTAGCCAACACGAAAGAGTCTTGTACATGACTGTAAAGGTACACCTGCAGGCAAGCCACTGTTGATCCCATTTTCTTTTCTTTTTCACTCTACGCTTGAGGACATGCTTGAGTTTAGGTTTGGGGAGGGGGAAATGTGCTCTCTAGTGTCTTGTCTGCATTTTCTCTATTACCTGAGTCTCTAGAGTCTTTCGTCCTTTACTTTATGTATGTTTTGGTCATTTTTCTTTTCCGGTCGTTTTTTCTTTTACCCCTAGAGTCTTTCATGAGTCGTTCTTCCAAGTTATGAAAGCTTCTATTGTGATTGTTAAATTTGCTTGCTGCTTATGTTTTGCATGATACTTAACTGAGGTGTTATAGTGGATTTAAAAGCCCATAAGTTTGTTTCTCCTGTAAATAGCAAGTCTGTTTAACTCTTTAGTCCAAAAATTCGGTGAGAAACTTTAAGCCGATGAAAAAATATTGTACCGGCGCTTGTGTGATTCTTTTGGGAAGTGCAAACCCTCTTGTTTGCACCTTTTCATTCTCATGTGTATTTAGTTCAGTTAAGTATGATGAACGACATGCTCTTCATGTTTCATTTCATCAAAAGCCAGTACATTGCAAAGAACCGGTTTGGGGAGAAGAAATCTGCTGTGTTGACATGTTTATTATTCATTTTTTGTAATATGTATTACTTCCCCTGATTAGTTGATTCGTCTCAGAGTGTATCTGTGGTGCTTGTCACCACCGTGGTCATGTTAGGCGTGTTTCAGATACTACATATATACCAGCGTGGTCCTAAAAAGTCATATGACCGTGAGGGTTGATGGCACGTATACCAAACTGACACGCACAAAAGTGCGGACTTCGGTAAAACATACACTACCAAAAAAGTGAGACTAAAAGAGTCCATAGTGGCCAAATGATTAGCATCTAATTTACTGTATGCAAATATGTGGTGATATGGAAGTTTGGTTGTATGCTCCGACAAGTTGCTGTGCGCAAGGAAAAGCCCCTTCTGACTTAACTGATTGAGTACATTGCATGAGGTATTTCAGGCACCTTTGTGACGAAAGTCACCTCCCTTCTCTCTTTTTGTTCCTTGAGTGATTAACCCACTGGACACTTCCAGATTGTGAGAGAGAGAGATGTGTAGGATTTCCTTGTGAGGGATTGGAGAGTTAGACTTAAGTTCTATTTACTTGAGAAACCCTCTTACAGGATTTTTTGTGCACTATTGGTTGAGTGCAAACCTTTTGCATCTTGTGAACTTAACGCTTACAATGGCAGAGTTCAGTCACTTGAAGTCTGACTCGTTTATGTGTTCTTGTGTGTCGTTGTCTAGAGTCTAGTTGTTTTTATTTTGTTGTGTGTTTGCTCGAGGACGCACAAAGGTTCGGTTTGGGGAGTTTGATGAAACGATAATTTAGAGTCTCATTGGGTCCTTTTTAGCGGTCTTTGTGAGTCTTTATCTTTAGTTTTATAGTCTTTTTAGTTCGTTTTTACGCTTTGGTGTTTTCTTTACATTTTACAGGATTTGATGTCTTTTGAGCTAAATGAGGACGAGCTGCTTAGCATAGCTCGCCGCGGTAAAATTATGCGAGGGCTATATATATTGCGATAAAGAAGGCTCGCCGCAGCGAGGCAATTGGACCGCCACGGCGACATTTTGCGAATGGCTCCCCTGTTTTGAAGGAAGACGCTCGCCGCAACGAGGGATTCAGTCCTATGCGGTGAGAATTTGCGAGCTGGATATATAATCAACAAAAGGAAGCTCGCCGCGGCGAAGCAATCGGCCCTCCGCGGCGAGACGTGCAGGCTCAGAATTTGTTTCCTTATTAGTTTAGAATTTGTTTTTCTTTTCTCTCATACTTCTTTTAACCTAGTTCATAGAAAAAACTCATCATCCATACTTTAACAATTTTGGAGCTTGGTTTTGCTTGTTTAACGAAGGATTGATATCGAATCCTTGATTATTGTGGTAAATCTCTATTGTTCTATCTTATTCAATTCGTTCTTGCTTAGTTTCTTGAATTGTTTAAGCTTGCATGCGATTATCATTCTGTCTGTGTTAATCATGAGCAATATCTTGTCTCTCATACTTCTTTTAATTTAATTCATAGAAAAAAATCATCATCCATACTTTAACAATTTTGGATCTTTGTTATGCTTGTTTAACGAAGGATTGATATTGAATTCCTGATTATTGTGGTAAATCTCTATTGTTCTATCTTATTCAATTCGTTCTTGCTTAGTTTCTCGAATTGTTTAAGCTTGCATGCAATATCTTGTATTCTTTCATCCTTGCTTCGATTATGAGTAGCTAAATCACTCCGAACACGGTAGTGATGTGACGGTGATTGCGTATTCACTTCTAGGGTTAGGATTCGTTCATATAGGTTAGGCTCGTTCAAATATCTTCGTAAAAACCCTTCAATCCAATGAGCTAGTTCAAAGATCCTCTAAAACGTTTTGGTTAAGGGTCGTGGATTGATGACCCACGATAAATCTAGTTCAAAGATTTTCAAATAACGTTTGGTTGAATTGGATTGATAGTTTTTTGTATACCGACCGCGTGACAAATATGAATGATTGCCCTAGAACGAATTAGCATTACTTGATCATTACTACTGTGTTCATCTTCTCTCATTGTTAAAAAACCGTTATTTGCTTTATCTTATTCTAGTTTTTAGAAACAACCAACTTACAAATCAATCTATTTTCACAAGTAACCGTTTGCTTTCAAACCGTTGTAGCTTAATTGGTTCCTTAGCGAACGATCATGTGGTTAGCATTATCTGTCTACAACAACTGCTTACTACTTGTTTTCTAAGTAATAATTTGAGCACATCAATTGGCATCCATGTCGTTCACACTTAGCATAAATCCTCACTTTGTCATTCTTCACCACCTTTACATTTCTTCAAGTAATTGCTCCATGTGATGCAACAGCCCTCCTAAACTCAAGTTTGCAGTTAAAAATCATCCCGATATTAAACTTAGGTTCATAAGCATGAACAGATTTATGCACCCTTCTAGTTGGTCTATTAGGCTGCCTTGTCTCATCCTCATCATCAGATTCAAGTGCAGAGTTCACATCATCGGAACTAGCTACTACCACATCAGACTCTGATTCAATATCATCATCAGAGCTACTAGAGAGGTTGATGGACTGCTTTGGCTCTATTACTACTCCTTTAGCTTTCTGATTACTGTAAAAACCATGTCCCTTGCCCTGCATATAGTCAAAACCAGTTGGGATTGACTTCTCCTCATTTAACTTCTCCTTACCCTTGTCCTTGGCAGTTAACTTCTCCTTACCCTTCTCAAGCAAAACACCCTCAATCCACACATTACATTCCCTTTTCTCAAGGTGATCAATTGCATGGCTGGTTGCTTCAAAATCATCCTCTAATTCTCTAAAGCTAGACCTTGAATAAACGTAAAACCTCCTAACAGGTCCAACCTTGGACAAATCAGCAAATGCATTCAACTGTTTCATATCCAAATCCTCCATAGAAAAATAGTCATATTTCACAAGTTTACCCCCCACATACTTCTTCTTCTTTGTGATAGTGTCAACCACAAAATTACCGCCATAGTTCACACATATAGTCATATCACTTGTTGTTTCATCTGTCCAAACAAATCATAAAAACTTCATGCAAAATTCATACTAAAATCAAAGTCACATAAACTCAATTTTGCATGAAACAGGGGAAGCTTATAAAAACAGGGGAACTCAATTTTTGCATGAAGAAACATGAATATACACGTACCATATACATTTAAACAAATAAAAATTGAATATTTTCATACCATAATTTGGATTCGACATGTACAATTAATCATCTGGCCTTAACGACATATTGATTTCCGAATTTTGTCACCTTCCAAGCATTAACTGTGGCCGTTTTTTTGTTTGATGGAGATATGGAGTAACAGGGCAATAATTGAGAGGAGTAAATGAATTTCTAGGTCAAATTCTATCCTAAAAGGCGACAATTTTCCCTCCCAAATATGATATTTCCATGTGTGTTTCCATGTATGTCCAAATCAGCCGATTTGGTGTCCAACTCAGCCGTTTTTATGTTATACGGTTTGGTATACGGTCCTCAGGACCAATTTCGGGAATCAAAAGACACTTAGGACCAAAATCGCAAAGGATGGTCACTTAGAGGACCAATTTTGCAATTATGTTGGCCATGTATCCTTTTGTGCCATAAGTTGCGTTTTAGATTTCTCCTTACTCTTCGATGTGCTCAATGTACGAGGACCTGTTTATAGTTCGTTCCAATCTGGATTGAGTCTTTCAGCAATTTTATTTGGCAGGCCTTTGTATGGTAGCTGTGGAAAGACAGATGTAGAACAGACAAAAGGCAATGGCTGCAGCATTGAGAGCTGAAGCAGGTGCTGAGGCAGCTAAATGACTAGCTAAATGACTAGCCTAGTACTATAGTACTTTATAATCTATCTATATCTATATAAAAAGAAGACATTTTCAAGCGTTGTGGTGAAGCCATGTAATATGCTAACCTTGCAAAATCCTTGATTCTGATTGGTCGAAATTTGTTAGTGTTGGACAAACGAAATGTTCTGATTGGCTAGGAAAAAAAATAAAAGATGATTGTATTCCTCCAGCTCTTTTTGGCGCCCACACATCGACTCCTCAGAGTGACGCTTATTCTTTCATTTAATTCTTCAGCATATTGATACTCAAATCTATCTTTGATACGAAAAGTAAACCAAGGGATATAAAACACATTTTTAATTTACACCTAAATAAAATAATTAAGGGACCAAATTTAAAAAAGTCCATCAATAACAAACTTATTGAAAGACCGTATTTTGATTAATTAAGACAAGGTGATGTAAAAAATACACTAAAGTGGATTTTTTTTGTTGCTATATAATAGGATTAGGGCGAAGTGCAAAAACAATGTTTTAATAGTTAATAGTATTGATTGAATTGCAAAAATAGTACTATAACTTGAAATCCAATGCACAAGAGTTCCTAAAAGAATCAAATTCATAAATACATCTTGAATTGCTATCGTAAAAATATAGAATTATACATAAGAAATGGTTAAGAAAACATATAAACAAATCGAATACAATATATGACAATCAATAATCAAAAAATCTCCATAAATTAAAGACGATTTTTAGATGACTTATATAGAGAGACCTTATCTAGAGACCGACTTATGTCATCAGAAATATATATTAATTAAACCGTTTATATTGTCAACAAAAATATTTTTTATCAAAAACACTAATGTTGACCATGTATAACATCGATCATTTTGCTGGCAATATAGATCTTTTAGATAAGTTAGAGACTTATTAATTTTATAAATATATTGATTTTGGACAACAATTCTCTTCTAAATACATAAGTTTAATAATGAAGATATATGGTGTAATTTGCAGGATCAAATGACCTTTAATATGACCTTGAATGGAAAAACAAACGGATAAATTTGAACAGCCGCCTAATTGCCATATGAAAATAGAGTAACATATAATTATATATAGATACATTCAACGAAAAATAATATTTTTTGCATGTTGGCAAAAACAACTTTTACAGGTTTACGTTAGTATAAATTACAATATACATGTGTACGTAGCATAATCAATTTATTTCAGTTTCTTCAACATTTTTTTATAAAATCATTTTATTTCGAATTCTTATTGTTGGACAAATTTTATGTCATTTTTTTAGTCAATCATTTTCAATTTTGACCACAAATCATTCTTGAAGATAATAATTTAGTATTCAACAAAATTATGTTATAAAATATCATTTCTTACATTATTATTTTATGAATTTATTAACACATTTACCATTATATATAGTTTAAAAGTAAAATTTGGTCAATAAAATGGTTAAATAAAAAAAATTCAAAACTTCAAAATTTTGAAGAAATGGTGGGAAACTTACAAAACTTTTTACAATTGATTACAAAACTATCAATGTTGTATTTATATTTTTAGTAAAATTACGTAAATAAATATGAATGGAAGCATCAAAATTTCATAGAGTTTAAAGATATTGAAAACTCTACTACTGTCGGATGTTTATTCTGGAGCAATCTTATGATTGGGGATCCACTAGGAAGCTTTTCGGTGTGCACATGGTAAGGATAAAGTATGTAGAAAAGGAAATGTGTTAGTTTTTAGGGCCAAAGTCACACGGAGACAGTCCATGAATCGTGTTGGTCCAAATGGTTGGGCGACCAATAAGGATACAATGCGCTATATATGATATCAAAAGCGGGATAGGCCCCAGATCATACTCACATAGTATGAACTCCTCTGGATGATTTCAATAAATAGATTATGTGAAGCTCCGGTCCAAATCAGATACACATGTGAGATATAGGTGTAGTGTAGCCCAAGTCATGACCAACCACGATGCCTATAAGGTAATGGCCAGGTCGTTACATGGTTATTACGTGATACATTTGCAAAATGACATTGCTCAACGCAATTATTTTACGATAGCACTCATCATGTTCGGCATGACGACTATTCCGACAGGATTATTATGCGACAATTTAGAACAATGATAGTGTTTCACAAGATTTTGCACAAAGATTTCCATGTAGTTTGTTTATCTATTATCGTAAATAAGAGTGAGGGGCATTTAAATGGGTATGGGGTTGAAATCATATTTTAATTTCATAGTCTATTCTTACAGCCAATCTCCCTCACATGTTTACAGCTACATCCCCAACCTTACTCAGTCAATAATCTGTTGTATGTTGCGCTCTCTAGAGTTCGTAGCATGAAGGAACTGAAAGTATTTATTTAAGATCAAGAGGCATATGGACAGTTGTTATGTATCGGCATGCGAATATCAAAACACTACAAACGAGTTTTTCCCCCTGACCGAAAAATCGGACAGAAAAATTGATTTTTGGGCCGAACCTAAACCTATTCGGTCTGGTTCTCGGTTTGAAAATTTTGGAAATTTCGGTTTTCGGTTCGGGCCTGTCCAAAACCGAAAAAACCGGGCTAGACTGTAAAAAACCGAATAGTGTACTACTCCCTCCGTTCCACAGATCTCTTGCCATTTTTTTTTTTTCACAAATTTTAAGAAATTTGAGTAAAACATGGGTTTATATAAATAAAGTAATAGGTGTATGGTAAAAAGTAAGAAAGAGAATTGATAAAGTATGAAAGAGAGATTAAAATATTAATAAAAGAGATAGTGGGTTTCCATTAAAGGAAATGAAAAGTTTTTAATGTACGCTCAAAATGGAAAGATTAATTCTTGAAAAAAATTTCAAGATATTTTAATTCTTGTATACTATCTATCCTGATTGCTATTGTTTGTTCCCCAAAATCACTTTAACCAGCTACCTCACCGTCCATTCGTCATTCCATCTTCTCCGATGGCAGCCATCTGTCACAGGCAGCAGCTCAATATTAGCCATTTTCGGCAAGTTCTGACCCTTTTAATAAAAAACGTGTTTTCGCTTATTGATTGTATTACGTTTTCATCAATGGACACGATTGGATCAGTCAGTTATGATCCAACGGTCCCTGAGCTTTCATAACCGTCTCACTTGTAATCGAGCTATATAAGCTCAATCATCCGCCAATTTGAGGCTTATCAATGAAGTAACACATTCTAGCTCTTTCTCTAATTAGCTAGTTTAGTCCGTTACTACTCTCAGGTGTAACATTTGGCATCCAGAGCCAGGTTTCGCTGTGAAAACTCTCTGATACAAATAAAAATGGTGTCAAACAATACTACTCGGATTGAAATGTTGGAGAGATCGGTTGTAGAAATTCAATCGGAGATGAAACAGTTCGCGACAGGTCAATCGGAGCTGAGTTTCGCACCGAATCGTCGATTTGAGGAGCAGAATCACAAGCTTGATGAGCTCAAAGAGGAGCAGAGGCTCAAATTCGACGAGTTCAGAGAGTTTTTGCAGTCACTTTCAGGTACATTTCGTCCTGAGCCCACTCGAGCTAATACTGTAGAACGTTATGAGAATGTTGAGCGTGTTGAGCATGTTAATTCTGTACGTTCTGAGGTGAGAGGTCCTAGAGTAGATTTTCCGAAATTTGATGGATCGGATGCTCGTAGTTGGATACGAAAATGTTACAAGTATTTTATGCTGAATCCTATGAAGGATAGTGATAAGATACTTGTGGCTGGTATGTACCTTGAAGGATCGGCTGAATACTGGTTTCTAGATCATATTGAAGGTCAGGATAATTTGAGCTGGCAACTGTTTGTGGAAATGTTTGTGTCACGGTTTACATCAGTTCGGAGTGATGATGTAATTGGTGAATTTAACAAACTCAAACAGGTTGGGACAGTTGATAAGTATATTGACAAGTTTGCTGAGTTGAGGATGTTTATGAAGCAGAGAGATAGGCATTTAGATGAGTTCTATTTCATGAGAAGCTTCTTTAGTGGTTTGAAGGAGGAGATTAGGCACATGGTGGATTTGTTGTGCCCTCATACACTAGAACAGGCCTATCTCATGGCTAGAAAACAGGAAGTTATGCTGGAGGCAATGCATAAGTCTAGCAGAAATTCAGTTAAAACAGTGAATCCACAGAAGGGTGATCAAACTGGGGGTACTAGCAATGCAGTACCTGTGAAGAGATTGAACAAGGAGCAGTTGGATGAGAGGAAGAAGAAAGGCTTGTGTTTCAACTGTGATGAACCATACACCTACAGGCACCAATGTAAGAAATTGTTTGTTATTGTGATGGAAGGAGAAGAGAGTAGTACTGAAAGGCTAGAGTTCAGTGATGACATTGACACTGATTGTGTGGTGCCACTGCATGCATTGAAAGGGCAACCACCAGCTGAAACCATTAAACTAGTGGGAAGGGTCAAAAATAATGAAGTGGTGATACTAGTGGACTCTGGCAGCACCCACAGCTTCTTGGATCCCAGTGCTATGCAGAGAGTGAACTGTGAAGTGCAAATGACCAATCCCCTACAAGTAACTGTAGCTGGAGGAGGTAGGATTGAGTGCACATCTAGATGTCCAAACTTTGAATGGGAGATGGGAGGGCAATTGTTTGCTACTAACATCAGAGTATTGCCACTTGGAGGCTATGATATGGTGCTTGGAGTTGATATCATAAGGAGACAGGGCCCAGTACTCTTGGATTATGAGTTGCCTTCAATCACATTCAGGGTTAAAGGGAAACCAGTTATGGTGCCTGGCATGCAGTTAAGTGTATCTGTCAAGCTCATGACAGGGAATAAGATACACAACTTATTCAATAAGATAAATAAAATGGTGTTCAGCTGTTTTTGCATGGTTACCTCAGTAGAGGAAGAATTGGCAGAGGTGGAGAAAGAATCTATGGTGGAAGAGCTAGTGTAACAATATAGTGATATTTTTCAGGAACCTAAATCACTGCCTCCTATGAGATCATGTAACTATGAAATCAAGCTGAAACCACAAGTGGAACCATTTAAGCAGGGTGCATATAGATACCCATATATGCAGAGGTTGGAAATTGAGAAGCTGGTTCAAGAAATGCTTAAAATGGGGGTAATACAACCTAGCCAGAGTCCATACTCAAGTCCAGTGTTTCTAGTTAAGAAAAAAGATGGCACATGGAGATTTTGTGTGGATTACAGGAAGTTGAACTCATTAACTGTGAGAAATAACTATCCTATACCCTTGATTGATGATTTGTTGGATGAGTTACATGGTGCACAAGTGTTTTCTAAGGTGGATTTGAGAGCAGGGTATCATCAAGTAAGGATGAAACCTGAGGATGTAGAGAAAACAACTTTTGTGACCAAGAGTGGGTTATATGAGTTCATTGTCATGCCCTTTGGCTTGACAAATGCTCCAGCTACTTTTCAGGCTATGATGAATGATGTATTCAGGCCTCATTTGGGAGATTTTGTATTAGTATTCTTTGATGACATACTAATATACAGCAGAGATATGGTTACACACCAGATGCACTTGCAGCAAGTGTTTGAGTTATTGAAGCAGCATACATTGTTTGCTAAGAAGTCTAAATGTGTGTTTGGTGTTTATCAAGTGGAGTACTTGGGCCATATCATCAGTGGTAAAGGAGTGGCAGTTGATCCCAACAAGGTCAAGTGCATTAAAGAGTGGCCTGTACCCACCACTCTCAAAGCTCTCAGGGGATTCTTAGGCATGATGGGGTATTACAGGAAGTTTTGTGAAAATTATGGAGCTAAAGCCAGACCTTTGACAGCTTTAACTAAGAAAGGCCAATTCAAATGGAGTGATGAAGCTCAGAAAGCTTTTGAATTGATGAAGGAAGCCATGTGTCAGGTTCCTATATTGCAATTGCCAGATTTTTCTAAGAAGTTTGTGGTAGAGACTGATGCATGTTTCTATGGACTGGGAGTTGTACTCATGCAAGAGGGGCATCCATTGGCTTTTGTGAGTAAAGCATTGGGACCCAAGAATCTGGGCTTATCTATATATGAGAAGTAATTCTTGGCTATATTGTTAGCTGTTGAGAAATGGAGAGTTTATTTGCTCTATGTTCCATTTATCATTAGAACAAACCAGAGAAGATTAAAGTTCCTCACTGAACAGAAGATCACAACTCCTGTACAACACAAATATATGACTAAGCTGATGGGATTGGAGTATAGCATTGAGTACAAGCAGGGCCCTCAAAACAAGGTTGCAGATGCACTCTCTAGAAGAGGGATACAGGAGGGAGAGGAGGAATTTTATGCAATATCCACCACTCAACCTCAATGGATGGAGGAACTGGTTGCTAGCTATGAGAATGATGATGTAGCTGCTGGAGTTATTGTTCAGGCTACCACTCCTACCTATGATGTGAGTTTTTATTCATTTCATAATGGTTTGATTAAGTATAAGGGAAAGTGGTATGTTGGTACTGGTGGAGATATCAAGAGAAAGTTAATTGTAGCAATGCACGTTGGCATTGAGGGAGGTCACTCTGGTGTATTTGCTACATATCAGAGAATTTGCAGAATATTTCTATGGCCTAGATTGAGAGCTGTGGTCATTACTGTGGTGGGAGAGTGTTCAGTCTATCAGCATTGCAAAAATGAACATGTGAGGCTACCTGGATTATTGCATCCATTGCCAGTACCAAAACAAGCTTGGGAACATGTGACTATGGACTTTATTGAAAAGTTGCCTAAGTCTCAGGGTCATGACACTATCTTGGTGGTGGTTGATAGATTTACCAAGTTTGCTCACTTTGTGGGTTTAATTCATCCATTCACTGCCAGTTCTGTAGCTCAGGCATTCTTGGATCAAATCTGCAAGATTCATGGATTACCTAAGTCTATTGTGTCAGATAGAGATAAAGTATTCACCAGCTAGTTCTGGAAAGAATTGATGAAATTGTTGGAGATTTCTCAGCTTATGAACACAACCTATCACCCACAAACAGATGGCCAGACTGACAGAGTCAACCAATGCCTGGAGAATTATCTCAGATGTATGTGTGGTCAAGCTCCTACTAAATGGAAGAGTTGGTTGTCGGGTACAATACAAACTATCACTCAGCCTTGGGGGTCTCACCATTTGAAGCTTTGTTTGGATATGTTCCTCCTTCAATGGGTTATTATTCCATGGAGAACATATCTGTAGTAGGAGTGGAGAATTGGGCTAGGCACATGAATGAGGTGTTGCACAAGGTTAAGCTCAACTTGGAGCTCTCTAAGCAGAGAATGATGGTGTTGGTTGATAAGCACAGGTCTGAGAGAAGTTTTGCAGTGGGTGATTGGGTGTATCTCAAGCTGAGACTAGGCAAAATTCTATCAGAAACAACAATGTGTGAAAATTAAGTCCCAAATATGTTGGACCATTCCAGGTGATAGCACTACAAAAAATTCACTGTTTAGCGACGGATAAATCCGTCGCTAAACAGTGGCCGATCCGTCGCTAAGGGTTTAGCGACGGATATGGCGACGGATAAAAATGTCATCGTCATTTTTGGCGTCACAAATCTTCTAACGACGGATAACCTATCCGTCGCTAAATAACAACGGATTTAGCGACGGATAGAGTGTTGACTTTTTAGAGACGGATTTTATCCGTCGCGCTAAAAAGTTTATTTTTCTCCTTTTTTTTTAAATCCAAATTCTGGTTGTCTTTAGCAACGGATAACTATCCGTCGCTAAATAGGTGGGTTTTTTTATTAATTTGCAGATGAATCGACGATTTGGGGACGAATCGGATAAACCGACGATGATACAATTAATCGACAATTTTATACAAATATTCAATACGAATAAATCGACAATTTTATTAAACACGGATAAACCGACAATGATACAATAAATCGGATCTGGAATAAATTTAATACTACGTGTTGGTCCAGATAACGGCAAAGTAAAAGACTAGAGGGGGGGGGGTGAATAGTCTTTTAAAACTTTTGTCGATAAACACAGTTTCTCAGAAACCTGGGGGTTTCTGATACTTAAATTCAGAGCGCGGAAGACTTTAAGATAGGTAAGTGCAGAAACAGTAAGTATGTGTGTGTGTGCTTTGCTGAAATGTAAATACAGAAAGGTAAATAACACAGCAAGTATAGTGGTATCTGGAGGTGGCGTAATCCTCCAACTAATACACTTCGTTCTTTCTGAGACCTAGAATTCACTAGAACAGATAATTGAGTTCACCTTACAATAAACCTATTCTAAGATTCCTAAACAAATGGTTCCCAACCAAATGTTCCCCCTAAGTTATTCTCCAGCTCCTAGAGCTAAGTACTTCCTCTACTCAGATAACCTTGGAGTTATTCCCTGATTTCCCAAATCAAGTACTTCCTCTACTCCACGCCTTGATGGTGTTGGTTATAAGGTTTTGTCAGAAAGGCTTCTCGTATAACTTTTCAGTTATGTTTACAGAGAGCCAAACATAACGAGACTACTTAATACACTTGTTCAGTGGATGGCAGTCTGCTCTTTACTGACCCAAGTAATTGATGTCCGTTCTGGAGAATGAGCTTCAGAAAGGGTATCTGATAGTTCAACTCTTTCACGAATAACAATCTCTTGTTAAGGTTCAGGACAACTTAGAACTACTAGTGATTCTTCAAGCAACAGAAAGCTTTCAGAAAGGGTAGTAGAGTGCTTGAGAGAATACTTTGCTTGATGGTAATTTTGCAAGATAGAGCGTTCTAAGGTATGTTCTTCAAGCATCTAAGTGTGTGATATATATAGATAAATTTGAGAGGCGTTTGAATTTGTATCCGTTGTGCTCTCTATCAAATTATATCCGTTTATATCTTGAACTATGTACTCAGAAGTCACTATCTCTTGTTTCAGAGAGGACTTGCTTTTTGCAGCATTTCTGCCGATGCATTTAATGCATAGTACTGTTCATTGTCCTTTAGTCTCAACGGATACATGAGCCTTTCTGATGGCTTGCATGCTCCATACTCATGATGTCATATGTCCAGAATCATATTTCGAAAGTAAGTTAATATACTTAAGAAAGGATTAAAGACATAGTCTTTCTGAGTTAGACTAAACCTTTGTGTCTTCATAAACCTTGTGCAATCTTCAGTCTTCTAATTTTCAGAAAAGCTCCATTGCTAGGATTGATTTTCATGGTCTTCTTGAAATAAAAATTACACTCAGAGACCTATAATCCTAATACAAGATTTACTAGACTAATCATACTCAGTGATTTCCTATTTTACAACGTTCAAGTGAACCAAGAGTACTTAATCACCTTTCTGGCTAAGATAAGAACGTGTGATGAGTGATCAAAATACTAACAGATATTCCTAACAAATTTCCCCCTTTTTGATCAGTCATCCATGACTATCTTTTAAGTCCTATTACAAAATTGTAATCCTGGAAGAGAAAACAATCCACCACGTAATCATTTCAAATGATATTCAATTTTAGTTGAATTAAGTGCAGAAAGTAAACATCAACCAAATCACAAGAAGTGATCTTTGCTGATAAGTTGTCATCTATTAAAAGGTATCTGAGAGTATGATCTTCATATAGGTACAATTTACAGAAAGAGATGCAACTTTTACATATAGAGAATTTTAGAAACAATCAGCAAGATTACAAAAAGTAATAAAACATACTAAGTAAATTAGAACAAAGGAGAGTCCAAGCTCCAAGAGAGTATTCTAATGTTACTAGTCTTCAAGTCTTCAAAAATGCAACTTGGGTTTAGATACCTCAAGTTCTTCAGCACCCTTTCTGGATCAGTTGACATGATCATCCACTTTTCTGCATTCTTGGACATAGTCATAAAGAATCCTTCTGACAGAGAGCTCTGTCTTTCTGGATAAGTCACATATTTCATGGTAACTCTTGCCAAGCTTGTGATTCTTCCGCAGAAAATGTTTGACCCAGAAGTACTTTCCCCAGACCCAGGCATGGTCTACTTACAGCTGAGACAAGTTGAAATACTTGTATATTTCTTCCAGATAGTGTATATCATCTAGGTATTCATCCAATGTCATATAGAATGACTCATAGGTTGAAACACCTAGTTTGTTCTTCCTGCTGTAGCTACCATCCAGTTTTCTTACTTTGTGTACATCATCAGGTTTTGGGTAAGGACATGCAAAAGAAAGATCCATCTTTCTGGCTTCATTCCTCTTTTCTACTTCAAAGTTTAGCCAGGCATGAAGGTGCTCAGGTTTTAGCAGTTCTGGCTTGCCTTCTCTCCATTTCAGGATCTGGTTGAGGATGGGAGTTGGAAACTTATCATTGACAAGTAGATGTTGTAGTTCCAGAATCCAATACCCTCTCTTGTTCAGAATGCACCTATATGAAGATTCTTCATTACTGGTCTTCATATACTCAATGTGGGCATCAGTTGGCTTTTCTAGATGTGTTTCATTGTTTACTCTGCCAAACTGGAAATCCCTTCTTGCTTTTCTGTTTGGTGGCCTTCTGTTAGGAGATCCTATGACCCTTTCTTCACCTTGGAAATGTCTTTGGTGGATGTTCCTTGTATGGACTTGGTGTTGCGGAAGGAGTTACGCTGCTAAGAACTTCTTTGCCAGAGGAGGTTGTGAAGTAGTTGCTTGTCTCCTTTTCTTGTGAAGTGGATGTTCATCAGAATCATCCTCATCATCATTGAAGTCCAAAATTGGAGACTTGCAGCTTTCTTGGCCTCTCACTTCTCCTTCTTCCTTTTCTTCTTCTTCAGAAGTCTTTTTCTCTTCTGAGATTCTAAGGGACTTGGCTCCCCTAGTTATCATACTTCTCAGCTTTCTGGCTGGTTGATCTAGAACAACTTCTTCAGCAAGGGTGTCTCCAGTGGTGTCCTTAATGACAAGTTGACTTGAGGAGGGAGGAATTGATTGTTTTCTTTTTCTTCCTCTGCCTTTATGAGGCATTTCTTCTTCCCCCTTAGTCATGAATGAATGACTCATGATAGCATAAGCTTCAGAGAGAGTTTCAAAGTTTTTCTGGAGATTGTTGTGCACCCTGACTAATTCTTGAAGTTCTTTCTTCAGCTCGTTGTTCTGCCTAACCAGTTCCTGCTCCTTTATGTTGAGCTCTTCAAGCGGCCTTAGGATGGCGTTGGCTTGCAGGACAACATGACTGGCTTCATTTAATGCTGCATTAGCATTGTTACAATCCTCATCCCTGACCAACCCTAGGTCTTTCTGAGAGAGAGATATGCTGGTTGCTCTGTTGAGTAAAGCAGCAGCCAATGGCTTCATCTCTTCTGGGACGGATTTTAGCACTTCTGTGTCTTGAGCAACTAGTGTCTTTCTGAGTTCTAAAAAGACACTATTCCTTGCACGGTGCTCTTCACTTCTTGAACTACTTGGTGCAAAGAATATATTAGGAGCAAGTAGGGCTCTCTTGTGCTGAGTGACAAGTCTCTCATCTTCTGCTTCAGTAATCAAGTTGTGGGTTTCAGCATCACTATCATAATCCTTTTCTTGGATTTTTTGCAGATTGACAATCTTCTTCTGCTTTCCATCAAGTGTCTTTGTTACGAGAAGATGTAGAAGGTCTTTCTGATGCAGTCTCAGCATCATGCTCTTCATCATCATTCTCATCCTTGGCATCTATCTCAGCAGCTGTGACAACAATGGCATTTTTCAAATTTCTTTGCTCATCTAGGAGTGCCAATTCTTTGGCATTAGCTTCTTCGAGCTTCTTGATTTTGGCTTCCTTTTCATCAACAAGAGCTTGAGTCTCAATGTTGATTCTCTTCTCTTCTTCCAATACCTTTCTGAGTTGTTCAATTCTAAACTCAGCGGCTGAAATTTCTTCTATGGCATCATTGTGTTCAGCCTGTTGGGTATCTTGATGAGACTTGGAAGGTGATGATGATGGATCTTTCTAAGCATTTGAGGGAGTAGCCTTTTCTCCACTTCCTTTGCTAGCTTTCTGAATCCCGCCTTGTCCAGGTTGGGGATCATCATTCTGGTCATCATCATCATCATCCTTTTTCTTTGCTTCTTGGTTTGGATGCTCAGAGGGAGGTTCTTGATAATCATTTTCGTCCATCTCTTCCTCATCTTCAGAAACCAGGTTGATTACATCAGGAAGTGTGATCATTCTCCCATTAACTTCCTCTTGCTCAGTTGGGTAGGTTGTGAGCTTGCTGGGCAAGGCAGGATGGGTAACCATCTGCTCTTGGGTTTGAGCATCCGCATACTTGAAATCTGCCAAAAGTCTTTGTGCTACTTCTTGAATGAAGTCTTCATGCATCAGAGTGGAAAATGTGTAGGACTCTGTTGGGAACAATGCATGGATATAATCTTCCAGATTGAAGGCAATTGCTCTCTTCTCTGGGACGTCGATTACTCTGGCTAATTCAGAAAGGTCAGCCTTTCTGAGTTTTTGCCATTGTCTGAAGCACTTGAGATGTTTCTTTAAACTGTGCTTCTGGAAAGCCTTGAGTAAATCAACTGGCACTAGACTTTGAGCCTGAAAGAAGGTGTTCAAGTTAGTTTTGTTCAAACCACTTGAGTTAGTATCTGTGTGCAAAAGTAAGCTTTCTTAGCATACCTGTGTAGAAACACTAGGCTCATTATCCTGTACTTCTGCTTGCTTAGGCACAGAGGCCTCAGATACTTTGATGTGAGGAGAAGTTTTATCCTCATCAACCTTTCTTTCTGCTTGAACCTGAGAATTAAAATCAAATATGTTTAGAAACTGTTAACAGAAAAGATAAGTGGAAAAATGCTTTCTGAGACTTCACTTACTTCCAAGTGAGGAAGCTCGGACATCTTCTCGAAAACCTTGGGGGTTTCGAACCTTTCTCTGAATCTTGCTTGTTCGGCGAGCTTTTAGTTTCCTTTGGAGGAGATAACACAACTGTTTCTCCATCCAATGGTTCTTCTGACTGAGCCTGTAAGAAAAAACATAAAAGATTTAGTAGTGGTTTTTCCAGAGCATTCTTTGAAGAAGATTATTACTGATTGCTTACTTTCTCAGCAGAAGGCTCAGTAAATACTTTCTCAGAAAGCTTTTCAGCCTCTGGAATCTCTAGGTTTTTGGGTGTTGGTTCCACCACCACTACTTCCTCAGTTGGAGCCTAAGAAGAGACATTAATAATATTAGAACATAAGATAAGAGCATTTTTAGTTATTTCTTGTTCAGAGATAACTTTACTACCTGTGGGACAGGCTCTTCTTGATGTTCTGAGGTTGGAGGAACCTCTTCTTGATTCAAGGGGGTGGACAAGTTTTCTTCCCCCTGAAAGTGTGTCTCCAAGTTGGCCTGTAACAAATACAGCTTATGAGTAACAAGTTAACATTCATTTATGTTGACATGTTATATACAAACTATCTTTGTTACCTGAATAGAGTCAGGCTGATCATTGATCTCTTGGACTTGTGGTGATTCCACAGTCTCTCTGTGCTCATTATTGTTCTCCTCTGTAGTATCATTCTGAGTCTCCATCTCAGTTTGATCCCTTTCTGAGAGTTGAGCTCTCTCAGAAGGTTGAGGAACCTGTTCAAGAACAAGGTTTTCTTCAGCAATATTAAGTGCTGGCATTGTGAATGTGGAAGCAATGGCAACATCTTCCATCATTCTATCTTTCTCACCCAGGCCTTGTTCTTCCTGCTGGGCAGAGGGGCTCTTGTCTTTCTGAAGAGCTGAGCTTGATGCTCCTCCATGGGTCTCATACTTGAATCTTTTGAGTACTTTTGCAAGTACTTCATCATCCTCAGAATCACTATTCTGTGTTGGTGCAGACCCATCTATGATATTTCTATCATCTCTGGAGAGTTCTGGAGCATTCTGGTTCAGGATTCTTGGGGCATTCTGGAGTTGCCTTTCTGAGCGTCCAACATCTTCTGAGACCTTGTCTCCAGAAGGTTGCGCCTCTTGTATGCTTAGGGGCTTGGAGGCTCTTTTGCTATGAGTCCTCTTTCTCTTGGCAACTGGAGGTTTAGCTTGAGCTTGCTCAGAAACCTACTCACCTTCTTGCGCTTTCTTCTTCTTCCTTTTCGAGCGTTCTCGTGACAAGTTTCTCCTTTTCTTCAAAAGCGTCTACGAAAAGGGAGTTGGTGGTAGGATTTCTGCTGTCTCGAGTGATTCCCATTGTTTCCAGAATGTAACAGATTCTGAGACCAAAGTGCATATTGGCCTTTGGCTCGGCAAGGCCATTGATGATTTTGGGCTCAAATTCCTCAATATGTCCAAGGAATTTGTTAAAGGCGTTCTTCCCCCGATTGAAGTGGGTTTCCTGCCCTTCATGCTTCTTGTTCAGAAGATGCATCATCATCCATCTCTCCATGCTTATCTGGTCTACTCCACCTGTGTTGCCATCAAAGCAACGGACTAGAATAAGAGCTAAAGTACTCCAGTGTTTCTGGAGATGACTAGTTCTGATGGCTTTCAGAACAAAGTCTCCTGAGCAACCTTTTGCATTTTCTAACTAGATTGCTTCAAATAGCTCTTTGACGCCTTGAATCATGGAAGCGTCCTTGATGTTGATGTCTTCAAATGTTCCTCGATTTTTCAATCGGAATATCTTGCAGAAAGTCTTGCAGTCTAGAACAATTTCTTGTCCTTGGACTTGACCGCATGTATTTTTCTTCTTCATCATTCACAACTTTTGTGAAGATTTTGGAGTTGTTATAGAACTCCAGTACATCCAGTGTGGATAGTCCACTGGGTGCAGCAGATAGAAGCTTGTAGATATGGAAATTCTTCAGCATCCCCAATATCAATTTCCTTTCTGGTCTTGAAGATATAACTGCTGGTACATATCTCTTTACTAGAAAAGCTCCCCAATTCATTTTGTGGTTAGGGTTCCAGTCCGATGGGGTAAACTTTCCCAGAAGGCATTTATTCAACACCTTAAGTTCCTTTCCTCCTTGCTTTTCAGCAGGAGCAGATGATACGGCCTTAGGGTTCTTGGTGGTCATCTTCTTGGGTGCCATCTCTTATATAGAGTTTTGAGTGAGTGTTTTTCAGATGAATTTTGCACAATTAATCGAGATTAGTCTGTCTTTTCAGAAGACTAAGCACAAGAAGTTGAGTTTGCAGAGGGGTTTTGCAGAAATCTTGAGAGATTTTGCTGTTTTGATGCAAGTATGAAATTTCGGAATTGGTAAAAGTGTTTGTCTTTTGCCCAAATCCTATATATATAGCAGACAAAATGTACATAGATACAACATGCATATAGCTCAATATGAATGCGTGTCTTTGCATCTGCATAGGCGTGGTACGTCCTTTGTACTTCATTAAATGCGTAGTGGGCCATGTCTGCATTTCTCAACAGACATTACTTGCTTTATTTTAATCTCAACCCGTTGAGATCAAACGTTTATTCATCAAGGGCTTATATTGAATATCTTGTAATGATATCAATCAACAAATGGTAACGTGCCGACTTGATGGATTTTTAATATGCTACATTCATTGTGCCACTTAGTAAAGAGTAGGAACACTTAATCGTTTGATCTTATCATTCTGAGTGTCAAGTCCTTATCTATATATTGTTTATCATAAAAATGGTAAAAATACAAGACATAGCACATGTTTGACTTTCAGAACTTATACCTTTTGGGCTTTGTGTGTCCATTTCTCTTTATGACTAAATAGCTTTCTGAATTCAAGTGTCAGAAGCTTCAGTTGTTTGAATGTATTTGACCCACTCTCAGTAAGTAAGTTCTAGTTTTATTTACTTATTAAGTGCGTACCAACCTTTGCCTTTCTGGATACCCGTTCCAGAAATGTTTTGCCTTTCTGAGTATTGCTACTCAGAAACCTTTGCATCACTTCTTATCAACTTGGCTTTCTGAGAACCTGTCCTCAGAGGCCTACTTCTTTTCTACCTCACTTACTCAGACTTTAGAGATTAAGGACAATTTTTCAGTCCTTAGGCAACTCCATTAATCCAAGATTATGTCTTAAGGTCAAGAACCGGCTTTCTTGTAAGGGCTTAGTGAAGATATCTGCAAGTTGGTCTTCTGTGCCAATCTTGAGTATCTCTATATGCCTTTCTCAACATGGTCTCTGATGAAGTGGTGTCTAACATCAATGTGCTTTGTTCTGGCATGGAACTTGGGGTTCTGTGTGATTGCAATAGCACTTGTGTTATCACAGAAAATGGGAGTTTTCTCTTCATTGAGTCCATAGTCTCTGAGTTGTTGTTGAATCCACAGAATTTGTGTTGCACAACAACCAGCAGCAATATATTCAGCCTCTGTGGTAGAAGTTGCAATTGAGTTTTGTTTCTTGCTAAAACATGAGATAAGTCTAGTTCCTAGAAACTGACAAGTTCCTGAGGTACTTTTCCTATCAAGCATTGATCCAGCATAATCAGCATCTGAGTAACCAGCCAAACTCAATACACTTTCTTTAGGATACCACAACCCTACATCTACTGTACCTTTCACATACTTTAATACTTTCATAGCAGTGTTGTAGTGTGATTGCATTGGATTTGTTTGAAATCTAGCACACACTCCAACTGCATATTGAATATCAGGTCTGCTTGTAGTAAGGTAAAGTAGTGAACCTATCAATTTCCTATACTTGTGTTCATCAACACTCTTATCTGATTCAGTATAGGTCATCTTGGTTCCTATGCTCATAGGTATCTTGGCATTCTTTTCAGAAGGCTTAAGATTGAACTTTGTGAGCATGTCTTTTGCATACTTTGTCTCACTAATGAATATTCCATCATTGAGTTGCTTGAATTGCAATCCTAGGAAATAGTTCAATTCTCCCATCATGCTCATCTCAAATTATGAGATTTGCAAAGTCATCACAAAGTTGCTTGTCCTTAGATCCAAATATAATGTCATCAACATATACTTGAACTAAGAGTAGTTTCCCATCATGATTTAAAGTAAATAAAGTTTTATCAACTTCACCTTTCTTGAAACCACTTTCCAGAAGGTATTTGGTCAAAGTGTCATACCATGCTCTTGGAGCCTGTTTCAGTCCGTAAAGAGCTTTCTGTAGCTTATAGACCATTCTACTTTCTGAGGAAACTTCAAAGCCAAGTGGTTCCTCAACATAGACTTCCTCAGCAAGTTCACCATTCAATAATGCACTTTTGACATCCATCTGATAAACTTTAAAATCTTTATGAGCTGCAAAGGCCAGAAAGAGTCTTATTGCATCCAATCTGGCAACTGGTGCATATGACTCATCAAAATCTAAACATTCAGTCTGGGTGAATCCCTTGGCAACCAACCTTGATCTGTTTCTAGTTATTTCACCAGATTCATTCATCTTGTTTCTGAAAACCCACTTAGTTCCAATCACAGATATTCCTTCTACAAATGGAACTAGTTTCCAGACTTTGTTTCTTTCAAACTGATCCAACTCTTCTTGCATTGCTGAGATCCAGTCTTGGTCTCTTAATGCTTCTTCTATAGTTTTTGGTTCAATGTTTGAGATAAAACATCCAAAGAGAGCATTAGCATTCTCAGCTATTGCTCTCCTAGTCCTAACACCTTGATTGATTGGTCCAATCACATCTTTTGCAGGATGATCCTTGATCCATCTCATCATGGGTTTAGGGCTAGTAGGGTCAACATCTATGTGATCTGAATGTGAATCACTATGATTATGACTTGATACTTCTTCAGTATCTGTGACATTTTGCACCACAGAAGGGCGGTGAATGTCTGACACTTGCTCAGTGTGAGAGCTTTCTGGGACATGCCTATCAGAGAGGTCATTTCCAGAGTTAGCTCTCTGATGAACATCTTCAGTTTCCATTTCTGGAATTCTCATAGGAAATTCTTCATCATGTCTGAGAATCATCTGGTTGTTACTAGGCATTTCATGCTTTTCTTCGTAAGAGTCATCCTCTCTTTCCACAATGATGTTTTTCCTTTCTGAGGGTTCTTCAGAATCCTTTATCATTAGTTCCTTGAATCTTTCTGAGAGTTCATCAGCAAGGGGTGTTTTCTTGCTTCCTTCATAGAATACAACATGAACTGATTCTTCAATCTTTTTTGTTCTTTTGTTGTAAACTCTGTAAGCTTTGCTATTCATAGAATAACCAAGAAACACGCCTTCATCTGCCTTTGGTTGAAATGTTCTTAGATACTCTTTTCCATTATTAAGAACAAAACATCTACAACCAAACACTTTCAGATGTTTGATATTAGGGGGTCTACCAACCAAGAGTTCATATGGGGTCTTGTCATGGTGTTTGTTTATCAAACATCTGTTTTGAGTGTAGCATCTCGTGTTTAGACTTCAACCCAATAAACTTCACTTATCTCAAGGTCGCCTAGCATTGTCCTTCTTGCTTCTTTAAGTGTTCTATTTTTCCTTTCTCGCAACACCATTTTGTTTTGGTGTTCTCAGAGGAAAGTTGGTGTTGTATACCTTTGGGTCAGAACTCCTTTATGTCTTGGTTGACAAACTCAGTACCATGGTCTGCAATCGATTGCAGATACCTTGTCATTTTCATGACTTCAAGCTTATTCAAAGAAGTTTGGTATCTCCACCCTTGCATCGATTTGTGCTTCGGAAAGACAACCCAAGTGAATCTTGAGAAGTCATCTACAACAACAAGACCATACTTCTTTCTCGCATAACTAGTTACGGATGATTCAAAAGATCCATGTGTAATAGTTGCGTGGTCTAACACTAGAGTGTCCGGTTGTATACCTTTGTCGGCAGAACTCCTTTATGTCTTGGTTGACAAACTCGCATTACGGTCTGCTCGATTGAGATACCTTGTCATTTTCATGACTTCAAGCTTATTCAAAGAAGTTTGGTATCTCCACCTTGCATCGATTTGTGCTTGAAAGACAACCCAAGTGAATCTTGAGAAGTCATCTACAACAACAAGACCATACTTCTTTCCTGCATAACTAGTTACAGATGATTCAAAAAGATCCATGTGTAATAGTTGCAGTGGTCTAACACTAGAGTGTCTGATTTTGGACTTGAAAGAGATTTTGGATTGTTTCCCATCCGAGCGTAATGTGATACCATCCTTTCTTAAAGATGTTTTGGAAGGCCAACCACTAACTCTTTTCGCAAGTTTGTTCAGAGTTTTGAAATTCAAGTGACTCATTCTTTTGTGCCATAACCAGTGCTCTTCTGTGTGACCTGATTGACTCACCATGAGACATTCTTCAGTTGTGGCAGATGCCCAATCGGCAACATAAAGACTTCCTTTCCGCCGAGTAACCAAGATTGTCTGCTTTGACTCATTGTCAATAAGTTTGCAATACTTTGCCTTGAATTTCACAGTAAATCCCTTGTCTGCAAACTGGCTCATGCTAAATAGATTATATTTCAAACCCTTAACATTTAATACGTCAGTGATTGTTAATGATCCTAATTTGACGTTGCCAAATCCCCAAGAGGGATTTAATTCTCCTCCAGCAAATCTGATGTCTGGTCCATTGTTGCAAGCTTTGTAGTTGATCTGATTTGCTTTGTCTCCTGTCATGTGCTTTCCGCATCCACTATCAAATAGCCATTGAGCCTTAGTCCGAGAGGCGTTCTGCACAAAACAGGAAACAGGAGTTAGGTTCTTGCTTCAGAGATAGAACCATTTAGACTAAACATTCTTCCAGTAGGAATCCACATTGTACTGAATTTCTTGGGAGTTTGTTTTTGTCTAACTTGATCAGAAGGAGATGCAATAAAATCAGTAATTTTGATCTCAATCTTCCTTCTTGGGGTGTTTCTAGGTGTTCCTTTTGGTGCTTCGGACCTGGTTTCGGGTTGCTTTTCAAAGAAACTTAGCCTTTTCCGCCGTGTTCCTTCTAGCTCTGGCTTTCAGTTTTTCAGTGGCTTGAGATTTCTTCCACTTCTGTCTATTGGTACGTGCAATATCAGCCTTGCGCCATTGTTCTTGTCCTTCCTTATATTGTTGCAGAAGAACTTTTCCAATAGCACGATAGCCAATGCCATTTCGAACACCTTTGGCTTTCTGAATACGTTCTTCAGAAGCCTTACTAGTTTCGGCACCATCTTTATTTTCATAAAATGGTACAGCAGAGAATTTGCCTATTCCAGCAATTCTTCCTTTCCTAGTAATGTAGCAATGTGGATAGTTGCATGTCTGAGGGTTGTGTTTCTTTTCTGAAACCTTATCCACAAGTTTCTTGTGAACTTGTTGTTCTTTCAAAGGCTGGGTTGCTACTCCTTTTCCTTTGTCAACTACCCTAGCTTTCTGACCAATGCTATAGGTGGTTGAAGAACCATTCTGTTGACTTTTTACAAAGGTCAACCTTTCATCACTCTTCTTCAGAGGAGATGCATTACTCGATTGTTCATCAAGTCCAAGTCCACCTTTCTCAGCGGGCTCTCTCAGATAGGATTGAACCTCAGTGAGAGTGTCACTGGCTTTTGCATAAGATTGGAAGGATAGCTCTTTCTTTCTGAGTTCTTCATTCTCAGAAAGCAGCTTCATCATTTTATTATTAAGTTCATCCAAGGCTAGTTTGTGAGAATTTTCATTCTCAGATATCTGAGCTTTCAGAAAGGCTATTTCAGCGTTCTTGTTCTCAGATACCTTGGTTAGCTCAGAAACCTCTTTTTCAAGAATTTCTTTGCTTTCCTCTAGAATTCTGGTTTTGGATTGTGCTTCCAGAAATTCTTTCTCATAACGATCCAATTCACTCTTGACCAACTCCAGATCCTCAATTCCATCATCACTTTCATAGTACAGAAATTGTGAATTGTTAGTTACCTCATCAGCCATAAGACACATTTCAATGTTGGAGATGTCCGACCAAAGAATCTCAAAGAACTCCACACATTTCATTCTTCTTATGACCGAAGTCGATTATATCGTGGGTGATTCCACACAATTCTGGTGATGGTAGGTTTGAGTCATCTGAATCTCCATGTTCAGAATCTGTCTCAATGTCTAGAGCATCAAGTTGAATTTGAATCTTCTTCCTTTCTTCAGTCAGTAAGGCCCTTTGATTTCCTTTGAAATTTCTTCTGTCCTTCTTGTCACCTGTCTTGAGCTTGTTTAAAGCAGGACAATCTCTCTTGAAGTGACCAGGCTTTTGACAATAGAAGCAGATATCATTTCCTATTTCTGCAGCTTCAGTACTAACACCTTTCTGAATGGGGGTGTTCAGAGAGTTGTTCATTTGTATGTTCTTGTAATGATGATAGTTTGGGCCAAGATGCTTTTTCAGCTTTTCTTTAGCTTTTCTTCTCTCAATCTCTTGACTCACAAATTTCTTCATGTGTCTTACTGCAAGAGCATTTTCTTCAGATGCATCTTTGGTATCCTTCTTTTCAGAAGAACTTTGAGAAACTAGAGCAACACTTTGCAACTTTTCAGTTGTTTGCACTACAAGAAAAGTCGGTTTTAGGGACGGATAATATCCGTCCCTAATTTAGGGACGAATCGGCGAGTTTAGGGACGGATAGGCCTATCCGTCCCTAATCCGTCCTTAATTAGGGACGGATTACATAATCCGTCCCTAATCCGTGCTTAATTAGGGACGGATTATGTAATCCGTCCCTAATCCGTCCCTGTTTTAGGGACGGATTTTTTATCCGTCCCTAAAACAGTTGACCTGGAAAAAAAACAAAAAAAAAAAAAATTTTTTAGAGACGGCTTAGGGACGGATAAATATCCGTCCCTAAAAGTCAAGTGTACATAACAGAACACGGGCAGTTTCATCTTATTTCTTCCTTTCTTCTTCTTTCTTCCTTTCTTCCCCCAATTCGTCCCAAACATTTTCCGGCCAAATCTCGACGATTCCGGCCAATCTTGGTCTCGTTTCGAAGCTCGTCGGACAAGGAGCTCGGATTGTGCATCAATTTCAACTTTCATCCGCTATTTTTTCCGAAATTGAAGGTATTTTGGCTAAAACCCTTACTTTTTAAAATTTGGGAATTTTATGAATTTTGACTAGTTTGATCAATTGGATTGTTATAGGAAGTATGTAGTAGATAATTTAGCTTATATTACGTATTGGGTTAGCTTTGAGGTGTGAAATTGATATATTTATTGTGAAATTGGATTGCTAGTATGATGTTACTATTATTGTAATTGTGTAGGGTATTTACTTAGCTATTTTCGTATACGTACTAGGATTATGAAGATTTAATTGTGTGTTTGGAGACAATTTGGTGATTTTGGTGATTTTAATATAATTTTGGAGTATTAACATAAAAACAATCAATAATATTTTCATCTACAATTTGTAATGTTAATAGATATATGGAAGTTTAACTACTAGAAAATTGAATTGTAATCGTAAAATGCATGTAATTCATTACCAATTGTTACCGTATCAATTAAAAAAATGTAATTGTAATTGTAATGAAACTAAATACGTAATGGTATAAATGTTATAACTACCAGTGGGATTGAATTGTAATAGTAAAATGCATGTAATTCATTACCAATTGTTACCGTATCATAATTAAAAATGTAATTGTAATTGTAATGAAACTAAATACGTAATTGTATAAATGTTATAAATCTAATAAATTTAGACGGGTTAATTGTTGAATTATGAATCCCGATCGTTCTCATGGATGTACCGACCGTTAATGGCGTAATTCAATCTAGTTTTGTGGAAGGGTTGAAGCCTTCATTGCTTTTGCACTTACACGACTACTTGTTCGAGTCGGGGATGATGAAGTGCCCTTGCAATGCGAACAAATGTAGGAATAGACAATTTTGCCTCCTAGAACGGTAGTCGAGCACTTGAAACGTAAGGGTTCAGTGAGTATGAGGTATGGTGTTATAATGGTGAGGAATCAATACCGTTCATGGACTATGGGAGTATTCCTAAGCGTAAAGAAGGAAGCAAAATGTGATGGGTAGTACTCAAAATACGTCCACATCCGATGCTAATCCCGATCATGAGAGGATTGAGCAAATGGTGTATGATGTTATGGTCCGAGTTCATGGACACCGATCGGGATGTGGAGGAGCCACCGAATTCGAGGATCGTGTTCTTTGACTTGTTGGAATCATCAAAGAAGCCAATTTGGCGGGTGTCGAGCACACCTTGAGTTGTCTTTGTTGTCTCGGCTAATGAGTTGTAAGGCCGAGGGTGGCCAATCTGAAGTGAGCTTCAATAACTACGACAATTGTTATCAGTGTTGCTCGAACTAAACCTAGTACCCACCAACTTTTACCAAGAAGAAAAAAAGATCGGGGTTGGGGTTGCCTAGGGTAACCATAGACTGTTGTCCGGATATGTGCATGATCTATTGGGGGGGATGTAGATCTACTGAAGTGCAAGTTTTGTGGTAAGGACCGCTATAAGCGTTACAAGGAGGGGGCTTCAAAGAAACGCCAGAAGAAAAATCTCCCACATAAGAAAATGTGGTACTTCCTCTAGCACCTCGTTTGAAGAGGTTGTTCATCAAGTGCTTGTCTTGATAAAATGCGTTAGCACAAGGAGAGAGTAAGGAGGCGGATGATGGGTATAATGGAGCACCCATCGACTCACGGCATGGAAAGAGTTCGACAAGACATATCCGGAGTTCGCGAATCTAGAAATGTACGTTTGGGGCTTTATGCGGATGGTTTTAACCCGCTTGGAAGTGACCGAAGTACTCTTGTTGGCGATCATGCCGACACTGCATAACCCGCTCGGTGAGTGCATGAAGGAACCGTTCATGTTCTTGATGCGTTGGTGCCGGGCCACTGATCCGGTGATGACTGGATGTGTTCTTGCAGCCCTTAATTAAGGAGCTGATTGAGTTGTGGGAAAATGGTATCACTGCATATGATGTGTCAACGAAGAAGAACTTTACCTTGAGAGCAGCACTATTGTGGACCGTGAGTGATTTTCCTGCTTATTCAATGCTATCTGGAAGGAAGACTGCGGGTTTTCATGCTTGTCCACATTGTTTGGAGGACACTGATGCATTCAGACTGAAGGAGAGCGGAAAGAATCTTGGTTTGATCACATCGTAGGGTTTCTACCAAGGAACCATCCGTTAGGAAGAACAAGACTCAATTCTTGAAAACAAAGTAGAGATTAAAGGCCCTCCGAGACAACTTCTTGGTGCATGGATACTTATGGAGATTGATAGGCTGGGTCTTATGAAAGAGACTGAACTTGGGTGGGAGAAGCATAACAAGAAAATTGAGAACAAATGTGGATGGAAGAAGAGAAGCATCTTCTGGGACTTGCCTTATTGGAGCAGTCTTCTTATACGTCACATGTTGGATTTCATGCACATTGAGAAGAATGTGTTCGAGAATCGCTTCAACACGATTTGTAACATTCCGGAAAGACAAAGGATAACGTTAAATCTAGAGCCGAGTTGGATACATGGTGTAAAAGGCCCGAGTTGACAACGGAATGAGAAGGGCATGGCCCAAGGCATGTTACACGATTGATCTCAATCTAGGAACAAAATTTGTTTGATTGGGTTAGGGGATTGAAGTTTCCGACAATTATGCCTCAAAGTTGGGCGATGTGTGGATTTAAAGAAGACGAAGATGTATGGAATGAAGAGCCACGATTGTCATGTGTTTATGGAGCGGCTTCTCCGGTTGCATTTCGAGAATCGCTACCTAAACTGTATGGATGGCTCTCACCGAGTTGAGCTTATTTTTCAAGAATTTATGCTTAAGGGTGGTTGATGATCAAGTGTTAGCAAACCTTGAAAGCAACATACCATTGATTCTGCAAGCTCGAGCGTATCTTCCCACCGAGCTTCTTTGATTCTATGGAACACTTGCGGTTCACCTCCCACACGCGAGGCTTCTTTGGACGGTTCAATATCGATGGATGTATCCATTCGAGAGGTGTGTAATATATGAACACAATCATTCAATTCAAATGTCTGAATTTTCCAAAGTCACATTATATTACCCAAAAGTATATGCATTGCAGGTACTTGGGAAAATTGAAGAGGTATGTCAGCAACAAAGGTAGGCCTGAGGGATCGATGGCCAATGCATACGTGCGAGAGGAAGCTGCAACCTTCTGCTCCTATTACTTTGGAGACCACGTTCCCACAAAGGCATCTAGGCCGTCTCAAAGCCTTGAACATTCGAAGTTCAAGAGGATGATGATGATGCTATTTCTGTTTTTAGGGTCTCAGGGAGACCTATGGGGAAGAAAAATACATCATGGCTGAATGATAGTGAAATGTTGGCAGCCCAGTATTATGTCCTCTCGAACTGTACTGAAGTTGATGAATTTATGGTGAAATTTGCTGGGTGAGTAGCTTTCTTACTAGGGCTTCATGAATTTGAATATCTAACTACTAGTTAACTAATCATGCATACCAATCGTGTCCAGGGAGTTCAAAGAGCGTTATGCGGAGAAGAATCCAATATTGACAGATGATGAGATTGAGTCACAACTTGAAGCGAAATTGGAAACAGAATTCCCACCTTGGTTCAAGGAGTATGTCCGAGATCCTATCAACAACATCACATCTCCTTACTTAGTAGCTCTAGCGGAGGGACCAAATAGAAAGGTTTCCACATTCTCATCGTACATAGTCAATGGTCTTAGGTTAAACCGGCTGAATCTAACACGAGCAAGGCCACAAGCAATTCAGGGGTGTGTGTTAGTGGGCAAGATTTATCTGATTTGTATGATTTCTACGGAAAGTTGAAGCGAATCGTGCGGCTTGAATATTCCGGTTTGCCTTTGAAAAGAACCTTTCTGTTTGATGTTGACTGGTATGATCCTACTCCAGCTGGTACGAGGAAGCACGAGCAGTATGAGATGGTTGACATTAACCATAGGAGGAGGTACCGTAAGTACGAACCGTTTATCTTGGCTACTCAAGCACGCCAAGTGGTATTCATTGAATATCCAGCACGAAGCGTGACAAAAAATTTGGTTGGTGCGATACATATCGGGCCCGCTCGAGTAGAAATGCGTTAAGAACGACTCAATTACCAACTCGTACCAAGAAGAGGTTGTTGATGAAACAGAGAAATGTAGTTCATGCTCGATGAGTACATTGAAATGCATGAAGACCAATATGGACTTAACCACGAGGAGGACGAGGGTATGTATATCTGGTGGTTCTTGTTTACTACTTGTTACTACAACTTGTTATTTATGATTTATTAAGTGTCTATTATATATGTTTTACACCAATTCATCGTCTTTCTTACTAACACTTGTTGTATGAATTTGCAGATCGAGACATAGGAGGTCCACATACCGCCACCGCCATTAGTGGTACTAGTAGTGGTCTTGATGGGGTAGCCCTTGAGGGCTATGACATTGGCGGGAGTTCACGATCCACAGTGCTGAGACTCCCCCGTTCGGCGTGGGGCGTCACCCATGTTTGCCGACTTATCCTCCGACGGTGTCCCTACACCGTTCGACACCGGTGCTAGTTGGAATGGGAAGCGGTTTTGTTCCCGAGCAGGAAGAAGTAAGTATTATGCATTTGTAGAACATAACTTCAGATAATTACTAAATGTTACATGAATATACTAATAAAGGTTGTTTCATGTCTATCTCATTTGTAATGAGCTTTGTACGGTTGCCTCCGAAAATCTTGGTAAGATTATAAGACTTGAAGGAGAAGCGGGTGAAGGAGGGAGAAGTGGTCTACGCCCCGGAGAGGATGAAGCATCATTATTTTGATGAGATGCGGTAAGCTTAAATGTTACAAAGCTTTATCCATGTTCTTTGACTTGTTGTCTTTGATTTCGTGGTATGTTAGCCATCGTACTTGGGTGATATGTTAGTCACCATTGTGTTAGTAAATTTTAGGACAATTTGAGTGGTATGTTAGCCCTTGTACTTGGGTGATATGTTAGTCACCATTCTTGAACTTGTTGTCTTGATTTCGTGGTATGTTAGCCATGTGTATTGGGTGATATGTTAGTCACCATTGTGTTAGTAAATTTTAGGACAATTTGAGTGGTATGTTAGCCTTTGTATTTGGGTGATATGTTAGTCACCATTCTTGAACTTGTTGTGCCGATTTCGTGGTATGTTAGCCAATTGATTGGGTGATATGTTAGTCACCATTGTGTTAGTAAATTTTAGGACAATTTGAGTGGTATGTTAGCCACTGTACTTGGGTGATATGTTAGTCACCATTACTGAACTTGTTGTGCTGATTTCGTGGTATGTTAGCCACTCGATTGGGTGATATGTTAGTCACCATTGTGTTAGTAAATTTTAGGACAATTTGAGTGGTATGTTAGCCTTGTAATTGAGTG
Source organism: Plantago major (assembly GCA_026545765.1). NCBI lineage: Eukaryota > Viridiplantae > Streptophyta > Magnoliopsida > Lamiales > Plantaginaceae > Plantago > Plantago major. The sequence goes on from CM048841.1 coordinate 60,371,175, forward strand.
ATATGTTAGTCCGTTCTTTCAATCGTGTTGATTTCGTGGTATGTTAGCCACTGTACTTGGGTGATATGTTACCATTACTGAACTTGTTGTGCTGATTTCGTGGTATGTTAGCCATTGTACTTGTGTTTACTTTAAATTCCAGCTTTCATTAATCTATTTGGGCTTGCTACTTATGGAAATGTTGTAGAAGTACTACTATTCTAATGCCCTCATTCCCCAACCGTGGGCCTATTTTCGAGACCTTGGGTCGAGTGTTATAAGAGGATGGTTTGCAACTTGAAAGCCTCTGGGGTAAAGCCGCAGTGGATGGGGGATGATGAGTGGGCACGTTGGCAGGAGTACTGGAGAGATCCTTTGGTCATGGACATGGCGGAGAAGAACAGAGCGAACCGGTTGATCGAGGCGCGAGATGGTACAGGCACCTCGTGCATCATTATGGGTCGCGGGTTGTTCTGCATCAGATGTCGGTTAGTATATATGTTATTTCGACTTGCAATATGATTTGTACTTATGTTTTTTGCTTTCATTTCTAACAACTTTCTACTTGTTTGCATGTTCTTGACTCCATGCCGGGAGCCCACTCATCGCTTCTTCACCACTTCAAGAAGGCAAAAATGAAGAATGGCATGTGGGTGATCCTAGGGCCGAGCAAATTGGGGTATGTTTCTTTGTTAAGGTTCACATTTATATTTGTGTATATTATGGCTCGAGCGTATCTTCCTAAAACTGTATCTCATTTCGTATGCACTACACTATTGTAGACTGAGGTGGAGCGGATTATGGAGGAGAGGATGATCGATGGTCATGAACTCACAATTCGAGAGCAGGACCAAATATTCTTCCAAGTTAATCCGATGGACGCTAAGGGTCGAGTGTATGGGCTCGGCAGTTTGGGTCCTTCATTGACACCCGGCGGTAGCTTCTCCGTGTCGCAGCAGGCATCCTCATCACATGAAAATTTCTACACTCAAGCGCAGGTGAATGAGCTGATGAATCCTCTCAAGCAAACGATCGATCAACTTCTAGAGCAGCAAGCTCATATCACTTGTCGGATGGATGAGATGACACAACAGATTTTCGCTGCGAACCAACAACCACCGCCTCCTCCCGGTTCTTAGATGCTCATGTACTTACGTTGTTCTAGATACATACTTTTCACACTATTCATTTTATTCGGATATTTAGTCTTTTGTTCGGATATTTTATCGAATCTCTATTTTAATTAATGCAATTTTATCACTTTCGGGTATATTATCTACGACTACATTGTAAAACAGGTGAAATGTAAAAAACATAAAAATAAAAAAAAATTAAAAAAAACAGTTTAGGGACGGATAAATCCGTCCCTAAACCATCCCGTTGATTAGGGACGGATTTATCCGTCCCTAACCTTAGAGACGGATTAGGGACGGATTTATCCGTCCCTAATGGTCACAGCCATTAGAGACGGATATTATCCGTCTCTAATGGTGTTTGACCATTAGGACGGATAAAACCGTCTGGGTTAGGACGGATAATATATCCGTCCCTAAACGGTTAGAGACGCCCGTTTTAAGGACGGGCGTCCCTATCCGTCCCTAATCCGTCCCTAACGGATTAGGGACGAATCGGCAAGGGTTTAGGGACGGATAAATCCGTCCCTAAACCTGATTTTTCTTGTAGTGTTGTTCTCTCTGAGTTGTCTCATAGTCTACAGTAGCAAGATGAGAGAAGAGCTCTACTGGAGTAATATTTGGCATCTCTTGATTGAAATAAAAGAACTTAGTGTGTTCCCATTTGTGATTGAGACTTCTGACAATAGTCTTGATCTTTTCTGACTGGGAGTATCTATTGCTTTCACCAAGTGCAGCCATATCACTCATAAGAGTAGTAAATCTGAAATCAAGTTCTTCCAGAGTTTCAGTGGGACCTTGTTTGAAGTTTTGGAACTTCAATTTAAGAACTTCGAACTTGTTTTCTTTGGTTTTCTGCCCGCATGATTTCTTCAATCAATTGCCGACAACTTTCGTGCTTTTAGCACCCTACGCTTTATAATTGTATGTGCTCAGGTGTCGATCTGATGATGATATTACGAGCTTGACCATCCAATCTGTGTCTCTTGGCATCTTCAGATGTCCAGAGCTCTCTTGGCTTGTCTTCATACATAATGTTTCCACGAGCAACATGACCACTATCACTAGCAGCCATATCCTCGCTTTCATCTTCCTTGTCTGAGGCTTTTCTTCCATCAGACACCTCAGTAACTTGTTTGAGTTGTCTAATTTTGATAGGCCCATCATTGATGACATAGATCATTTCGTCACTAATGGCCTCCAGATGGAGCATCATGTTGTTCTTCCATTTCTTGTAGTTTTCTGGTTTCAGAATGGGCGCATCACTCAGAGACATACATGCACACTTAACACACAAATTATATAGTCCTCAGAGAGGGACAAAGTTTCTTCACCTATCAAGGGATCTAGGTTTAGTGCAGAAGGCTTGTGAACCTCCTGCTCTGATACCACTTGTTGGTCCAGATAACGGCAAAGTAAAAGACTAGAGGGGGGGGGTGAATAGTCTTTTAAAACTTTTGTCGATAAACACAGTTTCTCAGAAACACAGGGTTTCGATACTTAAATTCAGAGCGGAAGACTTTAAGATAGGTAAGTGCGAAGCTTGATAAGTAAGTGTGTGTGTGCTTTGCTGAAATGTAAATACAGAAAGGTAAATAACACAGCAAGTATAGTGGTATCTGGAGGTGGCGTAATCCTCCAACTAATCCACTTCGGTCTTTCTGAGACCTAGAATTCACTAGAACAAATAATTGAGTTCACCTTACAATAAACCTATTCTAAGATTCCTAAACAAATGGTTCCCAACCAAATGTTCCCCCTGAGTTATTCCCCAGCTCCTAGAGCTAAGTACTTCCTCTACTCAGATAACCTTGGAGTTATTCTCTGATTTTCCAAATCAAGTACTTCCTCTACTCCACGCCTTGATGGTGTTGGTTATAAGGTTTTGTCAGAAAGGCTTCTCGTATAACTTTTCAGTTATGTTTACAGAGAGCCAAACAGAACGAGACTACTTAATACACTTGTTCGGATGGATGGCGTGCGCTTTTCTCGACCCAAGTAATTGATGTCCGTTCTGGAGAATGAGCTTCAGAAAGGGTATCTGATAGTTCAACTCTTTCACGAATAACAATCTCTTGTTAAGGTTCAGGACAACTTAGAACTACTAGTGATTCTTCAAGCAACAGAAAGCTTTCAGTAGAGTGCTTGAGAGAATACTTTGCTTGATGGTAATTTTGCAAGATAGAGCGTTCTAAGGTATGTTCTTCAAGCATCTAAGTGTGTGATACATATAGATAAATTTGAGAGGCGTTTGAATTTGTATCCGTTGTGCTCTCTATCAAATTATATCCGTCTATATCTTGAACTATGCACTCAGCAGTCACTATCTCTTGTTTCAGAGAGGACTTGCTTTTTGCAGCATTTCTGCCGATGCATTTAATGCATAGTACTGTTCATTGTCCTTTAGTCTCAACGGATACATGAGCCTTTCTGATGGCTTGCATGCTCCATACTCATGATGTCATATGTCCAGAATCATATTTCGAAAGTAAGTTAATATACTTAAGAAAGGATTAAAGACATAGTCTTTCTGAGTTAGACTAAACCTTTGTGTCTTCATAAACCTTGTGCAATCTTCAGTCTTCTAATCTTCAGAAAAGCTCCATTGCTAGGATTGATTTTCATGGTCTTCTTGAAATAAAAATTACACTCAGAGACCTATAATCCTAATACAAGATTTACTAGACTAATCATACTCAGTGATTTCCTCTTTTACAACGTTCAAGTGAACCAAGAGTACTTAATCACCTTTCTGGCTAAGATAAGAACATGTGATGAGTGATCAAAATACTAACAGATATTCCTAACACTACGGATATACAATACAATACAATATTTAATAATACGGATATACAATACAATACAATATTTAATAATACGGATATACAATACAATACAATATTTAATAATACAGATATACAATACAATACAATACAACAATACAATACAATACAATACGGATCTTGACCGAGCTTGCAAGATCTTGATCGGATCTTGATGGTGGTGGTGGATCTGGGCCGATGGTGAAGGTAGTGGATCTGGGCAGTCTGTGGCGTGGTGGTGGAAGGACAGTGGAAGGCGGTGCGGCCTGGATGGTGGTGGAAGGAGGGTGGCGGAGTGGTGGTGGAAGGGTGGAGGCAGTGGTGCGGTGGTGGAAGGAGGAGGATGGTGGTGGAGGTAGTGGTGCGGTGGAAGGAGGGTGGTGGTGCGGTGGAGGATGGTGGTGGAGGTGGCGTGGTGGAAGTGGTGGTGGTGGTGGTGGAAGGAGATGGAAGAAGAAGATTGTGGTGGAAGAATGGCGGCGGTCGATATTTTAGGGTTTCTTTAGCGACGGATATTGATATCAGTCGGTATTTAACGACGGATAATTCTATCCGTCGCTAAATTCGTTTTCTTTTTATTTTTTTTATCTGGTCAATTTATTTAGGGACGGATATTATATCCGTCCCTAAATAACGACGGATATTTTTATCCGTCGCTAAATAGCAACGGGAAAATATATGTCGCCAAATTAGCGACGGATTGAGCGATTCGCTCAATCTGTCTCAAATCCGTCGCTAAACCTAGCGATTTGTCGCTAGGTAGTGACAGATAAAATCCGTCCTCAGGACGCCTACAAGCACCTGCTCCATGGCTAAGACCGCGCACTTCCTACCAGACCATCTCTTATCTGTCAGAAGTCGCAGGAACGGACTAAAACCTAATAAATCAAAAGCCATGTACTATACCTGATATTTTTAGCATTCTTTACACCTCAATGGGGCCCACCTTGGCAACTTACATCAATAAACTAATCTCGATCAATTCGGATTTATCCTAGCTTCTCCAATAATCAACAAACTCTCCTAAAGTGATGCACCTGAGGAAATATGGACAGAAGAAGAATGAAAGGAGTAAGTCTTTGATGACTTAGTAAGGTTTAAAGGTAACATGGTATCAAAGAAATAACAAGATTTGAAAGGCAATAGAATGACAGACAATATGAAACAGAGATTTTAATGTGTAACCAGATGATGATACAAGTACGAATCAGCTACCAACCATAAAACTCCCGAACATATTGACTACCTTATTACTCCATCGAGGCGCGACCTCGCAAATAAACAAGATCAAGCATGCCGAGGTTCATGCTATACCAGATCACGGAACACACCGACCACCGGTAGTGTTCAGAGTCTGGGGATTGGGGATCTGCTGGAGATGACCTTAACCGTCGAATTCAAATCAATAGAACAATATCAAGCCACTCACTTACAGTCCTGGGCCCGAATCGAATTCAAATCAATATATGTAACTCATAATCACGTATGCTCGTTATCATCTTTGAAATAGAACAATATCAAGTAAATAGAACCTGAACTCGAATCAGGTATACCAATATGGTGTCATGTGCACAACAATAGACCGATTGGTCAACAATGTCAACAAGAGGAATATATGAATCATGATTTCATCATGAATGGTTCGAATAGAAGATTGAAAATGTATGAAGCGGTACAGGGATAAAGCCTCTGTCATTTCAACATGATCAAAGTAGAAAGGAAATACAATGTGTGGGGAAATATATATGATAAAGAGTAAGGGTACAATTGGTCAAGGAAAGATACAAGGAATCTAATAAAAGAGAGCAATATGATCAATAGGACATGAAACATGACTGCTTAAAATGAAAGTCATCACGTGAACAACTGGACAAGGAAATCATGGACATAGAAATATCCAGAGAAACAATGGAAGTGATGGCATAATTAATACAGACAAAAAGAAGGAAATGATGAAAAGGACAAGACATGAATATGAGTGAGGACACTCGAAACAGAGAGAAATGGGTTTAGGAATTGATTGTCAAATAAACAAGGGGTTAACGAGCAAGGAAATGATAGGAGATGCAAGATAAGAGGTTTCAATGAGTAATATGAATTTCAAATGAACTAAGATGATCATGAGTTGACCAACTTATGCAAGGTTTATAAGAATCAATAATAAAGGTCATGAAAAAATGAATGAGGAGGTTAAACAAGTACAAGAACAAGCAAATGGTAGTCTAATGGGATTATATGAAGAAGGCTCGTCAAGTATCGAATCAATGAACAAGATTTATGGCTAGTCTGATAAACGATAATGGTACAAGTAGATCGGATCAATACCAGGTGATACAAGATATCAAGGTTAATTGGATATGCCTAACCAAAAGGGCTATGCATGATGAAATACTGTATCAAGAGTAGTACTAAACATTATCAGTCAATAATATTTGAAGGAACAAGACAGAATAAATATCCATTTTCCCAGGGGCCGGATGCCCGAACGGTATAAAAAAGAGGGCTAGAATCCTTACCCAATGAACCATACACTGCTCGATCAATCCAACCATATGTCAAGATGCTCTAGAAAATCCCTGCAGCGTCTCGCCTATCCAAATACGAACTAAAGTAATCCTTAGTCGGTCCACGACGCCTCTAAACTATACCAAGACATGACCATTGTCCCTAAAAATATAACAATTGACAAAAATATAAATTCACTGATTAAAATACGTATAAATAGTATCCGCACTATTACAAAGTCCAAATAATACATACGCATAAGAATCATAACTTAGTTAAAATATAATAAACATCACTCTTATTAACCGTATAATTAAAGGATTGAAGACAGATTACTTACAGCACCATCTTCTTGAATCCATCCGTGGCTATTTCTATATTTTTCCACATATCCTCTTACTAATTTTCCACTCAATTTTAATTTCTCGGTGTCTCGGACTATATGTGTGCGCAAAGCAGTGTTGTTGGTGTGTGAAGAAAATAAAACAAAACAATGTGCCAAGAATCAAGATGATTATGATACAAAGAATACTTACTAGTGAAGGAATCACGTGGCAGGCTGTGGTAATGGTGCGTGTAACATGTAGATATACATGTATATTTTTATTATTTGTAAAATAGGTGAATTATTTGCACCAACCTGCTTATTTCGATTTTTACAAAGGCGATTTGAAAATTAAAGAAGTCGAATAAACAAATACTATAAATTCATACGGTTCATATTATTACGGTGACCGTTCTTTCATAGGCCCTCGTTTAGATATAAAACGGTTCAAATCAAAACTAGTAACAAGTCGGGCCTAATATTATATAAAAAGCTACGATAACAATTAAGTTAAAAACTAAGTACGGCGAATAACAATAATAGAAAATAACAATTTATAAAATTTATTTTGAAATTTTATTTATTTAGTTATCTAATGCGTTACTGGAAGTGGGGTGTTACAGTCGCTATCCCCCATCGCTATTTGGCGGATTTCTTATAGTGTAGAGAGAATTGGAGAGTTGGCATATAAATTGCTATTACCTGTGGGAAGCAAAATCCATCCAGTGTTTCATGTTTCTATCTTGAAGAGACAAGTTGGTACAATAGATAGAACTGTGAGAACCATGCCTATAATGAATGAAGATGGGACTATTGTGCTGGTTCCTATGAACATATTGGATAGGAGGATGGTCAAGACGAACAATGCTGCAGTTGCTCAGGTGCTTGTTTAGTGGGAACATCTACCAGAAGAAGAAGCTACTTGGGAGGATTTCTCTGCTATGGAGGCTAGTTTTCCAGGTTTTCAAGCTTGTGGACAAGCTGTGAATGAAGAAGGGAGGAATGTCACAGGCAGCAGCTCAATATTAGCCATTTTCAGCAAGTTTTGGCCCTTTTAATAAAAAACGTGTTTTCGCTTATTGATTGTATTACATTTTCATCAATGGACACGATTGGATCAGTCTGTTATGATCCAACGGTCCCTGAGCTTTCATAACCGTCTCACTTGTAATCGAGCTATATAAGCTCAATCATCCGCCAATTTGAGGCTTATCAATGAAGTAACACATTCTAGCTCTTTCTCTAATTAGCCAGTTTAGTCAGTTACTACTCTCAGGTGTAACACCATCTTCTCGACCAGCTTCCATCTCCGTCTTCTCCGTTCATCTTCTTTCTTCTCTGATCTAGGGTTTCACGATTTGGCATCGTCAGAGACGCATGGTGTTTCCAGACGGTCAAATCTCGAACAAGCTCCGATCTCCGACTGTGCCAAACTCCATATCTAAGAAGCAGCCTCCATCTCAGTATCCCTCACCAGTCACCACCTACCTCACCGTCCACCGCTCCTCTCCATCCACCATTGCTCTCCGACCACCGTCCTCTCCGTTTATTCACTCTCCCTAGCACATCACCCTTCACTATTACAACACAAATATGAAATCAAATTCATCAAATTGAATACAAGATTCGAGCTGCATCGGAATCATTCCTCTTCGAATAGGACTTGAGGATTCACGAGCTGGATTTGCACCAAGCCAAAAACTAAAGGTAAGAAATATCATCTATGAGAAAAATGGAGATTAGAGAAGAATGGTGAAGCGGAGAGAGAAACATATAGAAAGAGTAATTGCAGTAGCTTGATTAAGTTTGTAGAAGGTCCTCTTTTATGGCAACAACAATCAATTTCATCCTCCTGCTTTAATGCTTCCTCTCCAGTCCACACCATTACGCCAACAACAATCAATTTCCCTAAACCCAAATTAATTTCTGCTGCACCCCCACTATTTTTCAAAATAAATTCGGTCCAAGTTGGTTTTGGCCCGGACCGAACCGAGTTCGGTTCGGACCGGGCCAGAACCGATCATAGTTCGGTTCGGTTTTCAGGCCACCAAAAACATAAAATTCGATTCGGTCTTTTCCGGTTTCGGTTCGGTTAAACTAACCGAACCGATACTCAGCCCTAGCCACGCGCATATACTGACTCGCATACACGCATAGTTAATGACTTGTATAATAAAAAAATATTTTATATATATATTTCCTAATAACATCGGTCGGACCCTGACATTTCAACAATAACAATTCTTAAAATGTTTGATGAATCAATAACAAAATGGCCCAAAAGTCAACTGCAATTTCCACCCTGTCATTGCCAGAAATGACGTGGATATTAATAAAGTGAATTTTCTCCTTTTTCTTTCTTTTTTCTGAATTTCTGCCTTTCTAATTACTCTGGTAGTTGGACTGTTATGTGATTAAAATGTTCTGTGTACTAGCCGTTTTATTCAACCGTTGGACTGTCTTGTAATATCGTTTATAGGGGATCATTATGTAACAAAAATGTGATGATACTTTGAAAAAACTAGCCGTTAGAGGCTCTGTTTTTCCTTATATGTAAGCCATTTTTTGATCTTTTGATGGCATTCATTCTCTTCTTGTCTGAAAATTGTACTCTTTTTACTTTGATTGTGAGTCTTGGTTATGGCTTCTTCAAGTGAACGATCTGGAGCATTACATGAGGCAGATGGAATAGATGAATTTTGTGTGAAATGTGGGAAGAAAACTGTTGTGTGGAAGTCTCGTTCCGATAAAAATCTCGGTAGAAAATACAACCGGTGTACTGTGCATAACTTCTCCCATTGGTATCAAGAAGAAACAGTGCAACATGAAGGTGAAGATGAAGCTGAATCAAGGGTTGAAGATACAAGCATGCTACTAAACAACTTGTTTAAGTCAAACCAAGCACTACAACAAGAACAGATGAATACCAACATGCTACTAAGAGAAATGGTAGCTACTAACCAACATTAAGCAAGGCTTATGTCTATGCCTACTTGTTAAGGCAGTTATTAAGGAGTAGGAAATGTGATGTATGAAGCTATGTAATGAAATCAAAATCTATGCTACTATGATGAAATGAAATGAACATATTCCTTCCATTCAAGTTGCAAATTCAAGTAGTAGCACATTCAAGTAGTCACACTTGCAAAACAGAATAATCCAGAGAAACTACAGTACATAATACTGTACAAACCAAACATAGTATCCAAAATGTGGCCACACAAGGCTCAACCATAATCAAAAGATTCAAATGAGTTTGAGAAATACAACCTTACTCCTGAGTACTACACTGGGAGTAAGGAATATCTTGAGAGCATTAAGCATTCTTCCTTATTGTTTCTTTACTCCTTTTTTTCTTGTTTCCTTTCTTCTCAGTTGCCTTCCTTTTTCCTTTTCCTGCATTGGATGATTGTGGTGCCTACAGAAGAAAGATAACACTAACTAGGACAGGTATAGATCATTGAAAATGTGCAAAAGATTACAGATAAATCAAGAAACATACATCAGTAGATTGTTTTGCTTTCTCCAACAATGGACACTTTGCCTTGTTGTGTCCAGTTTGACGGCAAATCCTGCACTTGTATGTCTTTCTCAATCCAGTCTTCACTTTCTTTTTTGGTGTCATGCTCAGCAGCATTTCTTTTCCTTGCCACACTAGGCCTCCCAGGGAGTCTTTTCTCAATAGGTGGTCCACATTCATAATCATTCAAGTCAGCTAGCCAGAAATTATGATGAGGAATTGGATTGATCATCATGTCATAACATCTCATGTAGGCTGCCTTTGTGTGATTATCAAATATGAAGTTCTCACCTTCCATCCTTATATGATTTATAGCTACCCAGGAATGCCTACACGGTATCCCTGTTATATCCCATCTCCTACAGTCATATATTCTATTTTCAAGAACTACAATAAACCTGAAGGTAAGATCTTGGATTTCAAATACCATGCCAACCTCTGACAATAAAGAACATCTTCTTGACTGTTGTAATGACTCATTCAACTTAAACATAACCCTAGGCATTGCAACTGCTTTATTTCTCACCCCTTTGGCTCTCCTAACTGTTATTCTTTTCATAATCTGAGTCCTAATTTCTTCAAGCATATTAAGGACAGAGTAACCCCTAATAAGATCAATCCAAGAGTTGAAAGACTCAGATCAGTTATTTGTTCAATGATCTATCTTAGGAGTTGTATCATAGGCATGCCTAGCCCACAAAGAAGTTTCAGTACCCATAAGATAATCATATGCTGCAGGATTACCTGAGAATGTAATATAAATCACAAAAAATACCCAAGTTATAATCATGTATGAATTCTACATATCTAGTAAGATGTTCATTAAGAGTTAGTATGTTGTATTTACCTATCTTCATCTTGGTCATTGCTTTGTTAAATCCATAATTAGTATATGTTGTGACAACCATCTAGAAGTATCTTCTCAAGTCTTGACTTCTCCATTTCTGCTTGAAGTTATCATAAATGTGATTTGCACATTTTCTGTTGATAACTTCTAGTGCACATTCTTTGATAATCTCCACCATTCTCTATCATAACAAAATGAAGAAATATTAAGAACTCATGGTTTGGACTGGAAAATCACTTGTTATATCTACTATCTTTTGCCTATCAGCCATGAAATGTCAATGTTTGTCTGCAGTAAATGGTCCTATCATGTGTTCTAAACAAGCGAAGAAGAAACCCCAACTGTCATTCCATTCACTTTCAGTAATAGCACATGCAACTGGAAATATGCCTACACAGTTCAAGCAAATAGATATGTTAAAGCATGCAAATAACAAATATAGGTAAGGACATGGCATATTTAAGCATAAAATTTTACCTACATCAGGATCAACACCAACACAACTCAAGCAAACACTAGTGTACTTTCCCTTCAGATGGAATCCATAAAAAAAATAGAAATGGACTACATCCATTCAAGAAGCCTCTTTTTAGTGCATTAATAGCCCAACAAAGAATCTCTTGAATGGTGGTGCCCTCCCAATAAATGTAGTCTTGACAAACCCAACTGTACTGCCTGGATTGGTCCTAAGTATCATCTCTTCATACTTGTGCATTAGCATGTATGCTTGCACTGGATCACCTCCAAGAATCTCCAATGCTTTTTGTCTGGCCCTATACATCCTCATGTATGGGACTGTAACACCTAGCTCATTAGTAGCCCACTGAACTAGAAATTTAGCCTCAGTCTTGGGATTCTTTTGCAATTCAACACACACCTTATCTGCCAACCAGTTTGAATCTGCCTCCTTATTGTTCACTTTCCACAGACATCTATGCATCCCATTGTATGACTTAACTGCAAAACATTTCTGATCCAAAGTTGAGGCATGAAGCCTCCATTTACAACCAGTTCCAGCACAACAAAGTGTATACCTAGTTGAATCATTCTTCAGTCTCTTCATGTGAAACCCCACCTTGAGCGCATATTCTTTGACCCTTCTCAACAACTCCTTATTTGAAAATAAATCACCCACTTTGAACTATTTATCCCATTGTTCATTTGCTGCATCAAATTCATCTTCAATTCCATTATCACTCTCATCAGATGCCTCATAAGCATAATCCTCATCATTCCCTATCTCAGGTGCATCATCATTATCAGGTTTTCTGATAGTCTCAGTTGTTTCATCATTCTCAGATACATCATTACCCAACTGGAATTCTGAAGCCTCATCCTCATCAAGTTCAGTACTAGAACTACTATCACTTCCATCATCATCATTCTCAGATTTTTTAGTCTTGACACATCTTTTGAAACCTATGGCTTCATCCTCTGAATTATACAAGTACTCAAAAGGAGGACAATCCTCCTCATAATCACCATACTTACTGTCAGAATCTACCATCTTCCCCTTGCCCTTGTCCTTAGTTGAAACCTTCCCTGGTGAATGAACTTCATCTTGAACCACATTATCATTTCATGCCCATTTGTGTCATGGTTTGAAGCTTGGGGACTGGTATGAGGGTGTAGAACAGAGTTGAGAAGATCCTCAACGGATAAGTCATTCATGTTTAATCCAATGTCTTCCTGATCTATCATGGTTTTTCAGTTTCAGGTACAAATTGAGGCACATAAGGAGTTACTGGTGGACTTCGTTCATGGACAGTAGAAGGAGAAACATGTGGAGTATTTGTATGGCCAGTTGGGGGAGAAGCAAGTGGAGAATTGGTTTGCACAGTAGGAGGAGAAACAAGATTTTCATGCATAGGGGTTGGAGGTTTCTCTGTTTCATGCATTGGGGTGGGGGGTTTCTCAACTTCATGCATTTGGGTTGGAGGTTTTTCACTATCATCATCACTTGACAAGTTGGTTAAATCAACATAAATACATTTTGTGGAAAAGGTTTTGGTTTAGTTCTTTTGTACCTATAAGGCCTAGTTCTCTCAGTTGGTATTTGAGTGTTAACTGGAGGGTGATACAATTGATCAACATCATTATCACATTTACTAGCCTTATGTCCAGAAAAATCAATAGCCAAGGGCTCAACATCATCAGTTTCTATATGCAATTCAACTTCTAATTTGTGTGTTTTGTTTCTCTCAAACATCAATTCAACATCCCTATCACTTAATACCTCATACTGCTCAAATGAACCCTCAACATCATATTTCATAGTCCAAAATAGAGAGAAGTTGGCATGAACATCATCTATTACCTCTTTGATAACATCTTTCATGAGTTTAGAGTAGTTATACTTCTTCGTACATACATCGTAGAGTAGAAACTGTTCCTTTCCAAAATGCATCCTTATATTGAACAAATCATCACCTGTCAATGTAACACAACACAAAATGGTTGAGAACAAAGTAACAACACCGAGCAATTTCAAAACATAAAAAACGGCAAACATTCATTCGAAATTGAACTACAATAAGGCATAATCGAACTCGTTTATACTCAACACAGAAAAAAAATACTATCATCAACTACACCATAACAACATCAAGTGAACCTCTGCTTAAACACATACTAACAGAAGACGAATCTTCTCAAGTAAAGCAAGGGTTTTTTCTGTCAAAATTTTGCAACACCAAGATTCCTTCCCTTAGTCAATACCTTACCAACATCATCTACCATACCATGCACGAGAAATATACACGAACTCGAAAATTTTAGGGTAAAGAGATACTCACCACCCGCCATTGTTGCCTTTCGAAGCTTCGAAAACCAAAATTCTTGCACCTTCACCAAGTGGATAGCAAACGGTTCAAGTGGGACGCATAAAATTGAAGCTGAGTTTGTGATTATGGTCGAATTTTGACAGTAAGATTGAAGAGAATATGGTGTTGAAGAAGAAGGGTTGGTGAGGAATGAGACAATTTCCCCCTTTTCTCTATTCTATTTGCCCTAATCAGTCTCTTCCGCCAAAACATGATTTTCCACGTCAATGCTCATATATCCAGGTGGAAATTATTTTTTTGGTTGGTCAACTCTAAAATTCGATTTTGGACCAATATGTTATTGATAGGAGCAGGTAGGACTGAGTATAAAATGTCCCGGACCGAACCGGTCCAAAAAATTGGTTTTCGGGCCAACCCTAACCCTATTCGGTCCAGTCCGGTCCTTGGGTCGAAGAAATTGGAAATTTCGGTTTTCGGTCCGGGCTGGTCCAAAATCGGAAAAAAATGGGGCTGGATCGACAAAACCGAAATTTAGGGAAAAAAAACCCATTCATTTCCAAATCAAATTCGCCAACACCTACCTCCACCTATTGGGTCCAATGCTTCCAGCCTTCCAGGTAACCGAAACAAGAGAAAGGGAATTTAAGAGATCTCTTGGAGAAAAAGGTTTGTTTACTCGAATCATTCCAATTTCCTCTTCATATCTGGATCCATTATCTTGTTTCTTGATTCGGTCGGTTTTGCCTTTTTTTTAAATATCTTTTTCTTTCTGTTGTTTTAGCGGTCGGCATTTCAATTCATTTGATCATTTTTGCTCTGGGTGAAATGATAAAAAGATTTTGATCAGGGTTGCGATTTGTGTTGTTTTGTTATTTAGGGTTTATCTGAAATTTGTGGTTTCATATTGGGAATTCTGCAGAACGGATTTGATTTGGGAATTCATTTTTTTTCTCCTGGATTCATGTATAGATCGAATTTGTTGTATTCCTTTACTCTTTGCTATAGACTCTGCAGGTTTGGTATCCGGCGGCACTGAGGAGGAAGAGGAGACTGTGGAAGTGTCATTCGATTCATTACCAACCACAATTACATTGACACTGGTTCTTTGCTCAGAATTCTTTCTGAAATATATATTTGTTTTTTTTCCCTCATGTTTATGTTTACTGAAGCCACCCATGTCTATCTCGCAGGAATGGAAGAAAATGTTGGATGTACTCGAGTTGTATCCCGATGGTTTCCCTAATGGCCTCAAGTTTCCTTCAGGCAAGTCAACTAGTTTCCATTTTTCTAGTGTTAATTCTTTACATCAATGAAAACTAACCTGGAGATACTATACTAACCTGGAGATACTATCGCACAAGGTGTTGCGCTACATGTTGCTCTAACCGTCTACGTCGCTTTAAATTATTTAAATATATTTAAAAAAAAATATTTTTGATATATTAAAAAGTCAACTCTAATAAAAAAATCAAAATCAAAATTTTGAAATCAAAATTAAATCAAAACACATAACTCATTAATTCTGCATACACAATCAAATTAAAGAACTCATCCCCAAGTTAATATTTTTAAGGGCGAATTACTTATGTTCCCCTTAAATTTGGCCCAATTACCTTAAATTTGGCCCAATTACAGATTCGTCCTAGATTGGCAAACAATTATAGATAGGTCAAAATCCCATTTTTGAGTTGACCAAACAAAAAATAAAGTAAAATTAAATTAAATGCACTCATTTAGTTTCAATTTACAAGTTTCATTTTATTACATACTTGCTCTAATATTTTATAAGGGCGAATTTCATAAACACCTTTATTGTTTGTTACGATTACAAATTAGTACCCACTGTTGCACTGTTGTTTTAAGTATTGCAAATCCGGCGATTATGTGGCACATGTTGCTTATGTGTCTGAATATGTGGCATTATGTGGCATTATTTTGCTTATTGTGTGTGAAATTAATTCTTTCTTCCATCTCCTCTTCTTCTTCAACCCTCTAGTAACATCCACTACCATTTTCTCCGGCCAACCACCACCACCTCCACAAAAATCGAGTGAGACCCAATAGAGCTCCGATTGGTCCAACTGGGAGCTCCAATCGGAGCAGCTCTATAAAGAGCTACTTACAGCTCCGGTGGGAGCCGCTCTTCTAGGAACCGGAGCTGTAGAAGAGCTCCAACGGGCTCTTTGCTTCTCCGATGGAGTTTTTTTTATTATTTTAAAAAGTTTTGGGCATTTATTGAGAATTAGATATCTTTGAGGGAATGTATTGCAATATTATTTGGGTTAATTTTGCAAAGTAATTTTTTTCTTGGGTTTATTTTTTATTTTTTTGGTCAAGTTAGTGAAGGATAAAACATAAAGGTTAATTTAGTAAATTACAAAAAACATAGAAGATAGGTTATTTTATTTTGGTTTATTTTTTGTCATTAATTAATGACATGGCAATGCCAATTCAGCAATGGCGTGTCTCCGGCATTACATGTACTCCGTGTTGACTTTTGGTCTTATATGTAATTAGTTTCAAAACTCCGTTCATTTTCAGGAATCATTTGTAATTCTTCGAACAAAAGATGCCAACCATATATGAAGGGTGGGTTTTGTAAATATCTGTATTTTATAACTTACAAAAATAACCACCTATCTTCTTCCCCACCACCACCACAACTCACCGGAAGCTCGGAGTCCGAGCTTCTGCCATGGAAGCTCCAAATCTGGAGCTTCTGCCATGGAAGTCCGATCTGGAGCTTCCATGGCGGAAGCTCCGAGCTTCCACTACCGCCATGGAAGCTCCGGCAGTGGTTTTGGTGGTGGTGTCGGTGTTGGTGGCGGGTGGTGGTGGGTTTTGGGAAAGATGGGTGGTGGGGAAGGAGGGTTAAAATTTTAGTAAGTAAAATTTTTGGGATCTTTTTAAGGTATATAATTATAAATTATAGATG
The DNA here is from genome assembly GCA_026545765.1 of Plantago major. Lineage (NCBI taxonomy): Eukaryota > Viridiplantae > Streptophyta > Magnoliopsida > Lamiales > Plantaginaceae > Plantago > Plantago major. The sequence continues at coordinate 60,388,024 of CM048841.1, forward strand.
TATTTGTAAATATGCATTTAATTGTTTTTATTAGGAATTTGTGGACAAGTTGATAGATTAAAAAAAAAAAAAAATAGCGGTTGAAGGCGATACAGAGCAACGGTTGAGTTGAGGGCGATACATAGCAACGGACACGTGTCAGATGTCGACACATTGACGGCAGGGCAACACCTTGACTGACGGTAGAAAACCTGAACTAACATGTGCTTTCATATATTTTTTCTTCTTTTCTACTTTTTTTTATTACTACTTTATTATTATTATGAGCCCACCACTCCAACACTCATGCAAAAAATTGAATGTAGAAATTCATTGGGACTGCGTTTAGTAGCATAATCCAAATCTTAATAGCAAGATATATAAACCCATATTGATATTATATAAAAAACCCATTGAAAAACATGTTTAGTAGATATTATTACAAATCTAATCTATTTTTAATATAATGAACTATGTTAATACCATTTAACTACTTTAACAAAAGATGACGTATGCCTTTTCAAAATTCAATCACGTCGTACTTGAGAAGTAGCACAGCTAAATTCTCTCCACCATTAGATCAAATCAATCTCCACCATCCATTAAGGAGGTGGTTGTGTATATATACAGCTAAATTCTCTCCACCATTAGATCAAATCAATCTCCACCATCCATCAAGGAGGTGGTTGTGTATATAAAGAGGTAGTAAAGAGAAACAACCGTTAAAAGATTAGAAACAAACTAAAAATTGCAGTTGATCCTTATTCATCAAAATCAATTCTAAAAATAAAGCTAAAAGTATTTAATGTAAACAAAACACCTAGAGGTAGCACCTTGTTTCCACCGCAGCAGTAGCACCTTGTTGTTTGCTGCTTTTCTTAACCACCTAAATTTTTGAAAATGTAAAAATGTTTTGATGAAAACAAGAAACTAATGAGAACACATGAAATGCACCTTTGATTTTCCCACCGGCTTTCGATTTTTCCCTTCCATTTTATTAGACCCCTGCAACTAAAAATAACTAATTACAACACATAATATTTTATTAATGCTAGCAGATATTAGTATGTTGCTATACCTGTTCTTGACTGATACCCTTCTCTAAGTTATCCCTTTGCTTCAGTTCACATGACTTATGTTGTGAAACCCCTCTCTACAATAGCTGCACTTAACAGTAAGTTGATTCGTCTTCAACTTGCATTTGTTGTAAATAGACATCTTGGGATTTCCACCACCTCTGCACTTGGCTTTTCTCTTCCTTTTCAAAGCAGGTTCATCTGGGTCTCTTCTTCTCAATGTCTGAGGTCTACCCTTAGATTTTGGCTCACAAGGTGGTAAAGGAGCTTGGATACCGGTTTTGATCCATTCACTTCTTCCATTAATAGGTACAACCACGGGATCATAGATTCCGTTGTAGGTTGAGACATAGTATGCTTCATGAACATGCTTAGCTACCTCCCATCCATTCTCAGTAATGCAAGCTGTGGCATGCTTGCAAGGGATTCCACTAATGTCCCATTTCCTGCAGCCGCATGTCCTTTTCTTAAGGTCAAGTGAATATCTTTCACCTTGTGAACCAATTACCTTGAACAACCAAGACTTAGATGCCAATGGGACAATACCATTAGCATTTTCCTCACTAATGTCCCATTTCCACATTCGTAGTGATTGGCCTATGTGTCACATCTTTCACACTCATAGAAGCTTGGCTACCCTTTCTAATAACCTCCATAACCTGATCTTCATCAATGGAAAGAACATCATCAGGAATGTCAGCATCATAGTTTACTGTCATGTCAAAAATATCATCATCCAACACACTATTACCCATCTTGGTTCTCATCACTACCAGCCTCATTTTCTTCAACACTATCACCATCATCACTGTCATTGTCAGCCTCTTCACTACAGCAATCCTCACGCCTCAGTACTATCATCCTCACCCTCTACACCCTCTTCCTCAACATGAACTTCATCCACCTGACTTTTTGTCCGAGTCCCCATATCAGGTTGTGTTCCCTTCACATTTTGAGCTTCACTTTGAGTTCCATTAACCACTTGAGAAGAGGGAAGCATTTCATAATCTTCAGCTTTTTATATCAGGGAATTCTAAGAATTCTAAGCACTCAGCATACAAATCTAATTTATGCTTTCTATGCATTGCATCAACCATAAGGCCGCAAAGTGATTCTTGCCTTGAACCAACAGAAACCCACCATCTCGTAAGTCATAAAACCCCGTAATACGTCCAAATCCTTCTTCTTTACAAAGAGACTCCACTTACTTCATGAAACATGTAAGCTGAACTAACATCTTTTCAAGTGCACCTCCACCTATGTACTTTGCAGTTGGAAAGTGTACAAACTTTCCACCGAACCTTATTGTCAAGTCAAACTGTGTCTCAACATCACCTGTACAAGAGTATAAAATATACTTAAAAGATGAGCTAAACACATCATTCCAAACTAATGCTATTAGTTTATATAAGTGTTCTGCACTATAACATAAAATTTTCAATTGACAAGCACCAGTTAAAACTAATCTATGCAAAGCATTTTCATCGTTCCAACTTCCAAGAGACACAAACACCTTTTATTAAATAAATCAACTCTGTTTTTGGAATTATGCAAGCACACATCTATATAAGTATAGATCTGAACATATACAAGCAGTATAGGCTTCCAAAAAACCATCAGCAACACAGTGCAGAATAAATAGAGTCGACTCCAAATATCAGAACGAAACCAGCCAAACATAGTGAACAAAACTCTTTCCTCCAAATAATTTCCTCTAATTAATTCACTTTAATTTGAAGAACTCAACAAAAAACTACAATCGTGTGGTAACAAGAAATCTTACCTGTTCAAATTCTTCTCTCCGAATTGAGAATCACTCTGGTTGACAACAAGAGTAGCTAGGCTTTTTCCTGGGCAACGGAAGTCTATATATATATATATATATATATATATATATATATATATATAATAGAACCTGTTATCAATTATCAATTAGGTGGATCAGCACTTTTTTTTTTGCCCTTTAATTTATTTGGTCCTTATTGGTAATGCTATTGATGGATCTTACATAGATTTCTTTTTCTTCCTACTTTTTTCTTTACATTGTTTTGTGTACGCACTACCCGGTTCATGTATAAATAACCCCCTTCTTAACCAATTCCTCTTATTCCTCTTATCCCCTTTGTTTGAGTCCATAGTTTATCTCATGAATTTTGAACGATCTCAAGAATTAGCGGGACTCTGAAATTAATCGCGCAAAAGCTGGAAGATTTTGATAAAAATTGCGCAGTGATAGATGAGACCGACGGCGATTTAGGCGTATTGAAGAGAGCCAGATACACAATATGGGTTTATATGTGGGCTGGGCATATGAGGATAATAAGGTTTACTAAACATAGATTAAACATTATTCATTATCTAGCTTTATTTGTCCTAATATAGCCTAGCAAACTAATAATAGGAACAGGTTCCCTTAACTTAATTTACAAATATATTTACAAATTCAACAAGAACTTTATTGTGATGATTTCTATGACGGCTGATTAGAACCATTATATGGCCTCTGGCCTAGCCGAATAAATCAATTTCTGTTAATAAAAAAAGAGAGGGCACAAGTGATGCTCCCACAAAAAGAAAAATTTACAACCGAGACCAATTTACAAACCCTCACCACACGACCGCCCCCTACACCAAGTGAAAAAACCCCAAGATATTTAAAATTGGATTTATTTTAATTGATGCATACTATTAATTTGTAATCAGTGTTGTCAATAGCGGCGCGATCGGGCGCGATAGCGCGCGATCCCGCCACCAAGTATGGTGCCCGCTATAGGGCACGATCCCGGACGCGATGCGTTGTAGTGGGTGTAAAATGTCAATTTTACCCTCACTGATCACTTATTAGCAGAAAAATAAGGGGGAAAAAGAGGAAAATAAATGCATATTGAAGTAATATATGACTAAGCAAGTACTTATATAGTACTTATATGTTCATTCTATAAATTTTGCTTTTTTAATTTTTAATTTATGTTTTACTTCACTAATCCGCCCGCGACCGCGATCCCGGTTTTTTGGGCCTGACGCGATGCGTCACGCGATTCACAACCTTGTTTGTAATGTCATCTCATCTTTCTTCATTCTCAGGCCACACATTGAGGCCACCCACAGGAGAAGTAGGATGGATCTGCAATGGTGACCCGACTGTACTGGTACTTGGACTTGATGCTAGAAAATGCTGCGATAGAGGTGCTCCTCGGTTGTTAAAATTCCACAAGGTTGATCTGAAACGATGCAAATTAGAGGAAAATTGCTACCCATCTTTGTTTACTCGTGTGGGAGAGTTTCGAATGTTTGGTGGTTCTTCAAAGATTTGCATGATCGGTAACCCACCCTGTAAGCTAAGTGAAGAAAATTACGGCACCCCCCGTAAGGATGTTCACTGGTACAGAGGTGCCTCGGTTTTGGATACTAGTACGAAAACTCGAAACGATTATGCGCTCGTGAAGAATCACTTTGGATTTTCTTCATGTGTTTCATTGGATAATGGAAACAAGTTGTATCATTTTGGTGGCTGGCCGTTCGTTAACCCTGAGGCTTATAATCCTACTTCCAACTCCTGGGAGGATTTAACACCCTTGTTTAAAGAATTTGCTAAATGCCACATGAATGGAGCAGTTATATCTGACCCAATCAACAAACGGATTCTCTTCAACATCTTTGGCGGTAATCTTTTTACCTGGGGTCAACTCTATGCCTACTACCCTGATTGCGAAAAAAAAATCCAACTCGTCTCTGTCTGTGTCCCTTGGTCCTATACTGTGGTGGTAGCAAAGGATGTAGCTTACGTTCGTCATTCTCACAGACCAGCTGAACGTGTATGTGATATACTTCATGCCTATGATCTTTCCACATGGATATCAAAGCCCTTGGATGTTGTTTGGACATCAACAGTGCTCAAGGATGCTGATGATAAGGATGTCCTTCTAGAGTCATGTTCCTGTAGTGCCTTGTTTTATGTGGGCAGCGACATCTTCTGGATGGCTTTTTGGTCCCGAACTCATCGCCCCCCCATAAAAACCTTTTTCTATTTCCTCAAGTTCACTGCCACCCGCGAGGAGGACAAGATTACTTGCACTCCCCTTAATCTCCAGTGCCATCAACTCAAGTCCGGCCCCTTTATTCATGGTTTTCTCATGTTCCATCCGGAGTAGTGAGGTATATATATACATCTACCAATTTTAAAATCCCAAAACTACTCTTTCGCTTTGATTTGATTGTTTCTCCTTCCTTTTGATCAAGGACCGATCAGTTTGGTTGATCTAAGATTCTTCTTGTACTGTATTGTGATGAGATGTCATGAATGAATTTCGTATGGAAACCCTCCCTAATTAATGGTCTTGTATGCTTATTTATTGAAATACGGTTACATGTGATGGTGATTTTCACAAGTAGTGTACTCTTACTGACTACTGGAGTGCAAAACCACTCCCAATTTGAACGTAAAACATGTCATGAAGATCGAATTTAAACTCTTGTTGCAGAAACTTGTGGATATCTGTTATGTTGTGACTAATTTCACTTGCTTGCTACTGTACCAAGTACATGCTTGCTTTCCCTGTACTTACAACTGGTGCATTTACTTTTGGCTAAGTTTGAAGTAGTAATTAATTTCGTGTTTGCTGGAAGAGCAATTTATGAATGATTATAGCTAGAAGCGAAGGTGGTTTTTCTTCTATTTATTTTATTTTTGTTGTTAATTAGACTATTTCAATTGTGAAAGATAGTTCAAGTAAAGCTGGGATATAGTTAAACCAGAGCCTGTCAGCTACTATATTATCATTATCTTTTAAAAAAGAAAAAATGGATTACTCCATGTTTTTTATTGATAAACTGGTATGATACAGACATATACACACACAGTCTTAGGAAAGACCAACTTATTAGAGACCAAAAAGACGTACTGATTTGCAATTTACCACAATTCCAATTAATTTTGCGGGTTATTGGGTTGGGTTATATAATTTTTGCGGGTTGTTGGGTCTGTTATATAATTTTCGCTGGTTATTTGTGAATGACGTTTCCTTTCAAAATGGCGATAACATTACTCAAATAGATAAGAACATAACTCAAATAGGCGAGAATATTACTCAAATTTGTGAGAACATACCTAAGAACATTATTCAAATACTCCATCCGTTTTTTTTACAAGTGTTCAACTTTGACTTTGATCGGTCAACCGTAATGAATTTTAACGATGAATTACTCTTTAAATGTTATGATAAAAAATTTAACAAAATTATATAATGAAAATTTAAACTACTAATATTCATAATATAATTTTATTAAGTATTAAATTATACTCCCTCCATCCCGGAGAACTTCATACATTAGGATTAGCGCGCAGTTTTATGCAAAAAGTTAAAGTAATGATAGAATATAGAAAATGTGAAAAAAAGTGTAATTTTAGGGCAAAAGATATAATTTGAGTGTAAAGTTGAGATTGTTTATTATTTGTTGAGTGTGGGGTAGCTTCCTTTTTTGGTAATGTATGAAGTTCTTTGGGACGGCTAAAAATGGTAAATGAATGAAGTTCTGCGGGACGGAGGGAGTAATATTTTAAGAGTAATTTGTGGTCAAAATTAGTTATGAGTAACCGCAGAATAGTAAAATGGAACACTTGTAAAACAATGGAGGGGGTAGTTAAGAACATCACTCAAATAGTTGATAACATTATTAACATAGTTCAGAACATTATACTCTAGAACATCACTCATATGTCTAAGAACATTCCTTAAATAATTGAGATAATTACTTAAATAGTTGATAATATCATTAACATAGTTAAGAAAATTATTCTCCAGAACACCACTCATATAGATAAGAACATTACTAAAATAGAACATTATACAAATAGAGAAAAACATTTCTCAAAACCGTAATATATGGAGTGTCACACATATAAATATGTAAGAGCATTGCTCGGATAAAATAGACAACAACAGCTAATATATGGACTTTTCTTTTTTCACATTTAGAGTTTCCTCATGTTCTTCATTTGCCACGTCAACTATGTTGTTGGTTGCATTGTTATCTCCATCATTTTTTGTTGGTCTTCTGTCTACAATGTCCTTTTTCTTCTTCTTTGACATTCCAAGCCTATAATTTCAGCACGCACAACATGCCTCTTTAACACAAAAAACATAGGCACAGTTGTATCAAAACACAAAACCTCGAAAAAGATAACAAAGAACATTACTCAAATAAAAAGAAACATTACAGAAATATAATAAAGATAACAATGATCATTACTCAGATAACATTTGCAATACATTACTGACATTTTCAGAAACATTGAAGGCATTACTGAGAACATTATATATATAATCTAGGACAATAATGACATGATTCTGAACATTAGGGTTATAAAATTTCATGTACTTTTAGAAACATTACAGTCATTCCCAAAAACATTGGAAGTATGATTGAGAACATTACATACATAATGTACAATATCACAATGATAACCTAAGACAATAATGATTCTGTACATTTGGATTTTAAATTTTCATGTACTTCCATAAACATTAGAGACATTTACATAAACATTGGAAGTATGACTAAGAACATTACATACATAACCTAAGACAATAATAATTATGAACATTTGGATTTTAAATTTTCATGTACTTCTAGAAGCATTAGATACATTTACATAAACATTAGAAGCATGACTGAGATCATTACATACCAGCTTATCATCAAAACATTAAATATATCAACAAAAACATCAAATATATGAATAAGAACATTAATCATGCATAAGTTGAACATCATCCATATAGTATAGAACATTACAGACATAACCCAAAACATTACACATATCATCTATAACATTTGAACAATTCAGTATGCGATTTTTCAAATCTGTTTTTTAAATTTTGAAGAACAACAATTGATGAAAACACCAAATCTTAATATAAACATCATCATAATAAACATCGATTACATATATGAGCATATTTTGAGCAAATCGAAGGATAAACAACCAAATTGCAGTAGAAATATCATTTTTCGAGCATATTTTCATGTGTACTCTGTTTTGTCAAACATCATACATATAACTAAGAACATTACAGCCATATGCCAAAGCATTACACATATTATGTAGAACATTTTTCAGATCTGATTCGAAATTTCAACTACAATTGTAAAAAAAAACCATTTATCAATTAATTTTTCATGTAAATCAGATCGAATAAATATCAATAACATATATACTAGGTCAGATAAGCCAGATCAAATGTTTTGCTAAACTTTGTGGTGATGTTTATATCGATTTTGAGCTAGAAAAGCAAATTTCGAGATGAACTAAATCAAAATAATCATCGATTCCATAGAACTCCATCTCGGATGTTGTTTCCGACGAGATCGAGCAGATTTCGGGCTTCTTCGATCGATTTTTGAGTGACAAATTCGTTTTGCCTTTTTAGAGAGAGAAATATTGGTTGTTTCTATTTTTTAGGTTTGTGTGGATTATGATTTTTGTGGCTTAGATTTGAGTATATATACTGATCCGGTTTGACCCATTTTAATGACCCACTTTCTTGCCCTTGGTTGGGTTGGTGTAGTTTTAGTAACTAGCTTTTGGTTTGTGGTAATTGTATAATTAATGAAAGTTAGTCTCTTAGATCTTTCTCTAAGGATGGTCTCTCATGACTCTCTCATGAGACTCACTCATATATATATAGTTTTTGGAAAAATTACGTATAGACCCCTTAGGCATATGCTAAATTACATATAAACCCAGGCACCGTTAAAAGTTAACTATTAGACCCCTATCGTTACTATTTTATTACATTGAGTCCCAACCCTGTTAAGTTTTCCAATAATTATGATACCAATGACGTCAATAAATGACAATTTAATAAAATAAAATTAAAGAGAAAAGGAAATTAAATTAAAATAAACAAAAACATTAAAAAAATACATATAGCCGACCATGGGTGGTGGGCGGAGCTTCAACTGCACGATCTAGAACCTGCGACTGCTCCGGGGCAGACCTGGAGCCCTTTGCAATGGCATAGCTATAATGGGCGGAGCTCTAGTATCTCCGACACGTCTTTGTTTTTTTTTCTTTCAATTTTTCAGTTTTATTCTTTTTGTCTATTTATGATACTAATAGTTAGGGGTCTATTAGTAAACTTTTACCGAAGATCGGGTTTATGTGTGATAGAGCATATACTTAGAAGGTCATTATGTAATTTTTTCATATTTGTTTTCTTCCTTTGAACCAAAACATTTAGTAGTATTAACAATCAACAGCTAGAAGAGGATTAGAGGAGTATCATTACTCAACAAGTACAACCAACACATCAAAGAGTTAGTGTGGTATCTGTTGATACAGACATGTGTCCAATCCGTTAAGGGCGCCATAGAGCGTGTCCTAGAGCGCATCAAGGCTGAGATAGCCAATCCAGTGCTAGTCCGACCTTCAAATGGTCCGACCTAAGGGAAACTATCCCAGGTCAACTAGTATTTACAAGTCAACACACCTTCTCAGCTGGGTCCGACCAAGCTAGGTGAATGACTTCCGAACCTGACAAAAGGTCACATGGTCCTTCCAAGTACCACAAACTGTCAGTCCTAGGATGCTAAACGGACCGGACGAGGTAATCTCGGACGCCACCATCGCATTAAGACCGAACGTATATAACAGAACCACTGAGATACTTCCGTGGAACTCTAGGCTCGGACATCTTGAGTTACCTAAGGGCAGATCCACCAAGCAGACAGATCTATCCGAAGGACTTACACGGACCCAACGTGCGGAATAGTACTCTCAGAGGGAAAGGTCCAAACTACCCTCCCAGGCCCATTAATTAGTATTCGATTACTGTTCACTATTGGGCCATGGGCCAAAGGTAGCATTGGTGTCCAAATCTGAGACATACACTTGGCATCATCTTGTGAGTCACCTCATAAGCATATGATAACTATAAATATAGCACAAGGTCCAAGACCTTGAGGTAAGTAACAATCCCTAAGTCTGATTGATATCATAACCTTCCTCATAACTATTACATTGAGAGCCACCAACTCTCTTTTGAGTAAAGTCTCTTACCGGATTGACATACGCAATCCGGGTAACCCTTTCTACCCCCCCCCCCCCCCAACTTAGTCCTTTCAGGTACTCTAGCTCGGACAGGTACTGCTTCGGACTTCAAGTAGGAGGCGGATCTTAGACTAGGTTACTTGTAATAGTTTAGTTAGTTAGTGTTCGAGGTTTCTCCCCTCAACATTTTGGCGCCGTCTGTGGGAAACTTTACAAAAGGTTTCGTGTCTGAGTTAGGCTGATGGCAAGAACAAGACGGACAGCACGGACTAGTGCTGCAGGCGTAGGGACTCCACCACCACGCCCGCGCGGACGTCCGCCCACCCGGGGACGAAGAGCCACTGTGGCTGAAAGGAACGCTGGAAGGAGATATCCGAGCGATGGTCGAACAGCGAGCCCGTCCTCAGATGAGGGAAGAGACGTTCACCCCAGGGAAGTCCGAAGTGTTCCTGAGAACGTTGTACCTGCGGACCATGGAGAGGGGATCTTACGAGTTTCTCCGGCAGAAGCTCAAGGCCCCACTACAGGTCAACAGTTTACTATGCCCGATGGACGCGTCGTCCGCACTAGTGACCTCAGATTAAGTGAGACTCAGTTCGATAGATTGCTCACGATAATCCAAGGTTGTCTCGGGTCTAACAATGCCCATCCTCAGCAAGCCACTCCGCTAGTGGCTACTCCGGTTCAAGCAGAGCCTGCCCTATCAAGAAATAGGCAACGTCCGATCCAGCAGAGATTGGGGAATCAGCTACCTCAAGAGGATTTGCGGAACCTTCTAGATCGGAGAGCATCCGCTTCCCAAGTTCGGGGTGAAGGAAGTCTGAATAGAAGGAGAGACCATCAAGAGGATGATAACAGACAGCCTAGAGCTCCGCAACAAGCACCTCCGAGAGCCAGGGATCACGTGGCTGAAACCATTCATGTGGTCCAACTAGATGAACTCCCTGCGGACGTAGCAGTTCATCCAAGGACGGGGGAGATAATGACTGCGGAAGAAATCTATGCTCAACAAAAAACTTTGGAGGCCCAGATTCTAAATCTCGGACGCCTGGTAAAGGATCATGAGCAGATAGCCACTAGTGCGCCCAACCCTTTGTGCGATGAAATCATGAGAGAAAAGGAAAGGAACAGGAACTCGGATCAAGTGATTCCGAACTTGGAATACTATTACGGGGATACTTGTCCCGTGGGACACTTGACAAGATACAATAGTAAGATGGATTCAAAGGGGATGAGTGACAACACGAAAGCTCTCACGTTCTCATCTACTCTCTTCGGAACGGCCATGGATTGGTACACTGCACTGCCAAACAAGTCGATAAGGTCTTATGCGGACCTCTCCTCCAAGTTTCTGGGACGATTTGGAAAATCGAAAAGAAGAAAGCGTACCGTCGAGCATCTGGCAGAAGTTATCCAGAGGGAGCAAGAGGATCTAAGGACCTTCCTAGATCGCTTTAACGCGGAAGTTCTTCGAGTTGAGCCACACAGTATTAAGGAACGGGTCCGTCACCTGTATGCTACTTTCAACTCAGAGCTCCGCAGAAAGATTTCTAGTCAGAAAGTGAGGAGTGAAAAGCATTTGGATGACATCTGTGAAGAAGTTATGTATGAAGAGGAGTACCGACGGAATGTTCCGGTGAGAGCAGGATCCAAGAAGGGAAAGGAGCCAGTAAAACAAGAGCACCGCCCTAATAAGTTTGATCCGCGGAAGGATTACAGAGATAAGGGCTTCCACAGAGAAAGGAGTCCGCCAAGGAGATATGCGGATTATACCCGTCTCAATAGACCAAGATCCGACATCTTGGCAACTATCATTGAGAAGCAGCTGGATGTCCAATGGCCAAAGCCCTCTCACAACAACTAGAAGAACAAGAACGCAAAGGGGTACTGCAAGTTCCACAAGAGCCGTGGTCATGAGACCGATGATTGCATTCAACTGAAAATAGAGGTTGAACATTTGATAAGAGAAGGCAAGCTGAAGGAGCACATCTATACAGATGAGCCTTCCAGACATGATAAGACGGAACAAAAAAGACATGATAGAGCTACAGAGCCGCCACCTCGTCCTCTATCCTTGCCACCTCCGCCACCCAACCATCCGACTCGCACGGACCGACACTCGTACAGGTATGATGATGACGTTGAAATGGAGAACCCTCCATACAGCGGAGTGATCAACACCATAGCAGGCGGACCAACTAGGGGCGATAGTAGGAACGCAAGAGAGCGAACAACCCATAATCTTTGGAACAATGATAGATCATATGCTGCTCTAGCGATTCGAGGGACAAACGCCATATCCTTTGATGGTAGCGAGATTCCTCCTCCTACGGCAGGAGGCGAGGACATTGATGATCCGGATGTTCCGCTGGTAGTTTCTTTAACCATTGCGACTTATCGAGTGAACAAAATCCTGGTGGATACGGGGAGTTCCTCGAACATCATCTCCAAAAGGACAATAGACCAGATGGATATGGGAAGGATCCGATATGAGAGAGTCAACACCTCCATACTAGGGTTTGGAGGAGGAACTGTCCGCCCCCTAGGGAGTGTCATGCTTCACGTTTCACTTGGGACACACCCCGCAAGAGTGACACAACTAGTCCGATTTGTAGTGGTGGATCGAACTTTCGACTACAATGCCATCTTTGGACGTCCGGGACTTAATCAATTCCGAGCTATTTCCTCCACTCTCCATAATAGGATGAAGTTTCCAACCCCATGCGCGGAGTTGGAGAGGAAGTGGGGAACATCCGAGAAGCTTGGGAGTGCTACATTATGTCCACAAGGAGAGCATTTGCGCCCGTGTTGACAGTCACTGCGACTTCTGATCCGCCAGTTGTTCTTCCATAAAAAAAGGAGAGTCCGCACATTGGAGTAGGGAGCCAGAAGGACAAGTTTCCTAAACTGCACGAATCGAGCCTCATGAAACCCTCAAGGAAGTTGAGCTTGTTGTTGGAAGCCCGGATAAGAAGACTAGAATCAGAACAGAGATGAGTGCGGAAGTGGAAATGAAGCTCATTGCTTGTCTCCGAGACAACAGTGATGTATTTGCTTGGAGTACTGATGACCTAAAGGGGATAGATCCGAGGATTGTTGTTCACCGTCTGAACATGGACCCCTCGATCAAGTATATCCGTCAAAAGAGAAAGGATTTTGGTCCGATCAAGGATGCCATTATATCCGCCGAAGTTGATCGACTCCTGAAAGCAGGGTATATCGAAGAGGTCCGTTATTCTGACTGGGTTTGCAACGTGGTTATGGTAGAAAAATCGCCAGGCAAATGGCGGATGTGCAATGATTTCACCAGGCTAAACAAGTCTGCCCAAAGGATCCATATCCTTTGCCACAGATAGATCAATTGGTTGACTCAACGTCAGGATGTGCGTTACTGAGTTTCATGGACGCATATCAAGACATTTACCAAATTCGGATGGCCAAGGAGGACATCAAGAAAACAGCTTTCTTCGCTGCAGGAGGAGTGTATTGCTTTAAAGTGATGCCTTTCGGATTGAAAAATGCGGGGGCAACTTACCAACAACTGGTAAATCAGATGTTCAAGGAAGAAATTGGCAAAACCATGGAAGTGTATGTGGATGACATGCTCGTTAAGAGCAAAACTGAAGAACAACATGTGAATCACTTGAATAAGTGCTTCGCTATCCTTAGGAAGTATGGTATGAAACTAAATCCAGAGAAGTGCACCTTCGAAGTGAAAGGAGGAAAGTTCCTAGGATATATGGTCACAGAGAGGGATAAGCGCAAATCCTGAGAAGATCAAGGCAATCCTGGATCTGCCTCATCCGAAGAACCTCAATGAGGTACAACAACTCATTGGACGTCTTATGCCCTTAAGTCGCTTTATTTCGCGATCCGCAGAAAAGAACCTTCCGTTCTTCAAAATCCTCCGGAAAGGAGAGAGCTTTAAGTGGACCGCGGAATGTTCTGAGGCTTTTGAAAATTTGAAAAAGTACCTCCATTCCCCTCCGCTGCTCTCCAAACCCGTGGAAGGAGAACCACTCTACCTCTACCTAGCAATCACGGAAGAGGCAATGAGTTCCGTATTAGTACGGATTCAAGCTAAAGATCACTTGCCAATCTACTATCTTAGTAAAGCCCTTGCGGGGGCGGAGACAAGATACGTGAAGATTGAGAAATTTGCATATTCTTTGCTTTACACCGCAAGGCGGTTAAAGCCATATTTCAAGTCTCATAAAGTAGTTGTACTAACTACGGAACCTTTGAAACAGGTCCTGGGAAAGCCCGACCAATCCGGACGATTCTCTAAATGGGCAATTGAGCTAAGCGAATACGACATTAGCTATCAGGCTCCGACAGCCAAGAAGGCTCAAGTTGTTGCTGACTTCCTAGCGGAGTACCCTGAAGCGGATTCTGATAAAGTCCCGGATAAACAGGCATTTGAATGCCTAATCACCAAGCAGATCATCCGAAAGCCAGTTCCGCCAACGATCAACCCAGAAAACCTCGAGGATGCTCAGTTCATTAATCAGTCTCGGACTGTATCATGGGGGGAAACTCGGGTTAACCAAATGTTCCTTCTTGATGATATCACAGGGGAATCCGGTACTGACAACTTTGGCTTGGATATTAAAAAGAAGGAAGAACACAGGTTGGAATCTTGGGAGCTTACAGAGGACCTCCAAACCAAAGAACATCCCTCTAATGTTTGGACATTGGAAGTGGATGGTTCCTCCACTGGAAGAGTAGGAGGAATTGGAATCTATCTTAAAAGCCCTGATGGCGTGGAACTCGACTACGCGATATCCTTGGAATTCAAAGTCACCAATAATGAGGCTGAGTATGAAGCACTGTTAGTCGGACTGCGTCTAGCCAAGTCCCTGCAGATTCGGAAACTCAAAGCTTACACGGACTCACAGTTAGTTGAAGCCCAATTCTCCGGCACTTTTGCAACAAAAGGTCCTTCGATGATCAAGTACCTTGAGCTACTCAAGCAAGAAGTCAGCCTCTTTGATGAGTTTACCCTGGAGAAGTTTGATAGGGCCTAGAACGAAAGAGCGGACGCCCTGGCAAAGTACGCATCTGCAACAGCTGCTCTAGACACTAGGAGAGTAATCCTACTCACTATTACTGACTCATCCGTCACGAGTCCTAATCCAACCGTTATGATGACTAACACAGGAAGAAACTGGATGACTGACTTCTTTAGTTATCTCAAAGACGGATCATTACCAGCTGATCCGAAGGAGTCAAGGAGTGTGCAGTGTCGAGCAAACAGATATTTTATATTTGGAGAATATTTGTACAAGAGATCTTTTGTTGGGACTCATTTGAGATGTTTAGGCCCGCAAGAGGCGAAGACTGTGTTGTAAGAAATCCACATCGGAAGCTGCGGAAGCCATTCCGGAGGACGAACTCTAGCTCAGAAGATCATCCGACAGGGATACTACTGGCCTACCATTGATAAGGATTTCGCTAGCTATGCTCGGAGATGTCCTGATTGTCAATATTATGCGAACATTCTCCATTCGTCCGACACACCCTATGATTCCGTCAGTCATAGCGTGTCCGTTTGATCAATGGGGCATCGATATTGTCGGACCATTCCCAAGGGACACTCAACAGAAGAAGTTCTTAATTGTGGCCGTGGAGTATTTCACCAAATGGGTAGAAGCTGAAGCTGTGGCAACTATTACGGAAAGTCGAGTGCGGACCTTCATTTGGAAAAACATCATTTGTCGCTTTGGCCTGCCCAGAGTTCTTGTTTCGGACAATGGTGCACAATTTTCGGGCAACAGACTCAAGGAATGGTTGGCATCTTTCAAGATTGAACAACGCTTCACATCTGTCGGATACCCACAAGCCAATGGACAAACTGAGTCCACGAACAAGACAATTGTTAAGATCCTGGAGAAGCGGCTAAGAACGTCTCAAGAAAGTTGGGCGGATGATCTAGAAGGGGGGAATGTGGGCTCATCGCACCACTGCGCGGACCGCGACTAGAGAGACCCCATTTGCCCTAGTTTATGGCTCAGAGGCAGTCATACCAGCAGAAATTGCAGTTGAAACTATGAGGGTCCAAGAGTTCAATGATTCCGTCAATCATGAAGCTCGGATATTTGATCTGGACATGCTGGAACAGAAAAGAACTGAAGCATTGGCTAATATCCACAGGTACCAAGCAACAACAGCCCGGGCCTACAACAGGAATGTTCAAGCAAAGGACTTACAGGTCGGAGACCTAGTGCTCCGCCGAGCTGATATCTTGAGCAATATCGGGAAACTTAAGCCTAAATGGGAAGGACCTTACAAGATTGTCGGTGCAAGGGTGAACGGAAGTTATGAACTGGAAGACGAGTACGGACACCCACTCAAGCGCACTTGGAATGCCAGGAACCTTCAAAAGTTTTACGCATAGGGGTGGTTACGCGGGCCCCTGTCGATCATTTGGATATTTTAAGCTCAACCTGTTTATTACACAGAACTCCGTCAGTTCTGTTTTTGTTAACCCTTTTGTCATTGGCCATGCAGCCCACAAGTTGTAATTGAATTTTCGTCAAATCAATACAACTTCTATCTTTCGATTCGTAAAATCTGAGATTTAACGCTCAAATGACAGGAAGAGGCAAGCACTGAATTTTATTCATACATGAAACGAAGTATACATAACACTGTCTTTGCAATCTACAAATCTCGGATCTTTATCCGGATCTACAGCTTCAATACATAAACTGTAAAGAAAGTCTCTGGAGATACGTCATCTTCAGTTGAGATTATTCCTCCGACCGGAAAGTACTCTACTTAGTCGTCACTTCCAGAGACACCAAGGATCTGATATGCCTGGACAGTACAGAAAGATTCAGTGAGTTGGAATTCTACAATATCACCTTACCTTTGATTCCCTCTACGGATCTCGTGAGTAGCGTATACGGACACATCTATTATGTCCGACTTCAAACCTCCTATCTCCGGACAGGGGGGTTCTTCAAAGATACCTGTTGGCTCGAATCCTAGCACGGATCTGACGCATTGATCGTATGGCGACCCACCCGCAAGCAGCTCCCCGGAAAGGAAAAGCTCCTACGGGGTGGATCGCACATACGACCGATAAGATCATCCGTTAGTCTAACCCCGGATCTGAACGTTTCCCGAGATCCACATTTTCTAACAACTGATCTTGAGCAATCATCCTCTCCAGACCCACGCCACTCTCAAACTCAGGACAGGCGCTGATTTGAGAGTGGACCGGAGTCTCGAGGGGGAGACTAGTCAAGAAATCATCTTCCTATGAGTACCACCGGGCTCAAACTGTGGAAATTTCCAGTGAGAATGGAAATGGGAGTTGGATTTAGGGGATCAGTGCAAAGGAGAGCTGGGGTATTTATAGATAAGACGAACCAATAGGCGTCCGACACGTCAGAACTTGGACGTCGACGGTGGGCCTGGACTTTCGTTTGGGCCGAACAGTGTTGGGTCAAATGAGCGTACCCTACCTGATCCAGACAAGCACATCAACTATGTCCGAGTTGGTACCTGCTGTTCATCTTACAGGGAGATTAGCATAAAATGGTCCGACAAAATAAGGCTATGAAAAAGGTAACAATTTCATCTATTAAGGACAGTCCGAATTTCACTAGAAAATCATCCGAGCATACAAAAATGGAGAGTACAATTTTCCGATGTCTGGGAACCATACATATTTCTACGGGGCATACCCCGCCTTGTCCCTTCAATGGATTCCCGAGGTTGAGCCTTGAGATTCTGGGCCACCACCTTGAGCCCGACGAGCTTGCTGCTGCATTCGGATCCTCCTATGGATCATCTTCAGTGTCCGCTCCCTCTCTTCCTCGGCTCGCCTCCTGGAAATCCCCGGACACAGAGGGGGATCACCTTCTGGATCAAGAATGATTGAGTCATCCGTCGTGCCTTTACCAGGATAAATCGGAGGGTGCATATTTCCGCAAGCACAATTTATCCAATGCGGACAGCAATCGTACTTGGGATCATCTGGTTCTCCAACATGGGGGTTTCCCAAGTTGGGAACCACTACGCTGGCATTGAGGAAAAGCTGCCTAGCTCGGACTGATTTTTCTCGAGCAGATTCCGACATCCTAGAGAAATCTGACTTTTTCGAAGAGTAAAATTTCTAGAAAAGAAGTGGTTGAAGAAGGGTAAAGCAGTGAGAAAGGCAGAATTACCATGCCCTTATTTATAAGAACAACGGATCTTTATGATCACGCCACATGTCCACCATATGACGGCTCGGAAGATGAAATGACGCAGTAATAATGACAATTTCACTGTTTCACCTTCCTCCTTCTAGAAGATTACGCATCACCATAAAGTAAATTGATATAATAAAGACGATCAGTCCGAGGATCAGAAAGATAATGGTTTGATTGTCTTGCTTCAGATGTCATTCAAAGCGATTCGCGTTTGTAAGAGATCATATTGAAGATAACTTAGCATATGAACGACGGATCAAGGGAAATAAAGGAGACAACAAATAATAATTCAAAGCATGAAAAGCACTGTACTGGAGATAATTACTACAGACGAAGGAAAGGATAAATATTGTACGTGGCAACATTCCATGCCATCAAAAGATCATAATTCAAGGTGTTACAAACGTTCTACGGAGCATACCCCGGACTTCTCACTGGGGTGGAGGCTGGCTTGGTCCGACTTCATCAGCTGTAGGCGGATTGGTGGAAGACGGGTTGGCAGTGGCACGGGCTACGAGGGATTCAGCAACTTCGAACAGGTTGAAATTAGCGTCATGGCCAACAATCCGAGCAGGCTTGAAGTACCAGTCCTGTAGGAACACCCTGTAGTTATCAAAAGGCACGAAACATACCTTTTGAAGGGCATCCGGGACACACTTCGGGAGAAAGGGTCCGCCGTTCCTGATGACAATCTCACCTTCCTCGGTGACCAGCTCCGCAAATTCACACGCAGCCAACCGTTCATCCGGCACATTGTCCACTGGGACCTCCACTCCATTAGCATCCGCGGAAGGAATCAATCCTTCCGCCTTCCAGTCGAAGTTCTGCGGAAGTAGTCCCTTGGCCTGCAACTGGCCGATAGCGGATGAAAACCCATCCAAGCGGGAAGCATCGGACTTGTCCGCCATGAAAAACTTGAAGGAGTCCGACTTCATAAAGTCTCGGGCAGCCTCAAGGCGGGCAAATTGGAGGTCCTCGAGGAGCAGATCCTTCGAGTCCAGGAAGGCCTTCATCGACTTACTGATAAAATTCTCCTGCCAATCCAAGTCCGATTTTACCTCCTGCCAGCTAATCTTCAACTTATTGATCAGCGTATCCTTTTCTTTTAGCTGGGCCTCCGCCTGCTTCACCTTCTCCGCCTCATCCACGGATGTGGCCATAGCCTTATGCAGGTCCTCTTCAAGGGTGGCACGCTCACTAGCCTTCCACTGCATGGCCTTGACGAAGCATCCGAGCTATAGGAAGTCCGTATAGATACAAGTTATATTTCTATCATACTGAGAACATGGCAAGAAAAACATGAACAAGTTACTTACCCTCTGATACAACTCATGGAACTCTCCGACCCGCTCAACTTCAGGGAGTCCGCGAGCTCGCTCATATTCCGCATTAAGAGCAGCCTGGTCGGATGGTAGAATAGCGGACAACTGCTGCCTCTTCGCTGCAAGAGAGGCATCCGAGGTTGCTCCCCTCTTTCTCCCCGAGGTAATAGCGTCATGCATCAACACATACCGTTGGGGCGCGGATGCAGCAGAGGCCGGAGGCTTCGATCCAGTGGTGATGCGGGTTGCAGGACCTTTGCCTTTGTCAGGAACCATCAAAACTTGCGGATCTTCACCCGCCTTACTCCGCCTCTCCTCCTCCGCAACAAACACCGCCGCATTTTTTAGGTCCGCCATAGGGAGACCCGCGGACGTGTTGATTATCTTGTCCCTTTGGCCAGTAGCGAGCTCAAGGGCTTGCTGCTCCCTCTGATGCCTCTTCTTTTCACGGAGGGTCGACATGATATAATCAAACCAATGAGCTAGACAACAAAATGAAAGTGTCAGATACGGATAAGTAAAGGGGGAATGACAAGAATCTCGAAAATGAAAATTCAAGGCAGGGCATTCAGAAGGAAAGAAAGCACAAATCCTAAGCTAAGGATCCTTACTGAAGTCAGTCTTGCTCCCAACTTCCACGGCATCTGTCAGTCTGCACAAGTAGGGCAGCGGCTGACAAATCAATATGTGGAACGGATACGTAGGTGGATCGTTCTTCTTATGGATCTCCGCCACCTACAGAGCCACATTCTTCGGAAGGGGGCGCCAGTCCGGGACAGTCTCCCTTAAGAACTTTTTTGGCAGCCCCCACTGCTCTCGCGGACATTCCGGGCTTCAGGGCCATCCGCACAAAAATATATTTTTCCCACCATTTCAATCCTAGCGAGGAAATGGGATCGGAAATGAAGTTGTATGGTTTCCTATTTACAAAAGTATAAAAAGGGGATTCCCCGGACTGAAGGTGACATTGAAGAGCTGCCTGAAGTTTTCAAAATTCACAGACTGCCCCTTCTTCGCACAAAAAACTGCGAAGCAAATTAAGTTTCCCAAGGACTTGGGAATAACCTGACTCAGACCTATATCAATATGGTTGAAGATGTGCTTCAGCTCGGACGCAATAGGGATCTTCCACCCACAAGCAAAGGCCACTTCGTGCACACACATGTATCTAGCGGGTGGGTTGTAAAAAGCATGCCCGGGCTCTGGAACCATGATTTCGACAGACTCCGGAATCTCCCTCTTCTGCCTCCACTCAAGAATGTCTTCAGGTTTTACTTTAGACGGACAAGTAGGGAGTATCCCGTCTGCATTCAACTCTCCATATTCATCTGCTATCACAACGGCGGACGCAGGACAAGAGAATTTGATACGCGCCGCCTTGGTCCCACGACCCTCGATCAGCGGAATATTGGATTGAGCGGACACACCAGGATGCAACACAACTCGACGCCCAGCACGTCTCCCCGGGCAGGCAACATGAGGGGCTTCCTCCTCTTCCTACTCATCATCATCCTCATCTTCCTCACCATCTTCCTCCTCCTCTTCTCCGACTTCGGGTCTTCCGGATGTACTTGGGTTGGTCGGACCTTTCTCCACCACAACACGGTCCTCTACACCAGCCTCAAACATCTCTACGTCATCCACCTCCAGACCACTATTGCCTCCCTGCTCAGTACGAGGATCATTCGGGCCAACAGACGTCCCAATACCACCGATGGTCCGAGTGGACTAGCGACCTAGTCCTAGCAACATCTCCCTGTCTCACTGCCGCGTCGGGCTGAGTCTCTGCTGCACCACGGACCCGCTGTCCAGCGTCGAAATCCCTTGAAGACATGAGATCAACTACCAGATAGTCTCCTACGGAGGTGGTTAAGTCCACGGACTCAGTCCCCGAGTTTACTCCATCGTCGTAACCTTGAGCCTCGTGATTGTTCTGACTATCACTCCCGGACATCCTGGGCAGAAGGAAACGGATCAGAAACGATGATTGTGATTGCCCGAGAGTTTATTTAAATATGTTATTAAGTCAAGTGGTCCGAGAAAGTCCTACTTCACCAGATTCTCTGCATGGAATGCAGTCTCATAACACTATGGGCATTGAACGTAGTACACAAAGACGTACCATTGGCATTATCATCTACCCTATCCAGCACGTTAACAGGGACAACTTACGAAAGACTATGTGCCAATCGGCACCAACACATCACCAAATAAGCATGCAATGTCGAATTTTGGTTACGTGGGACATGATATACAAGATGGATCAACAAGTTGCCAGTAAAGGGAATTCGTACGATATAGCACATTGGGGGAGTATTCCCACTAAGTATACTACTGGAGTCTACCGTTAGCAGCATTTACAACCACAGAATCGATAGGCATATAATCGAACAGGGAAGAAGCATACAAGTATGGAGCAAGGATATCATAACAAAGGAAAACTTCAGGGAGAATCGAGGCATACTTACTTGATAAAGTTGACTTGGAAAGTTTGGACAGATGACGAAGCCTTGCTAGATCTCCGAGAGTACAGATCTGAGGTGGAAAGTGTAAGATTTTACGAAGTTTTAGTTGCTCGGGTTGCTTGAGAATCGCTCTGAGTATTCGAGGTGGCTAAAGTGTGAAAGCGACAGATTAAGTAACTATTTATAGTGGGCAATTGGGGAAGCCGAAACGTCGCATAAACGTCAAATCAACCTGGATTCGAATCCCAACCGTTGATCTTTTTAATCCAACGGTTGTACTGGCTCGCAAAAGGTGCAATGACAGTACTTCCCATTTAATTCTTGTCAGAAACATTGTATTGGCCAAAATTCGCTTTTGTCAAATAGATTAACGGATCGGTCCATCAGGGCTACGGCCCAACCCACAATCCATTAATGAGTCCGCCTTGACTTCATACGTGAGTTGGACTCAAAAGGCCAGTTAGCAAGCCCACCTAGCTGAGTCATCCATGCAGCAAATCAGCCCGCATGCGACCTGACTAGCTCACACCTTGCCAACCTTCCAGCTGGTTGACAAGCTAGCTAGCTCACCTAGCTCGCCCGACCTTGCATGATTGACTCTGTCAGTCAGCACCTGACTAACAGACTAACCAACTCCAGTAGCTTGACTGACTTAGTCCGTCAGTAAGCAACCGACTTACGTCCACTCTCTTAATTAACTACTTCAGACACGGTCTAATCCGTTCCAACGACCTCCCCGAGATTCGCGGGCAGACTCCAACGATGGGTGGGTTATATAGAGAAGGCTGAGGAGATGTAGAGAGGATGGCATTCTAACTGCAACAAACCCTAGCAACCAATCTCTCACGTCTCCATCTCTCTCAAGCTCTCTGATCAACATCAGCCGTCACCTATCATCATCCACCATCGCTCATCACCATCCATCATCAACCTTCAACCATCCGCCATCATCCATCTCTGTCAGACAACTGCCAGCTAGCTCCTTCCCGTAAGGTCAGCTAGCCCACTGCCGGTGTTCGTCCACCACGTAGCCGAACCGACTCAACCAACAGGATAAGTCGACACTTGCCACCATCTCTCCCTCTCTATCTCTTTCATTTGATTACTCCTTCTATCAGTCATCTAACTTGAGCGTCGGAGTCCCTTCGGTCGGCACCACACCGGTGTCACCTCGGAACCTCACGTCTCTGTTTGCTATTGTTGCCTTGTAGGTTGTCGGTGCCCCCAATCTCTAACCCTAATTTTGATTGTAGATTTCTGAGCGTCTACAATTTGGCGCCCACCGTGGGGCCCCGGCTATCATGAAAGGTAATCCAGTAGCAACCGCGACACGCTAAGCAATCCGTCATGACGCACTCAGACGAATACGTTCTCGAAGAGGTAGAGGAGATGGACGTCACCGCTCAGATCAGAGCCTTGGCGGCCCAGATGCAAGAGAACGCTAAGAAGATCAAGCTCCTTGAGGACGAGAACCGCTCTGTCCACCAAGAGAACTCGCTCTTGAAGGAAAGGGTTGAGTCTGTCGTCCACCAGGAGGCTTCAACTTTGGACGCGGCCTCATCTCGCCGACTGACTCATGGCACTGGGGTGGAGAACCCACCACGCAAGACGATTGAGGCTTGCCAGCTAACTTTTGAAGAGACGGAAGGGGTGGTTCCCGTAACTCCAGTCTCTCAAGTGGTGAGTGCTCCGCCAAAGCCAGCCCTTGAGATCACTCAGGGCACCACCAGCAGGAGGATTTCGTTCGAGGGTGCTAACCCAAGGATGAACGACGAATCACCACAACAACGCAACCAAAGCGCAAGTCAGGTATATCACTTGCTAAACCTCTCTGCAGGTCACAGAAGTAGCAACGAGGAGCTAGCCTCCAAACTGGTGAGCTTGGAAGAGATGATCCAAAGGATCCCTGGAGTGCCAGCACCGATCAAGAAGAGCTTACCCAACAGCTTTGCTGACTCTCCCTTCGCCCATGCTATAGCATTGGTGGAGATGCCAACCAAGTTCACCTTCCCAAGCATGAAGCTCTATGATGGAACGATGGACCCAGACGACCATGTTTCACAGTACAAGCATAGGATGTTCACCATAGCCATCCCCAGGGATCTCCGTGAGGCTTGCATGTGCAAAGGGTTTGGTTCCAGTCTGATCGGACCAGCCCTACAATGGTATACCAACTTACCCAACAATTTCATTTCCTCTTTTGCCCAATTAGTCGACTGCTTTGTGGAACAATTCGCAAGCAGTCGCAAGCTTTTAAAACTGTCGGACGACTTGTATAGCGTCCGTCAAAGACCTAACGAATCTCTCAGGGAGTACGTTGCAAGATTCAACAAGGAGAAGGTGTCAATCCCCAATTGCAACAAGGACACTGCTGTCAACGCCTTCCACAAAGGGTTGCCACCCAACTCGGGGTTGTACAAGGAGCTGACCATGTACCCCTGTCGAACAATGGAAGACGTGCTCGCCAAAGCATAGGCTCAGATAAAATGGGAGGAGGATGATGCCAACAGACCTTACATGTCAAGCCAAAGTGTTCGCAGGGAGCCCAAGCCTGACATACGAGTTGAGCGAAAGGTTCCAGACTATCAAGCTAGGCCATACCCAACTGAGAGAAGACATGGACCTGTTGTGAATCCACCTCGCCCTCCAGTCCAACAAAGGAGGACAGAAACCCGAGCACCACCTCCGAACTACTCCCTCAGCATTGAACCAGAGGAGTGTGTAGCAGTCATGAAGAGCATGGGCGACAGAGTCAGGTGGCCAGGAAAACTTAGAACACCTCTAGATCAGAGAAACTCCAACAAGTGGTGTGATTTCCACGGAGACCACGGACATACAACCGCAGAGTGCATCTCACTGCGATTGGAGGTAGCTGAGCTTCTGAAGAGAGGACACTTGACGGAGTTCCTCTCTGACAAAGGTAAAAAGACCCTCGCCAGTCGGCAGGGCACTGATCTACCTGAGCCCCCTCAGACCAACAAGGTAATCAACGTGATCTCTAGGGGGTCAGAGATCAGTGGTGTCTCATACTCTGCGGCAAAGCGCCACAGTAGGAAAACGGTAAGGCCCGAGCTCGATGCTCGCAGAGCATCAAACACCTCTTCGTCTGACTTGACTATTAGCTTCTCAGACCAAGAGTCTAAGCAACTAATTAGTCCTCATGACGACGCTTTAGTAATTTCCATTCTTATTGCAAACTGTCTTACGAAGAGAGTTCTCATTGACAATGGGAGCTCTGCTAACATCATTTTCCTAGATGCTCTGACATAAATGGGCATAGATGAGGCTGCCATCCTTCGTCAGCCGACAACTCTGTATGGCTTCAGTGGAGTAAAGAAGTACACGATTGGGAGTGTTACCCTTCCTGTCTATGCAGAAGGCATCAACCTACCAATAAAGTTCCTGATCGTAGACAGTCCGTCAAGCTATAATTCCATCCTTGGTAGGCTGTGGATTCACGAAATGAAAGCAGTACCGTCAACGTACCACCAGGTGATTCGCTTCCCTACTAAGTGGGGGGTGAAGGAGATTCTAGGGTAGCAGCGGGATGCGAGGACGTGTTACATGGAAGCCCTGAAGCCCAAGGCAGCAGAGTTATAGCAATTACAGCAACTCAACCCCCCAATTGACCCAGACCAGCCAGGGATGGAAGAGCTCGATGAAGTTCAGATTCACCCAGACCATCCAGATCACAAAGTTCAGATTGGGGCAAAGTTGAGACCAGAGCTACGAGAGCAACTGATCACATTTCTCAAAGTTCACCATGACTTCTTTGCTTGGTCACATGCAGACATGACAGGAGTTGACCCAGAGGTAGTCACCCACAGACTTGAGGTCGACCCAGACTACCCACGGTCGAGAACGGAGGAAGTTCGCTCCAGAGCGGAACAAAGTTATCAATGAAGAAGTCCAGAAATTACTTGATATCGGATCGGTCCGCGAAGTACACTACCCAGACTGGTTAGCCAACGTTGTGGTAGTGAAGAAGAAGAAGAATGGTAAGTGGCGAGTGTGCATCGACTTCACCGACCTCAACAAAGCATGCCCGAAGGATTCCTTTCCACTTCCCCACATAGACATGCTAGTAGATGCCACCGCAGGACATGAGCTGTTAAGCTTCATGGACGCATTCTCAGGATACAACCAGATACTGATGCACCATGAAGATCAAGAGAAGATGCCTTCACGAGAGAGGAACCTTCTGTTATAAGGTCATGCCATTCGGACTCAAGAATGCAGGAGCCACTTACCAGCGACTGGTCAACCGTATGTTCGCTAGCATGCTGGGGGACACCATGGAGGTGTACATTGACGACATGCTGGTCAAGTCCTTGGTTGCCGATCAGCACCTTGACCACCTCCGCCAAGCCTTCTCAGTCCTCCGCAGGTATAATATGAAGTTGAACCCAGCCAAATGCTCGTTTGGAGTCTCCTCTGGGAAATTCCTTGGGTATTTGGTCACGCAAAGAGGTATTGAGGCTAACCCTGATCAAATTCGCTCAATTTATAACATTCCCTCCCCCAAGTACGTTAAAGATGTGCAGAAATTGACTGGGAGGCTAGCAGCCCTCAACAGATTCATACCCAAGTCTTCCGAGAGGTGTCCACCATTTTTTGACACCCTACGGAAGGCCAAAGACTTCCAGTGGACAGACGAGTGTGAGGACGCCCTACAACAAATCAAGCGTTACCTTACCACACCTCCAGTGCTATCAAAGCCCAAGGTCGAGAGAGACTCTGTTTGTTTACCTCGCAGTCTCCGACTCAGCACTAAGCGGCGTCCTAGTCAGGGAAGAGGATGGAAGCCAACTCCCAGTTTACTACGTGAGCAAGTCCTTACTAGATGCAGAAACCCGGTACAGCCAGCTGGAGAAGCTAGCCCTTGCACTAGTCACCTCAGCAAGGAAGCTACGCCCTTACTTCCAATGTCATCCAATCATAGTCCTCACCAGCTTTCCACTACGTAACATCCTGCACAAGCCCGAAGTCTCTGGTAGGCTCTCCAAATGGGCGGTCGTGCTCAGCGAGCACGACGTCTCCTTTCAACCCCGCACATCCATCAAATCTCAAGCACTCGCAGACTTCATAGCTGATTTCACCCCGACCGAATTAGGTCAAGCAGAAAAGGAATTATTTTTTTTGCAGGAAAAGAACAACGTGCAGTGGAAGCTCTCAGTTGATGGCTCGAGTAATACCAAGGGAAGTGGACTTGGCATAGTCCTTACTGACACCCAGCCGTCTGACAGACGCAGCATGACACCCAATTGCAAGCTGACTGACCCAGCCGTCTGACAGGTGTAGCATAGCACCCCAATGGCAAGATGACATACATAGATGTCTGACTGACCCAACGTGGCACAAATTCGACGAAGTAGGCGAACGAACACGATGATAGTTCAAGCACTACTCCTTTGGACTAGAGCTTAAACTGGGGGACAAACCTAGTAGACAAAGTCCAACAGTGCCAAGCGCGTTGCTTTGAGGTTAGTCTGCAATGTCTCATTCAATTAGACTTGTAAGACAAGCATGGCTGCATGGTTAAGACAAGCATGATTGCATGAATAAGGCTAGTTAGTCACTCATTCATTCCAAATCGTTTTCACCACTATCAGTGTAGCTCAACAAGCAGTTCTTGTTATGAATTTCTTTCTCAGTGCCCCAATTACATGAGTATGATTTATGAATATGTCTACCATACTATCGATGAAGCTCTTTTTTTTTTTTTTTTATGTGCTCTCTTCACCACATGAACATTATTAATTCCATATGTATGACTCGTTCTAAGTTACTTCACTCATGTTTGACCACTTTCATTGAGCATTAATATTTTTTAGATACCATATTCAGAATCGTATCTTGTTACATTTACCATGAAAAGTGTACAAGGGCGTACAAACGACCCACGAGATCACATTCCAAAATTTCTACAAAGGGCAAATACGAGACATACTGTTTAGAAGCCTATGCGGCTGAAAAAAGTTATGGGTACAACCTAAAAAGAAGCAAAAACCTTCCAAATACACTCATTAGTCCAGCCCTACGAGGGCATTACTTGTGCAAAACGTTCAGACAACAAGTTGGCATGAGTGCGATCCATCAGTCTTGCTCAGCTGGAACTAACTCCCAGCATGTAAAACACAATGTCAATATATATCCATCTTTGATAGACATCGCCAACATAGATCAAAAAAATCCATCAACATATTCATTTGCAAACAAAGCATCACATCATGAATATTTCCAAAAAGCAAGAATAAAATAGCCATAAACATATTCATTCGCAAAAATGGTGCGACGTCACAAAATTTAATATCCAATTGATTTCACCGAATACCGGCTGATATAAAAGGCAACATACATATGTCTACTATACGACACCTCTTCAAAGCAAAGAGGTCCATCCGCTCTTAAAAAAGAGAAAACAACTTATAATCTGCCTAAGTGGGTCTACAATGTCCTATCCAAGCTCCAAGTGAAACGATAGCACCACTCTCCTATTAGCCGAGCAAACTCCGTTTT
Organism: Plantago major; assembly: GCA_026545765.1. Taxonomy (NCBI): domain Eukaryota; kingdom Viridiplantae; phylum Streptophyta; class Magnoliopsida; order Lamiales; family Plantaginaceae; genus Plantago; species Plantago major. Next base: position 60,416,641 of record CM048841.1, read on the forward strand.
GAGTCCCACCAAGTATGTTCCTACGCAATCAAGAAATCGAGTTACGCAAGAGAAAGTAAAACTCCAACAACCGAATTTTAAGGCATAAATCCAAACATATACACAAGACATCCCTCACAATTTCCGTTCAACCATCAAGCATCCCATACACCATTCTTCCACAATTAAAGAGGAAGCAAAGAGTCTAGCTACATCAAAACGAACTCAAAGTGCAAACAAGAACACGACTTGCGGAATTTCGAGCACAAGAATGAGAAAGCCTCGCAATCCAACTACAATTAATTTTCAGATTCATGAAGTGTGAGTTTCATCTAGGAAATCTATCCTAAACTCAAAATTTTACACCTTCCAACACAAAATATGATACCACATTCACTAAAGGAAAAGCGTGAATGCATCAATCCACAAATGCTCTCAATTCACAACTGCACGCATAACAACTTCAAGCCCATGTAGTGGGTGAGTTTACAACAATTTTTAAATATCTCCGAATCCGAAAGACCGTCAAAAAAAAAAAAAAAAAAAAAAAAAGCCCTCACCTGAAACCACCGAACTCCGGTCGCCTTCAACAAGTTTCAGTCGTCGGAGAACACGACTCCAAATCCTCTTCCACCCGGAATCGGAACACTCACCGGAAATCCCAAATTCCGGTAAGCCTCGAATCTTCCACATAGAGGTGCGATTCCAGATTCGCCCGCTCTGCTCTTTGCACCAGATCCAAAAACGGCCCAAGACACCGGAATCCCTCGCCGTGCCACAGCCTGTCACCGAAAAACAAAAACTCCGGCCAGGCTTCTCCTCTACGAACCCGACTCACTCTGTCTTCCCTCTCCGCGTGCTACCACTCCAATCTCATCTCCATCTTCGTCTATCTTCTATGTACTACGTATGTATGAGATGGGTTGGGTACAATTGAGCAAGGAGATTCAAAGATTAAAAAGAAAAAAGAGTGAAGGGAGGCAGATCGGGTGTGTGTATTGTAACACACTTCAAAGTCTAGGGCATAATTAATTGATGCACATAGATTTGACTCAATTTCAACAATGGACAAAGTCTTATCCACTCCAAAGCATGTGCTAGCATTCCAATTCGGGCAAGGCATACATCATTTCGGGCAAGGCAAGTGCCAATTCGGGCAAGCCATGCACCAATTCGGGCAAGGCATGCACCAATTTAGACAAGGCAAGCACCAATCCGAATTCGGGCAAGGCATGCACCAATTCCGGCAAGGCATGCTCCATCCGGGCAAGTCAAACCCAAATTCGGGCAAGTCATCTCACTTGAGGCTAGCTCCAGCTCATCCAACCAAGGTGTGTGCTTGTAAGCTACCACCTTGCGGTTGACTTGTCAAACTAAGATTGCTAGCTCCAATTTCATCCAACCAAGGTGTGTGCTTGTAAGCTACCACCTTGCGGTTGACTTATCAAACTAAAACTTTCAGTATGCAAGTCTACGTCTTGCTAAACTAAATTGTCCATCTTGAGAATTTTCAGTTTGCAAGTTTTCTTCTTGCAAGAACGAATTGCCCATTTACAATTTTTCAGTCTGCAAGTTTTCATCTTGTTAGATTGAAGTGCCCAATTTCAATTTTTCAGTCTGCAAGTTCCCGTCTTGCTAGATTGAATTGCTCGTCCTGAAAATGTCAGTCTGTAAATCTCCGACTTACTAGATTGACTTGTCCAACTGAGAATGTCAGTCATTAAAAATCCATCTCGCTAGGTTGATTGTTCCCAGCCAAGCGTGTCTGTCAGTGAGCTTCTGCATTGCAAGTTTGATAACTTGCTCTGTCAGTAACCACTAGATCACTACGAGTGACATCACACCTCTATCCAATCGCTCTCCCTATCAATGAGCTTATCATTTGTTATCCCGATATACTTACGGGGTAACTGATACCTTTGATGGAGAAAAATATCATTGGCCTACGATCTGGCGCGCATCACTCTTTTGGGCATAAAATTTCTACTCTCCGACTCAAAACACTCGACTCTAAGAGTGGGGGACAAACTGTATTGGCCAAAATTCGCTCTTGTCAACTAGATTAACGGATCGGTCCATCAGGGCTACGGCCCAACCCACAATCCATTAATGAGTCCGCCTTGACTTCATACGTGAGTTGGACTCAAAAGGCCAGTTAGCAAGCCCACCTAGCTGAGTCATCCATGCAGCCAATTAGCCCGCATGCGACCTGACTAGCTCACACCTTGCCAACCTTCCAGCTGGTTGACAAGCTAGCTAGCTCACCTAGCTCGCCCGACCTTGCATGATTGACTCTGTCAGTCAGCACCTGACTAACAGACTAACCAACTCCAGTAGCTTGACTGACTTAGTCCGTCAGTAAGCAACCGACTTACGTCCACTCTCCTAATTAACTACTTGAGACACGGTCTAATCCGTTCCAACGACCTCCCCGAGATTCGCGGGCAGACTCCAACGATGGGTGGGTTATATAGAGAAGGCTGAGGATATGTAGAGAGGATGGCATTCTAACTGCAACAAACCCTAGCAACCAATCTCTCACGCCTCCATCTCTCTCAAGCTCTCTGATCAACATCAGCCGTCACCTATCATCATCCACCATCGCTCATCACCATCCATCATCAACCTTCAACCATCCGCCATCATCCATCTCTGTCAGACAACTGCCAGCTAGCTCCTTCCCGTAAGGTCAGCTAGCCCACTGCCGGTGTTCGTCCACCACGTAGCCGAACCGACTCAACCAACAGGATAAGTCGACACTTGCCACCATCTCTCCCTCTCTATCTCTTTCATTTTATTACTCCTTCTATCAGTCATCTAACTTGAGCGTCGGAGTCCCTTCGGTCGGCACCACACCGGTGTCACCTCGGAACCTCACGTCTCTGTTTGCTATTGTTGCCTTGCAGGTTGTCGGTGCCCCCCAATCTCTAACCCTAATTTTGATTGTAGATTTCTGAGCGTCTACAAACATCACATCACTTGATTTTCAATCCCCACCGTTGATCTTCTCAAATCCAATGGTTGCATCAGTTCCCTCGGGATCCTTTCCAGTGGGCCGGACAGATGACATATTGGGCCTTTTGAACCATTGTTCATCAGCCCAAGTGAACCATTCCACATGATTGGCCCAACGGATGGCTTCCTTTACACTCTTCCACAGAGGGCTTCTTCGGATCCCAACCGTACGCGGATCTATATATCTCGGATACAAATACCTTTTCCATCTACAGTCCGAGCTATTACAAAACTCGGACTGTAGAAGGAAGGGGGGGGGGAGATATGTTGAATTCCTAAGAACACGGATGACAGATCCCACAAAAAAGGATTTTTTTCCTTTTCAGTTAACGATTCGGACACGCTCCACAACACACTTGTTCTTTTCGTAGTTACCAACTATCTCCTACTAAGATACTTGGAAACTAGGGGGACATATGTTGATACGAACATGTGTCCAATCCGTTAAGGGTCCATAGAGCGTGTCCTAGAGCGCATCAAGGCTGAGATAGCCAATCCAGTGCTAGTCCGACCTTTAAATGGTCCGACCTAAGGGAAACTATCCTAGGTCAACTAGTATTTACAAGTCAACACACCTTCTCAGCTGGGTCCGACCAGGCTAGGTGAATGACTTCCGAACCTGACAAAAGGTCACATGGTCCTTCCAAGTACCACAAACTGTCAGTCCTAGGATGCTAAACGGACCGGACGAGGTAATCTCGGACCCCACCATCGCATTAAGACCAAACGTATATAACAGAACCACTGAGATACTTCCGTGGAACTCTAGGCTCGAACATCTTGAGTTACCTAAGGGCAGATCCACCAAGCAGACAGATCTGTCCGAAGGACTTACACGGACCCAACGTGTGGAACAATACTCTCAGAGGGAAAGGTCCAAACTACCCTCCCAGACCCATTAATTAGTATTGGATTATTGTTCACTATTGGGCCATGGGCCAAAGGTAGCATTGGTGTCCAAATCTGAGGCATACACTTGGCATCATCTTGTGAGTCACCTCATAAGCATATGATAACTATAAATATAGCACAAGGTCCAAGACCTTGAGGTAAGTAACAATCCCTAAGTCTGATTGATATCATAACCTTCCTCATAACTATTACATTGAGAGCCACCAAATCTGAGGCATACTCTTTTGAGTAAAGTCTCTTACCGGATTGACATACGCAATCCGGGTAACCCTTTCTAGCCCCCACTTAGTCCTTTCAGGTACTCTAGATCGGACAGGTACTGCTTCGGACTTCAAGTAGGAGGCGAATTTTAGACTAGGTTACTTGTAATAGTTTAGTTAGTTAGTGTTCGAGGTTTCACCCCTCAACAGTATCATTACTTGGCATAAAGTAGTATAACTTGATCCATCTCATTTGTATCAAATTTGGTACTTTTGGTATCATATTCCTGGAATAGGTGATTATATGAATTAATATCCCTTTAACCTACAAATAAATATGTATAGTATGCTCGGAGGCCCACCATACTTGGTTGCTATTATGATTCAACTCTCGTGTTGTTATTTAAAAATAAGTTGACTACTACTTTATGTTCAAGTTATACTTCAGTTAGTGTGGCATTTGTGACTCACCCAGCTGGTCTTATCGACTTATTATTATTATTATTATTATTATTATTATTATTATTATTATTATTATCATCTTGTTAATGTTGTTTGGTTTTCAATCACCCCTGATATGCGTATGCTGCAAATGAACACTGCAGCATTGAATAGTTTTGTAATCCCTCCGCCCGGTCAAATGTTTCCCGTTTAGTTTTGTTGACCATTTTGCGATTGCAAATTACTCCATAATCATATCATGAAAAAAATTTAGAAAAATTATATTAAAATAACATAGTAATTATAGTATTTTAATCTAATTTTAGTTTTTTTTTCTGATGTTCTTTAAGATTAATTTACAACTAAAAAAAGTCAACAAAAGTAAATGGAAACTTATACCAGGATGGTGGAATTACTTCATTTTCATTTAACAGATAGATCTTCATACCCTACCCCTTGCACAATCTTGCTTTTGTTCATTACTTTTGGGAAACATGGTTCTGTTGGTTCTTCTATGGAATTGCAGCGATGATGTCGGTACGTATGAGATTACGTTTTGATTTATAAACAGTAGTTAATCATCGGTAGTTCTCAATAGATGGCTGAAAGTACAGTATCGTCTTCTATCCTATTGTTGCACCATCCTTTAATTCCATGTGTAGCTTACAAGTAATTAGGGTAAATTCTCGCAATCGTCTATGAATTTCAATCCATTCATATAGCACCCTTTACTATTTGCCTTCAATAATTGTCTATATTAGAAACAAAAACTATGAAATTGCCACTGGATTAACCCCTATTTGCCTTCTGCTCCGTCGTTAATGGCGGAGCAGACTGCTCCGCCAAATCCGTTGGAGGGCGGGGCAGAAATCTAGGCAGAGCAGAGCTCCGTTCTGCAATGGCGGAGCTCTAAGCTCCGCCATTAATGGCGGAGTTCTGAGCTTTGCAATTCAAACCGGTTTTTCTTTTTTTATTTGTTTTCTTTAATTTTATCATGCCTTTATTTGCAAAAGAACCTCTCCAAATGCCTAATATTTTAAATAGTTTTAAAATTGTAGTTAGTTTGCACAAAACCCGTCCAAATAAATTTAGGAATATATTTGTAAACATTTGATATGTGACTACAAGAAATAAAGTCTTTCCCTGCGTTTTCTAATGTGTTTTGAAACGCAGGTGAAATGCAGGCCATCAATTTTACAATGAACAAAGGTTACAGCACCAAAGTCATATTTAACAAGACAAAAGACTAATTGCCCATGACTGGAAATCTAGCTTCCTCTAAGAAATTACATCTTGTCACTTCAATATGTTTCAAACAAGCACACACTCAAAATTTAAAACACCATAAATGAACGTGCAAGAGCTCTATCGTCATCCTCTTGCTCAGAATGTTAATACATACCAAGGATCTTTTACATCCAAATGCAGACGTTTACAAGAAAAATTATTCATCAAAATTAGGACTCAAAGCATGCTGTATTGTAAATGCAGAATTAGTGATCCAAAAAAGTGCTATGTATACTGTAAATATGCAATTATCAATAGATTCATTACACTACAAGAAATCTGCCAAATAGCGACGGAGCCTAAAATCCGTCGCTATCTAGCGACGAATCGCTAGGTTTAGCGACGGATTGAGCGAATTCGCTCAATCCGTCTCTAATCCGTCGCCAAATTAGCGACGGATATTTTTCCGTCGCTATTTGGCGACGGATAAAAATATCCGTCGTTATTTAGGGACGGATATTATATCCGTCCCTAAATAAGTTGACCAGATTTTAAAAAAAATATTAAAAAAAAAATCAATTTTAGCGACGGATCGCTATCCGTCGCTAAATAGCGACGGACGTTAGCGACGGATAGCGATCCGTCGCTAAAATTGATATACAATCGGGCAGTAACCCTTTTCTTCTCCATTTTTCAGCAGCTTCTTTTTCTTCCTTCTTCCTTCTTCATTCGCCATTTCCAATTTCCGACCAAATCTCGACCATTCCGGCCAATTTTGGAGTCTTCTCGAAGCTCGTGTGGTTAACCAATTTCATCTTTTTTCAGCTAAATCAAAGGTATTTTGGCTAAAACCCTAACTTTGCCAAATTTGGGGATTTTGTTAATTTCGACTAATTTGAGCAATTGCATGTTTAGTGTAAGTATGTAGTAGTTAGTTTAACTTATACTATGTAGTGTGTTAACTTTGAGATGTTCAATTGATATATTGATTGTGAATTTGGATTTTTAGTATAATGTTAGGATGTTTGGAAGTATGTAGGGTTGTTAAATTGATATTTTCGTATATGTAGTAGGATTAGAAAGATTTAGTTGAGTGTTTTGGAACCCTTACTTGTTGACAAATTTGGGAATTTTGTTAATTTCGACTAATTAGATCAATTGTATGTTTATGGGAGCTATAGTATACTATCTAGTTAACTTTGTGCAATTGATATATTGATTGTGAATTTGTATTGTTAATTAGTATAATGTTAGGATGTTTGTAAGTACGTAGTAATTTTGATTCGATAATTTCGTATATATACACTAGATTATGAAGATTTAATTAAGTGTTTTGAGACTATTTGGTGATTATATTAACGTAAAATGCATGTTATAAATCTAATAATTGTAGATGTGTCAGGCTAATCATATAATTATGAATCCCGATCGTTCATGGATGTACCGTCGCATAGTTAATGGCAGAATTCAGTCTAGTTTTGTGGAAGGGGTTGAATCCTTCATCACTTTTGCGCTTACACAAAATGAAGGAGACACGCAGACAACCAACTTGGGTGGGGGATGACGAGTGGGCACTTTGGGAGGCGTACTGGAATGATCCCTTCGTCCAGGATCAAGCGTACAAGAACAGACAAAACCGTTTATGCGAGCATGAGATGGTACGGTAATCGCCAGACATCACTATGGGTCGCGTTGTTATTCTGAGATCACGTGATGGAGGTTAGTAAATATGTTGTTTATGACTTGGAATATGATACATAACAGTTTTTTGCTTTCATTTCAATCAACTAACTACTTGTTTGCACATATGTTTTTTTAGGCCAATAGAGGACAGCCGAAGAGTGCTCTGTACCACTTCAAGAAGGCTAAGCTGAAGAATGGCATCCGGGTGACGTGAGGGCGAGCGTGTATGATGCGTTCTTTCTTAAGGTTAACATTTGTATTTGAGTATTTTAAAGTGATTCCTAAAATTGCATCTCATTTCGTATGAAACCAGCAATTGCAGAGTGAGGTCGAGAGGAGGATGGACGAGTTCACCCAATTGAAGTTGAACAGCTTAATTAAGTTTCTTTAAAAGAGACATCCAAACATGGACATATGAAAATTTTAAATAGAAGGATGATCGACGGTCATGAGCTGTCAATTGAAGAGCAAGACCAGATATTCTTCGAGGTCAACCCAATGGACAGCAAGGGTCGAATGTATGGATTGGGAAGTTTGGGCCCTTCCATGAGTTCTGGTAGCTTCTCCTGTCGAGGATCAGATCGCGATCTAATCTCTACATACAGGACCAGGTTCAAGAGATGATGACTCCTCTCCACCAGGAAATAGCTGCGACCAAGGCAGCTTACGAGCAAGTGCTTGAGGAACAGGCTCGTATGGCTCAGCGGATGAACGCTTTGACCCAGATGTTCAGCACTTCTTCCCAGTCTCACCCACCGCCTCCTCCCGATTATTCTTAGTTACATCAGATTTATTATGGACTTGTTATGGATAATTTGACACTATTTCACCTTCTTCTTGTTTCGGATAATTTATATTGTTTCAGATATATTAATGCAATTTAATTGTTTCGGGTATATTATCTATGATTATATTATGTGAAAAAACAGGTGAAATGTGAAAGAGAAATATAAAAAAAAAATTAAACAGTGAATTTAGCGACGGAAAAAAATCCGTCGCTAAATTCACGAACTAAGGGCGAATTAGCGCATTGAATTTAGCGACGGGTTTTTTTCCGTCGCTAAATGTCAAGCGAATTAAGGGAGGATTAGTGGTGGGATTTAGCAACGGAAAAAATCCGTCACTAAATTCCGTCGCTAATTGGCGACGGATAAGTAATCCGTCGCCAATTCGGACGGACTGGTCAACGGATTAATCCGTTGCCAGTTCGTCGTTATTTAGCGACGGAATACTTATCCGTCGCCAAAAAAAATAGTGACGCTTGGTTTGGAGACGGGGGATTATCCATCGCTAAATCCGTCGCTAAGGATTTAACAACGGATCGGCACAACTTATTATCCGTCGCTAAAACTGGTTTTTTTTGTAGTGTTATAACTTGTAGTTAAAAGGTGGTTGTCTTCCACCCTCTTTTTTATAACACAATCAGAATCTTGTGATCAACTGTCAATCATAACATAAGTGAAGGTCTAAATGCAGGGGCCCTAAATGCAGTGTCTGGAGAAAGAACAATATAAAAAACATGTTGCATTCATATAACAAGTGTTTTTAACCCTAGGAGCCAAACAAAGGCAATTCACATAGAAACTTTTATGTACATAGAAGCAATGGGGGTGTTGCGACAATTGAACTCACGACCTCACAAAAAGTGAGAATCATGCCACTAAACACCCTGACAAAACTCGCCACTGAAATTACCAACCAGGAATTCTGACAAGTTTACAACGTAATCTACATAGAACAAAACATGCACAAACCTTTAGTTCAACCACATTGCATTTTCTTAGGCAGCCATCAGCGGAAACCACTAGAATATTGCACATTCACTAGAGTGCTTATTTGTTCAACATTATCCCTGAACAGTAAACAAAGATGTAGGAAAAACAAATGAGATGAGCCAACTCATAGCAAAATATTCCGATTACTTGAAGTAGAAGATGTGATGTACGCATTCATGCTGTAAAAGTAGTTACAAATCTAGCAGCAAAAGTTATATATGAAACAGGGCATAAATTGAAACTAGGATAAACAAAACAAAGCAAGTTGAGTTCAGAGTATACAACTACATTCAAACTTCGATCAAAGAGATGTAATAAGTGAAACATAATTTACAATTTATATGGCTTAGATGGAGAGATTGTTAGAAGAATATGCCACCTTGATCTGTTTTCCATGACAGTAGTAAGGTTGAGAGCCTCTAACGAATTCTTTCCTGTAACAAAATAAAGCAAGTTGGTAAAGTTTGTGTTAGAATATGTATATATCTAGAATCCTAGTTAGATTAGACTTAGATTAGAATACTTGGTGATCAAGTTATCACATTGTATAAATACATGTACTCATCATTGAATCCAATAATAAGAAATATATTCTTATAATCTTACATGGTATCACGCCGAACATCGGTCCCTCTCTTCCGCTGCTAGCCACTGCTCGATCCTCCTTCTTCCCTGTTCCGGCCTCACGCTCAACAGCTCCTCTCCCTTTCTTCGTCTCCTTGTGTTCCGGCCTCACGCCCAAATTTCAGCCTCTCCTGCTTTCCGCCTCACGCCCACACAACATCGACTTAGCCTCACGCTAAATTGATAAATTCTCATCTCTTCAGCTTTTCCGCACCCACCATGTCGATCAATCACGCAAGTTTCATCCCGCTCTCTATCACCAACGTCCGCTCCCTGATTCCCATCACATTGGATCATGAGACCGGTATGTATCATTCTTGGGTCACGTTATTCCAGGTTCAAGCACGGGTGCATAACCTTATGCATCACATCATCCCTCCGACAGAAGAAACCGCCATCGCCAAAATCAAGGCTCTCAAAGAAGCCGATGTTGATCTCTATGATCGACTTGATGCCGTCAGACATAAAGTGGATCTATGCAATGATCTCTTCGACATTCTTCCCGCCATTCTTGTCAAGAACGTCATTGCCGCTTTGCTTGGTCCCGTCTTGAACAGATATTCATGGATAACAAAGGTTCTCGAGCTACCCATCTTGAAGAGGAACTCGCTGACGTCCGCCTCGACAACTTCCCTTCTGCCGAGGCTTATTGCAATCATGTCAAGTCATTAGCCAATAGGCTTGCCGACGTGGGTATAGAGGTCTCTCCTAGCCGTCTTGTTCTCCGTCTTCTCAGTGGCTTAACTGAGGCATATTCTGGCACCGTGGACTATGTGCAAAATCAGGATCCTCTCCCTTCCTTTGAAAGTGTTCGTTCTCACATCAAATTAGCGGAACGCACCCTCAAGCATCGTGCCAACAAAGAAGCCGGTGGCTCGGCTCTTTTGATCTCTTCTGGTAGTACCACTTCTGGAAATAACTCAAACCCTGTTATCTCTCCTTCTCCTGTTCCTTCTGGCAGGTACCCTAACTCCAAAAACAAGAAGAACAACCCCAAAGGTTGTCCAAACCGCCAAAACCGTGGCAAGAATTTGAGCAACCGGGACCTCCTCCCAACCTTGGCAGCCTCCCCAGCCTACCACGCCATGGCAATCATACGGCTGGCCTTGGCAGCCGTGGTCTCCGCCATCTTGCCCATATCCTACGGCTCCCTGGCTGCATCCTGCTCGCCCTCCCGGTCAGCAGGGACTTCTCGGTCCTCGTCCGCCTAACCACCAGGCATTCTTCTCTGTTGCATCACCAACTAACGTCGAGGCAGCCATGCACACCTTGGGACTTACTCCTCCGGATGCTAACTGGTACATGGATACCGGTGCTTCTTCCCATATGACACCCGACAAAGGTACTCTCTCTTCTTATTTCAATTCGAGCACTTATAATCGTCAAGTTGTTGTTGGTAATGGTCATATGATTCCAATTAAAGGTTATGGTAACACTTCTTTCTCTCAGCCCCACCTCCTCTTCTCTTGAAAAACGTGTTACATACCCATAACCTTGTCAAAACCTCATCTCTTTCTATTGAATTGGAAATGAATCAGGGCATTGATCTCTCTCTAGCAAGAATTATATTCATTGTAATGCAGTTTGTCCTCATGTTCTTTAATTCATTGTCAAACACTACTTCTCCTTTGATATTGTGCATAGTGATCCTATCTCTAAGAAATCTCATATGCTATCTTCACTATGTTCCATTTCTATACTTCTATTAGAATATACAATGATAATGGCAAGGAATTTGACAATGGTCTATTTCACTTTGCCCAAACTAACGGTATTCACTTTTTTCTTGTCCTCACACTTCATCTCAAACGCAGCAGCCGAAAGGCATATTCGTTCCCTAAACAATATAATCCGGACACTTCTTGCTCACGCATCCATGCCACCTACCTTTTGGCATCATGCACTTGCCACCGCAACTTATCTTCTCAACATCTTCCCTCGAAGGTGCTTAACTCTTCCTCCCCTACTCAAATTCTCTACAACAAACTTCCAAGCTATAACCATCTTCGTGTTTTTGGTTGTCTTTGTTTTCCCCTCTTCCCATCCCCCACTATAAACAAACTCCAAGCTCGTTCGGTCCCGTGTGTATTTCTGGGGTATCCTTCCGATCATCGGGGATACAAGTGTTATGAGATCTCTAGTCGTAAGATATTTGTCTCTCGACATGTCATTTTTTACGAAACCACTTTCCCTTTTTCCACACTGCACACGCCAAACTCGAACACATACGAGTATTTGGATTCAGGAATCGAACCCGCCATTCTTCATCATATGCTTGATCCGGTCATTCGACCAACCGGTTCTGCCCCTACTGGGCAACCGCCTTCCCTTCCCCGCCGATCGCCTAATCACAACCCGGCCCTCCTTCCGGTTCTGCTCCACCTGAGCGTGCCGACCCTCCAGCCGGTTCTGCTCCACCTGAGCGTGCCGACCCTCCAGCCGGTTCTGCCCCCACTGGGCAGACCGCACTCCTCCCCCAAACCGGTTCGGACCAGTCCAGGCCAACCGTTACCTCCACCCGGCCTCGCGTATTGAATCCGAAATACTATGGTCCAAATTTCGTTAACTTTGCCTCCTCCTGCGATTTTTCACCTCTTCCTCGTAATCCCGTCCATGCTTTAACCGACCCGAATTGGAAATCCGCAATGCTTGATGAATATAATGCTCTTATTGATAATAAGACTTGGGAGTTAGTTCCTAAGCCACAGAATGCAAATATTATTCGATCTATGTGGATTTTTCGTCATAAAAAGAAATCTGACGGTTCTTTTGAGCGACATAAGGCTCGTCTTGTAGGTGATGGTCGATCTCAGCAGAAAGGTGTTGATTGTGATGAGACATTCAGTCCTGTCGTCAAGCCAGCCTCTATTCACACCGTACTTAGCATTGCAGTATCTAGGTCTTGGCCAATTCACCAACTTGACGTTAAAAATGCATTTCTTCACGGTAACCTTACAGAAACCGTCTACATGCATCAGCCTTTGGGGTTCCGAGACTCGAGATTTCCTGACCATGTTTGTTTACTGAAGAAATCTCTCTACGGATTGAAGCAAGCACCTAGGGCTTGGTACCAGCGCTTTGCTGACCATATTGCGACTGTTGGTTTCTCTCATAGCAAAGTTGACCATTCATTGTTTATCTACCAGCGTGGTTCTGACATTGCCTATATTCTTCTCTATGTTGACGATATTATTCTCACTGCATCCACTGACACTCTTCGCAGCTCGATTATGGCCTTCTTAAGTGCCGAATTTGCTATGAAGGACCTTGGTCCTCTCAGTTACTTCTTGGGTATCACTGTAACTCGAAACAAGGACGGTTTATTTCTATCCCAGAAACAATATGCAGACGAGATTCTTGATAGAGCTGGCATGTCAACCTGCTCTCCATCGCAAACACCGGTCGACACTAAACAGAAACTCTCAGCTCCTCGGATGCTCCTCCATTCGCTAATCCCACCACATATCGTCAACTTGCTGGTGCTCTTCAGTATCTCACATTCACTCGTCCGGATATCTCTTATGCGGTTCAACAGGTGTGTCTTCACATGCACGATCCTCGGGTTGATCATATGAATGCTCTCAAGCGTATTATACGCTACATTCAAGGAACCAAGGACTTTGGATTGCAATTATATAAATCGCGAGTGGACACCTTGACTTCCTATACGGATCTTGTTGGTGGTTGTCCGAGATACTAAGCGATCCACTTCGGTTATTGTGTTTTCTTGGTGATAATCTCATCTCTTGGTCTTCTAGCGACAACCCACTCTTTCTCGCTCCGGTCAAGCGTAATATCGCGGTGTTGCTAATGTTGTTTCGAATCTTGTTTCGCATAATTTACTTCTCGCTGCACTTTCCGGTTCATAAAGCAACGCTTTCTTTGTGACAATGTTAGTGCTATTTACTTGTCGGTAATCGATCCAACATCAACGCACGAAGCACATAGAGATGGATATACACTTCGTCCGCGAAAAGGTTGCCAGAGGTGAAGTTCGAGTCTTACATGTCCCCACTCGTTATCAGATTGCTGACATTTTTACTAAGGGACTTCCGAAGATTCTCTTTGATGATTTTCGTGACAGTCTAAGCATTCGCAAGCCTCCCGCTTCGACTGCGGGGTGTGTTAGAATATGTATATATCTAGAATCCTAGTTAGATTAGACTTAGATTAGAATACTTGGTGATCAAGTTATCACATTGTATAAATACATGTACTCATCATTGAATCCAATAATAAGAAATATATTCTTACAATCTTACAGTTTGCAATTTACTTGCCAGTCAAGCATCAATATCCGCACCTCATTATGATCAACTTCCAAATCTGCGCGCCCATGGACTCAATTCCTCCCGGCCATTCAATCAAGACACCCAAATCGAACCATAAAAGAAAATATCAAGATTAAAGAATGTGAGATGCGAACAACAAATAACATAAAACAAGCTAGTCATTTCGTGAGACAAAAAACGAGTTTACAAGAACGTTCGGTGTTCCAAATTTGAAATTTTAGGACCGAGAAGATCTTTTCGCTTGCTACATAAACAAGAAGCAACATCTTTTACGGCTTCAATCCTCGAATCGAGACCATTTATCACCTGGCAAAAGCATGAACAAACAACTACTCTTCATGAGAAACAAAAAGGCTTGTCAAATTACACTTCAAATCGCCTGAAAGTGACATAAGACCCTCGATCATCCAGCAGATAAACAACAATCTTGTTAGTCGGGGTAGTCCAACGACGACGTTATAATACTTAACCTGCAATCTTGCATCATCTTGAAAACATGCTATCATCCTGAAAACGTAATCCAGTTGAGGCATCTACTAAATATGTGCAGCATCATTACAAATGATGGTTATTAACAGACAAAAACACACAACATAGAATGCCCAATCATGATTACTTTCTAGCTTACATATCAACAGAAATTAAGGGTCTGAAATAAAGAGAATTAACCTCACACAATAGAGAACTACTAAGTTGAAGGAGCTATGTACTACTGCTGCAAGATTATGTAAATTTCTAATTACAAAGACCAATGAATTAATTACCTGAGAAACATGAACATGATTCCCTGCAAGAAAAGAATACTTCAGAACATTCTTCGTTTTCTCATTGGTGAGGGAGAAGATACTCTTCCATATATGTATCTCCTTACAAAAAAACCATTACGTGTTGAAATCAACATTCGATGCAGAACAATTTCCACACTACCATACACTAATGAAAATCCTAATATTTGGACTGAAAAAACCAATTCGCCAATTGAAATGATGGCTCGAAGAGGATGACTGCGATGATTGAAATTAAGGTCAAAACATCTCACTGAATGAAACTATGGCCAAATGAAGAACTCTGTTATACAACTATTGCTAGAATAGGCTCTATGATATGCTCAAATTATTAATTAGAAAACCAAGTAGTAAGCAGTTGTTATAGACAGACAAAGCTAAACCACAGGATCGTATGCAAAGCAAATACAGAGATGTTTGCAGAAAACAAGAATTGGAAATTTGTATTTTTACCTAAACTAAACCTAACACAGGAAACAGAAGAAAACTAGTTGGTGAAAATCAATGGACAGAAGAGCGAACACGGTAGCGATGATCCGATTATGCTAATTCAATACTAGGTAATCGTTCATATTTGTCACACGGTCGGCGTACATAAAGCAATCAATTCAATTCAACCGATTATAATTTGAATATTTAAAACTAGAGTAATCGTGGGTTGTCATGCCACGATCCTTAACCAAAACAACTTTGAAGGTTTAAAACTAGCCTATTGAATTGGTTTTACGAAGATTTAAAACTAGACGAACCTATATGAACGAATATAAACCCTATATTCGAATCTGCATAACCATCACATAACTACCGAGTTCTGGAGAGGTTTAACTACTCATGATGGAATCGAAGACGAAAGAAGGCATGGTATTGAATACGTAGAGCATAAACATGGTGATAATCGCATGCAAGATCATACAATTCGATAAACAGAAGAAAACAAAGAATTGTAGATAAGCAATAGAGAGTTATCAATAAATTACCAAGAATTCGATGTCGATGATTCTTACAAGATGAAAACTAAGCTCCAAAGATCAATCAATGATAAACTAGGGTTCTTAGGTCCCAAATAGAGTTTAGAATAGGTTATGATTGAAGTTATGGTGAAAGAAATCTATTTATAGGAGAAAAAACGAAGAAAATCCATCCAGAAATCGCTCATCGTGAAATCTCGCCGCAGCGAGACATTGTTTAGGTCCCCAAATTGCTCTTGCAAAATATCGCCGCAGAGAGCTTAAAACCTCTGTAACTTTTGCTGCAGACAGAATTTGGCCATGCTTCCAAAACGAAAGTTGTAGCCCTTTGAATTATCTTTGCGTGACCACCGAGCTCAGGTCAATCGGACATCATATGAGAGATTTATGGCCAAAATGGCTAGACTGCTCCGTAAAACTTCACTTTTGCAAGCTTCGCTAAAGCGGCTCTCAAATCTCCGTCCGAACTCCGAATCCACTTCCGTTTTCACCCAGTTACTCTACATTCAAAGATCTAGAACCAAAGTTTTCACTCCGATTTTCACCTTCGGGACACAAATCCTACAAAACACAAACAAGAAACCAAACATAAAAACGCATAATAGGATGCAGAACAATTTCCACACTACCATACACTAATGAAAATCCTATTATTTTGACTGAAAAAACCAATTCGCCAATTGAAATGATGGGTCGAAGAGGATGACTGCGATGATGGAAATTAAGGTCAAAACGTCTCACTGAATGAAACTACGGCCAAATGAAGAACTCTGTTATACAACTATTGCTAGAATAGGCTCTAATCGAATAGTAGCT
The DNA here is from genome assembly GCA_026545765.1 of Plantago major. NCBI lineage: Eukaryota > Viridiplantae > Streptophyta > Magnoliopsida > Lamiales > Plantaginaceae > Plantago > Plantago major. The sequence continues at coordinate 60,433,358 of CM048841.1, forward strand.
CCAGGAATGCAATTGATACAACATGTTGGATCCGCCCATCCATCATCGATCTCCTAATATCTTCAAATTTTCAAGTTCCGACTCCGTTCTCTAAATCTCATCGTCATTCCCCCAACCGTTGCTTCTAGAGCATCCACCGGACTTCTTCCTCTCCGAGAATTCTAAGATAGTAGTTCGATCGGGGATTGAAATTCTACACTGAATCGATTAATTGGAGATGGTTAGGGAAAATTATTAAAGTTGATGAGAGATTTCCACCATGAAAGAGGAACAAAGCTTGAGAGAAAATTATGTTGGTTACTTATTATGTTTTTGTTGAGGATTATTATTTGTTGAAAGACCCAATATTTATGAAACATTACAAATCAGCCGCCGAATTTTGGTGAACTTACCTTAATTGCAAAAATGCCCCATGTGAGTAATTCAAACTCTTCTTTGCAATAATTACCAGCCGTTTTGTCTGACACACAGTTAAAACATGAGACGACTTCTTTCTTCCCCGTGTTTGATGAAACGCAGGTAAGAAAAAGCAGTGAATACAACATTTTCTTGTACCGGAGGACATGATGTACCATCCGAAAAAATTTGTACCATAGTATAGTGTAAACATTATTGTATTTCACTAGTTCAGATGAATGAAATTAACCATCAAACACCCTTATTCTATTTTGGAAAAACATCTTCTTTTGTGCCATAACTTTCTATACGAGCGTAAGGTCATGTTAATTCCGTAATCAAACATGGGATTACTATACATGGTCTACCATGATATTTTGTACTGATGTACTCCCTCTGTCCTGTGCCGTTTGCTTTATCGACGTTGTTAATCAAATCAACCCAATTCAATCCAATAAACTCCAAACCAACCAACAAACAAACTCAAGAAAATAAACACAATATTTAACGTGGTTCGACAATTGTCTACGTCCACGGGATAACCAAGATTTCTATTAACCAAGAACCAAAACGCAGTTTACAAGGAATTGACAAAACCTCCCGAGTTTCAAGCTACACGCTCCTCTGTTTTTCTCTTCCTCACCGTGTTTCTCTCAGAAATCTCAATGTGTTCTCATCAATTTATCTAGTACCTACATGTGTATATATACTAGAGAAATCAACATGCATTCCCTTTCCTAATCAGAAACGAAACCTTCGCTGCCAAGTAAGAGAATCCCATTTAGAATCGGATTCTAACTATCCATGTGTTCACACCACACTACACTGTTCCTGCGTTCACACTGTCCCTGTGTTCACACCACACTGCACTGTTCACACAGCATTAACCTTAACTTCAGTGTTTCCAGTACACCATGCTCCATTACTTCCTTTAATATTAAGCTAACCGGCTTCACAATTCTCCACCTTAGCTTCATATTAATGTAACCACAGTATACCACACCATTCATGTCCCTAGAGTTAGGACACAACCCTTCCTTCCATCAACTTGATAGAACTTAGACACGATCCAAACTTCATCACAGAAATATCCTCGGCAATATTCAGTGCAAAATACACCATATCTGGATCTGCAGTAGAGGTTCTAACTCTTGGTTCTCTGTCTCTGATGAGTTGATAATCCACAACATCATCTGGATTATTAAGCTCTATCCCTGTCCTTCTTCTAATCACATGCCTCTCCACCTGATTATTCAATTCAGGCTCCACCTGATCATGTATGTCAGTATTTTCCTGAGATTCAGCATGCGGTGTTGTCAGAACACCATGGTCTGCGAAAACTGGTGTTATCACCACACCAGTGTCTGTCTGCTCCATATTCAGTGTTCCTGACACACCATCTTCGACAGGCTCCACCTGACTGAGTGTTCTCTCAACACTGTCAGTATTCCTCAATAATGGCATCACATCTTCATGGAAAGTCACATCCCTGCTGATGATGCATCTATTTACCCCTGGTTCTAAGCACCAGAGTTTATATCCCTTAACTCCCTTTGGATAACCAAGAAACAAGCACTTTACTGCTCTAGCCTCCAACTTATCTTGCTTAACATGAGCATAAGCTAAGCATCCAAATACTTTGAGATATGAGTAGTCTGAATTAGTACCTTTCCAAACTTCTTCAGGTGTTTTGAAACCAATAGCTGATGATGGACATAGGTTAATAAGATGTGCTGCCGTAGTCACAGCCTCTCCCCAAAAGCTTTTTGACAAACCTGATCCAAGAAGCATGCACCTCACTCTTTCTAGGATTGTTCTATTCATCCTTTCAACTACTCCATTCTGCTGTGGATTTCCAGGAACTGATTTGTGTCTCAAGATGCCCTTCCCAACACAGAAGGTATTGAATTCATTAGACAAGAATTCCAGCCCATTATCAGTTCTGATCACTTTGAGCTTCTTGTTAGTTTGATTCTCCATCTCCACAAGCCATTCCTTGAATTTCATGAAAGTCTCATCCTTGGACTTCAATACAAACACCCACACTTTCCTTGACAGATCATCAATGATGGACAAAAAATATCTACCTCCATTCCTAGTGGTGGTTCTCGCCAGTCCCCATAAATCTGCATGTACATACTCAAGTATGTCCTGTGTGGTGTGTTTCCCAACACCATAACTGTTCTTCTTGGACTTCCCCAACACACAGAGCTCACAAAGTTCCATCTTATGTATCTTGTCTCCACCTAAGAGCCCCTTCTTAGATAAATCCATAAGACCTTTCTCTCCAACATGTGCTAGTCTTCTATGCCATAGAACGGTGTTGTCAGAACACTGCCGGGTGTTCTCAGAACACTGTACACTGGAAGCTTCACCAGTTACAGTTTTTCCTTGTTAATAATACAATTCTCTCCTTTTCAGAGCCTGCATAACCACCTTATCACCCTTCTTAACCTGAAGGACACCATTATCACCTGAATACTTGTATCCCTTAGTATCCATAGTTCCTAAAGATATCAAGTTCCTCTTCAAGTGTGGAACATACCTCACATTAAGCAAATCCCTTATCACTCCATCAAACATCTCAATTCTCACTGTTCCCATACCCTTTATCATGCATGGTCTATCATCACCAAGAACAACTGATCCACAGTTTCTATGCTCAAAAGTCGAAAACCATTCTCTAATAGGTGTCATATGAAACGAACAGCCTGAATCCATAACCCATTCAGTTGATTGACTAGTTTGAGTGACTGAAAGTACCTCAGTAACAAGAGCTTCCGCAGTATGATAGGCCTCTGATTTGTTTGTAATGTCTGTGCCATAATTAGTATTCGGTGTTAGTGTTCGGTGTTGTCACCACACCCTTGCCTTTCTGCGCCTTTAGACTCATACAATCCTTCTTCAAGTGTCCTTGCTTCTTGCAATAATAACACTTCCTTGTTTCAGGGCCATCCTTGTTATACTGAGCTTTCCTTTGATCTGGATATTGCTTCTTCTTTGGTGGAAACTTGTGATATTGTTTCACCATAAGGCTTTCACCAGTACTGAGTGTTGGTGGAACACCCTCCTGATCCAGCTCCCTTGATCTTAATGCAGATTCAATAGCCTCCATTGTCAATGCTTCTGTCCTCCCATACACCAAAGCATCCTTGAATGGAACAAGAGACCTAGGGAGTGAATTCAACAAGATAATTGCCTTGTCTTGGCTCCTCATCCTGTTCTTCTCATCAGTTTCCAGATTGTCATGGTGTGCAACCATCTTCTTGAACAAATCCAACTGACTCATGATTGATTTTCCTTCAACCATCTTGAATGCAAACAGCCTCTGTTTTGCATAGATTTTATTTGCATCTGACTTTTCATTATACAATTCTTCTAGCTTCTCCCATATCTCCTTTGCCGATGAAAGATCACCAATTTCAATGAGAGCATTATCTCCTAGAGCTAATATCAAAGAACTGTAAGCCTTGAACTTGATTGCCTTTTTATCAGCATCAGACAAAGTTGTATCGAACTTCTCAGTCAGTGCGTCGACAACACCCTGCTGCATTAACAGAGCCATCATTCTTCTCTTCCACAGACCAAAGTCTGTTTTTCCTTCCAACGGTTTGAGGTCGAACTTTGGAGATGCCATTGATGAATAGATACCAGTCGATTCTCTTCCCACAGACGGCGCCAATTGTTAATCAAATCAACCCAATTCAATCCAATAAACTCCAAACCAACCAACAAACAAACTCAAGAAAATAAACACAATATTTAACGTGGTTCGACAATTGTCTACGTCCACGGGATAACCAAGATTTCTATTAACCAAGAACCAAAACGCAGTTTACAAGGAATTGACAAAACCTCTCGAGTTTCAAGCTACACGCTCCTCTGTTTTTCTCTTCCTCACCGTGTTTCTCTCAGAAATCTCAATGTGTTCTCATCAATTTATCTAGTACCTACATGTGTATATATACTAGAGAAATCAACATACATTCCCTTTCCTAATCAGAAACGAAACCTTCGCTGCCAAGTAAGAGAATCCCAGTTAGAATCGGATTCTAACTATCCCTGTGTTCACACCACACTACACTGTTCCTGCGTTCACACTGTTCCTGTGTTCACACTGTCCCTGTGTTCACACAGCATTAACCTTAACTTCAGTGTTTCCAGTACACCATGCTCCATTACTTCCTTTAATATTAAGCTAACCGGCTTCACAGACGTCGACTTTGACCACAAATTCTACTAAATTATAATGGAAAAATACATAATAAAAATTTTTTATGAAAGTACACTTCATGAACTTTTATAACATATCTTTATCAAATTTTTTTTAGTGCCATTTAGAAGTAATTTGTGGTCAAAATCAACCCCAAAAAGTCAAATGGCACATTATAATTAGCGGGGCAGATGGAGTATAATACAACCATCTTTAACACATATATCGTGAGTTCCGATATTATATGAATTTAGAAATATAGTTGTAATCACGACTTTCTATTTGAACGTAAAGTTACATTTACGACCATAATATACATTTCTCTAATTACACATGCTTTACAATGCTATTTTTTATACCTAGCCCATGTTTAAATTACGTGCAGTGGAGTAACAACTTATGTACAATAAAATTTGCAATAAATCAGCGGCACCGTTTTGCATAGGGTCTGCGCTGCTCATCGTATCATCCCTCCAATGCACAATTGAACCTCGCTACAGTTAAAAACAAGGGTAATCCTCCGTAGTGCAGAAAAGGATTCTGCACAAGCATGGCCACCTATGCATAATCAATTGTACAGTATGCCATCATAGAACAGGCTAGTGCAGAAACAACTGTAAAATTTTGCTAGTGCAGAACAGGACTATGCAAAAAACAACTGTGAATTTTGCTAGTGCAGAATAGGGGTTCTGCACCACAACTTACAAATAATAGGTGGGTGTAGCAAATGCACTTTCTACACTGAAGTACACTGGTCATGAGAATCTAATAAAAAGGCAGACAATTACAATTGTTTCCGTCTTTGGCAATAGCGGTTAATAGTTGCCCCTTGAACCGCCCTTTCAGTGAGGTTGCATGCACGAAAAGCATAGGCCGACATCTTTTAAATCCATCAAGACTAACTGTATTAGATATGCGTTGTTGATACAGACTACATCTTTTAAGGGTAGATTTCATCATTGCCTTTTACATAATCAGCCTATTATAATGCCATTTACAGGTATGGGCATATTTCATATAGGGAAACCAGCCATCGAACCACATATACCATACTAACTTTATTATCTACTTTACTTTGTCATAACACTGTGTTTTGTTAGTCATATTGTGTTGGTCCCTTAGAAAACTTTTCGTGTCTAAAACAGAGTTTTCTCAGCAAACAGGTGTGACTGCTGATACTTAACTTTCAGCGTGCGGAGACTCATAATCTAAGTGCTAAGAGTGTAACTTAAGCAGGCAATAACTTCAATCAAATAGACAAGTATGTTGCTGGAAGATAAATTGCAGTAAGTAAAGCACACTTTTAGAGTGGTATTTAGAGGTGGCGTAATCCTCCAACTAATCCACTTCGCCCGTTTTCAGGACTTAAATTCACTAGATAGATCTTGAGGTTCCTTACAAAATCCTATCCTAGCTAACTCCCTTTACCCTATCCCTTGAGCTGATTCCCTGAAAAACCTATGTCAAGTACTTCCGGCTCCCAGAGCTGATTCCTCAGCAAACATATGCTTAGTAACTTTCGGCTCCAACAAAAGACTTTCCTCAGCAACCTAGCCAAGTAATCACTCTCTCAACAACACGCTGTTTGATTTGTTTGTGTAGTTGGTTTTCAAGGTAGCGTACACTTGTTGAACTTACTTTTCAGTGAGTGCAAGTATACAAGAGAAACTCAGCTAAATATCCAATATTTCAAGTACTAAGCTTGTTGTTTCTTAAGACTTCTTCTTGTTTAGAAGAAAGAACACTACTTGTTAAGTCGCAACTTTTAGCAAGTGTTCTACTTCTTCACAAGTAACTTTTAGTCGCAACTTAAGTTTGAGTCTTAGAGATAAATTGTAGGAACTGAGATTGATAGCTTTTTATGATCGCAATTTGAGTAATTGTTCCGTTCTATTTCTCATTCCAAGTGCTTCTATTTATAGTGGAACTTTGAGTACCGTTTTATTTGAACCTAAGACCATATTTGAATCCGTTAGACATAAGTTTAAACAAGTACTGATAAGTCACTATTAGTGTGTACTATGTACTATGTTTCTTTGCCATTTTTAGCTAAGTTGTTAATATTGACAGTAGGAACATTTGTTACTATGCACAATTTGAAGCTATATCTCTTAGTAATGGCTAGTTGCTTTTCACCAACTTGAATTGCATGTTGACAAGTGAACTTGTCTCAGCAGCCTGTTACTTGCCATTGAAAGTATTGGTCTTCAGCAGTCTCTGATCAAGTGTCCTCAGCAGTTTGTCCCTTGTGTACACTTTGATGTGCTGAAATGACTTTCTTCTTACTTAGTCAACTTGTCCAGCTGAACTAAACCTTCTAGTGACTTGCTTGGTCGCACCGTTCAACAGGTCTTCCTTCAGCAGTCTAGATAAAAATTACATTGCAAAGGAAACCTAACTTATACAAATCAGTAGGCTAACCTGTCAATGTTGTTCCTCTTTTACAATGTCCAAAACTAATAAAATTTCCTAAGGACTAAGAGTACTTACCCATTGCTGAAACTACGAAGACTATGTGTTTTCTCATCAAAATCTAAACTTGATCTAACACATTATTGACATATATGATATGAAATCAACACCAATAACTTTTCTATTAACATACTAGTTACCTGAGGTGCAAAAAACATTAAACTATAGTATAGTACAAAATGTACGGTACATAAAACTTATAACAACCAAGTTCTTAAATTGATTACCGTGCTTGTTTAAGAGTGTGAAATTTTTGGAAAACATATACAAGCGGTACAGATCACTTATAACACCCTTGTTCAATTTTGGGAAAACATCATCTGTTGTGCCAGGACTTTCTATACGAGCGGAAAGTTCGTTTTATCTTTCTCTTATTACACATGCTTTACAATGATATTTTATGTACCCAACGCATGTTTAAACTACGTAGAGTGACGTCGTATACTTACAAGTCTCATCTACATGCATTTTCTGTACATAGGTAGAAATTATACCTCTCACGGTTTATAATATGACGCCTCTTCACCATAGATAACCACTACACCGACGTATCACAATATCACATCGGTTCACCATAGACAACCACTACACCGAACTGCACTGAAGTACAGAAGTACGACAGTGTCTTATCCAAGGATCACGACATTCTATACGATGCAAAGTTCTTTTTACAACCATAATATACCTTTATCTTATTACACATGTTTTACTATGCTATTTTATATACCCAACCCATGTTTAAACTACGTAGAGTGAGTCGTATACTTACAAGTCTCAATTGTTTGCATCTTCTGTACATAGGTACAAATTATACCTCTCATGGTTTATAAAATTACGCCTCTTCACCATAAACAACCACTACACCGAACTGCACCTGAAGTACAGAAGTAAGGCAGTGTCTAATCCAGGGATCACGACATTCCATACGAACGCAAAGTTCTTTTTACAACCATAATATACCTTTCTCTTATTACACACGTTTTACAATGCTATTTTATATACACAACCCATGTTTAAACTACATAGAATGAGTCGTATACTTACAAGTCTCATCTGCATGCATAAATGTAGATAGGTAGAAATTATACTTACGTGCAGCAAAGGCTGATTTATGCTGGCAAACTAAATATATAAATACAGAAACCAGTCACTGTTACTGTAATATCAATCCTTCAGTGATAGTGATTGTCATAGACCTGGTCTATGAAGTATGGACTGGTTAGTGGTGTAAATTATTCATATCACTTGAAAGACTAGTGAATATATTTTTAGCAACTTTTTTCATGTGATGTAGTCACACTCACATCACATGGTCTATATAAGCAATCCATTTGACTTGAATTGATATGCCCTTGAAATTTTGGTTCTTGTTTTAGCTTGATTTTAAGTGATCTGCTGATTACATGCTGTGATGAATTCTTTATGCACTTGTGGTTCTCTGATGTTGCTATCATGAATTATTTATGCAACTAAACTAATGTGAAAATTACCACTCCCAGGACAAATAAGGAATTATTCCCCCAGATCAGCAGAGGCTCCTATTTGCTGGTAAGCGCGCAGTTGGAAGGACATTGGCGGATTACAATATCCAGAAAGAATCAACCATGCACCTTGTTCTGAGGTTGAGGGGAGGAACCATGATCAGAGTGACAGGAAAAGAAATTGAAATTGATATTGAGCCAAATGATACCATTGACCGGATCAAGGAAAGGGTCGAGGAGAAAGAAGGTATCCCGCCCGCCTGTGCAGCAAAGGCTGATTTATGCTGGCATGCAGCTTGGTGATGATAAAACTGCCAAAGACTACAACATCGAGCAAGGGAGGCTCTGTTCTTCACCTTGTCCTTGCTCTCAGGGGTGGTCTCTAAATATAGCTGCTACTTGCTGCTTTGGACTCTGCAATGACTATTTTAATTTGATGTGCTCCTGAAGGAGCAACAAGCATGCATATTAATGTCAGAAGACGATTTAAGTTGTCATTCTATGCTTTTCCAAGCTTTTCTGAGTTGAAGAGGCGGCATATTGTTACTGAAGATGCATGTGTGGTGTGTAAAGGTAGTGCTAAAAGTTATCTCCATTTATTCCGTGCGAAATTTATTGGAAGTTTATGAAGAAAAGAATAAATCAAGGGACTAAAAGTTGTAATTTAACAGAAGTTAAATGCAAAGAATTTAACTTATGGGGACTGAATATATAGGCGCGAAATAGTTTAAGACTCAATTGTACAAAGAAGAAGGAAAGAAAGACCAGAGGATAAAGCACAAGAGTGAAACAGTTGGAGCCGACCAATCAGAACAAAACGTGTCAAACGTTTTGTTCCACGGATGCGAACTCAATTCGCCTAGCTACAGAGCAAGTTCGTTTTCCCCAAATCAACAGAAGATAACAAAATGCTCTGCAACATAGTACGAGCAGTACAGATCGATCTCATCCATCCATTTCAAGATCAACGGACGGATTTAGACAAGGACGAACACAAGGCTTGAGCACCTGATCAATTGCAACTAATTTTGTCTTGATTACTTATTTTTTCGGCATCTTTTATAATCCGTTTTTATCCATTTTAGGTCAAATTGTTACTTCACTTTGAGTAGTATAAATACTCAGTAGTATTGGCTAGGTTTCATTATGTAATTCACTCTTAACTCTGAAAGTTCAATACAACAATCTCCTTCTTGCGTGTGATGAGCTCAAATTATACTCTAAAAAAGCAATTAGAGATTAAGCTGTAGTTGCAGACTAAAGCCTAACTCGTGATCGATCTCTAGGGAATTAATCAAGCTATGTAGCAGTGAGAGTAAACAAATACTTGCCAGTAACAGTTATTGAGGGTTTTTGTATACTTCTAACAAGATTAATTAAAGCTAAGATTACGATCAACAATGTGAGAAAGATGAATACAGTAGCAAGATCCAATTATGCTAATTCGAACTAGGGAAAACACTCATATTTGTCACACGGTTGTTGTACAGCAAATCAATCAATTCGATTCAACCAATTGTTCTTCGAATATATTATACTGGAGAAATTGTGAGTCGTCAATTCACGATCCTTAAACATGAACAATTTAGAGAATTTAATACGGACTTATCGAATTGAAGGTTTTTACGAAGATTTTATACGAGACTAACCTATATGAGTGATTTGATAAACCCTAGAACGAATATGCATAATCTTCACATACTACTGTATTCAAAGGTGTTTAGCTACTCATACTTGAGATTTGCATGCAAAGATTCATGGTAATGATCATGTGAAACATAGATGAGAAACTCGCATGCAATAACATACAATTCAATCGATAGAGATAAAGAACGAATTGTAAAGAAGAAAGCAATAGAGAAATCAATACCAATAATCCTGATGTATAAAATCAATGAATAACCAAGCTCCAGAGATGTCTCTACGTCAATGTCTGAATCTAGGAGCTCTCCTAAAAAACTAGGTTAAAAGTATAGCTCAAGAAAAACAAATTCTAAACTAATAAGGAAAACAAATTCTGAGTCTGCGCGGCGAGCCTTCTTTATCGAATATATATAGCCTCGCATAATTTCGCCGCGGCAGAGCACGGCGAGCTTCAATCTTCAAATCAGTGGCTCCATTCGCAAAATCTCGCCACGGAAGACTGATTTCCTCACCGCGGCGAGCCTTCCTGCAATTCCCAAGTCCACGCTCGTAAAATTTCGCCGCGGCGGACCGAATCCCTCACCGCGGCGAGCTATGCTAAGCAGCTCGTCCTCATTTAGTTCAAAAGACATCGATTCCTACAAAATGTAAACAAAACACCAAAGTGTAAAATCGAACTAAAAAGACTATAAAACTAAAGACAAAGACTCACAAAGACCGCTAAAAAGGACCAAATGAGACGTTAGAATATTGTCTCATCAAAATCCCCAAACCGAACCTTTGCTCGTCCTCGAGCAAACACACAGCCTAAACACACTAGACTCCCAACCATGTAGACACACAAAGAGTCAAACTCCCATGCGACCGAATCTACCATTCAAAACATTAAATTCACAGGATGCAAAATTTTTGTTTCAACCTAACCTTGGCAGAGATATTAAGCAGGTAATCAGACATGATCGTTTCTCAAGTAAATAACAATTAAGCCTAGCCCACTAGTCCCTCGCAGGTGTATCTCTCACTCTCATGGAAGTATCCATACAGGGTATAGCTCAAAAAGTAAACTGGGAAGATGACTTTCGTCACAAGGATGCCTCAAATATCTTATGCTATTGTACTCGTCTCATTGAGTCGAAAGGGACTTTGGCACATGACTATATTCCTCCAGAAAAATTGAAAAACTGAAACTGCTCCCCTCATCCATTTCAAAACAACATCAAATCTCTTAATACTTCACTGAATTCAGTGCATGGCCACCTGGGCTCTTTTAATCTCAATTTTTTGCAGGTGTCTGTTTTACCAAAAGTCCGCACTTTTGTACGTGTCAGTTTGGTGTACGTGCCATCAACCCTCACGGACATATGGCTTTTTAAGTCCACGCCGGTATATAGGTAGTATTTGAAACACGCCTAACACGACTAACGTTGATCCATGAAAACCATAGATCCACCCCGAGATTCAAATATCAAAAGCTTAGGGAGCAGTAAACAGTTTTTTCAACACAAACATAATAGCTCATAACATTCATAGTGAACAATCCTCTCCCCAAATCAGTTCGACAGAACGGGGAGAAATAAAATCCGCAAAGTAAAGCATGCCGTTCGTCGTCCCCAATGAAACTAAGTACACATAAGTATGAAAAGGCGTAAGTAATACGTAAAAACTTGCACATCCCAGGAAATCACACAATAACAGGTGCCGGTACAATATTTTTTCTTCGGCTAGGCTCCTCACAGGCTGTCACGCCCCGAAACCAAAATAATAAATTTCAAAAGACGCGACCGGCCGTGTATCGTAAGATGTCCTTACGCCAACACGAAGCCTCATAAACAATAACATAAACAGAACAAAAGCAGAAACAAAGACAAAAACTGTGTCCAAAAGTATAGTATCAGAGCAACTCTAAATTGAAATGACAAAGGTCTGCAATATAACTACAAGTCTCAAAACTCGAAGAAATCTAAACAGCCAGGTCTGAACAACAAAGGGAAATCCTAACAAAAGCTAAACTCGAAACTCCAAGCACCTGTCTAACTTTAGTCGTCCTGCCGATCGTCTGAAATATCTGAAAGGGGGTGTAAGGGTGAGCCTCAATGACACTTTTACCGGATCAAGCAAAGTTTCAAATATACATATATATACATGCAATACAATCATACATATACAAAAGTTGCATGGCACAGCAAACGTAACATTTCGGCTCAATCAGACATGATCCTATGGCCACTAGTATAAGTCCGGTGGCACAGAGGTCGGCTCACATAACATAAACATAATCCCCTACCAAAGGGGTAACATAACATAAGGGAGTACTCCAGCCAGACAAATTACCCGAAGGGCACATAACATTTCATAGTCACAACTGAGAGCTCAAACATAACATTTATCCATGCACTTTAACAAAATCGTTTCACACATCGCACACATCATAAAATACGTTTTGGGTATTCACATACTTGATCCCTTTCCAATAGACTATTATACCAAGTCTCATATCTTGATATAATAACCATAAGTTGTTTATCAAACATTAAAACTATATACATACAATAATATAAAAATAAGAGCAAAAGTATCAAAGAAACCCCCTTACTCGAAAGGACTAAACGATGCTTTTAAGGTCCACGGCACTCTAATTCTCGAAGGAACGGTCTACAATACCTAAAATGTGAAAAACGGTAACTTACTAAACTCATACGAAGACTTAAAAGAACTCAAAGAAATTAAAAGAAAATAAATGGAGAAAAAGAAGCACACAGCTAGGTTTGAACCAAAGGCCTCCCATTAACACAACTCATTCTTCTGCCACTCAACCACATGCGCAGATGTTTACATTTCGGCCCAGAAAAGTTATTTGACGGTTGAACCCGCTGTTTATTAACAAATTTACAAACAGCCCCCTGCCCCAACTCAAATTCTCCAATGGTGGTCCTTTAAATCTCTGCAAATTTTCACTTAAGTTCCTACGTTTTCAGAAACTCTTCAAGGTCGGTTTTTAACACCTCCAAGATCAATCTAGGGTTCGTAACCGTTCCTACACATCAACCTCTAACCAAACAACACAAGAACAACAACAACCGACCCACGATTCACAAACCCAAATCCAATTCAAATCTCTGTTTACAAACCCAACTCACAATCAATCCGTTTAATCCAGTAAATTTTATGGTTAAGGCATCCTCAATCCAACGAACCCACAAGTAATGATCAAAACCGGAAGCAAAGGGGTATCATAGGAAATGAGCATCAAGCTCGAACAAGGGATGAGAGACATAAGATTGAAATAAGAAGTCATCAACTCACCTTACCCGGTTGAAGGAACAGCAAAGTCCACAAGAATTCAGTACAAGCAAGAGATACGGTGGCGCCAGAAAGGAAGAAGAAGAAAGACCTAGTCTTCTTTATACTGGACTCAAGATTCTGAAGTAGTAGTATTTAAATACCCTTTTCCCCACTACTAAAAGCAAACAAATACTTTTAGGAAAATAATCTCCCTAAATTACGAATCTGGCATGGGTTATTTTGGAAGGTATTCGAAGAAACAAATTATGCGGGCCAGAAATTTCGGTATTTGATAAGTTTGAGTTTTTTGCGGACTGTGGTATTTTAGATTTGTACAACCAAATATACATGGTATTTGGTGGGGTGTTTTCGAAATACCACTAGAAAACACCCTAAATCAAATATCCTCTGAAGGGAATAAAATAGAATGAGATTTCATTTAGTAAAGCCATTTCCGATTCATGTTTTTATTGTTAACATCTTTGTTGTATTGTTATCGGTTATGCTTAAGTAGCCACATGGTACTCTAATAAGCTCCCAATAATGGTCCCTAAAAGCACAAAAAAATCCTACATGCTCTGGGTTGTTTAAAGACGATTCGTCCGTTTTTAGGCATATCATTCCATTAGATGCTTTTTGCCACCTGCATTGAATCACTTTGCTTATGCATTTCTTATCGAGGATAGTTCCATTACGAACACGATGCACGTGTTATAGTGACACTAGTAACTGAGACGACCAAGCCAACCAGAAACATGTGTAGTGTATTATTTAAGAGTCAAGGTATTATTAATTAAATTATATATTAATAAAGATGATAAAATACAACATGGTAAGGTTTGAAATATTATGAGCTATGGTTGAATTGATAAATTTTCTCTTTGTATTGTAAAATCTGAATGAACTGAGAGTGAGTAATTAGTAGGATAAAAAGTAATTAAAAATTAAATAAAATTATAGATTATCAAATGGGAAGGTTCAAATAGATTAATTTGCAATTGTAATTAAATCCACAACTTCAACAGTAGTGTGTGTACATACTTACAAACAAACACAGTTAAATAAAGTTGTAAACAGGTTAGTGTAAACTGTAAATGAAGAGTGATGAGTCGGTTTTACACCGTCTCATTTGGTATTTTTTACCGTCTTATTGTCGTTTTCAAGTATAGTTTTTATTAGTTTTATTAGAGTATATTTACTTGTTTTGTTATTTGTGTGTTTTGTAGGTATTTGACTAAACCGCGTTATTTGGAGTCAAAATGGATGCATTGAGTTCCAATGCCTCGAGTACTTGCTAGAAACAGAGCCGGAAGGCCAAAAATACCAAGTTTGGAGTCAAAAGTGCGGAACCAAGTCACCAGAAAACTTGGCGCACGCCAAGTATCACTTGACGTAAGTGTCTCGTAGACACTTGGCGTCCGCCAAGTGAAGACTTGGCGTACGCCAAGCGGGGACTTGGTGCACGCCAAGTGGCTTTTGGCGTACGTCAAGTATGACTTTGCGTTTAATTAAGTTTCTGATGAGACGATTTGAATTCATTATCTTCTTTTCATTCTTGCTCTCAACCTAGAACTTTTTCCAAGGCAATTATCTCACTTTGTTCGAGGTAATTGAACCGATTATTCCTGCAATTGATTATAGATTACTGTTTGGGAGTATACTATCAGACTTTCTACCGATTGGATTCAAGTATTCTCATTTCTTACATAGGGTTTGTGACACAATTGGGTAAAATCTGTATCAACTCTTGATTCTTCGTATTTAGTAATTGATTATGTCTATTCAGTGTTCATCTACGTTATTGATCATGTTTACATTATCTATGAGTAGATAAACACCCTATTATGGGGTGGTGATGGATTCAATGCATGCTAGTTACGGTTTATGCAATTCAATAACAGTATGATGGGATTTACTTAATGCCTTTTGATTATATGGGTATGTAGTTTCTTGTTATGTATTTTACCCACAAAATCATCAAAGTATTATGCAAACGATTTACCACCAAAATGTCTAGAGATTGCAAATCCATAGGTTCGTAGCAAACACATAAACTACATTAGCTGTAATTGTAGCTTGGTGGAATTGACGACTCCACCATTGCTATTTGTTTCCTAGAACACTTTCGGTTAGCTCATTGTCATAGTACCGACGTGCCTTATCTGGTGTAAGGTGTCTGCCTAGAGCAGTGTAATGTCGTGATGGGCATGTCCCAGTGATAACTAAAGTATATCACCATTGTTATTATTGCATTTAATCCTGCTAGCTAGCTTGTTATCTGTCACCACATCATAATTCCCGCTCATATCTTAATCACTACATTTAATTTGTTTTCTAGTTGCTTGCATCATAGATAGATTATCATTTGCTGCCGAAGCAAAACAACTTTACTGCTTTAACTACTGTTTATTATAATTCGTAAGCATAGCTCAGCCTAGTTAAGTCCTCAGAGAATGACACTCAGGGGTTAACTTCATTGCACTACAAGTTTTCGTAGTGTTGAGAATTAACTCTTGCCTTTTAAACAAATTGAAACTCTGATTTGACACATCAAAGAGATGATAAAATAGAAAATTGAAAGAATTAATACTTAATAATTAATAATTGGGATAAAAACTTTTATTTTACGATCTATGGAGTTTCTAAAGGTTTGAATTATAAATTGAGACTAATCTTGGCCTACTTCTACACACCTCACAACTCACCCCTTTTTTCTCTCTACACTACAAAAATATCCTCTTTTAGCAACGGAACTATCCGTCGCTAAATCCGTAGCGACAGATAACTCCCCCGTCCCCAAACCTTTCGTCACAATTTTTTTGGCGACGGATAAGTATTCCGTCGCCAAATAACATTTAACAATGGCGGAATAATCCGTTGACCAGTCCGTCCGAATTGGCGACGGATTACTTATCCGTCGCCAATTAGTTACAGAATTTAGCGACGGATAGTAATCCGTCGCTAAATTCCGCAACTAATTCGCCCTTAATTCGTGTGGAATTATATTTCCGTCGCTAAATTCCATGGGCTAATTCGCCTTAATGCGTGAATTTAGCGACGGAATTATTTCCGTCGCTAAATTTACTGTTTTAAAAAAAAATTGTATTTTAAATTCCTGTTTCACATTTCACCTGTTTTTTCACATAATATAATCATACATAATATACCCGAAACAATTAAATTGCATTAAATATCCAAACGTAGATAAATTGCATTATCAAATATTCGACGAATATAAATTATTCATACCGAAGTCTAATGTAACTAAGAATGCGATAGTGTCAAAATATGTAGCATAAACAAAATAAGTCCAATGTAACTAAGAATGGGGAGGAGGCGGTGGGTGGTACTGGGAAGAAGTGCTGAACATCTGGGTCAAAGCGTCCATCCGCTGAGCCATACGAGCCTGTTCCTCAAGCACTTCTGTAAGTGCCTTGTCGCAATGACTATTTCCTCGTGGAGAGGAGTCATCATCTCTTGAACCTGATCCTGTGTGAAGAGATTAGATCGCGATCCTCCCTGGGACACTGGGAAGCTACTAGAACTCATAGAAGGGCCCAAACTTCCCCGTCCATATGTTTGACCCTTGTTGTCCACTGGGTTGACATCAAAGAAGATCTGGTCTTGCTCTTCAATTGACAGCTCATGACCGTCGATCATCCTCTCATCCATCCTCCTCTCCAGCTCACTCTGCAATAGTAAAGTGCATACAAAATGAGATGCAATTTTAGGAATCACTTTAAAATACACAAATACAAATGTTAACCTTAAGAAAGAAACGTGCATCCCCCACCCAAGTCGGTTGTCTGCGTGTCTCCTTCATTTTGTAAACCATTTTTCTATAGATGTCTGATCCTAAAGTCTCGAAAACAGAGTACAACTGGGACACCAGGGCATTGGGAATGTAGTAGTCTTTCTACAACAATTCCATTCAAAGTAAAAATTACACAAGTTTAAAGAAAGATAACAATTTTAATATAACACCAAGTTTAGTGGCTAACATGCCACTCAAATTGTGTGCAATAAGTTCATGAATAAACACCAACATATTACCCAAGTTTAGTGGCTAACATACCACTCAAATGACACAACAGGTTCATGAATGGTGACTAACATATCAAACCAAGCTTAGTGGCTAACATACCACTCAAATTGTCCTAAAATTGACTAACACAATGGTGACTAACATATCACCCAAGTTTAGTGGCAAACATACCACTCACAGATATAGTGGCTAACATACCACACATATTAACACAACGATTAAAAGAACAGATAAAGCATTCATTGTAACATTTAAGCTTACCCGCAACTCATCAAAGTAAAAGTGCTTCATCCGGTCCGAGATGTTTGTCCACTTCTCGCCTCCATGTCCCGGCATCTCCCTCCTGCCCCTAAAGATTTGCCGAGTTTATCCGAAGCAGCCGGTGGCCAAAATCCGTTATCAATGAGATAAACAAGAAACGAATATTCATTAGTAAAATCATGTAACATATATTTATCTTAAGTGTATGTTCTACAAATGCATAATACTTACTTGTTCTTGCCGTTGGGGAACAACACCGGCTTCCCCTGAAATGTAGCACTGTCAGTCAACGTGAGATAGGGACACCCGTCAGAGGGGTAGTCACCAGGAGCATGTGACGTAGAGGCCGGTGGAGTCTCTGGAACCTGAGACTGGCTGCTGCTCCCACCAATATCATATCCGACCAAAGGACTAGTAGCTCCACTCGCTGGTGTATTGCCCGCACCAGAACCCATTGGACCCCCCTAGTACCCCTACACCCGGGAGAAAGGTATGTGGACTTCCTTTGGCGCGGCATCTGCAAGAGCATATAAGAAATTGCATGAAATAATGTGTTAGTAAAGAATACATGAATAGGCATGTAAAACATATACATTTGACATATATTAAAGCACAAAAAGTTGGGATAAACAACAACTAAGCATATATACACATAACAACTAAGCATACAATACACACATACCCTCGCCCACCTCGGCTATTGTTAAGTCTATAAATTGGTCTTCATGCAGGTCTATGAACTCATCATCAGCTTGTACAGGCTTTCTCGCTGTTTGATCGACGACCTCTTCTTGGTACGAGTTGGTAATTGAGTCGTCCTTATCAATGTACTCTACTCTGGAGCAGGCCTGTATATGCATCGCAGCCAACCAGTCCGCCTTATCGCGTTTGAGGCTTGGATATTCAATAAACACCACCTGGCGTGCTTGAGTCGCCAAGATAAACGGTTCATACTTAGTACGATACCTCTTCCTATGGTTAATTTCTACCATCTGATAGAGCTCGTGTTTCCTCGTACCACTTGGAGTAGGATCATACCAGTCAACATCAAACAGAAAGGTTCTTTTCAAAGGAAACCCCGAATATTCAAGCCGCACAATTCGTTTCAGGTTCCCGTAGAAATCATACAAATCATCAATTGGATCTTGATCTTGCCCCCTGACAAACACCCCAGAATTGCTTGTGGCCATGGCGGTGTTAGACTCAATTGTGTGAAACCTAAGGCCATTTGTGGCCATGGCGGTGTTAGACTCAATTGTGTGAAACCTCAGGCCATTTACTATATATATATATATATAGTAGTTAGAAGTTAAAATCCATGTGTTAGCGTAAGAAAGCTACTCACCGAGCATAAATCTCCATAAATTTGTCAACTTCAGCACAGTTCGAGAGGACATAATATGTGGCTGCCTTAAGCTCCTTATCCGTCAGCCATTCTGTCTTTTCTTCTCCAATAGGTCTCCCCGAGACCCTAAAAATTGAAATGGCAACGTCATCATCCTCTTGAACTTCAAATGTGTCTGCGTTTCTGGACGGCCTAGATGCCTTCGTCGGGACATGGTCCCCAAAGTAATAGGAGCAGAAGGTTGCAGCTTCCTCTCGCACATATGCATTGGCCATCGATCCCTCAGGCTTGCCTCTGTTGCTGACATACCTCTTCAATTTCCCCAAGTATCTGTAATGTATATATATTGAGGTAAGACAATGTAACTTGGGAAAATTCAGACTTTATAAGTAAATGATTGCCTTTATTACACACTTCTCGAATGGATACATCCATCGATACTGAACCGGTCCAGCAAGCCTCGCTTCATGTGGGAGGTGAACCGGCAAGTGCTCCATAGAATCAAAGAAGCTCGGTGGAAAGATACGCTCGAGCTTGCATAGAATCAATGGTATGTTGCTTTCAAGATTTGCTAACACTTCATCGTCAAGCACCCTTGATCATAAATTCTTGAAAAATAAGCTCAGCTCAGTGAGAGCAATCCATACAGGTTTAGGTAGCATTTCTTGAAATGCAACAGGGAGAAGCCTCTCCATGAACACATGACAATCGTGGCTCTTCATCCCGTACATCTTTGTCCTCTTCACATCCACACACCGCCCCAACTTCGAGGAGTAATTGTCAGGGAACTTCAATCCCCTTACCCAATCAAATAGTTTGTTCCTAAATTCAGTGCCAATTGTGTAGCATGCCTTGGGCCACTGCCCCTTATCATTCTGCTTTGTCAACTCGGGCCTTTTACACAATGTATCCAACTCGGCTCTAGATTTAGGGGTATCCTTTGTTTTTCCGGGAATGTTGCAAATCGTGTTGAATAAGTTCTCGAACACGTTCTTCTCAATGTGCATGAAATCCAAGTTGTGACGTATAAGAAGACTGCTCCAATAAGGCAAGTCCCAGAAGATGCTTCTCTTCTTCCATCCACAATTTTTGCTAATTTTCTCGTTATGCTTCTCCGACCCAACTTCAGTCACTTTCATAAGACCCAGCCTATCTATCTCCGCAAGTATTTCTGCACCAGTAAGTTGTCTCGGGGCGCCTTTGTTCACTACTTTATTTTTCAAGAATTGAGTCTTGTTCTTCCTGAACGTATGGTCCTTTGGTAGAAACTTACGATGACAGTCAAACCAACATTCCTTTCCGCTCTCCTTCAGTATAAATGCATCAGTGTCTTCCATACAATGTGGACAAGCATTAAAGCCCGCGGTTTTCCTTCCAGATAGCATGGAGTACGCAGGAAAATCACTCACGGTCCACAGTAGTGCTGCTCTCAACGTAAAGTTCTTCTTCATTGACACATCATATGCCGGGATATCATTTTCCCACAACTCAATCAGCTCCTTGATTAGGGGCTGCAAGAACACATCCAGCTTCTGTGACGGATCATCTGGCCCGGGCACCAACACAGTCAAGAACATGAATGGTTCCTTCATGCACTCACCGGGGGGCAGGTTGTACGGTGTCAGCATGACTGTCCAACAAGAGTACTTCCGGTCATTTCCAAACGGGTTAAAACCATTCATACAAAGCCCCAAGCGTACATTTCTAGGCTCGACTGCAAACTCCGGGTAGGTCTTATCGAACTATTTCCATGTGGGTGAGTCTGATGGATGCTCCATTCTACCCTCTTCTGGGATTACTCGCTCCTTGTGCCACCGCATTTTATCGGCACAAGCACTTGAAGCGTACAACCTCTTCAAACGAGGTGTTAGAGGGAAATACCACATTTTCTTATGTGGGAGATTTTTCTTCCGTTCTTTGACCCTCCTTGTAACGCTTGTACCGGTCCTTACCACAGAACTTGCACTTCAGTAGATCTTTATCCTTCCCCCAATAGATCATTCACATATCCTCACAACAATCTATGGTTTCCATGGGCAACCCCATCCCCCGCATCTTTTTCTTCGCCTAGTAAAAGTTGGTGGGAACTAGGTTTTCTTCAGGACAAAGATCCGACATTACTTGTACCCATTAATTGAAGCTCGCTTCAGATTGCTGGCCATTAGCCTTACAACTCATTAGCCGAGCCAACAAAGATAACTCGTTGAGCCTACACCCCGGATAAATCGGCTTCTTTGCTGATTCCAGCAAGTCAAAGAACACTTGATCCGCAGGATTCGGAGGCTCCTCCACACCCCCCTCGGTTACTGGCTCCCTGGTGTCCATGAACTCTGGACCCACAACATGATACACAATTTGCTCCATCCGTTCATGATCATAATTAGCATCAGATGTAGACGTATTCTGAGTACTTCCGATCCATTTTTCTACTTCCTTTTACGCTTTGAGAGATGCTCATAATCCATGAACGGTGCTCGTGTCTCACCATGATAACACCATACCTCATACTCAGACACGAACCCCTTACGTTTCAAGTGCTCCACTAAGGAGGCAAAAATTGCTTATTCCTACATTTGTTCGCATTGCAAGGGCACTTCATCTCCCCCCCCCCCCCCCCCACTCAAACAAGTAGTCTGTGTAAGCGCAAAAGTGATGAAGGATTCAACCCCTTCCACAAAACTAGACTGAATTCTGCCATTAACTATGCGACGGTACATCCATGAACGATCGGGATTCATAATTAGATAATTAGCCTGACACGTCTACAATTATTAGATTCATAACATGCATTTTACGTTAATATAATCACCAAATAGTCTCAAAACACTTAATTAAATCTTCATAATCTAGTGCATATACGAAATTATCGAATCAAAAGTACTACGTACTTACAAACATACTAATATTATACTAATTAACAATACAAATTCACAATCAATATGTATATCAATTGCACAAAGTTAACTAGCTAGTATACTATAGTTCCCATAAACATACAATTGATCTAATTAGTCGAAATTAACAAAATTCCCAAATTTGTCAACAAGTAAGGGTTTCAAAACACTCAACTAAATCTTCCTAATCCTACTACATATACGAAAATATCAAATTAACAACCCTACATACTTCCAAACATCCTAACATTATACTAAAAATCCAAATTCACAATCAATATATCAATTGCACATCTCAAAGTTAACACACTACGTAATATAAGCTAAACTAACTACTACATACTTACAATAGATATGCAATTGCTCAAATTAGTCAAAATTAACAAAAATCCCCAAATTTGGCAAATAAGGGTTTTAGCCAAAATACCTTCGATTAAGCGGAAGGAAGATGAAATTGATTGACCACCCGAACTTCTTGTCCCACGAGCTTCGAAAACACTCCAAAATTGGCCGGAATGACGGAGTTTTGGTCGGAAATGGCGAAATGAAGGAAAGGAGGAAGAAAGAACAAG
This sequence comes from Plantago major, assembly GCA_026545765.1. Classification (NCBI taxonomy): domain Eukaryota; kingdom Viridiplantae; phylum Streptophyta; class Magnoliopsida; order Lamiales; family Plantaginaceae; genus Plantago; species Plantago major. The sequence goes on from CM048841.1 coordinate 60,455,963, forward strand.
CAGAAACGAAAATGGAGAAGAAAAGGGGCTCTGCCCCGTTTCTATTAACATTTTAGCGACGGATCGCTATCCGTCGCTAAAATCGGTTTCTTTTTCTTTTTTTTTCTTTTTTTTATGTTGGTCAACTTGTTTAGGGACAGATATAGTATCCGTCCCTAAATAAGGACGGATACAAATATCCGTGGCCAAATAGCGACGGATATTTTTCCGTCGCTAATTTGGCGACGGATTGAGCGAATTCGCTCAATCCGTCTCAAATTCGTCGCTAAACCGTCGCTATCCCCTCCGCTAAATGGGGGATTTCTTGTAGTGCTATTAGACTCAAAACAATCTAAATCTCCTCCAATTTTCTATTTTCCCAACCAAAAATGTCAAATTCTTCTCTACCTATCTATAAATTCTGAATCCGAATCTGAAAGAGATCGTTGTTCGAATATAGGTTAATCAAGTTCGACTATGGCCTCAGAATTTATATATAAACCTTGTCTTTCTCCTCATATACTCACCAACCTTTACCCACCCGAACCACAAAAGGAGAAGCATCAATGTGTTAACCAAAAGCGTGAGAAGTGGAAAGAATTACTAATGGAGGACTACTTTGCGTAGGACCCAACATACACATCAAAACTGTTTCGATGGAGATTCAGAATGAGTTGCCCATTGTTTTTAGGACAGTTGAAGTCGTTCATTCCATGCTCATATGCTCTTTGTACACATGGCTTATCATCCTTGCAGAAGTGCACGACATCAATAAAAATGATTGCTTATGGTGTAGTCATCGACTTCGTTGATGAGTACACCCTGCTCAGTGAAACTTCTTCATTCACTTGTCTAACAAAGTTTTTTTGTGATGCTATTACTGCATGTTCGGTCCAACTTATGTGCAGAGGGCCAACAAATAAGATGTACACAAGCTTTTTGCCTTCAATACTGGACGAGATTTTCCGGGCATGCTCGGATCTACTGATTATATGCACTGGGAATGGAAGAACTTTATGACGGCATGGAAACGTTAGTTCCAAGGCACAAGTGGGCACCCGATGTTGGTGCCAAAAGTTGTTGCATTACAAGACACTTGGATCTAGCATTCATTTGTTTGGGGTATCAGGCAAAATGACTGATCTTACTCTTGTGGCATGTTCACCGTTGTTTCCCGATCTACTCGACGAGGTATCCCCCATTGTGGAGTTTCAAGTTAACGGTCATGAATACTTCATGTGCTACTATATCTGACTGATGACATCTATCCGGCGTGATCAACATTTGTGAAGTATATAAAAAAAATCCTACTACTCACAAAGAATCCAAGTTTGCCCAGAAGCAAAAGGCATTGCGAAAAGATGTGGAGCGTTCATTTGGATGTCTCCAAGTACGTTTCTCAGTAATTCACAACCCAACATTGGTCCATGGATATAAATGCTAGGTAAGATCATGAATGTGTGTATTTGTATGTGTAACATGGTAGTTAATGACGAGAGGCACACATATTTGAACTGTAATACTTATGAGAAGTATGTGGAAAAATATATAATAAATATACGACATAGAATGTAGAAGTTCTATTTTATGACGTCCGTTTCGTGTGCTGGCATTTTGTGATAATTTCCATTCACGAATACATGGCAAACAATATAGACAGCAAAATAAATCACCCACCATGCTCTTCAGAAGGGCTTGATCGAACACGTTTGGAGTAGGGCGATTTAAATTTTATGTTTTATTTTGATTCTAGAGACGGTCTTTAGATAACTTATCTAGAGACTGGCATATGTTGTTAATAAAATATACATGTTAATTAAAACGCCTACATTGTTAACATTGGTGTTTTTTTATACCAAAAAAAAAAAACATTTTGCTAATAGATATTTTTTTTAAACTAGAAATATATTAGAAAGGCATTAGTCTGATACATTCGAAATTCGAGAAATTCTACGAGACCTTACTACGTTAATGTCTTGGTCTAAAATAGAAACGAGCTACGCAGGACAAATATCCCAAACTTTTAACAAACTAGTATTAATACTTGAGTCTTGATTCAGGAAGCCAAGTGATAAGTGAGTGCTCCCATATTTAGCTAGCTAACTTGCCTGCTGCTTCATTGCACTCTCTATAGACAAAAGACACTTCAAGTTTCTTGAATCCTTTCATCATTTGTCTAATATCTTGCACCAGGTGATTGTGCTGCCATGCTACTGAATCCTCCCTGTTTAAACAAGAAATCAAGTACTTGGAATCAGTTTGGATCATTAGATGTGATAAAGCTAGTTGGTTAGCCATTTTTAAACCAAGCACAGTATTGTGGTTCATGTTGCCTAAGAATTGAGCTGCTGCCCTAACAAAGCCTCCTCCTACATTTCTGAGTTTACAACCAGCTCCTGCAAAGCCCTTATCATCTAGAAAAGAACCATCCACATTAAGTGCAACAAAAGGAGGGCAAGGCTTGGGCCAAGAACAAGAAATAAAGTCTTCTCTGATGAGAAGGCTCACTACAACCCAATCCTAAATCTTTATTCAAAAGGAATAAATTTCTTTTAAGCTCTAATATCTTTATTTAAAAGGAATAAATTCACATTAAGTGCTAATAGATGTTTTGATTAACTAGATGTATGTTTTTGTATCGTCTCTGGATAATATTCAATTTTAGTATGTATTACTCCCTCCGTCCCGACAATCTAGACACAATTCTTTTCGACACTATTTTTAAGAAAGTCAATTGTTTATTGTTTATTGTTTGTTGTTGGGGAGAGAAATAATAAATAATGAAAAATGTATTAGAGATAAGATATTTAATGATAGAAAATGAAAAAAGTAAGAGAGATAATTGAGTTAGTGGGTGTACTTTTTTGCTATTTTTGTAATGAGACTAGATTCGTGGGACGTACATAAAAGAAATATGTGCCCAGATTGTCGGGACGGAGGGAGTATATATGAATTTTCACACTTGAATTTTATTATGAATTTCCTAAACATTTTATTTTAATATTTCAACTATTATAATACATTAAAAAAAAGAGCATAAAGAACAAAAATTTCCAATCCACAACTTCTTCCACAGGGGAGAATTTTCGTGACACTAGTCCCCCATTTTCATTGCATCAATCATTTTTCCCGGAAGTAGTAGAAGCTGTAGCCTTGAGAACTACAGCTCAATGGTCTTTAGAGGAAGAATGGTATCACTCTATCTTCGAGGTTGATTTCCTATCTCTTCTGACACGCTTCTACAACAACAAGCTGGATCGGTTTCCGATAAGTCCGGTGTTAGGCGACATTCACGTTCTAGCATCTTCTTTTTCATCTTTTAAATTACATTTTGCTAGGTATAGTTATGACGAAGTGATTTACTCTATTACTGAATGTACCGGGTAGTCATTTCCGAGCTATGCTCGATAGTTGTAGTGATATGGTGAATCAAAGATTGATTTTGACTTGTGAGTCAATCTTGGGAAACAAATGAATTGACACGTAGCGTCCGTTTGGAAAAGAGTTGAATTTAAAATCCGGGTCGTCTTCTCGGATCTTCCTCCACTCCAGAAGGAGATCCTGTTCAGATATTATCTCTCATCATCCTCCATTATTACACCAGACCTCAAACTCTCTCTCTCTACAGATCTGAAGGGCTAAAACTGAAATTCAATAATGCCTTGTGATCAAATCCCAGTAGCCACCTAATTCATCACAAATTCACAATCAACCAACATTATCCATTTCTACATGTCTTCTCAAGTGAAAAACAGCCAAGCTAATGCTAATGCTAATTCTCCAACAATGTCGAACAAAAAACCCATTTCTTTGGACCACGTGCTCTCCGCTCTCGGAGAATCCAAGGAAGACCGAGAGCTTAGGATAAGGAGCCTCTTCAATTTCTTCGATTCCAACAATTTGGGGTATTTGGATTCCGTCAAAATCGAGAAGGGTTTATCTGCGATGCAAATCCCAGCCGATTACAAGTTTGCCAAGGAGCTATTGGAAGTTTGTGACGCCAATCAGGATGGGAGAGTTGATTATATGGAGTTTAGGAAGTACACGGATGATAAGGAGCTCGAGCTTTATATGATTTTTCAGGCCATTGATGTCGAGCACAGTGGATCCATTTTGCCCGAAGAGTTGTGGGATGCTCTTGTCAAGGCTGGTATATTCTCATTATACTCTGCTTCTGTTTATGCCCTTTTTGCCTTGTGTTTTCAATGTTTCATATGCTCAATATACTTACTTTTTGCCTTCATTGTTCTTGTGTTTCGCCTCGTTTATGCCCTTTCAATGTTTCATAAAGTTGGTTGGGACGAATCATATGCTCGATACTAGTTTTGTGTTACCTTATCATCAAATTCAGTTTATACTTTATCGCCAGTGTGACCAAGATACGCTAGCATGTAGTAGTATTTATATTTTATTTTCACTATATCAATTTCAAGTTACAGATTATCTTATCGTCTCTTAGCTTGTTTTGCTATCATTTTGCGATTTGCTCAAGACTTGAACCTAAAATACCTTATATGCTTTGTATCTGATGGTAATTCTAGAGTAAAGTTCTGCAATTTCATTGTTTGATTACCATAGATATTTTTGCTGGATTGGACGTGTAGTATGATTCTTAACTTTTCAGTTTTAGATTTTATTTTGCAATATATCGATTAAGTTGTACCTTGCTTGGGAACATTATGAGAGGGTTATAGACTTTAGTATCAGGTTTTCTGAATGTTTTTGGGGGGAAACTAGAAAAAATATACTCCCTCCGCCCCGGACTCAACTTCCCGTTGGTCCGGGCACAAGTTTTAAGATAAAGGGAATAAAATATGAGAGATATTAATAAAGTAGGAAAGAGAGTAAATAAAGTATGAAAGAGTGTGAATAAAGTAGGAGGGATAATGAATAAAGTAAGGGAGAGATTTTCCATTTAAAAATGGAAAGTTGAGTTTGGGACGGACCAAAACGGAAAATGGGAAGTTGTGTTTGGGATGGAGGGAGTATAATTTGAGAAATCGTCAAGTACTGTGATTTGGAGAACACACACACTTGTGTTATTGGACTAAGCCACTCTTTAAGTGCTTCAGCATGAACTAAAATTTATTTTTGGACTTGCCATGAAAATTCTGTTTATGAAAGGAAACTTGAAAAGGGTTACTACAATATGATCTAATTAAACTATACCTGTCTGTCTGTTGCCAATTTTCATGTTGGTGTGTGATATGAATGAAAGTCATGGTATTTGAAGTTTCATTTTTAAAACCTGTACTCTTGGTGATTGACTAAAAGGCTTTCTCTGGTGCTTTGCCGTCTCGGATCAGAAGTAGAGAACATCATCTTTTTGACCTAGCCGCAAGATTGGCACAAATATAGTCCATGAGCACCGTAAATTCCTGTCCACCCAAAAAGTAAGAGAAAAGGATTATCACAAACTTTTAAATTGATTGGTAATTGGTCGATGACATGTTGGCTAGTTAAGGATCTTGGGATTAAAGTATGAATTTCATATGCAAATTAGTGTGCTCAGTGGTCTTTACTATTTATCTTTCCTTCGTGTTCTATGACTTTTGAGTCCGAGCTTGTCGCACTAGGTGCGGTTTAATTTGGCTTATTTGATTTGCCTATATTACGCGATCCCGGGGTTTTTACCAAGAATCATTCATTCGAAAGAATCTTTTGTTAGTAGTTTAATTATCACCTAGAATCAGATATCCGGGCTGTCTTTGCCTCTTTGGAAATCCTTGGACTTTATATCCTTATTAATCAATTATGAGTTGTCTCACCTGTGTGAGAATTTTCATGCTCCCGAACATGTATTTATGTCTGCTTTTATGTGCATATATGAACCTCTTCCCATGTGCATGTATTCTGATACTAGGCTAGTAAACACGTGCTTACATAGGTGTCTGTGCTTGTGATGGCACCTATGTAATCTCTTTATGGATGTTGATTCATACATGCTCGCACACCACACACGAGTTTTGGGTCTGTAGCATACAGTTAAACGTGCGTATGATGTGGATTCTGGAAACCTTTATTGTGGCAGAGGATCAGTGTACTTAGAATAAAATGGTGGAATACGGAGTTCATTATGCCTGCCTGAAGGAACAAGATTGTGTCACTTTCTTTTAGTTCCATCTGCTCTTTCATAAGCCTAGCATAATGCATTATACCTCCTGATTGATGATTTGTAATTATTAATCCCCTGATTCCATTTATGTGATTTTCACACATAAGTACTTTTCATATCTTTCATTTCTTGAGTTCTTGGAATTGCTACTTATTTATTTATTCATTTATTTATTCCGTGTGTTTTTACTGATTGTTTTCTCCGTACTATCTAGTGTGAGTCATACTGGGAGCCACTGGACTTTGTTCTATGTATTTTTGTGTGCTGTCTTCTTTATTATTATTTTTCACTTCGTAGTAGTTTCGTCTTTTCCTATAATACAAGTTATCTTTCATCTTATTAGTCATGGCAGTTTGATTTCGCAGGGATTGACATTGCTGATGATGAACTCGCGAGATTTGTTGATCATGTTGATAAAGACAATGATGGAATCATAACTTTTGAAGAGTGGAGAGATTTCCTTCTCCTTTATCCTCATGAAGCTACGATAAAGAACATATACCGGTACTGGGAAAAGGTTTATCTGGTAGACATTGGTGAACAAGCTGTGATTCCAGAAGGCATCAGTAAACATCTCCATGCTTCCAAATATCTAATAGCTGGTGGAGTAGCTGGAGCTGCCTCGCGTACAGCGACTGCGCCTCTTGACCGCCTTAAAGTTATTTTACAAGTTCAGACTACACGTGCTGCAATTGGTCCTGCAGTTCAAAGCATATGGAAGGAAGGTGGTCTTTTGGGTTTCTTCAGAGGGAATGGGTTAAACGTGTTGAAAGTTGCTCCAGAAAGTGCTATTAAGTTTTATGCTTATGAATCATTCAAGAATGTTATTGGAGATGCTGATGGGAATATAGGAACTGGGGGCCGATTAGTTGCTGGAGGGTTGGCTGGAGCTGTGGCACAAACTTCAATCTATCCAATGGATCTTGTGAAAACCCGGCTGCAGACTTTTTCTTGCGAACGGGGATTGGCTCCAGATCTGGCAAAACTGACAAGAGATATATGGGTTCTCGAGGGACCTAGAGCATTTTACAGAGGGTTGATACCATCTCTCCTCGGCATCATTCCTTATGCAGGCATTGACTTAACTGCGTATGAGACCTTGAAAGACATGTCAAGGAAATATATCCATAAAGACACTGGTACAGTCAAAAGTTCAATGTACTTGTTTATTATCTTTACCCTTTATCATTGCATCATTTTTACTGGAATAAATGCTTATGTATGCAGAACCAGGTCCTCTTATACAACTTACCTGTGGGACAATATCGGGATCGCTTGGAGCTACATGTGTTTACCCGCTGCAGGTCATAAGGACTAGGTAATGTTTTTACCTGGAGTCTTGTTCTACTAGTTCTAAAACTCTGACTTTCTTGTTAATATGTTTGATCTTCAGAATGCAAGCTCAACGACAGAAAAGCACAATGTCAGAAGTTTTCCGTAAAACATATCAGATGGAAGGTTTTTGGGGCTTTTACAAAGGGCTCTTCCCGAATCTTCTAAAAGTTGTACCAGCAGCAAGCATTACGTATCTGGTTTATGAAGCCATGAAAAAGAATCTAGATCTTGATTAGTTGGAGCTATTCCTGGTATGCCCTCGTTGAAAAGAATAGCTGATGATGATGATGATATTACAAATATAAGGACATATTATTTCGGCCAACATTCTTGGGGTTTTATGTAAGTTTTGATTACACCCCACAATAGGTTAGGGGTACATGACAGATATACCTCTGTGTTGAGTTATACTAGGTAATTTGTTGTGTATTTTTACAAGCACATGCACAAGGAATACCAAATTATCGGAACTAGTAATTTCTTTTTGTTGCAAATATCAATCAATATATTTGTGATTTTATTTGTAAGGTTTTGTTGGTGCATAAGAGTTGTTACTTATCATCTTATTGAACGAGCCGGGCTCTAGCCGAGCCCTTGACAAGGCTCGACTTAGCTGCGATGTTCCTGTAGTTGCCAGAACGCTGGTATTATGTTTACCAGCAGAACACAGGCAAAAGTGGGAAACACGCAGGTAAAATCTGTTTTTCTTGTAGTGTTGTTGCATGCTGAGGGATGTTAGTTTTGGTGGCCTTGTTTAAACCGCAGGTCAATTAGGCAAGTGTCTTTTTAATTCATCAGGGAATTATCAATTACCTTTTCCTTTGTACGGATGCATTTTCTTGGCACAATACTCTCTCTCTCGACTTGTGAAGTCACATAACACCAATGTCGTCGTTCATAAGGCCACTCAGGCCGTAGATTTTTTTTTACTTCTCTTTACATTAATAAAAATTAATATCTAATAATATAATATAAAACTAGACCACGTTCATATTTTTTCGAGATTTATAAATTAACATTAATCTTCACACATTTCACCCCAGCTTTCTCCCTTCTTTCATTCTTAAATCCTATTTTAGTGCAATTTTATTAACTTCAACTTTTAAGTACTCTTTAATTATTTAAGGGTTAAAAGTATAATAATAAAAATTTGACGGTCACATTTGTGTCATGGTCCACATCAAGTCATTTTTCAGAATTCAGTCAGGAATGGACATAACAGTTTCCGCTTACAGCTACGGCGCATTGGTAGTGGTCTAACACTCCTTGGGCACGAAATTGTTTGAGTCATCCTGAACTCTTTGCTATGCTTTATTTGACTTGTTTAGTGTAGTACTAAACTTGGTTTGATCAGTTATGGCTAATTGGCTATAATACTTGGTTGGATATTTTGTCTATGTAGACTTGGTTGGTGTAGATTTAAACTTAATTGGACAGTTATGACTACCATTGTAGGCTTGGTTGGATATCTTATTGCGTTGGTTATGAAATGATGGCATTGATGTTTTGGCTTTCATTTATCTTGTCATTTTTAGTTGCTTTGTGGCTTGTGGTTCATTATCAGTTACTACTGTATTATAAGGGGCCGGGGCACTGATTTTGTGAAGAATTATAGAGAAATGGGGCTGATTTATTAATTTAACTTTTCCAGTTTTCTCAATTTCCCCAAATTTCCCCAACCTTTTTCCATTCTCGATGACATGTTAGGCTTTGTTTTCTTCAAACCATGAATTTCAGTTCATTAGTCCAGATAAGTTCAGTTTAGATTTACTTAATTATTTTTTATATATAAGTTCAGTTCAGTTTAGTTCAGATTTGCTTAGTTGTTTTTCATATGACAAATAATTTAAATTCAGTTCAAACGAAGAGAACAAAGTCTTAATTTTAGTTCAGATTAGGCACTGTTCTTTTCATCTGAAAACTCATTAATTTGATTCGATTCGATTCATTCGATTCGATTCATTTCTAACTTGTTGTTTTTATCTACTGATTTGGTTCCGTTCAGACGAAGAGAACAGAGCCTTACTCAACAAAGTGTGCCATCATGTCCAAATCATCAACAAGTGTGACACTAGCAATTTTAGTCCTAACAATTTTGGTTTTGGACTAATTTTACCAATTGCAAATTGTTTTGGACTAAATATCACACTCAATGCAAAGTGCACACTGTGCGTCCCATAAATGGGTTTAAAAAATGACCGATTGTATATGTTCCTAGCTTGCTCATGTAAACTACTCTCCACAATAGTGTTGCATAAAGTTAATGAAAAGAAAGTTAAAAGAAAAAGAAATAAGCGAAGGGATGAATTTCCCTTCAAGAAAGCTTGATTCTTTAGTGAGTTCTAGGATGTGTATCTACGTTCTCTCTTGAAAGAGGGGCACGAACATTTCCTTTTGCTTAAAAAAGCTCGTGCGATACATTTCCCCAATATTATGGACCAATCTTATATATTTTTCATTTACATACCATTAATTCATTCAAGCATTTTTTGTAGTTGCTGTGCGGCATGGTATATTACATCCACAAGACTTGAATTCGAAAACTTATTTAATTGAACTCAAATTTTAACAAATGAAGTGGAGCAATTTTCACGTAAGAAATCTATCGAAAAGACGGACTCAATATAATTTAATTAAAAACATCAAATATTCTTAATTACAACACCACACATTTAAACATGTAAGTAATACATGTAAGGATTTCTTAGTATTTTTTGTTATTTATTTTGCTTGCAGAAGACGTATAGCTTTATCAAAATAAGTTGTAGGTTAGTACTATGAATAAGCTGTGATGGTTTTGTCCCGAAATAACATTTGGTCGATAATGTTCTACTCCCTCTTCCTTATCCGCATAACTTTATACATTTATCATTTTTAAACATCACACATAATTTCATACATTACTAAAAAAAAAAAAAAAATAACCCACATTCAATAAATAGTAATAATAAACAATCTCAACTTTACACACAAATTACATATATTGTTACTAGAAGTACATTTTTCCACATTTTAAATATCTTATCATTACCAAGCATATAAATACGGTATTCACTTATTTATTGATGTACTTACAGTCTACAACTACGTTCTTTCTTCAACCTCTCTTTCTTTGCCTAGCCTCGTTAGCTTTATAGCAAAACCAGGCCAGATAATTAGTCACTTCAATGCATTGGTTACTTGAAGATAAGTCCTTTCATTCATTCACCAATAATATTATTATGAGAAGAAGCAAGATCACTCTTTCCCTCAACCTCTTGAAAGCCCTGCAATGGTTTCTTGGTACGTATGCATTTGTTTTTCATCAACTTTTCTTGCATGTTTAATTTTGATTTTTGGGATAGTAAGTGCAATGATCACTATATTTCCGAGATAATAAATTTTGTTACATCAACGACTAGTTAATAACTTATAAGCTAAATGATCTAAAAAGATTGTTCATATAGATTATCAAAAAAATAAGGTAACTGTTTTGTTTTTATATATTATATTTTAAAAATCAACTACTTATAAGCTAATTAATTTACTATATATCCAGATAAAAATTAAACTAACTTATTGGCTAACAACTAATTTATTATCTAGTTTCGCTAAACATGCTTGGATAGAATCATGACGATTTGAGCAACTTGACACTAATCTTTCTCTTTGAAGAAAGTCACTATACTTGATCACACGAGACTCAAACCCTGCACCTTATCATCATATATATATATGATTCTTTTAACTGTTTTTATTTTAATGTAAATGCATCTTAAAATTTGTATTTATATATATTCATTCACTAGTAGTATTGGAAAGTTTGGTTTGTATTACAAGCGCAATGGTACAAGAGAAAGCAGAGGCGTCACTGCCAATGCCGACCCTATCACCTCCAGAAGGCAACACTACCTTCCTGGACGGCACAACATGGTGCGTAGCTCGACACGGAGTCTCTCCAATCGACCTCCAGATCGCGTTGGACTGGGCCTGCGGCTTTGGGCAAGCGGACTGCCGTCCGATTCGAGCGGGTGGACCGTGCTTTGAGCCTAACACACTGGCTTCACATGCTTCCTATGCTTTCAACAGTTACTATCAACAGAATGGGAATAATGACATTGCTTGCCATTTTGGTGGTACTGCTGCTTTAACTCGACAGAATCCTAGTGAGCTTCTTTTTATATTTTATATTTTTCTTTTTAACAGTTTTAGTGAATAAGTTCCCTTTCAGTATCATGTACGTTAAATTTGGTGTAGTTGTCTTAGCTAGTAAATTAATGTGGTAAATTTTGCAATTGATTTTCTATGCAGGTTATGAAAGATGTGTCTTTCCTGCCTCGGGGTAAGTTGCAAATATAATCAGTCACTTTTACTTTTATGTGTTCTTCTTTTACTAAATTTGTAAAGACTACTAATCCAACTACTAATGGAGCGGGATTCGATACTTTGGGCCGACGTACTGCTCTTTGGGTGATATGTCGGCCTTGCTATACGTACCAACACATGTTTTTTAATCCCCGCATACTTTATCCTAATTCAAGCGTATACCGTGATACTTTTCAGTTGGTCACCAATTTTAAAATTGATCCAAATAAAAATTGCACTTTATTGATGGATTTCCAGAAAAAATACACTTGGTTGATATGAGTAACATTTGTGCAATTGTTATGAAATTAATTAGCTAGTTTGCTCCAAATCCAGCTTTATATTATAGCATCAACGACCTATATGACCTAGATTATAGGATAGTTTTACTAATCAAATGCTAGATTTAGAGTTTTCATGGAAGTAGATGATGTCAGGTGATCAATATCAAACTTTAGCTAGTATGGTGGATGAAATATGAATACAGATAAGTTAGATTACTAATCAGTAGTACTAGTAATTGAAGTAGTAGTTTATTAAATCTCGTTTATATATAAAAATACTACTACAGTTTTTTTCTAATTAACCTGACATATATACTTTGTGTGAGAGTGTTAGCTCAACAATGATATTGATCGTTGAACGGCCTAGATTAAATATGAGAATTTCAACGGTGATGATCAAATCCAGGATATGGAAAGCTGGAGAATTAGTTAGGCATTTAACTAATTTAGTTTCCTGATTTTAGAAGGAATTCTAGGTGTTTCCTTATACAAGAAGGTTACATAAATTAGTTTTCTTGTGCTAGAAGGATTAGTAATTAGTTTTCTTGTTCTAGTAGGATTTGGTAGTTGAGTTCTCTATATATAGTCAAGGGGGCTTGTTTGTTACTTAGATCAGATCAGACTAGAATATCAACAGTATAAGATTGATAGGAAGCTAGGGATCATACTTCGGAGAATAGCATATTAGGTTGGTTTTATTTTTTATGTGGAATTATTCTTGTTACGTCGTATTGTTGTAACCTAAGTATCAATACAGATTGTTGGTTGATCTCCGTGGACGTAGGCATTGCCGAACCACGTTAAATCTTGTGTCTCTGGCCTTCTGGTTTTGGTTCATTGTTTGTTCGATTATTGTTTTTTGTCATTGTTGCATTATTCCTCATTGTTTGAACTTAACACTTTGCTAAAATTTAAAATAATTGCAATTTACAAGTTTTATCTACAACTTAAACATTTAGCAATATATATATATATATATATATATATATATATATATATATATATATATGTTTTAATGTTTTAATTTAACCATGGAATGAATTCGTTTATTATAGGAGTCCGACTTCTTCAGGGGCATCTTCATTGAAATACAGCAACACCACAAAAGAGACTTGGCGGACGAATGGACTACTGATTCTTCTTCTTTTTTCTTACTCCTACATAAGAAATTTAAATTAGTTTTGATGGGAAATTGTGAATCAGCAAAGCAAAGTTTTGTTTAATTAGTATTGGAACAAAAAGGGCGATCAAGTTACGGACATGATCTTTGATCTTTTCATAGTCTCTACGTATGCTTTGCTCCCTAGGAAGGTTAAGAATCCTTTGCAAGATCTTCTTACTTTGGTCACTTGTAATAACATTTTTATAACTGCGGTTAGGAACAAACTTTCAGCATGCATGTCCAGTTGGCTTATACTTAGATTTCCTATAAAAAAAAAAACCAACGTTGTAATTCTAATCGTTCCATAACATGAATTGATGATTATCATATACCCATCATAGATGGTTTATTGCCACTAACTTTAAGAATATCATATTGTAATACTGCTAGTACGTCCACCTTAACTACCTTAGATCAATCTCAAATTTAATTTTGTCACTATCGCATTCTAATAAAACTAGAAAGTGAGAACATGCATGTTAGGAATATCTTTGAAAATTAATTTTTATATTAAGAAGAGCTCATTTCATTGAAGATCAAGAGACTGCACAACATTGCTGAATAGTAAGGAGAA